>OY756954.1:31057598-32398098 GCA_963580275.1 Crataegus laevigata | reverse complement strand
TTACTCATTTAAAAAGGGCAGTCTTGTCCTTCTTGGAAAATAGTCCACGTTTCAGCTCCGAAAATTTTGAGATTATTTTTTACTCCACAACTATCATTTGAGAGTGGTGAGTAAGAATATTCCCGACTTGCATTGGCCAAGACACCAGCCTTGGTAAACTTATTCCACCTACTTTCCTTGGTTTTAGGTCATTGATGACTCTTGTTGCAGGTTTTCATTATGTTTCTATTGGACATTTCAATTGCACCGTGTAGTTGTGTAAGCATGAATCGAATGGATGGCCTTTTTGGTGAATCACCACCATCCGTTCGGGCTTCTCTTTATAATTCCTATTCTTTTTTTTCTTTTTTGATTTTCTTTTCCTGTTTTTATTTATTGCTTATGCGGCAAATCCTTACTGGCTAGTGCCTTACATGCTGAAATAGGTCGAGGGTGCCTCCTAAGTTTGTTTCCCCTAAATGAAAGTAACAATGTCCCAAAAGGAAAGTAACCACCAAGAAACATTGACAATGTGATTTTTCGTGAATCTCATCTCCAACGAACGGAAACAAGAAATTAATATAAAAAGAAAACAAAAAAGTTGTACAGCAGAAATTTCATTTAAACGAATAAAAAAAAAAAAAAAAAACTAATTTTGTACATCAGAAAGGGAAGAAAACCAAAATATGCAAATTAGCCAGTGCTGCCAGATACATCTCCAGAAATTGCACTTCCATATGAAGCTGATCCAGTCTGTGAAGTGGTACCGCGAGCCTTGTGGATCTGCCGTATCCTGAAAGCATCTCTTGGGAGCGGGTGACTCTGGACCGTCGTTTCATCGTCCTCCTGGCCTATCAATCATAAGATAATTTGTTACCATGAAATATAAACTTGTCCAGAAGCCTGGGTTATACTTATACGATCTTTCTGGAATCGTATACTAGCACGCACACCTATATCTCAACACAGAAAGGAGATACGTACTATCTAAATGTTTCCTTTTCCCCCTGGTTGGCTTGAAAGATGATCCACTTGGGATGGGATGAGACTTGCTTGAAACAGAAAGGTCACTTGTAGAAGGGGCGGGTATAGATGCCAATGGCATTGGAGCAGTCCCTGACTTCCCAGGCTGTGGTGTTGGTACATCATTTTGCAAACAAATCGATAACACGACATCAACATCTGGTGTTGGACCTGAAATTTATAAGAATAAAATTTCCATTCAGCAATAGCATAAAGGACCAGGGGTACCATGCAATTGAAAGATGCACAACATAATATTTGACTCCCATAGATTGGGGAATTGGTCTTGCTAAGTTACCCTCAACGACTGGCAAATTTGCTAAGAAGGCTACCAAAGTAGGTGGTGTTGCTTTTAATATTTCATCAAATGCACTGATTGTTTGACCACACACTGCTGAAATCATGGGATTTGATATGGATTTAGACGCAGTGTGAACTACAGCTGCTGTTGTGGTTTGAAAATTTTCTGCCCCTGCAGTAAAAAATCAACAGATACAGTTCAGCCATTTGAGCATAAGCTACATAACCCCAAGAATATATCAAGCTCATGCTACAATTAACAGATAAAAGTTCCGTTCTTCGATGCTTTTTCCTTTATTATTTGTCCAATTTAGTTGTTCTAGTTCTCTTTACCATATACAAGGCATTCAGAAGTTCTCAAACCCATTCCATTTCACAAGGTGTTTGGCAAGTAGCTATTAGTGTAAATGTGCACTGCAGCCCATATTGCTTAAACATATAAAAGAGGTAATATATTATTGCCTACCAGGTTTTTGCCTTGGATCATAGATAACCATTTGGTTAGTATCTGGATAAACTACTTGTGATGACTCCGCTAAATTGCTTATCAGGCTCGCAGAACCCTCTTCTACACAAAAAAGGCCACAAATTACCAAGTAAAAACCAAACAGTAGCAACAGATCTGATATATGACAATCGAGGTACCTGCAAACCCAGGTGCATTCAACATACTTGACTTCTCCACTTTTTTATTGATATTTTTAGCAAGCCACTGAAAAATCAGAAACAGGGAAAGGTACTAATCAGTACAGGAACAAAGAGACTTGATGTAGAAGCCAAAAGGCACACCCAGTGGAGTGCATCCTTTGTAAATTTAAAGTGTTGCTGTAGCAATGTTACAATTTGTTGTACTTTTATGCGCAAACGAAAGCGAATTCTAACAAAGTACCAATATCAACGTCGTAGGTGAAAGCTAAAACAAACAATCTCAAACTAACAAAAGAGATTTACATGGTTCGGCGTAAAGCCTACATCCACGAGCGAAGCACGACAAGGAATTTCACTAAACAAATGGAAATTACAAAAGAGTATTTAAACTCTCATAACCCAAATCCCACAAATTAACAAAAACTAACGGAGAAGATTCTCCCAAATTGCTCTTTAACTCACAGACTCACAAATTGACTCTCACCAAATTGCCACACGAATGAGCCACACAAAATACACTAACCCTAAGGTCCTATTTATAGTGCATAGGACTTAGGTTACAATAAGAATCCTAATAGGAAGTAAATACAAATCCTAATCAAATAGGTAATTAACAAAATCTCTCCACCAAGAAAACCAACTAAGAAGTCAAAATCCAAACCCAAATAGGACACCAAAACCAAATAGGTAATACAAACCTAAATTTGAGCCGTAAAACCCAACACAATTGACCTGGCAGCGAGCTGTAGTCCATTAGTAGGAGATACTTTTCTGCGCTACTATTACACCCCCCCCCCCCCCCCCCAAAAAAAAAAACGCAAACGTGTAAGTAGCATGTTTAATGAAGAAACAAGGAAGAAAAGAGGCACTGGACAACTCTTTGTCACAGAGAAAAGAAGCAAAAATTATGGTGAGACGAGATTCAGTGACGACTGCCACTATTGTGGGAAAAAGGGTCACATGAAGAAGCATTGTTGTAAATGGAAAAGGGAACAAAAATTGAGAACAATACTGTAGGTGTTGTGACTTACGATGAAGAGCTTCTTAATGTAGATGATCGATGTTTTCTGGCAAAGAAGTCTATAGTTGCCTTTGCCAATGAAGATGCGTAGTTCGATCAAGGGGAGCCTGGTCATGAGTAGTTCGATAAGGGGGAGCCTGGTCATGAGAAGTTTGATCAAGAGGAGCAATCATATTTTGGTATACTTTCCTCATGGTCTGGAGGGGGAGATTGTTGGATTTTTCCAACCCATGATGAGTTGTCCTAAGGCTATTGGGAAATATAGTCTTAAGAGGATTAAATTGTTTTCCCAATTGAAGTTGGTTACCCAATTGGAATTGGGAAAACCAATTGGATTTGTTTACCTAATTGGAGCATAACTAGATTCCAATTAGGATTAGTAATCCTTATTGAAGAAGACCTTTATTATGTCTACATAAAGGGGATATTGTACTAGTTTTGAATTGGAGCAAAACAATAAATTGTATACCACTCAGAATTAGAGTGAGAGAATATTGTAAAGGCAAAGTGTGTGCAAGAGAAAAGAAAAGAAAAAGAGTTTTTTTTTTCTTCTTGTTCTTTCAAGTTTCTCGTCAAGTCCTAATTCTAGAGACTTGGCAAGATTATCCGTTGTACTCATTATTGATATAGTGAAAGATTGTTGTTTGTTCTGTTTTTCCCATTCTTAAACGCGATATTCACAACAACAAAAATGTTTGATCTCAAAGCAGCAAATCTTATGGCAACTGATCAAAAGAGAGGCAAGAGGGTGAAACTGATGAGCTGCATCCAGCTGCAGCAAAGTAACAGCAGCCGCAGAATACATTTCCACAATCAGCTTAATAATGCCCTTGTCCATGCCAAGGGCTAGAGCTTACTAGCGTCTAGGGGTTTACTCTACACATAAGCTAGTACTATTCCATTTTGGATGGTGAATGAATACTGATTCAACATTAAATTACACTGTCACCTTTACATATTTCATTCTTATGATTTTAGTGTTTTCGGTAGCATGAAGAAAATGTAAAATAAATAAATAAATATAATCTCTTAGGCATCAGCTTTTTGAATAGATTGCAGTACGGGGCATGTGTACATACTACAAAAAAGGGAAAGGCTGATGACAAAGATGTTCATGGTGGAAATGGAAATACTAGCACAACATTTTCACTAAAGGTACCTCTTGTCGGGCTAAATGATCCAAGTCCTTTGAAGAGCAGGGCCAGAGATCCATGAAACTATACCGCGATGCAACATCTTGCAATGAACTTTCCAATGATGAAGGTCCCTCTTCACCTGCTCCGGTAAGTGCTGCTTTTTTCCTTTGTTCAACCTATATGAATCATGAATTCAACAGATTACTGCTTGTGCAAGACGAGGATCAAAATTAGCAACAATAATCCAGCACTAGCTTTTTGTAAAATTTATATTTAGACAAACAAGTAAAGTTTATAGCTTTAGTATCCCAAGTAATGTTTATTCCCGAACCCTGTATAGCTGATGAGGACCTCAAGTCTTCTATCAAATTAAATTGCACAGCTACTTGCAAGTGGCCCTCTACCACAGTGGTGGAGAGGAGTGTCGCTCTTGCACCACGGCATGGGTTCGAACCCCGCTCCTTAATCTGACATCTAATTTAACAAATCTATCATTTGACCAAAAAAAAATTGCATAGCTACTTCAAATTGACCAATGAACCACCAACCATTGTGTGTCATCTTATAATAAGATATCATATATAGAACCAGCACAAAAGAGTAAAATAAAACCACAGTACTGTTCCCTACAATATATATTTACAGCAGTATATACTTGTGTGCTGATATTTCCTGAGGTGCAAAAGGGGTTCCGACACATGAATTCCCAAGAGTCAACAATCAACGTGTGCTCATCTTTGTGTAAATACCACTTATATAGTTGGTTTAATCCCCTTTATTTGATCTTGTTTATTGATAGTCTTTACACAAACTTATAAGATGAGCTATGCCAATGTATGAAAAATAAAGTAAACACGCCACACAAACACAAACAATTTAGCGAGGTTCGGCAGACTTTGCCTACTCATGTGATCTCTCTTAAGAAATCACCTGCACTGTGGAGAACAACAACTCGGTTAGAAGAACTTATTCAAAACCCTTATGCTAAACCCCAAAACCTTGCTTTATATCTCTCTATCACTCTTGGCTCTCTACCCTTGCAGTTCTCCAATGTTCATGTGAATAAACAGCCACCAACAAGGCTATTTATAGTACATAAACCGATGATTACATGCCTTACAAGTATAGGATTCCTAAATCCTTCTAAAATAGAGAAAACCAACTTATTTCCTAATCCTAAACTGGTTGGGATTACAAAGAAAACCTATTTCCCAATTCTTATGAGAGATAATTTCTGCACATTCCTTTTCTCCTTTCCCTACACCATTTGGAAACCTAAACCTATTTGGCCTTGGTATTTTGACGAGCCAAATCACAACAATCTCCACCTTAGTGAGTCAAAACCAAGAAATAATTGTTGCGCCCCAGAATATCTTCGAACTTCTTGAAGTAACTCCAGAAACCTTCAAGAAGTTTCACCTTGGCAAAAATCTTCTTGCCTCAACAAGTGAGAAGGTGCTCCATCCAATCCTTAGCATGTTGTAAGATTGAGCAAGTTCAAGCAACAGTTGAACTTCTCTGCTGTAACCGGTTTAGTCAAGTAATCTAAATGTTCTCCGGTGTATGAATCTTCTCAGTTATAACTTCCTTCAATTCTACCTAGTCCCTAATCCGGTGATATCGAGCTTCAATATGCACTTTGATTCTTTGCCAAGTAAATAGCACTATGACTGTCACATCTAATCACCGTGGAACTTTGAGTAATTCCAAACTCTATTGTTAAACCGTTAATCCAAACTGCTTCCTTTCCAGCTTCTGCTACTGCAATATACTCTGCTTTAGTAGTAGACAATGTTGTAATTGACCGTAGTAGCTCTCCAACTGATTGATCATCCACCACAAACGAAAATGTAACTTGTAGTAAACCTTTTTTTTCTGTCTAATCTCCTGCATAGTTAGCATCTACATAACCCAGCCAGCACACATGCTTCCTCTTCTTGTTTTTAAACAAGATTCTCCAACTCTTTTTACCTTGTCTAGTAACGGAGAATCCGTTTAACTGCAGATCAATGCTCCTTTCCTGGATTCACCATATACTTTGGAACAACAGTTAATGCTTGAGCTAGGTCATGTCTTGTGCAAACCATTGCATACATGAGGACATCCTACTACACTTGCATAAGGCACTTTTCTCATCTCTTCCAACTCTTTCTGTAGTTGGACATTGTTGCGCACTCAACTGATAGTTTGCTGGGAATGGAGTAGACACGGGCTTCGCTCCATCCATAATGAAACGCTCCAATATATTATGAATATATTTTGCCTGTGACAGCCATATCTTACCCTCTTCTCTGTCCCTCCTAATTTGCATTCCAAGGATCTTTTGTGCAGCTCCTAGATCCTTTATGTCAAATTCCTTAGTTGCATCTTTAACTCTTGAATTCTAGACATATCCTCACATGCAATCAACATGTCATCTATGTAAAGCAGCAATAGTATAACCATACCATCCTTGAACACATGGTAGTAAATGCAGCAATCATATAAGCATCTTCTAAAATTAATATACAACATGTATGAGTCGAAACCCCTGTTCCATTGCCTTGGAGATTGCTTTAGCCCATAAAAAGACTTCTTCAATCAACAAACCAGATTTTCATTTCCTGTTTTGACAAAACCTTCACCTGCTCTATCTCCATATCTCGTTGAGCTGCTATTGATAACAGAATTCTTATAGAAGTATGCTTAACCACTGGAGAAAATATCTCGTCATAATCTAACTACTTCCTTTTGCGAATTTTGCCACTAACCAAGCTTTATATCTCACGGCATCATCTTCATTTGTTCCTTGTTTTTTTATAACCTACTCACAGCCTACAATCTTTTGCTCCTTTGGTTTAGAAACCAGCTCCAAAATTTCTTACAAAAGAGATTTCATCTGTTCAGACATAGCAACCATCCAACTTTCCCAATCATTATTTGCTATAGCTACTTGATAAGTGGTTGGATCTTCCTTACTAACACTTAGAGCATAATTGACTTGATCTTGATCAAATCCATACCTATTAGGTGATTGAGGAACCAGGGAGTCTTGGTTCCACAATGGTGATAGCTCCACCTGAGCCTAAGCTAGTGATTGTTGTTGTTGCTCTACTTCTTCTCCATTAACCCTATTGTCATGCTCCGCTTGCTCATGCTCAACCTGGGCTAGATTCCATGACCCATTTGGTTATAAGAAATTCAGTTGGTTCTTCAACAACATCAGTCTTCTTCTCCTCATTTCTTGACTTTATTTAGCAGTGTAATCTTTTTGTCGAATATGACATCCCTACTTAAAACCTTCTTTTTGTTGATACAATCCCATAACTTGTAGCCCTTCATTCCTTTCTCAAAATCGATGAATATGCATTCAAGAGATTTTGGTTTGAGTTTGGTCCACTCATCGCTCGGAATATGAGCATATGCACTACAAAAGCGCAACCAAAAACTCTTTAGTTTGGAAAAATCAACAAGTTTACCAAGCCATACCTCTATTGCACACTTGAAATCAAGAACCCTTGAGGGTTATTGATTAACAAGTAGCAAGCATGGTTAACCGCTTCTACACAAAACGTGTCAGGCAATCCCCCATGAAACTGCATGCTTCTCTCTTTCCATGAAAGTTCTATTCATCCTCTCTGGAGCTCTGTTTTGTTGAGGGGTTTTCTTCACCGTAAAGTGTATTGTGATGCCTTTTTCCTTGAAAAACTGGAAGAATTTCTTCTCTATACCCCCGTTGTCGCTTCTTAGATATCTGATTTTCCTATCGTCATATATTCTACTTCCGTTTTCCACTCCTTGAACTTGGCAAAGACCTCGGATTTCTCCCTCATGAAGTACACCTAAACTTTCTTGAAAAATCATCTAGAAAAGTAACAAAGTATCTGGAGCCTCCTTTGCACCTTGTTGGAGCCGAACTCCATACATCTGTATAGTACAGCAAATCCTAACTTCTTTTCTCAGTCTGCTACCTTGAATGACATCTTTGTATGCTTCCCAAGAGTACAACACTTGCAGAAATCTAGTCTGCAATAACTAACACCTTCTAGCAAATTTTTCTTTTGTAGTTCTTGCAATCCTCTTTGACTCATATGCCCTAGCCTATGGTGCCAAAACTCAGTCTTGTTCTCTGAACCAACCTCAATAGATATTGAGGCTCCACCTATTATTGTAGCTCGATGTTACTGCAAGGAGTTTGCCGTCACTTTCCTCTGAAATAACCACAATAACTGTATTTGAATTCACTGTCATCGCCTCTGCTACTTCTCTTTCCATATTTTGCAATTTCTTTTCCAGTGGTCAAAAGCATCACAATGGAAAACATTTCTTTTCTTTTCCTTTGGATTTTGGATTTTGATCTACCCCTGTCACCAGATTTATCACTCTTGTTCTGTGACCGACCCCTCTTTACCTTTCGCAGAAAGACCATGTGCTTAAGAGCTTTGGTGTTCTCATCCATCTTGACATAAGTGTTGTTTTGAGTATCCTTACCCAACATGAGTGTTGTTCTGAAGTGCTTGAACAAAGGCAGTAGAGATCTTAACAGTAAGAGCGCCTTGTCATCGTCTTCATACTTCACATCCATCTTTGATATGGTACCACTTTTCTGAAATTTGCTCATACGATTTTACAGATCTCCACCTCCTTCTAACCAAAGACCGAGAAGTTCATCTTTCAAGAAAAGTTTGCTGTATAAAGTCTTACCCCTGTAAAATTTCTCAAGCTACTCCATGTTTCTTTAGCGCTCATATCCTCATCAAGACGACACATCACATTGTCAGCAAGATGTAGCACGATACAGCTCTTCACCCTTCTGTCCAACTTCTTCCACTACGCATATGTAGTTCCTTGTGGCTTATTCTCTATTCCGAGAATAGCGTCTTGCAGATCTTGTTGAATCAGGACATTCTTCATCTTCCACTGCCACAACGTGAAGCTATCCTTTCCATCAAACGCCTTGATCATGGGCCTCACATCGTCGCTTGAGCTTGCCTTACAAGACCGATATCCATATATAATAATGTTTTAAAAGGCTCACCTCAGGGCGCGCCTAGGCACCCTATGAGGCTAGGCTTGAGGGTTGCCGCCTCTGTTTTGAGGGAGTGGGCGTAAGGCTTCGCCGGAGCCACCTAGGCCGCGAAAGGCGTGCCTCAAGGCCCTTTTTTTTTTTTTACTCCCAAACCCAAATTTTGGGTAGGATTTTAACTGCCTCATACCTCTTCCTTGCACTTTCGTCTCTCTGCCTTTTTTCTGATTTTTATTTTTTTATATAATGGATGTGTGTGCTATCTGCGTGCATTGTTATATGTGCGCTCATTGTGCTTTTCATCCTCTATTTTATACATATATAATATAATATATGTATATATATGTGTGTGCTCAGGATGATTATTGATTAATAATCTTCTTCCTTTTAATATAATATATGTGTATGCTCAGTGTATATATTAAAAAATTTAGGTCCTATGAGGCTTCGCCTCACGCCTAGGCCGGGCTTCTCCTCGAACGCCTCGCCTACGTCTCACGCTTTTAATACATTGATATATAATAAATATATTTAAATATATATTATCTGGGATTACAAAGAAAACCTACTTCCCAATTCTTATGGGAAATGTTTTGTGCACATTCCTTTTCACCTTCACAACACCAATTGGAAACATAAACCTTTTTGGCCTTGGTATTGTGATGAGCCAAATCACAAAATATATTAAATCATTACGAACTTAAAATACAGAATAGCTTTCTTGACAAAACTACATAACACTTGTACACTCTTTCCAAACTAATAGGAAATTATTTCTAAAATCAAAGAGTATTATTCAGGTACAAATTTATCGAACAAATGCTGGCAAGGGGTTGAATAAACTTGTTTTACCAAATCCTTAAACAAATTTCACAATTATTACTAAGCAGAGAAACTCACTGTTTTCACCAGCTTAGGGGAGCCTGTTGGCATAAGGTCTACTAACGGCAATGAACCAAAATCAACTCAAGCAAAAACGAGAGTAAAATAATCAAATAGGAAAAAACTTTAAAATTAAATTATTTTTTTTAAATATTAAGATTGAAATGGGATAATGCATTGCAAACTAAAAGGAAAGATCATATTTAGTACTACCTTCAACATACTAGCCAAATCTCCATAAGTTTGCTCAAAAATGGTGAATCGCTTCCATACCTAATAAGGAATATCCATCAGAATCTGGTATTCAATATTAAATAAAAAAATAAAAAATAAAAAATAAAAGTTTGGAGAAGTGTGCAATAATCAGTAATGCAGACGACTATAGTACTTAATCATAACAAAGCATCGGTTAAGAAATAAATAACCCACCACATAATAAAATAGAGCTAATACAAACACGAGCAAACATGTACACTTATGTGAATGGCATTAGGTGTGTACCTCAACAGATTCCTCTGATGGTAATGAGCTTAAGGCCCTCTCAAATAAGGCCCGAATATTTCTATCATCATTCAAACGAGTTAAAAAGTCTGCATATCTGCAACATTAAGGACACGATAACCAATAAGAAAAACACAGAGATACTTCACAACCCAAAATACTACCAAGGCAATAATAAATCATAAGAGCATAGCTATCATATCCTTCAATATCCTTGAATGACTAATATTATGAAATACAAAATAGGGTTACCAGTAACATAACAAATCTGCCTCAAAGTCACTACTTGGCCAACCCATATGTTAGAGCCATACAACACAATGCAGCCACAGGTGGAATCCATTATGCCAATAAGGAACTCACTTTGTGGAAATGTGCCCTCTCACTTTGGTGGTGTGTTTGGAAGAACAAGAACAAGAGAACTTTTGACAGTAAGGAGGAGGAAGTGGGTGCAATCTGGGATAGAGTCATATTACTTCTCTGGGAATCTCGGTCAAAATGTCTAAAACATTACTTTTTGTGTGATTTTTCTTGATAGGATTGGTTCTTTGCATAGGAAGCTTTCTGGGATGGAGTTCTGCCTGTTGGTTTAGGCTTTCTCTTTGGGTTTTTGTGTTTCTCCTGTTGTTTTGTTGTTTCTTGGACCACTTGTCCATGCTTGTATTCCTTGTGTTTTTGTCCATGCTTGTATTCCTTGTGTTTTCTCTTTATAAATCTTGTGTCTTATACCATAAAATCAAATAAGAGTTGATGCCACAATAGTAGATTGCACGTGGAAAACATAGAGAGCTCTTCAATTCACCCAAAGAAAGCCTGTAAAGAATTCCTTCTCTCTCATATGCCTAGAGGATCCTTTTACTAAGTGTACTGGACATGTATATATCATTTCACATAGAAAACCCAGAATAAAAATCAGCAAATAAATTTAGTATTCTGAACAAGAACATGAACTCACTCAAGAATGTAAACAGGCTCATGCATAAACCGTTTCAACCCAGCTTCAAAAACGTTGTGTGCCATCTGCATGAATGTAAAGAAGTAGTAAATGCTTGTTCCTTTACCTTGTGAATGCCCATTCCGTTGTTTGGGGGAAAGTGGTATAGCATTCCCAAAGTAAATATGTGAACCAATCAATCAAATAGGCATTCCATAATATTCATTCCAATGCAGATTAAATTCTACTCCTTGAAGCCAAACATCACCTTACACTTTACCATGGCTTTCATTAACAACCAGGAGAAGAAAAGAACTGAAGAATTTCTTTTGGTAAATCTATGTGAGAAAAATTTATAGGAAATATATATGACCCAAAAACCAATAAATCCTATCCAACAATTCAGCACCGAGTACTGCTCATCATGAAAATTTTGATTATAACTAAAATAACCTTTGGATCCTTGTCAAGACAGAAAGCCATCATCGCATAAGCAACATAAACATGGTACGTGCAGTTTGGAGATTTGCGCGCATCTAAAAAGTACTTGCGAGCTGCTTCAACTCCTTCAGTTCTCCTTAAAAAGCGAATAAACTGCAGTGAAAAACACAAGCATGAGATTTTTCCAAAGCATGGCCAAAATGAGGATGTAAAGAAGTATACGGCCTCCTCTTTTGAAGCATATAAAACGTATTGGTTTTACCATGAGCCACCAGCCAAGCAAAAAATTGAACTTTAGTGGGAGCACCAGTCTTACAAAATTAAATCATTGCAACCAATGGTACGCTGACTGAGATTATCTAGGCACAGAAAGAAGAATAGACTTGCCAGGAAAAAGAGAAAAACCCCAAGACCCCTGAGTCAAGCATATTACACGCCAAAAGGAGGATCACACTAAAAGATCCAAAAGAAAATTCCTACCTGTATATGAGCAAGTGCTGATGTGTTAATACCATCCCCCAAAAGGCCTTCATATATTTTCTTTGTGGGCTTCATGAAAGCAGTAGCACATTTAAAAATCAAGAACCAATAAGTCCAGCTCAACTGCAACTCAACGAAGCCTTAAGAGCCAAAAATCTTAATACCTGAATTGCTCCACGGGATTCTTCCAGCTCTGCATAAGCATATCTAAGCATCTCCGAGTCTGATAAGGAAGGGGAGAGAGAGAGAGAGAGAGAGAGAGAGAGAGAGAGAGAGAGAGAGAGAGAGAGAGAGAGAGAGAGAGAGAGAGAGATGTAAGCAACTTCAAGCTCTCCATAGAAAATTTCATAGGAGCACTACATTTATGCTTATTAAACAGTCAAGCCAAAGTTGAAAGATCAAAGAAATAAGAAAACAGAAGTTCTTAAATCCTTACAAGCAAAGCTTCTAAAACAGAACCAAACAGTGAACTTTAAAAAGCAAGAGACAATAAAGGATAGGGAAAAAAATTACCAGGAAGAACCTTCAATGCTCTTTGAAATACTTTAATTGCAGTATCTACAGAACCACTTTTTGCATGCCACATGGCATAGTCATACCATAAATCAGGATAATGGTATAGATACATTAGACACTGGAACCCAAGGGAATGCAGTATGGAAGTCAGAAATAAAATTTTAAACAAACAGTTAACAATTGCATAAATAAATTAAAATAAATGCACACAATTTTAAGTGCATAATCCCCATTATGTGCACGCATAATTTAGTATATTTATTTAATCAACTACACTTCGAAATATGTTCTTCATGATGGTTGAGTAAATAACAAAAGTCAAGAAGAGAAAATCAGATCAAGAATAGGACTCCATGAATGTGCAGACACTAATTAAAATCATACGCAAGAATATAGGGGAGAAAACATAACCTAATGTAAAGAAATACTAAATGAAACACAGTAATTGCTAACTTTCATAACAGCATTATTCACAAGATTACATTTTTGTGCTACTGAATTACTTGCATCTGTAATTGACATATAACTTAAATCATATTATTTAACCAGCACATTATCCCCATCATACAATCGAGGATTACAAAGACACAAGGTGACATTCAAAATTAAAATCCGTTCAAGCCAGAAGAAAAGGACCGTGAAGTTGCATTTGTTCAGCCATGCATCAACAGAGACAATATAGAATATCACCTACTAATTGTATGAATTAAAAGGAGAAAAAGATAGATTTTCCTTACCTGCTCATACGTGAAAATGATTCGCTTGTTGGATGATCCATTGTCTATCCTTTGTGGGTTTCCTCTGCAATGCAATTACAAGGTATTCGATTGAAGAACGCAATATTCTCAAAGAAAGTGTGACGAGAGATTGAAAAACCAATAATAATAATGAGTATCCAAATATGGGGCAAGTTATTCATTCTAATTTTTAACTATTTGTCAAGAGTCAATGCAGCCTCAGAGACTTAATCAACTTGATTTCATAATTCATATACATTATTGGTTCATTCCCTGACTGAGTTCTTCAGCCATATGGTTTTCTAACTGGGTATCAGAGTCTTCTTTGCAAGTGGTCACGAACTTGCTCCTTGTTCCATACTTCTTAGTTGGTTAGTAGGTTGCAGGGTGGGGCTGCACCTATATGCTTGTTTCTCTCCCCCTATCAATCTGCGTCTCCACATGCAGGATGGGGTGCGCGTGGAACATCCAACGCTTGCCCATAGAGATAATCTGTATGGTTCTATAAAAAGGTGGCTGTGAAGAACTCTTTCCTAGTAATTATCTAATCTGGGTACTTTCTAACTCATGCACTCGCTGAGTAGGAATGCTCAATCATATCTTTTTCACATTTGACATAAGAGGACATTCTAAGAAGTACAAAATATCTTAAAAGGGTAAATTTGCACAAAAGAGTACTCAGATAATATATTTTTCACAATCGTCCCAACAAGCATCTCATTCTTAACTTCATATGCCAAATAATTGCAGATTAATAAATTAAGCAGGAAGGTTATGCAACCCCGGTAAATTCAGTCTAAATGTCAGTAACTTACTTTTCGAAAGCTATAAATGCATAACCACTAAATAAGGTTATGCAAACCCTGTAAATTCATAGTCTATAAATGCATAACCACTAAAGAAAAAGAAAGTATGGCAGTAACTTACTTTTCGAAAGCTAATAATTTTTTCCATCCCATCCATTGTAGTTCTTCCTGTAAGAGCACAATACATGATTAGCATTTTCCATTACAAAATATGTGAGAAGAACTTCCAATCTCTCTCATACAAGGCACCTTACTGAAAACCAAATATGTCCTTGTTCCCATGCAACCCATTTATACAGGCAAGTCGGTAGATGCCTTAAGAGTGCATATATTACAATATAACTAGTAAATCAAGACAAAACCATATACCATGGGTCGACACTCGAATTAACCCGAAATTAAATAGTAGGAATCCATGCAGGGGAAAAAGAACATTTAATTTCAAACAGTGTATTAAAAGCGTGAGCCGTGGGCGAGGCGTCCGAGGGATAGCCCGGCCTAGGCATGAGGTGTGAGGCAAAGCCTCACGGGACCTAAATTTTTTAATATATACACTGAGCGTACACATATATTATATTAAAAAAAAAAGATTATTAACCAATAATCACCCTGAGCACACATATATATTATAAATATATATACACACATATATAGACATATATTATATTATATATATATATATATAATAGAGGATGCAAAGCACAATGAGCACACATATAACAATGCACGCAGACAGCACACACATCCAAAATCAGAAGAAAAAAAAGGCAGAGAGACAATAGTGCAAGGAAGAGGTATGAGGCAGATAAAACACTACCCAAAATTTGGGTTTGGGAGTTAAATAAAGCCTTACGCCCACTCCCTCCAAACAGAGGAGGCAACCCCCAAGCCCAACCTCAGAGGGCACCTTGAGGCGAGCCTTTTAAAACATTGATTTCAAGTAAAAATTTTGTTTCCAAAGCAAGGGGAAGCAACTTTGATTGCATGTTTGGATAACAGAAACCAGCTAAGATAAAATAAAATAAAAAAACATAAACATCTGTGAGCCAACAAACCAGAGTACAGCACAATAAGATGCAAAATTACCTTATAAGAGCCATTTGGTGGTACAGCAAGCATATTCCAGTCAATTTCATCAACATACTTCTTCCGCTCCCTATAAACGGCCCTGGCGCTGTTAAATTTGGGTTGATATTCAGATAACAGTCCTTTTGCCTGCTTAATGTAATAACATCAGATTGACAATCTTTTAGGTATATTTCATTACTAAGATAAAAAATAAAAAAAACAACTAATGCACACACGGATACAGTCTGTACATATATGTTTTATACTAGTTTATATTAAGTTTGCATTCCAAAACTAAAAAGTTACCAGTTGACGGCTAACAGAATTTTCAAAATTTTCGTAATCCTTCCAGAGTTGTTCGATGTGATGGGTAGGAGTAACAATGGCTTTCTGGTATACTTTTCGCACAGCAGTCATGCGCTGTGACTCTTCCTGTGTGTTTAAAGCCTGCAACAACACGTTTTGAAAATAACTTCCCTTGACATGAAAAAACAATCAACAACAGCTACACAGTTTCTGAGGCACGCAACAAAAATACAAGCAGCCTATGCGACCCCCATCTTCTTCTCCCCACCCGCCTTTACTTACTTCAAATTATCCCCATATAAAATTATTTGTAACTAAAACAAAACTTCCGAAAATTCAAAAACCTTGCGAAAATGTCCATGGCAGAAAGACAAGGCCATGGAAATACCATGGACTGGTAGAGACAGGCTAGGGTTGGAGTTTAGAGCATTCCCTTGTAATGGGTATGGGAAAAGTCAACAGTCTGGTGAGAAGGGGCATGGAAAATTGGCAATGCCAATGCTACCTTTAAAATAGGGCTGCAAATTCTGGTTAATTAGTTTTAGCATGAGACATAGCAAATGGAACAACATCTTGTGATATTCAATTCTCATAAGTAAACACTCAAATCCACAATTAAGGTCTTTCCTAGATTGCAGCTTTAATTTTTTGATCCAACAATTGGTGTAAATTCCCTGGTCCGCTGCAGAAAATAACTGAGTCTCTTCTTCTATTTACATCAAGTGGTACCAGAGCCACTTGATCAAACCAGTGAATTTACCAGACCTCGGTACCAATTGTTCAGTCACTTTCCAGTATTCTCTCAAAACTCTGAGTAACTTCCTGAGTTATGCTTCAGAGATCACACCTAACAAAATCTCGGTCCAACATTGTTGGACAAAAATCAACTCTTGCTCTATTGTCTGAAGTAGACGATATCCTTTTTCTGTTTATATCCCAGTTCACCCATTAGAATTCATATTAAAAGAAAACATAAAGGAAGAAATAACAGACCGGCAAAGACTTTAAAAAGGTGAGGTACTCCATCCACACAGGCCCGGATGCTATATCTGCTCCTGGTAGCACATGCAAAAAATAAAAACAAAACACATTAAACCACACTGAATTAAGAGCATGTTTCAATTCACTAAATGGACTAATATATTATATAAGCAAGTATAAGCAGTAAATGCTTAGTTAAAAAATACATCCCTCGGTTTTAGAAACAAAATATTTCATAACATATCATAACTATGTCAGATAAAATATAACCTTACTAATGTGAAAAAAAATTAGAACCTTCAGAAATTGGTAAAAGAATAAAGTCTAAAAAACTTGTCATGGACTGCATAGTCTGAAACTTCGAAACTCGTTTGAATGTATCAACATGTCAGCTTAGCACCCATATCCTCATGTTTAAAACCACACCATTCAAACGGAAAACCTTGTCATTCAAAGGAACTTCATTTTTGTTCTACATTTTTCACCAATTACAAGATGGTTTATTTCCTAAAGCTACTATCTTCAGAACCTAGGTTTTAGGGTCTAAACGCCCTCAACCATAAAACTTAAACCATAAACCCTATGCCCTGAAGTGGATATTTCAAAAAACGATTGCCAATCATTCGCACAGAAAAGGATTCCCAAACATGAGATCCCACTCGTCTAGTAGCAGCTTGTGTGTGTGTGCATATTTCTGTTTCAATTTTGAAGTTATCCTTTAGAGTCCCTTTATTTCTCATCATATAGCAGATCAAGATGAAACACTTCAGTAATATTTGTTCTTTACCTACAGGTGAGAGATAACCTATCAAAACTTGAAGTGTTTAAATTATTAAATAAAGTTAAAAGAACATACCAACATAACTGAGCATAAAATCAAAAGCTTTTCTAGTCTCTTCCTGACCCTCTACCCCCTTCTTGTCATTGACCTTTCTGATGAAACGAATGTAGCATCGCCTACAAAGCCAATACAAGCAAGACAATGGAGAAATTTAAATAAATAATAGGAGAAAGACATTTCCAAATATGGAAAAAAATTGGATAAGTTGTGAGGAAAAGACCGTATGAAGGAATGAAGTTTTAGAGGAAAACAAGAAAACATGGTTATTTCTGTTCTTTTGAATGGATGATAGAGTGGGTTCAAGAAATAAATAATCCAAATATTAGAACCATTGTAATTGCTTGTCACATTTGCCCATATCAACAAAAAAAATGAAAAATAATTTGACCTCAATTCCCCATTCAGAAACCAAGCATATGACATCATAATCTTGAATCACCAAAAAAAGTAATCAATAAAATAGTTTCCTATAAATCGCTTATCTATGAAATTAGGTAAACTTCAACTAAAAGCAACCAAGATATTGCTGACAGCATTTTGGCCGTAGATTCAATATACCAAAGAGGAATTTGCAGACAATTCAACAGACACCGGCTAAATATCTGTTTTGTGGCATCATCATTATTTACAGCCATTTGTGCCTCCACATATTGCTTCCAATATTTTGCCTGGAAAGAAAATAATAAGATGTAAATCAATCAAATACAAAAAACAATTTCCAGATATGAGAGAGACAAACCGCATCTCCAAATGTTAATATGGCAAACTTATGTGTCATGTGTCCAGTGATACTTTAAACGCTCAACATAAGCTAAATAAAACAGTTTAAAGGGGAGGGGAGTAATCGATCTTGAATTCTAAGACTTTGTCAATGTTTTGAAGTGAAACTGTTATAGACAATATAGAGTTTTCATGACTTATTCAACATCCGTGTTGTACTATTATCCAAGTAGAAATAGAATTGCACTGAAGAATAGAATGATCTAAAAAGACAAAGCCACAAGATAAAAAGTTTATTATCTGTCTAGATATACAGCGGTTAGCAGGAACTCACCGCAGTGGGAAACACCGTTAAAAGCTGCTCGTATATTGGTGCTGCCTCTGTAATGGGCAAACGCTAAGTGGAAAGATATTAACAATAATTAGGGTACATTCTATTCCTCCAAAATTCCAAATAAACTGTCCCCAGAAAAAGTTGAAACTAAGGCAGAGTTGCAGTGTCATACTAGTGCCTCATTGGCTTGATTTTCACTGGCTTCAACACTGTATTTATCATCGATGAATTTGTGATCTGAAAAGTTGTGAAAAATCCATCAGCATATGAGGTCTTGTGTCTAGATCAACACAAATAAAGCCTTAAAATTCTCAATCAAAAATCAAACGGCCTATATAGCAAAAACTCACCTTGATCTCCAACTTTTCGAGACTCGGGTTCCATATTCCAATGGAATTATAGTTGCAGGGCTGCATTACAGAACGAATTTATTTAACATAATTGCAGAGTTGAAAGTGCAAACATCTATTTCATGTGATTTAATAACTAAAGGAATTGAAATTTCAACAAAACAATTTGTACGAACATCAAAACAATTTGCCATCTACTTTCTCGTTCAAAATTACCAACATACTATAGATTGAAATACTCTAAACCTTATTGATGAGGAGAAAAACAAAATGCACCTCTATAAGATTAGCGAGAACCCCCTGAAAAAAAATCCATGATAAAAGAAGCTAGTTATTACCTAATACTATTAGCAAATTTTAAAAAAAAAAAAAAAAAGGAAGTGATAAATAAATTGAATTACACAAACCTCTTTAATTGAAGAAAATAATGAAGCAGAAAACCAACCAGCCGAAGAAACATTACAGAAGAAGTAGAGGGGGAAGGGAAGAGAAAGAGAACAAATTCAATGTAAAATATGATGGATTAAAGACGACTCAAGTAGAAATACAAGGGAGTTCCCAAACGGGTGGGCTGGGCTGGGCTGATATTTTTGGGCCTAAATTTGTTGTAGGACGCGTAAACCAAAACCTCCCTCTCGTGTTTAACTCTCTATGGTGCTCGTCACTAAATACATATTAATTGTTCAGGTTGTCAGGTGATGAAATTTTAGAGCTTGCAAGGGGAGAGTATGGCAAGAGAGATGGAGGAGATAGATCAAAGTGCTCCATACAATTTAATCGATTTGATATGTTTATTCGGAGAGCAAATTTGATCGTGGTGATGGTTTTTATTTGCCCTATGCTTCTCGACTAATATTTCCAGAATGGTTTTGATGCACATCTAAGCTATCCAAGTCCTTCTTATTCCTCACAGCCTAATTTCACAAAATCAATAGTTTTCCTCATGATTAAACAATTGCTCTAATTTCATAAACAATTAAATTACGCCCAACAAAAAGATTGAAAGTTTCGGGCAAATAAGTAAAAGGGGAACTGCAAATGCCGAATTTGGGAAATTGAACAATTAATCCAACTGAAATTCGTTACTTTCAAGGCAATTGAGTACAGAAAAAAAGTACAAAAATTTAGAGCAAGTAAGCGAGAGTGAAGGGTTAATTTGGGGAATTTGGGAAAGTGGGCGGCGGTACCTGAAAGCCTACGCAGCAGAGGAGGAAGTTGATGGTGGCGCTGTGAAGCTTTTCCTAGTGTTGGAGGTAGACGTTGTCGAGGTTCCCGTGCTTGCAAACAGACGACAGTCGGAGAGTGGGGAAGATGGGTTTGGACGGGGAAGAAGGACGACGACGTCGCTTGGGAAGACGCAGAATGTGGGTCCTGCAACGAATCTGAGACGGTTCGGTCAGTAACGGTTGTCGGGAGGAGGTGTAAGTGTGGCTGGGTCTAAGTTAGCCGGAGAAGAGGTAGGTTCAACCAGAAGGCGAGCTATCTCTGTCGGCGATGACATCAACGGTACCTAATGGGAGTCGAAGTGAGAGATGCAAATGCATATTGAAGAGAGAGGGGGGGTGGCGCGGGGGCTCGCTCGGCATAAAACTTTTTTTCCTTTTTAAAATTTTTTTTTTTTGTAGACAAATTATATTGTCACGTCATCTATTAACATTCAGAATTTATAATGGACTTGTAAAATTAAAATGAAATGTTAGTAAATGTATGAGATTAAAATGTTTTAAAGATGTTGTAAAATGATACAATTGCATCCAAACTTGAGGGAGGTAAAATGTGATTTACCCTAATTTATTGTAACTGCTCCATAAGTTGCTTGTAAATACTGTTGAGTTACAAATGCAGTTCTTGGCTTGTTTTTTTTTTAACTGAATTGTTCTTGGCTTGTTAGGTCCTCGGAGTATTTTGGTACCTTCTTTTTTTCTGTTCAACGAGAGATAGATTGTTAGATCTCTACTTGTCGAACTGAAAATAGAAGCGATTTAAGTACTTTACAATGTGATAATACTAGGTTCAGAAATGTCACACTTCTAAACAATTTATGCCCAACAAATCCACCAAATCCAATTGTATACGATTTTGACATATTCGTTGACACTCTCCAATCTAGCGTAGTGAGAACTACAGATTTTCATCGACCAAATGCAATGGTATACGATTTTGGCATATTCGTTGACACTTTCCAATCTAGCGTAATGGGAACAACAGATTTTCCTAAAAAACTCTTGATGTGTTTCTCATGGGGCTTACGAAATCTGAGGTTTGTCCTGTAAGATTATCAGAGAGGCGAGTCAAAGGCTCATTTCTAACAACACTGATAATGTCCCCAACTTGGTAATTACCACTTATACAATCAATCAGGTGTGGGGTGTTATCACCAAAAGGCTTTGGTATTAGTTGAAATGAGGTTAGGATATTTAAACTATTATTTCTTTTTTCCTATGGCCGATGTGGGACTCAACACGCCCCTGATCTAGGATCCAGTTAGTGGGTCACACGTAAGAGATCCACACATACATCAGCAACCACATGAAACCAAATGGACTTACCCAACATGTGGGGCTAAGGGACCCACCATCCTCGCATGGGGCCAAAGGGACCCACCCATTATGGGTGTACATTATGAGCCCACTCTCTAGCTCTAATACCATGTAGACATTATATAGTTATATAATTAAAACACAAACGAATGAGTTGGCTAACCTAAACACGAAGTGATAGCCATTAGAGACCAAGCGGAAAGGATGAGGGTTGCGATAACACTAAAGTCTTCTACAAAGCACCTAACAGAATACAACTACTGTATGGGAAGCGTCTATTGTGTTTCTCCATATTGCAAGGACCTTAGTATTTATATTGGCTAAGGGATTAAGGTTATGTTCATAAAGGAATCCCAAATCCCACTTTTTTAGCGTATCAGTTAGGTATCATAATCGCGTAAAATCAAGGACTCAATCAATCTTACTTGTATTACAAGACACCTAATATAAAATTAATATCTTTAGGAGATCAAATCACAATATCTACATTAATCTCCAATATTACATTTTTATTATATGTTGTAGACCATTTAAGGTTGATTTACATTGAAAAAATTCCAACACGTCCTACCTAAGGGTGCGTTTAGTACGCAGACGGGACGGGACGGGACGAGACGGGACGGAACAGGACGCGACGGATGTTGTAAATTTTGAAAAAGACAAGGGGCATTATTGTCCTAAAATGTTAAAAAAAATTGTCCCACAGATGTGGAACAACCCCGTTCCATGGGGGAGAGGTGGAACCAAAAATCATCCAAAACTTGTCCCGTGGAACGCCTCGTTCCACTCGTTTTAGGCGTACCAAACGCGGGATGGAACGCCTCGTCCCGTCCCGTCCCGCGTACCAAACGCACCCTAAGTACACTGGTGCATGGGATGTGCCAGTTTGAAGGGTACATTGAGATTGATGATCAAGATTTAGTTATTCAAATCCAGCCGTCCCATGAGTTGTCCTTTTTCAAATATTGTTTAATATATTGCTCCAATGATTTCTGCAATTGTTTTGCTTCAAATCTATACATTAGTACCTAATACCTATATATGGAAACCGTCTTTGTAATTTTTATTTCCATCAATGGCCTGCTACTATTCACTGGACATTTGCAGGTTGGTGGTGGTTATATTTTGTATATATATTTTTTCTTTTGAGTAGTTTCTATATATATGCATGTAAATTTAAGGATTTAATAAACTCAATTTCAAACCTTCATGTTGTGGTGTAGACATATATGCAGGCAATTAGCATAACATCTTAGATTTGGCAGCGGATGCAAGTCATAGATCCACAATAGATTTCGTGTTATTTGAATTTGGTCTCTGTAGAGAGATAGAGTTTGTGATTTGGAGGTGTTGACCCTTAAAACTACCTAGCTTACATGGCGCGTATGCCGGGTAATTAATAAGCTAACTACGTCATTCAGTCGAATGCGAGGCGTGCTAACTCGTCGACCGAGCTTGGTTGGTGAGTAAAATATGTTGATGCAACGTTGGGAGCTGCTGACTTATTAATCTCGCGATTGCGGCCAAGGAAGGAACATGTCTCGTCCTTCGGGTTTTAGAGCCTAAAGACAAGGCTGCTAGTTCTGCAAATTTCAATAACAAATTCGGCTTTCAATGTACCGAATGTAGTAACTTGGTAACACCTCGCTTCGCCGAGACTTGGACAAATAACTAGTCGATCTCGAAGCAGTGTTGTTTATCCAAATTGAAGGTACTCATTGGTTGGCTGATTTTACAACTCCAGTGCTTTTTATCTAAACTGAAGATGTTGCCGGTTGCCTCTACAGTGTTGTTTATCCACATTAAAGATGTGTTGGCGGGAAAAAATAAAATTAAAATCTCAATGTGTTTGAGAGCTTTGTGTATGGCAGTTGTGTGTTGAATTGAAGAGGATTAAAATGATGCACTCCCCTCTCTATATTATAGTAGTGATTTCCTCTATGACCGAATTACAATTCCACTCGGATTAGTTCCTAAACCCAATCTGATTAGGTCTCAACCGATCCTAACCCCTATAGGACTCTGAACCAATCGTTTTAATGAACCAGATTCATCCCCTGATTCTAAGCATCCTTGGCTTCTGAAGAATCCTCGTTGCACTAGGGTTCGACTACTTTACTTTTATCAAAGCCGAACCATCTTCTTACAGGATTTAACCAAGCTCCAATGGGCTCAGCTCATGACAATATTCCCGATGCTTCTTACTAGGCCGAAAACAAAACCGAGCTTGAACCAAAGTGTTATTTCAGGCCCAAACATGAGGTTAGTAACATAAGCACTTGAAGAGGATGAAGACCGTCCTATGGAGAATATCTTCTCGTTACTTCCTTCGGAAGTTAAGAAACATACGAAACGGCATACTTATTAGCTACACTAGAGAAAGTAAGTTCCTAATGTCTTATCTCTCTCAATTTCTCCATATACATAGCTCTATATAGTGTTCTATAAACTTGTGGCAACAGATGGTTTTTCAAATAATCTAGTTAACGAATACAAGTTATTGTATAGATAGGAGCATGAACTCCTCATTCAGTTCTTTGGGTGTGCTTTCATGAGTGTACTTTTGAACAGTTGATTATCATCTGTTTTAGTAAAAGAACTGCTGCATTATTGGATCTTATCAATGTATTTATAAGTTTCAAATTACGTGTATGAATTAACCCCAGTTGCCAGTGCTTGAGAATAAATTTAGACAGAGAAGTGTTAAATGCAATCATGAAAGATCTTGAGCCAGTTAACTATGCTGATGGTAGCAATATTATTCGAGAGGGGGAACCATGAGGCACAGAAAACAATGTGAGCTTCGCCACGCAAACTGAGTCAGGCTTGACGAATGAAAAATAAGGTTTGACGAACGAAAACCAATAGTAGAGCATATATAACCCGCTATCAATATGGAGGTTGAGCTTAGCTTTAATCTCATGGGTCAACCATTGTCACCCATACGAACCACTAGTGTCAGGCACTAACGAAGCCACATAGGGGCAATGAGGGGTGGCTGCCCCTCGACTCGCCGGAGATCCTTCCTATAACTCAGGTTTCTGCACCCCTCCTCTAGTCTTACTGATCTGGTGCTCAAGTGCTACACTGGTTTTCTGCAGCGGGGCTATGACATTGCTACATTCTTTTTCTTTTTAAAAAAAACCCAAGCTAAATGACATCTTTTTGGTTGGGAAAAAAATTTCAAATGAAAATGAGTAAACAACGTCGTTTCATTTCAAAAATAATAATTAATAAACTAACTAGCAAGGGACGACTCATCCCTAGTGTACACATAGCTACACGTAAGAAGATATTGAATGGGGGATGGGCTACCATGGGAGGACCAACTTCTGCATATTTTGTAGATGAGACTATTTTTTGCAATTTTAACAGTTAAAATTTCATTTTAATTGTAGAATTTCTAACAAGAGATATATAAAAATAAGATGGTCAAGAAAGACAAAGCATCTAGGTAAGGAAGTGAGGTTGCGAATGGTAATTTAAAGGCTCTTTCTTTGGCTTCTGAGTTCTTTCTAATTAGGGTAGTGGAGAGGGTGAGGGAAGGAGAGGCATACAAATAATTAATATATTTTTAAAGTTCTCGTGTGCCCAAAACTACAGTGTTAATGTTAAGAAGTAAGGACTAGAAGTGTCAAGTGAGTCGTTAGAACTCACTTTTGAGCGAGTCGATCTCCTTAACATTCTTTTTCATAAGTTTTTTTGTTTTAACTCTAAATTCTATTATACTTGAACTCACACGTTTGTGGTGATGAATACCATAAGATTATGGCAAGAAATGAGTCCAAATATGAAATAAGTTCAAATGTCCATGTAGGATTTCACGTAGTCCAACAAGGGTACTTAGCACTAGAAAAAATCAAAGCGCAAAGCTCCAAGACTCACAAACTTCCGCCCCTTCACCCGACAAATTTTGGTTTCGCCACTGGTGCCAAGGTATTGGTTTATAGGGTATAGGGTTTAGTTTTACCCCACAAGTTAACCATGGTTTGCCGTATGAACCATATGTGATGCTGGTGGGGCATTTATCGAGGGTAAGGTTTAGTTTTAATCTCATAGGTCGGCCATGATTGCCTGCACGACGCATTGGTGCCTTGGGTAGGCATATATAGGCTGCTGTCAATAAGGGGTAAGGTTTAATTTTAATCTCAATGGTCAACCATGGTTAGCTGGACGAAGCTTTGTTGCAAGAGGTGGACATTTACAAGTTGCTATCAACCATGATAAAATTCACACTAAAGTCGTTATTTTTAACATAGTAACTCATTCTTAGAAACAATTTTCTTTACCGCGCCTTTCCTTGGCATGATGTGCCTTTGACTTATGTTACCTCAATCATTTCGTGGAAAACAACACTTTCAACAATAATTAATTATGTCACTTAACACTACAGTCTACAAGTATTTCTTTTCACTCTTAAGTGAGAAGTCTTAGAATCAATTCTTGCCAAAGGCGCCACATTATTGATAGCCTATTATGAAACTAAAAAAAAAACATTAATTATCAGAAATTGTTTTGAACTTTTAAGAAAATGTCTTCTCAGGAAAGAAAATGATGACTTGTCTTAGTTTCTCCATATGACTGAGTAAACATCTACAAGCTTTCCAAGTTCCACATCATCAAGGGCCATCCTTAAGAGTGAATTACATTTATAAAAGTTAGGACATGACCATCATTAAAATGGTAATATTCATTAGCGGGCACAATAGAATACAGTTAGTTGAGACGAGCCTCAATGTCTATGTAATGTAACTCTCAGAGAGACCTAAACGGCATGCAAGTCTTCCCTTCGAAAACTGAAAATTAAAAAAGAACAATGAGAAAAAAGCAAAGTAAGAGCACCTTCAGGAATCACCCATAGAATGACTTTCTCTTAAAACCATGTTGCATATAAAGGTATTTAGAAATTTATCATAGAATGACTCTCTTAAAACCATGTTGCATATAAAGGTATTTAGAAATTTATAAAGGATAAACTTTTACACATGAACAAGAAATTGCGGAAATATTGTACCATCATATTGCATACAAAAGTCAAGATCATCACAGCAGCAATTCACAAATGCGAACTGGCCTTTTAACTGCGTTTGTAAAGCCCTGCATACAGGAAAGGAAAATTGCATTGTCAATATGTTCTATATTTCTCACACAAATTTAACGTCACCGGTAGAGTAAATGGGGTTGTGAATTCCCCCTGCGTATACATTTTCTACGCTGTGGCAAATAATATTCGACTACTTTAGCACCCAGCGAAGTAAGGATGATACCGCCGTATAGAAAAAATGGTAAACCAGTTATATATCTTTTATTAAATCTGGGAAATAAGACTGGAAGTACATTCAGACTTAGTTTAATGATTGATTATATATAACTGTGGCAATACTGCAGGTAATAAGGGTATAAATGAAGGTATCAGCTAGATCAGTTGGTAAACTCCATTCATATCGTACAAAAGACTGGAGAAAGGAGGGACGACCATAACATACATGCGATTGCATGTGGTACCTACACCCCCAGTTGGGATTTTCAGAGTCAGTTTAATGCATCACTTGTGAAAGACACCAACCACTCAATATGTAGATGTAAGAACTAAGAACTGAATAACATGTAATTTTTGCATCCAAAAAATGAAGAAAAATAAACGATGGATGATTTCGCACCTCGTTATATTTAAAAACTAGTGGCCGTGAATCTCTCTCTGCCGTTGCTTCCTTCTGAACAGCATCATCAGTCTTCTGAGTACCTTTGTTCAGCTTTCTAAATCTGATTTTTAATTGTAAAAGAGAGATCAGAACAAAAAAGGGTCACTGACAGGGACAGCATATACGACAACCATGCATTATAGCATTCTTAGAGACCATGATCCCTTTTCACCACTGAAGACCAAAATAAAATTTGTTCCATAAACAAGCCCTTGGTTATGAATCTGTGTTGTGACATTTATCACGCAATTTATCACAACTGTGATAGGTAGTCGATTTGTGGAGAGCAGATTTGGGGACTCGATTTGGGGGCATAAAACCACCGTATCAATCAGATCTCACTCAATACCTAACTTTAGTGATTACTAAAGATAAGCGAGAGAGACAAAGTCAAGTACAGAATGAAAAAATAGTTATTACCTGTCAAAAAAACCAGAGGAACCATTAGAAGACCTCATACTTCCAGGAGAATTTAATTTTGCCCTGGCTGTGGTAATTTTAGAGCTCAAGTTCAATGAAACACTTGAAGTACAGGGATTTGACTGCCTTCCATGTGATATGTTTTCCGAGTTTCCAGCATTTACAGCACATTCACCTTCACAATAAGCTCTAGCAAATTGTAATCTACCAGTTTCTGCAACGAAAAGACCATGGTTTTCCTTGTTGCATCCAACTGTTGAATGCACAGATCTTCCAGCGCTTGCTTGCAAGATCCTTTGCTTTTCAACCTAACACAAATTGATTATAAGTTAAAAGAAGGGGTTGGGCCAGGGGGTTGATTGTCTGCAATGAGTGTAGTAACTTTCAAGAAAAAAAATTTGCACACAAAAGTACTTTTCTTTTAGACTTAACAATGCATTTTATGGCGACAGATTCCCTCAAATTGTCTGCTTAGGTAATAGGAAAATATGAGATGCATAATCATAAACCTTAGAAGTGTTTAGATAGAGTACAAGAATCCTAATAACAAAAGGAAACTAATAAAACAAATAACTTAATATAGGAAACTAGATCACGCCCCTACCAATATTCTAAATGTTCTAGAATCTCAATACCATACATTTTTGTCCTTCAACATATAAATACGAGTAGTTCATGAAAAAGGGAAGTGCATATTTTCTTCAGTGGCTTACTGGTTTGGAATATAAAGATTCTAAACTACGTCATGCACTGAAGGCACACCTTTAGATGACACTCACTAGACTTACTTGCATCCTTAAAAGATGAATTCCATTTAGATTCAATAATCCATTAGCTCTAGTTGAACGGAGTTTCTAAGAGAAGTCTCTGAGAGAGAGAGAGAGAGAGAGAGAGAGAGAGAGAGAGGTTTTGGAAAAATATGCTAAGGTTTTATAAAACACCCCCTTCACCTGAACAATGAATTCACATGATAAGAGACACTAGCTGACTTAGTTCACCCTTTTCTGGCGATTAAGGATTTATAGTTTTACATATAGTCTAATGAGCAGGAAAAACTAATACAAATTGCATCACTCACCTCGTGCGTCAACACTTGCTTCATGGTTGAGGCGAGTAGATGATGACCAGATCTATAGCCCTGCTTGATTGCAAGAAACAGAAATACGAGAAGAATCATAATATGAAGCAAACTGCATAAAACAACCAAAACCAACAACTCAAACCTTGAAGTTAATGAAGTCGTTAATGGGGGGATCGAAAGAGAGTGATGCGGCATCAGCTGCTTCATGTCTGGGATTGCTAGGCAGAAGATCGGCCTTCATGCTTCTATGTGCTATAGAATAGGAGACCATCGTGCTAACTAACTGAGCCAAATCATTCTTCTCCTTTTCTGATAGCAAGTGCAATGCCACCTGAGGAACATACCATATTAGTTCATAAACAATCAAATGACTATAGCCACAGCTTGGTAAGCGCATGCAAAGAGAGAGAGCAAAAGATAGCAACAAATAGATCTATGACAAAAGAATAATGGGTAGCTTTCTCGTAAGAGATATGTGTGTTGTTTCTCACAGCTGTGATTTTCGGGAAGGAACAATTACACTTTAAGACAAATACAACTAAATTAGCATTTAATAGAGAGAGAGAGAGAGAGAGAGAGAGAGAGATTAAAAAACGTAGTCTATGTGAGTTCACATAAATTTCCTTTCACAGTTCTTTTGCAGCGCAGATTAGCTTAACCCATAAAGGATGTATTCAACGTAGTCTATGTGAGTTCATATAAATTTCCTTTCACAGTTCTTTTGGAGCGCAGATTAATTTAACCCATAAAGGATGTAGACAGAATATCTGTCTAAAAGTAAGCAAAAATATACAAGAAACAAAACGAAATGGACCAAGTCGAGAAAAATGTAAACAACAGTGTTTTATCTGCTCCAGAAACATTCCCTTAGGAGCTAGAAAGGTTCTCCAGAGGATTACACGTTATAGGTTAAAAATTCAGGAGAGAATATGACTAATAGATCAGGACAAAAACAATGTAATTTTATAGTGCCAAGTTCACCAAACTAAGTAAAGCCTTCTTTAAGTCTGGTAAACTATTTTATTTAGGTTCAAAAATCAAACTATTACCTGTAGTTTTATTTTTCCATTACAAGGACTAAGAGTCTATGATATGTGATCGACATTTGCATTGAAATCTTGTAAAGACATGGTATTGGACCCATGCACCTTAAATTTGATCGCATATCTTAATCATAAATTTAACATAAGAAAACAAATCAAAAACTTAGTATATTCTATTGGAATAAAATGATATCACACATTCTTTTCTTATAAAATAAATGACGAACACAACCAAAATATCTCAAAAGCATTGGCTGTCTGATAATCACTTGAACTAGTAGCATATGTAACGTCTCTCACATATGAAACTGAAAATAAAGATAAACACACAAACACAACAAATGGAATATGGAACTGCCACCAAGAACCTCAAAGAAACAAGATATGACGTGGCTAAGATGAACATTATTACCGGCCGTAGAGTTGGGGGTGACAGGATGTGTAACAGTAATGAAATTGAGTCTTCTACTAAGGACTTAATTGACAAATGTCTTGAAATAGATGGTGGAATTGTGTTGTACCAAGACCTCAAAGTTTCCACCTTTTCCATCAACACTGTGCGGTATCTGAATATGTATGGGATTCAAATCAGTAAAAAAAATTGAAAAATAACTTTCATGACTTACTTCAAGATCTAACAGGTTTGCAGGATACCTATGATACGATTTTGGCCACTCAATGTTTGGTCTCTGCACTTGGGCTACCAAACGATGTATAGTGATTGCAATAGCAGGCTGATAAACTCCATAATAGAAAAAAGAGGAAAGAGTCAAAGAAGAATGTAATTGAAACAAGTCGCAGCAAGTAGATATTCAAACATCCTTACCGTAAAGAGGCATGTGTTGTGTACGCATAATATATTTATGCATAAGGTCGGAGGCACCAAGACTGTTTAAGCATTTGACCTTCAGATAAGAGAAAATTGTACAACATCAACTGTCTTATTTTAGCACATCAAAGGTAATCAATATAGTCAAACCAGGCGGCTTACAGTCTTTTGTATCACTGGATCATGATAAGGGAGATGCAAAAAGTTTTCATGAAGACCATCCGCAATCAAATCATAGTCACCGCTGCAAATTTATTGAGTAGGTGAGGTAGACATTAGATATTTTAAACACTTGAACATATAATGTTTGCTGGAATTTACTACCTACCAGTTAGAAACGAGAGAATGCAAAAAGTCAAAATCATTTGACATAACTCCACAGCTACTACTGGTTGTTCTTTCCCTCTTCGTTTTTTTCTTTTGGAAGATCTAAAGGGAGTCGCATCTTCAAATATAAGGCTGTGAAAACTATGGATAAAGAATAAGACACATCATCTAACTTACCGTTACACCTTACCTCTTTCCAGACATCAATCACACTTCTTGACATATCCTTTCGACCAACCACTTGAGAACCAATCTCCCACTGGAAAAGTACGAGTACAACGTAGTATTAACCACTCGCTTTTAAAGAAAATAATGCTCAGTTCTTCAAACAGAAACCAAACTGAGAACTCCACCATAAATAACTATCACCATTCACCAGGAACATAGGTAGTGGGAGGATGAGAAGAACCACTAAAATATGGTGAGATGGTAGTTAGGGAAGCTCAAAGCAATCATAGGAGACATCCATGATTATTACAAACTTGTTTCATGAAGAGATCCATGTTTTTACTCCATTTCTCCGAAAAGATGTTAATGTGCTCAAACCTTAATAAATATTTTTAACTGGTCAATACTCGGAAAATTCAAACGGAACTGTATTACTTGTCTAAACAAAACCATCCCAGACAAAGCTAATCTGATATTGTGAAGGCTTTCTTAATTAAGGAATAGTCTGCAAAAGAGAGATAATTAGCCTTGCAGATTTCAGAGGAGCCTCCTGGATGTTCGCATTCGATTATTATGATGACTGAATGGGTCACTCACGGTACTATCTGATTGTCATGTAGTTCCTCTGGGTTTTTGCTTCTTATATAACAAGAAAAAAAAGGGGGAAAACTCTGCAAAAGAAGGATCACATCAAACTCTTACCGCATTGAGTGTTTCCTTCTTCTTGTTGAGAAACTGAAGAGTGTTCAAGCATGAACGTATATCACATTCTGTAACATAAAGGTTGAAGTGAATGGAAAAGATCAAAGATTGAATAAATGAAGGGAAGTTTGAAATTAGTACGAACTGGTATAAACCAAATTTCAGTCATAACATTAAGGAATGACAAAATTCCATTTTAAACTTAAAAACACAATCGAACTTGTACACAACACATCTACACTTTCTGTTAAAGAATGGTTTGTACGTTATGAATAACCAGATGAATTCAAATAAGGTAATTCTCAATAAAAGGGATGTATGACTCACCTGTATGCTCTGCAAGTGCAGTAAGTGCAATGGAACTTGTTTTCATTCCCTCCTTATTACATATATATTTAAGCCTGTAATGCAACAACAAAATTTGAGGACCGATCTAACATAGGAAAGTAGCCACATATAAAAGGCATTTCTTTTGAATGAGATAATGTACTGCAAGTAACATATAATTTACCAATCCCAAATATGGGTATGAACATATGTGATGTGATATCTATGTATAGTATGTTAAATTGCTAATAAGTAATTTCTAATTTCTATTTAGGTTGTACAGTTCCAACAATTAGATCCCCTAGTTATTTCATTTAAAGAACTTAATTTTCCCTGAACAAATAAAGAATACCGAGAAGTGAGAACAAGATTCATTTCCACATAAAGTGATATGTCACAAAGTAACAAAATATACCAGTATTGGAATTAACTCAAGCATGCACAAGTTACTCATTAATTGAGTGGGCTTATAAATCGCAATTTGTACGAAGTAGTTCACTCACCATGTTCACATTCTAACTTTTGATAGTTTACTATGCTGTCATTACACAAATGCATACGCTTCCCACATGATCCGTACATATAGATGTTTCAAAAAGTGATTTATTCACATTCTACGGATTTGAAGAACTTCCCTTTTCCAACAAATTTGATTGGCAGTTAAAATTTCGGTTGTTATAAATTTGGTACCCCGCTAAAGGATAAACTCTATCCTCAATATGAGATTATTGATGAACAGATTTAATGCCACACAACTTTGGTTGGCTGGGGATTCAAACAAACTTTGGCATTTGCGTGATATGGCAATAGTGGTTCTTCTCCCTGAACTATTATCGTAGAAGTTTCAACTATAAAAGAAATGATGTATAACCTTATGCAAAAAACATGAGCATATTCAGATTCCAAAACACATCAAATTATGTTAAACCTTATAGAACAATTGATCCAGCAAACAATCTTTAGACATCAATTTATATCTTTTAAACGTTACCTGCTCACTACTCGACTCACTGTTGGTTGTACAAAAACATGAACCCTGTAAAAGAATAAGTAGTGTTATCAAGCAAATAGTTCTCCAACAACTCCACATATATGTTTTCTTTTTATAAAATGTTATGGTATGAACTTATGGGACATTATTTAAAACTCTATTTGTTACAATTATCAGTTTCTGATAAGCAACAAACTTTCATTGAAGAAAAGAAAAAGAAAATTTGTTCAAATTATCATTGAAATGGATAGAAATAAAATGATATAAATTGATAAGAGACACGCTGCTTCATTTTGTGTACTAACCAATGCAAAACTAGGTTTAAAAGAATTCCCAAGATTACTACATTTGCAACTAGTAAAGACTTTGGAATGTATGTTTGTGGCACATTCTACTCCATAAACTTACATGAATCTATACTAAGATGGTGTTATTGTTTAGAGCTATCAGCTATGTACATTGCGCTCTTTAGGTCCAGTTAACTTTTTAAAAATTTATATATAGAACCTTTTTTAGGTCCTATTACTTGATTAGGACTATATATTCTTCCTTATTCTAGGTGTAATCCCTTGTGGAGAAAATATCTGATTTCCAGATCTGAGAGAATGATGGAAAATGATGCACCCGTTTAGCTTCCACCTTCAATTATTCGTTCTTGATTGAACCACGCGACCCCTTCCATCGAAAGCCAAAAGACTCATAATGCTCATTAGGGAGAGGCATGGTGTCAACCTTTTTACCACCACCTATGGGCATATGGAACATTGAGTGAGTTTCATGTGGCTAACCTTGGAGCCTAGACGATGAGCATAGATTACAAGACGGTAGTCAAATGTCTCTACAAGACAACTCGTGGACTAGCAGGCAAAATTAGTGTTGCACACTGTTAACTGAGGACATGTTTAACCGCTATGCAACGTTTGAATACTCAATATGAGGAACATACCTAGACCTCCATGGCTTTATGACGCACGTAACACCAAAAAGTTCACAACACGAGCATTGGCTTGGTTTCAGCCATGACATAAGGGTGCCTAAATAAAAGGCATGCTTGCTTAAGCATAGAGGTGTACATATATTTTATCTCATCGAGGGCTCTGCACTCTACCCTATCATGTGTTCTGACTCGGTTGTCGAATGCATTTGATTCTTCCCATGATCTTAACATTTTATTTCAAGTCACAAGACAATTGATCTAAGTCACAAATATCAACAAAAATCAAATCTTAGAGGACTCAAATGACATCAGTATGCTCATAGATATTGTTAGCTTCGTCAAAGTTGGAAGGAAAAGAATTATGCTTTAATTATAGATGTATAGACAAATGTTGAATTGGGTTTATATGATTTGTAACCAATACTAAGAAAGACTTACTTTGCAACTTGACGCAATGGTCTCAAGGCAGGTGCATATAGGTCATTACATATGCAAATAACCTACAGAAGAAGAATCAATTAATTATAATATCCACGAGGCAAAAAACCAAAAATTATTAGTTCATTAAATATCAGTAAAACTCACAGGCCTCGACAACGATGCAGTTTTTCTCCCTCCTTTTGAAGAAACCCTTCCTGATTTTTGTTCATTGTTGATATTCTCCTTCTCCATATAAGATTTCCTATCAGCACATACCTGCATGAACATATTAAAAAAAAAAATGTTCAGCTATACAAAACAAACTAGTGAGCTGAAATTGGCTCTTTACATAACAGTTTTAGTTCAACTAGTTCTTTATTATTTGCACCCCTTTATTTACTTAAGCTAACCACAAAACTTTTTCTAGTTAAGAAAAATACGTTTTTATATAAAATATAAAACAAAACAGCCCTTATGGTTAAAAAATTTCAAATCCCTTAGAATGCCCTTAATTGATTAATTAACTTGGGGAACCCTATTCAACAACGTCCCCCCCTGAGGTTTGGTCTCACTACAAGACCCCACAAAAATCATTAGTTGACTGTTTATTGGCGAAATGTCAATTTACCCCCTCCTTTCCTTAAAAATGTTAGACCCTATATCGAAATAATATATTAAATCCTAAATAATGTTACAGTTAACAAGAAACACTAAAACTTTTTGTAGACAAACATTTGAAAATCAAAATTGATAAAAAAAAAAAAAAAAGAGTAATAATGAAAAGTGAAAATCAAAAACAAAATACAACCTAAAAATGGAAAACCCAAACCATCCCCTCCCTTAGCTGCCACAAACAACAACCAGACCACCAACACAACTACTGCATCACCCCAAACGACAAAGTCTCCACCAACTGTTTAGTTCTCTCTCCCCTCCCCGACCCCAAACCCAACCCCATCTCCCCTTCAGCACCCACACCCAACTTCATCCATCCCAAACCCAATCACACCCACCCACAAAGATACTCAATTCCGATCCCATCCATCTCTAACCAATGTCGAACAACACCCACCATCACCCCTTAGATCTCATCCCTCCCACCAACTTGACGATCTACTCTCACCACCCACCGACCCTAGCCACAACCAGCCCAACCAACCAACCCCATACAACACACCTACCATCCCTAAGGCAGCAAATTCATAATGCATAAAACTAAAAGGATTTCACTTTTTTATTTTCAGATGTGAAGGTGTAATAACATGTTCTTATCATGTTTTTATTTCATAATGATCAATAAGTCATTGATATTTACTTCTTTAATTTCGCAGCTGTCAAGATGATAAAAATAGAAGCAGCATTCAATAAAGGTGCCCATTAAGCCACCAAAACAGATCAATGAAATCCACATGTATATCTCATATAACACAGAATTTAAAAATTCAAAACCTTATAATTTACCATTTTTAGAATAACTTCCACGACACCTTTCCCATCTCCAAGAGCCCCATCTATTTCGTCAATCACCTAGAGGAAATGCAGTTCGATTTTGTCATGAGCACACACAATAAAAAGATTAAGCTTGAAAATTAGAACCAACCAAACACTTTGGCGTCGAGTCCATCCTGAGGAACTTCTTCTCAATAACTTCGACGGACTCCGTCTGAACAACATCAAGAATTTTAGCTGCAACAGTTGACGATGATCGGTCATCACTAGCATTAACCTACAAAACATGTAATAAATCCACCATTCCATTATACACAAACCTAAAATTATTTATCTTTCTAAACAAGTGACAGATGACAAATTCAACTGGGAAGAGCTCCCATAAAAAGTGAAAAGCTATGTTCCTCTATACATTTTTGGTGCTCAAATATAAAGCTCTAATATGCTTAGTGATGTAATATCCAAAATATAGATCAACTTATGAAATTTGTAAAATGCTAAACATGGTCCCTGAAATTCAACCCAAAATTAACTGTACTTTAATTGTTTCCCGTTTGTCATAATCAGGGCTGTCAGATAAGCTGCTAATTTGACAGTAATGTTATAAGTCACTAAACGTAATCTTGCATCCAAATTCCAAAGAATCCAATTACGTTATTTAGCTTAGAGATGCAACTGATTTTGAAGGCCTATTATCTTAAGTTAGAATAAATTAACTGAACAAGTGTCAGTTAAATTAAATATACATGTAGACTGTAGGTAACACGAACGTCATACTACATCTGCTATGAAACCGATTTCAACATCCCTGTAAATACAAAATAACAAATTGTAAAATCAACTTGTGATACCCAAAATTGTGAATGTGGCAGATTGAAGTACTGCACTGGTCTTATTGAGAAAATAAAGGGACTTATTCGAACATTTGATATGAAAGCTAGGGTTCTCCTCATGCAAGTGATTTAAGTACATCAGATGATTGCTATTTCTAATCCATGATTGATTGATATTGGGGTATTAGAGGATCTACACAATGATAGAACGGCCTGTGAAAGATTGTTCCATAATGCTCAAACAACATTAGTGAGAAGGAAAAAGTGGGAGGTGCTCCTCTCTTGACATGTGCGACAATCAAGCAACCTCACTAATCAAGGCCTAAATCCTACGTATCTTCCGCAGCCACCATTAGTTATAATTACTTTGCCATTGGGGACTGGTCAACTGCCTGACCACCTCCTTAGCTCATCTCTTCCCCAAATCACATTGTGCAAGTTAATTTGGAAATTCCAATCCAAACCGAAATTTCTGATTCCGAAAATTTTTCAGACTTGGATGGCAACTGGAATATATCTAAGGAAAACTAATGAAAAGGGCTTGAAAACTTTGAGTTTTAACGAAAATGACAAAATAAAGGGTAAAGTGAATAGTGCCAGGATTGACTTTTTAGCGTAAAAATGTTGTTTTTCGTTAAAGTGAACAGTACCGAGAGCTTTTCGTTAAAGTTCCCATATATCTATCTGATCCGAAATTTCTCAAATTTAGTACTATGAAAAAAGGGTAGTGCTATCTATGAGAATGTGAAGGTAAAAGAGTCCCACATTGGTACTTCTCACGCACCCTCTTAATTTTCGGTTGTTGGATCGAATGAATTGAAGAAGATCAATGGCCAAACAGTAATATGGGTGTGTGGGAAATAAAAATGAGTGTGAATAGCACTATCCTAAAAAAAACCATGCATATGCTTATTTTATCACGTTCATTGTTATATCTAAATATGCTTTATTCATATTTGTATATTTAATCATATTATTATATATCAAAAATAAAGAGTATAATCATACTTACTATTTTATCTTGTCTAATATGATTTTATGTCATACATACCAAAACGGCTACAAATATTGCAAAATTTCACAATAAATATTGAATGGTGGATACACAAAAGTTTGAAAACTTTCATTTCATAGTCTTGCAAAATGTAGGAGATCCGAAATATGTTCCAAAAATTCTGAGATAAAACCAATTCTGAAAATTCCAATAATCCAATAATCCAAAATTCCAAAATTGGAGCTAATATTTGATTCCGAAACTTTTTTGGAATGGGAATGGAATTCTTCTTTCCGATCCTATCTGACCGAAAAATGGGGAAAAGGACCAAAATGATATCCTGACAAGTAACTCCAGCTAACACAGCAAATGATACTGAATGATTCATGCAAAGACAATTTCTTAAAAGAATTCTTTTTGTTAATCACGATTATGTGTGCGCAGATAAGAGTCGTGTGCGCAGATATGAAGTGAACAACATACCTCCACCACTCGGTACCCACAATGCTTTGCAGCTATATGTGCAAGTGTAGTCTTCCCAAGCCCTGGAGGGCCACAAAGTAAAAGGATCTGCAGTGACCATCAAATATGCAGGTCAGCCAATGCAAGGTAGTTCTATGTTACGAGGCACATAATTAAAAAACAGTAAGAATAAAAGCAAAATGCAGAAAGAGTTCATATTCTACCTTTTGTTCTGGGGGACTGGTAGACCTTGACTTATTCCACAACTCTGGAATGCTTTTTGAATTAGCACTTTCATCATTCATATCCTTAAAATGCATATTTTTTTCATTATTCCATCCTCTGTTATTCCTTGAAACCTTTGAATCAGAATGTTTGTGGTGTTGAGTGATAGAAGAATGTCGTCTCAATGCAGACAAAACCTCATCGGATGTGCTCCTAATTTCAGATCCAAAAACACAAGGATCCCATTGCTTTAACCATAGGAGGACCTGCAATGCAAATTAAAAAAGAACAGACAGTTGACAGAAGACCTTCTAGGGAAGAAAAACTACAAAAACACGTGCGCCTTTTGGAGCATTAACTCCCCTAAAAAGTTATGAAAAAACATGAAAACAAACATAGTTACCTCACGATTTGTTTGTTCGTCACTCAGAAGCTCAATAAATGAATTTGGAGCATATTTATCCACCCAAAGTTGTTCATGCAATAGTGGTGTTTCACTCTGAACTTCAGAGCGAGCTCGCAAGGTCTTCAAACAACTCTAATTATATTTAGCATATGAATACAGATTTCACTGATCAGGTAAAACATTTATGATTCGCCAAATATTTCAAGAGAGTATCTAGTGTCTCATGGCATAACACAGAAAAGTTAAAGAATCCTCACTTAGAAAGTTTTCAAACAGTGACACAAATAAGTCCCTAAATTCATTAAAAATTGCTAATTTCATCCCTACTATTATATTCAAAGCTATTTTATCCATTTTTTTGTCAACTTAAGTCACTTGACACACTTTAGAGTGTAATACCGTTCTTTTCTCGCCTATAAGCCCTTAACATTTCATGTAGGTTGCGAATCTAACGTCTAATTTTCCCCCTCTAAAGTTAACTTCATACACTATTTCTTTATGTAAAATTACCAATCTACCCTCCAATGTGTATCACATGCAAGTAACGTGACTTCAATTGACGGAAAATTGAATATTGTAGCTTTGAATATAATATTAAGGATGTAATTGGCAAATTTTTATAATTCAAGGACTGATTTTTCTAAAAAAAAAATAGTTTAGGGACCTAATACTTAGGTGATAATTCAGGGACTAAATTGGTAGTTCACCCTATACGATAATAAATGATAGGATTTATGTACTGTTTACGACATTGAAGCTAACTTAACATGGATTTCTTATAAAATGATGTGGATTAAAGTTGGATGACTCCAATGACTCTTATGGGCCCATTTGATAACCAATTTGTTAAAGATAATAGGGAAATGCATAGGAGAAATGAGAGATAGGGCGGAGGAAGGATATTGAGAAGAATGCAGAAGAAATGGGTATAAGGAGTGATACACAATGAAAACTAAAAACCTAAACTGAAGACAATTATAAGTTGTTTGCACTTTTAAGTTTCCATTTCAGACATTCTCCCTCCTCACCTCTATCCCTAGCACCAAAATTGAAAACTATAAAACAAAATGGTTATCAAACGGACCCTAAGTTCACAATGAACTAATTCCTCTTCATAATGCATACCATACCTTCCTAAATGCCTCTTTCTCCACTCTTTGCAATAGATCATTAATAGGTTCTGATATAAGACCTGCAAAAATTATACTTCCCAGTCAAGCTAATGTGTATAGAAAGCAATGTATGTGAACTGCAACTTATATACACCATTAACTGCTATGCGACGGAACGATTCTCTAGTTTTCCAAGGCTTTCTCAGAAACCAAACATGCAGCTAGAGAAAAAAACATCCAAGTATTCAAGAAAATAATCATGTTTGGAGAAAAAAGCATCCAAGTATTCAAGAAAATAATTTGGTTCTACCTCCCGATGTTCCTTTTACATGCAATTTCTTGGGACTCTCCTTCTCCACCAAGCATATCTTCGCGTAAACTCTATCCCCGGCACTCGGCGCCGTCACCGGAATGAAACTACCATCTATCTCCGACGCATACCTTGACACAACTTTCTCCTCCACAACATCAGCAACTCGTTGATCGACCACGGGATCTATCTCGTGTGGCGGCGAGTAAAGCCAGTCCTCATCATTCTCGGACCGGTCCACATCATCGACCCTGCTCCGTTTCTCATCCGACAATCCGGAGTTTTCCGCAATCGACTCATCAGGACCGTCCGATAATCGCAAACGCTTATGGGCATTGTTTCGGACTTCGTATGATGGCGGGTGGTCTGTGGAGGGCGGCGATTTAGAACGGGTAGGTTGTTCTTTGCCGTATTCTTCTGGGTAAGGTTCCGCCGGTTCAAAGTCTAGGCATTCATCGTGAAGGTGATAGTTAGCTTCAAGCAATTCAAGCTCTTCGGGAAACGGGATGTCCATGTCCATGCCCGATAACGACAGACGCTTGTGGCCGTTGATCTGGGTTCCGGAAGATAACGGGTGGTCTGTGGACGGTGGCGATCTAGAATGGACAGTCTGTTCTTTGTCGAATACTTCTGCTCGTGGTTCTGGATCTTGGCAGTCTTCGGGGAAGCGACAGTTTGCTTCAAGCAATTCGAGACCCTGCGTATGGTTTCATGCCCATGGTTGGTCACCGCGCGTTTGGATGAGAAGTTTCACAAATACATCCGTCCGGTATTGTTATACAAACCAAAAATTTGAAGAAAAACTTCGCAAATGTGTGTTAGTACCAATAGCTAAAATGTCAAAAAACAACAGTAAATTTGTGTGTGATAAGTAATATTTTTTGTAACATAATTATGATGGTGGTGGTAGTTGGAGTTGTAGAAATGGTAATTGCAACGGGAGAGGTGTTGTAGCAACGATAAATGGTGGTTTGGATGGTGGTATTAGACTAGTAGTGGTGTTAATAGTGGTGAGATGACCTGATGGGATGTAGGTGGTGAAAATAGCGGTCTAGGGTGGCAGTGTTGTGGTGGCGGCGGTGGCAACGATGGTTTGTTTACAATGATTGTGAGGGATGGTTGAGAAGTGGCAGGAATGATGCTGATGGTGATGGCGATAGCAAATGTGGTGGTGGTAGTGGTGGCATGTGGTGATAGGCGAGAGAAAATGTGGTGTTGGGAGGGGGTGAGAGGTGGTTGTGCTGGTGGACGTGATGGTGAGACAATGAGATAGTGGAGGTGGTGGCCTTGGTGGCAAGAGTGAGTCATCATGGGTGATAATGTTGTGCAAATGGCGGTGTTTTTGGTGAGGCAATGGCAACAACAGCAGCAATGGTGGGGGTGGTCACGATGGTGAGACGATTGATTTGGTAATGGTCATGGTGGCGGCAATGGTGGTGGGAGGTGGTGGTTTCAAAGATGGTGGTGACAATGGTGAGACGGTCGAAGCGGTAGCGGTCATATTGGCGTGGTGGAATGTTGAGGTGGCAGAAGTGGTGGCACACATAATTTTATTTTTCTTAAAATTCTGATTTTGTTTTACGATGTATATTTATTTTCTATTATTTTAAAAATTATTTTTGAAAAACAAAAGAAACATCAATTTAAAATGAGTGTAAAAATATTTGTCGCTCCTTAATAAATTTTTATTTATTTAAAATTAGTTAATGAAAACTTCAACATTTTTAAGCTTAGAATAATTATTTAGAACAAAGATATTTTAGTAATCACTTCAATTAATTTAGTAAAAAATTGTATGATACAATCAACATCATTGAAGAAAGTTTTAATAAACAACTTCAATAGAAATCCCCGTTGCAACTCATCTAGACTTCTTTTTTCTGATGATCATACAGTTTTGAGATGGAAAAAGTGAGTAGAGAGGGAAGATGAGTGCGATAATACATTTGGGGGAAATGACAGTATAGATTGGTCCTCCAAGCCATGCAAAGCGAAGATCAGTTTTTTTGATAATCAAACTGGATGAAACTAACTAATCCAAGCGAAGATCATTTTATAGTGTACAGCTAACCCAAGCTGCTATCGACCAGGAAAAAAAAATTATACAAGCAGCTAACCCAATCTCTTAAATATCCAAGCCGCAACTTTAACCCAAAATCTGAAAAGAGATGTCCTCCATGTCATAATCATTAATCTGTGAGCATACAACAAGCTATGAGGCATTCGGCTTAACGCATGATCACCTTTTTTTTCTTACAAAGCTCGTACCCACGAGCTGCTCCTGTATCGAGTAACCTTCCCTGCAAAAAATTTGGCATACACATCCTGGCTTGCATTCTTCCTGTCAAAATTGGGCAACAGACTATACAGAAAATTAGATTGAAGAATATATGTACGGGATTTGGGAACATAGCTCAAATAACAGGCCCATATTTGGCAAGCCTGGTTAAAAAAAATAAATAAATAAAAATAAAAATAAAAATAAAAAAACCAGCAATCGCTTTACAACTGCAAAATGCGGTACCAACTCCGATTCATAAGGCCCCAATAGCTCTTAAAGCCGCCAGCTAAATCTGATGCAAATGGCATAAGTAAAATGCGGCAGTAATCAAGTCAAATTTGGAACATTGCGGTGGCTATCAGCAAACTCACGAACTAAACGCTTGAGAACCCTCCCCCCTTTTCCTTGCATGTGACCGTAACTATTGTGTCCTCCATCACAGCTCCTGCTCTCTATATAATCTGAAGCTGCACCGGCAAGGGCCTTAGACCAAACTGGCACTAAGGTTTCAACTTCCCCTTGCTTTAGGTATTCAGCAGGAAGAGCCTGCACCTGCTGTAACTGAAATATTTAAACAGTGGAATCTGAAGAAATATGCAAGCTCTAACATCCGGTGCCCTATGTTTCTCATTGGCAAAGATACATTCATAAGTTGATATAGAAGGATACAGAAACATTTTAACATAATTTTGAGCGTATTCAACAGTATAAGTGTGATTTAGAGCTTAGATTTTAGGTTTTATTATGGGGTTGGTTAATCACTTAGATTTTAAAATCTAAGCTATCAAGGGAGATCCATATCCAAAATAATCAATTCTATAAAAAATAAAAAATAAAAAAAATAAAAAAATATATATATATATTGGGATCCAAGATGAATAAAATTGAGCTTAGTGTGATTTTCTCATGTGTCCGTCCTTTGAGAGAAATGACATCCTGCAGATAGAATCTATGGTATGTACACACATATGGTTAGGTTTAAGGAACACTAGCTTTTAGTGTATTTCTATTCCATTCATTTAGCTCGTGGATCTAGTTGCATCCAAACTAACATACACATACACACCTGTGTATGTGTATGTGTATGTGTGTGTTTGAGAGAGAGAGAGAGAGAGAGAGAGAGAGAGAGAGAGAGAGAGACCGCTGTGTGTAACCATCCACGTAAAGATTCCCAACAAAGAATAGCTTTCAAGGTTGTTCTCTCACTTAAACTGCATATTGCTGCCAACTGTTGCAAGATTGTTGCACATTTGTGAACCTGTGAGGAACCAGTAGCAAATAATTCCTTAGCTGCAAAGCTAATCAATATGTTTTAGGACAAAGTGCAGCTCATCCTAGGTGGTTTCTCAATCATTTTTACTGTTTGAACAGAGTAAAGATCATATAAATAATATATGCCTCCACTTTATTTTTTACTTACATGAGTGTTTTACTTGCAAAGGAAAAACCTGAAATCTGAGGATATTGTAAATTTACCCGTGACATTGCAGAAACACCAAGTAAAGCATAAATTAGGTTTGATACAAGTCCCTCGCCACTATGGGATATGACTTGAATGGCCATTGCACTGAATGATCCTTCAGAGATACAAGTCATAGTAGAATCTAACAACGAGGCCAGGCCCACCTCCAAGAAACCTAGCAGGTCCATACAAGATAGATAATAAGCCTCAATCAGGTAGCACTTATACACAGGATAAATCAAGCTCAAGGAATAAAAGATCAAGCAACAGCACTTCCTGTGAAGGCCCATAAAGAGAAACAACTTCAATGAGAATACTGTCAGTTACCCACAACTATTGTTCTTGTTGTAGAGAGGAAGGTTCCTTTGGCTTATAATATGTGGAAATGGAACTGACTTCAATGATATGAGAAATAAAAACTTACTTCAGATGCAACCAAAAACACAATGATGCTGGAGTAAAGTGATGAAAGAATAAGCATTTGAAACATATAAAATTAAAAGAAAGTTACGTAAAAATTTATTGAAAAATAAAAACAAAAAGAACTTCGACGGTAAGCATGTAGAAGGCTAAGGTTTCCAACGCTAATAATGAAGTTGCCCAATCAGTATGAATGTAGTAGAAAGACAAATGAAGCAACAACTCGTAAATTTTGCTTGCTGGCCTTTACTCTGCTGTTAATGGAGTTCTTGTTGGATTGTGTTGTACTCGTAGGTAGCATGAGACTCAACACCATATTAGTTAGAGAAGAAAAACTAAAAGAGGAAAAAACAACTCTTTATTTTCATTTGGTCGGAGTGTTGGAAGATGAAAAATCTAGGGCCGTTAGAAACCCAATCCCCCAAATTGGAGAGGTTGGCAGATGGAATCTTATGTCATTCATTTAAGGGTATAATAGTAAGAACATGATTTAATGCTCTCCTTCATCTTCGCAATCAAGAAATGAGGAATCTCTCCATCCCTGCCCTTATCCTCCCTACTTCTACTAGGCCTCTTTTATCTTCCTTGTTTCTTTCGTAGTTCGTACCAAGCATAGTGATAAGAAAGACTGGGTTAGCTTAGTACAAAACCAAAAATGAGAAAAAGGTCATATACAACTAGTTTTTCACAAAATATGAACCTATTAGTGATTATTACTTGCAAATAAAACTTCTGTATCAACCCTTAACTGCATATTGGTCCCTAATAAAAAATCAATAGAAAAAACTACAGCAAAATCAAGAAATTATCTCTGTTTCCGGTAAGTAGAAAGAAAAGGCAATATCAGCTTACAAGATAAGTATGACATGGACGCGAGTGCTGCACCACGATGCATGGCTGTGCAGCATATAGCTGCCTTTTGAAAGGAAATTTCAAGAAGGGTACCAGACGCAGCCACTACTTCCTGAGATGTCACCAAACTAGAATCATCATTTAAGTTTATAAGATAATTAAGCCCTGATTTAATCACTTCAATTATAAAAACGGTGGAAGAAATTCTATAGTGATAAGTGTACAAAACCTTACGAGTTCCGCGCACATATGTGGATGCAAAATTTGTGTACGCCTCCACTAGATCAGGCTCTTGGTCGCATATGTATGAAGAATTAAGAGCCATTACCGATGTTGCGTATGTAAATCTCTCCAAAGTGGTGACAAACAAGGGCCCATACTCCTCTTTATGGCCAAATTCTTCAATGACAACAGATGCTGAAATGGTATCATTCCAATATGAAGAAATAAGTAACTACAAGAAACCCAAAAGAAACAACAAAAGAAAATCATACTGAAAAAGTTAAAATAAATCCTAAAAGTTGAACCTCCTGTTCCCACTAACTCCCAACCATAGATATCATAATAAAAATCCTAAAAGTTGGAACTATGTGGGCCTTTTACTGCCTTGATGAAACCTAGTGTTGTATAATGAAAACGTGATCCACCACATGTTGTTAACCTTTGGGAGTTAGCTGTAACATCTTAGAACTTTCAAGAAAGTAAATGGAACATTTAAGCCTGCATCATACATAAAAGTTTACAAAATAATTGCAGTAGATCGTCTCGCTATCCTATTCTTGCAGAAAAATCATTTAATCATCCTGTCTCACTCCCTCCTCAATCCCTATCTCAAAAATGTAAGCCACCTCACGTTAAATCGCCCTATGATCTGATTCTTGCAGAAAATGGTTCATCTAAAAACTAAGTAGGATAACAGTAAAACACAAGAAGTTTCCCACATACTGATATCAAGGATCCTACCAGTTCTTATGTAGCATTCATGACTTTGGAATGTGACATAATTTGTTGATAAGCAATCTAGTACTTTGGGCAGTAATCTTAAGAAATGTTGACCTGCGCAATTAAAAAAGTTCAGTTATTGTGTGCACAAACAAATATATACACTTGCACAGATGTTCCAATGTGAGATATACCTGATGACTGAATTGCTTGTGTAAGAGCACGGCAAGCTGCTGCAGATAAATTACCATTCTCCATGTGCTCAGACCTGAAAAGTTTTTCAAGAATAGGCCAAAAAACTTGCAACAGTGCCAGCATACAATCATCCGCAGAAGGCCCACTCTGGACAGATGTTGCTAGATGACTGAATACAGTTCCCACCCTGAAATAAAAATTAGTTTAAAAAATTTATGTATAACAGCATAATACATAGTTCTGGGAAAATACAGATTCCTAGAGCACCATAAAATCCAAGAAGCGAAAAACCTCCAGCTTTTGACATGAAACCTATAAAATCTATTCTTATTCCACAACTTATGATTGTGGAAATGACTAGTGAGCTCAAGCACACACCAATTAAATTAAATGACATTGACTAGGTACAGTTGCCAAACAGATATCACACAGAGCTAGAAGTGAAAATAATGTGTTACATAGATTTAGAAAAGATGTCCATGTAACCTCTAAAGAAAAATATATCAAGCAACCAGCATGAAAAAAAATGACCAAGAGCATTTGGCCAATATTAGCACCAAAATTGAACAAAACATTCTCCAACCCAACGGGCATTTTGCAAATGGGCGTAGTTTGGCGGCACAAATCAGCCCCCATTAGGGCTAAAAAGTGCCAGCCCGGGCACATAGGCATTTCTTTCTCAGGGAGCTCACCACTTGATGGCATGGTAAAGAGGTACTTGGGCATACTAAAAAGTAATAAAAATATAGAGGGTATAATCTTTAGCCCTTCTGTCAATGTGGTTCAAACGTGGCTTACATGTATGTTAGCCCATACAAGGTCCCAAGCCCACCATGTCATCAATTTAATGGATCAAACAATCGATCTGACCAAAGACATAAATTAATACAACTTCAATACCTTACGGTGCCAAATAGGAAAATTGAAACCTCATGGCCCATTTTGAAAATCACCCCAAACATAAAAGGTGGAGTAAGGCCCGCCAAAAAAAGCATAAATAAAAAGGAATCAATCCCCAATACCTATCAGCATATGCAAAACATTTGCCAAATTTCAAGTATCATGTGAATTCTACAATTCTATAAGCCCATGACCCAAAATCTATTTAAATTTTTAATGACTAGGAATAACCAAAATATTCCCTTCATAACAGAAGCAACATTTCAAAGGCTCTAAACAAGTAATCTTTGAGCAAACCTGTAAAGACCTCTTGCACCAGAGTTCAAAATTTGTGTATACGTAGCAGGATTCAGTCTAAGACGGTGGCTATTATCCGCATCTACCTAAAAGAACATTGAGACACTATTGCATATCAGAATCCACAGATGTATATTGATCAGTAGTAATACCAAAAACATCCTGCAATGAACCATGGCACAAGGCCTCTGGCAACCATATGATTTCAATGTAACAAATTAACATAAGAAACAAAAGACAAACTTACAAGTTTCCCAATGGCTTCAAAGCTAGATGAAAGCAATCTAGCCAACAAGCTGCTCTTTAATTCTTTATTAGTAATAGAACCAAGGATCAGACTAACAGCACTGATAACTTCTTCCTCATCTTCCAAAGGTAAATATCTCTTCTCCAAACCCTACAAATACGAGAACACCATTTATAAGGCAAAGACTGTGAGAGAATGCATGTAAATAATAAAAACAACTATACATTAATTAGCAAAATTTGTAAGAGTAAGGGCTAAATTTTTATTAAAAAAAAGCATTAAAAATAAGAAACAAGAAATTATCAGAGGTATCATTGGGTGAAAGAATCCCTCATTGGATATGCTCTCAACAGTAACAGACACTGACATGCTAAAATGCATAAGCCACGAATTCACATTAATCAGGAAGCAAGCACACAGATCAAATGTCAAGCACATATCTATGTTAGAATGGATTATAGTCAGAAAATACTTCACCTCTCCTATCCACATCAGAATCTCCAGATTCGAAGGTTCATACATCACTGCAGAAGCATCTTCACAAACTTTGCGCAAAGCAGAAGCACATGAACTCGAGGACAGGGGTTCTGATATTCCAGCTGCTAGGAATAATCTATAATACCAATCAGCAGAGAAAAGAAAATTGTGAGTGCTAATATATTTTAACAAATTAGGCATATGTTATATTCTTTACACAATGGTTTACCAAAAGACAGTAAAGAAGATGAAAAGCACTGACAGTAAATGCATCAATTGGAAAAAGAAAGTGCTTACAGTAAGGGTCTAGCATTTGTTTGAAAAGCAGATATCCACTTGGAATAGGAACCAACAACATCTGCAAGAGATCTATACACCTAAATAAAGAAAAAAATCCATCGGGTATACAAATCAATATTCGCTAGCAATCTTCTGTGAACTAAACTGCTGAAACCAAATTTTCCCTGCAAATGAGGGGAAGGGGGAATCTTTGACATACAATGCACACGATGCCCTTCAGCTCATCTAAAGGCCTAGTGGCCAACACTGTGACCAACTGCATGATGACCGAAAAATCAAAGTTTTGGACCTCCTGTAGGACTACCTCGGCAACCTGGAATATGGAACCTTGACATTTTAAAATACATTTACAAAGCAGAATAACCTAAAAAAATACAATAACTTTCTGAATGGCTGCTGAAAGTCCTAAGAGCAGTTCGGAAAGAGCACTTCTTTTAAATATATGCCTGCAATTTTAACAACTTGTGGACTCCTTTCTATCAGTTACTACAGATTGAATCCTTAGCCCCATATCACACCAAATAAATTCAGAGTTAGACAAAAAATGACAAAAACAACAAACAACAGCCGAGGATTAATGGGATTCAGCCTAAACTGGGTTAAATCCACATGTGATGACAACAATCATCTGTCAAAAGAAGAAAATTACAAAACATGAGCCTCTTGAAATTATTCTTCGTACTCTCCCAGACTCTCAATCATATCGAAGGGTTCTCAATAGAGAATCCTTAATACATCCAAATCTCACAATCTCATTAGGCTTCCTCCAACCCGTAGCATCTTTTTTGCACATTTGTGTCAAGATGCGTAAGTAATATTCTGAGTGCATGCATCACCAAAAATTTATATTGTCCATTAGCATTGACTCTGTGGTTAAGGTTACTTAGGGGAGGCTAATTTGAGCTGGGTGATTCTAGCTACATATGTGGCACTACTTTGCGTGAAGAAACTATTTTGGAGGAAGGAATAAGGGTTTGGTGTCGCAAAGACATGTAGTCATGGCTACAATTAGGGTTGTTTGGATAGATAATAATAGACAGATATTTAAAGATATGAGGAGTGATGAAGTTAATTGTTTGTGGAAATGGATTCATTTTTCGGCGTCAGTGTCTCCAGAATTTTGGAAGAGCTCATTTTCTGTTTTCTTTTCACATTGGAATGCTGTTGTTGCTTCATACCTATTTTCATTGTCTTGCATCTCCTTTTCTTTAAATAACTATTCAAAGCTCCTCTCATTCAATCTAACAAATCAAAAATAAGCATCATCCTCTTTTGAGCAAAAATCATCTTCCTTAGCTACTGACTCCAAATACCCACAGCTTTCCACCTCTTTCCATGGAGCATCTCCACTCTATCCACCATCCTTGATCAGCAAGAGTCACAGAATTGGGAAACAGAACTTCAAATTCATTAACCTTCTCCTCAAATTGATCAGTCATCCAAAAGAGAGGAGCTCCGAGGACCTGTTTGACATCTCACTCAAGAGAGAGTAAGTCATCCATCCAATTCCTATGGATAGGGATACGGGGCTTGACTTGAAAACAAACTTGCGCCAACCCATCAATTTCAGAGAGTACTATCTCTTCTTCAATTTAGTCTCTTGGATTGGCTCAACTCTATTTTCTTTTTTGTCTGAGTTTAATTTTTCCTCTTCCACGTCGGTCATGACTCAAAACACCTCCCAGATCCAAATCTCAACAGAAGCTCATGAAATCAGCTCCCCCATAATCCTTTTTGCTTTCTTGGACCATGTAAAGTGAATACAAATCTTTCCAATCTTCGCTTTATGACACTCTCCCTCATATTGAACCATGCAAATTCTGCAAGTGAAGAAGGTCTCAATAATGTATTTCTTCAATTTTCAACCTCTCCAACCACCAAACTCCCAGTCTCCAGCACTTCATGTTCATCACTACTATTAACTCTGAAAGCTATCCTCTCCAATCCGCTCACTTACACGTGTCTCTTCACTCCTCTCATCCTCTTCAGCTAGCTACCTCTCCTGACTCATCGCTGCCTACTTTCCAACCTCCCCCTGCAACTTCTGGTCTCAATCCTTAAAACTTGTGAGGGGGATATACAATTTGGGGTTCTTATGTGTTTTTAGTATTTCCAATTCCCAATTCAACTAATCCAGTGGCTGGGAAAGGAGGTCCCAAAGTTCTAAAACTTGTGAGTTCTTGTTGAAGTGAAAGATTCTGCACGCGCAGATGCACTTATATATACGGACCAGAAGAAAATTAACATAGTCCTCCTCTTAGATATTCAAAAACATTAAGGACAACAACATAGGGTAATTAGATAACAAATAATTGAGTGTAGGAGCATATGTTGTACTTGCCACATTAAGAGCAAATAACTTGGTTTCCACCTCCTTCCAGGGTATTGGTGTATTTGCAAATGCCCAACCACCAAAGAAAAGCTACAATGGGATAAATAAAATAAAAAATGAGAAATACTAACTCAACAGTAAAGAACTATCGAAATAAAAGAAGAAAAAACATGCAAATATTTCTTATGAGATTGAACAATGCTGGCAAGCTCTAGCAACATGTTGAACGCATAATCTTACTGCAGACAATACCAACAATTAACTAGAATAAAGGTAGCATCTAACACCTATTGGAATAAACATTGACTGGTGAAACAGTGCTCTGAAATATTATTTTTGACCCAATGTGCAAGTTACTGAAGAACTATTACATGCAATGATTTATGCAGCAATACAAGTCGAGTCCATAATCAAATAAGCTTATTCAAAATACAAATCAACCACCTTCTGAATAAATGTAGCAGATCTTAAAAGATGACATATATCCACCAAAAGCTCAACAAGGTTCATCCTAAAGTGGAGAAGACCATCAGGCAGCTCAGGTGTTCCTTGTTCATCATCAAACATAGAACCATCCACCTGTCAAGTAACGACAAAGATTCTCTTTTTATATATCTATCAATATAAAAGTATTCTAATTACCAGAAACAATGAAAATGGAAGTATAGACCAGAGAGATCAAAATACAGAGTAGCCAACTCCTATTTCATCACGTCATCAAGAACAGCATCTGCAGCATATAAATATATCATATGTACATATGTGTGAGTAATGAAGATCATTGTCTAGTTTGTATATTCTCTTTCTTCATGGTAATCCTTACTAGCTCTGTTCCAACCAGGCTTTAACGGTTAAAACCTAAAAAGCATACACCTTCCCTTTAGGCTCTAACTAATACCTCACTAAAAATAAAATAACTAAATCTACCTTTAGGGGTTTAGACATGATAATAGCCAATGAGAAGTAGCAAGCCCATAACAACCTATCCCCTACTTATTTCGTCTGATAATGGTCATTTTAAAACTCTTAATCATCTTTAGGGACGACCAGTTAGTAACTGCAAGCACAGCATAGAAGATCAATAGCCCCCATCAGCTTGGAATGACCAATAAAACATCTTGGCATTGCCTATTCCCTCCTCTCGAACAAAACATGGACATGCTTGATGTGGATTTGAACAAAAGGCTTTAGCATCAGTAGTGTGTTCTTAAGTGCTTGAATGAAGCTTGTATTGGATCAGACACACAGGGTGGTTATATTGTGCAGTCTAAAAATTTAACCTTCACACAACATACTGATAAAAAACAACATGATTTAATCAGCTTAGAAAGGCATCATGCCACAATCCGTATATAAAAAGGAAGACAAGCAAAATAGAGACCTGAGCACGCAACAACAGCGCATCAAGTAATGCTGAAAATACAGGGAAAAACATGTCTTCCACTTGCTTCCTCTGTTTTGCACCATCCTCATCAAGGCCAAGAATATAGCTTAAAAAACCAGACCTAAGAATATGAAAATCTCACAATGATTATCATTGAAATTTAATAGAGAACACCAAAAGCCTGAAAAATCAGCAGATGCTAACATTCTCACCATAACAGGAAGATCATAGCAAGTAAAATTTAGCAACTCATATTCCACTGTCCGCGCATTATACCACCTAGTCTAGTCTCACAAGTTAAAAACAATCTATCTCTTATCTCTAATAAAAGATAAACATTAACGTTTTTGGTTGGTGGATACAACACTTACCTAGAACAGGTTGTGAATGGAGTCTAACCTAAATAAGGAGAAATTCATAGAATCACTGAGGACCAATAAACATGGTCCTCCAGAATTCTTCAATCACCTTTAGGTTTTCTTTGGTCCCAGAATTGGAAACAAATCGTTCACAATCGCAACCATTCTTTAAGACTAAGTTAAATACAGACAAACAACAATTCACCTTCAAATTCATAAATAAATTTAAGTACCAAAATTGCAAGGTTGAGTCTGCTATCTCCCAGTCTTCACTTGGAAACGTCACGCAGCTGCCAGCATTTTTAAAGGGTAAGATACAAAATTTGACACATGAAAAAGAATCCGACACCGGGCGATATCAAAGAAGACTTACACCAACCGGACTGTAATGAATTTTCTTTAGCATGCATGAGATAACTCCCCATATTTATTATGATCATTTGAATCAAAAATAAGAATTTGGCCTTTCCTGGCCTGATCCTAACGCGCTGCTATTCAGTGTTGACTCATTAACATAAGATGGTATTCAATTTTAGTGCGGAAGGTGTCATGTTTGAACATTTGATCACTCTTAAGTTTCTACTAACTTAGTTACTAACTACCAATAATACCCGGGCTCAATCACATTGTTGAAAGCACATCTGGACCTTTTTATCATCCTTACCGCTATAAAAGATGGGTGACTTTACAACAAGAAAAAATGTTAATTAAGTAAATAACCTCAAAAGTGCATCAGCCAGTGCAACTGCCTCAGCACTTGCTTCCACGATAAGAGATGGTGCCTGGAATACAAAAACAAATTTAAAAGTTAATGAGAAAGATAACTTGGAGTATGATTTTCTTATTTTTGAAAAGAAACTATTTTATTGAGAACAGAACAGAGAGTGAACAAGACGTCCACCCACAGCAGTTACAGGAGGGAAATTAACAAAGAGCTATATCAATACTTACAGCCTGGCCAATCTCTGACAATAAGCAAGCAAGACCACCTACTACTTTCTCATCACCATTACTAAGAGCTGGCAGAAGTAATACTTCTTTAAGAAAATGCACCCTGCATAACAAAACATGGGGCAGCCCCTACAGAAGAAAGAATCTGTTAATAGGATTATTTATTCAACAGCTTGCAGTATAAACGCAGAGAGTTCAGGGTGTTGGGTTTTGCGGCTCAAAAGGAGGATGATGCAGAAATCAGGTTTGCGTTACCTATTTTGTTTGGTGTCCTATTTGGGTTTGGATTTGACTTCTTGGTTGGATTCCTTGATTGGTGGAGAGATTTTGCTAATTATCTATTTGATTAGGATTTGTATTTGAATTTATTTCCAATTAGGATTAGGATTCTCATTGTAACCTAAGTCCTATGCACTATAAATAGGACTTTAGGGTTAGTTTATGTGAGTGCCTCACCATTAGTTTAGAGAGTTTTCTCTAATTGGGTTTTGGGTGGAGGTCACCGTTTGGAGACATGAGAGTGTGGCAAATTCATGAGTCATTTGTTTTGAAATTTGGTGATTGTCAATTTGTGAGTTAGATAACAATTTGGGAGAGACTATTCCATTTGTTATGGGTTCTCTACTCGTCTGGTTTAGGGTTTGTTATTTGTGGAATCTGGGTTGTGAGAGTTTAAATACTCTTTTGTAATCTTTGTTTAGTGAAATCCATTGCCATGCTTCGCCTGTGGACGTAGGCTTTACGCTGAACCACGTTCAATCTCTTGTGTTCTTATTTTGATATTGTTTGCTTTTCGCTTTCACCTACGCCGTTGATATTTGGTACTCTATTAGAATTCGTTTCGATTTGCGCATAAAAGTACAACACAAGGCATATGAACAGAAACACATAAACATAGGATCAAACAATTGTTGGCATCACATTATCCAGATATTAAGCAAACATAATATATGCAAGAATGATTAATTAAAGTAATAGCATACCTCATGTCGACTCACGAGCTCAACAAGAACTTCAATTGCCAAATCAAATGAAGATGACACCTATGCCAACAATGCGGAAATAGATCAATTATGCAACTTAAACATATTTTAAATATTAAATTTGGGTAAATAAAGTTATACAAATTACCTGCAAAGAATTAAAAACAAAGTTGAGAAGCGGATGCGCTGGTAGTAACCCATGGGGAATCTCCGAAAAACACCCAGCTCGAACCTGCACATAATAACAATTCTACTGTAAAAAGAAAACCAGAAATGCATACCTTTTAATAAATAAAGGGGTGTGCTATCCACACACCCATTTTTACTTCTCACACACCCCTGTTAATTTCTGTCCATTAGATTTTCTTCAATTCATTCGATCCGACGGCCGAAATTCAAAAAGGTGTGGGAGAAGTAAAAAGGGGTGTGTGGATATCACATCCCTAAATAAAAGTGCAAACTTCTGCAAAGAAATTTATGTCACGGTGTAAGGTGAGAGTACCACAACTGTATTCAGAGCTTGAACCAGAAACACAATTTGGACATCAACATTTGGTTATTTGATAGCAGCAAAACATGCATATACTTTTTTACTGCTTTGGACATTAGAACAATTGAATGATTATCATACCCAACTTAATAAGCAACGCAGAATCTTTCTGTTCTGTTCATGTAGTTGTACACCACTATCAAACCCTTTCTCAGATTGCTGCAGTAGGAACTCAAGAACCGTAGGTGTATGCGAAAGAAGCTGCATAAGAGAGAAGTGATACAACAGAAAGATAAATACGAAGAGAGCGAATAAAAGAGGAGAAGATGCGTGTGAATGGAGAAATATAGGAGCATTGAAATGGAAAGAAATTTCATAAACCTCTTGGCCATACTGGCTTCTGTCAGCTGAACTTATTTTAGAGTCAGCATTTTGGTTGTCTAAAACTTCCTCTGGTAAAACAGTAAGCATCTCCAGAACAGCAACATTTCCATCAACCTGAGTCTGTAGATTCTGAAGACTATAAAATAGTTGCTCGACAGGTTTTCCATGCTCAACAGCTCGCAGTATAAGTGCAGACAGTGCAAGGCAAATTTGTGTCAAAAGCTGATACAAACAAACAAGGACCTTCATTAAATGTAGTAATAAGGTAAAGGGACAATATGAGATAATATCTTTTGTTCCAGCCATAAAAAACATAGCCTGCTCTAGCAACAATTTAAGGTGATAAAGCAGTAAAAGACATAACTTTATCAAAATGGTCAAATGTTATAGCCTTCATATAGCAACCAACATAGCTACTCAAGCATCAGAAGGTTTTCTAGAGATGGGTAGTAAAAGAACCTGATGAGGGCCAGAACTAAATCTTTTAGCAGCAACAAGAAGGGCATTTAGCAAAGCATCTTTGGCTCTTGATTGCAGGTAACAGCCCTCGTTTTGGATCTGGAATGTAAAATGACGATAAGCAAAATGTTATATCTTTAGAAAACTAGGCATGCAAGAAACCAAACAAATATATGATTTACACACAAATATCTAGGTTTCACGCAGCTATCAAGTGCCCTGGTAAAGAAAGAGTGGCTTCAGCGGGTAGACAGAACCAACACATACTGACATCTAACTAGCAAACAGTGTTCTTCTCATAGAAACTTCACTAGGAACACTTTGTGTAGCCATACAATACAACCGATATGCCAACGTTAGCAAGCAGTACAATGTTACATTCTAATTTATCATCATTGAAACAATTTTCCAAGTAAGGAGGCAGTCATCATTTTCCATTACAAGTTTCACAATTTGTGCCTCAGATCACATGACAATGTATTTCCATTATTCCAGAAATATGCTATTTCCTGATTGCCTCTACAGAAAAATATACAAGATGAAAATAAACAAATTTAACGTTTAACAGTTGATTTGGTCATGAACTAAACACACAAAAAGTTGATTAGTCAGTCCAATATTTACGACAGCCCAATGCACCAATCACCAATCACCAGTCAATCAGTAAGCAAATGAAATGATAAAATGTTGTAAAGCAAAGCAAGTAAAGAAGAATCATGATTGTATTTGTATGATAGCTACCTTCCGTTTGAGAATCTGGGCAGCGAAGAACTCGACCTCGTAATCGGAGACGACGGAGTGGTGAAAATCGGTGGTGAGGATTGAGGTGGCGACCTCCCAAGCGGCGTCGGTCTGCTGAAATTGAACCAGCCATTGATTTGCCGCCACGCGGTTGCACGACTCTGTATCGTGATTTAGTACGTGAACCGCCTGCGCCACCTTCATTTGCAATTCCATTTTCCCTCCTCTTTTAATCCTAACCTAATTACTCACTAATCCTCCAATAATAATAATAAGATACGAACGTATGGCACTGAATCATCGAAATCGCATCACCAGCGAACGACGCCTGTAACTCATTCGGTCATTTACTCCGCTTCAGATTTCTTCCAACCATTCCGCTTCCATCTGACGGCTGCTAACAACCCATTTGCCCTCACTATGCGCTGTGGCTTCTCTCCTACCGTGACAGGCAACAGAATTGGGCCCCGGCCCAAACACCAAATCCAAAATACCCAATCAGTTTTTTTTGTTTTTTCGGGTCAATAAATACCAAATCATTCTACTCAACCCTCGACGAATGAATATGATATATTATATTTTATATATATATAATTCAAATTTTAGTAGAATAATATAGTGTGATAGGGGTGAGTTAAATTATAATAATATTATGAGTAATTCTTACTTTGCTATTCACAAGTATCTTAATTTTCAAATTTTCTTTTTTTTGTCTCTGTTTTATACTTAAACTTCAATTTTTGTGATACTTTTATACTTCTGTTAACATTTTCGTCAAATACTCCGTTAATTAATAGCCTGGCATACTTTTGGCTCACTAAATTTACCACGTGAACGAATTGGGTTGGATACTCTAATAACAAATTGACACATGAAACTTAATATAATTCTTTGTTTACTGCGTATTTAACCGAAATAACATGGTTTCACTAAATAAAAAGGCAACCCCACCCCCCCCCCCCCCCCGGTCTGCGACAACCCCACCCTTCTATCTAATATGGTGGTGACCACACTCTCTTCTCCCCCTTTTCTCTTTCTCTTCTGCCTTCTTCATCTCGACAAGCATCGTTCGTCGAAAGTGACCCATTCAGGATTGAAATCTAAGTTAACTTCGACCCAGTCGAAAATGAAAGAAATCGAAGGAAATCAAATCTCAGCAGTTAGACCCTTGGATGTTAGGAGTTTAAACGAATATATCATTTAAGTCTAACTTACGAAACAAACAGTGTGAGAAGAGATTCTCTCATGCAATGGTGTTACTGACAAATAAATGCTTGCAACACGTTTAAAAAGTATACTATACATCTAACAGACGATTAACACATAGTAAATTAGTGATATGAAAAAATTTGTTATAAGGTGAGTAATAATTTTTCTTTATTTTTGTCCGCTTGGCCATTATTTAGAAAATTGACATGCGTCACATGTGTAATCAATGATTCAAAAAGTTCCTGTCAGTCATTGCCATTTAATATAGGAACATTCTCCATCCAGCAGCACCTTTATCTCTCCTTTCCTCCATATACTGTCATATGTATCTAGGACAAAAGATGAAAGCTCAAAACCAAACCGAATATGTTACAAAATAGATCCATAATGTGTACAGTTGTGTAAGTAGTTGCGGAGAATCTGAATCATTTGGATAAAAAGGAAGCAAAATGACACATGCAACAAAAGTCTCGAAGTATTTTTAGATTTAATCTTGTGCAATTGATAACTTTTGGAAAATGCAGCGAACAATAATTTAACCTCCGCACTTGCTAGACATCTGCGAGAGCAATTAGTTGATCGACCACATTTGGTTCCGCAAGGGTGCTGGTGTCTCCAAGCTCATCCAACTGTCTAGAAGCAATCTTCCTCAGAATCCTCCTCATGATCTTCCCACTCCTTGTTTTCGGAAGGCCAGGGGCCCAGTGGATTTTGTCTGGTGCTGCAAATGGTCCTATCTGAAAAATGTTTACATTCCAAATTTAATAATTGTAACCGGAAACCATCAGATCTGAAATATGACTCCCGGATTGTGAACAGCACAGGACTAGAGTACCGTTGCACTTGCACTGCAAGTACAAGATGCAATAGAAAAACAAAGCATATATACCTGAACAGCACAGGACTAGATATAATACCTGCTTTCTCACAGCCAGTACAAGGCTTTTCCGGAGTTCCTCACTGTAAGGTACACCTTCCACAAGAGTAACAAAGGCATATATACCTTGTCCTTTAACCTATAGAAAGAAAGTAAATTTGTTCAGACATAATAGCCAGAAGCATCTGCCCCTCCCTCTCGCTCTCTCACTCTCTCACTCTCTCTTAAATATGTAATGCACAATTGATAAAACAATGCAAAGTATATGGAGACAATTTATCAGATTTTCAATGCAGATTATAGAAAGACAGGAGTTTATTCTTCTCTAATGGGATAAGTTTATTCTTCTCAAACTTTGCTTATGTGGCAGCCACATCAAGGTGTGGCAGCACTTTGCTGATGTGGCATGGTTATACCCCATGGAACTCAAACTTAATCTCCCTTCCCCCGAAACAAAAAATATCTCCACTTTGCACCTTGATACTCCACTTTTTTTGCTCCACTTTAGCAGTATTCCGTCTATTCCGTCAAATAGGTGTTAACTTTGCTGATGTGGCATGGTGGGACCCAATAAATTACTTATGTGGCAGCCACATCAAGGTGTAAAGTCCCGCCCTGCAACGCACTTGAGAAACCATAGCAGCGAGGGAATCTGTCATAGAGGAAGAGAAAATAAACGGAGGAGAGAGAGAAGAGGATGAGGAGGGAGGGCCATAGGAGCAAAGATATTCGCTGATCTCCAAGGTCAGGGCAACTGCAAATTACCCAAGCCTTTAACCATTCCAAATCCTCGATTAATTTCTAATTATTTAATTAATTTCCTCATTTAGCGTAGCTCAATTGCAAGGAAATCATGATAAATTCAATCAATTCAATTGTGCTGTTCGACTCCTAATTTGATTGTGCTGTATTTGTATGTGATTGAAGCCCAACCCAATATGAGTATAACAACATAATGTTCTGGTTGTGCCGTTCTTCATCATACGTTGCTGCTCTCCTTCAGTCATGATTTTATGGAAAATTTTCTCGCTAATCTTGTACGACCACTCTCCTTCCCAACCTCCAGACAGCCCAACCCAATTCTCAGCTGGAATTTGTTATGATCCCACATTGACTACACTTATGGGAGTGTAGGGGTTCTTAAGTCCTTGGGGTCCTCCCACCTATTGGACTAGTCTTTTGGGTTGGGCTCTTCCCTTGGGCTTGAGTACCTAACATTAATAGGTGGGAGGACCCCAAGGACTTAAGAACCCCTACACTCCCATAAGTGTAGTCAATGTGGGATCATAACAGAATTTCATCGCCAAACTATAAAACGGTGACTGAAGTGAGAGAACGACAGAGAGGGAAGGATCAGTCGAGGTGAGAGACGGTGGTGACAAGGACGTGGAAAATGAAACTACATGGCAACTTTTAATCGGCTGTTTTGGGAATTGGATACTCTCCGAGGCAGCCCCTCGGGATCCTCCTTACCGGTGTTAGTGGGCTGTTAAATTTTTATCTAACGGCTATAATTATAATTTTTAGAGGGTTCTCTTTTTTGTAGCCGTTGGATTTTTATCCAACGGCCTAATAACACCGGTTAGAAGGATCCCGAGGGGTTGCCTCGGAGAGAATCCAATTCCGCTGTTTTGACAGCTTTGGTGGTCCAACAGTGCCAACTAGGACAAAATTACTGTATTGCCCTTACACGTCAGCAAACTTGCACACTTATTTGACATAATAGATGGAATACCACCAAAGTAGAGCAAAAGTCGAGTTTCAGGGCGTAAAGTGGCAATACTAATCTATAAATTCAGTAAATGCGCGTCACATTCACATACCTCATGCTCAACGCCAACCACAGCAGCTTCAGCACACTGGGGATGTGAGACCAGAGCAGATTCCACTTCTGCTGTACCAATACGATGTCCACTGCACATATTATGATTTTATCATTGAACAAAGGGAATCAACAACAATCACAGAGTCGTTTACATTACATCCTAAGAAATCCACATGTTAATTATCCTATCACTACGTTTAGCTCACTCATACAAAAATTAAGATTGAAAAATTATATGCACATAGTTTATGGAATCCCAAAATACCTAACGTTGATAACATCATCAACCCTTCCTGTAAGCCAGTGATATCCATCCTTGTCCCTGAGACATTGATGTGCAACGCTTAGTTTTATGATACATTAGAATAAACGCTAATGAATAAATTATAAACTCTAAACTAAAAAAATGAATCAAATCTTGTCCCGGAAGCAAAAACCTTCGTGCATAACACTTGTTAGCATTCACGCTGATGTAACTGCAATTTGATGTTATTATTTACCTGCTGCATCCATCACCACTAAAATAATACCCAGGGAAAGGTTTAAAGTAAGTGGTTTCGTATCTTTCATGATCACCATATAGAGTTCGGAAGGCTCCAGGCCATGAGCTTTTTACACACAAATAACCACTGCATTCCCCTTCAATCTCAACACCCTTTTCATCAACTATGACAGCCTGCAGTTACAAGCAAAATAATTACCAAGATATAGATCTTACAGATTCAAAAGTATAAAAAGAGGACACTAAATGAGATCCATAAACTAGATTAGAATAAAATACCTGAACCCCAAAGAAAGGGAAAGTAGCAGAACCAGGCTTCTGTGGCCAGGCACCCGGTAATGGAGTTATCTGTCAGGTAAAGAAGGTCTTTTCAAGTTAAAACGTCTCACTGATGGAAAGGTGAATGCACCAGCATATTGGCACTTAAGTGTGGTGAGGGGAGTGTTTAACGAAAGTAAAATCTTGAGGAATTTTCCCGTGCCAATAACATTTCTGCTTAACACCAGTCAATGGCGCACGGATTAAAAACTATATAAGAACAGTACTACAATACCATGAAGCCACCAGTTTCAGTTTGCCACCAAGTGTCAGAAATAGGACATTTTGAATCTCCAACCACATTGAAAAACCACCTGTACCAAACAGCATTGGGTTAATTAATTCTTTTTGGGTGTGAAGTGAAGCTTTTGAATCAGACAACAAAAGAGATGACAACCTCCATGCACTTGGATTAATAGGCTCGCCTACACTTCCAAGGACCCGTAAGGATTTTCGCGAGTATCGTGTAACATACTGCATAATACATAAATAAAAAAAATTCAATGAACACATACATCCATAAATATTTAAGGCATTATGTAAGGGGTACTTGAATCTTAGCCTCATCCAGACAACAAGACCACCATGGATGCAGAAACAGAACACTATGTAGAATGGAAAGTCTTGCAATGCAGATAGTAAATGATGGAGATTATAAAGAGGACTGATTTCTTAATCAGTAACTTAATAAGATACATCAAGAGGCGGGACACCCATGAAAACCAGATATGTGTAACAGGGGAGCATCTTTGACAGAACAAAAGAACAAAATTTAAACAGGGACAAATGACAAGAGGATCATATGGCTAAAAAACATAGACAAGCTTTATACTTCAAGAAAATCATGTTCAGTTAATGAAAAAAATACATTAGATTAAATAAAAAAATTGTTTGGGAAATGATTAACCTAGAAAAAAGAAAATAGAGAAATGCATTTTTTTGGACTGCATAGCTGGGAACAGCCATCACAAACTTATAAAATCATAATCATCCGGATCAATAACAAATACATTAAAATTAATCACATCCATATATGATGAACGAATGGCTAAAATATCTTACCTCATCACTATCACGCATGAGGGACCGCACCAATGTGGGGGCAGTATAAAATATGGTCACTTTGTATTTATCAACAACATCCCAACAGCGTCCAGGGTCAGGATAATTTGGAGCCTGCAACATATACATGGATTGTAACTGCTATATGAAATGTCAACATGGGAAATCCAATTAGCAAAAATTAGAGCAAGCATATGCACCAAAAATTACACCATAATCAAATCTTACTGCAGCACTCTTTACACATGAGATCCTCTGGCATTATGCACATATTCAGATACAGCTAGTCAGTGTCCTAAATGTAATTATGTATTTAGCACTAGAAGAGTTCGTTTCATTTATAGTATAATGTACAAAGAAATTAAAATTTAATAATCATAGACAGTGATACGTAATTCTTCTCACCATAAATAAAAATGTACAAATTTTAATTAAATGTCATATTCATAACTAGTCAACTACTGTTTGTTATTTTGCTTTCTTAAGGAAATAAAGACACCTTTTATTAAGTTATTCTCAGTCCAATGGTTAGTCTACACCCGAGGGCTTACCCTTCTTACCATAAGAACCTATCCACCCTTTAAACAATACTATATGTCCAACTAAAGACCTTCCGCTTAAGTGGATAGTACTACACTGACACAAAAATAAAAATAAAAATAAAGTTAAAAGAAAAAAAGAATCTTTAGACTAGCTGTCCAGCTTCTTCTTGGTATACTCTTTTTCTTCTTTCCCAAAAACTTCCAAGTGCCAGAGTAGAGATGTCGGCTGATCCATATGTGCGCAGAATCGCAGATGAATGTTTTTTTCTTTAGACATACATATTAGGTTCCTCTCATACATGTATATGTATACATTAATCTATCTATTAGTTACCCCTTCATATAAAATAGCAGTCGCTCCATTTAGCAGGGGTCCATAAGTGACATAGCTGTGCCCAGTGATCCAACCACAGTCAGCTGTACACCTAAATAAAGATAAAGCCATGTTCAGTCACGAAAAAACATCAGAACAAAGCAAGCTTCTTTCACATAAAAAAATCAAAATAACATTAATGATAAGCTTAGGGTTTTGAAGAATACCAGTAGATGTCAGATGACTTGTAATCAAATGCATATTTAAAAGTTGTTGCAGCGTACACCATATATCCTCCAGTTGTGTGGAGAACTCCCTATAAGAGCTTATTATTAGAAGAATCAAAAAGGAAAAGAAGAAAACAATTAATTGGATCATGGAACATAAATTACCTTCGGCTTACCAGTGCTCCCACTGGTATAGAGCAGAAAAAGTGGATCTTCTGCATCAACCCACTCCACTGCACAAGTAGTTGGATATTTAGGTATGACATCCTGGAGATAATCATGAGTCATCAGTCACAACCGTCCGTAAGACAAACATTCAGGCCAATTATAAGCATATGATGAAACAATAATATAGGAAGAGCACACAATTCAGCATGCACGTTACAAATAAAAGAGTCCTTTCTTTCATGGAAGTCTATATAAAGAGGTGCTAGTACAAGTGCTAACCTGCCAGCATATATCCCTTCCTTCCAGCCATTTAGTACTTTCCCTCTTCATAGCGGATTGATTTTCATAAGTTAAGCATACATCTGGTCAAACAGGCATCAGATGTCATGATACAAAGAACTTTTACATAAAAAGCGTACATTGCCTTGCCACGCCCACACAAACATATAGGTTACTAAAAAGAAGCAGTTTATATAAATCACATATCAATTTGCTAATTTCCATACCTATAGAAACCCCGCTTTCGGATGATTTTATAAGGGCAGCATCAACTATATCTTTGAGGTGGATAACCTTAGAACCTCTTTTAACAGCATTGCAAGTGATTACGACTTTCGGTTTGCAATCTACAATCCTTTGAGCAAGAGATTCTGCAGAAAATCCGGCAAAGACAACCTGAAAGAGTGGAAAAGTCAATTAATTATGAAAAAGAAAGCATTGGGATGCTGGAAAGCAAAGAGAAAGATGGTGCAACACCGAGTGAACGGCACCAATTCGAGCACAAGCAAGCATTGTGATTGGAAGTTCCATTAACATGGGCAGGTAAACCACAACAGCATCACCCTTTTTAACTCCAACATCTTTCAAATAGTTTGCAAGCTGCGAATGAATGGTACAGGTAAGAAAAGGTGAGATATTTATTGATTAGTTTTATGAAGCAACTCGGAGTCCTAGACAGATTGATAGACGGACCGACCTGGCAAACGTTGTGGAGAAGCTGGGTGTAAGTTAAAGTGGCATCAACACCAAGATCATTGCCTTCCCAGTAGAAGGCAATTTTGTCTCCAAGTCCAGCTTCAACATTTGTGTCAAGGCAGTTGTAGCAGATGTTGGTGAGACCGCCCTTGAACCACTGCTCGACTCAAATTAGAATTTTCTAAACTCAAAAAATTGCAAGGCAAGCAAATAAAATCAAAGAATCAAAAGAAAGACCTCAATTCGGATATCGCCTTTCCTGATATCGAGATTCTCCGAGTAGACAGGTTTGCCCCATTTCTGTTTCCAAAAGAAGGTGGAAGCGATGTCGGACCAAAATCCGGCGGGGTCCTCGATGGACCGTTTATACATCTCCAGATACTGAGGGTGAGGGGGAGGAGGAGGAGGGTAGCAAGAAATTAGAGTATGTTGTTGGAACTTAGAAGCGGAAGTGCAAAGCGCAGAGAACTGAGAGAAGAAATTACCGTACCTGTTGGGGAGAGGAGACGTGAGCCTGACGGGAGAAGTGGTCGCTGGGAAAGACGAGATCGTTCTCTTCAGAGGCGAGTGATTCTCCGAGAATGATGGCGTTCAGGTGCGAAATGTTTCCGGCGCCGGAAGGCATTGTGGCCATCGACTCCAAATGCCGCAGGCGATCGCTTGTTGTAATCAAATTTGGATTATTACGAGGCTTCTTGTTGTTATTAGCAGCATTATCAGACGATGATGATTCCATGTCCCAACCGCAGGATTTAAATTTGGGCGACGCCCACAAACAGCTCCTCCTTGTTCTTCCTCTTGGTATAAGAAGGCGACACAACGAATTGGAATTGGAATTGGAATCTGGAATTGACTTTCTTCTTTCGTGGAGAGCGGAAACGGAATGTATGGCTAACGGAGGAGTGTGATGATGAATCTGATGATATGCAAAACCTTGACCCGGAGAAAGGATCAGATTATGAAGATTACTATAACCCAATCCAAATCCTCCCCCTCTTCCTCCTCCCCAGGCACAGGTAGTCATAGTGTTATTAATATTAATATTAATATTATTATTGTAATATAACTGATGATGCCGAACGGGGACCATCTTGTCTCCCTACTAACAATCTAGCCCACACCTAGTTTCCTTCCTCTCTTGGTCTTGCCTCTGGTTTCATTCGTTTATTAGGTATGGATTCTGACTTTTCTCCGTTTAAATAAATAATTAAAATAATATTAATTGATGGATCATAAACAAACGTGTCAAAGCTGGCAGCATGGAATTGGCATTGGAATTGCCAACTGCCAAATGGAATTGGAATTCACGTTGGCATTGGAGTTGGAACTGGAAATGGAATTGGCATTGGGCGGCGGGCGGCGGGCGGCGGGCGCAGTGATGTAGAGAATAGAATACCGTTTTCTCTCTCCAGTCTCCACTTAATATTTTGACTTTGCAAGAGCTTTTCCGTTCCATTGCCGATCACTACGTGCGCAAGTTTTTCTAACACTTGAGTTGTTTTAGTGGATTCTGACACTATATAAATTATGTAAGCTTAATTAGTATATTTGCTTTTAAAAATATTATATGTGTAATATCTAAGTAATATTTTAATATTAATTTATAATGGTATTTGATGTAAAAATAAATATATTTGTGTATTTAGTAAACTTCTTCTTTTTACATATTAATGTACAAAAGGTTATGGATTAAAGTACTTTAGGGCCTCACTTTAAAAGCTCGCCTAGGGCCCTCAAATTTTCAAGTTCGTCCATATCGTTGAACATGTTTCATATAAGTCGCTCGCATCCTTACATCATCAACTTATAAGAAGAATGAGATTTTCTGGAGTATCCAGACTTTCTAACTTTAGATCTTTTACAAAATATAACAATTAAGATTTAACAGTTAAAAGAGTGTCGAACTGTTAAAAATGAATCTCACGTTAGTGGAAAGGAAGACCTTGCATGGGCTTATAAGTACGTTAGACATTTTTCATATTGCCAATTGGTTTTACGGTAGAACTTCAACTTTCTTTATGCTATCATAACAGGTTGTCTCATGTATTAGGCTTGAAAATTTCTCACGCGTGAGATGACGTGTTGAGAATGAATCTCATATAGATATGAGGAGGGACATTGCATCTATTTTTACTTCTCACACACTTTTGGATAATTTCCGTCATTTGATCTTCGTTAATTCAATCGATCCGACGACTATAAATTAAGAGAGTGTGTAGGAAGTAAAATGGGGTGTGCTACACACCCCTATAAATTCATTGGGCTACTCCCCATATTACTAATTAGTTTTATGGTGAAGTCTCAATTTTCTCACAAACCACCATAGAATTATTGTATATGTTTTCTTTAATAGTACTTAGCATTGAGTTAAACAAAATCTGAATAGCTGAAATTGAAAATAAAAAAATTAGTTGCAAAAATTATATCTAACAATGTCATATTGCGTCGAAGCCACATCCCAATGTATTATTCAACGCATAAAATAATAAACAACAATAAACATCATACTATTATAAAATGTGGATGGCCAACAAGCTACTAATCCACTTTAATTTGTCTTCATTGGGTGGAATGTTAGGTAACTCTACTAACATGCCTTTCACTATGTTGCTCGTTGCTTGCTTCTATAAAAGCAAGTCTTATAGAACATAACTCAAATAAGAAAAAAAAGTAGAGATAAGTTCACAGAAGAGATTGTGAAAGAAAGAAAGAGGAAGGTAGATGAAAGAGAGAGACAAATGAGAGGAAGAAAATAGGAGAGAATAGTGAATGTTATCTCTATACTCCTATTATTCCAAATTATAATGAAAGCATTATTACTGCCCCAAGGATGTACTCCAGTCACACTGACTGTAGAGGAACCTCATAAATTTTCTGTCTTGCTTATTTATTCCACTACACACACCGTCGATTTTACAACACGTTATCAGCATGAGAAGCTCGTCAGCTGGAATCTCACATATAAGAATTTTTTTTTTCATTTCATCTTCAAATCTCAATACAATTGATTTTCTTGAAGCAACTTTATATATATTGTTGTATGACTGTATATCATCCTTTGCATAAGCAAAAGGGTACAGACTCAAAATCCATAGAAAATTTAACAGTCATGTAAACAGCCTCGGAACTCCAACTTGCGGACCTCATATTGAAATACTTTCTTCTTGAAAGTTGTTCGTCCGCTCAGTATCTACAACATATCAAAATTTTAGAAAACTTTAACGGCACTACTCTTGATTCCAAAATTTATGGGAACCGTTTTGATTTTTTCGAAACTTACTGGAAAAAGACTTAAGACTTGTGAAAATAAATAAAATAAAATGAATAAAACCAAAGGTTTTTTGGAGTGGTGCGTTGCACCATGTGAAAAAAAAAAAGAGGAAAAGGCCAAAAGGCTTTGAATGGTGCATGTGAAAGGATGCATGTGACCCATTATTAATAGGGAGTTTTAATAAAACACCTCCGGTACTGTTTACTTTTAACGAAAAACCGTTTTTTTACCTTTAACTGTCACTATTCACTATACCTTTAAAAGTGGTTTTTCGTTAAAATGAAAGTTTTCAAGCCATTTTCGTTAGTTTTCCTTTATTAATACTAGGTGTGCACATGTGTGTGAATAGGATTCTGAGGGAAATAATACACAAAGTGCCCACAACACTTCTCCAAAGTTTTATGGAACCACTATTCTGAAAAGAAATATGTGTGTGTGTGTGTGTGTGTGTGTGTGTGTGTGTGTGTGTGTGTATTGTTATTTATGAATAGTGTTGGCTTAAAACACTTTCACAAGTTCTATTTACTTTAAAGAAATTTATTTATCATGGACGGTTTTACCGCCTACCGCCTACTGCTTTAAGTTTTAATTTATGTGAATGGTGCTGAATTAAAGCCCTTGTCACAAGCTTTATTTAATTAAATGCAATTAATTCATTATGGCTGGAATTACTGCCTATTGCTTTAATTTACTTATTGTACTTCTTTTGCTATGATGAGTGTAATAAGGACCTGAAGTTTCTTAATCAGATCAGAACCTGCAGTTTCTTGATCCTCATCATATAAAAATGATTGGACCATAAGTTTCATCATACAAAAAGATCGGACATGAAGTCCCTTGATTCTCAAAATCAAGACGTGAAGTTCCTTAATGAGTACCTTAAGTTTGAAGTACCGCAGTGCCTCAACTTAATTGTAATAAAGACCATAAGAGTCTTAGTCTACAAACTATTAAATAAGAACTAGGAGTTCCTTATGTCCATATTCAAAATGGTTTAGCATAATCATTTATTAAGCGAATGAAATTGACCACACGTGCTTTGCTCATGAAAACGAAATTGCCAAGTTTTCTACACAGGGACATGTCATTTTACATGATGCATTATTAGCTTGGTTGAGATATGTTGCCAACCACTAATACTTCTCAGTATAACTCGTGTTTGGACACCAACTAAACATTACACATTTACGAGTTTTTAGTTGTGTTATCTATGTGCATGTTGCACTACCACAACATACTAAAATGAGGCATCATCACAGATTGAGAATTTATATTGGATTTGATTCATCATCCATCATTCAATATTTGAAACTCTTGACTGATGATATATTTACCACATGGTTTGCGGACTGTCATTTTGATAAGACAATTTCCTAGCCGTTAGAGGGAGAAAATATCATTCTAGAAGAACGATGAGAAAGGACCGTTCCAGGAGAACGAAGCAATCAATGAGAAAATGAAGTAAGAATAATTGAATGATGCAATGAAAGTAATAGAATCACATATACTTTGCAAATGTGCCTACAAGAATTAATGTACCTGTTGGACAAAATAATGTGGCAGCAAATGATTTATCTGTTACACATCTGAAGTGAGACAGACCTTCAAATCAAAAGGTTCAGTCCTTCGAAAGAATAAGAATATGGCACTACTGAACTATTACATTCCCGAAGCATAACTGTTGCATGTCGGAGACATGACAGTCGCTGCATGAATACACGTCCAAGAAAGGACAATTCGCGGACATGGGAATGTTCATGTCACATGCATGAAGCATGATAGATGTATAGGTTCCAATGACTCACTTTCGAAAGTGGAGATTAAAATCTCGTCTTTATAACGCTCAAGAAGAGGTTATGATCCGTATTCTCTAAATTATGACTATCCTGGAAGAGATAGTGTAATGCTCTTGAAGAGGTATGGATATTCAAAAGAAATGAAAAGTTTTTATGCATGCCCATGCACATTGGAATATGGGATTACAGATTGATGATAACCAATGATAATTTTAGTTTTTACAAGTAGCTACTAAATTCAGCAATGAGTTGTGTTGATATTGAGTCATGTTCTTTGGCCAAAAATGGAGAAAGGCAATTGCATTACAATTTTGTAAGAACATGGAGAAATGGACCTATATATTTGAATATAATACAAATAGCCAAAAGATGTTGAACCAAAGACGTTACATATGGGCATTTGTAATACAATGAAATACACTCATATGACATGACACAAGGTTACTAATTGAAACTTGAAATTATACTCCTGTAAACGAGTTCATATGAATGGAGAATTATATACGAAGGGTGGTGAATCACCCACATCATATCTCCATTAGTAAATCCCTCAAGTATACATGGGAGCAAATTGCTCTGTATAAATTCCAAAAGATAATGTGTCATAAAGTGTAGAAAATTCCTAAAGGATTCAGATTGCTTAAAGAAAACTCTGGAAGGGTAAAAGCATAAAATATGTACTAAATACCAATGGATGGTATAAGTTGCCTTAATGAGTACTATCATTATGATATTGTTGCAACATACTAAAATCTCTTGCAAGAGTCGATAATATTAAATTAAGACTCCTGAAAAGTCAAAAAAGATTATAAAGTGTTAAGAGAAATATTGTCTCAAACTGCACATCGAACAATCTACCAACATGAATTTTATCCATGATGTTAAAAATCATATGGATTGAAGATTATGAGTTGACTACTCAAATGATTTAGACACTAAGAATGATCATTTATCTTCGCGAGGGTAAAGATAAATTGATATTTGGTCTAGAAGTACCACATTTTAGTGAACTATATGCTTTATAATACACCAAATGAAATAAAGATTATATATTAATATCTTCGAGAAATTACATTAACATGAGTTAAAACAAACAAACAAAAGGGAACATTCACAAAGGTTGCTCATGTGAAGTCTCAATATTCGGAAGTACACCAGAAATGGGAGGCAACAAAGGTTGATTATTTGAAGCGTACTTGGTGGAACTCCAGACAACTGAGACAATGTGTGTCTTTGGAATAAAGCCACGAATCCTTGATTGTCATTTTTAGTCCGACTTTCAGATTCCAGTAGCTAGTCGAGCTTTCTTTTCATGCTCGTCGAGTAATTATTTGCAAGCATGTGTAACACTTTATTCTCATGCTTGAGCCCTCTAATCTCTTGTTTAAGACTTGCCACCTCATCCATCAATGATTCAACTTGGCGAGTTCGAGCAAGTAGGCGTTGACCCATATTAGAAACAGAGTCTACACACTGAATACCGAGAGCCAATGAGTCTTGAACGACCGACTCATCAGACCGGTTTGAAAGGGTTCTGTTATCCTTTAAAGTGAGAAGATTCCTAGCTACTACTGTAGCTGTTATTTCATCCCTTATCACAAAGTCTCCAAATGTAAGAAGGTCATTAGAAGATAAGAGGACATGCGCCATATATTATCCTGACGCGGCTCGTCTGTATCAGTCTTAAGATTTAAATCTAAGCAAATGCTAGATGGGCAAGCCATTTTCAGAAATGATAAAGAAAAAAGGAGGTTAGATAAAATCTCTGAAGTATAAGAAATGGAAAATTCTACAGGCAGCAGTTTTTCAAGCGTATATTTTGACCATAATTAATGCCTCTATAAAAGAAGAGACAACAGGGCCACTTTCTCAAAAATCGAAAAGACACTGTTTCCCAAATTTCAAAAGTCAGATTTTCCTGAATAAAGTTCGTTGGTATTTTTCAGACGCAATCTCAGCTTTTTGAATATCACTTGCAACTTTATTAAGGATCTTTGACAAAGTTGAAAATGTGTGAATCTTACTGTTCTAATTACACCACAATTGCTGACAGTAAAAGCACATCACCACTACCTACTATTGGGAAATCCCTATATATGTCGATCTCCGTCCTTCATGGCAAGGCAGACCTGAAAAATATCTAACTATTCCTCCTTTTCGAGAATGCATCTTCAACAAAGCATCTCGAAATACTCAATTTTATTTCTCTCTGAGAATACCTCTTAAAAAAAGTCACACCAAAGCAAGAGTATCTCATATCATTAGGGTCGAAAGCAAGGGTATCTCATATTATGATTTCCCTTGTCATTTTTCTTTGTTGTTGTTCTTACCTGCAAGACAAGGAGAATGAGAGCAATCAATCACCACTTGGAATCAAACTTCCGATTTGGAAATGATTGTTTGGAACTTTTCCCTTGTTGCTTACCTTGCATTGCTCTTAAGTATTCATTTTCAATTGTTGATTTGATATGATGTTGGTTATTTACACTAAAGCTGTCAAACATGAAAAGTTGCTGAGAAGTGATGTTTCGAAGGACCATTCAAATGCAAGGGTTGCATTCCACTCATGCATCAGTGGACAAATACTACAAGAGAAGATGTCACACATGCATAGGGGAAAACCATGGAAAATACCACTTCTGCAAGAGGAACAAATAAGGCAAGCAAAAATGATACGTTGAAGCACGTGGACACAAGTACAGCAAAACACGCGTCGATTCATCCCCAACGGAGCCCAATATCACTTGTCACGTGGAGTTGCTCGTGGTCTCATTTCATTAAAGAACAAGTCCCAAGACCCTTGGAGGAATCACAAGTCCGATTCAAGATCAAGTGTCCACTACCCATTGAATCATATTCAGCTCCAAATAAAATGAGTAAATTCAGACCTTTGGAAGAAGTTTAGCAGAAGGCCCTCCAGCCCAGTTCAAGACAAAGCCTGTGGAGAGTCAACAAGCACAACAGATGTGTTACTACTCATCAGGGGGAGTATCCAAAACAGATAAAGATTTTAACGAGTCAATCAAAGACATGTGGCCATCCAAGGGGGAGTGTTATAAAATGTGGATGGCCAACAGGCTACTAATCCACTTTAATTTGTCTTCATTGGGTGGAATGTTAGGTGACTCCACTAACATGCCTTTCACTATGTTGTTCGTTGCTTGATTCTATAAAAGCAAGTCTTATGGAACATAACTCAAATAAGAAAAAAGAGTAAAGAGAAGTTCATGGAAGAGATTGTGAAGAAAAAAAAAGTAAAGAAAAGTTCACGGAAGAGATTGTGAGAGAAAGAGAGAGGAAAGAAGATGAAAGAGGGAGAAACAAATGAGAGGAAGAGAAGATGAGAGAATAGTGAGTGTTATCTCTGTACTCCTATTATTCTAAATTATAATGAAAACATTACTGCTACCCCGAGGATGTACTCCAATCACACTGACTGTAGAGGAACCTCGTAAATTTTGTGTCTTACTTATTTATTTCACCGTACACACCGTCGATTTTACAACACATACATTAAACATTTTACTAAGCTTTGGCTAGCTTTGACCAAAACAAAAAGAAGTGAACTTTCGATCTGGTGCCTTGTTGACAAATTTTTTTATATTAAAGTCTTATTAATTTGAATACTTTGATTGAAGGATAAAATGTTAAATTTTAGTATTAATTAATAAAATTTAATAATGAAAATTAATAATTTCTCCCTAAAAATATACAAAGATTAATAGCAGATAGGATTTTTTTTTCTCAATTTTTTTAGTACATCGATATTTTTATAATAAGGTAATGGGGAGATTGATTAAGTTACATAATGGGCAGCCTAATTTGGTATCAAATTCGTCATCCATAAGATTCAAGTCTAAGACCTCTCACTTTTAAATAAAGAAAAATACCACTAGACTGTAGTACTGAGTGACATTTTTTTCCTTAAATTTGAATTGTGGGAAATATGATCTGAAATTTTTATTTTTTCATAGTGTAATGTTTTTACGGTTGAATTGGATGACAGCCTAACGAGGTTTGTGAAGCCCAGCATTCGCCCTTCACTTTTTGGACCGGTGACCGTTGGGTTTTAGGGTTTTGGATAATTGTGCAGCTTTTGTCCTGCTTTTCAACAAAATGGTGGAGTTGCTCTAAAGAAACAAATTCCAATTGATTCTATTAATGTGGCGTATAGTCAGCAATCGCTCGTTTTTCTTATTAGCATGGGATTGGAAAACAATCGAATCGAGGGTCCGGAGGAGAATTAGCCATTCAATCTTGTTGTTTTTCGTTTTCGATGGCTTGGATTTCTTGACTTCGAACTTCAGAGATAAAAAGAATAGTCTAGTGTGTCCGACTGAAGACCGGATTGTTACCAGAGAAAGGAATGACGAAAAATCTTTGACTAAAAAAGGAAAAGGCAATAATGCAACTTTTGATGTCCATTTTATTAGCCAGAATGCTTTCGAGGAGTTGAAGGCAGCCGTGACACCATTTTACCATAGGAAAAACAAAGGTGAACAAGTTTTCTGATAAGTAATTGTCACGCCCTGACCCGCGAATATAGACTATTCACGAGATAGAGTGTGAGCCATATCTTAGTTATAGAAATAAATTTTAAAATAAAGATATGGTAGAAAATAAAATTAAATATCATACATCATATAACAAAATATTACATAAAATTTATCGAATTCGCAGCGGAATAACAATAGTACAAAAATTAATTTACAACAAAAAGTTACCAACTAAATATAATAGTTAGAATGCAACAATTCTTTCAATGCATAAAATATATGCAAATGAGATGCATAAATGTATTCACTCCCTTCTAATCCCTCTAAGAAATGTATAAGGCATCTAAGGCCTCGTTTGGCAGTTTGGACTGTACTGACTATTTATGTCGGATAGGATAAATAATCACCGAATAGTACTGACTAAATTAGTCAGACATTTGATGAAGTATCAGATTAATAACCGTATTATTTATACTGTGTTTGGTTTTATACCGGATATGATAAAAAAAGAAAAATAATGATAGAATAATCCACAAAGGGCACTGCCTTTAATTTGTCGTTCATCTTCGGCACCTCTTTTGGTTGATCTTCTGCAGACAACATGGATCTGTTAAAGGTGTGTTTTACGACAAATCGAGGCACTGTGAAGGTGCGGCTTCAAGCTGAGACGAAGGTCCAGCCACGTCGGCAAGGATTGACAGAGCTTTTGGCCCTTGAAGTTTTTTGGGAATCGATGAGATCTGCGTTTCCGGCGAAAGAGCGGTTGCAGGTCGTTGGGTTTCAGATCCTGTTAACCAAATCTATTAATTGGATTTCCAACACTCAGTAATTTCACAGAATTTTATAGAAATTATGGAGTTCTAAAACTTATTTTGAAGGGATCTATAACTTCCCCAATAATTTAGGGCGGAGCAGAGCAAAGTAGAAGAAGAACGACGACGGATGAACGACGACAACAAGAATGAGTCTTGCGAATGATGAGAGAAAGAGGAACACGACGAGTAAGGGATAGAGAGGGAGAGAGCGAGCATTGTTTCTCACCCTACTAATAATGCTTCGGTTTTAGGGAGGATAAATTAACAAGTGTGTACCGGATAAATCATGTGGGCCGGTATAATTAATCCGGGTGCTATTTAGTACGTAACAACGCCAAACACTCGGGTCCGTATTATTTATCCTATTTGATTCTTTATACGGGCTGCCAAACAAGGCCTAAGTCTACACGTTCCATACCATGCTTATACCACTTAGCTTCGAATACCTTAGAATATGAGTTAACTCCCGTTCATCCCTTAACCCCAATTTTCATAATTAAATTCTCAATTTTCACTTTATTTATATAGGCACTTCCCCCATCGCCCAATTGTATATTCAAACCTTTCCCCCTACGCCTGACATATACAAAATTTCATTATTATGTATTCAAAACATTCTCCCTTGAATATCTTCACAGGTCAAACACTTAACACACACACAACTATTTTTCTTGCTTTGCAATGCATATGCATATGTAGTGCACATAAAGATTAATAATCACTTACTCACCATATATAAATATTAGTATAGATCACACTAATTAGTAACCAATGTAATAATATTTGATGCTAGCATTTAAAATATTAATCATTTAACACTATAGAATTACCATCGTCTTGTTCGTTACTGCCATTGGTGAGTGTGACTAGCCAAGTGTAGCAGTTGTCGTGTGAGAGGTGAGATTGAGTTGATGATAAAGATAATAGATTCTAGGTAAACCCGTTAACAAGTCTGGTCGTTACCACGTCACATGTTAAATTCAGATAATGAATTTAACGTGACATGATTTGTTAGAATAGTAAAATATGACACGAAAAAGACGACACGATAAGGCAAATTTAGACTTTTTAGCTAAAATGGTCCTTGAAATTGGCATACTTTTAAATTTGATCTATGAAATTTGAAATCGATAGAAGTTGTCCCTGAATTTGTTCGTCATCAATTATTTTGGTCATTCTGTGAAAAAATCTTCATAAATAAGAATAAAATGACAAAAATACTTTTAATTATAGTCAAATCATTTTGGCCTATTATTTATTAAATTGAAAATATTTTTGCCACTTTAGTCCTAATTTAATAGAATACAAAATGACTAAAATAATTCATCCTGGATAAAGGATCATATTTTAAATCTTAAGTTCAAAGTGAAAAGTTAAAAAATCTCATGACTATTTTGGCTATAAAAAAAACCCTAATGACTATAGAGGGATGAGAAGAAATAGCAGGACTGCAGGAGCAGGGCCAAAATTCGGGATGCCTATCAGAGGGCAATCAGACGAGTTCACCCACAAATGAAACTTTGGTTCTCTCTGAATCTGGGAAGCTTAAGGTTAAGCTGCAACTTGCTACCTGCAGGAGGTGTTCAGTTCGGTTAGCCTTCCTTCTGTTCACTTACTTATTTATGGTTGCTTCATTTCATTGGATTGGATTGAATTGAATTGGGTAGCATAATTTAATCTTGGTGTTTGGAGGCAGTGGGGGCGGTCGATTGGTAATCGTAGTAAGTTGGAAAATAGTGTTATTGGGGGAGAGAGAAAGAAGGATGGGAGCGAGTAGAAATAGCGACCCAAATCAGGACGGGTCAGATGAGCAGCAGAAACGATCGGAGATCTACACCTACGATGCGCCGTGGCACATCTACGCCATGAACTGGAGCGTCCGTCGGGACAAGAAGTACCGGCTGGCCATCGCCAGCCTCCTCGAGCAGTACCCAAACCGAGTGGAGATCGTGCAGCTGGACGACTCAAACGGGGAGATCCGGTCGGACCCCAACTTGTCCTTCGAGCACCCGTACCCGCCAACCAAGACCATTTTCATCCCGGACAAGGAGTGCCAGAAGCCAGACCTGCTGGCTACCTCCAGCGATTTCCTCCGCGTGTGGCGCATCTCGGGGGATGAGGACGACTCGGACTCCTCGTCATCTGTGGAGCTCAAGTCCGTCCTCAACGGCAACAAGAACTCCGAGTTCTGCGGGCCCATCACCTCCTTCGACTGGAACGAGGCGGAACCCAAGCGCATCGGCACCTCCTCCATCGACACCACGTGCACCATCTGGGACATCGAGCGCGAGGCCGTGGACACCCAGCTCATCGCCCACGACAAGGAGGTGTACGACATCGCTTGGGGCGGCGTCGGTGTATTCGCCTCCGTCTCGGCGGACGGCTCCGTTAGAGTGTTTGACCTGCGCGACAAGGAGCACTCCACCATCATTTACGAGAGCTCGGAGCCGGACACCCCCTTGGTCCGCCTGGGATGGAACAAGCAGGACCCCAGGTACATGGCTACCATCATCATGGACAGCGCCAAGGTGGTCGTCCTCGACATCCGCTTCCCGACCCTCCCCGTGGTCGAGTTGCAGAGGCACCAGTCCAGCGTCAACGCCATTGCCTGGGCCCCACACAGCTCTTGCCACATCTGCACTGCCGGTGATGACTCCCAGGCCCTCATCTGGGACCTCTCCTCCATGGGCCAGCCAGTGGAGGGCGGCCTTGATCCCATTCTGGCTTACACGGCTGGGGCCGAAATCGAGCAGCTGCAGTGGTCCTCTTCCCAGCCTGATTGGGTTGCAATTGCCTTCTCTACCAAGCTTCAGATACTCAGGGTATGAATAAGTATGGCCACTGACCAGGCATTTCACGAACTCCTCCAGACTTCAGTTTGTGGCCAAATGCCATTGCTCAGCTGCTCTTTAGTCAGTCATCCTTCCTAGTTCGCAGTTCCTAGTCATAATTAAGATAATACTACCTCACTCTGTTACTTTATTGACAATTGATGTCAACATTAGCTGAAGCCATATATGATTTGGTTATCAACTATTGCATTTCATGCTCCTTGCCTTCTATATTTCTTACGAAAATGCATCGTCGATGATAATCCTAGATTTCTGCCAATGAAGTTAAGATAATTAAATTGTATCTCATTTATTTCCGTTTATTAACTATACTATCATTTGATTTGCCCGTGTTGATATTGCTATACATTTTGTTTCTGTTTCTCCTTGCTATTTTCATACGAGAGGAGATTGTCACCTACCTGACGATCCCAGTCTGCTCCTTAGCTTAAAATTCTGTCGCATGCACCTCTGCCACAACTTATTTTAAGCTTTAGCTGATTTGACCAAACAATATGATTTAGTGAGTTATGCAAGCATGACATGACAATTTGTTAGTGAGTTGTTTCCTCATTACTAGTGGGTCGCATGTGTGGAAGGAATGCCTCAATTTTTTTCACATTGTTGTGTAGAATTGCATTCCTACCTTCCTGTATAGCAAACACTGAGTAGTTGATAAAAGGAATACGACTCTGTAGAAGATCTAGCGTTGAAATTTTTCAACAGAATATGTTGAGAATCTACGAAGTTTAGATTAACATTGCCTGTGGTCAAGGATTCACGATTTCTGAGAGTTGGATTAGTCTTAGGCATAGCTTAGTTGAATTAAATAATTTGCATCAAGGATTCACAATTCTTCGAAGGTTTTTCTGAGTCAATTGCACTTATATCCTAGACCTACCTTCCAGCTAATTGCGGTTAAAACGGGTTTTCAAGAATATATATATGTACATGTGTGTGTGTGTGTGTGTGTGTGTATTGTTGGTCAATTTGTTAGCATCTGCCCTGATCATTCTAAATACCTTTGAGTCTGAGTACTCTGCTTCTTTGCATCGAGAATTTGCAGGCTTGTTAATGTTTTACTATCTAGTCAAGCTAACAAACATTAGCTTGGCATTGACTGGTCAAGGTATTTGAGTCTCATCTTGTATTTGCTAATGGAACAATGTACAATCATTTTATGCTAGAAAGCTGGAAAAGCTCCAACAGTAACAGTTTGTGATTGCTGATGCATTCTCATACTACTTGTTTCATTGATACATGAAATAATTACGAGTTTCCTTCAATTATACACTATCAAATTTACAACAGTATATTGTGAAGAAAAATAAATAAATTTGAACTCTATCTGAGAAGGAATCTAGTGAAAAATGTATTTTAGGGACGAAGCTAGGTAGCTTGTTGCTGCCTTCCTACTTTTAAAGCGTTTGCGGTTCTGTTAGAGGAGGTGTTGGGAATTACAAGAGTAGTGATTTCAACGCTCTTTTTTACTTTCTGCACACCTTTGTTAATCTTGACTCTTGATTTTACTGTAATTGTTTATCTAATGGCTACAAAATAAAGGGAAGACAATAGCAACAAAGGCAATGGATCGAAATAGAGAGGATCTGGCGTGAGTAGAGAGAGAAGAGAGAAGAGATCAGGAGAAGTAAATCTGCCAAACAATTCGTGAGGCAACTTTAAGCCACCACCAGATCGCGAGTCATGACAATAGCAACAAAGGCAAGAGTCGAACGGACCTTGCGGTGAAATTGAACGGATTTGCATCGGAATTGAACGAAGATTGCAACGGAGACCGTGTTCTGTTTTCGGGTTTCTTAAATTTGTTTGGGTTTGTATAAGAGAGGAAGTGAGAGGAGTGAAGGAGAGAGAGAAGAGGAGAGAGAAATAGAGTGAGGACATGGAGAGAAGATATGAGAAAGAGAGAGGGAGGACAGAGGGATAAATTTTCACATTTTTGTTTTTTGGAAGTAGGCTATGATTTTGAGTAGTGTTCTTGATAATGAATCAACCAAACAAGTAGTATTGGCCTGACACTCAAAAGTATTTATGAGTTTAAAAATCTGGATTTGAGTTGAATACCAAATGGAAACTTAGTTCCCCTCGTATTTCATATTCCTTGTATTGCGCTCCATGTAATTCCTATATACATTTCCTCTAAGATGAGAATGATGCACAGCAAAATTTCCGAATTATTAAGGGCCTGTTTGGTATCTTATTTGAAATTTTTTATCATTTCTCAAAACATTTCTTAGAACATTTCTTGAAAACAATTTTCTTTAAGACTCAAAAACTTGATTGGTGCGATTTAAATTTTTTAAATCTTACAACTTAAACTTGATTGGATTAGAGTAAAGACTAAAAAAGCAAAAAAAAGAGGAGAAAGAAAGAAGAAAAGAGAGATATATTTGGAGTGAGAGGGGAGGAGGGAGAGAAAAAAAATGAGTGAGTTTAAGTTTAAAAACTTTAAAAACTCACTTTTTAGGTTTTTAAAGAATAGACTATATTTTTGAGTTAGTCTTAAGTTTAGTTTTTAAAAATAGTCATACCAAACAAGTTTTTAAGACCTAAAACTTGAAAACTGTTTTTGAGTTTAAAAAGTTGGATTTAAGTACATTACCAAACATGCCCTAAGGTTCTATTTCTCTTGTTGTATGCGCTTTGTTATTTTCATTTTATTGCCCTTGCAATTATTGAAGGAAGAAGGAAACTCTCAAATTTAAAATATAAAAATTTAAAAATACTTGTCTCTTTTGACATGAAATCAATAATTTAGCCCATTATAAATCGCAGTATCAAAACAAGAACTTTATTGTCACTCACTCTTGAATTTGATATCAATTGTGAATAATAAATGGATGAGCTTTTAGTATTGTAATTTTAAGTCTCAACCTTTATATGCGTTAATGTGTCAAATAAAGTAGGTCATGCCCTTTATAATACAACAGTGCCTCAATAAGTTTATATTACTAGAAAGGGGCGTTTGCAAATTTGGTATCAAACTCCGTAGAAATAAATAGTGATTTCCTCATTCATGTGTATACTAAATCATAATAATGACTAACTATTATAAAGTCAAGTCAATGCATCACACGTGCGTACTAAAGATCGGATTGGTAAATGACAGAAGTTCTAAAGCCTATTTTGAAATTTCATATCGATAGTTATGAAAGTTGGCCCACTAAGAGACTGAGGCTCAGGCCCAAAGGGGACCCAAAACACAAAGCTTTCAACGGGCAGGGGGAGATGTGAATGTGATGATGGTAGGAGAATTGGTATGTGTATTTTTTTTTATTTTGGTCGAAAAAAGAATTGGTATGTGTATAGATTGAGGAAATGGAGGAATAGGAACAGGAGTGGAGGAGGGGAGAGAGAGAGAGAGAGAGAGAGAGAGAGAGAGAGAGAGAGAGGGACACAAAACACAGCTTTAAACGAGAGCCATTCGTTGAATGATAGGTTCTATCCATAATCTCATCCTCTCCTCTCCTCTAGTCCTCTTGATTTTATTTCAGTCACTCCCTTCCAATGATTTTATATCAATCATTCATAATGAATATATAACGACCTTGTGATTTTTGTGACTGTCTTCCTTCCCTCCTTACCACTGCTTGGCTATATCCTCCCTCCCACCCACCCTGCCCTGAGCTAGTTAGTGCCTAGCTAGCTCCATTCCGCTCCGAGAATGGCTTCGGCTATTCTTTCCGTGGCCAAACCATCTCTTCAGGTTCATATATGCAGCTACCTTTCTCGTTTTCTTGCTTCAATTACTTTAATACTTCTTAGTTTGCTTGCTCAGACCTATATGGATATCGTGTTGCATGCTAGATATACACCTCTAATATATATACATATGCATACAAGCACACATACAGGAGTACTAGGCTTGATGATTAGTCAAACTAGTTAAGCGCGCATGCAGAGTACCGTACGTTGTGATTAGTTCATTAGTTAAACTGATCACTACAAATTGAAATTATAGCTAGCTAGTGTTTGTTTAACTTGTGTTATCTATACATACACACGGTGCTCAAAATAATTAAAATTATTAATCTGCAGGCCAATGGAAGGGGATTTGCAGAATTCTCAGGTCTCCGTACCTCATCAGCTTGCCTTCCTTTCGGAAGGAAGACCTCAGACGATTTATTATCAGTCATTGCCTTCCAGACCTCTGCTGTGAGTACCACTACTACTACTACTACTACTACGATTTCTTTGTCTTTAATTTCCTATTGTCCGTGTCTTTTCCTACGTACATACGTAATCGTATCAGTAAACAACGTTTCCTTGATCATCGATACCAGTTGTGGTTATCAAATCTCATAACTAAACAACCAGGGAGTAGCCACTTACTACTAGCTACGGTCCAGTGATATTCCTCTTAACTTGTAAGTGAGAAATTTTAGATTCGATTTTCGCGAAAGGCAAGTTTGAATACATTACTACCAACTCATTACTTGTATGTTTTTTAAGAGTTTTTTTTCCTTAAGAATTGGTTTCAAAAACATTTTCACCATAAGCAATTTCGGCTATTTTAAAAGCACTTCCAAACAAGTCTTTAGTAACTAACTCTCCAAAAACCAAATGTGAGTTTGTGTGTGTGTTTTTTTTATTTAGAAAAACTAATAAAAGAGCTTGAAAATTTTGACTTTTAATCAAATGACAAAAAGGTGTAAGTGAATAGTGCCATGAGTGGTTTTTTAGACTAAAATTATCATTTTTCATCAAAGTGAACAATACCAAAAATGTTTCGTTAAAACTCTTTTTTATTTTATTTTAATTCTATTGATCTATTGTGGGTATATGTTGTCTTGTATTGTCTTAATTTCTTTTAATTCTTAATTTTATATTTATAAAAACAAAATTTTTATTTATATAATTAGACTACTTCACCCTTATTACATGAACCGATTTCATTTCAAGTAAGGGCATATATAATTGCTCACTTTGAAAAATGTATGTTGTCTCGTATTTAAATGTATGTTTGTGAATGTGGCGGTGTAATGTGGATTTGTAAATTTCAAATTGGGAAGGTGGGAAGCAACGGAGGATACAAAAAAGGAGTAACAGAGGCGAAGCTAAAGGTGGCTATAAATGGATTTGGAAGAATTGGAAGGAACTTCTTGAGGTGCTGGCATGGACGCAAGGACTCCCCTCTTGATGTCATTGCTATCAACGACACTGGAGGCGTCAAGCAGGCATCCCACCTCCTCAAATACGACTCCACCCTCGGTATCTTTGATGCTGATGTCAAGCCCGTTGGCGATAATGGTCTCTCCGTTGATGGCAAGGTCATCAAGGTCGTGTCTAGCCGCAACCCCATAGATCTGCCCTGGAAGTAAGTTGGCTTAATGCGTTATAGCTTTATTAGTGAATACACACACACACACACCCCTACATCTACATGTACATGCATATACATATGATCGATTGATTATGTTTTAATTTGTCAACGGCTGCATGGCAGGGATTTGGAGATCGATCTGGTGATTGAAGGGACTGGTGTGTTTGTCGATAGAGAGGGCGCAGGCAAGCACCTCCTGGCAGGGGCCAAGAAGGTGCTTATCACTGCCCCAGGAAAGGGTGACATCCCCACCTATGTGGTTGGAGTCAATGCTGATGCCTACAGCCCCGATGAAACCATCATTAGCAATGCTTCTTGCACCACCAACTGCCTTGCCCCCTTCGTCAAGGTTCTTGACCAGAAGTTTGGTAATTACATTTTTCTCATCTTTTACTTGTATATTTTCTTTCTTTCACCAGATTCCTTCATTACCAAATTTGTTCAACAGTGTTGTGTGTACCTAGTACGTAGTTCGTATGCATACATGTTAGTTTCTTACAAGGATATTATTTTATACTGCAGGCATCATCAAGGGCACCATGACTACCACGCATTCCTACACTGGTGACCAGAGGCTACTTGATGCCAGCCACCGCGACCTAAGGCGTGCACGGGCTGCTGCTCTCAACATCGTTCCCACCTCCACTGGTGCAGCAAAGGCCGTGGCCCTGGTCCTTCCAAGTCTGAAGGGTAAGCTAAATGGCATTGCCCTGCGTGTGCCCACCCCAAACGTGTCGGTGGTGGACCTTGTTGTCCAAGTAACTAAGAAGACCTTTGCAGAAGAGGTGAACGCTGCTTTCAGAGACAGCGCCGAGAAGGAGCTCGCAGGTATCCTTTCTGTTTGTGACGAGCCCCTTGTCTCAGTCGACTTTAGGTGCACAGATGTCTCCTCCACAGTAGACTCTTCATTGACAATGGTAATGGGCGATGACATGGTCAAGGTCATTGCTTGGTACGACAACGAGTGGGGTTACTCCCAAAGGGTTGTTGATTTGGCTGACATTGTCGCCAACAACTGGAAGTGATCATCCTTTCAAAATTCAAATTAGCTCCTCCTCCTCCTTCTACTTGTCATTCCCGGCGGCCGGATCCATGGTTTTTGGTTTTCTTTTAGCGTTCTGCGTTTATAATTTCTACTTTTCTTTCTTTTTCTTTTATTCTTCTTTTCTGATTAATAATGAGAATCTTGTTGAAACCATTTTCATCTTCTTTTCATTTTGCAAGATGAGTCTTGATGTATGTAGATCAAGGTGAACAAGTCGTTTAAACTTGAAAGCGTGTGCTGTCGATCCCTTGACTATTATTTTTTGGTTATATACATAGCATTACATATATGTATATCTGTTGCGATGGGGACTACACATGTAACAATTGCTATAGCATAACTTGCACTAATACTTGAAACTAAATGATTAACCTTGTACTTTTACCGACTCCTTTTTAGGTCTGAAGTTCATACCTAACGTGGTCTCATATGTTTTGCGTGATGAATTGCTTGGATATGCAACTCCAATTAATCTCCATTCTCAAGGAATGGTAACGAAACCCCCATTCCCGTGTTTAGAAATGCTAGGAAATGAGAATTAGGAAATTTATGAGCCTATTTACTTATAAGGAAGGAATGACTATCATTCTCATTCACGTCATATCATGCGTTAACAACTAATAAACAAAGAAAACCACGTATAAGAATAAGTTAGTTAGGAAATTATTCATCTCATATACGTACCAGTTTCTTATTTGGTTTATGCAATAGTGTGGTGTTATCCATACCCCTCTTTTTACCTCACACACACCCCTTGTTAATATCTACACAGCTTATTACACACTAATGAAGCCAAGGTGACCCAACAAAACAATTGGCGAAAAAATATATAATAAATTCATCTTAGTAATTTCACATCGATAATCCATAAATACCAGAAAACTAAAAGGAAGGAACAATCCGTCCGTCTTTGGTCTTGCAAAAGAATTGAGCAATTCAAATAATACAATCTTGAAACACTACAACTACAAATCATCCGACAGCACAGCAGTAATCGTCAAAACTCTAGTGTTGTATACATAATAATATATACGCATGTAACTGTGCAACTGAATTAAATTGTAAAATCGAAAAACAATGAAAAGGCAACATCTAGAGAACATATGCACAGTACTAAAATCTTTGAACATCCCGAGTGCTAGAAGCCTAGAACAACCAGTGTTTCCTCCTTGGCTTCTGTTGAATTGGCATGTCTGCAAACAAGACACGCAACTAAGATATTAACCAAACTCTCTCCTTGTACTGCACTTGACACCTTTAAAATAAGTCTCTTTCTGATTTAAATCAAACAAAAACACAAAAAATAAACAAAAGAAAAAAACCTCGGGTTTCATATAATGAATTGTAATGAACCTCCGACCAAAAACTCAGCCACAACTCTGCATTATTTAGAAGGAAAAATAAGAATGTTAGAATCTGAAATTGTCCTATAGCATTTTGCAAAACAATTTTTCATCTAAACCTACGACTACGAGACTGGAGAATCTCTTCGGATTTTTTTTTTTCATTTGCATGAGCATAAAAGAGCAAAGATAGTTCCATCTACCACGTTTTGGTGGCTCGTACTGGGGCATAATTTCAATAAAGCAAGTATCTCTGAATGATGTCAAAAGGCAAATCTTTGCTGCAAACTGCATTCAAACAAGATTACAAAACATCATAAACTACAAGAGAAGAATTGCACACAACACTATGCCAACAAGACACTTTCCAAGCTGTGAGCACTGGCCTATATTTATTTATTTCTACAAAAAAACCATCTACTAACATTTGTACTATTGCATTAATTTCAATGTATTAAAAGCGTGAGGCGTGGGCGAGGCGTCCGAGGGGAAGCCCGGCCTAGGCGTGAGGCGAAGCCTCACGGGACCTAATTTTTTTAATATATACACTAAGCATACACATATATTATATTAAAAAGAGAAAGATTATTAATCAATAATCACCTGAGCACACACATATATTATAAATATATATATACACACACATATATACATATATTATATTATATATGTATAAAATAGAGGATGAAAAGCACAATGAGCACACATATAACAATGCATGTAGACAACACACACATCCATTATATAAAATCCTACCCAAAATTTGGGTTTGGGAGTAAAAAAAAAAAAAAAAAAAAACCCACTGGGCGGCGCCTAGGCGGCTTCGGCAAAGCCTTTCGCCCACTCCAGCAAAACTGAGGCGTTTGTCATGGCGCCCAGCCTCAAGGGCGCCCTAGGCACACCCCGAGGCGAGTTTTTTAAAACATTGATTAATTTTCAATTTTTTTTTTTATTTGCCACTAAATATTCAATATCAAGGTCCATTTCAAGCTCATGGAGAAATATTTCCATTTAAAGTGAGAAAGTTTTGATACCATCATCAGTAAATATATTAAATAAAGCTAAGATAAATAGCCAATATTATATTATTTTCGGTAAGATATGATATGATATGATATGATATGATATATATATATATATATATATATATATATTATATTATATCCCATTAACCTAGAACAAGTATCTATAATCTACAGAGAGAAATTCAGATCCATTGGGACAAATGTAAAAGACCTTGTCAGCTGCTGCTTGTAAAGTAATATGATCTCCCCATTCACCAGATCTGCATCATGTGGAAAACTAAAAGTGAATACAAACCTGCTGTACCAAAAAATAGATGAAACTAAGCCAGAATTCATATATGCAGACAGATGCAAATAACCGAACTAATGACCCTAAACAATTTGACATACTTTGCCATTTTCTTGTGATAGCGCTTGTACTTCATAGGGACATAGCCTTCATACAAAGAACGATAGTCTTTGAGCTGGAAACAGGAAAAGTAGTGCACGATAAGCATACTCAAAAAAAGGCATTCACTTTTTTGTTCCCCTTTAAACTAATCAAAGAGGTGGTAAAAAAATGTTGAAAATGAGACAATGTGACACTGAAAGGTCACTATAGATTCTGGTCATGATAATTATGCTTTGTAGAGAGCACATGAAGCAGTAGTTGTGAGAGCAAAGACAAGTAGCTTTTGGCATTATACCATCCAATGGTTACATGAGTGGTAAGGGTAGTGACTGCGGAGCTAGCAAATGGTGGATGGAGGTTTACTTTAATCAAAATATAGCAGTGGTAATAGTTTTCATTATCTCCTTAATTGATCCTTCATTCCATATCAAATGATCTCCAGTCCAATTTCTAGCCATCTACATTTTGTTCCTCCTATAGCAATTGGTTACTTCATGTACACTCTACCTGCTTCACAATCTCTTTCCGAACATGTTTGTGATACTCTGGAGACTTGTACATCTGTTCTGAAAGTGCACGAAACTGCAAAACAATGAGAAAAGGAATCAATATAAATCAAAAGATGGCATACCTAGGACTTTGGGTTCTCAGTATTGCAGATACCTGACAATTCCCATCACCAGAAACCTTTACTTCGTATAAACCATAGACATGTAACCTGCAAGGAAGTAAAAAGGAAATTCACTAACAGGTCCAACACCCCAACAAACATGGTAATAAAATATTAGCCTCAATACATCACATGTGCTACTATCATTTTCAGGATTCGTGTGGTTTTCCATGCGTTGCAAAGCATGCATATCCAGAGTGAGGTTTGCCAATACCTCCAGCCATTTCCAAGTGTGTGCTTGCTTTTTTTTTTCTTTCTTTTTTTTTTCTTTTTTCCCCTTTGAAATATGCATTTTGTTTTACCTGTATTATTCCCATTATCAACCAAAAAGAAAGGGGGAAAATGATAAAAAGGGCTACCTTAATACCTTTAGGAAAGTTGTCAAACCCAAAATAACCAATGCATATTTTTATTCAGAAGCACAAACATACCTCTGGAGAAGGCGTTGGTGATCCAAACCAGCATCACTTATGTTGGGGATGTAGGAATTTATCCGTGGAACATGCTGGAATTTTGAAAAAATAATAATACTATCAGATATAAAGCTATGAACGAAAAGAGTGAACTGAGGTGGGGGAGGAAATTTCCATTACAGGAACAGGTGCCAGGTTGGAAAGGCGTCTAGCAACTGCACCATCTAACTTAGCATACTCTTCTGATAGTACAACAGCAATCATGCGGTCATCCTCAACATCCTGTTGGCTGCTCAAGGAAGTTGAGGTAGAACATTCGCCCACACTGTGAGTCCCGTTCATCATAAACTAGTCTATTTCAAATTGTTCACACTGAAAACAAGTACCAGAATGAGCTTATAAGCTGAGTAGCCTAGTTTGAAAAGCTAACAAGAATTTACAACCCTTCAACAAAAGTGAATTCACAACCAAAAATCAAAGATATGGCATATTTCTTAATTGCGGGTAAGAAGATTGGTCTTAAACAATTGCAATTTATAAATGTAAAGCTATGCTATTGCTAGGCTTGCCGGAATGTGCGCTATCAATTATTGTTCTTAGAACTTTGTTTGAGTAATGGTAATTAAGAGTAGTAAGACATGGCTGAATGTGGGTCTTTTCTTTTGGATTCGGATTAATCATTATCCACATAATAATGTCCAAATGCAATAAAAGAAGGAAAAGAAAAAAGAAGGAACTGAATAAATTATACGATACAAACTCAAACATGGCAGATTCAGATTGGATCAAAACTCAAAATCAATCAATCGGACAAACAAATAAACACGATAGATAATTGGAAACTGATTACGAACATGGAATTGGAATTGGAATTGGAAGGCGAATAGCGAAAAAACGAGTTTTTTAGTGCTCAATCGAAATATCAAATCAATTGGGGTAATAAATTCAAAGGCAATCAGAAAGAAAGTCAAACAAGTTTGAATCTTGAATGATTCATCCATCTTGAAATTCCGCGTACAGAATTTGTATGGCGTGCGTAACCATAAAGTGATGAGCCACAGCTCTTACCTCTTAGGCTTTTACCTGATGATGTTCTTCGTTTCGTTCGATAATTAAGAGGGATGATATCGTTGTCGCCGCCGTCGTCGTCCTCCTTGGCTCGGTTGTTGGATCGGGTATTTGGGTGCCCAGTGCCCTGCCTGCTGCTGTATTTTCTTCTTTTTATTAAATTAATAAATAAAAAAATTATATCGTACGCGCGGTCAGTGGTAGGTTCGTAAGTTAGATTTTCAAGCAACAGGTACCCGGTACGGGGTATCCTCCGATTCGCGATATTTTATATTTTCCACCTGGTCCCTTAGAATTTCAAGCCGTTCCATTTTCGGTTGCTTATTTCTGCATGTATTCATTCACACCCAATTTGCCAAATCCACCTATCACCGTCTAGCAGCGAAAGTGAGACCCAGTCTCCAGTTAGGTTGTGCTGTTTGATGTTAAGGATTGAATTGGCAGTCTAATAATTAATTTCTCAAAGATAAAATTGGAAGTCTACCTACCGATATCAATATTTTCTAAATTGAAGAGAAGAAGAGTCGGTCAATGTTTCAAAGTTCTATCTATTTCAATCCAATCTTAGACACCAAACAAAAGCCTTGAATCAAGCTTGAGCAAGATCATATTTAATTTGTTTTAGTTTAATTTGAAGGCATGAGATGACAATAGTTGGTTGAATAAAATAACGAACGAGCAGAGGAAGAAAGAGTTGTTGTAAACAGCCTATCCACAAACTCTTACGAATCACACCCAAATTTCACAAGCGCACAAACACACATCTCGATCAGTTAAGCTTTCTTTCAAATATATTAGCAAACAATATACAATAACGTGACGAATTACACCTTGTTAAGAGAACACCAATGCACAATACGATGAGTCCTAAACATTTGTATTTCTACAAAAGACAATTAAATGAATATAATTCCATCCTACGAAGCAATTGAATGCAATTTACTACTCCTATCACGGGCTCTCGGGGAGCACCGGGCTTGTCTCCAGCATTTTTGTAGCATCTTCATCCATAGAGATCTTAGTCCAACCAGAATTTCTCATGGAGAAAATCTTGGCACGGTCAAACCCATTTCCTCTAAAGCCCGTTATCTTTGATGACACCATAGGCATCACGAGGACCGCAGATGCATTAATTGAATCCTCTCCAAATCCCAGTGCCAATGCACAAGCAGTCTGCACAAGGATCCAAGTTCAGAGAATTAAAAGTCAATACCAGGATTCTATCTCACTAAGTTCAACAAGCCAGTTTAGATCACCTTTGCCTTCACTATCGCATCTGAAATCTTCACCAGGATTCCTTGCACAAATGATTTTGAATCTCTAATTTGTACATCTTCAGATGAAACAGCTAACCTGGATCACTTACACAGGTGTCAAACAGTGGTGAAATTGACAAACAAACAGAATACTCATCCAGCTCAAATGTGAAAGCATATGATACAACATTGTTCTTAATTAAAACAATGTCATTTCCACTCCAGCGTTGCTATCAATATGCTACAACATTGAAATCATATAACAAAAGTTGCATAAAAGAATGAATTGTACCTGCCCATGTCTTTTGAAATGCTTGAAGACACCACAGAAACTAAAGATGGATTATCTTTGACTTCAGCACCTGAAATTTAAAAAGTTCACGTCTTGATATTCTGCCTACTTAAATTTTTTTTAAATATCAATCAAATACCTTTGGAATCATCAGGTGCCAGCAAAGTAATGCCTACGAACACGGACATCATTCCCAGTATGAACATTGTTGTCCTTAGTGTATCCAATACCTGTTTTGAGCACAACAAATAAGCTTTCCGCATGACCTCAGATTTTTTTTTTTGGGGGTGGGGGGTGGTGGGGGTTGGTGGGGAGAGAGAGAGAACCTGGTATTCTTGAAAATATACAAATCCTGTACAAATGGAAAAGAATGTCCAAGCAATTTGAAACATAGGAACAATAAGAATTGCATCGAAAAAGGATAATCCTTCATTCAACCGAGCCATCTGCACAAGTAGAAGCAGAAAGATATTAATAAATAAAGGCTAAATAAAGCACCATAGCATGCCATTGCAGCAATTTGTAAACCAAGTAATCTAAATTTAATTCTGCAATAACTGATACCCAAAATCCAGCTGTACTTAGAAATAAAAGGAGCATGGAGTATGTGAACCAGCTATGTAACTGATAACTGCTAGACAAGGCCAAACGTAGTAGGTTAGATCTGCCAAGAAAAAACAGAGGAATTAGAAACAGAAGGGAATTGCATGATTGCACCACTTGCGTTACACAAAGAAAACTATCTTGGAAAGCAAACTTACAGAGATTTTGCAAACAACACTGAGAATGATCCAACAGCACCTGAAACTATAGCATAGGAAAAAGGAAGCAGCATATGCCAGTAGGGTTTCAGATCCTGGCCAGAAATAGCATGCAGAAGTTCTCCTCTCCTGTATATCCAGAAACTGATGTAAAAGAAATTTGTTGGAGCCAACCAATAAGACAGAAGAATTCATCATTTAATTCTCACCTGTAAATGGAGTGATGCAAGGCAACAACTAAAACCAAAATCATACAGTAAAAAAGGAATGCAATATTGCTGTATTTCTCGGCCAGCTGCTCAGGTGTGTATACTGTAACAAAAACAATTAAACCATAGATGAAGTCCATTACTTTTGCCTTTGTGGAGAAGGACTTTTGCCCAACTGTTGTACACTATGGCCCTCTCACAATAACCAGTCATGTGACCAGCACACATGGGGTTCGATGTGATAAGGCTGTTGTATACAATGTTTGCAGGGAAGAGCGTTGAACTTGTGTACGTATGTTTTTTGGGGGTGGGGGGAAGAGATGTGTTTGGGATGGTTACTTCTTGCCACAGGTAGGAGTAATACAGAGAAAAATTGATCAGCTATTCAGGGATTGGCACAAAACAAACACTAAATGAAACTGTAAGACATAATGACTTGAAAATGAATCATGTACCAGGTGATTGGTGGTTGCCAAAAGCAACAAGAAAAATATTCCCAAGAACGATAAAGGCTGTGGCAACCATTACCCTGCAAAGACAGCAGTTTTAATACATAGAGATGTACTTAGAAATATGTGTAAAATGGATGTACAGACAGCATTACGGTTATGAAAATTTATTCTCACTTCAGATTAGAACGTACTTAACAGTCACCATTTTGTTTAACACAAAGTAAGCAAAGGCAATGTTGGATACAAACTGAACAGAACCCAGTGCCGCAAGAAGTGACTGCACGGAAGGATACAAGAAAACAAAACTAATTAGAAATAATAAACTCATACAGATATGTGTCGAAGCATGTTGCAGATGTTGAAATCTGAGTATTTATTAGTACTAAACCTACTTTGTGGATTCATATAACAAGGCTAACAAAATATAGTTTATACTGACCTGAGCAGCATATCCAAAGGATACGAAATTCAGGCAATTACCAAGAGCGAAAAATAAAAAGCCTGCATATGAAGAAAGCTATATTATTTTAAGTCCTGTGTCGTAATCCACCGTGCAAACTAGAATATCCAAAACCGTTAGAACAGATGAAGCACTGAGAGAGAGAACCGTACCAATTCTCCATGTCTGATATTGTATAATAGGCTTCAAAGGAAGCTTTCCATTTCCTCCATCACTTTCTAGTATTGAATGTCTCTCTCTCTGCCAAAACAGAAATAAACATTCTGACACTTGCATCATGGTATAAATACATTTACCAGCATTAAATTGCTGCAGAAGGAACACTGGTGGCGGAAATTTGCATTTTCAGACTAGACAGCATACGAGAATTGGAAACACATGAAATGTACATGTTTTCGCATACATCAAATGAAAACTTTGAAAAGTAAAGATCTAACTAATGAGGATTTAGCGTGCATCGGAGAAGGAAAGGTGTGGTTTCTATTGTGCGGTAACAGTTAGAGTAGAAGTGCTAAAAAGAGGAGAAAGCATACACACCCTACTAAATGAACAAAAACTAGTGGAACAGATAGAAAACTAGCTGGAAAGTCATCACAATAACAAGTGGAAGGTTATAAATTTGCCTAAAGATTGTTATATACAATCACAATTCATAATGGTTCAACAAGAAGAAGCGAATGAGCAAATACACACATGACAGCCACCCAAAGTAATAGAGTACGGAGAATAAACCTCGTTATGCCCCAACTTGAGAAGGTTAGTTCCAAAGTTGATGGCAATGCTGCCAAAAAGGTTAATGAAAGCTCCAATGACCCACTCCCCCATGGATTAGAAAGAGATGTGAAGCCGTGGCTGCTGAGATGTCAAGTTGCGAACCAATATTACTTACTGAACCTGGCACAAGTAGACTACAATCACATATAGAGCGCGATTAGCAAGAGAAACACTTGAGGAATTCCCAATGTCTCGCAGCTGAGTGTTTGAAATATGAATACAATCAATCAATCAATCAATCGTATTGCACAATTACAGACAATCTGACAGATGTAATTCTATATGATATGATACAAAAGTGAAAAAATAACAAGTATGTATCATGTATGGGGGTAGGTAGCCGTGGCTGCATGTTGATTACAACATCAAAGAAAGCACAATCACATATCATCAATAATCAATCAATCCCGGTTCGGAGGTTTCTGATTTCGGATGAAATAATTAATAATGATTATCATTTCGATTCGATAGATCAGGAATCACGATATGAAATCATAAATACATTTAACAAACAAATAAGAAGAAAGTTATAGAAGGAAACTAACATTTGGAGCTACGGAGCTTAATTTACCTCTCTCTCTCTCTCTCTCTCTCTCTCTCTCGGAAAAGTTGGAATTTCGATCGAGGCGGATCCAAATTGTGAAGGTAAGGTTTTTCTTTTCTTCCTAGTGTCTGTTTAATCTGTGTGTTGTTTCCGTTTGGGTGGGTGGAGAATAATTCCGATTCCCGAAGGGGGAAGGAGAAAATAACTGTAATCCAGAACAGAATCCCAGATGCGAAGCGAGATCAATCGATCGATGTGAGAAATTTGATGTTAAGGAGGAAGGATTAGGGAAGAATGAATGCCAGAAACAAGAAAAAGAAAGAAGAGTTGAGGCGAAGGCAAAGAAGTGTTTTCCTCGTCTCTTTTTATTTTAATCAAAGAAAGGACAGAATTTATTTCCTACGTTTATTTATGTATGTGTTTATGTAAATGTAGAGTTGCGATATTCACACACTTTTTTACTTTTTTCATATTTTTTAATTTTCAATCGTCGAATCTGATGAATTGAAGAAGATTAAAATACAGAAATCAACAAAAGTGTAATAAAATAAAATAAAAAAGTGTGAATAACACATTTCAAATGTGATGTATGCAAGACGATGGGGAAGAAGACAGAAAAGAAAGAGTTGTCCGGTCAATAGCCTAGGGCGTGATGCTTCAACGCACCCTATGGCGGCCGTACTCTTCAACTGTAGGCAAACGGTCAACTACGCTTACCCGCATGACAAAACAACTTTAACTGCTATCATCTGACCGTCCATCTCTGTTTTTCTTGTTTTATTTTATTTTTTGCTTGGGAAGGAGTGGGCTCCACTAAACTGTCATTGAAGTGGTTAATCTTGGACTCTAAACTGCCAGCAACTTCTTAAACAAACAGGGGGGTTGGAGTTTGTTTGTTTGATGTCATTTGGTCGGACTTTTCAACTGCATATTAGGCTATTACTACTACTGGCGCTAAATTTAAACCCAGAAAAAGAAGTACTCATATTAATTCAACTAATTCCAACTAAATGGTATAGTTTCTATAATTAGAACATGTAGTCCGACAAAAATAATTATAATTACAACATTGCAAATAAATCACATATATTACTAAGGGTAAAATGTATTTTACACCTTCAAGTTTAAAGGCAATTGCAACTTCTTAACCCATTTTTTAAATATTTCAGCTACGTACATTACCTTATCATTTCATTTTATTTTCGTATATCCGTTAGTCAATCTGTTAAATTGACAATTAAGTGATAATGTGGTAAGCGCGGAACTCACATGCCACGTGGTTAATTATTTTATTTGTTTATTTAAAAATAAAATAAAAAGAAAAACCCAAACAATTAGGCCATCTTCTACTCTTGGGGATAAACTTAAAATTTTAAGCCGAAAAATTTTAAGCCATATTCTAGAAACTATTTTTCTCCTCCAACTTTTATGGCTTAAAATTTTAATCCGAAAGTATTAAATAATGATTTTAGCTTAATTTTTTATTTTCTATAACTTAAAAAAAAATATATGTAAATAATCATAATTTATTTTTATGAACATTTTAATTTAAAAATATTTATATTTCGATAAGTAATTAAAAATCATACAAATGCATAGATATTTATAAAGTTTTAAGTTAAATGTAACAACCCGTCCCTAAACATTATAATTTTTGTAATTTTAATAAGTGAGTTTACGAAAATGCCCTTTGAGGGTACGTCAATTTATGTTGACCGCCTTGTAGTAACACGTAAGGTTCACTTTCTTGGCATATCCTGGTAGTACTCGTCGCTATGGACGCGTGGGCACAGACGGAACGTAATTTGGAGCTATAACGAAGAAGTTATTAAAGATCGAAATTAGGGACGAAATGGTTATTTAAATATTTGGAAGGCTCCAGATTTTTAGAATAAAAATCTGGTGGTGCCACATGTGTGGCTAGGATGATAGCTAAGGAGAGAAAGGAGAGTAAGGGATGGGCACTGCCCAATCAGAAAGGAGAGGAGGGAGGGAAAGGAGAGAGGTGAGTGGCACCCAACCTAGATCTCCATTCCTTTTACCCGTGACCCGTGTTCTATGACTCAACTTCTCGCCATGATTTCTGATGGTTTTTCGTCGGTTTTCCGACGAGTTTGACACCCTCTAACACTCCAACATCACTCCACGACCTCCTTCTACCTATTCCACCCTAAGATTTATAGAATTTGGCTTGGTTCCGTGAAGAACCGCACGAGTGGGTATGGTGGTTCCATGGCGGCAATCTGCCAATTCTGAAGGCACCACCGTCGATCTCCACCATCAAACAACTTCCCTTGAGCTCGGGAACAAAGCCCAATCCTTGGTGGGAATGTCGGAGTCGAATTGGAGCACACCCAATTCTAGGGTTCTTACGGATTTTGATGAAATTGGAGCCTTTCTAGGCCAAATTGGCCTTGTCCGCAGGTATGAAAGTTGTTCTACTAATTGAGATCTTCAATTCTACAAATTTTGAGAATTTTTGGAGAAAGTTGAATTTTCTGGCAAGCCGAGGCGGCCAACCGCCACCCACGGCGGTGCGTGCAGTGGCGTGTGACCAAAGGACCACCAATGTTACTTTTAGGCGTTATTAAATGCCTTGTGTTCAGTTTTAAGAATGGATTTATGTAGATTGATCGTTAGGTTAGGACCTAAATTCGCTACAATACGTTAATAGGTCAATGTATGAACCGACGATCCGACTGTTGGATCGTCACCAAACTTTGATAGGGTGCTATTCATAATATTTTAGGAATTTAGGAATTTACGGATCTGGAATCCGTTGGACGGATCTTCCCGAATTGGAATTGTAAGATTGTAAAATAAAATGTTAACCGCTACTTGGTTTTGGCAATTGGCGGAAATCCGACCGTTGGATTGTTCCAAAACTTTAGTATGTTATTCTAGAAGCATAATGTGGATCCTTGGAAGTTACAGATCAGAAATCTGATATGTGGATCTTTCGGATTGAATTATGTAGACATATGTTCTATGTAAGTTATGTATTTTATCGACAAGAATTCTGAGATATGATTTGATAATTATTCTAGGCACCGATTGTTCGTGACGCCTCAATGTTTGTGCTAGGAAGCTGTAGCGCGAACTCCAGGTGAGTGGATCTTTTCCTTTTGATTATATATATATGTGTGTGTGTGATTGATAATTCCATAAATGTTTTTTAATGGAATTAAGAAATTTATGCTATGTTATATATATATATATTCATATATTATGAAAATACCATGAGAAGGTTAAGTGTAGATTATATCACGATATATTCATACGCTATTACCTGTAAATAATTATTGTGAACTACGATTAACTTGATCCCTGTTTAGGGTACGTAGACAGTCTAACGAGACGTTAGATGCAGCCATGCGATAAGTGAGATTAAATAATCAAGGCAAAAACTTTGTTTGCAAAATTGAGCAATGTGAAGGAATCTGATGAAAAATATGAGATTTGAACCTTATGAGTTAGTGAGTTAGTATTGGTTATAAATTCAAGTGTGAGGAAATGTGAAATGGTGGTTTTATGTTTTATAAATGCTAGACCATAATTGATTTATATTTTAATATGTAATTAGTATAGCTTGCATAGCGGTGCGCAACAATATGGAGGCCAAGGTAAGATAAGGTGAGTATATAATGTTAGTATGATCAAATAGTAATTAGTGATAAATGGATATAAGGAGAATTCATTGTCTTGCACCCCCGTGTTAGTGCTCCCACCCGTGCCCAGGGCCAGCCTTCACGTGATCGTTCACCTCCCGCACCTTACACTCATCTTAGATTCCAAGGTAAGTGTCAGCCTGTCGTACAGACCACTTTAGGTGGTTCCGACTCGTAAGTGAATTGCGATACTTTGCACAGCTTTCACGTGATCGTAGCACTTAAGCGTATTTATTTACACCTAGCCTGTCGTACAGACCACTTTAGGTGGTTCCGACTCTTGTGTAGAACCTGATTGATGTGATATGATTGATGAGATGTGAGTGAGTCGTACAGGTCACTATAGGTAACTCCGACTCACGTGCTAGTACCTGATTGATGTGATATGATTGATGAGATATGTGCTAGTACCTGATTGATGTGATATGATTGATGTGATGTGGGTAAGTTGTACATGTCACTATAGGTGAATCCGACTCACGGGCTAGCACCTGATTGATGTGATATGATTGATGAGATATGAATAAGTCGTATAGGTCACTATAAGTGACTACAACTGACATTCATTTATATTGATTTATTTCATCTTACTTACATGGTTGTTGCTGAAATACTTGACATGGTATACTTTGGTTTTCCATTCTTCAGCATGATAGTTATATACCAAAGTATTGGTATTCTTTGGGGAATTACACGGATTTCAAGGAGGAGTTATTGTATTGCTAAAAAGAAAGTTGTTTTCAAAGTTTTATTTTGTCTACTCACATGTCTGTTTTGTGCCCCTCCAGGTTTTAGCTGATGAGGTTCGTATCGACGAGGATTCTTGGCAAATCTCAGGAGTGGTGGCTACTTTTAAGGGTATACTTCTTACCCACTCTACTGTACTTTACTTATGCTCTGCAGTCACGTGTGAGATGAGTTTGTTTCTGCTCACCAGCACACTCTGATATTTAGGCACTTTTAGGTTTAAATTTATTCACATTTTCCACATCACCACATTTATGGCTTCATCACCTTCCTGGTGTCGGCCAACACAGCCGGACTTCAGAGTCCTACTAGATATTCCGGGTCGGAGTATGTCATTAAACTTGATTTAAATAATTTTCTTAAATTATTTTAGAGGTTAAATTTAATTTTGAGCCTTTAAATCATTTCTTTTTTATCATTAGATTTGATCTCATTTGATTATAACTGTTGGATTATAAGTAATAAACAAACAAAAAAAGTTTGAAATTATGAGGGAAATTTAGCCCATAAACATATTTTCTCCAGAGACTTATTTTAGCCCAATAGTTAGAGATAATTTGGGAGGATTTTAAAGCTTATATTTTAGGGAATTTTAACGAAAAGTTTCAGGTATTGTTCACTTTAACGAAAAACCACATTTTTACACTAAAAAGCCAATCTTGATACTATTCACTCTACCATTTATTTTGTCCTTATTGTTAAACTTAAAGTTTTTAAACTATTTTATTTAGTTTTCCCTATATTTTAAGAAATAAAAAAAAAACGAAAAAAGAAGAACAAGATTTGAAATGTTTCATAAGTTGGGGATCAGGGTGTTTGGTTGGCTCTCCCTCGACGACTCGACTCCGCCCTCTCCTCCTTGAACGGCGCAGACTCTACCCTCTTTTCCTTGAACGGCGCCGACTCCATGACAGGGATGAGGATCCTGTAAGCTTTATATGTACATACCACCTCCAATTAGCACGAGGCATTTTGAGAGATTACTGACTTCGAGTTCCATTGGAACTCTTAAGTTAAGCGAGTTCGCCCGAGAGTAATCTCGGGTAACTCAAAAGTTCTTGTTTGAGTTCCCAGAAACAAAACTGTGAAGATGTGGGTCCAAATGGTCAATATGACATAGTCGAGCCTTCCCAGTGGTCGAGCCCGGTCGGGACGTGACACTCCACCCCTGTAATTGGCTTCGGTCACATGCGACGACGGCTCCTCCTCCTCCCCGTCGTCCGTTCCCTCGACCTCTCCAGCACCAACCTCGCACCAGCCCTTTCCCAACCGGCGCAAGGGTTTGAGAGGGAGGTGGGGATTCTTTGCTAGAGCTCCACCATGGCCAGGCAGGTTGAAAGGGAAGAAAAAAAGGACTTCTAGAATGAGGTGAGGACTCTCTGCAAAAACAAAACCTATTTTTTTTTTCCAAAATATCAAATTAATCATTCATTTTGAATTCGAATAGTTTCGATTTCGATTGAGGAGAAATGCAATTACCTTGGCCTCTCGAGCTACGTAGGCCCGGCCGAAGATCCCCTTTCCGAGGCGTTTTTCGATTTCGAAGTTCCGCAAGGACCAATCATTCTACTGGGTTTCTTACGCTTTATGGGTTTTTTATTTTGATTCCATTGCCCTCTATTCTTTGGGAATGGATTTTCTGGAATTGAAAGCTAGAGAGAGAAAAGAGAATAGAAGAGACGATGTGGAGTAGCTCAAATGGGTTTTTGATCATTATGTTTCTGTGTTAGGCTATATTTGCAGGTAGAGAATACAAACATGAGTCGCGGCGATTGACGGGTGTGGGCTGGGTTATTGCGAAGAAGATGAAGATCATGTTTAAGGTTTTCTTTATTATTTGGGTTTTTTTTATCCCTTTATTAATTTTTTAAAATAAAATAACTAAATGAATTAACACATGGCACAAAATTAAGTTTCAAATTTGAAAAATGAGGGCTCCGCGTGCCACAATTATCACCTAACGAATTAAAAAACGGTTGTATGAAATTGAATAAAATAATAAGTAAATATATGAAATTAAAATATTTTAAACATATTATATAAAATTAAAATTGCATTCAAATCTGAGGAGGTGAAATATAATTTACCTAAAAAATAAGTTCCTGTCTTCCATCAGTTACAGATGTATTTTCTCTCTCGGACATCCATTAATATCTCTTGGAAAAGTTAGTAGAGAAATCAGTTCAAGTGGCTGGCTAACTAGTTAATTTCTCTCAACTTTCTCTTCTTGCGTTCAGGAGGTTTCAAGAATATCGGAATATAGCGCGTCCCGTTCGTTTGGTGTGACCAAAAATCATATCTGAATAAACGCGTATGTTCTTACCGTGTTGTATCCTGTGATAACATCTTTGAATATTTTTCTGGTGGATAATTGATATATAATTAAGGACTTTGCTTAAGCCTGCTAGCTAAGAGAATTAATCATGGCTCATAGTTGTTTGAATTCAATGTCCTAGCCAGCCAACAGCTGTAATGTTGTACTTGTCCTCGTTGCATCGTCCGGCACAAAAACTTGAGGTTAACAATCACGATTTTAATCGGTTTTTGACCAAAGCAATCGTAAAATCTATTTTTGTATCATTGTCGTCGTATTGTAAGCTTCTCAAAATTCATGCAAGACATTCGCGAGATTTTGCACAGCAGGAAAATGACTTCCGAACACCACTAGTAACTTTTATCGCGTTTTCTATTTTTCAGCTTCAAATCCATAAAATAAAATAAACACTTATGCGACTCAATAAATAGTATATATGTATCGGTCACCTAGATACCAATTCAATAAGGACCCATTGTCGATCAAATCACCTATATTCCACGAAACCCCTTCTTACTTACCCGGGTTTTGGTCGTGACAGACCCCAAAACCTGGCACCTAACATAACATCTCATATGGAAAGCAGCTCCAGAGGTTCCTTTATCATATCGACCGAACATGTGACTTTGAGAACGGAAATGGATACCTGCAGCTTCCTATCAGTAGGGAAGCCCTCAGTGCGGACACATTCCTTGTTGATTAACTCTGATCAAATGCCTTTTTTGCCCTCCCAGTAAGGGAAGCTTCGTAATACTAAGCTTGCACAAACACAAAAATGAATGAAAGTTGTGGTACTACATTGACACTGTTAGTGGTACCACAACTTTCTCATACTATTCAATTATAATTGTTCTATCCAGACTATCCAATTTCAGCCTTCCACTTCATCAACTTCATACCTTCACATAACAAATTTTCTACATACAAACAGTAATCTAATCCAACCCCCACTCTCAATATACAAACAAATATAACTACATAGTGTAAGTTGGTATCAAACATACTGTTTCATAATCATCTTACCATATATGCTATAGAATGACAATGACGGTAATGCTTTAGTTTTATCTACTCAACACCAAGTACAACACAGTCATTCAGCGTCGTCGATTAAAATCCTGAGATAGCGCTTCCCCTGCTTAAATTAACACATGAGCAGACACACAAAGCACTGCAAAACAAATATAGAAAGATGTACAAAAACATGAAGCCAAATGGAGCAACCACTTAAATCTATTTCCAAGGTGAAGAGTATCTAAAGTCCCAAACGCGTGTTGAAACTCCTCACTTACAAGGCACCGGAAGATTATACCATATGAAAAAGAACTAAACAGTTTCCAATTCAAAATATCTACCAACCAGAGATTGCTTTGCAGTGAAATGCAGATGTTTGGGTACCTTCACTAACCGCAAAATCTATCCGGCGTATGGTAACAGATCTTACATGTCAGTTACTTCAGTTAAGAAGGAAACTAATAAACCCATTGCATACCGGTTTTCTGTCTTTTATGAAGATGTTAGTGAAGAGCTTTCGAATCTTGCATGGCCACATTGCCACCCACACCCACACTCTGTGAGTCTGTTTTCATAAGCTCAGACTTAGGCACTTTGTCTCTAAACATGCAACCCTGAGAAGAAGTTGAAGAAGTCTCAAACGAATGGTTAACCCCACATTGCAACCTAAATGGTTTTTGCATTTTACAAGTTCATTAGAACTTGGTAGGTAGTGAAGGCCCTTAAAGCCAGTACGCCAAAGTAATCTAATCTAATTGACGAGAACAAAGAAGAAACCACACAACAAACAAGCAGGAGATACGAAGGGAGCCGTATTCATTAACGTAACAATGGAGGAGTAAGAGAGAAGGCAACATAGGGCAGAAGTAGTAAACAAATACCGGAGCCAAAAGAAAGAGGAGAGCAGTTTGCAGTTTGTAATTGTGATGGTAACATAATGCAACTAATGTTAATGGTATACACACAATCAAAATCTTCCGGATGTCATTACAGTAGTACTACAGTGATTTAAAGAACAATAAAAATCTAATAAAAGGAAAGAAAAGTACCGGTGATTCTCCTGGACGACAGTGAGCGTGTGGGTGTGGGAGTGGATGCTAACTAAGCCTGAGTGCCGCTCAAGGCTTTCATCTGAATGTGGTTGTTGTGGTCGGAGGAGGGGGCGGCGTTGGGCAATACCTCATATGAACCCAATCTTCGCATTCCAACAAACTTGGCAACGACGGCGTAGGTGACCATGACAATGAGCAGGACGAACATGACGTGCACCAAGAACACCAGATCCAGAATAGCCACCGCCCTGAACCGGGACTCGTCCAGGTCGCACTTGGTGGAACCCTCCACCCCGATCACCACGTCCAGGAGCTTGTGGCACCCCTCCGGGATGAACGCCTCCACATACAGCGACAGCCCCGTCTGCAACACCCACAGCCCCTGCAGGCACATGGCCGCCCCTAACCCCACATCCGCTACGAACACCCTCGGCTGGCACGCCAGAACCACGCACAGCCCCGACGCCACCGCCGTGATCCGACCGGAAACCGAGTCGCACTTGGCCTGCAGATCCGACATCTGCACCGACGCCGCACCCCACGACACCAGTGACTGCAGGTAGAAGAGGGCCGCCGCCAGCCCGAACACCAGATCCGAGGGCAGCGGAAGAACCGATGGGGCCCACTCGGAAAGCAGGAGAGCCAACGTGAGCAGCAGAAAGAGGAAGATGGAGGCTGCGGACTGCAGGGACGTGAATCGGTGTACGGGTGTTCGGCCCTTGAGGAGTGGGTCGGCGTCGAAGGAGGTGAGGGTCTGATGGACGACGGCGACCAATAGGCAGGCGATGATGGCATAGAGCTGGAGATACCTGAGGCGATGATGAGGAGGATTCAGGTTGGAAGAGGAAGAGGAGAGGGGGAAGGGGTGGTAGGGCTTGGCGGCGTAGGACTGTGGAGATTTGAGGTGGTTGCGGGTGGTGGCCACCATGTGGTAGAGTCCCAGTGATACCAGTGCGGAGGAAGACAATATCTGGTACACTAGGGCTGCCATTTCTCTGTCTCTCTCTCTGTCGTTCCTCTGCTGCTGCTTCAATCTCTCTCTCTCTCTCTCTCTCTCTCTCTCTCTCTGAGTTTTGAGTTTTGGAATTTTGAGTCTCCAATCGATCACTTGTTTTCGAATAAATAAAAAACCACTCGCAATTAAATTAATAAATAAAAAAAGGAGGAGGAGGCAGGGCAGAGGCTAAACTAAACACAAGCGGTCATCGTTCGACCTCCGCTCCGATCCCAATCAGATCGTAATCAGATGATCATGGCCTGTTTGGTATTTGATTTGGATACAATGTTTTTAATTCAAAAACAAATTTTGAGTCACAAAATTAAAATTTTTGTTTGGTAATGAATTTGAATACAATTCTCAAAATCATAACTCAAAAATATCTAAAAACAAAGGCTATTGGTCACAAAAAATATGTTTTTAGACTTTTTATTTTATAGATTATCACTCATGTATCTCTCTACCTCTCTCTCCTCTCTCCCATGATGGATGCGATGGTCAGGAAATTGGTCTTTTGCTACTGGGGATGGGAGGGATGCGGTGGTCGGGTAATTGCTTGGGCTGAGCTTTTGACTTTTTTTGTTTGGATTAATTTTGAGAAAATGTATACCAAACAAGGTTGTAGACAGTGAAATTTCAATAAATAAAATGTTGACCAATGGTCAAAATTTTAACACTCATGTATTACATAAATTGTATACATATTGTATGATTCGACGAAAATTCGAAAAGAGTTAAAAAAGCTGTCAAACAGGACACGTGTCAACACCTGGCAGAGACGGCTTATTTCATCTGGAATATTATATTCAAAATTAGGCCTTGGAAAATTCTATAAATAGAAGCCAATTTCATTCATTTCAATTCACCAATTCACAAATACATTTCTCTACTCCCAAATTGGAAGAGAATTCTCTGAAGTTCGTTCTTCGTTCTTCGTTCTTCGTTCATCGTTCATCGTTCTTCGAGATCAAGCCCCAACGGCCCTTGAAGAAACGCTCATCCATCCTAAGATCAAGCCCCAACGGCCCCTTGAATTAGCACAATTGTTCTTCAAGATCAAGTTCAGAAGCCCTTGAAGATCCATCCACCATTCATCATTCATCCGTTCATCCGTTTCTTCAAGAACCAAGCCCAAAAGCCCCTTGAAGTTCATCCATCGTTCATCGTTCATCGTTCATCGTTCATCGTTCATCCATTTTCTTCAAGATCAAGCCCCGACGGCCCTTGAAACAACATTCATCCACCCTCCAAGATCAAGCCCCGACGGCCCTTGGAATCAATACATTCATCCTTCAAGAATCAAGCTCAAAGCCCTTTGAAGCTCATCCATCGTTCATCGTTCATCGTTCTACATTCATCATCAAACATCTGAAGATCATCACTGTTCATCCCAAGAATCAAAGCGCCAAACAGCCCCTTCGGATCAACACAAATAAAATCCACATCACTGTTCATCCAAGGATCAAGCCCAACGGCCCTTTGGATCACCAGCCCATCAACAAATCCATACCTTACGAAGATAGAATCAGAGGAACAAATAGAGATTGTAACCCCAAAATTCATCAAATAACAAATATTATTTTGTACACGTGTTCTTGTTCCTTCAGGAAATTTTCGTGTTTACAAATTTGGCACGCCCAGTGGGACTTTCTCTACCTCTCATCTCTATCTTCAAATCCGAAAAGAAAAGCACAGATGGCATCAAGGAAGGCTCAAACCGTTCCCGCACCCAATGTGAAGAACAAGACCGTCCTCGCTGCAGGTAGGAGCATTTCAGAGGTTGTAACTCGAAGCAAGGCAAGAGCTTTCTTGGCCGCATCTTCCACCCCCGCATCAACTTTGCTGGAGAAACAAGGACACCCAAGGCACGAGCCTGTGATCACCCTAGCCTCGCTGAAAGCGCCAAGGGAGAAAAGCCTGGGGAAGTACTCCGAGTCCCTGCTCTCTGACGCCGACTCAAACAGCAGCACGGCCATGCAAGTCATGACCACCGGAGCAACTTCAATCGAGGAGCAGCTGGCTCAAATGAATGAGGCAATTGCAAAACTCACACAGACGGTGGAGGAAAAAGACTTGCAAATCGCCGCGCTTGTCAACCGATTGGAAAAAGAGAACGACAAAAAAGAAGGAGGCGGTGAGGAGGAGGAACCTCCGATACAAGAATTCGAGGAGAAGCCAGTCCAGGCAACGGAGCTCATGGGATCTCTGTCTATCCAACAACTGCAACAAATGATTGCTAACACCATCAAATCACAGTACGAATGGAGCTCACATGCCTCCATGTCGTATTCCAAGCCTTACTCTAAAAAGATTGATGCCCTGAAGATGCCAAGGGGATATCAACCACCCAAATAAATGCAGTTCGATGGAAAGGGGAACCCGAAACAGCACATCGCCCACTTCGTTGAAACTTGCAACAATGCGGGCACTGAAGGGGACTACCTTGCCAAGCAGTTTGTGCGCTCACTGAAAAGTAACGCCTTCGATTGGTACACCGATCTTGAGCCTGAATCCATCAACAGCTGGGAGCAACTAGAGCGTGAATTCCTCAACCGCTTCTACAGCACCCGCCGTACAGTCAGCATGCTGGAGCTGACAAGCACAAAACAATGGAGGGACGAGCCAGTCGTTGACTACATCAACCGATGGCGCACTCTGAGCCTCGACTGTAAGGACAGACTCTCGGAAATCTCCTCAATCGAGATGTGCGTGCAAGGTATGCAATGGGGATTGCAATACATCCTTCAAGGCATCAAACCGCGAACGTTCGAAGAGTTAGCCACCCGCGCTCACGACATGGAGCTGAGCATCGCTCATCATGAAAAAAAGGAGCCGATCACCGACTTCAAGAAGGATAAGGTGTTTACTCCAAAAGTGGACAATCGTGGAAAGAAGCCCGCTAAGGAAGCTTTTGCCGTTGACGCCATCCCCACTAAAACTTCAGCCGCACCCGTCAAAATCTCCTCTAAAACCAAAGCAAAGGAGATAAAAAGAGGTGAGCCCTCCCGTACCCAAGAAAGGTACAAAAACACCTTAAGGGAATTGGAGCAGAAAACATACCCATTCCCAGACTCTGACATGGCCCCGATGCTAGACGACCTGTTGGAGAATAAAGTAATTGAGCTTCCTGAATGCAAGCGCCCAGAAGAGATGAATTGCGTTGACGATCCCAAGTACTGCAAGTACCATCGCATTGTAAGCCATCCCGTCGGCAAATGCTTTGTCCTCAAAGAGCTCATCATGAAGTTGGCGCAACAAGGACGAATTGAACTCGACTTGGAAGACACGGTCGCAACACACACTACGACGATCGTGTTTGGGTCCTTTGATCCTGTGCCTCTTCAAGTAATGCACGACCATCGTCACGCAACCCCTTCTGCACTACTACCATCGGAGGCAAACAACCAAGATGCACCGATTGAGGATAGTGAAGAATGGACCTTAGTGACCCGCAGAAAATCAAAGAAACCCAAGCCACAGGCCGCAAAGCCAAAGGTAGAATATGGGAGAAGACACCGCCGTCGCAACAATAGGAAACCCAAAAGAAGCGTTAGAGCTGCTAAGCCAACATACGCTGGGGAGCCTATGGAGCAAGAGCCACGCATTCCCGTCTCCTTGCATGAGTACTTCCCAAAAGACTTCTTCCAACGGTACACTGTCACTACGTGTCACGTAATAGAGGTAAAAGAACCATCAAGAGGGGATATCACCACTGAAGAAGTAAATACCTTCATGACCAAATAAGGTCTGCCGATTCACGTAAGCATCGAGGAGGCATTGCGATTACCCGAAGAGATGCGGAAAGTACTGATGGTGGCTTTAGCAAATCCCGATGACCATGGGGTACAAGGAAACAAAGACGAATGCTCAAAACTTCAGTCACATGAATATACCGCATGCTGCGCCGCCCAAGACTCAATCAACTTCACTGACGAAGATTTATTGCTGGGATCAAAACCTCACAACCGTCCTCTCTTCGTCTCAGGGTACATAAGGGAGAGCAAAGTCAAGCGCATGTTGGTGGATGGCGGATCGGCCATAAACATCATGCCAAAGTCAACGATGGCCACAATTGGCATCAAAATGGACGAACTATCTCTAAGCCGTCTACTAATCCAAGGTTTCAACCAAGGAGGACAAAAAGCGATAGGCATGATCCGAGTGGAGATGACCATCGGTGAACTCAAATCAAGCACAATATTTCATGTGATCGATGCAAGAACTTCATACGGCCTGCTATTAGGAAGACCTTGGATCCATGAGAATGGAGTAGTGCCGTCTACCCTTCACCAATGTTTAAAATTCTACCGGGAAGGAGTAAAGATGATTCAAGGCGATACAAAGCCATTTACCGAGGCCGAATCACACTTTGCAGACGCCAAGTTCTACATGGAGGAGGACATGATACCCGAAGCTCTCCCGAGAGAGGTAAAGTCCACAGGCAAAACAACGCCTAAAAAACAAGAATGGCAATCCGTTCCCAGAAAGCAAGGAGGGGAAGCCACACCATCTTCAAGCAACGACGAACTCGTGATAGCAAAAGGGGGTGAGACGCCTTCAAAAGAATCGAATACGCCCGTCTTCCGATACATCCCAATGTCGAGAAGAAAGAAGGGTCAAACACCATTCGAAACCGGGACAAGCAAAGCCGACATGCAACAGTGCAAGGATGATGTGGAACTACTCAAGGCGAATGCAATTCTACCTCTAACACAGCTAGGCGGGACCAAGATTGCAGGACCACCACAAGGTTTCATAAAAGCTCTGCCAAAGGGAGTAGAATCAAGCTTTCTCCCAACCAAGAGGACCGAAGAGGGCTTTGATCCAAACGCCTACAAACTCATGTCAAAGGCTGGGTACGACTTCGTTCCCTCTTCAAAACCTGGAAAGAAGGTTTCAGATACTGTCAACAAAGAACGTGACCTCACCGAGACTCAAAAGAGGCTGAGAAAGCATGGTTACGGAGTTGACAACGGTAAAGCAGGAATCGGCTTCGCACCAAGTGCACCTGTGAAGATTTCGAGCAAGGCGAAAAATGCTAACACTCAGCACATCAGCGTGAGCGTTATACAAAAACAAGAAGAGCCTAAAACCGTCCCTCAGATGACGGTCGTCAATAGGATGAATCACCCAAGACCCAGAATATCGGCATTGCATCGCATTGGTGGTCAAAGCTGAACCTCCGTCTTCAAGAGGCTTAACACGCCAACATCCCAAAAATCCGTTTTTGAAAGGCTGTCAAAACCTAAGAAACAAGGCAACGCGGCTAGCTCGCCTTTGCAACAGTCAGTTTCCGAAAGACTGGAAGACAACAAAAAGCCTTCTAGAAGAAAGGAGACAGCGCCAAAAGAAGAAAAGCCCGACATGCTAGCAGAAAAAGGCGATATTCGGAGTTCAATTCCTTCAAGGATGAAGCGTCAAGCAATCTTGGAGATTGACACAAAAGGACCGCTAAAAGTAAGAAGGCGCACCATCATCCATACCGGACAAACCTCATGCCAGCAAGTCCAAGATGACAGCACTGAAGAGGAAGTCCAAGACGTCTTCCACATCACAGTCCGAGAAGACGAAGAAGACGAGATCCTTGAGGAAGATGTCACTGCTGCACCACCACAGCTCGAAGACGGGGGGCAAGCCACGGTAGATGATCTCAAAGAAATCAACTTAGGCACAAGCGAGGAACCAAAGCCTATCTTCGTAAGCGCACTGCTAAGTGCAGACGAGGCAGATGAGTATTACCAACTGCTGTTAGAGTATAAAGACGTCTTCGCTTGGACATACAAAGAAATGCCCGGCCTTGACCCTACCATCGCTGTACATCACCTTGCAGTCAAGCCTGGATCGCGACCGATAAAGCAAACTCAAAGGCGCTATCGATCCGAGCTCATCCCACAGATTGAGGCTGAGATTGACAAGCTAATTGAAGCAGGCTTCATTCGAGAGGTGCAATACCCAAAATGGATCTCTAACGTCGTTATCGTCCTCAAGAAATCAGGACAGATACGTGTTTGCGTGGACTTCCGAGACCTCAACGATGCATGCCCGAAGGACGATTTTCCTTTGCCAATCATCGAAATCATGGTGGATGCAACCACTGGCCACGAGGCACTATCATTCATGGATGGCTCATCCGGATACAATCAAATTCGCATGGCTCCCGAGGATGAGGAACTAACAGCTTTTCGCACTCCAAAGGGTATATACTGCTACAAAGTAATGCCATTCGGTCTAAAGAATGCTGGAGCTACATATCAGCGTGCAATGCAAAAAATCTTCGATGACATGCTACACAAAAATGTAGAATGTTACGTGGACGATGTGGTGGTCAAAACAAAAAGAAAATCAGACCACTTGAAGGATTTGCGAATAGTGTTCAAAAGACTGCAAAAGTACAATCTCAAGATGAACCCGTTGAAATGTGCATTTGGCGTCACATCTGGAAAGTTCCTGGGCTTCATTGTCAAACATCGCGGCATTGAAGTGGATCAATCAAAAATCAAGGCCATTCAAAGCATGCCTGAGCCGAGAAACCTGCACGAGCTGAAAAGTCTACAAGGACGCCTAGCCTTCATCAGGCGTTTCATCTCCAACCTCGCAGGGCGCTGTCAACCATTCAGTCGACTCATGAAAAAGGATGTTCCATTTGTATGGGATAAAGCATGCCACAATGCTTTTGAAAGCATAAAAAAATATTTGTCAAGTCCACCTGTCTTGGGGGCACCCACGCCTGGAAAGCCACTCATATTATACATCGCCGCTCAGGAAAGTTCAGTTGGGGCACTCTTGGGACAAGAAAATGAATCCCAGAAAGAAAGAGCGCTCTACTACCTCAGTCGAACTCTTACCGGTGCTGAGTTGAACTATTCCCCAATAGAAAAGATGTGCCTCGCCTTGGTGTTCGCCATCCAGAAGCTCAGGCATTACATGCAGGCTTACACCATCCACTTGGTTGCTAGAGCTGATCCAGTTAAATACGTCATGTCCAAACTAGTTCTGACAGGGCGACTAGCTAAATGGGCGTTGCTTCTCAATCAACACGAGATCATCTACGTTCCAGCTAAAGCCGTTAAAGGACAAGCACTGGCAGACTTCCTCGCCGATCACCCGATCCCAGCCGATTGGGAAATCTCAGACGACTTGCCTGACGAGGAGGTATTTTACATCGACGTCTTCCCAACATGGACGATGTTCTTCGACGGATCCGCCCGAACAGATGGAGCGGGGGCAGGAGTGATATTCATGTCACCACAAAGGCAAATACTGCCTTATTCCTTCCAACTGAGCGAACTATGCTCTAACAACGTCGCTGAGTACCAAGCATTGATCCTCGGCCTCCAAATGGCAACCAATATAGGAATCACAGCCCTTAAGGTATATGGCGACTCCAAGCTCATAATCAATCAACTCCTGACCGAATATGAGGTGAGGAAAGATGATCTGGTCCCCTACTTCCGACTGGCAACTCAGTTACTGCAAAAGTTCGAGATGGTGACACTAGAACATGTGCCAAGAAAAGAAAATCAAATGGCAGATGCTCTCGCCAACCTAGCCTCTAGCATGACACTAGGAGAAGGAGAAGTCGCAAACGTGCCAGTTTGCCAAAGATGGGTAATTCCACTTGCCGCCGAAATACTGCTAGATGACACAAACGTCATCTCAGTACTACTAGTCGACACCAAAGAATGGAGACAGCCATTGATCGACTACTTGGAACAAGGAAGGCTTCCAGACGATCCCAGGCACCGCTCTGAAGTACGTCGACGAGCACATCGCTTCCTCTACTACAAAGGGACACTTTACCGACGCTCTTTTGAAGGAGTACTTTTGAGATGCTTAGGTGAAGAAGAAGCCAGTCAAGCCATGGAGGAAGCACATTCAGGTATATGTGGAGCACATCAGTCGGGGCCAAAGCTACATTTCCAACTTAAAAGAATGGGCTACTATTGGCCAAGCATGGTGAGGGATTGTATGGAATACGCCAAAAGGTGCCAAGCCTGCCAGTTCCATGCCAACTTCATTCATCAACCGCCTGAACCATTGCACCCTACAGTTGCTTCATGGCCGTTCGACGCATGGGGGTTGGACGTCGTGGGACCGATCGCACCAAAGTCATCTGCAGGAGAAGCTTACATCCTAGCTGCAACAGATTACTTCTCCAAATGGGCTGAAGCCATACCCCTGAGGGAAGTCAAGAAAGAAACTGTCGTCCGTTTTATCAAGGAGCATATCATCCACCGATATGGTGTGCGTCGCTATATCATTACGGACAATGGAAAGCAATTCTCCAACCGACTCATGGACGAACTCTGTGAGAAATACAAATTCAAACAGCATAAGTCTTCCATGTATCATGCCCCAGCTAACGGTCTCGCAGAAGCATTCAACAAAACTCTATGCAACCTGTTGAGAAAGGTCGTTGGTAGGAGCAAGAAAGACTGGCACGAAAGAATGAGCGAAGCACTTTGGGCATACAGGACGACGCACCGGACGCCTACTCAAGCTACACCATATTCACTCGTGTATGGCGTAGAGGCGGTTTTGCCGCTGGAAAGCCAAATCCCCTCCCTGAGAATGGCTATACAAGAAGGACTGACCAACGAAGAGAATGCAAAGTTACGTCTTCAAGAGTTAGAAGCTCTGGATGATAAGAGGCTCGAAGCTCAGCAGCACTTGGAGTGTTATCAAGCACGGTTGTCCAAGGCCTTCAACAAAAAAGTTCGCCCGAGGTCATTTCAAGAAGGAGACCTCGTCCTTGCATTACGTAGGCCTATCATCATGACGCACAAGACGAAAAGCAAATTCACCTCGAAGTGGGATGGGCCTTACGTAGTACAAGAAGTCTACACAAACGGTGCTTACATGATCGTGGAAGAAGATGGCTTGAGGATTGGCCCCATAAACGGCAAGTTCTTGAAGCGGTACTACGCATGAGAAGGAGCCACGCTCCTGGCCCGCAAGAGCATAAACTGTGTACGGCAAAATCATCATCAAAAAAAAAAAAAAAAAAAAATCACCATATTAAAAAAAAAAATTAAAAAAAAAAAAAAATCCATCATTCATTTGAACTACGTGATGACTTGATCCCTCCTTAAACCGAGGGTACGTAGGCAACTTGAAACTTCAAAACTTCAAGTACAGTCACATCATCAACAAAAACACCAACACTTTGAAGAATAAAGGGCAAATTCAAATAACAAAAATACTTTAAATCTTTAAAAGAAGATGTCGGCTCTAAAAGCCTTGTTACAAAAAAAGAGAGGAAAGAAAAAACACTACTCAAAAGTTATGCCTCTAAAACTACAAAGACGATCCTCGAGTAAATCCTCCAAATTCTTCAAAGACTCGACCTCAGTAGGAGACAAAGTAGGCGATTCCATAGCCATGCTCTTCTCTTGCTTTAGTTGAGAAATCTCTTCTTGGTGATCCGCAAGCACTCCTTCTAGATGAGACGATTCGGCCTCCAACCGCTCTCGCTCTCGCACTAATGCATCAAAACGCGTTCGGACGGAAGCTAAAGAAGTCTCTACAGTCTGATAAACTCCCAAAACAGCTTGCTGAGAAGATTGGACTTGAGCTAGCGAAGAATCTATTGTTGCAAGTTGCTGAGCCCTAACACCCGGATTCAATTTCTCTAAGGAAGTGGCACGCAAGGAAGAATACTCAGTCGAGGCGGCCATAAGTTCGGCAATTTTGGCCTTCAAAGTCGAAGAATCAACATTGAGGTTGTCAATTACAGAAACAAGCTTTGACAAATCCTCACGGAGCAACCCAAGGTCTTCCAGTGGGCACTTTGAGATCCTACTATCAATATGGCCCTTGATGTCCATGGCTGCACGGAGACTAATACGATGAATGAGCTGCTCAGTACCACTAAGGTTTGGCCCCCTCAAAGAAATCTCAGAATTAGCTGGCAAAGGTACCGGACGCATAGCAGACTCTGGTATACATTCATCAACACACGGCAAGCTTGGGAGGTTCGACAGATTTGGAGTAAGCTCTGCACCAGGAAGATCCCTGATCCCCTCATCGGCGGGTAGACTGCCTCCGACCGGCATAGAGGGCCCAACCTAAGGAGAGCAAACAAAAAAAAAATGTTAGAAACAAAAGCCAAAATAAAGAGAAGAAATCGTGTAAGAAAAAAAAAATATACATACATTTCTCTCAAAAGACCTACAGACATCAGATGGAGGAAGCCTAAACGCTTCTTTCTTCTTATGACGGAAATTGACGTCACTCTCAACCCAAGAAACCTCAAGTGGTCGCTTGTTTAAAGCTTGTCGACGCGACCGCGAAGCAAGTCCATCCTCGTGCGAATCGACTTCGTCACCTGCCTCTTCAGAAGCATCCAAATGAGAAGAAAGCAAGTGTGATCGTTGACGGGCTATAGGACTATCTTGCAAGGGAGTCACACTCGCGCAGTCAAAGGGTACTAGCTGAGGAGGAACTGGAGAGCAACCCTCTTTTGATACCTTATGATGAGAATGGGAAGAATTAGTATCACTGGCCATCCCCAAGTTCTCGTAGTGTGCCTTCAACCACCAATTTACGTAAGCACGAGTCACATGATTATTCTTAAACTCGTCTTTAACTGGCAGGGTGATAGAAGCATTTGTGCGTGCACGGGTGCAAGACTCCCAATGCATGTACATATCTTGCAAAGATTTCGATTGATCTCTCTCTTTCAGCCTACCCGGAATAGTTTGGACAAAACCAAACTGCCTGCTAAAACGGTGGGGATTATACGGCTGAATAATGCATCGGTCTTCTTGCCGCAGAGAAACATACGCCGATCGAAGGCTTATGAAATAAGACAAATCTGAAGAGCGAAGGTGTGGATCATCCACAATGATTTGTCGCGTCAAGCCGACTCTTGCCAGACGATCCATTCTCGGGCCTTCATAACTTTCAAATAGTGCTCGCGCCTGCAAATCATCAAGACCCTTCGCGGAGAGCACACCAGAATACTTCGTCATTAAAGGCCCCAATTTCACTGAAGACGACGAAGAAAAATGAGTGTTAAAATATTCGCCCAACCACCCATACACATAGTGGTAGGGAAGTACCGCAGCACGGTCTTCAGTGCTTGCCAAGTTTGAAACAACACTCAAACCGTTGTAAATATTGGCTAAGACCGGGATAGCAAGACTAAAAGATTCGCCTGCAGCCATCTTGCTGGCAACTTTGAAAACTCCGGGACGGACGAAGTTGACGTCATCTTTAGGGAAAACAAATTTACAAAGCCAACAAGCTAAAAAAGCGGCTAAGTAAGATTCCTCCAAATGCTCTGACGACACACCAAGGTCTTCAAAAGTCCTCAACTCAGTAGGGGTACGGCGCCTAACTGGACCAATGACGCCTGATGGATCCGAGTCTCCCTTAGGCCTGGTCGTCTTATTACGACCGCTTTTCTTCGAAGGCCTCTTATACTTCATGGCATCCCAATACCAAAACCGAATCCATGAAGAGATCTTCACGCCTGACTTGCCTGGAGCCTCTTGGGAAAGCTTGTGATATGCCCAAAACAAATAGCGACAGCTCACAGGCAATCCTCGACTGTTGTGACAAGAAAACTCCTCCACGCTAGGGACAACCTCGTCATAAAACTTTCCCTGGATTGGCAAGCCCCCTATCTTCTGAAGATCTCGAAGAGAGAGCGACATCTCCCCTCGAGCTGTGTGAATTGTGTTGGTTGCTGAACACCAATGCTCAAAAAATTCACGAACGACGGAAGGTTGGCGATCATAACTGAACAAAGATGCATATACAGCATGGTAAAGGCCCGTTTTGGTAAGCGCATCCTTGGAACGGCTCAAGACATCTTCAAGCCATTCCCAATAAAAATCAACAAAATCAGCCCCTCCAGTGGTCGACAGGGTACCACTCCAAGCCACGGCTCCGTTGCGGATACGATCGCCCAGAAGATCAAACATAATCGGAGGGTTGTCGTAAACATGGTGCGAAGAGTTCAAAATAAGAATCTTCGATGGGCACAACCTCTTCTTTGCATTAGATCGAATGGAGTTCACCACTTCCCAAGCTACTTCAGAAGACCATGACATAATATGCATGGAGTTATCTTTGGCGGGAAGGACAAGCGCCTTAGGGCCAGTCAGTGGCGCATAAAGCTTCAACGTCGTTCCACTATCTTGGGAATCACCTTCCTTTGCAAGAACAGTAAGGGTACCGCCCTTAAAGCACCTAAAAAACACCATGACCGCGACGAAAAGTCAGCCACAAGACTTCGGCAGGGCAATGGACAATGCAGCAGGGGCAGCAAGCACGGTAACAAGGGCAGCTTCAAGACGATCCTTCAAGGCACGTTACGGTAGCAAAGAAACTAAAATGCCACGTAGTCACACTACGTAAACTTGTAGCGACCACGCAAGCAGTTTCTTGCACCGCACGGCAACGCCACCACCGAGGGAAAATTGCGACCAAAAGACAATACACAACGAAGCCCCTGTGCAGCCTCTTGTACAGCACCACACGGCAGCGCACCAACCGAGGGAATACTGTAATAAAAAGGCACTACACGGCGGAACTCCGGCGCAGTCTCTCGCGCAAGCACTTAGCAACAAAAAGCACAAAGTACACTATCGTTTACTCCACTTCTGGAAGCTTCATAGGAGTCCCATCATCATTGCCATGCATTCGCAAAATTATTTACGCAATTCCTGACATCACAACAAAGAAACCCATCAGTAGGGATACACACATTATGTTATGCATACATATATGTGGACGAAAAAAAATGATGTTAAAAAATAAAAAAAATAAAAAAAACCGTAAGCCCTCATTCCTCCTCATCAGGCCCGTTCCATCATGGGCAAAAACATAAGCCCAATACAAATGGCTTTCTCTCCCCTTCCTCTCAGGTGCCGCTGTTTCTCAAGCCCATCCTAAGGGGCACGTTGTCGAGGCCCAGTGCCATCAACAGGATCCACAGCCCTCAAAACTAGGCCTGGCCCCTTCCTTACCAAAGACTCCAGAAGCCCAAATCCGTCCAGACCATCCATCTAAATCCAGGCCCGGATCTCGAAATCCCCACCCAAACTTCTTCCCTGACCATGTCTCAGAATTCTCCCAGAATCTTCTTCTTCCATACATTTTCCAAAGAGGTTGTTGCGAAAAAAATAACCGCTCCTCTTCGACGCCGTCACCAAACGCACCTTCAAATGCGACCGTAGATCCGTGAGCATCGGCGACAAGGCGCCCGTCCTTATTTCTCTGCGATGCCGCAACCCCACGCGCCCAAAGCTCCGCGCCTACCGCAAAGTTGACCGACGCCGGGATGACAATTGCCCAGCTCTGGAAGAGTTATCGGTGAAACGGCTTCGCGGCATCACCGACGGATCCGCCACTTCGCTCAAAACGATATGCCTCAAAGAGCTCTACAATGGACAGTGCTTTGGTCCTCTGATAATCGGCGCGAAGAAACTGAGGACTCTGAAGCTCTTTCGGTGCTTCGGCGATTGAGACAAGCTCCTCCAAATGATAGCTGAACGAGTAACCTCCATGGTTGAAATCCATCTCGAAAAACTTCAGGTTAGCGACGTAGGCCTCACCGCCATCTCCAATTGCTTGGATCTGGAGATTCTGCACCTGGTCAAGACCCTTGAGTGCACCAATTTAGGGTTGGTTTCCGTCGCCGAACGCTGCAAGCTGCTAAGGAAGCTTCACATTGACGGATGGAAGGCTAATCGAGTAGGCGACGAGGGATTAGTCTCGGTAGCAAAGAATTGCGCTAACCTTCAGGAATTGGTGCTCATTGGTGTTAATTCAACAAAAGTGAGCTCAGAGGCATTAGCTTCGAAATTGCCCCAATCTCGAAAGATTGGCATTGTGCGGAAGCGATACCGTGGGCGATGTCGAGATTTCATGCATTGCTGTGAAATGCGTGGCGTTGAAGAAGCTCTACATTAAGGGCTGTCCTGTCTCGGACATCGACCTCAAAGCATTGGCCGGTGGTTGCCCTAACATGGTGAAAGTGAAGCTCAAGAAATGCAGAGGAGTAACAGCAGAAGAGATTCAGAGCATCGCATCTGCTTGACATCGGTTTTTGAGGGATTGGAATCGAAAAAGTTGAGATTGGTGCTGTGGTTGGCAGCGGCGAAGAAACCCCGGAAAAGCTGTTAAAATGTCTCTCCATTTGCGGCCTGAATAAGCCGTCTAAATATCTGCATGCTTCTTAAGAGCACTCTTTGAGAAACTCCTCCTCCAACAAACCCAGCAGCAGCAAACCCAGCAGAAGCAGCAAACAGCTCATCTCTCTGGTATTTCAAGCATTGAAGACGAACCCAGAAGAGGAATCGACTCCAAAAATGGCTTCTCCTCATCAGATTGTAAAGAAAGCATTGTATCTTCCCCAGTTATTGACCCAATTCAGCAAACCCAGCAGCTGCCACCAGCACCATCCATGCCACATCCAGCAGTGGGGCTGCTGCCTTGCCTGAAAAGGGAAATCTTTGGCAGGCTGTGATGAAAGCTGGCCCATTGCTTCAGACCCTTCTTCTAGCCGGCCCTCCGCCGCAGTGGAGACACCCGCCACCGCCGCTGGAGTCGTTTAAGATCCCCCCTGTGACCATTCCTTCACCACCAGTATTTCCCCAAGTCCTCACCAACTCACTCCTCAAACTCCAGCTCAAGCAGCCCAATGACAGAAGAGAGATGAATAAAGCCAAGAATTTTTCTTTGTTTTTAAAAAGCTGCATATCCACCAAAATGGGCATATATGTATGTAGATATATATATATATATATATATATATATATATATATATATATATATATACAGGCATAAGCAAAATATGAAGCTGCATATCCACCAAAATGAGCGTGTGCGTATGTACGTGTAAATATATGCATGTGTAAGTTCCCTGAGAAGCAAGCATAAATATGAAGCAAATATAAAATTGCTATGTAGCTAACCACAGCAAATAGGGAGTCCCCTGGCGATCTGCGTAGAGTTTGCAAGATGGAGGGCTTGAGCAACTTTTGGCAGTTGGGTGATGAGTTTCGAAGACAGTCAAAAGTCGCAGAAGATAATAAATGGCTAAATAGCTGCCTCAAAATTGGCTGAACAGACAAGGATGAAAATGGAGCCTTTGCTCCATCATTAGCTTTCATCATTTCTTATGGCATGTAGGGTTAAAACAAAAGAAGAAAAGAAATTTTCATCATGCTTATTTGACAGAAAGGAAATACTTTTGGAAAAAGTAGATGCTGATGCCATGATCAGTTTTGACTGGTTGGCATGACAGACTAGCAATTGCTTGGGTGACATAGGATCCTATAGCCATGGTGGAAAACAGGAAACATGAAGGATCTCCAACATATGCCGTGACATTTGTATAAAATGGGCCTGGGGCCTAGCTCCCCAACTTCAACTGGGTTCCAGCACTCGTTAATAAAAGAGAAGAAAAGAGATTAAAAAATATATATATATATAAATAAATAAAAGCATTGAGAGAAATAAAAGGTCCATTTTATTTATTTCTCTGGAAAATTACACAAATTGGCACTCTACATGCCACAAAAAAAAAAAAAGAAAAAAAAAAAGAAAAAAAAAAAGGAGATTACAAGAAATATACAAACAAGGAAAAAACTCTTCAAGGATGGTCAGGTGGTGCCTCAGAAGTCGACGGAACCCCGGGAAGACGAAGAGCCAGAGTTGGAATCTCCGGAGCCGGGACGCTTGGTGCAACTCCGGAGGACGAAGGCAACATGAACCTCGGGAGTAACGCCATGAACCTGTCATGGTCACTTTGGATCCGACCGTCCGACTCCTGCAACTGGTCCAGCTTCCTCTTCATACTGGTCGAGTAACTAGTTGCAAGCAGGTGCAACTCCTTGTTCTCGTGCCTGAGTCCTCTGACCTCTTGCCGAAGACTCGCCACCTCCGCCATCAGTGACTCCACTTGCCGAGATCTTGCAAGAAGGCGCTGGCCCATGTTTGAAACTGAGCCTGCACTTTGGACGCTGAGAGCTAAAGATTCCTGAACAGCCAGCTCGTCCGACCGCCTGGATAGCAACTTAGTGTCCCTTGGAGTGAGGAGATTTCGAGCAACCACCGTAGCGGTTATTTCATTTCTCATCAATGAGTCCCCAACTGTAAGAGGACCGTTGGGGGATATGAAGGACGGACGCCAAATGTTGTCTGGAGAAGACAAGTCATCATCTTTTCCGACGTTCAAGTTAAGGCGACGGTCAGAAGGGCAAGACATTTTCAGAATGTGTTAAGAAAGAAAAGATCAGAAAGATTAAGATTACAGAAGTTCAAGAAAAGTGTTTACAGGAGGGAGTTCAAGCGTGAGGTGAAACAAAAATTCGCGCCTCTATAAAAAGAAGAAAAAATGAAGAAGCGCTCCTCAGAGATCGAAGAAGCGCTCATCTCACAAATCAAAGAGTGACGCTCCTCTCTCGAAGACCGGAGTCCCGTCTCAAAAGAACCGTTCCTCTATCAAAAGCTGGGCTTGACTCAGAAATCACGTGGCATCAGCTTTTCCAGTTTGTCGTCACCTGCGTCACATACAGCTTGGAGCGTTGCGAAAACCACGAGCCGCACCCGGATTTGAACCCCGGTTTTCAAAAGATCATCATTCCAGTTTGTCGTCACTCGTCACATGCACAGACAGCTTCGCGGAAATTACGGAAGCTTTGTCAGAAAGCGCGTAACGGGCACTGTTTATCCATCCACCGGCTGCCGACAAATAGTGAAGGAATAGTTCCGGTTGTGAAGCCAAAATTCTATAAGTTCGACCTTCGCCTTCCACAGCAAAGGCACACCTTCACACCCTCTCAACCTCTCAACCTCTCTTCATCTCCGATAATGTCTTCCCAAAGAAAGCTTTCGAGTTACTCAGTGTTCTTCATCCCTTGGAACACCCCAGAAAACAAATCATCCAAAGCAAAAGTATTTCATATTAAAAAGGTTAAAAGCAAAAGTATCTCATATTACGCTTTCTCCTCACCTTCATCTGAAGAACATGGAGAAAGTGAGATCCTGATTGCTTACCTAGTCTTGCTCTCGAGTACTCATCTCAGACCCCTCCCAACCCACTTCAAAAATAAACCTGTGTAGAGGTGCTTCTTCAAAAGCAAAAGTACCTCACAGACGAAGCAGGAGGAGTCTGAGTTGCATCCAGATGAAGGCAGAGTCTGAGATGATCCAAGAGTTCAAGAAGATGCCACACCTGCGCAGAGACCGGACTACTTGAAGCATGTGGAGACAACGTGCTGAATCAACCTTCAAGACCAAGCCGCGACGGCCCCTTGAAGAAAACACAAGTCCGATTCAAGATTAGACAATCTAGCTGAAGAAAGCAGGAGGAGTCTGAGTTGCATCCAGATGAAAGCTGTGAAAACAAAATCACAAACCCGATTCAAGATCAAGTGCCCGTCACCCTTGAATCAACCTTCAAGACCAAGCCTCAACGGCCCTTGAAGAAATCACAAAGTCTGATTCAAAGATCAGGTGTCCGTCACCCTTGAATCAACCTTCAAGACCAAGCCTCAACGGCCCTTGAAGAAATCACAAGTCTGATTCAAAGATCAGATGTCCATCACCCTTGAATCAAAACTAGTTCAAGATGAAGTCTGTGGAAAGTCAACAAGCACAACAAATACACGTGCCGATTCACCCCAAATATAGTCTCAGCCCAATCCAAGATCAAGCCCCGACGGCCCTCGGATCGACGTCTACAGTAAGGAAACTTCAAGACGCATCTCCTACATATGACAAACACATGTATACGACACGCCTTGAAGTGGGGGCATTTGTAGACAGTGAAATTTTAATAAATAAAATGTTGACCAATGGTCAAAATTTTAACACTCATGTATTACATAAATTGTATACATATTGTATGATTCGACGAAAATTCGAAAAGAGTTAAAAAAGCTGTCAAACAGGACACGTGTCAACACCTGGCAGAGACGGCTTATTTCATCTGGAATATTATATTCAAAATTAGGCCTTGGAAAATTCTATAAATAGAAGCCAATTTCATTCATTTCAATTCACCAATTCACAAATACATTTCTCTACTCCCAAATTGGAAGAGAATTCTCTGAAGTTCGTTCTTCGTTCTTCGTTCTTCGTTCATCGTTCATCGTTCTTCGAGATCAAGCCCCAACGGCCCTTGAAGAAACGCTCATCCATCCTAAGATCAAGCCCCAACGGCCCCTTGAATTAGCACAATTGTTCTTCAAGATCAAGTTCAGAAGCCCTTGAAGATCCATCCACCATTCATCATTCATCCGTTCATCCGTTTCTTCAAGAACCAAGCCCAAAAGCCCCTTGAAGTTCATCCATCGTTCATCGTTCATCGTTCATCGTTCATCGTTCATCCATTTTCTTCAAGATCAAGCCCCGACGGCCCTTGAAACAACATTCATCCACCCTCCAAGATCAAGCCCCGACGGCCCTTGGAATCAATACATTCATCCTTCAAGAATCAAGCTCAAAGCCCTTTGAAGCTCATCCATCGTTCATCGTTCATCGTTCTACATTCATCATCAAACATCTGAAGATCATCACTGTTCATCCCAAGAATCAAAGCGCCAAACAGCCCCTTCGGATCAACACAAACAAAATCCACATCACTGTTCATCCAAGGATCAAGCCCAACGGCCCTTTGGATCAACAGCCCATCAACAAATCCATACCTTACGAAGATAGAATCAGAGGAACAAATAGAGATTGTAACCCCAAAATTCATCAAATAACAAATATTATTTTGTACACGTGTTCTTGTTCCTTCAGGAAATTTTCGTGTTTACAAAGGTTTTGAATTTAAATTTTTTAAATCAAAACATATGTTTTCAGAAAAAATTAAAATTTGAGTTTTGTTCTCAAGTTAGATACCAAACAGGCTCTCAGATCCTGAGAAGACTAGGGAAATATAAGCCGGTGACCGCTGCAGATTATGCACACAACCTTTGCAAACTCTCCTTCCCAATTCACACTACCATCTCAATTCTCAAGACAGCTGCGCTAGAAATTGTTTTGTGTTTGGGGGCCGGGCCACTTTACTTTTACATGGGCATTGCTATTTGGTGGGCTCAAAACTTGTTGTTTGCTCAGTCAAGAATTACTTCAACCCTTGGGCCGGTCTGATTTCTTATTATCTATATTTCTTCTAATGGCCGCCCGAGCCTGGCATTCATAGTACGACCAAGTTACTAATCTTTGGGAAACGGTATCGTGTAAGTGTTCCGGACGCACGCTAGTTGTTGGGCTGATCCGTCTGTCTGTTTGACAGGCAAAGTGAAGAGAAAGCAGCCACCCAAGGTGCGACGATGTGTTCGAGTCCTCTCCCGGCCTAACTACTGCGGATGGAGTTAAAGTTGCCGTTATTCAATATACAAGCTATAATATGGCTGAAAAATATATATACAAGCCATAAAAATTCATTGTGAAAGTGATGAATTTTTCACTGTGTGAATTCAGAGAGATTTTAGCAAGTCTGTTCAACTGAGATTTTGAGTCATTTTAATTCTTTTTAAGTGCTATTCAATCAGAATATTTTATTATAAATCAATGTCAACCTCTAATAAGGCTCAAATAGATCAACCACGGCCATTTAAGCCATATTGGTTACCATTATTATGTATAGATTGATGGAGAAGTTAGGACTCGACCACATTCTAGGAAAATTGAGTTTAATAACCTTATTACAAACCCATCAATTAAGAATAGCCTTATTACTCGAATTTATAATCTCCACTAGCCCTCTTTTTCGATAATACCCAACATAGGAAATCAAACATTGGTTCTCTAAGTCAGTCTCAACGCCTCTCGATGGCATTCTACAGAACCACAAAGGCGAAGGCCTCTCCCCGCTCTCTTGACGACGGTATCTCAACGTTATATCCACTTAATCTCAACGGCACATCGACACTCTTAGTGGCATATCGACAAAATCTCAACAGCATCTCAATGACATATTAGTATCTCATTGGCATATCAATGTCTCTAAAATCAATCATGTAAATTCTGGGAAGGGAAATGGGGCATACCAATATTTACATTTCAGAAAATAGACATCGATATTATAAGAGCACAGAATCGTAATCTTCACCATACTCACCTTTTCCTTCTTCCCATTCGTATTCTCATCGTCTCCTTTCCTGGAAGAGAGCTGGAAAGGACATGCATCTTCTCAATATACAAGAACAGGACAGCAGAAACTATTAATCCGCTATTAAAAACAAAAAATTACAAAAAGTGAAACTCAGGAACCATAATACACGGAGGATATACCATTGCTAACAAAATCAATCAAAACCGCCGCAAGATAAAAGGAAAGTGAAAAAAGAGATGTTCCAGTTTCCACTCTAATACATGTAAATCTCAACCAAAAGCTGGAGGACATCAATAAACAAAGAAATGATCACACAAACAACATTGTCATGCAGAGGCACAACGTGACTATGTATGTGTATGTACTTGCACATTATATGATAAGGATGATCACAACGATCACGACCACCACTACCAAAACTGCCAGCACCCACCAACACTGCAACAGACAATAGACCGAAATTGAAGATAAGATTTTGATAGGAAATGACAAATTGGAGATAATCAGAATCAAATTCTAAGATAACCTAAAATTGTTGTGTGATAGGGCGATCTTGTTCGCAAACTACCCTAACATGTACCATACGAAATCTCTGCTACACCAGACCAGACAGTCTTCTTGCTAGTTGTCACTAAACAAAAACAAATGAAAGTTTGTGTTTGCGTGTAAATTCCATTTCTCATTGCAACCTAATGTCTTCTTTTCTGTCCATTATGTCTCACAGTCTAGATGCCATGATGTGAGGATGCTAATTTCCTTTTGTGATAAATGAGTTCTTTCACTTCTTTTGTTGACGCTCACAATTCCAAACAGATCAACCACAAAGTGCTAAACACCCTGTACTAGTGGTAGCTGAGGTAGTTAAGACATGAAAGTTAACTAGTTTGTTTAATTTATTGTTTACTCCTTACCCATGAGCATCTGGATTTAACTCCTTTGGAAGCCTTAGCTACCTGAACTCTAGCTTGGGTCATTGCAGAGGAAGAGTTGTCAATGTTTGATTGAATGTCATCTGCAATGATAGGACAATATGCCCGATAAATACAATACGAGCAAAAAGCTCCATGAATGCAAAGTGAGAGAGCTGTATTACCAATGACTACACCCTGCTCATGAACGAGAACAGCAAGGTCCTTGAAAATTTCACTAGCTTCCCCGATTTGTGCTTCTATGTCTCGAATACCCTGTTCCCTCTCCTCAATGATGGCCTCATTGAAAGCAACCTCATTATCAAGCAAAAGTAATTCCTGCCTGTAGGTGAGGTGTTTGTTCAAAATAGAATCGTGAATCCTTGTAAACCGTGTATCAAACCAACCTATGTGTAATGGTGTATGCATACGAAGATGCTCAAACTATTAACTATACATGGTCAGTTGTCGGCCAAAGTTAAGAATCCCTCCCAATGTACAAGGTTCGTAGAAGCAACCTGAGATTTTGAGCCACTGAAAATACAATAGAAAACGATGGCCATGGCCATGGGCCCAGGGGATGGAATGGGAGCTCCAAGGGTTTTAACAATACAAGAGTTAAAGTCCAACCGAAGATGAAAATACAAAGGTGGAAGGTGAAGTGAAGGATGATGTGAAATTGGTAAGCCAATGAGAGATGAAATAATAAAACGAAAAGAAAAAGGACTGGAATGTTAGGCAGGGGAAATGATGTAAATGTAGAAAGAGAGCATGGAAATGGATTACCTCTTTTGGTCCTGAAGGAAAGGTTGGCGGTGCTGATCCCTGGTGCTGCTACTGCTAGGTTCCAAATATTCCCCGGAGGCAGAGGCGGAAGCCGCAGAACTGTAGTCAAAGCAAGTACCGAATAAAACAAGAACAAGAACAAGGCGCGGAGGGAAGCCGAAAAGTCACACACACACACACACACAAGTATAAATAGTTAAATTAGAAAGGTGAAAAGAGGAGAAATGTGATCGGGTAGGGAGTACGTTGGCAAGGAAGGCATGTAAGTAGACTCGCGCTCAGAGGCGAGCTGTTGAACTTTCTGAAATTCTTGCAATGTGGTCTGGAAATCTCTTGCAAGCTTGGCATCTTCGATCTGCTCACTCGGCTGAAAAATCAAAACAATATTCATTTTGTTTTGACTAGTTTTGAAATTTGAACTAGAAAGTAGAAAGTAGAAAGAAATGTGTGAAATTGTTGGAATGTGATTTAGTATAGCAGATGAAATTCAAAAAGCGGAGGCACTCATGATGAGTGATGAGAGTGAGTTGAGTGAGTGGGTGAGGTAAAGAAAGAAACGCACATTGACATTGGATTGGCGATCAGATTGGGTGAGGGATTTGAGCTTGGCAGACGTTTCTTTTACCAGCTCAAGTATGCGTTGCCTCGTGTTGTGCCTGCACTTTGCTTTTCCACTCGTTACTATTACATAATAATTAATCATGAATGTATTTGTACTTGTATTTGCATAACAAAGAGAGAAAGAGAGACGCACAGCTTCTGGCGGTGATCGGGAGTATCACTGGCAGTCCCAATGGCATCGACCAGTCTACGAAAAGTGCCAACGGCAGTGTTGATCTGGAATATGCCCGCAGCCACCGCCTGAGGCGGAGACGCCGATGCCTTCCTTCCCCTTCCTCCTCCGCCACTCTGCACATCTTGAAAGCTCATTTCTTCCTTTCTTTCTTGTTAATTTCTATTAAGATCAGTTGGGAGGAGAGGGCGCATCACCGAGTCTCAGCTGCTTATCAGAGATTGACTGAATACCTTAATCGAAAAATTAATATAAGCCCTCGCAAAAAATAAAAAATAATAATAATCAAAAATAAAAAATTCTTAAGACATATTTTTTATTATTAGGGACACTTTTTTTAATAGTAAACATACATTTTTATTCAAAATTCTAATGAAATGTCTACTTTTTTGTATACTTATATATATAAATATTTTTAATAGTAAAAAGAATTATTTAAGCATTTTTTGATAAAAAAAAAGTTTTATAACAGACTTTTTACTAATTCTTTCTAAAGTAAAACTAATGGAATTAAACTTTGCCCACCAGGCTTAAAAAATAAAGAGTAAACAACACTAGAAATGCTATCGATGTTTTTGTTTTGCTGATACTAGCAAAATGTTGGTAGTTTTCGATTTTTTTTTTTCAATTTAGTACCGTCTTAATTTAGTGATGATGCTCTAATCTATCTCTTAAGGTTGGAGGAGTTTCGATTTCATCCCTAATTAGCCATTTAACCTTTTTCAATACTTATTTATTTATTTCATTGCTTAACTTATATATTTTACTTTTAATATTTAAATTGAATAAAAGAAAATAAAAATTAAACAAGGGCTTGATTTTATTTGTATAAATAAAATCATATTTAAATGATAGAAGTGAGATCAGAAAAGAAAATACACATTTCCCGTAAAAGAATAGAAAAGCGACAAAATAAATTTGTGACTTAGCGGAAGGCCTCATTCTGTAATTTAAATGCATACACAGTGTCGACTGTGGATTTTATACCCGCCAGTCAACGGCACACCCCAACCACCAACCAAATACCAAAAGTCTTATCATTATGTAGGGTATATTTACCAAATTACCAATTTACCAATACCAAGGAAAAGAAACAGAAGTAGAGAGCACCTCCACCATCTGAAATGATACGATTACAAATATATACACTATACAAAATTTCAGATGAGTGTTCAAATTTGTATCTATGTGTATACCCTACCAACGGAACGGAATGAATGAATGATCCTTCCTTCCTTCCTTCCTTCCGTAAACAAATATAAATAGAATTATCGTCGTCCTATGCATATGTGTATGCGTATGCGAATACGAATACATGACACCAAAAAAATGTGTATTTCGTGCGCCACGCACACCTGTTTGTTTGTATGTACGATGGATCTCCCTTCACTTGTCTTGCTTGCCTAATTCACAAGTAACCTGCAATGCTGCAAAGGACTTATACATATTAGACCCATTTGAATAAACCAACCATCAGTTTCAATTTGTGATGACTTACCAAGTGAATCATGCCATCACGCACATCTTAGGCTCTAATTTTATGACCCAATCAATATGCTATTGTCCCTCAAGACATCCAAGTACGGCAAAAGGGTTAGCAAATCCAATCCATTATGTACTTGCGTAGTGCTAGTCCAGTAGTCCCTCATTAAAAAAAAGGAAAACTAACGAAAAGGGCTTGAAAACTTTGAGTTTTAACGATAAGGACAAAATAAAGGGTAAAGTGAATAGTACCAGGATTGACTTTTTAGTGTAAAAATGTGGTTTTTCGTTAAAGTGAACAGTACCGGGAGCTTTTCGTTAAAGTTCCCTTAAAAAAATTGAGTTCCTGTCCGTCCCCTAAGACACCTATCTAATACTTTATGAGAGCAGGTAAGGAAGCATGCAATTCACCCAAACATTGAAAGATCCAATTTAACAGCTGTTCTCTCGGTAGCTCTAGAAGAAGTTCCGCCTGCAACACACGAGACACAACCAACGTGATGATATCCCGTGTCAAAATCAACAGAATTTTCTTTTCCGAAACTCAGCTCACTTGTCAAAACGTAAAGAAAATCTATTCATATTTCATGATATGAGATTACCTTGATCTGGTCATCCTCAAAAACCAAAGAGTTTCGGTAAACATCAGAGACCATTGATTCTGTAATCAGCTTGAAGACCTTTTTATTCATTCAGGTTTTCATAAATTTTGCTTATTCCCAGATCTGCTGCCATCCTCCTCACATATAGCTTCTTTAAAAGAATCTCCAGGGAGTGTGGCTCCTTTCCATATTGCCGGCGCAAATTCTCAGCATAATGCATCAAACTCCAGATATCTTTCTCAGCAGCTTTCTCGGGCTGCATGAATTATCTCCATACGATTCTCCAGATAATTTATGTATTCAGAGGGGCGATGAGGATTTATATTTAAAATCAATCTGAAATGTACATAAAACACACCCATCAAAGTGTTGGAACCTAACCTGCCTCTGAAGTTGAAGGGCCGAGGCCGAATGGCCGAAAAAAAAGAAGGGCCGAATGGCCGAAAAGAAAGAAGGGCCGAATGCCCGAAAAGAAAGAAGAAGCCGAATGGCCGAGAAAAAAGCCTCTAACGGCTAGTTTTTTGTTTAATCAAGGGAGTACCAATTGTACACTCCAAATTAAATCACTAAACCCCAAATGGAGGGTTAGGATTTAATCTGGAGAAAGAAGGATTTTAATGTTTAAAATTGTCTAATTACCTACCTTCTGTACTAAGGTATGGGTGATGGAAATGTGCCATACTTTTGTAAGTCTCCATCTATTAATGAAGCATGGATGCAATGGCAGCGTGCAATCAGAAAATCAAAATTTCTCTCCCAAAAAATCCCAAGAAAACCCGTGCAACAAGCACCAAGAAAAAACTAAAAAACACAAAACTTTATCATGGTATCAGAGCTTTGTTTCTGATCGAAGAAACCTTTCTGGGCGTAATCTGTGAAGAAAAAAAAAGTCAAAACATTTGGAGCACCAACGAAGTGTTCTCAACCAAGACAACCAGCAAAAATTCTGGAAATGAAGGGAGCAAGCAGCAGTGAGCTAAAAGCCCCAATCTTTGATGGAGAAAACTATGATTTCTGGAGAATAAGAATGACAACCATTTTCAAATCCTATGATCTATGGGATATGGTTCAGCACGGGTATGAACTACCTGAGATGGAGTTTGATGCTCTAGAACAGGAGCTCACAGAAGAACAAACCAAAGCATTGAAGCATAATCGAATGGAAGATGCTAGAGCACTTGGAATCATTCAAGGTGCTGTTTCAGACACCATTTCCCCAAGGATAGCAAATGAAGAGACAGCAAAGGGAGCTTGGGAAGTTTTACAACAAGAATACAGAGGAGACTCTAAAGTTAGAAAGGTAAAACTTCAGTCCCTTAGAAGAGATTTCGAGTATACAAGAATGAGAGAAAATGAGCTGTTAAAAGATTACTTCACTAGACTGTTTGATGTTGTAAACAAGATGAAAACATATGGTGAGGATCTGCCAAATGAGAGAATTGTCCAGAAACTGTTGATTAGCTTAACTAAACCTTATGATTCAATTGTGAGTGTCATTGAAGAAACCAAAGACACTGAAACTCTCAGTGTGCAAGATGTGATGGCATCCTTGAGAGCTTTTGATCAAAGGCTCGAAAGGCATGCAGATCTTTTACCAGAGAAAGCTTTTCAATCACTCAATGTTGGATCTGGTAGTCAAGCTAGTGCAAGCAACTATAAACCACAGTGGAAGGGCAAGAACAAGAGATGGGAAGGAAAAGGGTATCACAACTCTAAACCCAACCAAAACAGCAATTTCAACACAGGTCCAAGAACCAAACAACAATGCAAGCATTGTGATAAGTTCCACCTTGGGGAGTGTTGGTTCAAGGACAAGCCTAGATGCCACAAATGCAACAAACTTGGACACATTATGAAGGACTGCAGATCAAAGAATGTGCAGCAAGTGAACTGTGCCAACCAAGTAAATGAAGAAGCAAATGTGTTCTGTGCTTTCAATGCCCAAGTGGAGAAAAATAATGAAGTGTGGTACATCGATAGTGCTTGTAGCAACCACATGACTGCACATGAGTCACTACTCATCGACATTGACACAAACTTCACTGGAAAAGTGAAAATGGGTGATGGCAACATTGTCAAGGCCACTGGTAGAGGAACTCTAGTCATCAACACCAAGAAAGGAAGAAGATGCATAAGGGAAGTCTTGCTAGTGCCTGGATTGGATGAGAACCTACTAAGTGTGGGTCAAATGATGGAGCATGGCTATTTCCTACTCTTTGGGGGAACTGCGGTTGAGATCTATGATGACAGATCTCTGTCAAATGTGGTGACTAAAATAGAAGTGAAAAACAGAAGCTTTCCACTTGCGCTGGAGTACTTAGAAGAAGTGGCAAAGAAAGCAAGTGTGATAGGCTCTATGAAGCTATGGCACAAGAGGCTTGGTCATTTAAACATGACAAGCTTACAAAATCTGCAAAAGAATGAAATGGTGCAAGGGATACCAAAGATGGATCAATGTGATGAAATCTGTGAAGGGTGTGTTTTTGGCAAGCATCACAGAGATTCATTTGAAGCTACAAAAGCTTGGAGAGCAACAAAACCACTAGAGCTGATTCACACAGATGTGTGTGGACCAATGAAAACAGCAACAATCAGTGGAAATAGATATTTTCTAACCTTCATTGATGACTACTCACGAATGTGTTGGGTATATCTTATGAGGTTTAAGTCTGAGGTATTCACTATATTCAAGAAGTTTAAGGCAATGGTGGAATTGCAAAGTGGATACTCAATCAAAAGACTGAGAAGTGATAGGGGAGGTGAGTACACCTCACATGAATTCAATGCATTCTGTGAGGATGTGGGTTTGGAAAAGCAACTTACTGTGGCATACTCACCACAACAGAATGGAATTGCAGAAAGGAAGAATAGAACAATAGTTGAAATGGCTAAATCTATGATGCATGAGAAAAACATGCCATATACATTTTGGGGTGAAGCTGTGAACACCTCAGTGTATCTATTGAATAGGTGTCCTACAAAAACTTTGGAAAAGAAGACTCCATTTGAAGTGTTCAGTGGAAGAAAGCCCTCTGTGAAGCATTTGAGAGTGTTTGGCTCAGTGTGCTACACTCTCATTCCTAACCAACTAAGGCATAAGCTGGAGAAGTCAAGCAACAAATGAGTGTTTGTAGGATATGGAACCAGTGAGAAAGGGTACAGAGTTTACAATGTGTCAACACAAAAAATAATTCTATCAAGGGATGTCATCTTTGATGAAGACTCAATGTGGAACTGGGAAACGAAGGTAGAGGAGAAAGATAGCCTCTCTCTGCAACTAGACCTCAACAGAAGGCAAATAAGGGAGCCTACTGAGATCTCAGTTCAAGAAGAAAGTGCACAAAGTGGTAACATACAAGGGACTCCACAGCAAATCACCATAAGTTCACAGTCAAGTCAATCACAGCAATCAACACCAAGTTCAACTCCAGTGAGATTGAGAAATCTGGATGAGATATATGCTACGTGTAACTACTGTGTAATAGAACCAGAGTCATATGAAGAAGCTGAGAAAGACAAAGCTTGGAAGAAAGCAATGAAGGAAGAGCTTGAGATGATTGAAAAGAATGACACTTGGGAAATGGTAAATCGACCAAGTGACAAACCCGTGATTGGTGTGAAGTGGGTATACAAAGTGAAGCTAAACCTAGATGGTTCTGTGTAGAAGAACAAAGACAGACTAGTAGCTAAAGGCTACTCACAGAAGCCTGGTGTAGACTTCAATGAAACCTTTGCTCCAGTAGCAAGGTTAGACACCATAAGGACTTTGATAGCCCTTGCAGCCAAGAAGGGTTGGAAGCTGCATCAATTGGATGTTAAATCTGCATTTCTAAATGGAGTGCTTGAAGAGGAAATGTTTGTAGAACAACCTCAAGGCTTCACGAGTCAAGAGTTTCCAGAGAAAGTGTACAAGCTAAGGAAGGCTCTCTATGGCCTAAAGCAAGCCCCAAGAGCTTGGTACAGTGAGATCGACTCCTATTTCACTGAGAAAGGATTTCAGAAAAGTCCTAGTGAAGCTACACTCTACATCAAAACTGGAAACAACAACAAGACTCTCATTGTTTCAATCTATGTGGATGATGTGATCTACACTGGAAATGATGCTGCAATGATTGAAGAGTTCAAAGAGGAAATGATGAAGAAGTATGAGATGATTGATCCCGGCCTCTTGCATCATTTTCTTGGCATTGAGGTGATTCAAGGAGCAAGTAGCATTTTCATTCACCAAAGGAAGTATGCAGAAACCTTGCTTGAGAAGTTTGGACTGAAATGGTGCAAACCAGTCTCTACACCCCTAATTGCAAATGAAAAACTTAAGAGTGATGATGGAAGTGAGGCTGCAGATGCAAGCCTTTACAAAAGCATCGTTGGCAGTCTATTGTATCTAACTGCAACAAGGCCCGACCTTATGTTCCCAGCAAGTCTACTGTCTAGATTTATGCAGAATCCTAGCAAGACATACATGGGCACAGCTAAGAGAGTGCTAAGATATGTGCAAGGAAGCCTAGATTATGGGATAAAATATGAGATGGGGAAGTCATCTATCCTAATTGGATTATGTAACAGTGACTAGGGTGGCAGTGAAGATGACAGCAGAAGCACATCGGGCTATGCTTTCACTTTCGAATCAGGGGTATTTTCGTGGGCCTCTGTGAAGCAACAAAGTGTTGCACTGTCCACAGCCGAGGCAGAGTATGTGAGCGCATCAGAAGCTACAACTCAAGCTATTTGGCTAAGGTTCATACTTAAAGACTTTGGCGAATTGCAGGTTGAAGCCACACCTCTTTTGTGCGACAACACCTCTGCAATTGCCATGACCAAAAACCCAGTGTTCCATCAGAGAACAAAACACATCAAGAGAAGATATCATTTCATCAGAGAAGCATTGCAGAACAACACAATCAAGCTAATCTATTGCAACACAGAAGATCAGATCGCAGATATATTCACTAAGGCATTGCCGAAGGATAGATTCAATTACCTGAGGGGTTTGCTCGGATTGACTCCAAGAAGCAGTTTAGAAGGGAGTGTTGGAACCTAACTTGCCTCTGAAGTCGAAGGGCCGAGGCCGAATGGCCGAAAAGAAAGAAGAGGCCGAATGGCCGAAAAGAAAGAAGAAGCCGAATGGCTGAAAAGAAAGAAGGGCCGAATGGCCGAAAAGAAAGAAGGGCCGAATGCCCGAAAAGAAAGAAGAAGCCGAATGGCCGAGAAAGAAGCCTCCAACGGCTAGTTTTTTGTTTAATCAAGGGAGTACCAATTGTACACTCCAAATTAAATCACTAAACCCCAAATGGAGGGTTAGGATTTAATCTGGAGAAGGAAGGATTTTAATGTTTAAAATTGTCTAATTACCTACCTTCTGTACTAAGGTATGGGTGATGGAAATGTGCCATATTTTTGTAAGTCTCCATCTATTAATGAAGCATGGGTGCTGCAATGGCAGCGTGCAATCAGAAAATCAAAAATTCTCTCCCAAAAAATCCCAAGAAAACCCGTGCAACAAGCACCAAGAAAAAACTAAAAAACACAACTTTATCACAAAGACCAATATGCATGCATGTTCGCATCCCAATCTCTCCTAGGAATTAAAGTAAGATGTGTCGAAATTAATCAGCATCTATCTTTGTTCAAGTATTTATTTTAAGATGCTGAAAGTGATCGTAAAAATACCTCAACGGACACATAAGGAACTGAAGCTACACGGTGTTCATCGACCTAGCATCAAACAAGCAAAACAGCAAGTTTTGTGTTAATAATTAATAACACTTCAAAATTTCAAATGAAAACTCAAACTCTAGACATTAAGTGGGCCTAACGAATAAACAGTTACTACATGTGTGTGTTGTTAGAGAGAGAGAGAGAGAGGGAGAGGATACCATTTTAGACATTAAAACCATTTTGAAACACTGTCATCTCATACATTAATATTTTATGTAGTTAGAGTAGTAATAGTAGTAGTAATAATAATAATAATTATAATAGCCAAAATTGCACTAAAATGGAAGCAAGAGGTAAAAGATACAAAATTGGATCATGAACAAGAGTAAACCTTGGATAGGCTCTCAAAGAGCATTTCAAAGAAGAGATCAATGCCAACATTTCCAACATACCCTGTATGTTGCTCACCAAATATGGTACCAAAGCCTCGGATTCCCATGTCCTTCTCTGCAAGTTGGAAACCTTGCCCAAGTTCACAGCATTCCTCCAGAGCTGCAAGTCGCTCCTAGAGCATGAACACAATGTTGCTACTTTAAACATTCCAAAGTAATCACAGACAAGTATACCTACAGCAAAGTAACTAATGGATTTTAAACTGTATCTAAAATAACATGCAATTGTGAAAACAAGTGCTAAATATCATGAAGGGTAACACAAGTAGTTACAAAAAATGTATACAGAATATTCTATAAGGGACAAGAAGTACCAGCGCTTGATCAGTTAGTAGTGACTTCTCCGGATAGAACAAGTATGCATGAGCTTGCTTGTCTGCCCGGCCTACCCTTCCCCGCAACTATTACCATTTATTCATTTAATGAAAAAAAAAAAGAACAAAAAGAACACAGTAAGTAAAATGGATAAGGAGTTGGGAAGGCTCAGGTACCATTACGTTCTCCTGTCTAATAAATGAAAAGCACTTAAAATAATCAAAATAACAATTTCAAATTTTAGTCTTCCGTATATGTTGGACCATTTGAGATATATATAAAGAAAGAAGAAAGAATAAGACCTGATACAACTGCGCTAAGCCAAATTGTTGAACATCCTGAATTATGATGGTGTTTGCATTCTGAATGTCAAGCCCACTTTCTATTATATTAGTGCATATATGAATCTTGATTTCACCTTGTGCAAAATTCTCCATGGTTTCCTCCAGCTGCTTTGAATATTGCTGAAAAAAATATGCAGATATAATTACTCACATGCAGAGAAAGAAACCCAAATTAGCAAATCCAATTATAAGCTGTAACAAATGATGCATACGAAGAAGTTTCTTATTCAAATCCTGATGCATACAAGTAAAGCTAGAACAAGAGGAATTAATCAATACAGATATTTGTATATATTGATTTGGAAGGTAGGTTACGTACCTGGTAATTAGTTTTGTATGAACTTTGAGGAAAAAGAACAAGCTGTACTACCTAGCTAGCTAGACTTCATAGCATTAAACTCTCGTCTCTTTCTGTCTCGATCGATCAACAAAAAATTCTTATTAAATGATCAGCTAGCTCTCATATATCTCGTCAACAAATAAACTCGACCGATTATAAAGGCAGGTCAAGGCCAGCTGCTGCTAGCTAGCCTTGAACAATGCAGCACAACATTTACGTCCAAGGATCGACCCTAATATTTCTTAGTTTCTTCCAAGAGGCGGCCGGACAAGTTGCCAACTGACTTGTATATGTAGATATCTTTGTGTCAGACACAAGAGAATAATCTACATTATACTGCAGATTTTCCTGGAGATGAGTAAAATTAGAAAGTGAATAATACAGAACAAGAAATATCGTATGCTGCCAAACATTGATTAATATGCATGAATAATTATGTATTAATGCACCTTAATTAATCTTCCACTTTATATATTGGTTGCTACAACAAGCTGCGATGGAAGTAGAAGTGGTGATCATTTCGTTATTTTTAATTTTCCTTGGCGAGTTGGCGACCATGACTTTGGTAAAGCATGTATGCATTTTTATAAAGAAAAACTAACGAAAAGAAGTTGAAAACTTTGAGTTTTTAAGGACCAAATAAATGGTAAAGTAAATAATACCAGAAGTGATTTTTAATGTAAAATTGTGGCTTCTTGTTAAAGTGAACAATACTGGTACTTTTTTGCTAAAGTTTTCTTTTTATAATTTGTTTGTTTTGCCTTTGGTGTGGAAGATTTGCAAAAAGAGACGAACCAAAAGTAACTCGAAACACGCAAGCTAGTATGGCTGTTGACAGTGGTGGATCTAAGAAATAATATTATGAGGGTCAGTAAGAATAACACGCCATGCGCGCAAATTTTTCTTTAACAGAAATAACATGCATATCGTCATTTCATTAAATCTTGGTAGGCACATATTGCACACTTGTTAATGCCTTATTTGCATGAGTAACTAACATGTTCCAAAGCTGCTCCCATATGAATGCTTAACAAAAAAACACACTTATCTTGAACACACTAACAATGTTTGATATCATTGCATCCATTAATATGTTTATCCAAGAATGATGATACTTTTATTCTCTGATATTACCATTTCATTTACTTTGCATTTTTGAATAGATTTTTACTTGGTTTTTTTTTTTTTTTTTTTGCCAACAATTGTAATCACAACAATCAAACAAGTCAGAGATAAATAATATTAGGACTAGACTGTAAAGGGACAACACATCTCTAATGCATTTTATCAAGCAGTTGAATGACATATATGAAGGGCAACTCCAACGTTTAAAGAAGCAGCACTCAAGTCATTTATGAACATTCACCGAAGTTCGAAGAGTCAGCACCTAAGATGTTTATGGACATTCACTGAAGTTCAGGAGGTCAGCTAACCCCACCCCCCCCCCCCCCCGCGGGCCCCATAATGCATTTGCCAGTGGTTGTCGATCATGCGAGAAAACGATAGCCAAGTGGTTAAGTAATAAGAAAAACTAATGAAAATGGCTTTAAAACTTTGAATTTTAACGATAAGGACAAAATAAAGGGTAAAGTGAATAATACTAGGATTGACTTTTTAGTGTAAAAATGTGATTTTTTGTTAAAGTAAACAGTACCATGAGTTTTTCGTTAAAGTTTCCTAAGTAATATATACTAGCTAATAAATAGAGTAATCAAGTGGTGGGAAAATGCTCGATCATACAAAAAGAGCTAGATTTTATTAGTTAAAGATGGCATGAGAAAACGATAGACGAAGCTTCTGCAGGCTTAATAGTGATTGAGAAGTCTAAAGTATATCATTTTTTTTCTACGTAGAGCTTACTTTAATTTAATATAGGAAAAATTAGACTCTCATTCCTATTTTTCCTACTCAATGATTTTGTAAACACGAAAATTTCCTGAAGGAACAAGAACACGTGTACAAAATATATTTGTTATTTGATGAATTTTGGGGTTACAATCTCTATTTGTTCCTCTGATTCTATCTTCGTAAGGTATGGATTTGTTGATGGGCTGTTGATCCAAAGGGCTGTTGGGCTTGATCCTTGGATGAACAGTGATGTGGATTTGTTTGTGTTGATCCGAAGAGGCTGTTTGGCACTTTGATTCTTGGGATGAACAGTGATGATCTTCAGATGTTTGATGATGAATGTAGAACGATGAACGATGAACAATGGATGAGCTTCAAGGGCTTCGAGCTTGATTCTTGAAGGATGAATGTATTGATTCCAAAGGCCGTCGGGGCTTGATCTTGGAAGGTGGATGAATGTTGTTTCAAGGGCCGTCGGGGCTTGATCTTGAAGAATATGGATGAAAGATGAACGATGAACGATGAACGATGGATGAGCTTCAAGGGCTTCGAGCTTGATTCTTGAAGGATGAATGTATTGATTCCAAAGGCCGTCGGGGCTTGATCTTGGAAGGTGGATGAATGTTGTTTCAAGGGCCGTCGGGGCTTGATCTTGAAGAATATGGATGAAAGATGAACGATGAACGATGAACGATGGATGAACTTCAAGGGGCTTCTGGACTTGATATTTGAAGAACAATTGTGCTAATCCAAGGGGCCGTTGGGGCTTGATCTTAGGATGGATGAGCGTTTCTTCAAGGGCCGTTGGGGCTTGATCTTGAAGAACGATGAACGAAGAACGAAGAACGATGAACGAAGAACGAACTTCAGAGAATTCTCTTCCAATTTGGGAGTAGAGAAATGTATTTGTAAATTGGTGAATTGAAATGAATGAAATTGGCTTCTATTTATAGAATTTTCCAAGGCCTAATTTTGAATATAATATCCCAGATGAAATAAGCCGTCTCTGCCAGGTGTTGACACGTGTCCTGTTTGACAGCTTTTCTAACTCTTTTCGAATTTTCGTCGAATCACACAATATGTGTACAATTTATGTAATACACGAGTGTTAAAATTTTGACCTTTGGTCAACATTTATTTTACTGAAATTTCACTGTCTACAAATGCCCCCACTTCAAGGCGTGTCGTATACATGTGTTTGTCATATGTAGGAGATGCGTCTTGAAGTTCCCTTACTGTAGACGTCAATCCAAGGGCCGTCGAGGCTTGATCTTGGATTGGGCTGGGATCTCCTTCAACTTTACTGGGGTGAATCGGCACGTGTAGTTTTGTTGTGCTTGTTGACTTTCCACAGCTTTTATCTTGAACTGGTTTTGATTCAAGGGTGATGATTACCTGATCTTGAATCAGACTTGTGATTTCTTCAAGGGCCGTCGAGGCTTGATCTTGAAGGTTGATTCAGCACGTTGTCTCCACATGCTTCAAGTAGTCCGGTCTCTGCGCAGGTGTGGCATCTTCTTGAACTCTTGGATCATCTCAGACTCTGCCTTCATCTGGATGCAACTCAGACTCCTCCTGCTTCGTCTGTGAGGTACTTTTGCTTTTGAAGAAGCACCTCTACACAGGTTTATTTTTGAAGTGGGTTGGGAGGGGTCTGAGATGAGTACTCGAGAGCAAGACTAGGTAAGCAATCAGGATCTCACTTTCTCCATGTTCTTCAGATGAAGGTGAGGAGAAAGCGTAATATGAGATACTTTTGCTTTTAACCTTTTTAATATGAAATACTTTTGCTCTGGAAGGTTTGTTTTCTGGGGTGATCCAAGGGATGAAGAACACTGAGTGACTCGAAAGGTTTCTTTGGGAAGACATTATCAGAGATGAAGAGAGGTTGAGAGGTTTAGAGGTGGAGAGGGTGTGAAGGTGTGCCTTTGATGTGGAAGGCGAAGGTTGGATTTATAGAAATTTTTTTTTTTCACAACCGGAACTATTCCTTCACTATTTGTCGGCAGCCGGTGGATGGATGAACAGTGCCCGTTACGCGCTTTCTGACAACGCGTCCGTAATTTCCGCGAAGCCGACTGCGCATGCGACGAGTGGCGACAAACTGGCATGATGATCTTTTGAAAACCGGGGTTCAAATCCGGGTGCGGCTCGTGGTTTTCGCAACACTCCAAGCGGCATGTGACGCAGGTGATGACAAACCGGAAAAGCTGATGCCACGTGATTTCTGAGTCAAGCCCAGCTTTTGATAGAGGAACGGCTCTTTTGAGACAGGGCTCCGGCCTTCGAGAAAAAGAGCGTCGCTCTTTGATTTGCGAGAGGAGCGCTTCTTCGATCTCTGAGGAGTGCTTCTTCATTTTCTTCTTTTTATAGAGGCGCAAATTTTTGTTTCACCTCACACTTTGAACTCCCTCCTGTAAACACTTTTCTTGCGCTTCTGTAATTGAACTTTTCTTGCATTCTTCTTGCACTTCTGTAATTTTAATCTTTCTGATCTCTTCTTTCTTAACACATTCTGAAAATGTCTTGCCCTTCTGACCGTCGCCTTAACTTGAACGTCGGAGAAGATGATGACTTGTCTTCTCCAGACAACATTTGGCGTCCGTCCTTCATATCCCCCAACGGTCCTCTTACAGTTGGGGACTCAATGATGAGAAACGAAATAACCGCTACGGTGGTTGCTCGAAATCTCCTCACTCCAAGGGACACTAGGTTGCTATCCAGGCGGTCAGACGAGTTGGCTGTTCAGGAATCTCTAGCTCTCAGCGTCCAAAGTGCAGGCTCAATTTCAAACATGGGCCAGCGCCTTCTTGCAAGATCTCGGCAGGTGGAGTCACTGATGGCGGAGGTGGCGAGTCTTCGGCAAGAGGTCAGAGGACTCAGGCACGAGAACAAGGAGTTGCACCTGCTTGCAACTAGTTACTCGACCAGCATGAAGAGGAAGCTGGACCAGCTGCAGGAGTCGGACGGTCGGATCCAAAGTGACCATGAAAGGTTCATGGCGTTACTCCCGAGGTTTATGTTGCCTTCGTCCTCTGGAGCTGGACCAAGCGTTCCGGCTCCGGAGATTCCAACTCTGGCGCTTCGTCTTCCTGGAGCTCCGTCGACCTCTGAGGCACCACCTGACCGTCCTTGAAGAGTCCCTGCTTGTAGATTTTTTTTTTTTTTTTTTTTTTTTTTTTTTTTTTTTTTTTTTTTTACAAAAATTAGTTTCTTTTATATTGTGCTTCCATCACAGGTTGCATCAGCAGCTACTCTCTCTTTGGCAGATATGTTCTGTGTTGCAGCTCAGAGGATGCTTCTGGCTTTTTTGTGTCATTACTTTTTGGTTTTGGACCGTTGCTCGGTGGCACTTGTTCTTGTTGCCTTTGCATTAGCTTTCCATCTTCAGCATGCTCTTCTGATGGATTTCTTTGTTGTGATGTCAGGAATTACGTAAACAATTTTGCGAAGGTATGGCAATGACGATGGGACCACCATGAAGCTTCTGGAAGTGGAGTAAATGACAGTGTACTTTTGTGCTTTTTGCTACCAAGTGCTTGCGCGAGAGACTGCGCCGGAGTTCCGCCGTGTAGTGCCTTTTGATCACAGTTTTCCCTCGGTTGGTGCGCTGCCGTGTGGGGCTGTACAAGAGGCTGCACTGGGGCTTTGTTGCGTATTGTCTTTTGGTCGCAATTTTCCCTCGGTGGTGGTGTTGCCGTGCGGTGCAAGAAATTGCTTGCGTAGTCGCTGCGGGGTTCCGTAGTGTGACTGCGTGGCATTTTGGTTTCTTTGCTACCGCAACGTGCCTTGAAGGACTGTCTTGTAGCCGCCCCTTTTTTTACCGTGCTTGCTGCCCTGTCGTCGCTGCATTATTTACCGTACGCCATATACTGCCCGCCGCCGTTGCTGTTTGGAGCTTGTGCGAGAGACTACACCGGGGTCCCGTTGTGTAGTACCTTTTGATCACATTTTCCCTCGGCAGTGTGCTGCCACGTGGTATTGTGCAGGAGGTTACACTGGTACTTTGCTGTGTAGTGCTTCTTGGTCACAACTTTCCTCGGAGGTGACGTTGCTGTGCACATCGACCTTGCTGCTTGCCGTGGGTTTTTTACCGTTGCTGCTTGAAGCTTTATTGCAGTGCGTCACTTTTTGCCACGTGGGGTTGTGCAAAACAGACTGCAGTGAGTTTATGCTGTGTAATGTCTTTTGGTCACAACTTTCCTTGGTGGTGACGTTGGCGTGATGTTCACCTTCATAATACGGCTTTGTAACCAAATTGTTCCTATAAAGTATTCATATTTTGAATTTGCTCTTTATTCTTCAAAGTGTTTGTGTTTTTGTTGATGATGTGACTGTACTTGAAGTTTTTTTTGAAGTTTCAAGTTGCCTACGTACCCTCGGTTTAAGGAGGGATCAAGTCATCACGTAGTTCAAATGAATGATGGATTTTTTTTTTTATGGTGATTTTTGATGATGATTTTGCCGTACACAGTTTATGCTCTTGCGGGCCAGGAGCGTGGCTCCTTCTCATGCGTAGTACCGCTTCAAGAACTTGCCGTTTATGGGGCCAATCCTCAAGCCATCTTCTTCCACGATCATGTAAGCACCGTTTGTGTAGACTTCTTGTACTACGTAAGGCCCATCCCACTTCGAGGTGAACTTGCTTTTCGTCTTGTGTGTCATGATGATAGGCCTACGTAATGCAAGGACGAGGTCTCCTACTTGAAATGACCTCGGGCGAACTTTTTTGTTGAAGGCTTTGGACAACCGTGCTTGATAACACTCCAAGTGCTGCTGAGCTTCGAGCCTCTTATCGTCTAGTGCTTCCAACTCTTGGAGACGCAACTTTGCATTCTCTTCGTCAGTCAGTCCTTCTTGTATGGCCATTCTTAGGGAGGGGATTTGGCTTTCCAGCGGCAAAACCGCCTCTACGCCATACACGAGCGAGTACGGTGTAGCTTGAGTAGGCGTCCGGTGCGTCGTCCTGTATGCCCAAAGCGCTTCGCTCATTCTTTCGTGCCAGTCTTTCTTGCTCCTACCAACGACTTTTCTCAACAGGTTGCATAGAGTTTTGTTGAATGCTTCTGCGAGACCATTAGCTGGGGCGTGATACATGGAAGACTTATGCTGTTTGAATTTGTATTTCTCACAGAGTTCGTCCATGAGTCGGTTGGAGAATTGCTTTCCATTGTCCGTAATGATGTAGCGAGGCACACCATATCGGTGGATGATATGCTCCTTGATAAAACGGACGACAGTTTCTTTCTTGACTTCCCTCAGGGGTATGGCTTCAGCCCACTTGGAGAAGTAATCTGTTGCAGCTAGGATGTAAGCTTCTCCTGCAGATGACTTTGGTGCGATCGGTCCCACGACATCCAATCCCCATGCGTCGAACGGCCATGAAGCAACTGTAGGGTGCAATGGTTCAGGCGGTTGATGTATGAAGTTGGCATGGAACTGGCAGGCTTGGCACCTTTTGGCGTATTCCATACAATCCCTCACCATGCTTGGCCAATAGTAGCCCATTCTTTTAAGTTGGAAATGTAACTTTGGCCCCGACTGATGTGCTCCACATATACCTGAATGTGCTTCCTCCATGGCTTGACTGGCTTCTTCTTCACCTAAGCATCTCAAAAGTACTCCTTCAAAAGAGCGTCGGTAAAGTGTTCCTTTGTAGTAGAGGAAGCGATGTGCTCGTCGACGTATCTCAGAGCGGTGTCTGGTATCGTCTGGAAGCCTTCCTTGCTCCAAGTAGTCGATTAACGGCTGTCTCCATTCTTCAGTGTCAACCAGGAGTACTGAGATGACGTTTGTGTCATTTAGCAGTATCTCGGCGGCAAGTGGAATCACCCATCTTTGGCAAACTGGCACATTTGCGACTTCTCCTTCTCCTAGCGTCATGCTAGAGGCTAGGTTGGCGAGAGCATCTGCCATTTGATTTTCTTTTCTTGGCACATGTTCTAGCGTCACCATCTCGAACTTTTGCAGCAGCTGAGTTGCCAGTCGGAAGTAAGGGACGAGATCATCTTTCTTTACCTCATACTCGGTCAAGAGTTGGTTGATTATGAGTTTGGAGTCGCCGTATACCTCAAGGGCTGTGATTCCTATGCAAGTTGCCATTTGGAGGCCGAGGATCAGTGCTTGGTACTCAGCGACATTGTTAGAGCATAGTTCGCTCAGTTGGAAGGAATAAGGCAGTATTTGCCTTTGTGGTGACATGAATATCACTCCTGCCCCCGCTCCATCTGTTCGGGCGGATCCGTCGAAGAACATCGTCCATGTTGGGAAAACGTCGATGTAAAACACCTCCTCGTCAGGCAAGTCGTCTGAGATTTCCCAATCGGCTGGGATCGGGTGATCGGCGAGGAAGTCTGCCAGTGCTTGTCCTTTAACGGCTTTAGCTGGAACGTAGATGATCTCGTGTTGATTGAGGAGCAACGCCCATTTAGCTAGTCGCCCAGTCAGAACTAGTTTGGTCATGATGTATTTAACCGGGTCAGCTCTAGCAACCAAGTGGATGGTGTAAGCCTGCATGTAATGCCTGAGCTTCTGGATGGCGAACACCAAAGCGAGGCACATCTTTTCTATCGGGGAATAGTTTAACTCGGCACCGGTGAGAGTTCGACTGAGGTAGTAGAGCGCTCCTTCTTTCTGGGATTCATTTTCTTGTGCCAAGAGTGCCCCTACTGATCTTTCTTGAGCGGCAATATACAATATGAGCGGCTTTCCGGGCACGGGTGCCTTTAAGACAGGTGGACTTGACAAATACTTCTTTATGCTCTCAAATGCATTGTGGCATGCTTTGTCCCATACAAACGGAACATCCTTCTTCATGAGTCGGCTGAATGGTTGACAGCGCCCTGCGAGGTTGGAGATGAAACGCCTGATGAAGGCGAGTCGTCCTTGCAGACTTTTCAGTTCGTGCAAATTTCTTGGCTCGGGCATGCTTTGAATGGCTTTGATTTTTGATTGGTCCACTTCGATGCCACGGTGTTTGACAATGAAGCCCAGGAACTTTCCAGATGTGACGCCAAATGCACATTTCAACGGGTTCATCTTGAGATTGTACTTTTGCAGTCTTTTGAACACTATTCGCAAATCCTTCAAGTGGTCTGATTTTCTTTTTGTTTTGACCACCACATCATCCACGTAACATTCTACATTTTTGTGTAGCATGTCATCGAAGATTTTTTGCATTGCACGCTGATATGTAGCTCCAGCATTCTTTAGACCGAATGGCATTACTTTGTAGCAGTATATACCCTTTGGAGTGCGAAAGGCTGTTAGTTCCTCATCCTCGGGAGCCATGCGAATTTGATTGTATCCGGATGAGCCATCCATGAATGATAGTGCCTCGTGGCCAGTGGTTGCATCCACCATGATTTCGATGATTGGCAAAGGAAAATCGTCCTTCGGGCATGCATCGTTGAGGTCTCGGAAGTCCACGCAAACACGTATCTGTCCTGATTTCTTGAGGACGATAACGACGTTAGAGATCCACTTTGGGTATTGCACCTCTCGAATGAAGCCTGCTTCAATTAGCTTGTCAATCTCAGCCTCAATCTGTGGGATGAGCTCGGATCGATAGCGCCTTTGAGTTTGCTTTATCGGTCGCGATCCAGGCTTGACTGCAAGGTGATGTACAGCGATGGTAGGGTCAAGGCCGGGCATTTCTTTGTATGTCCAAGCGAAGACGTCTTTATACTCTAACAGCAGTTGGTAATACTCCTCTGCCTCGTCTGCACTTAGCAGTGCGCTTACGAAGATAGGCTTTGGTTCCTCGCTTGTGCCTAAGTTGATTTCTTTGAGATCATCTACCGTGGCTTGCCCCCCGTCTTCGAGCTGTGGTGGTGCAGCAGTGACATCTTCCTCAAGGATCTCGTCTTCTTCGTTTTCTCGGACTGTGATGTGGAAGACGTTTTGGACTTCCTCATCAGTGTCGTCCTCTTGGACTTGCTGGCATGAGGTTTGTCCGGTATGGATGATGGTGCGCCTTCTTACTTTTAGTGGTCCTTTTGTGTCAATCTCCAAGACTGCTTGACGCTTCATCCTTGAAGGAATTGAACTCCGAATATCGCCTTTTTCTGCTAGCATGTCTGGCTTTTCTTCTTTTGGCGCTGTCTCCTTTCTTCTAGAAGGCTTTTTGTTGTCTTCCAGTCTTTCGGAAACTGACTGTTGCAAAGGCGAGCTAGCCGCGTTGCCTTGTTTCTTAGGTTTTGACAGCCTTTCAAAAACGGATTTTTGGGATGTTGGCGTGCTAAGCCTCTTGAAGACGGAGGTTCGGCTTTGACCACCAATGCGATGCAATGCCGATATTCTGGGTCTTGGGTGATTCATCCTATTGACGACCGGCATCCGAGAGGCGGTTTTAGGCTCTTCTTGTTTTTGTACAACGCTCACGCTGATGTGCTGAGTGCTAGCATTTTTCGCCTTGCTCGAAATCTTCACAGGTGCACTTGGTGCGAAACCGATTCCTGCTTTACCGTTGTCAACTCCGTAACCATGCTTTCTCAGCCTTTTTTGAGTCTCGGTGAGGTCATGTTCTTTGTTGTCGACAGCATCTGAAACCTTCTTTCCAGGTTTTGAAGAGGGAATGAAGTCGTACCCAGCCTTTGACATGAGTTTGTAGGCGTTTGGATCAAAACCTTCTTCGGTTCTCTTGGTTGGGAGAAAACTTGATTCTACTCCCTTTGGCAGAGCTTTTATGAAACCTTGTGGTGGTCCTGCAATCTTGGTCCCGCCTAGCTGTGTTAGAGGTAGAATTGCATTCGCCTTGAGTAGTTCCACATCATCCTTGCACTGTTGCATGTCGGCTTTGCTTGTCCCGGTTTCGAATGGTGTTTGACCCTTCTTTCTTCTCGACATTGGGATGTATCGGAAGACGGGCGTATTTGATTCTTTTGCAGGCGTCTTACCCCCTTTTGCTGTCACAAGTTCGTCGTTGCTTGAAGATGGTGTGACTTCCCCTTCTTGCTTTCTGGGAACGGATTGCCATTCTTGTTTTTTAGGCGTTGCTTTGCCTGTGGATTTTACCTCTCTTGGGAGAGCTTCGGGTATCATGTCCTCCTCCATGTAGAACTTGGCGTCTGCAAAGTGTGATTCGGCCTCGGTAAATGGCCTTGTGTCGCCTCGAATCACTTTCACTCCTTCCCGATAGAATTTTAAACATTGGTGAAGGGTAGATGGCACTACTCCATTCTCATGTATCCAAGGCCTTCCTAAGAGCAGGCCGTATGAAGTTCTTGCATCGATCACATGGAATATCGTGCTTGATTTGAGTTCTCCGATGGTCATCTCCACTCGGATCATTCCTATCGCTTTTTGTCCTCCTTGGTTGAAACCTTGGATTAGTAGACGGCTTAGAGATAGTTCGTCCATTTTGATGCCAATCATGGCCATTGTAGACTTTGGCATGATGTTTATGGCCGATCCGCCATCTACAAGCATGCGTTTGACTTTGCTCTCCCTTATGTAGCCTGAGATGAAGAGAGGACGGTTGTGAGGTTTTGATCCTAGCAATAAGTCTTCGTCAGTGAAGTTGATTGTGTCTTGGGCGGCGCAACATGCGGCATACTCATCTGACTGAAGTTTTGAGCATTCGCCCTTGTTTCCTTGTACCCCATGGTCATTGGGACTTGCTAGGGCCACTATCAGTGCTTTCCGTATCTCTTCGGGCAATCGCAATTCCTTATTGATGCTCACGTGAGTCGGCAGACCTTCCTCGGTGGCGGTAACTTCCTCCCTTGATGTTTCCTTTACTTCTACTACGTGACATGCAGTGACAGCGTACCGTTGGAAGAAGTCCTTTGGGAAGTACTCGTGCAGGGAGACAGGAATGCGTGGCTCTTGCTCCATAGGCTCCCCAGCGTATGTTGGCTTAGCAGCTCTAACGCTTCTTTTGGGTTTCCTATTGTTGCGACGGCGGTGTCTTCTCCCACATTCTACCTTTGGCTTTGCGGTTTGTGGCTTGGGTTTTTTTGACTTTTTGCGGGTCACCAAGGTCCACTCTTCATTATCCTCGAATTCTTGTGTCGGTGCATCTTGGTTGTTTGCCCCCGATGGTAGTAGTGCAGAAGGGGCTGCGTGACGATGGTCGTGCATTACTTGAAGAGGCATAGGATCAAAGGACCCAAACACGATCGTCGTAGTGTGTGTTGCGACCGTGTCTTCCAAGTCGAGTTCAATTCGTCCTTGTTGCGCCAACTTCATGATGAGCTCTTTGAGGACAAAGCATTTGCCGACGGGATGGCTTACGATGCGATGGTACTTACAGTACTTGGGATCGTCAACGCGATTCATCTCTTCTGGGCGCTTGCATTCAGGAAGCTCAATTACTTTCTTTTCCAACAGGTCGTCTAGCATCGGGGCCATGTCAGAGTCTGGGAATGGATAGGTTTTCTGCTCCAATTCCCTTAAGGTGTTTTTGTACCTTTCTTGGGTACGGGAGGGCTCACCTCTTTTTATCTCCTTTGCTTTGGTTTTAGAGGAGATTTTGACGGGTGCGGCTGAAGTTTTAGTGGGGATGGCGTCAACGGCAAAAGCTTCCTTAGCGGGCTTCTTTCCACGATTGTCCATTTTTGGAGTAAACACCTTATCCTTCTTGAAGTCTGTGATCGGCTCCTTTTTTCCATGATGGGCGATGCTCAGCTCCATGTCGTGAGCGCGGGTGGCTAACTCTTCGAACGTTCGCGGTTTGATGCCTTGAAGGATGTATTGCAATCCCCATTGCATACCTTGCACGCACATCTCGATTGAGGAGATTTCCGAGAGTCTGTCTTTACAGTCGAGGCTCAAAGTGCGCCATCGGTTGATGTAGTCAACGACTGGCTCGTCCCTCCACTGTTTTGTGCTTGTCAGCTCCAGCATGCTGACTGTACGGCGGGTGCTGTAGAAGCGGTTGAGGAATTCACGCTCCAGTTGCTCCCAGCTGTTTATGGATTCAGGCTCAAGATCGGTGTACCAATCGAAGGCGTTACTTTTCAGTGAGCGTACAAACTGCTTGGCAAGGTAGTCCCCTTCAGTGCCCGCATTGTTGCAAGTTTCAACGAAGTGGGCAATGTGCTGTTTTGGGTTCCCCTTTCCATCGAACTGCATGAATTTGGGTGGTTGATATCCCCTTGGCATCTTCAGGGCATCAATCTTTTTAGAGTAAGGCTTGGAATACGACATGGAGGCATGTGAGCTCCCTTCGTACTGTGCTTTGATGGTGTTAGCAATCATTTGTTGCAGTTGTTGGATAGACAGAGATCCCATGAGCTCCGTTGCCTGGACTGGCTTCTCCTCGAATTCTTGTATCGGAGGTTCTTCATCCTCACCGCCTCCTTCTTTTCTGTCGTTCTCTTTTTCCAATCGGTTGACAAGCGCGGCGATTTGTAAGTCTTTTTCCTCCACTGTCTGTGTGAGTTTGGCAATTGCCTCATTCATTTGAGCCAGCTGCTCCTCGATTGAAGTCGCTCCAGTGGTCATGACTTGCATGGCCGTGCTGCTGCTTGAGTCGGCGTCAGAGAGCAGGGACTCGGAGTACTTCCCCAGGCTTTCCTCCCTTGGCGCCTTCAGCGAGGCTAGGGTGATCACAGGCTCGTGCCTTGGGTGTCCTTGTTTCTCCAGCAAAGTGGGGGTGGAAGATGCGGCCAAGAAAGCTCTTGCCCTGCTTCGAGTTACAACCTCTGAAATGCTCCTACCTGCAGCGAGGACGGTCTTGTTCTTCACATTGGGTGCGGGAACGGTTTGAGCCTTCTTTGATGCCATCTGTGCTTTTCTTTTCGGATTTGAAGATAGAGATGAGAGGTAGAGAATGTCCCACCGGGCGTGCCAAATTTGTAAACACGAAAATTTCCTGAAGGAACAAGAACACGTGTACAAAATATATTTGTTATTTGATGAATTTTGGGGTTACAATCTCTATTTGTTCCTCTGATTCTATCTTCGTAAGGTATGGATTTGTTGATGGGCTGTTGATCCAAAGGGCTGTTGGGCTTGATCCTTGGATGAACAGTGATGTGGATTTGTTTGTGTTGATCCGAAGAGGCTGTTTGGCACTTTGATTCTTGGGATGAACAGTGATGATCTTCAGATGTTTGATGATGAATGTAGAACGATGAACGATGAACAATGGATGAGCTTCAAGGGCTTCGAGCTTGATTCTTGAAGGATGAATGTATTGATTCCAAAGGCCGTCGGGGCTTGATCTTGGAAGGTGGATGAATGTTGTTTCAAGGGCCGTCGGGGCTTGATCTTGAAGAATATGGATGAAAGATGAACGATGAACGATGAACGATGGATGAGCTTCAAGGGCTTCGAGCTTGATTCTTGAAGGATGAATGTATTGATTCCAAAGGCCGTCGGGGCTTGATCTTGGAAGGTGGATGAATGTTGTTTCAAGGGCCGTCGGGGCTTGATCTTGAAGAATATGGATGAAAGATGAACGATGAACGATGAACGATGAACGATGGATGAACTTCAAGGGGCTTCTGGACTTGATATTTGAAGAACAATTGTGCTAATCCAAGGGGCCGTTGGGGCTTGATCTTAGGATGGATGAGCGTTTCTTCAAGGGCCGTTGGGGCTTGATCTTGAAGAACGATGAACGAAGAACGAAGAACGATGAACGAAGAACGAACTTCAGAGAATTCTCTTCCAATTTGGGAGTAGAGAAATGTATTTGTAAATTGGTGAATTGAAATGAATGAAATTGGCTTCTATTTATAGAATTTTCCAAGGCCTAATTTTGAATATAATATCCCAGATGAAATAAGCCGTCTCTGCCAGGTGTTGACACGTGTCCTGTTTGACAGCTTTTCTAACTCTTTTCGAATTTTCGTCGAATCACACAATATGTGTACAATTTATGTAATACACGAGTGTTAAAATTTTGACCTTTGGTCAACATTTATTTTACTGAAATTTCACTGTCTACAGATTTAAACATTATTTATTTTTAATTTTTTATCACGGTTCTAAGATTTTAATATATGTCATTAATTATTTTAATAATAAAATATTTTTTATTTCTAAATATATTCATTTAGTGTTAGAAACGTTACATTTGGTATATTTATATTTATGGCTAATTTTTTTATCAATATTTTTATTTGTAGTCTGTACTCATTCTTAATTTGCAACCTTTTTTAAAAAAATGTATACCAATTTTCTTTTCAATTTTAATTTGTCTCCATAAATTAATTCATTTTTTTGCCCATATTTTGTAAACTTTTATTGTATTTTACCCATATTTTTTAATTTATTTGTACCCATTTTTAATTTTCTTAAATGTACCCATGCTAATTTTATGCTTTAAAATATATCAATAGTTATTTTATGAAATATGTTAATAATTATGTGGGTACATTATTTTTTTGCTATAATTTTTGTGAAGAACAATATTACTCTAAAACTGATTTTAAAGTATTTATTATATTTTAAAAATATCATTTAAATTTTGTTTAAATTTCAAAATTTGTGAGACATTAAATGCATGAGTTAAATCTCTTAAATAAAGTTAAGGACCTTAAATCAAAATATTTAAACAAACACAGTTTCAATCTAACAATTAGATTGATTAGGAACCGGAACCAAAATGATTCTTTAATATAATATTATAAGCGTTGATCAAGTGGTGTTGAAATTGCCAAGTGGTGTTGCTTACCGAACAAAAAAGACGATAGATATTCCAATGTTATTCATCTATAGTATACACGAGGTTGTTGCAATAAATCAGAGCAAAACCAAAGCACAGATCTATACACGACGTTATTCCAGTGTTAATTCCTTCCAAGTTGAAATGATCCATCCATCCATCAGACATAGTATATCATCCCAACTTCGATAAGACTGATGTGAGGAATGTTAAGCGCCACAGCAGGGCCCCTGCAGTTCTTCCTAAGAAAAGAATACCCCATATCAATCACAAGCTTCTTCAGAAATGACGACGACCTCCTCGCCTTCACATACGAGTGCCCCATTATATACGCAACCCCTGCTTCCTTGGCCTGGATCAAATCCATCAGCTCTTCCCTTACTGCAGGATCCATACCCACGTTTGACGGTACCTGAAACCTTACTTGGCGCCTCCTCATTTGTGGGTTCTCCTCATCGTACACTGATCCCATACTCTGCAGGGTCAGAGATTTGCTGCTCTGGATGGAATCCCCCACGCCAAAACCCTCTTGTTCACTGCTTATCAAGCTCGAACTTGTCCTAGTGCTTATAACCGCCATCCTGCCATCAAATGATGATATTTCTGGGCTTGAGAATTGTGGTTCCACTGCTTCCATCTGGATGAACTCTGCTATGCTCCGGATGAGCAGGTCCTCAAAGTCCCCATCATCCCGTTGAATGTCCTTGTACCCATACCTGACAATGCACCTATACATACGATACGGTCTTGGACATATCCGGCCAATCAGAAATCGTTCTTCAGGTGAAACACAAGGCACCTGAACTGATTTTACACAAACAAAAACCAACACCTTGTGGAATGCAGGAAGATTTGTTACAAAGTGAGAGAATATTGCAGGAACTCCTGCTGCCAACTCTGAGTATATGAGACCTATTCCAGGCACCCGGACTATACCAAGGCTTGGGCCAAGACCAAGTAGCCATTTTAACGAGACTTTGTTGTGCAGATCATAGTTATACTTCTTCTGCGTACCATAATGCCAGACGTACATAACAATCATAAAGATGAATGAGAGAACAAAAGGGACCCATCCTCCCTGAGGTACTTTAATGAGTGCTGCTGATAAGTAGATTCCCTCAATGAACCAGAAAAAGATAAGAAAAATCGCAGCCAGAACCACACTTTTCTGCCAAACAAAGATTATTACCAGTGCCATAAGGAATGTCGTGATAAACATAACCATCATGCAAGCAAGTCCTGAGAACCAAAAGTGAACATTTTGTCATCCTCAGTTAATTGTTTAAGGGGAAGAGAGGGAGGGGGGTTCGAAGAAATAACGTACCGTAAGCATTTCCAATTAAAGTAGTGTCTTGAAATCCAATAGTTATGGCAAGAGTAAGGATCATAAGTATCCAATTAATTTCTGGAATGTAGATCTGCCCATATATATGCTTTGAGGTGTGGATAACTTTTACTCGGGGGAAACAACCAAGGGCATGACATTGCTTGATGATTGAGAAAGTTGCAGTTATAACAGCCTGGCTTCCAACAATTGATGCGAGGGTGGCAACAACAAAGACAGGCCAAAATACAGGAGCTTCCGGGATAAGGGAGGACAGAAAGCAAAGTTACCGACTCTGATTTAAAATATTATTATGGAAGCAATATTGATAAATGTCAGAATGAACTAACCAGGTATTGAGTCATAGAAAGTGTAAAGATTGTGGTCAGGATTTTTTGACAGGAAAGCAGCCTGACCCATGTATTGTACTACCAAACAAGGATATATAGCGAATGCAAACGCAAGCTGCAGAAGCAAGAAAAAATAAAAACTCGTATTCTCACTTTTAAAATTCCACAACCCATACATCATAATGAACACGGCCTACAAAGTTAGTGGTTAGAGTAAACAAACTACAGAATCAGAAATCAAGTAGACATATTTTCTAAATTCTAACCATCCAACAAGAGCATTTTCCATATGGCTTTACAACTCATTTTGTTGTCCGTCGACTCTATCCCATTATGAAACGACAACACACTTTAGCCTATCCTTTTTCTAACTTTTTCAATTCCTGGAAAGTCTTATAACTTGAAAGATAGATAATACGTGAAAGGCTGAAGTCTCTACTTAGAAAATCATATTTCTGTACATAAAATAATACATCTTCCAATATTATTAAAAAGAAGAAAATGAAAAGAAAATAACAGAAAGGAAAGAGTATATGGGAAAGTCCAGTTTTGTATCATATAGTATTATCCCCAATAAAAATAAAAATTCTTTAATTTCAAAAATAATGAATCAAATTAAATCAGCATCAGAAGCACTCGAACTAATTTATCCAAAAGTTTTTAAAAATTGTGACACCTACCTGGCTCGGCTATTCTGAATTTTTTAACATGCGTATAGAAAATACTTATACATCTCTTGATTTTATACACTTATTATAACATGTCCAACATTCAATCATATCAAACATCTCCAGTATATGCATATAGAATATGTTTTTAACCTTCCTCTCGGTTCAACAGCTTAACCTTTATATTTGTTTATATTAGTCCGCAAGTAAGGAAGTTAATGGTGTCATATTGAAAACAAAAAATAGTTGTTGCAGGATAAATAATAAACTTACCCTTATCGATAAGGCAGTGAAATGACCAAGATCTGCAAACATAGCTTCAGTACCTGATCAAACATGGATAACTTCTCGTCACTGAAGAGCTAAAATAAAACTCCCACAAAAGAGGTTCCGTATAGATAGTTCCACCAGTACAACAACCAGTTAATATATTCATATGGAAAAATTTTCCTTCAAATTTACCAGTTATCGAGAGAAGAACCCCACCAAGAGAAATCCAACCATCTTTACCAGTCTCACGGAAAAACTTGATAATATAATGGGGCGATAATGCACGAACAACAGCCGGGTTCCAATGTATTGTATTGTACAGCCCAACGGAAAATATTGATATCAACCAGATTATTACGATGGGTGCAAACAAAAATGCTACCCTGTGGGTGCCACAATGCTGCAGAGCAAACAGTCCAACCAATATGACACAGGCAAGCAAGAGGAGTTCACCTAGAGATAATAAATAACATATTTAAAGCGACGCCAATTATATGATACGCGGAAAAATATAGAATAGGCATCACGAATTTTGAACATTTTTTTTTATTTTATAAAAACAGAAAAAAGAAAACAGGTAATGAAGAGAAATTAATTACCATCAGTTAACTTCTCCTCTGTAACTTGTAACCCTGATACCGATGATAAAACTGCGAGTGGAAAAGAAATGCTCAAAGATTTAACTCCTTAAACAAGGCAAGTGTAAAAACATTATTATAGAAACAAATAATAAAAATCAACAATCTGCGTTTGTCTAGACAAAATGTTTTTATTAGATAGAGCTTGCTGAAAACTTAGCAGCATTTGAGCAAGTAAAACAGTCACCATATCAACAAACAACAGAAATAGTGACAGATATTGTATTGTAAAATGGCTCTACCAAATGTATAGTTGGAATACATTCAGAAGTGTATTAGATGCAGCAAATTGTATATGTAAACATCTTCCTTATGTTTAGAGGGATCTGACTTATAGTGCCCCAATTTTATTGGATGTTCCCCAAGGGGCAAGACAACTTACTAAATGCTGTCATAACTTTTGTGTTCTTTATTCTCATCTGTCTGAAATAGGTAATTAACATTAGATGAAAATAGACTGTATTCAATTTCAACACCAACAACTATTCAACAACTTATTACCATACCTGAAATTGCTGGAGTGAGTACACCATCTCCTATGACCATGCAAGCGCCTAACAATACCACCACTAGTAGGGCCGTCCGTAACCTTTTATGCTTCTCCAAAAATATCTTTAAACGGGACGAGCTTACAACCTGTGAAGGACCGTATTTGTAAGCTGAGAGCTCCTCATCAGCTGCTTGCTGGTTAGGAAGTAAACTAAACTTTGCATGGCGGCAAAGAAGCGAGTAAAGCGCAAAAGTCCCACCTGACACCAATTAGAATAAATATGACCCCCTGGAGACCCAATAAGAAGTAAAGTATGACATGTCACGTCACACAAAGGATGTACTCAAACTCCAAGTGTCACCACACCTTCACCATTATCGTCGGCACTCAATAGGATAAAGACGTACTTGAGCAAGGGAACCATTGTAATGGTCCAGAAGATTAAGGAAAATGCACCAAATATCACTTCCTCAGAGTTATGGTTGTGCAGCTTCCCTGTGAATGTGCTAGTATAAACATAGAGAGGAGAAGTACTGAGGTCCCCATAAACCACGCCAAGGCTTTGATATGCAAGTATGAGATTTCTGGAGAGATTCACCCATGAAAGCTGCAAAGAAACAAGAGGTAAACTGGTTATACTAGCTGGTAAGTAACAGATGAATCACATTCAGGCCGGGGCATAGGAGAAAGAATCCATATCTAAAATGATTATAAGCCTAAATCCTTAACTAGAGGACACACACTGTAGTTGATATGGAAGTGATTGAATGAGGCATTCCATTACTTGTCGTCGTGGTCAAACTCAATTAGTAATACACTTGGGCCTAGCCTAGGTATCCACTGATATGAACAAGGCTTACGTTAACACAACAGAGCCTGTATGCTATACAAGTATTGTTTAAGATTAAGCCTAGAAGGAAACACCAGTCCATGTCAAGAATTTAAGCCTAGAAAAGATAAAAATATTAATTGATGAACTGGAAAAGAGGCCGGAAAACGCACAACAAGTTGAGAGCAACCAAGTAGAACTATTCTCGGGGAGGGGAACAGTGAGAATTTGTAATTTGTATTTAACATGTCTAAATTTTACAACTAGACCAGACCAGTGCCCAAATGAGTTTTTTTTTTTTTTTTTTTTTTTAGGCATCAAATAAAATAGACTCGTAGACAGAAACCAAACAGCATTCAGCAGCAGAGAATCAACGAATGAATTAATGCAACAGTAATGAGAAAGAATGAATAAATGAATTGAGCAAGGAAAGCAGCAGCAGCAGCAAGTACCTGACGAGGAGGACGAATGGGATACCGGGAGGGCGTCGAAATTGCAGAGTCCGGCTCCATCGCCGCCTAATCTGAATTCCGAATTCTGAGGAGGCTAGGCTTCTTGTTCTACAAAACGACTGCCTATCTATCTCTCAATCTCATTCGAGGCTCTCAAGACCTTATCACCTCTACTCTGCGTTGTCTGTCTCTCTGTGTCTGTAACGAAACGCTTAAAACTTAGCACCTTTATATTATATTTAGAAGAAGAAGAAAGCATTTGATTTTTTTAGATTTCTGATTTTAGATTAAGGTACAAGAAGAAGAAGAAAGAGTTTGCTTGAGTTGGCGCGATGGAACCGAATCGACTCACTCTAATCCATCTCTCGTATGATTCAGATTGTAAAATCTAGTTCTAAATCCCTAATTCCTGAAATACGAGGAGTGGAGGGAGGGACTGTGTTCTCTCGTTTCATCTCATAATTTCATTTCCCTTCTTCTTCCCTTCCCTCCTGAATCCCCCACTCTATCTGCGCCGCCTGTCTCTCATTGTGAATGTCTCCTCTATTTGCACGCGCCTCTCTTTCTTTCTCCTCTCTTTGGCAGCTTGCTTTGTGTATTGTATTCCGTTGGTTTCGTTGATGGTTTCACGCACTTTAATGTCATCTCATCTTCATCCCTTTTTACTATATTAATTGAATTTCATTAATAAATTATAATATTAATAAGGTTGACAATTTTTACACACCTCATTCTATCTCTTACACATCCTTCTTTTTATTCTTGTGATATTAGTTTGCTCTTCCATCTGTTTAGCACATAATATTTTTGAAATGTCTTATAAATTATACACATTTTTTTAATTTGTCATATGAACTAAAATTTTAAGGGATTTGTCATAACAATTTTTTGAATTTATTAATTTGTCATCTTACCATTACTCTGTTAAGTTTTATATCCAAAATAAGTCATGTGATGTATGTTTAAGGTTATTTCGGACATTTCATCATCTCACCCCTCTTCTAATAAGTTATATTCGACAAAAATAATTATAGGGTTTCTCAAAAAATACGAAAGGGTTTGATATGGTATATATGAGGATTTGAGGGTTTGCCATTCGAAAAAGGGGACCTCCAATCTATGGTAAAGTTGGATGATATTATTTATAATGTCCAAAATAATTCTGAACATTCATGTATAAAGCACGTGATTTATTTTGAATACAAAACTTAACATAGTTGACACACCCGTACCCGAAAGTAGGGCATGCTGGCCGTCACGTGAGTGTGACGTAGCCAAGTGCGCTGTGCGGAAGCTAAGATCGATAACGTAGTACGAATTAATTAAAACTGAAGTCTAGCAACCTAAATATGAATGTGTGCTAGAGATAATTCCATACTTATACATATTCAGAGCGTACTAGGTCAGTGCAGTCCAGCATAAAATAAAAGAGTTATTTACACCATCGGTGCCCTACATATGTCAAATCTGTCAGAAAGGCCGAAGGATCCTCGATGTGCCCAACTCGGAAATCAAGCTATCTAGAACCTGGAGGGGCGAAAAATAAAGGGAGTGGGTCAGCAAAAACAAATCCCTTTCAAAATCCTTCTTTTCTCAAAGTTCTAGCCCCTCTCCGTAAAACCTGTATAATTCCCAGAAAATAATACATACTTATATATCTCAATCTTTCTCAGCATAAAACGTTTTCAACGTATCTCAATTATATGATGTGCAATGCATTTCAAGGCCATCAGAATCTCATAAACAATGCCATACTATGCATTATCATAATCATATCGCTATCATATATCATCTCAGCCCTCGGCTGTAATATAGCTCATAACATTTCTCTATCTCATCATCATATATATACACTGCACATACATCAATATCATCATCATTATCAGCGATGTATCAATAATAAATGCTCTAGTGCTACAATCACGTGAAGACTGTGCGAATAAACGCAGGTCACCTACATGTCGTACCCACTCAAAAGTGGTCTATACGACAAGACTGTGCACCTAACTTGGATCCAAGGCGAGCATGCGGTGCGGGAGGTGAACGACACGTGAAAGACTGTGCCCCTATCTCTGGGCGTGAGCACTAACAATATGTGCAGGTCTATGAGCTAACAATTCATGATATCTCATCATTTCACATCATGTCTCATCATATTCGTTCTCAACTATGCATGTACATACCTAGTACTTACCTGGCGTCCTCGGCACCAACATATGCATGAAATGTATAATTAAATACTCATGCATCAAAATCAAGTAATATGCAAGTCGATAAAACGTATTTTCCATTTCAAAAGTGATTCTGGGAAATCATTAAATATAAATAGGTTATACGGAAAATAATACTGCCCACTCACTGATAAATAGCTGGATCGTAGCCCCCACGTCTAGCTTGACTACGCTCGTCCTCAAAATACGTTTCACCTATATGAGAAATGATTGAATAAACGTTATTTAACGCACATACATGTAAATACGGGAATAACTTCTCATACGTAGCTCAATTTTGGCATACGAATATACCAACGCGACCTACTCGACGTCACGAGCGTCGCTATATTTTTAGAAAATTTTTAGGAGGTCCCACGCGCCCCTATGCGCCAGTACAGTGCACGGGCTACGCGCCCCCCACGCACCTTCTCCGATGGTCCTCGCCGGACTGGTTTTTCCGGTGACCGGAAAACTTCCGTGTGTGATTTCTCACTCGTTTCTCAACCATTCTTCATGAAATTTTCACCAAAATGTTCTAAATTGAGAGTAGAACAAGTCTATACCTTCAAAAACCAACGAGAATCTCGTCGGAAAATTTCCAAAAACCAGCCACTCCTTGTTCTCGACGATCCCGATGTCAAAGCTTGTCAAACGAACGTCTCCGAGCATCTAGAGGACCCAACAAACACTCATGTGATCTCAGATTCTCCTAAAACGCAACGTATAAAAAGTTGATAAATAGTGCCAAATATAAACCTTGAGTTTTGGACGTGAAATCGTCGTAATTCTTACCTGAAAATGGTATGGTTGAGTTCGTATGGACTTCACAATCATGAATATGTTGTTTCGTCGATCTACAAGGTTTTGATATGGGTTGTATGTGTGCCGTGTATTATGGTAGAGAGAGAGAAGCTGTCGAGAGAGGAGAGAGAGAGAGAAGACAGGGAAAGTGACGGGAGAGTGAGGGTGAGGGTGGTGTATGTGTGTGGTCCTAAAATCTCCACACATGCACACGTACATAACCCCGAAGGGGTAATTCCGTCAATTCACAATTAATAATTACTTATATCGGGACGGGTCGTCACAATAGTTAGAGTGAGATGACAAATTAATGATTTAAAAAAATTAGTATGACAAATAGCTTAAAATTTTAGTTTATATGACAAATCAATAAAAGTGTGTAAGTCACATGACATTTAAAAAAATTTCCCTTCTTTAGTACTACCTAGTATTGGATGCTGCAAAATTGTTTTAATTAAATTGGCAAGTATAAGGAAAACTTATGAGGTTATAAGTAAAAGTTGGGTTCCACAATTATTTAGAAACCCAAAAAAAAAAAAACCTAAACAACATATTACAAAATAATAATAATAATAATAAATTGTTAGCCAAAAAAGGGTGAAAAGATCAAATTAACCATGTCAACAACACTAAAGCAAAATAACCAAAATAAAAGTTATGAGCAATATAGTAAAATAAACACAAAATAATTTTTTTTTAAGTCTCACAACCACATAACTATATTAGCTACCCCATTTTCACTTCCATGTTTTTCTCCAAAATAAAATATTTTAATGACAAAATAGTTATGTAGAAACTGTTGCGAAATATTTGAACAACCTCTTCAATGATAATGTTCGAAGGCCATCACTAAAAAAAAACTTTATCGATCGTTTTATATTTTCTCTCGGTATATTTTATTTTCAAAAGTTCAATAATTAGCACTTGCATAACTTGCTCTTCTCTCTCTCCCTCGCTTGAAGTTTTAAGGCTCATTTGGTGGGCATGGATAGGATTAGGCCTTTGGAATTGGCATAGATTGATTAAGCTGTGAATCCCAATGCATTGCTTTGTGAAACACAAAGTTAGATGGAACTGGATTGGACTTAAATCCAATCTTAATCCATTTATCATTGCATTAACCCTCGCGACCCACCTAGAAAGCAATCAAATCACCACTCTGATGTCGGCCACCATAACCCACAACGCGTCATTGCCCTCATACCTACAAATCAGATCTGACGACGACCCACCCACCCAGAATCATCAACCTATGACGTTGCTCACAACCCACCAAATCACTTATGACCATCACACCTATCTGCCACCCATTTACAATCTTATGAAATTTTATCTCGATCTTCTGAAGTTAACAATTGAAGGTTGCAAATTGCGAAGGTATGATGGACTCATAACACATGTCAATAGAGAGATTATGAATTCGATGGTATTCCTCTTTAAGCGTACCAAACATTGGTTAGGACTCGAGTCCAGTTTGAATGTCTACATCCTATCTTAACTAGGCCACCAAACGGGCCCTTATGAACTTTATTGGAGAGGAAAGTGGAAACCCTAATTTCTTCTTGCCACTATCTCCATTTCCATTATTAAAGCAAAGTACTACATTTCAAGTGAGTCTGTCGCTAATCAAGAGCAACAAGGCGAAGCGATTTGTCGGAGATGACATTAAGTGGGTCTAAGTCCGCACCACCAACAGCAGAGATGAGAGGCCTTGTGCTATGCTATGTATATATTTTCCCTCTTGTACCTTGTATATACTTATACGATGATGCTCGTTGGCCACCACAGTAATTAAAACCAAACAATGTCATTTAATTATCACTAATTGCGAGATTACATCACATACATTCATCATTTAACTGCATGATAACGATAATGATATGATACAATCGTGATTATATCATGGGCATTAGCCAGTAGTAGATTAAAAGGTTATTTCTAAAAGGTCTCCCATTTTCTCTCTCTAAAATTCTCTCTGTGAAAGACTCCAAACAACTTCGCCGCCAGCCCTAGTTTTTGGCTTGGGTGCTGGAGACATTCTCCCTCCCTTCCTTCCTTCCTTCCTTCCTTCATTCCTTCATTCTTTTCCTCCCTATTCTCTTTTGGAAGATTATATTCACACACCCCAAATTACTTCTCCCACACCTTTTTAATTTTTTAATATTTTTCTATCAAGTGTTAGCGTTGTGTAGAAAATATCAAAAAATTAAAAGGGTGTGAGAGACGTAATTTAGGGTGTGTGAATATAATTTCTCTTCTCTTTTTCATCCTGAGTTTTCTGCAGTTCTCTTTCCTTTGCACTTTTACTCTTTTCCTCCCCTTCATCTTTTTTACTCTCCCCATTCCTTGCTTCTCTCCTCCTATTCCTTCATCTTTTCCAATTTCCCCCTTTCCATTTTAATTCTCGTTTCTTCCTTGAGTTTAATCTCAGTTTTCCTTAAGCCGAGTCTCAATTATCATGAGCTTATTGCCTTTTATTTGGTGTTTTTCGCCTGTTTTTACTGCTTTTTGTATTTTATTTCCCTTTCTCCCTCCTCCTTAGTTGTGATACTTCATCCCCATCCAACGATGTGCTTGGATCGGTGGGCTCTGATCCGAAATTGGATATCAAATCCACTTCCCTCCCTCACTTCCCCTCCCCCAACCGGCATGCCGAATCTCTATTGAGGCCAAGTGTTGGGTATTTTACATACCCTTTAGCCTCACCTTCTTCTCATATGTTACTTTGTTTGTATATATTTTGCAGGGGTATGTGAAGGGGACTTGGCTCTGGTGTCTACTTTCTCAGTTCAGAGTTTGGCTTCCTCTGAGGATGTGACAGCGGTGGCGATGTGATCTTTGATGTTGGAGATTAGGGTTTTTTATTGTCTGTTTTCTGTTGCCTTTGGGTCTAAGCTTGTGTAAGTCTCCCGTTGTATCTTGGATTACTGCTCTCATTTTGCTTGAGCCTTTTACTTTCCTTATAGTTGTTTACCTGGTCTTTCTTGGTCCTTGTAATGAAAGTTATCTTTGTGTTCAAAAACAAAAGCTAGTAGTTGATTAGATGTATGAGATGGTGACGTTATTTAATATTGACTAGCATTCATTTAAAAAAATGTATGTAATCAATGGGATTATGCATGGACGAGGGAGGTAAGGCCCAGTGGGGGGGCACATGCCCCCTCTCATCTTAATTTTTTTGCATTACAAATTATTCAATTAATCATTCTCATATTTTTTTAGCTTTGCAAATTATTCAATTAATCATATTAAAATAGTGAAAATTCTCTTTTAGTTTTTAAATGTGCCTCCGTCTTGTTTATTTTTCTCACACACTAATGTTTAAACCTTATTGAGTTGCATGTATTTAGTTAATTAGTACAAATAGGTATTAGATTGTCAACAGTTAAAGACAAAATTAGACAATAGAGTAATAAAATTAGGCATTTTGAATTTAATTTTTTCAGCATTTGTAAAAGAACTAGCTCTATTTGTTCAAAAACTGAGCTCAAATTTTTTAAAGTGCCCCTTCTTAGTTAAATTTCTAGCTTCGTCCCTAGAATTATGGCTCTGGAGACCTACGACATTACGTAAGCAACCAGAGAAAGAGGCGGGAGATTAAAGCCGTAGAGGTTAGAAGAGCGCATACACGTTTTGGACGCGGGAGGTGGCTGTACGTGCATTCCACGCACATGATTCCGGAGAGTGGAGAGTGGAGATGGAGTAGGCACTTGCGCCAATGCAACTTCGAGGAAGGGGAGGGATGGACTGTTGAGCTGATGATGGATTGACCCAATTGAATTTACACAAAAGTATATCTCATCCAGTCCACCCACCTCCTCATTTGCGTCATTTACCTCATTTAGCCCTAGTTTGGGAGTGAGGTGCTTTAAAAAAAAGCACCCATGAAAAAAAAAACTGTAAGAGTTTTAGGTGTTTGGTAAACTAAAAAAAAAGGGCTTATTTTGGAAGCTGCTGTGAGAATAAGCTGAAATCAAAGGAAAAAGCTGAAGCAGCTATTTGTAGCTTTGGAAAACTGGCTTTTTTTCAAAGCACACGGAGCTACAGTGCTCCTTTAATGAAAAGACCCACTATCAGACTGCTTTTTTTTTTTCCAAAAGCACTTTTACAAAAATGTTTACCAAACACTCAGCTGATTTATTTCACAGCCGCTTATTCTCACAGCACAGCCGCTTATTCTCATAGCAGTTTTTTTTCAAAACACAGCAATACCAAACCAACCCTTACTTCCTTGGCTCTGGTGACTGGTCTACGTACTGGTAGATCAGCCTTATGAAGAAAATAATTTATATGCAATGAGTTTACCATTATTAAGTGGTGTTTTATTCTAATAAATGCATGTCATGTGTGAGTTTTTCTTTTCTTTCTAATACATTATTGAATTATGATGCCATAATAAAAATAAACTCGCTCTAAGTTTAATTAGGGATATAGATGTTATAATATGTGGCATACATTTTGGAATTTGGAGGAGGAGGAGAAAAACGTTAGAACTTTCTACTGATCATCAGATATCAACAAACATCATAAATCAAGTTGAACTTAGTTTTGCATATGCATGTCTATTAATTTGTTTATAATTAACGAAGAAGCGTTTAAAAGTTAATATCAAGTTGAAACATTTCTGCTTCTGGTTGGAGTCACTACTAGGCAGCGAAATTGAACATCATGTATGTTAATTTGCACAAGTGATTGCCAGCAATGCGGGAAGATTGCATTTCAAAGGGACAATTTTGAAATCAATTTGGCTGGGAAAAATTAATACTGGGAAGGGATATCATTTACATCGTGGGAATTCTACAATCTGGACTCAGAAAGACCAATATACCCTTAAATTTGACGAAAAGGAAAACAAATTTGACATAAGAACCACTAGTGCAATATATGCAGGGTTAAGGAGAGTGGAAAAAACTAATGTGAGGGCCACCACGCACCCTATATATATCATGCTTCTTATATCATATAGTCATGTGTCATCAATGGCAGCCCCTTGGCCTTGAGAGCCAAGTGCCATGACAATGAACTCATATCACCATTTGATTAGCGCTTGAAGACGCAGGCTTTATGTAGCAGTTTGACGACACTATTTGACATTCAGCCACCACATGCTCCACATCTGATGAAGAGGCCGCCTGCGGCAGTGGGTGAAGGGTAGAATCCGAAGATGGCAGCTCCTTTCCTTTCATCTGATCTTCTGATCCCGTCATCATCTCCACAACTTTCACTTGTACACCTTCATCAATATCATCATCGTCGTCGTCGTTGTCGTCATCACAGATTGAAACTTCTGCCATAACTCTTAGAAATTGCTCCAGAGCTTTGCGCATCCATTCATACCGGCATACTCTAAAAGCCTCCTTTATGCTTAGCTATATCCGTACATTTTAATTCCACATAGAATTTAAATAATTAAAAATCAAATCTCTACTTTAGATAATTAATATGTTATAGAAATATGTACGTAGTACTAATTACATACCCATTTTCTGTCACGGTTTTGCTGCTCTGGCCAGGTATCAAGCTCTTGAGTGACCTCCAACGCAAACATGTATCCTCTGCATCCTCCTTCCAGGCTGAGGCTGCACATTTCCTCTCTACTTTTGCTTCTGAACTCCCATACTCCCAGCGGAGTTTCCTGATCGAGAGAAAAAATACAGAGACAAACCAGTTATATATAACGTTAAGGTTCTTATATATGCTTCATCATTAATTTCCTAACAATCATCAAACCAAATACAAATAAAATTAAGCACAATTAGTACGTACTCTTAGGGTTCCTTTGACCCCTGCTTCCTCAAAGGCTTCACGACAAGCAGCTTCTAAAACAGTCTCATCATCCTCCCATCCACCCTGACACAGACACACTCGCAAACATTTGAAGCTAATTAATTAAACCATGCAGCAGATCGTGATGAATTAGTATCAGTTAATCTGGAAATAATGCAGTAATTAATTAAGATGTATGCATACTTTTGGGAAGACTCTGTCATGACGGTCTGGTGAAGAAACCATAAGAACTTGTATCCTGTTCTCAATATCACCAAACTGATCGTCTCCATCGTCTTCTGCTATCCGGTAAGGAATACATCTGTTGCAACACGTGCAAGTACGACCTAGCTCTATGAGTACGTAGTATTCTAGAGTGAATTCCTTCCATAATATATTTTAAACGTAGGGGTAATGCTAGAGTAAGCATTGTTTTAAATCTTATTTGTAAATTATAGATGTGACAATCAAATATGTCACATTCCGACCCGGGATCCACCACATCACGAGTCTGACCTCACCGTAGCACGATATTGTCCGTTTTGGGCCCCGACCACGCCTTCACGATTTTGTTTCTGAGAACTCACACGAGAACTTCCCAGTGGGTCACCTATCCTGGGATTGATCTCGCGCGAACTCGGTTAACTTCGGAGTTCCTACGGAACTCGAAGCCAGTGAGCTCCCAAAAAGTTTCGTGCTAGGTAGAGATGAGAATATACATATAAGGATCACTCCCCAGGGCGATGTGGGATCTTACACTCCAACCCCCCTTAGGGGCCCGACATCATCGTTGGCACACTTTTGGCCAGGGAGAGGCTCTAATACCAAATCTAACACATCCTGACCCGGGGCCCACCGCATCCCGAGCCCGACCTCACCATAGCACGATATTGTCCGCTTTGGCCTCGACCACACCCTCATGGTTTTGTTTCTGGGAACTCACACGATAACTTCCCAGTGAAACACCCATCCTGGGATTGCTCTCGCACGAACTCGCTTAACTTTACAGTTCCTATGGAACTCGAAGCCAGTGAGATCCCAAAAAGCCTCGTGCTAGGTAGAGATGGAAATATATATATAAGGATCACTCCCCTGGGCGATGTAGGATCTTACAATCATATAAGGTATGTTTCTACTTTTACACTGATGGGGAAGAAAGTAAGAGTTTGGAGGCATGATAGAGGATTTTGCAACCCGCTCGCGACAATGTGGCATATTCTCTTTGATGCATCCACTCTGACTTGATTTCTCTTTATACATAGGTTCTTCTTACTATTTTCGAGTATTTCAGCTTACTAAGTGATTTTAAATTTCGGGGTCAAATTTTTTTTATAAGGAGGGTAGATTGTTACATCCCACCCCCGCTTTTATTTTAAAATTTGTTTTGGGTCTTAAATGGTGAGCCCAAGGGCCCCACCCCTGATTTTGATCCCGGGCCGGGATGTGTCAAAATAAGACTCTAGGATTTACATAATTTAAAAATGTAGATCAAACGTCAACAACCACGTCATGTGATTTACATAATATGATTTTAAAAGATGGTTACTATTATCATAATAATTTTATGATTTAAGAATTCCGTAAATGAGAAAATAAAAAGATGGTGCAAAATATAAAAACATAAAGAAAGTTCAGTCATGCCTTATTGTAAGTTGTAATTGATATGACCTATGACTGAGATCAAGACAATTTGCATGCATCCATCAAACAGCAAAGTCAAGTGTATATATGATCAAGGTATGCATGCTATAGCTATCTATATATATTGCTATTGTATTACCAGTGGTTATTAGTTAATTGGGACTTGGAACCTTTTGTTTTTATTTTCTAATTTGGTGCTCCCTACTATATATTATATTTATTATCAGTAAGTTGATTATTTTTTACTTTCATCGAATTCTAAAGTATTGCAATTTGAACGCACTCGATCGATCGAGAGGAAAGACAAATGAATGGAAAACTTGACTAATAACGCTGCAGCAACTGATAAACACAAGGGACGAAAAATCAGGCGCCAACAGTAAAAATACATACATACATATACATATACATATATATATATATATATATATATATAAGTGAAATGAAACTAAGAGAAACCCCCAATTACATGAAACTCAGACGAAAGTATTTGATGAAGCAATGAATGGAAAAGAAGGGCGTACTATTGCTACATACGTACCCAGAAACGAGTCGGAAATTGTTGTCATAGCGTTGCCGATGTCGCCCAGTTCGCGCTAGTTGCACAGAAGATGACATCATGATGTTTGTATATATATATTCTTCTATATATCTACGGAAACTATCCTTCAAACCCAAAGCCAAGAAAATTAATTAATTAAAATGAATGAGGCAATTTCGATCTGATTCTAAAGTAGATCGGTTTTAAAAAAACAAAAACCACAATAATTAGAAGCATTAAGAGAGAGAGATACAAGTAAAGCTAGAACAAGAGGAATTAATCAATACAGATATTTGTATATATTGATTTCGAAGGTAGGTTACGTACCTGGTAATTAGTTTTGTATGAACTTTGAGGAAAAAGAACCAGCTGTACTACCTAGCTAGCTAGCCTTCATAACATTAAACTCTCGTCTCTTTCTCTCTCGATCGATCAACGAAAATTTCTTATTAAATGATCAGCTAGCTTCTCATATATCTCGTCAACAAACAAACTCGACCGATTATAAAGGCAGGTCAAGGCCAGCCGCTGCGAGCTAACCTTGAACAATGCAGCACAACATTTACGTCCAAGGATCGACCCTAATATTTCTTAGTTTCTTCCAAGAGGCGGCCGGACAAGTTGCCAACTGACTTGTATATGTAGATATCTTTGTGTTATACTGAAGATTTTCCTGGAGATGAGTAAAATTAGAAAGGGAATAATACAGAACAAGAAATATCGTATGCTGCCAAAAATTGATTAATATGCATGAATAATTATGTATTAACGCACCTTAATTAATCTTCCACTTTATATATTGGTTGCTACAACAAGCTGCGATGGAAGTAGATGCGGCTTTTTATTAAACTGAACAGTACCAATACATTTTCATTAAAGTTCTAAAAAAATAATGTACCCATATAATTATTAACATATTTCATAAAATAACTATTGATATATTTTAAAGCTTAAAATTAGCATGAGTACATTTAGCAAAATTAAAAATGGGTACAAATAAATTTAAAAATATGGGTAAAATACAATAAAAGTTTAAAAAATATAGGCAAAAAAAAGAATTAATATATGGGGACAAATTAAAACTGAAAAGAAAATTGGTACAAATTAAAAAAGGGTTACAAATTAAAAATGGGTACAAATTACAAATAAAAATATTGATTAAAAAATTAGTCATAAATATAAATATACCGAATGTAACGTTTCTAACACTAAATGAATATATTTAAAAATAAAAAAAATAGTTTATTATTAAAATAATTAATGACATATGTTAAAATATAAGAACCTTGATAAAAAAAAATTAAAAGAATAATATTTTAATCGTAAGAAAAATATGAATGAGAGCCTAATTTTTCTTATGTTAAATTAAAGTTGTTAAAAAGTTCTATGTGGAAAAACTAAAAAAGATATACTTTAGACTTCTCAATTATGCATGCAGAAGCTTCGTCCATCGTTTTGTCATGTCATCTTTAACTAATAAAATCTAGCTCTTTTTTTATGATCGAGCATTTTCCCACCACTTGATTACTCTATTTATTAGCTAGTATATATTGCTTAACCACGTGGCTATCTTTTCTCGCATGATCGACGGCCATACTAGCTTACGTGCTTCGGGTTACTTTTGGTTTGTCTCTTTTTACATATCTTCCACACCAAAAGCAAAACAAACAAATTATGAAAATGAAACTTTAACGAAAAAGTGCTGATATGGTTCGCTTTAACAAAAAAGTCACATTTTTTATATTAAAAAGTTAATAATAATATTATTCACTTTATCTTTTATTTAGTTTCTATTGTTAAAACTCAAATTTTTCAATTCATTTTCATTAGTTTTCCTTTATTTTGAAAACTTTATAAAAAAGATACTGATACTATTCACTTTAATGAAAAACTATATTTTTACACTAAAAAGTCAATTCTGATAGTATTTACTTTACTTTTTATTTAGTCTTTATCGTTAAAACTCAAAGTTTTCAATTTATTTTCATTAATTTTCCTTTATTTTGGGAGCTTTAACGAAAATGTATTAGTACTGTTCACTTTAACGAAAAACTATATTTTTACACTAAAAAGTCAATCCTAGTACGATTCACTTTACCCTTTATTTGGTTCTTATTGTTAAAACTCAGAGTTTTCAATTCATTTTCATTAGTTTTCCCTTATTTTGGAAACTTTAACGGAAATGTATTGATACTGTTTACTTTAACGATAAGAACAAAATAAAGGGTAAAGTAAATAATACCATAATTCACTTTTTAGTGTAAAATTGTAGTTTTTCGTTAAAGTAAACAATATCAGTACCTTTTTGTTAAAGTTCCCAAAAAATAATGTACCCACATAATTATTAACATATTTCATAAAATAACTATTCATATATTTTAAAGCATAAAATTAGCATGGGTACATTTAGCAAAATTAAAAATGGGTACAAATAAATTTAAAAAATATGGGTAAAATACAATAAAAGTTTTTAAAATATGGGCAAAAAAAGAATTAATATATGGAGACAAATTAAAATTGAAAATAAAATTAGTACAAATTAAAAAAAAGGTTGCAAATTAAAAATGGGTACAAATTACAAATAAAAATATTGATAAAAAATTAGCCATAAATATAAATATATCAAATGTAACGTTTCTAACACTAAATTAATATATTTAAAAATTAAAAAATATTTTATTATTAAAATAATTAATGACATATGTTAAATTCTAAGGACTTTGATAAATAAAAAAATATTTTAATCGTAAGAGAAATAGGAATGAGAGACTAATTTTTCTTATATTAAATTAAAGTTGTTGAAAAGCTCTATGCGAAAAGAAAAAAAAAGATATACTTTAGCCTTCTCAATTATGCATGCAGAAGCTTCGTCTATCGTTTTCTCGTCATCTTTAACTAATAAAATCTAGCTCTTTTTGTATGATCGAGCATTTTCCCACCACTTGATTACTCTATTTATTAGCTAGTATATATTGCTTAACCACGTGGCTATCGTTTTCTCGCATGATCGACGGCCATACTAGCTTGCGTGTTTCGGGTTACTTTTGGTTTGTCTCATTTTACAAATCTTCCACACCAAAGGCAAAACAAACAAATTATAAAAATAGAACTTTAATGAAAATATATTAATACTGTTTACTCTAACGAAAAATTATATTTTTACACTAAAAAGTCAATTATGATACTATTCACTCTACCATTTATTTGGTCTTTATCGTTAAAACTCAATTTTTTAAATTCTTTTTCATTAATTTTTCTTTATTTTGGGAACCTTAATGAAAAGGTACTAGTACTGTTCACATTTACGAAAACCCATATTTTTACACTAAAAAGTCAATCATAGTATTATTTATTTTACCCTTTATTTGGTTAGAACTCAAAGTTTTCAATTCATTTTCATTTGTTTTCCTTTATTTTGGGAACCTTAACGAAAAAGTACTTGTACTGTTTGCTTTAACGAAAAACCACATTTTTACACTAAAAAGTCAATCTTGGTACTATTCACTTTACCCTTTATTTGGTTCTTATCGTTAAAACTCAAAGTTTTCAATCCCTTTTTATTAGTTTTCCTTTATTTTGGAAACTTTAACGAAAATATACTGATACTGTTCACTTTAACGAAAAGTCACATTTTTACACTAAAAAGTTAATCATTGTACTATTCACTTTACCCTTTATTTGATTTTTATCATTAAAACTCAAAGTTTTCAATCTCTTTTCATTAGTTTTCCTTTATTTTGGAAACTTTAATGAAAAATTACTGGTACTGTTCACTTTAACGAAAAGCCACATTTTTACACTAAAAAATAAATCCTGGTACTATTCACTTTACCATTTATTTGGTCACTTTACTATTCAATTTACCATTTATTTTGGGAACTTTAATGAAAATGTACTGATACTATTTACTTTTACGAAAAATCACATTTTTACATTGAAAAGTCAATTCCAGTACTATTCATTTAACCTTTTATTTGATCCTTATCGTTAAAACTCAAAGTTTTTAATCCATTTTCATTAGTTTTCCTTTAGTTGGGAACTTTAACGAAAAGATACTCGTACTATTCACTTTAACGAAAAGTCACATTTTTATACTAAAAAGTCAATTTTGGTACTATTCACTTTACTTTTTATTTGGTCATTATCGTTAAAACTCAAAGTTTTCAATCTCTTTTCATTAGTTTTTCTTTATTTTGAGAACTTTAACAAAAATATATTAATATTGTTCACTTTAACGAAAAACTACATTTTTACACTAAAAAGTCAATCATAGTACAATTGACTTTACCCTTTATTTGGTCATTATCGTTAAAACTCAAAGTTTTGAATCTATTTTCGTTAGTTTTCCTTTATTTTGGAAATTTTAACGAAAATGTATTGGTACAGTTCACTGAAAATGTACTGGTACAGTTCACTTTAACGAAAAGTCATATTTTTATACTAAAAAGTCAATCTTAGTGCTATTCACTTTACCATTTAGTTGGTCTTTATCATTAAAACTCAAAGTTTTCAATCTATTTTCATTAATTTTCTTTTATTTTTTTGCTATAATTTTTGTGAAGAAAAATATTACTCTAAAATTGATTTTAAAGTATTTATTATATTTTAAAAATATCATTTAAATTTCATAAGTTGTGGGACATTAAATGTATAAAAATATGAGTTAAATCTCTTAAATAAGGCTAAAAACTTCGATAAAAATATTTAAACAAACAAGATTTTAGTCTAACAATTAGATTCATTACAGACCTGAACCAAAATGGCTCTTTAATATAATATTATAAGCGTTGATCAAAATCCTCTTAGTCTCCGGTTTCAATAATTATTGTTTCTATTAATCTAGATGCCTTCAATAATTCAACATCCATTCAATAATTTATCCAACATACTAAACAAAATACTTTGCACAAGAAGACACTTAAATTTATTACTAGAAAATAACAACATAGTACAATTAAAATTATTACATAAATGCTTAACCAAAATCATCAATGTTCACCTTCTCGCCGTCATACATGCTCAACCAAATTCTTGGGGAGTGTGTCATGACATTGAGGAGCTTAAATTCTATTTAAACGTCTCATATACTCACTCAAAGTGACCCTATCATGTCGGGTCTCATGTGTGGTTAGAGCGAGATATTCAACATCTCTTGCAATAGCTCTCGCATGTGTTGGTTGGTCATCATCCACATCTTCAATTTCGATGTACTTATTTTCCACAATCATGTTGTGCAAAATTATGCACATCATCATGATTGAATAGAGGTCTTCGGTCTGCCAAAATTGTGCAGGCCCTCTAACAATGACCCATCGAGCTTGTAGGATCCCAAACGCTCTCTCCACATCCTTTTTGTAAGACTCTTGCCTTTGCAAAAATAATTTCTTCTTTACACTATCGGGATGAGAAATTTTTTTTACAAAGGTAGACCAGCTAGGATAAATACCAGCAGTTAGGTAGTAACCTAGCTCATACCTATTAACATTTACCTTGTATCGAAATTCTGGTGCCCATCCATTGACAACATCATTGAACAGAGGAGAAGACCAAAGAACGTTGATATCGTTGTTTGATCCAGGAGCGTCGAAGAAAGCATGCCAAATCCATGTGTCGTAAGACGCCACAACCTCGAGCACGATAGTTGGCTTGTTATGACGGCCCTTGAATTGGCTAGCCAAAACAGTAGAACAATTCTTCCACTCCAAATGCATACAATCGAGACTTTTTATCATGCTAGGGAAGCCTCTTTTGTCTGCCTTGTGTAAAAGCATCTTCAAGTCTTCACGATTTGTCTTGCGGAGGTATGTGGCTCCATATATGGTTTGAATTGCCTTATAGAAGCGCTTTAAGTTCTCAATAACAGTACTGTCTGCAAGTTGGCAATACTCGTCAGTTGAGTCTGCAAAGCACCCATTAGCTAGCATGCGAAAAGCAGATGTGAGCTTCTGATGAGGTGATAGACTTTGTCAGCCTGTAGCATCTATCTTCCTTGCAAAGTAATGGTCATGATTGACAATTACGTTCAAGATGCTTTCAAAAAGCTCTCTCCTCATCCGAAATCGCCTTCGAAAATCATGAGTAAGAAATATCGGACGCTCGATGAAATAATCTTTCGCCATTTGGTTATGACACTTTTCTCTATCATGCTGTACAAATGAACACCCCGTGATAGAACCATGATGGCTAGATTCTCCATGGTGCTTAGATTGCATAAACGAGTTTACAAGTTCAGCTTCGGCATTGAACAATTTTGCGTCCTCAATCTCAATCCTTGCTTGGTATTGTGCCATCTGCATTGCCATGCTATGCCTTCTTCTATCACCCATTGATGAAATATTGAGGATTTTTAGGAAACAAAAAATCTTTGAAAGTTGAAAGATTGGTGAATATAAATGATGATTGAAGGTTGAAAGGTTGTGTAATCAACTAATATTGGACATATGTTTATATAGAGGATGATTGATGAAAGTTGAACGGTTGGAGAAAGTTGAAAGTTTGGTGTGGTGAAAGTTGAAAGTCTGGTGTTGAATGGTTGGTGAATTGAAAGTTTGGTGTTGAACGGTTAGTGAATTGAAAGTTTGGTGAAAGTTGAAGGTTTGTTTTGTGGAAAATTTAGTGATTTTTTAATATTTATCGGAATTTAAATATTTTTAGATTAAAATGTTCATAAAATTAATTTATGATAGTCTACATATTTATTTTTTTTAATTTAATTTAAGAAAAAAATTAGCCTAAGTTCATTCTTTAATAATCCGGGACTAAAATTTTAGGCCAAAAAGGTTGGAGCAGAAAAGTTGTTTATGGGCTAAAAGCTAAGTTTTCCGGGCTAAAAATTTTAGCTTTTAGCCCAAGGGTTGGAGATGATCTAAATCTATTTAGGACTCTAATCTCTTTTATTTCTAAACGGAACTAAAATAACTTATATTATTGAAACTGAACCAAAATAGCTCGTATTATTTTTGAAATTGAACCAAAATAGCTCGCATTATTTTTGAAACTAAACCAAAATAGCTCGCACTATTTCTGAAACTGAACCAAAATACCACACTATTTATGAAACTACAGCAAAATCGCCACACTATTTCTGAAACTAAACCAAATAACCTACACTAATTCTAAAACTGAACCAAAATATCACACTACTTCTAGAACTACAACAAAATAAAACACACAATTTCTGAAACTGAACCAAATTACCACACTATTTCTAGAATTGCAACAAAATAACCCAAATTATTTCTGAAACTGAACTAAAATAATCTATACTATTTATGAAATTACAGCAAAATAACCCATACTATTTATGGAACTGCAGCAAAATAACCCAAATTATTTATGAAACAAAACTAATATAATCTACACTATTTATGAAATTACAGCAAAATAACCTATACTATTTATGGAACTGCATCAAAATAACCCAAATTATTTCTGAAACTAAATCAAAATAATTCACACTATTTCGGAAACTACAGCAAAATAACTTATACTATTTTTGAAACAACAATAAAATAACCACACTATTTCTAAAACTAAACCAAAATAAATACTATTTTTAGAAATACAATAAAACAAGAACAAGGCTGAACGACAAACACCGAAAATAGATCCAAACAAAAATCCCCTTTCTTTCCCAAAACTGAAAACAAAGAGAATTAATTACCAAATAACAGTTACCGTGCCAAATGTAGAGAAAAACAGATATTAATTGGGGAAAATTCCATTTCTAAAAAATTATTGCAAAAATATGTATAATTTGAGAATTTAATTAATTAAGAAAGTTGGAAGGAGTTGCATAGAATTAGAAGCTTCCATTTATTGTCATATAAAAAGAAAAGAGAAGCCTGTATAATAAAAGCCATGAAATTCCAAAACCTCCTTCGACCGCTCCACCTCCGTCTCCATGCATAAAATTACAAGTTGCATGCTACTTTCTGTCCTACCCAATGTCAGTTTATTGTAAATGCTTATGGCTTCAAACAAACTCACTGGTACCGACCTTCCAGGGGCACGTCCTTGACAATATCATAGTTCTACCTGTACCCAATTGCAAACCGATAAAAAAAAAGGGGGTGGGTCGCTAGTTACTTGGAAGTAATTATGGAAAATAGTATTTTATTGCAGGTTGGGCTTTAATTCAGTCCGTGTTTTTAATGTTTGTAGCGTTAGATTTTGTTTTTATGGTTAAATCTCAAGCCCTTTTGATTAAATAAAAGTTTAAGGTAATTTTTTATTATTAAAATTTTTTTTTGTCCAAATCCCTTTCATTAAGCCTCTCCTTTTTTTTTTCGTGAAAAAAAATTATTTAACTGAATTGGTGTCCAACTGTAGCGTAGGTTTTGCGCTCCTAGTTCGCTTAAAAGGTCGAGGAAGGATTCTAGCCTTTGGATCTTCAACATGAGGCCCGTCCAACGGTCCAAATCTTCACCATCTGGACCCAAATTCAATTGAATTTTAACTTTGAAAAGCCTGACCCAAATTCATTTCACACTTAGCTCAATGTGCATGGGTGCATTTTTATAATTTATTTAGCTTGGAATACTGTTTTATTTATTTATTTTTATGAAAAACAATCAACTACAAGAAGTACCAGATACAAACATTTTTTTAGTGACCAATTTTTAAATCAATCAAATACCACTTCGTCTATCAAATGTACCACAGAATGAGCCATAACAATGATATTTTCACATGTATATATGAATACGTGTTTGTAATGTATTTTCACGTGCATGCAATGTTCTATTGACTAGATAAAATCTGCAGTTTCAAGTCTAAACAAAAAATTATAATTAAGCAAAGCACATTTACATCACGTTCATGATTCTATATATTTACAATTACCAAGCGCAAGCAGGATAATCAACAAAATTGTTCATCTCCCGTTGGTGAGCTCAAATCGAAATCCAACCTCGGACTACATTCTGTCGGAGGTCAATCAGCCCTTTCCCCTTCAAATTTTCAAATGCTGCTGCCTTGGCTCTGCATTTCTAGTTACTTCCCTCTCAAGACCTAGTTCCATTACGGCAGGGCAACTCCACTTTCTCGATCAGCTGCTGACTGCAGCAACCTTTCTTCTGACTTGTGACTCAATCATGTCCTCCACTCCGGTCTTTTGTCTTTTAACTCACAGTTAGCTACATGTTGATATCTCACTCTCTAATCTCTCCAGAGTCTCCTCTCTCTCTAGTAATATATGTACACCTTGGGAAAGCCTGAAACAGAACAAGGTACACTAGCCACTTGCTTTTATTCTAATCACAATGTTGTATGATATCCAATATTGACAGCTTACCTTTTCACAATAAATTTCTTCCGAATTTTATAAAAGATGAATTCAATCATATGAGGAATGCATGGAACGGAACATTGATCATTGAATCTATGTTGTTCAATTCTCAGGTAAACTGCGGCTGGGCTATAAAACATGTTTATATCAAATGCCTACGAGCATCTGATGGTATTTCTCTTCATAAAGCTGAAAGATGTCTCAATTTCAATATTCATAAATTGGCTTGACTTATGAGAAAGAATTACAAATTAAGAAAAAGCTCAAAGGTTTCATTGCAATAGTATTAAAAGATTAGAAATCATTGAATCCACCAATAATTTCAGACGTTGACGTTAAAAACTAGCTAGTTAAATTTTTATGGTTCATTCATACTGCTTTGGTGTCACATAACATTTGCAGTCGCCAGTCGTGGATATAAAACAAGTTACATTCCAATCATACTCATCATATTCATACCATAAAATGCAAAATCTCGAGCTGCGGATCTTTTTGTCTGTTTGTTTAAGAGCCAATAGACAAAAAAGAAGTGAAACATGTTGTTTTCTAATAGGTGACGCTGAATGTTGAGAGTTTTAGTTCCATGTCGCAGAAAGATTTGTTCATAAGTAATTGAGTTATTTTTTATATTGTCAACTGGTTTTATAGTGGAATTTCAACTTTTTTCATGGTATCAGAGTAGATTGTCTATCGTGTGAAGCCTAATGACCACATATACCCCACGTCATTTGATTTGTGTTGTCCACGTGTTAGGCTTAAAAATTCGTCACGCGTAAGAGACCATGTTAAAAGTATTAATCTCGTATCGCCAAATGTGAGGTAACGTGTTGAGAATATTAATTACATGGAAAAAACAAAAAAATTTACATATACTTATAAGTTTACTAAAACACTGCATCTTTGCAAACAACTTTGTCCAGTTTTTAAATAATAATATTTAGGGTAAATCTTAGTTTACTACTCTCAAGTTTTGTGGTTTTCGACGTTTGGTACATGAAGTTTTTTTCATCCCAGAGTCATACCTAAAGTGTTAATTTTGGGACAGTCTCATACATTCGTTAGTCTGACTATTAAATCAGCTGTTAACTGATGAAGTGGTGCCCACGTGGACAATGATTGGACGCCACGTGTCAATATGGGGGCCACGTGAATATTAAAAAAAATAAAATAAAAAAAATCTGGGCATCCTACCCGTCTTGACCCTTTCCCTCATTTTCCCTCTCTTCCCTACACCCATCCTCCCCGCACACCCACCCATATGCCCCTCTCCTCCCTCCTCTCCTCTGCACCCACCCAACCTCTATACCTTACCCACCCTCACCATATTCACCTCCCCTCCCTTCTCTATCCTCCACCATCTTCACCCAATTCCTCCCATCAGATCGTCGCCGCATTCAAAACCCCCAAACCCGTCACCGTTACCAAGGCCTCCAAGATCAAGATCGTTCAGCAATTGAGACGACGATTTGCTATCTCCAAAACGCCGATCCGCTACTGGCTCCGTTGATCCACCGCCACCTGAGGCCAACCTTCGATAACACCGACCCATTTGTGCGGCAGTGAGGCCTGCATTATACCCAGATATGTGGAAGAGGAATAGGCAGATGGATGTGTGTGCGGGGAAGGTGAGTGTAGAGGAGAGAAGGGAGGGAGAATGAAGGGAATGGGTGGGTGTGCAGGGATGATGGGTGCAGGGAAGAGAACGGAAGGAGAAGGAGTGAGGGGTGAGGTAGGACGCCCATATATATATATTTTTTAATCTTTTAATTTTTAATTTTTTAATTTTTTAATTTTTTTAAAATATTCATGTGGGTCCATATTGACACGTGGTGCCCAATCATTGTCCATGTGGGCTCCATGTCATCAGTTAACGGCTGATTTAACAGCCAGACTAACAGATGTATGAAACTGTCCCAAAATTAACACTTTAGGTATGACTCTAGGACGAAAAAAACTTCATGTACCAAATGTTAAAAACCACAAAACTTGATAATAGTAAACTGAGATTAACCCTAATATTTATTACTTGTTAGTAATCATCATGAGAATCCAAACGAAGAAATGACATGAGCAAACGGCAGAAGGGAAAGAGACAGAGAACCGTAGAGGTTACAAAGCTTATTATGGTTTGTATATAATTAATAGTTTAATCTAAGACTAGTTTGATGTATTATTTAATCCAACAGGTCGGATCCTTTTAGTGAGAATTTTAAAGATTTGTAAATCGTGTCTATTCATCAGTTTTTGTCAAGTATTGTTTGTATTTAATTTTAAATAAAAATACTTAAAATAATTTCTAACCACCCCGATGTATAATAAACGAATATGATTCACGAATTCTTAAAATCCTCACAAAGAAGACCGACGAGGATCCGGATTCTTATTTAATTGCTCAGTAGGAGCCATGTCAACTTAGCTCATAGTTGGCCAGCCCAACTCCCTTTCTGTTTCTCTGTCTCTCTGTCTCTTTTTAATATTCTTTGTTGAATGCTTTTATGTATAAAAATGGAAAAGTATATATATATATATATACGAGTATACGTATTACGTAATGTATATTGTCTTAAATCTGCCGTCAAGATGAGATTGATGGGATTGTATTGTTCTTTGCCTTCTTGTAGGTTTTAGAGATGACTCTAAGATGAAAAAAACTTTATATACCAAATGTTGAAAATCACGAAACTTGAGGATAGTAAACTGAGATTAACACTAATATTTATTACTTGCTAGTAATCATCATGAGAATCCAAACGAAGAAATGACAAGAGCAAATGGCAGGAGGGAGAGAAACATAGAGAACCGTAGATGTTACAATGCTTATTATGGTTTGTATATAATTAATGTGTTTAATTAATAGTTTAATCTAAGACTAGTATGATGTATTATTTAATCCAACAAGTCAGATCCTTTTAGTGAGAATTCTAAGGATCTGTAAATCGTGTCTATTCATTGTATATCGTGAGATCAGTTTTTGTCAAACATTATTTGTATTTAATTTTAAATAAAAATACTTACAATAATTTCTGACCACTCCATGTAATAAACGAATATGATTCACGAATTTTCATAATACTCACAAAGAAAACCGGCGAGAATCCTGATTCTTATTTAATTGCTCAGTATGAGCCATGTCAACTTAGCTCATAGCTGGCCAGCCCAACTCCCTCTCTCTCTCCGTCTCTTTTTAATATTCTTTGTTGAATGCTTTTATATATATAAACGGAAAAGTAAATATATATATATATATATATGAGTATATGTATTACGTAATGTATATTGTCTTAAATTTGCCGTCAAGATGGGATTGTATTGTTCTTTCCTGTCTTTTTTTGTGCAGTTAAGTTTCAAGTTTACTTTTTTACGTGGTTGTATTGTGTGATTAAGTTGGATAAAATGGCGAGCTTGGCATAGCAGAAGATAGCTTTTGTTGTGCCGCTAGTCCCACCTGTATTGGTATTGCTGTGCACGCACAAAGAAATGCCCCTCCCTCAGTCCCTCTATCTCTCTCAAGTTCCCAACTTGCATTAGCAGACAACTATTATTCTGCTTTACAGCCCACACAAAAAAAAGAAAAAGAAATGAACACACACAGAAAGAATAAATTCATTTGAAAAAATATATAATCGACCAAAATAAATATATAAATAAACAGAGGCTGACAGACACGCGCTCCCTCTGTCACGCTGTCTCTCTTATTCAGTTATTCTGGTTCACACTTGACTCATATTTGATGCTTTGTTTTGGTGCTTGAGCATAAACTTTTGGTGGGTTCATTGCTTCGCAATTGAAATTGGATTTGCATGGGGTGAGGTGGGGGTGGGTTTTCTGTCTGTCCCTTTGATTGATTGAACTAGAACTATATATCCATAGTCAAAATTCAAGAGAGATAGAGGATATTATTTGTATTTAATTTGGTCTGTTATATTATTAGTTTATGATGTGTTTGTGTTGATCAAGTTGAATTTGGTGGTTTGGTAGAGAGTGCGAGAGAAAGAAGTAGCAGTACAAGTGTTGTCGGCGCAACGCAAGGTCACTTTCTGTCGGCATGGTTTGTATCCAATCCAACGATGATATTGATATTTGAATATTTGATTGCATTTCCCTTCAATTTAATTTAATCCAAATTACAATCCGGATTGATGCTTCTCCGATTCTCTAATCTTCTCCTCTTGTCTTTACATTTTGATTTCTACCTGCATATTCTTCCATTCATTCATTCATTCCTTCATTCAAACATGCCTTTTTTCTTTCTATAATTATATCTCCTGCCTGCAACTTTCCATGTCCTGAAATTCCAATTGGATTTGGGTGGCAATTTTCCTTCTTCTTCTCGTTGTTGTTGTTGTTGTATTGGGAGGCTGTTCGTTCGTGTTGCCATTGGCAAATGAAGCTCGAGTATTTAGACATCTGGCTGCCGTACTTTTCTGGGACAAGGACTAGAGGTTTGCAGCTGCCTAAACCCCATGATACAATGATGCTTTGTTTCTATCTATGTTACTCTGCATTTCTTCTATTCTATTGCATTTTGAATGTATATCGCTACTATTCCGTTGGCATGACATTTTACTTGATTTTAAAGGCTTCGACTTTAATTTCAAAAACCATTGCTTTGCGGCCGCCGTTGCAATCATTGAAATTTTGCACCCTTAAAGTTAATCCCACTCTCACAACTTGCTGTCTAATCTGTTTTATAGTTATCTGATGGAAGACCAATAATAAGGAAATAAAGAATTGAAAAGAAATAGTTACATCTGATGGATTTAAACTCCCTTGCTTTCTGTGCACACCTTATCTAGATTATCATCTTCAGCGTTTTGTATCATCTGGATTCCAGGTTCAATGCATGATAATTCGTTTTACAACAATACTACCCATAGTTGAAGTGGTTCCCATACCAAATGTCAGCGTCTCTTGCAGCAATACTAGGAGGTGTTGCAGAAGCCGTGACTTTGGTGGGGATAAGTATCATACTCATATGGTTCTGTATATCTCGCAATAGGAATGCTTCAAGAACTTCTGAAACAGGTTCTTCTGATCCTTCTATTCAAGGTAACTCTTGTATCACATATGTTTCTTTCTTTCCTAGGGGAAACACACTTAGTATAGCATAAACAACGGCCTTTCAATTATCTATTTTGATAACTTGTAGTGGGAAGACATGGAGGGGTTGAGTTGTCAATGCGAGAAACAAGGCTTTTTCATATGGAAGAACTGTCTCTGGCCACAAAACATTTCAGTGATAAAAATTTGATTGGGCAAGGAAAATTTGGGGAGGTGTATATGGGATTTCTCCAGGATGGAATGCTTGTAGCCATCAAAAAGCGACCTGGAACAGCTAGTCAGGAATTTATCAATGAGGTAATGATCACTGTCCTAACCTTACAGGTGAAAGAAAAAAAAGTTAATGAATTTGCAAGGCCTTTTGACAAATTGGTTTTTCTCTTTCACGACATTCGAGTATTATATATAATTTTGAGTTTGTTTTAGGGTGATAGGGGTTGTGCATTAACTGCCTATATATATTTGAAGAATGACCAGTATATGCTGTTTGAACAAAATATTAAAAAAAAACAAAAAAAAAAAATCTCTGTGTACAGGTTCTAGTCGTAAGTTTGAATCAGTTTTTTTTTTCTTCCTTACCAATTTTTCTTCCTGATGAATTTGATGGACTGGTATATGCTTTAGTTTTTTCTCTCTTTGAATTCCTATTTGTGTTTTTGCATTGAACAGTGTATCATGGTTTATCTAACTGGACAGAATATTATATTAGGTACACACACTCTCAGCAATTCAGCATCGGAATATTGTTACTCTCTTGGGTTACTGTCAAGAAAATAATCTACAGTTTCTTGTGTACGAATACATTCATAGTGGAAGTGTTTCCAGTCACTTGTATGGTAAAACTCTATCCAGCCACCATTTTTAATTTCGTTAGTAAAAAATTATGCTGGTGATATAAATATCAACTTAGCATATAAAAGGTTTCATTAACTTCGTGTGATATGCATATCGAATTATCATACATGCAATACTGTATTTCATACGAAAACCTTTTGTTTTATCAATTGTTGTATCTGTAATGCCTAAATTTCAGCATATTGAGTTTTTCAAATTTTTCTTTGCAGGCACTGGCCAGCATTCACGTGAAAAGCTAGAATTCAAGAACTGCCTATCAATAGCTCAAGGGGCCGCTAAAGGTGATCATCTGCAAAATCAGTGAGCATTTGTGGCTTTCCTGGTATCAGGTTTTCATCTCTTTAGACAAAAAATATTCGGTTATGAGTATTGGTCCGTCAAATTCTTTTGTTAGCAACTGTAAGACTTTCAGATGTTCTAAAGTTCCTGCTTCTTTTTGTGAGAAGTCTGGAAGCAACGGTCTCCTATTTATTATGACTCATTTAGCTCATCTGTCTGCAGGCTTAGCTCATCTTCACTCTTTGAGTCACCGTCTAGTGCACAAGGATTTTAAAACAGCCAATGTTCTTGTAGATGAAAACTTCATAGCTAAGGTTGCAGATGCGGGAATTCACAATTTCCTGGGAAGAGTTGATATTGCAGGCTCATCTTCTCAAGCGACTGCTGATGAGATGTTCCTTGCTCCAGAGTAATAGTCTCTCCATCTCTCTTTGTTTTTGTTTTTTTTTTCTCTTTGTTGGATAAGGTTGGGTGAGGGGGTGGGGGGTTGAAGGGCATTGCTCTTAGTTCTCGGTGTTTTATTAACCATTCAAGCGAATGCTAAGAATAGTTGTCATTTTATCCAAATTTCTGTTTAATTTTGCAGGGTCAGAGAATTCAGACGATTTTCAGAAAAAAATGACGTATATAGTTTTGGTGTATTCCTCCTGGAGTTAGTGAGTGGACGAGAAGCAAGAGATTTTGCATCTTCTGACTTAAACCAGAACATGGTTGAATGGGTATGTGCTAGTGTCTCTTTACAACTGTTGGAATGCATTAGTCATATGATGGTATGCATTCAAATGTTTGCTTACATTGGCTTCTTTTCTCTATATCATATAGTGAAGGACTGGGAATGGTACACTAAATACTTGCTGTGGTGATTGTTGTTACTGTTTATACATAATATGATAGTTAAAAGTTTAATTGCTGCAACTTGCCAACATCACTGTTGAATCTTGAATATGTTGGTAATTTCTTGTTAATGTGTGAAAATCTTAAACTAAAGTTGTTTAATTTTGTTGTTAGGTCTTGTATAAAGGTGCAAAATATTCAAGAGGGCAGCAATGTATCGTGCATCATCGATGAGAGGTTGGGGAATAGCTTCACAGGTGAAGCTATGGAAGGGTTGATACAGTTGATCATGCGATGTCTGGAAGCTTCGAGTGAGAGGCGACCAAGCATGAGCAATGTGGTAGCGGAGCTGGACCGGATAATTGAGAAAGAGATGAGCTTGACAACAATCATGGGGGAAGGAACTTCTACAATGATCCCGGGAAGTCAATTATTTAAAGCAACAAAATAAAGAGACATTGTGTGCGTATGGCATCGCATCCTCCAAATTATTAAAAACTTGGGAGGAGTGATATTTGTGAAATCGGTTTTTTTTTCCTTCTGTGAAAAGAAAAAGGAAATTGTTATACTTTTTTTAGGTTTCCTTTACTTGCTGAAACATGAAACAAGAAAGAGACGGGATATATCAGTTGTTCGATAAGTGTATAAAGCATTATTTTTTTATTTGATAACTTTTACACGATGATGAATGCAAGAGAAGTCTTGTTCTTGTTATATAAACTTGTTTGGGTTAATATTTAGATATTAGGCTTAAATAAAAGGAAAGCTCAAGGATGTTAGATTTAAGAGAGACATGCCCGAAGCTCAGCATCGAGCCAAGAAGCAAACTAAAGCCTTCTCAGCCAAGACACAAGCCAAGTGTCTATAACTGAAGTGACAAGTGATGGAGACTAACCTACTATCAGCCAAAAAGCACTTTCCAGTGGCACTTCAAGTAAAAAAGTTGATTACTCACTACCCTCCAAAGACTTTCAGGTAAGAGCAAAGCCCTAACCCTCGAGCCAAGACATCTATAAAAGAAAGAAGAGAAGACAGAGACGAGGACAATCAAACAAATAAACACACAAACTCTGCTCTTAAGCCAAATTTGCATTCAAAAGCTGTAATCAGCCTAGATCCAGTTCTTTCAACAATAGATTCTTTAGAAAAGCTATTTTTATCTAGTTTAAAAGCTCTGCTACTTTCCAGTATTGTAGTATCGATTCCCTTGTGTAAACTTGTTTACCAACTACTCTTTTTTAGTACACCATCTTAGAGAGTCCTATTTGCATATGGATCTGGTTAATTAAATAGATCTGTTTTCATTAAGAACAACTTGGAAACAAACAAGTGACTCAAAGGGCTTTGAACTCTGTCCATTCGAACATACAAGATTATGAATTAAAAGTCCTTGTTTACAAGGCAAGAAAAAGAACTTAAAGCAGATTTAACCCATCTGCTACAATCCTTTGACAACAAGAAGTTTAAGTAACTTGGGGCGCAAGTAATCGACTTAAACCAAATTTGTTCTACATATGTTATATTGAGATAACAGTGGCACGCCTAACATTTGTTAGTTTTGATTGTGAGCCTCAAGGCCTACACCTAAGGCCCGACAAAGGCACCTTTCAAAACTAACTTTTTATTCTTCTTGTAGTAAACCAGCATACAAGAGCTCAACTATCAATCATCAAAGTGCCAATCCCTTAGGGAGCTGTGCTGAGGTCCAGAGGCCTTATCTAGAAAAATCTTTGCTCAAACAAAACCATTATTTGTTGTTAATATAAATTGGAATTTGGATGTAGCTTTTGGGTTGTTATATATGAATGTTCAACTGTTATTTGCACTAAAAAAATATGTCAAATATAACCAAAAATTAACCCTTAATTTCAAAAATGTCACTTTTTATAAAAACTTTCAAATATATCCAAAATTTCACTTAAATAGACACAAATACCCTCAAATTTAACAATTAAATAAATTAAAGCTTTTTAGCTATCGTCGCCTCAAGCTCTGGTCCAACTTCACATTCGCTTCTACACTCCACCACCATAACCCTATCCCCTTCAACACCCTCATCACCGACATTGAGTGCCGCCATAGTTACTGCAAGTGGGAGTAGCAGAATTTCAATCATGCCTTAACGCCTTTTTTCTTACTAATATCATTTTTAGTTTTAAATATAAAAATGGTTTTTTAAGTTAATCCACATGTCGTAATATGATTGTATTGGCGCCACATCATCACACTAACAGAGCAATTGACGGATTTTTCACCAAAAAACTAAAATGATCACGATAGACAAATTCAAAGAAAGACTAAAATGATTCACGATAGAGAAATTCAAGAACATTACTATTGATTATCATTAATTGTTAAGGGCCAGATTAAAGAGTTATGTCAATGTCACAAATCATTTTGGCTAAAAAGCTCTTAATTTATTTGATTGTTAAATTTGAGAGTATTTGTGTCTATTTAGATGAAATTTTAGATATATTTAAAAGATTTTATAAAAAATGATATTTTTGAAATTAAAAGTTAATTTTTTACTATATTTGATAAAAAGTCATAAAAAATTTTAGATTGTTAATAGCGATTCTCGTCTACATACATATAACGGCAGTTCAGCACTAGGTGAGGATAAGGGCCAGGGATGAAGCCAGAGATTTATGTTAGTGGGGGCATCCACAAACAAGAAAGTCACAGTTAAGAAAATTAAAAAATTTTACTAAACAAAACATTTTTAATTCACAAAATTTTTAACACAATACACTTATAATCATTGTTGGCGAAGTCAGTCATATTGATACCAAGAGAAATGCTAAGGAGACTTTCTCAAAGTGAGCTTCATGAACTCTCTGTCACCTCATGTTTTTTGCATAATGTTGGTACAAAAATTGTGCTAAAAATATTTGATGACGGTTAGTCCATGAAGAGACCCTTTTAGAAAAATCTCCTTAGCATTTCCCTTGATAGGAAGAATTAACATATAAAATTTAATTGTATTGTATTTAGTGTTGGTCGTTTGCATACAAAATTGAACAATTTTTTTTGTAGCACACACAATTTGAGTGGGGGCATCCGCCCCCTCTGGGCCTATAGTAGCTCCGCCCATGATAAGGGCTTTTCCCTTTGTGTAGGATTGCGAGTGAATGAGGTTTTAAGGTTTGTGTCAGTTGGAGAAGAGGAAACTGCGATTCATTTCATTGTAAATTTGTAATAGAGAGGAGAGTGGAGAGGATGCTGCAATGTCTCTCTCTGAAATTATCGTCGTCGTCGTCACCCTCCTCAGCAGCAGCAGCGGCTCCCAGTGGCAATACTCATTCTCATCCGCCTCCCCCGTCGCAAGGTATTGGTCTGGGTCTGGCTCAATTTTTGACAATTTGGTAATTGAATTCAATTTTTTGACGTAATTTCAGGAGGAACGAGCTCTGAGGCATCGCCCTCCGCCACTCTCACCCACGAGTACACCCGCGCCGTCCAAAGCCAATCCTACAACGAAATTTGGTCCAAGGTTCATCAGGTCCACGACCACCACCATGATCCTGGTCATGATGAGCTGCAGGAGGAGGAGGACCTCGACGAATCGGAGAATGAAGAGAGCCGCCACCGCCGGAGTCAGAGGCAGCACCAGCTTCTGTTGGGGCAAGTGCTTCAGCCCAACCGAGAGTGCGTCCAAGAGGCGCTTCGCCTCGCCAAGCCCAACACCCTCACTCGCCTGGTCTCCGACTACTTCGACCAGAGCGAGAACACCACCCAAGCCTGCCTGCTGCTCCTCCACCGCAGCGTCTATCGAGCACGCGAGCTCTATGCTCCACTCCACCAACTCCTCGACGCCGTCGTCCACTCTGACTCTGTGGAGTCGTCACTGAGCCTCAACCTCAGCCTCAGCCAGTCCCAGTGCCGTCGGGCCTTGGACGTCTTTCTTCAGTTCGACCTCCACGACAACCCGTTCCCTTCCCCTGACGACGCCCCCAATTTAGACAACATGCGCCGTTGCTTCTCCCAGCTTAAGCTCCAGCTCGACAGCCGCCTCCGCTCCTCCCGCTCCAAAATCCGCCTCATTCACCGCGCCACTCTTGCCTCCGCCCTCTGCTTCATTGGCACTGCCGTTGGAGTCGCCGTCTCTGCTGTGGCTGTCACAGTCCACGCGCTCACTGCCGCCCTCGTTGTTGTTGCAGCGCCGCCTTTGTGCTGCACTGCCACTAGCACTGGCTCTGGCTCTGGTAGAAGCAGCAGTTGTTGCAATTGCAGCACCATGACTACCACTGAGAAGAAGGAAATTGCCAATATGAAGCAACTTGATGCTGCTGCCAAGGGTACTTGTGTCCTCGACAATGACCTTGCCACCATTGACAGACTCGTTCGCCGCCTCCATGCCGCAGTGGAGGGGGACAAGCTTCTGGTTCGCCTGGGATTGGAGAGGGGATCTGTCAGTGGCACTGCGGTCGACAAGCATCCAATTCAGGAGGTGCTGAAACAGCTGCACAAGAGTCACCCCAATTTCCTGCAACTTGTGGACGAACTTGAGGAGCATATATGCCTCTGCTTTAACACCGTCAACAGGTCCAGATCGCAGCTTTTCCAGCACATCTATACACTTTAATCTCTATCTGCTGAGTAAGTGCTAGTAATTCCTATTTCCTATAACAAATGTAGCAATGTACCAACGTGCATCATTGCGTTGCGTACTTACCATCTTCTCTCGGCAGCATTGTTAACAGATGAGGGCAGTAAGATGCGTCAACGAGCCCACTCAGCAGCTGATTCCCACCAATATATCGTCAGCAAATTACAATCAGGGGTTGAGGCTTGGCTGAATACAAGTGTGTATCAAGGTTATCGTCTTGTTCATGGTAAATATCTTAATTTGCATCTGCATCATCCAGTATGGGCCTGCCTGCTTATGTTTTGAACTTGTGTTCTTGTGTTGATCAAGGAATAAAGATTTAGAACAATCTCTATACAGTCTATGCTTGTTAGGTTTTGCTATGTGCATCCGGAGATATCCATTGTTTAGTGTTTATTCCAACTAACGAGTCTTGTATCAGCAATCATCATTGCTTTTATAATCTCGTCTCATTGTTCATTTTATTATCGACTTGGACTCGTGGTGCTATCTATTAAATGTTGATGCACGTTTTTGTTTAAGGGCCGGTTATTGATGCGAATCTGAATCTGTTTTTTGTCTTACCTAATGCCTATGAAGGTGACAGCTTCTCATGGATGTATGATCCGGTCATCCATCCAGTTCCAGGTGATAGCTTCGTAGCTGATGACCATCAGGTCGATGTCGATGTGAAATTGTGAATACCATTACTCACTCTAGCAGAGAGCTGACTTGAGAAAGAGAATAGTTGTGTTTGCCTCAGAAGAGCTAGTTCAAGCTTCTTGTGTTTTGTTGAGTTGAGTTGGGTTGTTTGAAATGTCGATATATTTTACATATTTATTAAGAAATCTTTGATCATGCTCCTTCCCCTATTTTTTTATGTAAACTTGAACTAAAAGAAAAGAACAAGAGCAATTTTAAACAAGTAATCTTTCCTCCAAGACGGCCCATCTAGGGCTGTATTTATTGGGAATTAACAAACAGTGAGGAGGAAAAAGGGGGGAATTCTATTCCAAACAAGGAAATAAATATAATGGAGTTGTTGTGAGCAGCAGAAAATATCAAGCATTGGGCGTGGAATCTTGTTTTGCCTTGAGAACAACCTCCTCTGTGGTGGTGCCAATGATCTCGTTCGCACGTTTCAGCCCTACGCAGTTATATCGTCCAAGGGTATCCTAATTTCATTCATAGCCATAGCCATAGGCATGGGTAATTAATTAGAACGAGTCAGTAGTACTAGTACTACTAATGTTTGATCGCAGGCCTTACCCGAGTGACAATTCCCAATTTCTCCAACTTCTGAACCGCATCGTCCACATCAAAATTACAATCGTCATTAAACTGTTCTTTGATTAGTTCCTCGCACCGCTTGTCTAGATCCTGCAACACATACATAAACATAACACTTCAATTCAACTTTGTTGCAATATTATTATGATAGGAACAGGAAGAGATCCAATCCAAGAGGAGATGTATATATCATACTAGTAAAGTAGCTTTCCCTTGTTCCATTAGTATGTAAAATGATATTATCACCTCCTTCACCTGCAAATACATTCAACGAGAATAATTTGTTATTGCACCAATAAATAAAAATACATTAATGTCCAGTCCAACAAAAATTCATCCGAAATTATCAGGCGTACTTCCTGTTGAATCACATCATCGCACAAGTGAAGGAGAGTACCCCGTCCGCTATCCAGTTGTTTTTCATACATGGACTGTGTTATCAAGTTCTGATACTGAGCCAAGTTCTGCTGATAACTACACGTACGGTACGGTCATGCGGATGCATATTATTGATATTGATATTGAAATTGAAAGAAAATGTGCCAACCCACCCAACCAATTTCACGAAATATGAATATTACAATACAACAAAATACTTAACCTGAAGTATGTCTTAGCAAAGTAACCAATCACAGTGGAAATAATCGCAAAAATGACCCAAAGATCAATTTTAGGCATTTCGAGCGAAGTAACAACTGCAACCTGCCGTAACACAAACAAATGGTGATTACCATTAAGCTGCATTTTCACAATATAAAGGAAAATTGACAAGATTACTGTGCAGCAGCAACACAAACTTCATTGCTGCTATCAAGAAACTGACCAGCCCTACTACGGCAGAGCCAACGAACGTGAGCCAGTCCATTGGAGTTAATCCTGGGTTCTTCTTCTCAGGCTGCGTGAAAGACAAAAGGTTTCATTTCTTACTCCAGTGCATCATTTATATGCATGTTACTTCAACGGGAAAATATAAAGCACTGTACAAATGCCCTGAGGGAGACAGTGAGAGATAGAGATACTCACAAGAACAATCTCCATATCGGCCATTGGAATGTTTTTAAAATGTTTAACATGTATTCCCCGCTCTTCATTATCTTCGGTACTTGCTCGTCTGAAGAGTCATAACTGTTCTTGTCAATAAATTACTTTTTCAGGGTCCTTTCGAAAAGGATTATGCAAGAGAAGATAGTTCATAAAATAGAAAGTAGTACCTGTAAACAACAATAATCCTATCAAAAGTTGGCTCTTGGATTGTGTTCTTGCACAGCAAGTTTTGAATGCTGAAGGACACAGCATATATTTGTCATGATGTGGAAATAATCAACATAACATTGAATCCGAGGCATATATAATAGTCAACCTCAGTTCCATTTTTTCAATACGGATTCGTTCAACAAACAAGTCCTCTGGATCTTGGTCAAGGAGGCGAATATTATCATCCTTCTTTGGATCTATCTTTGGCTGTGCCTCTTTCTTTTTCGAAAAGAACTTTTCTGTCCTGCAAGAACAGAATAATCAACAAGATTCTATTTGCACAATGCTGTTTTGGTCAAGTGACTTGAAGTTGTTCAACTATGTTGGTTGGATTAAAATTATTAATCACAACTAGTTCTCTAGCTACAAATACGGAACATTCCATCCAGGAATTTAGAACTTAAAGCAACTTACTTGGTTAGTCTTAAAAGATATTTCCAGCAACGTGCAATGATCATGTCCACTTTCTCCATGATAAAGTAATCTGAAGTCTTATCAAGTCCAATGCCGCGTCGGAAGATAACGTACTGAAGCAAGATAACATCAGCCACTCGAATTTTAACAATTGATTTGAAACTTGCAGATGTTTGTTTGCAGTATTTGAAAATACCTTATCAGCAAAATCTGGAATGTTTGGGCAAGGATGCGTGTTAAAGTATTTCCTCAAAAGTTTATTGTCAAGCTACGTAACATATTGGGATCAGCAACCAAACGTGAAGATCGCATCGCATAAAAACCAACGTTCCAATGAAGTAATTTTGCTGAACTGAAATAAGTGATGGGAGGAATACATTTTGGTGAGACGGAACAAACCTTAGATTCATCAACAATGATGGGAAGGTTTAGAAGATACTGCCCCGACTGCGCAACCTCAATTTCTTCGTTAGTTGCAATCTTGAAATTACTCTTTTCCATCACCTGTAAAAGGAGTTGGCAGTGCATAATTTGTAAGGAAAACTAATGAAAAGGACTTGAAAACTTTGAGTTTAACGAAAAGCCACTTTTAAAGGTATAGTGAATAGTGACAGTTAAAGGTAAAAAAATGGTTTTTCGTTAAAAGTAAACAGTACCGAGGGTGTTTTATTAAACCTCCCTATTTCCTGTTTCTTTTTCTCTTGTTTATTTTACTTGTATGGGGCGGCGGGGGTATAGAAATGAAAACAAGAATAAGAAGGGGAAGCACAGCAACGATAGAATAAAACCTGAAACAAGTACTTGAGGAAGTTCTGTTCAAGTACATCAATTTCTTGAGAAGAAAGCTTCTGCTGCTCCAATTTCTGACTCCCATGGACAGGATCAAACAGGGAGTATAGTTGCTGTGTGTATAGAATTGACAAATACACTATGTCAAAGTCAAACATAACTTGATGAGATATCGGAAATAAATAATTGAAATTTGGGACATGCATGAATAATATCTGGAAAAGAAAAGCGAAAAGATGATCCGTAGCATGGCATATTATTCGCATATGATATGCATACCATCAAATCCTCAAATTGAAGAAGATACCAAGCCCGAATTGTGTACTCGACTTTCTTACAGAGCTTGAGAAACTCAGCACGATCAGAACTTTCCTCTAGAGAATATTTGAGAACCAGGTTCCAGTTAGCAAGAATTACAAAGACAGTCAAGGGCAATGGCATGACTAGATCATTATAAGTACAAAGTACAAACCGATGAGGTTAGCCAAGGTCATGAAGAGTTTGGGTTTGAGAACTTGAATGGCGGATTCACGCTCTAACCGAATCACATCTTTCTTAACCATTTTCCTTTTTCTTCTTGTTGAGCCTTTGGCTTTGAGATTAATTCAGTTGTCTGTAACTCTCTGAGTCTAATAAGCCTAGCTATTATTTGGTTTCATTCATGCCTTTTCTTTCTCACAAGCACAGAGAGAGAGAGAGAGAGAGAGAGAGAGAGATGCATGCATGCAGTTAATGGGAAGGGAAGAGAAAAGAACAAGGTAGGGACGATCCCATCCAAGTGGTAACTGCCGCCACTTTTATCTCCGCAGCGACGACTGACGACCCTGTAAACATTTGCCTTCCGACAATAGTGCGTCTTAAACGTCTCAAGTCTGATTTGGGGGATCCCCGTTGTTTTAGTAGCTCGATCTTCTGCTCGACCTCGCTCCATCTATCTTTTTCTGGTTGTCGTACTTGTTTACTTCGTAGCTTCCCCCCTCCCTACACCCACTACATCCTCTTCTTGTACGTAACTTACACTTAAAATAAAACCATAACCTAAACCCTGCGAGTTTCAGAGCACAAAATTAAATAAATTATTACGCAAAATTTTGAGGTTTATGCAGCTTTATTTTTTCGGCTCTTTTTTCTTTTCTTATTTGTGGAGGGGGTTGGTTAATTTTCAACACGGACTGGAGTTAGGTGCTGTTTCATATTCTCTGATCAATAACTAAAAATTCTATTTATCTTTCTCGTCACAATTGTATTTCATTTTGTCCGTTTATGTTTCAAATTTCAATTCACATTGGCTCTTTTTTTTTTTCTTTTTTTTTTGGTTATAGTAAAATTAGCAAATAAGATCATCAAGCAAGGCAGGCGTCGGCGTCCGTCTGGTATCCTCTCATTCGAATTATACAGAAGGAAACGCTATTAGACAGCATCCACGTGCGTTCTGTGCCAAATTTGACAATGATCCAGTTGCTTGCGGGATTGCATCGCATTGCATTCCAAGGCACTGGCAAAAATTCAAAATCCCGACATTCTCGATCAGATTTCATTCAACCACATGTTCATTTTCAAGTATTGCGTAAAACAAGGTTGCCCACCAAATGCCAATACTGCTGCTGCTGTTAGAAACAGTGTCACTATAAAGCACGATCTACCTACGCGACTCGTGTTTGATCATCCCAGCTCAGTGGATGATAATGGTGATGGGGCATACTCAAACAGAAACGCTGCAAAACACTAACTTCGAAAGACGACGATGGTAAAGGCATTCAACATTTTATGCGAGGAAGAGAGTTTGGAAATGCCAGCCAACAACCAAAACCATGATATGCTAATGTTCAAGCATTTGCCTCTGCAGCAAACTTTAAAAGCCTCCAAAAAAATATTCCAACACATTTCTCCATAAACAGAGAATAAGAAGAAAAAAGGAATCCCAATGAAAAATAAAATTCTAAACTACCAACTAACTAACAAATTTGAGATGCCCGGAATTGTCCAATAATCCCACGGTCTGCCCCCAACCCCTGCCTGCTGCTATCTGTCTCTGCCCCCATCTAACACATATGTACACGCTGCCGAGTTGGCCCTTGTATAGGTATGTACAAAGTCAAAAACCTATCTCCAACTCTGCACTTTCATCTACTGTAACCCTCACTTGTTACCATTTCCCGTTTACATTACCATGCAAGAAAATTGTCTTACGGGTTCCACGACCTCAAGAATGGTTTACCCATCGGATCACGTAAACCAGAGTTCTGATGCGGTATATTCATCCATTGCATATCATCATGCATCATGGGAGTGGCTGCTTCACGCCCACCCAAGTAATCAAGTTCAGGTCCTGCTTGTGGTACAACATTTCCGAACCTCGGAGTAATCCCACCCACCGTTCCATAGCTCCTAGAGGAAATGAACTGCTCAGAGGAGGCTACGGGATGATAAGGGCTACTTGATCGCAATTGGTTACAATGAGATAGAACACTGAATAAGCTTTGATCTGCATTCGTTCCATTCCCAATGGTCTGACTTGTGGCACTACTAGCACCACCAGAAAACCAATTATGATTCAACACTTCTCCACCATGTAAGTGAGATTGCAGAGGTCCTGGCATACGAATAGTATTGACAGCCCATTCCTGCACTTCAACTGGAGCCGAATGTTCCGGCCTTGAAATTAAGTATCTACCTTCATCAGAGTAAATGTTCTCAGGTAATCTTGGTTGCATGTATGCCTCGCTCCCTCTCTTCTGCCCTTGCTCCAGAGGCAGTGACTGGTGTTGCTGCTCTTCAAAATGCGCTGAAAACTGACCATCACCCATAAACACATTGGCTGGTGGCTGGAAATCCAACCCTGTCTGTTTCTTCTCAGGATTGTAAGATAGCATGCTCTGGCCCTTAAAGAGAGATTGAAGCATTTCATTTTGATCTTGGTTTCGGTAAGAACTGAAGGAACCATTCTCTGATTGTATGTGCATTAAATCTTTCCCACTGTCTCTCACAGGCAAGTCGGACTCCATAGCACCCAAGTGTGTCTGCTGAACTTGATTAACTTGTAGATGTGCAAGCGATAACTCACTGGCAGATGAATATGCGTGACATGTGGTAGAATCATAGTAAGAATGTGGCACATTAACTGCCTTCCAGACATCTCCACTAGCACATAATTGTGCTCCCTCGTTTACTGGAGTATCTGCAGTATTCAGATTCTCCGTGTAATCAGGTACATTTGGAGGAAAATGATCTGATTCTATAATGATATGCTTTTCTGAATCATTATCCGACTCTGCACTGAAATGTTCATCTGAATCTATATCTGTGGGGTTGCAATCATGACCTCCAGTAAGCTTTTGTGGAGACTTGTCATCTTCTTCCATGTCTGTGGGGTTGCACTCGTCACCCTGTAGGAAGCCGGGTACAGACTTTTCATCATCTTCCTTGTCTGTGGGGTTGCACTCATCACCATGTAGGAAGCTGGGTACAGACTTTTCATCATCTTCCATGGGAGATTGACAGTTTGTTGCTCCAATATCTCTCTCATCCTGAAGCACATGTTCAAGGTTGTGATCACCTTCGTCATCCTGAACACCCCATCGCAAACCAGCCCATAAAATATCTCACAACAATGGAGACAGGTTCATTAAGAAACCCATGGCTACCACCAGATTGATAAAGATAGATACATCTGCTGAAAGAAAAGGAAAAAAAAAAAAAAAAAGGAGAGAGGGGAGGGGGAGAAAAAGGCTGAATCACAAACCTCTATCAGAGACTTTAGCTTCCTTTTCATGTCCTTCTCCAAAGACTTTGTCATTTGCCATCTGTGTAAATGGGTTTCTATCCAGTTTGCATAAGCTGCCGGGATATCTTTAATTGCCAATTGCAACCTGTATAAACAAGACTATACTTTGAGGAGGCAGACAATCAAATATAGAGTAAAATATATATATTCACTAGACACTAACCAGTGCTGATGCAACTTCTTCTGTTCTTCTTCCACAAAGACTTCATATGGTTGCACAACAAAGTTATCAAGGTTACCTAAAACCCGCTCGAGAGACCTGGACTGAATGCTTTTGCCAGACTGCTTCAGGCTCTTAACAATTTCATACTGCTTCTTGCTAATCTGAAATAGTTAAAAGCACACATTCAGCAAGAGCCTCATTACAATTAGAATGTTATATATCATGACCCAGAGCAACAAGTATACGGAAAAAAGATGGCTATGTGTGTGGGGAGAGACAGAGAGAGAAAGGAGTGTCTTGTCTATGTGTTGGTTTACTGGGCTCGAAAAATAAAACAAATTATGGATGTTAATATCTGCTAGTTGCCAACAGTTACGTAGGAAAAAGTTAAAACCCATTCAAATAAACAACTTAGAGGCAATGAGTTCCAAACAATATTGTGTTCAAAACCTAACATCTGAATACAACTTTTTTCTACTTGAATTATTTGTCCTACTTAACAGGGAAACTGTGATAATTCTGTGTCTCTGCTCAGAAGCCATTAAGGTATGTGTCTGGCCATTTAAGTTTAACACGCAACCACTGATCCTAAAACTCAAGCCTGAGAGGTGATTGATTAGGTTACACAGACTTACATAATCCATCCATAATTTTATTTAGTTTCAGAATTACCAAACGAACACCAACCTTAACATACGACATGTATTTAGCACCATCACTACTGTAGATATTGCGCTTGTGTAGATTGTCTCCTTTTTTGAATCTTGCTCCTGCATTAAGTGCTCCATCTGGTGTAACCCACAAATTTCTACCTTTGTCCTTTAGGAAGCCTTTCTCACGGATCCTGACACAATAAAAACTTATAGATCTCATGCACGTCCAAAGTGGATTGATATATAAATGTAGCAAAAATCATCAAACGTCAACTAAACATACAGTAAGTAGCCATAGCCACATACATTTATAATTTAAGAAAACTAAAATGAACCTGGAGCACATAGGCGTTCTGGTAGGACTAAATGTGGATAGCTGAATTACCTGTTCTGAAATTCTCCTCCCTTGTTCACCGAGGAAATCTGGTTATCACTACTGCATGCTTTCTCCCAAGAACAAGATTCAGATGTAACTATGGCATTTTCCTCAAGATCATGCAATCTGGATTCATTTGCATGTGAAAAAATTGGTTTCTCGACATCAATTCTTAACCTGCATAAAGTATAACCCCCATGAGAATAGCACCCAAAGGCTCCAAGCAGTCTGTCAAATGACTAAATGAAAGGAAAAACACAATTTGAAGAAGAATTCCTCCTCCTTATAAATTAGTACTTGTTTGAGCATCAAAGGGAAGGTTTGGCATTCATTAAGCTCATAATTATGAGATGAAAAAAAAAGAAGAAAATACAGTGAGCATTAACCTCCACATATTCTGCGCAATTTCCTTTTCAGGATCCTTACAGCTTGCACATCTCTCCTTCAACTTCTGTAAATATGCAATCATACTGCCACAAAAACCATAAAAAGGACGGTATGTTTTAGCACAAGAGAGCCTTTCAAAAACAGTATTATATGTATTACAGAAAAAAGTGGAAAAGCATAACGTACTTATTATGGTACATCTGCAACTCATTGTAGAATGTTTTCTTATCAGTTATTAAATATTGTTCCCGACGAAGTATGGCATCAGGATGGAAATCACCTGAGCAAAGTGAAGCACCCCTGAAAGCATATATCTCAATTAAAATCATTGGTACACTATGGAATTAAATTATTATTAATGAAAGAAGCTACTATTTAAAACTCACAAAGCTACAATAACTTCTTTCTTTTCTTTCATGTTAGAAATTAGAATCATCTAAAAGTGACACCTAGTACATACACAACATACAATGTTTGTAAAAAAAATTTAACAGAAAAGTTTCCTGTTTTAAATTTTCTGATCAAACAGATGGAACGGTACAAAATTGATGTAACAAACTTTTCTCAACCACATGAAACCCATTTTCTTACAAGAAACATGAACTAATTTAAATTTTGATTAGTCTACAAAAAGCAATATTCAGCAGTGCCGCATTTATTTACTCTTAAAAATATAAAAGAAACAAAATTAATGGAAAAGAGAAGAGGAAAGGGACTGCATTAATACAAGTATAACATAAAAATACGTACCATTTAAGTAAAGGGTTTCCAAAGTCAAAGCAATCCCCAGCAAGCAATGCTTGCACAATTTCCTCTGCCTCATGTCCGCTAGGAAGAAGCTGCATAAGATGATTCTTCTCATTCTCAGACAGATGAGTATTCCAAACCTGCATCATTGTTTAAACAAATAGCATATTAGTTGCACTAATACAACATAAAGTCGATACATAATTGTGGCTAACCATAAATTAAAAGCTACCTCATATGAAAGCACATCTTCCAAATTTTCCAAATCATAGATTCCCTCAGGAACAGCAAAAACATCTGCCAATGTATTAACGCTGTTGAAAGCAAAATAAAAAAAAGGCTTCAAATTTCTCCTACTTATGCCAATTTGATCCCTTTTGGCAACTACCATGTTCTGATTCCCATCCCACTCAAGAGAAATATGAGAGTTTACATCTGAATCATCCTGAAGCAATCCAATATTTTTCTTTTTTGCTTTATGTTGCTCCCTAGAATTGCAACCCTTTCTCCGCTGATCAGCCGCCATTAGCACAAGATGTCAAACAAAGCTCCGTCAAAGCATTATACCGTCATACATTATTACCTTTAACACATGCCGTCGTTTTTAATTGAACCTGAGATCAAATATCAAACATTTACAAGTACATTATAATCCATAGCTACAAAATGCCTCATAAATCAGCTCAAACTGTAACCCGAAACACCGTGGTGAACAAAATCAATGCAGCTAACTGGACTGGAGTGAGTCCATCTATCAGTTTGAACCGAGTAGTTGCTTTGTAAATTGTAAGGCACTTTAAAGGAGTAAGCTACGCTATAAAGATAGAGTCAACGTCCAACCTCAATTTATTCATGGAGAATTCAATGGCATTACTTGAACAATTTAATCCCTCAAATGCGAATCAAAACACCCCTGAATTGTGCCAAATTAAAACAAACAAACAATTATATTAAAAATTGCACGCATTTGAAATAAATAAAACTGAAATACCATAAAAAGATTAAAAATTGAACGCTAAAACAGCAACTTGTGGATGGAAGACGCAATCCCCAGATACCCATACATACAAATTCGCTGACGATTGGAAACCCACTCAGGAATCAAATTGACATTGAAAACCACCCGGATATGAAAAATTAAAGGGAAAAAAAAAGGATAAAACATACAAGAAACGCATTCAAATACCTCATGCAGAAATTGAAAACCGGAACCCTAGACAACGGAATGCGTAATTTGGCAGGAAAAAGACAATACCTGAAATATCCGGTGATTGTTTAAGGCCTCGAACAGAAAGCCAATTAAATGCGGAGAACTGCAGTGAAAACCCAGAAAAAAGATTGGGAATTTGCCCTGAGATAAAAAAACACCCAATTAAATGCGGAGAGAGAGAGAGTGGTGGAGGGGGGAGCGTTTCGTATTATCGGATTGGGTTGAGGAGTTGGGAGAGAGACGCACGCCCACACCACACAGCATAAGAGAGCGAGAGAGAGATGAGACGAGTGTGTGTGGCTTCGGCAAAACCGTTAACTTAACATTGAATGCTTCATTGGCGCGCTCGGGCGCGGCGCAGCGCGGCTCAAGTCTCAGCTTCTACGCTTGCTCGGAGGCTGCGTCGATCCCTGATTCCTGATTCCTGATTCCTGATTCCTGATTCCTGATTCCTGATTCCTGCAGCAAGTATGCGGTTAAGATAGAGTTTGAGAGAGTTCAAGTGTCTTTAGTAAACGTTTTTTTTATTCTTTTATTCTTTTATTTTGTACGATAATAAAATACTCGTCTAACGAACTTAAACTTTTAATTTGAAGGCTACACGGTTCAATTTGAGTTTGGGTCAACCACTGTTAAAGAAGGATGCAAATACACAATTAGCAAAAAAATAAAATAAAATGAGTCGAATCAGTAACAAATAAGAAGGCAAAAATTTGTGCTTTGTGTAATTCTGTTGTGTTAGTAATGAAATTTATTTTTTTTCAAAAAATAAAAATAAAAATTTGTGCTTTGTGCTTTGTGCATGGCTTGGCTGCTGACATGACATTGATAGCGAGCCGTTGGAGTTGCCGTTAAAAACAAACTGGGAAGTTGACGGCAGTGTTTTAGGGGATTGGAGGTTTATGGAGCCCGTGGACTTGTGGCCCTCGAGTAAACGGTTTATCCTTTTCTTATTCTTCCGCCCTTACGGTATTCTCTCTCTCCATGTATAGTAATACGCCTTTACCATTTATGGTTTTTATATGTTTATATATTTATGAAGAAAATGGAGCCCAAAATACTAAAGTTGTCTCCCTTTTTAATTTCCTTCCCATTTTTGGTTAGAAAGGCCCCGAAAATATTTTTTTTATTAAAAGTAGTAACCTTGATTTTTCATTTTAGTTGGACTTTGAATGATGATATAAGCGACGTAATTTAGAGGCCGGGCCTCGTTCGTAAAGCCCATATCCAAATTTCCCCGCCCTCGTCGGCCAGCGGAGGGGAGAGGAGAGTTCCAGAAAAGGGATTAATTGGCATTAATTCCATTCCAAAATAAAATAAAAAAGATGACAAAATTTTCATGATAATTCATCTATTATCTATCTCTGCTTTGTGGAATTGTATAATTTCCCCGCCTTTTTTGCTCACTCTCTCCCTCCATCTCTCTCATTGTTGTTCTTGTTGTTATTGCTGCTGCTGCTGCTGCTCTTGCTGTTGTTCCCTCTGATCAGATCTCTGGGGGCTTAGTTTATCCAATAAACCTTCGACTTAATTTTTGAAGGTTTCCGACTGACATTGAACCGTAATCCTGGATTTTGAGCTCCTCCGGATGATGAAGAAGATGAATCTTTCCTAGCCTCAAGCTTTGAGACATTACATGCTGCGGCAGGACAGCCAATCACCAATCAATATCTACAACCTCAAGCTCTAGCCATTGATCTGTTGCGGTAGCATCTTCGTCCCTGACAGATTCTCACGCTGTATCATCACATATCATCAAGACAAGTGCTTGTCTTTGCACTTAAGTACAAGTACTTGGCGATTCTTTTATTTGTTTTAACTAACTAATTAGTTGTTGGTTATTTAATTTACCTCTCTAGACTCTACAGACCAGCAAGTCAACAGAGGTACAAGGAACACCCTTGCTAAGAGCAAGAGGCTAAGAGCCTAAGAGGAACAGGAAAGATGCTTCAGAAACGAATTCTATTTTTTATCCCAGATCAACCTATAAAAAGACTACTCCTGCTCATCGTAATGTTCCAGCTCATCCCTATGCCCCTCCTCATTGCTGGGCTCCTGTTTGTCGCATTGTTCCTCCCCATCACTCTGCCCTTCCTCATCGGAATATTGCCCCTCCTCCTGCTGGCTAGAATAGATATCATGGATTTGTATTCGAGTGTAATACACCAATTAAGAGGGAGTAGTGCGCCACAAATTGTAATGTTGAATTGCATGAGATGAGTAAATTGTAATCTATCTTGCCGTTTTCAATCAAATTCTCCAGCTTTGAATTGAATTGTTTGACCAAGTAGACCACATCAGACTGAATCATGTGAAAAACAGATGCTTTTACATAACAAAAGAAATGGTCTGAATACAAGAAACCAAGCTTCTTGAAGCTCTTCAATGTCCAAGTCAATCTTCAATGGCCATGGCCATGCTGTAATTATTAGGCTGCGATTGGGAAGGAAGAGAGTAAAGAGGGCGGGGAAACAGCAGCTTCAGGCGGAAAGCATCCACGCCGTTCAAGTAGTACCGGAATAGCCTCTTTGCCCGTAAAAATCCAAGACGCCCGTACAGCGCCAGCGCTCCTTTATTTGTCACTTCCGCCTCCAGCGTTACCTGAATCCAATCCAATCAATCGATCAATCAAATCATTCGTGACAGCGGCGGCGGCGCTAGGGCCCCAAAAGCAGATTGATTTTATTTACGAAATTAGAGAGATACCTCTTCGCAGCCAGATTCCTTCATGACTTGGATAGATCTGGTAACTAGTTGGGTGGCGATGCCTTTGCCTCTGTAGGGTTTGATGACGACGAGCATAGCGATGTACCCTCTGTAGGTGTTGCGGTGCTCCCCCATCTTGCACACCACCGTCCCCACGCACCTGCCTCCGTGGAACGCCATGAAACAGAGCTGCGGCCACAGATACACGAAGTACCGATAGGTGAAGATGGAGTACGGCTCGCTCAGTTCTTGGTCCACCAGGCCCATTATTAGAGGCAGGTGCTCTTCTCCTCCATAGCTCAAGTACTCTATCTCAAACGCCGCCGACGACGACAAATTTACCTTCTCAATCTCACCCCCTCCTCCTACGCCGCCGCAGCTTTCTTCTTCTTCTATCTTACCGATTCCTTCCAGTTCCATTTTTTTGGGTCAAAATTCCAATTCCATCACTCTCTCTTTCCTCTGTGTTTCATTCTGTGTTTATGTGCGAGTGGACTCGACGATTTTCAGACGACGCATATGATTGGATTGGACTGGACTGGACTGGGCCAAACCTTTTATCCACGAAAACCCCAATTTAAATGTTTATATCTCTCCAAGACTCGGCCCAACACAATCATTAGCTTTGTGTGACCGACTCCATCTTTCACGTTTTACACTTTTACTAGCATCATTTAGTCAACAATCAATTCCTAAAGGTAGTTGAGGACAAAACTTCAAAAAAAATTCTCCCATGCAACTTAGTGCTAAGGTTTAGTGTTATTCTTTTTATTTGTAAATGAGAGATTTTAAGTTTGATTCTCGCAAAAAATAAATTTGAATCATATTATTATTAACTTATTGTGAAGCTAAGTCCACTCTTTCTTAGTATAAATAATATTGTTTGTCCAAATAAAAAATATATATGCAATCGTTTGTGCTGCCTTAAGTTCACACACGAGAGTAACGTACTTAATAGCTCATTTATGTTTAGGGTTGTGATTTTCACACACCCTTAACTACTTTTCCCACACCCCTTCTTATTTTTTATTACTTAATTGGTATTGTACTATTTAATCTTCCATATATACCCTTCCATGTATACCCTGACTCTTTCAAAAGTCAAAAAGTAGGAGGGGTACATATGGAAGATTAAATAGTAAGATACCAATTAAATATTAAAAAATAGAGAGAGGTGTGGGAAAAGTAGTTAAGGGTGTGTGAAAATCACAACCCTATGTTTATATGTTTATATATGAATATGCTCTTATATATTTAGATTGAAATCGTGATTTGCTTACAACGCTTGTACTTTTTTTTCAAAAGCGTAGTTTGGTCTACGCGCTACTAGGCGCTAGGCGGCTGTTCTATCTAGACATTTGAAAATTAAAAAATGACACCTAGACCTGCTGAGGCGTTCGCCTATGACCCGCCTAGGTCACAACTCACTTAGACAAAAAATAAATAACTTTCTTTTTGCATTTTATTTTTTTTCCATAAATTGTAAGAGACTTGTTGCATACTTAAATGAACACACATTATATTCTTATTCCTAATGTTTTCATTATACTCCAATACTTTATAATATATTTGTCATTTTATTTTGTAGTTTATGATGAAATTATATATATATTTAAAGTATAAACAGACACTTATTTACAAGAAATATAATAGATTTAGTTAAATCCGTCACGCTTAGGCTCTGGCTAGCCGCTTAGGTGCTAAGCTCAACCCGTCGTTTAACTAGCACTTAGCGTCTTTTAAAACCTTACTTAAAAACTGTTGAAATTTAAGAGTAATGACTTAAATTTGTTAATTTTTTAACAAAAATATAACTTATTTTTAGACTCGTTAGATGTCTAATTTACTTTTACATTTGTCACTCGTGTGTTTTAGACTTGTTCGATTTCTAATTTACTTTTACATTTGTCACTCGTGCTTGCTAATTTGTTTGATGACATTGACTAAATGAAGTTATTTGTCCTTTTACATAGGTTAAATCTCAAAACTAAAATTTAGCAAAATAGAAAAGTGAATCGAATGGAATATGACGTGCCAAAATCAGGGCCGCCCGCTAAATATATCGACAACACGGTCATTTCCTTGTTGGGTTTGTTCCAAAATTCCAATTTCCCATCTCAAGAGAAAATTGGGTTTAATCCTATCCCCCCCTCTCTCTCTCTCTCTCTCTCGCTCCGCAGGCAGCATTTGTTTAGCGGCGAAGCCCAAAGACCATTTCGCAGCGCAACAGTCGTAAACCTGAAAACCAGAACAATAATTACAAAAAGAAGAAAAATAAAAAGGGAAAAAAATGTTGAGGGTTGCGGCGAGGAGGCTCTCTTCTGTGTCCGCGTCGCCATGGAGGTCCAACCAGGCCGCCACCGCCTCCTCCTCTATCCTGTCCCGAAAACTCATCGACGGCCGGGACTTCTCCGATGAGCTCAGATCCGCCTATTTTACCCCTGACTTGTATCTTCCGTCCAGAGGTTAGGTTCCCCTCATTTCTCTTCCTCCTTCGCGGCTACTGCTTATTTAGGGTATTTTCCCCAAATTATTCGGCAGGAATCTGTTATTTAGGGTATTTCATCAGAATTTAATCGCTATTTTTTTTGGGAATTGTTAGTGTAGTCTTCTATTTAGCTGCCATTTTTGCTGAATTTAATTCGCTACAATAATAATTCTGTATATTTCTGTTAAAATTACTTATAGAAGAAGAAAAGAAAAGACCAAGGAAAAAGGTCATGAAGCATCAAGTTTCAGTCTGAATGTTATTGGCTATTCGACGTCTTTAATAGCTGTTCCAAATTTCGCAGCTTTTAGTAATTATTCAAGTGTTGGGTCAATCACTGGCTTTTATTCTTATATTTCTCTTGCTCTAATTGATCCATTTCTTCAGGTTTTGCGTCTGGTTCACTGACCCCTTCGGGGGACAACAATCTAGTTCCAGACGTTCGGCCAACTGTGGCAGCTGTCAAGAATCCTAGTTCAAAGATAGTTTATGACGAGTACAACCACGAGCGTTACCCTCCAGGTGACCCCAGCAAGCGTGCATTTGCCTACTTTGTCCTCACAGGTGGTAGGTTTGTCTATGCTTCTCTGATTCGTCTGCTTATCCTTAAGTTTGTGCTAAGCATGTCAGCCAGTAAGGATGTTCTTGCCATGGCCTCGCTCGAGGTTGATCTCTCCAGCATTGAGCCAGGTTCAACTGTGACTGTTAAGTGGCGTGGAAAGCCAGTCTTCATCAGACGCCGAACTGACGATGATATCGAGCTGGCAAATAGTGTAGATGTTAATTCTCTCCGTGATCCGCAGCAAGATGCTGAGAGGGTTAAAAACCCTGAATGGCTCATTGTTGTGGGAGTCTGCACTCATCTGGGTTGCATTCCCTTGCCGAATGCTGGTGACTTTGGTGGATGGTTTTGTCCATGCCATGGTTCCCACTATGATATTTCGGGAAGGATCCGCAAGGGACCGGCACCATACAATTTGGAGGTACCCACTTATTCCTTCTTGGAGGAGAACAAGTTACTGATTGGTTGAAAACTGTCGTTTCAGGATGATTTCTTTTTCATAAGTTAATCAGATAATGTCGAAGATTTGTTACAAACACTTTTGCTTTTACTCTCTTTCCCGCTTTGTGGTGTTTAGAAATAGGGTTTTCATATTATGTAACTCTCGCTGGGTGGTGTTGCTATGGATTGTCAATAAGTTGCCTTGGCTTTGCTGAGCATCAACTGTACCAAAAGCGCCAAACTTTGCTCAACTGAGGATTCTGTTATTTATTTGGTCATTTATGCATCAAGAAAACTTTACTTATCTGTTGCGGCTTATTATTGTTGTTACGAAATTGCGTTATGGTGTTCTCTGCCTCGATCATTAGATGCTGTGTTTGGATGAGGGATTGCAAAGTGTCAAGGGATAGGGGGGGCTACTACGGTACCACGGAAGTAGTATGAAAAGGTCAAATTGAACGACTTAATATACATATCTCAAAATCTTTCAAGGATCTAATACAAGAACAGCTTAATTTCCTAGTCTCCTCTATGACTCCGAGCATAACATTGAATTTGACTAGAGATAGAGGTATATCTTTATCTCTCGAATATGCCCTTAACATACACCATTCCTTTCTCACTCAGTTGAAGCTCCTTTCTCATTTGCTCTACTTGCTGATCATCCCCTTGAACGATGATCTCTGACCGCGCACTGTCGTCTATGACCATCATTTTGACCTTGATCTGCTCCTTTCGCGATGCTCGCTTCCAGTAATATGCGCCCCTGCGTTCCATTTTGAAAACATCAGTGCTTTTTTGGTTTTGGAGCACACATGCAATTTGACACGGAGAAGTGGAATGGGATTGAAGAGGGAGGTTGCGGGCAGTGCTTACGCCAATGGACTTAAGGCGGTGAGCAAAAACCAGTTATTGCCGAAGTCAGGAACAGTTATGGTAAGAACAAGAGCTACACTTGCGAGGCTGATGCAGGTGCAAAAAGTAAGCAATGCCGCTTGGCCTCGACTTGGAACCATCATGCCTTCAAACCTTCATACCATTCAAAGACAAGGCATAAGTATTTGAACATATCTACGACTACATAAACGTTAGAAAAAACTTCTTGCCAATGGCAGGCACACAATAAAAACCATAGTGCAAACACTCATCACATATGGAGATTTCAAAAAGAAAAAGATTAACAGGTTACAGTTCATGGATAGCAAGTATGGCTTGTGACCTCGTCACTAATTCAATTTATGTTGAACGAAGAAATGGACATCAACTTTCAAATTGAGTAAGTTGAATGTAGATAAGGTGGAGGTGGGGCTTACGTAATGGTCTCCCCTCTATCAGTGACCACAAAATTGTTGCGAGTGAAAAAGGATAAGATTTCACCAGCGACTTGGCTTGGTGCCTTCTTCTCTTCACCTGTAAACGTCTTTTGAACTACCTGAAATTCCACATAAACGTACATATTAACAACTATAAGGGAAATCGAGGAGGAGGGCATAATTAATCTATACATGTAACAAGTGAAATTTGACCTTGGATTTGACAGAACGTTTGATGAGGGACCAAAGGCCAGGAACAGAGATGACGAAGAGACCTAGGGATGTGTAGTAACTGGCCAACGAATAACCCACGGCGCCTTCTGCATCTCCAACCACAAACATGAGGGAGCTGCTGATGCTGCTGCTGGATGCGTTCAGTTGCTGCGGCGGTTCCAGTAAGAGTGGTACCAGATACGACGACGTACTAACAAGACACTCGTGGAGGGAGCTCATCACCACCTCTCTCTTCGTGTTGGTTCCTAATGAACGCTGGCTCAGCCGCCATGGCTGCAGCTGCCTCCGCTGGTGGTGGGTTACGTGGAGTATTTTCAGAGAACGAGAACTAAGAGGGTTTGGATGTGGGTGCGGAGGGGATGATAGCACTTCCGCCGCCATTGCTCGCTCGCTCCTTACCTCCCTCAAGAAATAAGAGTAGAGACAGATGGAGAGAGATAAGGATTTAGTTTTTCTGTTTACTAGCAGAGAGAGGCCAGGCTCTTCCTGTCCGAGGTCCTGTGGAATGTGGCGGTCCAACTCATAAAGTACAGAGTGAAATATGTGAACGTGATAGACTGACTGATAGCCAAGCCAAGCAAACTGCCGGCTCCCTACCAACGAAATGGATAATGGACGTGTTGGTGTTTGGGGCCTATTCCCTCGCAAATGGCCCAAATCCATGTACGATGAGGCAAGTAGGTGCTAGTAATTTATTTATCTTAGAGATGTTTAATAAAATACTCCGGTACTGTTTACTTTTAACGAAAAATCGTTTTTTTTACCTTTAACTGTCACTATTCATTATAACTTTAAAAGTGGCTTTTCGTTAAAAGAAAAGTTTTCAAGCCCTTTTCGTTAGTTTTCCTTTTATCTATCTTATTTTAAGAAGAGTGGTGTTATTTAGACACAAAAATGAGTAATGTTATATTTATCAAAAAATTTATATTACGTATTACTATCTCTTTAATATAAGTAAGGCCCACCAACATTGGTGATCTCCATCCCTATTAAAAAAGTAATATAAATGTGATAACAATAGTATTTTTGCACAAACATTGACACACTTTTCAATATAAATGGCTTCACATGACAGTAAAGCCTGCCTTTATTAAAAGAGTTGTAAAAAAAATGTACCACTTCACCGTATCCAAGTAGTTTTATTGTAAAACAAATGCAACTCGATAAGGCCTTTCATAGTGGTGAGTTTGAGTCTACATATAAGATTAAAAACACGTCAAAGCAAAATCTCATATCTTTTAATACAATGATATATTTATACTAAGGAGTTAAAGCTTAGGCCACTTAGTGTGAATGCAAAATCTCATGTTCAAACACCAAAAAGTACCAATAAAAAAAACGCTTAAACTTAAGTATATGGCTTATAGTTCAATAGAGTAAATTGTAGCTATGGTCCCTTAACTTTAACTCAATTGGAGCAATGGTCCCTCAACTAAAAATTCATTACCATTGGTCCCTCAACTTATCAAAACGTGCAGCTATGGTCCCTCAACTAAAAATCCATCACCATTGGTCCCTCAACTTTAATTTAATTGGAGAAATGGTCCCTTAACTTTAACTCAATTGTAGCAATGGTCCTTCCAATATAACTCATTTTGACAAAAAATTTGACATAATTGACGAAAAGAACCGTAATTATACACTTTGATGAGTTGAGAGACCCTAATTGTATAAATGGTCATTCCAACATAGCTTATTTTGACAAAATTTTGACAAAATTGATGAAAAAGACTATAGCTACACATTTTAATAAGTTGAGGGACCAATGGTAATAGATTTTTAGTTGAGGGACCATTGCTCCAATTTGATTAAAGTTGAGGGACCATTTGTACAATTTACTCTAGTTCAATAATAGCGCTTACCTTTGCGTCAAATGTCCAAATTTGATTCACTATCTCGCACTATTGATTGTTTGAGAAGAGTTTAATAAATAATTAAAATAAAGGATATGCAAAAAGTCTTATTGAATGGTAGTGACATTCTCATTGAATGATTTACATGCGTATTCACTAATGTTTACATGAAGTGAAAAGTAACAAGTATCATTCATATTCAATTTAGGTGTGTGTGTGTGTGTTTTTATTTTTTATTTTTTTTGGGACAACATTCAATTCAGGTGTTTACTAACATCCAAATGAATAAAAAGTGGATAGGTCTCAATGAGTTTGTGTATGAAAATGGAGGTATCCTAAGTCAACACCTTAAGAGCATATTCAACAATTTATGTAAATGTGACTCTTTAAATACAATTTAGTTGACCCAAAAGACAGTTTGAAAACTAAAACTTGTTAATTTACAATTTTGCTTCAACATACTCCATTTTATATTAGTTTCCATCATGAACTTTTTTCAATATTTCATTTTTGGAAAAAAAAGTCGACAAAAACACGTTAGTATAATATAAAGAATGTTTGAAGAGTTTGATCGAGAGTCTCTAAATTTAGAGAACGTAGGACATTTTTTTAATTTGAAAACTCATTCGACGGCTTTGTTGAAGGAAGATGGATTGTCTGCCCTCCTCTTCTCATGCTCTCTTGTTTGTGTGGTCACAATTAAACCACGTTAACATTTTATATTCCTATTATTTTTTATCTTATTATTTCTATTAAAAAATTAATATAAAATGCTGATATGACTTAACCGTGATCGCACAAAACAGGAGGACATCGAAAATGTATAGGATGGAGAGCAAACAATCCATCTCCTTGTTAAGGCACAAAAGATTCTATGTAGCACTTTAAAAATGCTTTTACTTTTTATTACAAATAAATTTGAGCCCATATAACGAGGTATCCTTTCTTTGTTTCCTTGAAAAACAAAGACACAAAAAAAGTTTTATTTTTGCATTTGCTATGTTATATTTATCTTTTTTCAAAAGGAGGCCATATTTTATAGATTATATATAAATTATTTCTCTGATAGATATTTGAATCATAACATGAGTATGTTCTAACTCTACTAGAAAGATGGTTTAAATGTGATGTATAAAAGCAAGTGGGCCCTTTACTACATTAGTGGAAATGCGTTAAACTCTTTTATGACAGTGTGGGTTCAAATCAGATTAATCTAACATTTATGTGGGTGTATTCAATTGGAATTTTGAGGGATTTTAATTTTTTTTAATGAATATAGGAGTATTCAATCAGGATTTTAAGGTAGTTTATTAAAATCATTAGAAATCAGGGTGTATTTAATTAGAATTTTAAAAAAGTTTTATAACATTCAAGATGTAGTCAATTATAATTTGAATATTTTGTAGTGTATTTTAAGCATTCACAAATCTCACCTTTTACTATGAGATTTCGAGGGATTGAATTAAAATTTTACATTGAATCTCTACACGTTAAACTCCATAAAAACCAATGGATTTATAAATTTAATAAAATCTCAAATTTCCAATTGAATACATCTCTCTTAGTCTAACAAAAATCTATCGTTTAACAAAAGTAAAAATGTAGTACACAAAATGAGCTCTCCCGACATTTTCCTTTTTCAAAAGTTAATTGGCTACACACATCACACAGCAAATTATTTTGATCTTAATAAAATTACTTATCTAAACTGATAATGTATTTTATCTTCATTACCTACCAAACAATACCGTATTGTATCTATATTTTTTTTAGGACCAAGAATATCCATAAACACATTCAAAATTTTATTTGAGTTAATCTCAGTTTACTACTCTGAAATTTTTTGGTTTTCAACATTTGGTACATAAAGTTTTTTTTCATCGCAGAGTGGTACCTAAAGCTATAATTTAGGGACACTTTCATACATTCGTTAAGGTTGTTGTTCATTGGTGACATGACACCCACGTAGACAATGACTGTGCATTACGTGTGAATATGGGCCCACCTAAATATTAAATAAATTGATAAATTAATAAAATAAAATAAAAACTAAAAGAGTATGGTCGTTGTCTTCTACCTTACCTCACTCGTCGCTCCCACCCAAACCCCTCCTCATTTTATCCTCTGCGCCCACCCAATTCCGACTCATCCCCAGCAACTCTACCTTTAGAGAGGTACTGGGCGGGGATGCACGGAGAGATCAACTGTAAGAACCGCTCGAGATTACTCAAGGGCTTCACTATGGGCTCAAAAGTACGCACGATGACATGCTTAGGTGGCTCATCGGACTTGGTCCAGTTCTTTAGCTTGTGATTGGGTTACCCTTCAAGGAAGATGATGGGTTGGGCGTGATGTCGTTTTGAGCTATACAAAGTTGCTTCGCCTTCCGCCTTCCGCCTTCTGGTTACGAGCTCTCGTGATAGGTTGTAAAATCGATCATCTCTGCGATGGTATTTAGGGTAATCGAGAACAATTGGGAGAATCAAATTAGGAACGATTGTAGTTGCGGGGGATGAGTGAAATTATGTGGGTGCATAAGAAATAATGGAGGGAAGGTTGGGTGGGAGCGGGGGGTAAGGTGAGGTAGAAGACGATGCCCATATTTTGTTTTTAAATTTTGATTTAGGTGGGCCCATATTGACATGTGTCGCCTCAGTCATTGTCTACATGGGTGCCACGTCACAAATTAACGGCTAATTTAATAGCAATCTTAACGGATGTAAGAAAATGTCCCCAGATTATAACTTTAGGTACCACTTTGGGATGAAAAAAACTTGGGGCTTTTAGATCTAGGTCCAAAAACATAGATGGTTTTTAGGAGTGAGTCCAGTTATCTAATTACATGTTTTTATTTCCTTTTATACTAATTATATATATATTTTAAAAATATTAAAAATCAATTAAAATCTTCTAATATTATGCATTTTTCAACTCTAAAAAATCTAATTAATATTTTATAACAAAAATACTAATATACTAACATAAACTATCTACAAAACATTCTACCTTAACTTAAGTAACAAATATATGAATGTAAACGAGATATGAAACCTAACTAAAAGGTAGGAAAAAACATAATATACCTGCAAGCAAGACACATTAATTTGTGACACGTTGATTATAAAAAAGAATCTGTCATATAGATACGTAAAAATAATTAACTTGTAATATAGGTTGATTATAAAAATTAAATAAAATCTATAAACGAGGTTTAAAGCAGGAGGAAGAACAAGAAATAACAAAAAAAAAAAATCAAAGAGATAAGTAGGAAGAAATTTAGGGCCTGTTTGGTAGTGTACTTGAATCCAACTTTTTAAACTCAAAAACAGTTTTCAAGTTTTAGGTCTTAAAAACTTGTTTGGTATGACTATTTTTAAAAACTAAACTTAAGACTAACTCAAAAATATAGTCTATTCTTTAAAAACATAAAAAGTGAGTTTTTAAAGTTTTTAAACTTAAACTCACTCATTTCTTTTCTCTCCCTCCTCCCCTCTCACTCCAAATATATCTCTCTCTTTTCTTCTTTCTTTCTCCTCTTTTTTTTTTTTACTTTTTTAGTCTTTACTCCAATCCAATCAAGTTTAAGTCGTAAGATTTAAAATTTTTAAATCGCAAACCAATCAAGTTTTTGAGTCTTAAAGAAAATTGTTTTCAAGAAATGTTCTTAAGAAATGATAAAAAATTTCAAATAAGATACCAAACAGGCCCTTAATTTTTATAATAAATCTTATCATTAAATAGATAATTATTGATAATAAAATAATAAAATTTAAAGAATTAGACTTGTTTTAATAAATTGAACTATTCCTACAATTCGCTAAAAAAATTGGACTAATATAAAGTTTTTCAAAAAAACTTTATATACTAAATGTTGAACGCCAAGAAACTTGAAGATAATAAAATGAGATTAACCTACAATTTAATTATCTTAGAAAAATATCAGAAAAAGAATTTTACAAGCAAGGAAAAATATCCATAAATGTCTAAAATCTGACAATACACCAATTTACAAGGGAAAATGTATCTAATTATGGAAACTCTAGTTTCGAATTGACAGGAATACCCTTCTTTCCTCGGGAAGAGGCCAAATCTGAGGAGCGTTCAAGCCTCCTCAAGCCTAAAGTGAAGGAGAGGGAGGGAGGAATTGTGATGAAGGAGCGAGGGCGGGAATCAAGGCCTGTCCGTACTCTTCCGAAACCAGTACACGACAGTCAATAGTGACGCCAGCGAACCCACGAACACGCGCTCACGCTCCCCCCCACACACACTCTCTCCCTCTCTCTCAGCTCCCTAAACCGGGGCTCCAATTTTCATGTGTGACTTGACGCCTCCTGATAAACCCTAGAATCTCAAGTTTTTCCCAAAATCATTCTCTCGCTTCTGCAGATACCTTCGAGTGAGTGAAAAATGGTGGTGAAATCTCTGGTTCAGAGCTCCGCTGATGCTGAAGGAGGCGCTGACGCTGCAGACCCACATTCCAAAAACGAGATTTCTTCGCCGCCGCGAAGGAGAACTAGTTCTCGCCTTAAGGGCAAAGAAAAACCCCAGAAGCAACTCCTGATCCGCAAAAGAGTTGCATTACTCGATGAGCACAGAGACGGAGGAGAGCAAGACGGAGGGGGAGACGGAGGTAGCCTCAGCAAAAGAGCCAATGTCGACGGTGGAAAAAGCTCCCATGCTAAAAATGAGGCTGGGGACGCCGGCTGTAACGGTGGTTTAGAAGGCGGAGCCAGCAAACCCACTGATTCTTCGGTTGAGAAGAGCGACCATGCTAAGGTCAAAGAGACCCTGAGGCTGTTCAACAAGCATTACCTTTATTTCGTACAGGTTTGTCCTCGTGAGGATTGAGCTCAGATTTTACCTTATTTGCATGTTTAAATGTTGAAAATGTTTGGGTAAGAAGTACGGTCAACTTTTAGAAATTTGATTCATAGGAAGAAGAAATGAGGTGCAGAAAAGTGGAGGCTGATAAGAAGGCCTCCAAATCCGCAAAAAAGGGCTCGAAATCTTCGAAAAAATCTAAGGTCAGTTTAACTTACTCTTTTGCTTAACATGCATGTGGTCTCGAGACTGAGCATTTTGGTCTTTATAGATGTTTCCCTAAATGAACAAATTTCTGCAGAAAGAGGCTTCCCCGCCAGAGGCAAAGGCGTCAAAACGACCTGATTTGAAGGCAGTATCCAAGGCAAGTCAGAATGATTCTTGCCTCATCACTGTCTTTTCATGATAGACATATTCTTTGTGTTTTCACAATGTCATATATTTGAATTCAAACGATCTTAGGTGCAAGTGCTGTGCAGATACTTCTGTTTTGTAAGGTGATTCTGATGTACTATTCTTAGGAATTCTGAAGTAACATGAAAATGAATGGAACATTGGTGCTGGTGTTAATCGTTGTGAAACGACTCTTGTTTTATGAGTTTCCTACTTGATATCGATATGATAACTTTGTTTTGTAATAAGAGTCAATGATGTTCCTTTTAGTGTTATTCTTGTTGATTGGGGATTTTTTATTTTATTTTAATGCAATTAGCTTATCCTGATTTTAATGGACATGTTTGTCTTTCTTGTACCTTTCTTTAATAATAAAACTCGTGTTAGTGAGTAAAAGAATGATGTTCCTGTTGGGAATATGATGGTCTCATTCATGATTATAAGGTCTGATGTAATCTGCCCCTGTTTTTCTCTTGCTTTTAAATTATAATGTCTTGCAGATGATGGAGAGAAAAGAAATTTTGAATGCCACTAAAAGATTCGGAAGCATTCCAGGTTTGCAATTCTCACTTTTGGTTGATTGTGCCTTTATGCCATGTGCTTTTATTGGTTTTGTTGACTGAAATACATTGTGGTTTGATTATGATATGTTTATGAGATTGATAATTGAAAAAAGTTGCTTTTGAAATATGTACTCTCTTTTTTCCGAAGATTTTTATTTGTGGGTGCTAAAGTTTCCCTTCCTGGCAGGTATTGATGTTGGGCATCAGTTCTATTCTCGGGCTGAAATGGTTGCTGTTGGTTTTCATAGCCACTGGCTGAATGGGATTGACTATATGGGGCAAAACTACGGCAAAGGGGTAATGCATATTTTTTCCTCTGTGGACTTTAAAACTTGAGAACGAACCTACAATTTTTCTTTAATTATAACTTGTATATTTATTTCATTATTAACAATTTAACATATTGTTTGGTGGGGAGGGGGTTGTCTCTTCTGTGATTAGTATGTAATATACAAACGTCCAAAAGTGTTGATGTTGGTCCTCTTTTCTTTTGCTCGTATGATGTTCTAGTCCAAGTTAATAAAAAAGAAGCAACTTCAGATTTTCCCCTTGTTGTTAATGCAGGAGTACAGTAACTACACATTCCCACTCGCAGTGGCCATTGTTATATCTGGCATGTATGAGGATGATTTGGATAATGCTGAGGATGTTGTGTATACTGGCCAAGGTGGTCATAATTTAACAGGTGATAAGCGTCAAATTCGAGACCAAGTTCTAGAACGTGGTAATTTAGCGCTCAAGGTGTGCATTTATAGTCTTCTACTTTTTGTTTTACAATTTTGTTCTCCTTTTCCACTCGGAATGGTAGTTGTTTATACATTCAGTGGTTCTTTTTATTTTTCGTCCTGTGTGTTTACAATGTGAGTTGGCTATATCAGAGTAGTTAACTTGTGTTGGTTTCTTGTTAGTTGTCACTGCTTCAAAGTAACTTAGTCCTATATATCAGGTATTCTTATGAATCAATCTATAAATTAAACTGATAGTTATAAGTTCTCTGTCCAAATGTATGAGTTATTCTCTAACAAGGATCACAAGTAAGGATTTGGTTTTTAACGGCAGACATGAGGATATCCAATTATCTGAACCTTTGGTCCATAGGTTCCAATCTATAATCACAAACAATCTAAGAATTTTATATGTTCTCACAAATTGCAGAATTGCGTGGACCAATGTGTACCTGTTAGAGTAGTTCGTGGGCATGATTGTAAAAGTAGTTATGTTGGCAAAGTTTACACTTACGATGGTTTGTACAAGGTAAAATTCTCTGAAGCATGTTATTTACTATTTTTACTATTTGTTTTCTCTATATCTCACTAAAACCATAGCTATCACTTTAATTATCAAGCACTACTTGTTTGTTGAACTTTCTGCTGATGTTAACAATGAAACAATTAGTCATGTAGTTGCAAATAAAGAAATGGTAGATCGACCTTTTTGCTTCTAACTAACTTTAACTTTCATTTTACAGGTTGTTCAGTATTGGGCAGAGAAGGGTCTTTCTGGATTTACTGTTTTTAAGTATCGTCTTAGGCGTATTGAAGGGCAACCAGTGTTGACCACTAACCAGGTTATATATTTTTTCAGTAGTACTTTTTTGCATCCTTTTCTCCATTACCGACAAGAGAAGCCTTATTTGAGGCAATTTTTGTCCAAACTATGTGTAGAAATTCTTCTGTTATTAGTTAGCAAAAGGAGGAATTATTTTGTTTCGTCACATTATCTGTAATTTTTTTATGTGCTACCATTTCTAAGTTATTACGATGGGATTAGTGTACATTCAGGAAATAAATATCTATCTTGATATTCCTAATACAGAAGAGACTATTAGAGTTTACTTAAGTCTTATTTGGTACTATAAATATTCATAATAAGGTGCACCAGAGTCCTCTTTTTTTCTTAGTCTGCTCTGGTGTCGCATCATTTGAAGACAATTCTATTTTAATATTGGAAATTTTCTCACTTTGTTCTTTCCTAGTCAGCATGCTTTAGTCCTTAATGTAATTTGTTATGCTACTGCTATTATTTTAAATTCCTCTGTTTAACTTTAACCAATGTTTTGTCCCTGCTTTTCTATTTCAATTTTTTTGCTCAATTTTGTTGTTGTGCCTGTGCTCACAATTGAACTAGATTGCATTATTATCTCTGGGTATGGTAATATTTCTCAGTGGGGTTATTCCTGTTTGTAGACTCAGAATTTCACAATGTCTTGTCTCATTTTCATTTTGACACGTCTAGCATGGTGAATCAGTGAGCAACTATGTATTTGAGTTATTATTTTCTTTAACATACTCAATCATTTAGCAGGTTCAATTTATCAATGGACGTGTACCGCAGTCTGTAGCAGAAATACGCGGGTATTTAGTGGAACACAGTTAAAATGTTAACATATTTTAAACTTCGTTTCAAATTGTAATTGTAATTACATTCTTTTGTTTTATTACTAAGATTGGTGTGTGAGGACATCAGTGGGGGCCAAGAGGATGTTCCCATTCCGGCTACCAATTTGGTTGATGATCCACCTGTTGCACCCACAGGCAAGTCGAATTATCAAATTTTAGAAATTTTCCCTGTCTTGGACTCACATGTGCATCTGACTAAAATAATTTTTCCCTAATTATCATTGAGTTGTCAATCTCAAATTTTAACATCTCATTAATCATCTATTTCACACTACATGATTGTGTCCAATTCCTAGAAGTGGCAGTTGAACTTTTTCATGGACATGTGGTCTCCTCCAATTTGTTCAAACAGTCACTTGAATGATTTTCTATTCTATACTAAGGCAAGTACAATAATCTGGTGTCAAATTCTTAAATTTCAGGTTTCACGTATTGTAAGTCTATCCAAGTTGCGCAAAATGTGAAGCTTCCCACAGATGCCACTGGATGCAATTGCAAAGGTTCCTGCACAGACCCCAAGACTTGTGCATGCACCATGCTTAATGGCGATGATTTCCCATATGTGCAGCGTGATGGTGGCAGGTGAGCAGTACATTAAACATGATGCTGTATCAATGTATCAATGTATCTACATGAAATTTTGATATTAGATGCCTAATAGTTTTGGCTGATGTTATTGCTTTATGTTCTTATTTGAGGCTACTTTTGCATATGTTTTATCTTCCAGATTAATTGAGGCGAAGGATGTAGTGTTTGAATGTGGTCCAAAATGTGGTTGTGGACCTTCTTGCATCAATCGTACTTCTCAGAGAGGGCTGAAGTATCGTTTTGAGGTGGTGTTATTGCTGCTACTTTGTTTGGTTATATCGAACATAAACACATGATTACACAAATATCACTGCTTAGCTATTGTCAAAGTGGTACATGTTTAAAATGAAGGTTCTAAATAGTGGGCATTAGCAGGTTTTCCGGACACCAATGAAAGGATGGGCTGTTAGATCATGGGATTTTATACCTTCTGGAGCACCAGTCTGCGAGTACATAGGAGTAATTAGAAGGACAGAAGATGTAGATAGTGCCTTAGAGAACTATTACATATTTGACATGGATTGCTTGCAAACGATGAAGGGGCTTGATGGAAGAGAGGTATTTCCACTGCAGCTGTATTCAACTTTCCAATATGAAATGCATTTGTCATCTCCAGTTTGAAGTCTCTCTGTGGCTTTCTGTACTGTTCGATAAAAGATCACATCTTTATTTGATAGCTTTAAAAACCTAGTGCGTGCAAACTGAATCTCCTACTTGGTTTCTGCATGCATGAATTAATTATCTCGGTAGGTAATGGTTGTTTTGATATATTTTTAAGAATTGTTGATGATGGTTTATATTTTGGCTTTAATTTATGGAAGAATTTAATCACAAAGTTTTTGTATGTAGAAACAAACTTGAGAATGAAATGTTGGCCGAGGCCCGAGAATGATATTTTGTAAACTTGTAGTTGTTAGAACATGAGACTATTTTTGGATGAACACTGCCCACAGGTGGCTTTCTATCTAACTACGTCACCTTCATGACCATGTGGATCTCTGTGAGGAAACAGCCGTTTGTATGTTTTGTGTTAAACTCAATTACACTGCCATTTCATATGACATCTGTCTTTGTCAATTAATGTATTTTGATCTTGCTGAGGGGCACCCCAGAGATATATGTTTCATTTATCTTTTTGACAGAGGCGATCACAAGCTGTATCCATACCAGCAGTTCATTCACTGGAGAGACCTGATGATCAGAGCTCTGATAGCGGGCCAGAGTTCTGCATTGATGCAGGTTCAACTGGAAACATAGCAAGATTTATAAATCACAGTTGTGAGCCAAATCTGTTTGTCCAGTCTGTGTTGAGCTCACACCACGACTTAAAACTAGCTCGGGTGATGCTGTTTGCTGCGGACAACATACCTCCTCTGCAGGTCCCTCTTTCTCTATCTCTCTTTCTCTCTGTCGTTTTCATCATCAGTCTTTCTTTTTTGAAGTTGAAAATGGGAACGTTCCGAGATAAAATGCTGGTAATATTTTTAAAAGGAGTAATGGGTTGTGTGTTTATGAACTTTGTAGCCAACAAGGTTAATGTCTTGGTGCTTTAAATTCTGTTGATTATAGGATCCTGATATGAATTTGTTCTCTGTTGGACGTGCTTGGAATCTTCTTTATGTGGACTTTAACTGCGAGTTCCAGTACTTGGATCTTAAACTTAATTTTGGAGTGGCTGACATTATTGTTGGATTTATGACAGGAGCTCACGTATGACTATGGCTATGCCCTTGATAGTGTCATGGGTCCCGATGGGAAAGTGAAAAAGATGTTCTGCCATTGTGGTGCCACAGGTTGCAGGAAGCGCTTATTCTAGGTGATGAAACTGCTATTTAGACTCTTGACTTTGCAGCAACTCCAGGTTATGGGTTTATTGTTGTATTCTTGTGTAATTCCGTCGGCTGATCTAACCTCTATGCTTTGGGAGATTGTGCTTCAAATGCACAGAAAAGGCACATGTCAAACCATGGACACATTTTGTAACTCACGTGTCGAGAGAAAATTGAATTGAAATATCAATATTTCGGTCAAAAACTAGCAACCTTGCATTCACCCCCGATCCCCTTGTCTGCTCTTTTCTTTTGGGCATATATTCGGGAATGGGATGGGGTAACGATGCATTCTACTCATCTAATATATCATCGATCCAGATTTCCTCATTTATTTATTTTGGTTGATTTATTATTATTATTATTTTTTTATGTTTAGGCCAAGTCGATCTTAGATTCCCTCGGGAATCTTGAAATGTAGATTTCAGTGTAATGTGTGAAGGCATTTGCTATTTCCGGCACGAAAAAGCTGCTCCCCAGACTGCTTAAGTTTATTTCCCGTCTAGAAAAGTTTAATTTTTGCTTGAATATTATTTACCCTTCCTTAACAAGGGACTTGGAATTAGGTGTTATCGCTCCAGAAATTATCAAGCAAATCACATAGGGGTTATGAAGAAGAGGTGCAAAATTGCAAACCAGTAACCATCCAATCGCAGCTTTGTTAGAGAAATACATCACTACATAACACGAAAATGAAAATGGCCGTTTAACTCTGAAATGTCACACGTCCCTCTATCAGTGAAAAAATTAGTCACTCATCCAATTCCAAAATGGTTTTTGTCCGGTATTGGCGTCCAGTTCTCTGCGTACTGCTTCTTCCATCCGTTGCTGTATCCGGTTCATCTTCCTCCATTGCGCAAACATCTTCGTTATCCTCCGCTGCAATGGCAAGTGGCATCACTTTGCAAGCTGCAGATTCCCTTCGATCACCTCCTGGTCTCTCCGCCTCCCCATCGTATTCTATCATTACAGTATCACTTGATTTCTTTCTCGGTATAAATGTGACAGGTTTTGAAAGATCAACAGAAGCATCCTCAGCCTGTGGTTCCATAGAATTTGATTTCCTCACCAGATTAAGGAAGTCCATATAGGCTTGCTTGTTAGACTCCTCATCTACGTCACCTGATGAATCAAACGTATAATGCGTATATCTTGAAGGATTTCGTATATAATCCGGAACTGGAGGATTTTCATTTGAACGAGTTTCTACAGTAACATCTTTGGCTCCCTCACCCTCACCCTCTTCATCTTCATTACTTTTGCAGTTGGAGTCAAACCGGACGCGTTTTTGTGTTTTAGACGAGTCTAACTGATTATCATTCTTCCTCTTCAGAATCGACTTCGGGTTGGGAGCATCTTCAGATATGTTTTCAGAAGCTATGGCAGATGGTGCGCCGGTCCCAGAAACCCTGAGGAAGTCAATTTTTTGAGCTGCTTCAGCATCTTGTTGGAGCCTAATCTTAGCTGCCAGGTGATTGGCACGTGGGTCTCTAGTGAAATCCTTGATGGAACTAGGAACCTCATCTTGAGTGTCTATGTCGATACCATAGTCGTTGACATCCCTCATGTACAAGCGATCTCCGGCGGTTTCCTTGCCAACAGCCACTTTGTCGTATCCATCTTCTTCATCCTGCATGCACAAGAAAAATACAGGTTAGGTTAATACAGGCAGACCCAACCCTCAATCATCATTACAATTTGATTCAGCACTTATTAAATAATCATCTGTACCTCCATCTTGCTTAGTTAACGTTCACAGGAACTAGGATCAATCATCATTACAATATTGATTTCGGATTTGCTCATACATCGAATTACACTCCATAGTGATGGCATGACAATCTAATCAAGAGAGAATGATAAATACCTCAAAGTCGAGAGTACAGTCCCAGCCGATTGAGGATTTAATTTCCCACTCCTCTTCGTTGTAGTCGTCTGGCTTGGGCTTTGTTGCAGGCTGACTAGAAGAAGCAGCAGATGCCTCTTCCTTCTCGTCTTCTTCTTCGTCTTCCACGTCGTCGTCAAGGTCTAGAAGGTCCTCCTCCAGGTCGTCACTGAAATCATTCTTTGACTTTGGCCTTGATTTTGAGTAGAAGGGTAGGGGTTCAGCTTCGGGTTCAGGGCTGCCCTTGTCTCTGTTCCATTCCCTCCTCTCCATCTCCTCGTCTGTTAGGGACCATAACGAACTCAGGGACGACGGTGGACCGCTCGACGGCGACGGAGACGGCGACGGCGATGAACTGGCGAGTGAGCCGAAGATTTTGCCTACTCGAACCCTAAACGTGTCTTCCATGGTTGGGATTTCGAATTCTGAATTCTGAAAATCTCAATTAGGGTTTAATTGGGAAACCTATGGATTACACAGACTATACTACTGCTACAACGGCGCATCCCGATTTGAGTGGGCCTAATCCAATTTTGGGCTACCATATTGGAGATTGCCATTAATAGCCCGTGGGTTAAGTGTGGGCTGGACTTGTCATTGGATAAGTGAAAAGAAAATTACGTGTATATCCGTTGGAAATTAAAAAATAATTAAAACCAAACCATCACTTTCATGATCATCGTCACAAAAAGGACACGCGCCAGAATTCCGGTACAAGAGAAGAAAAGAAGTTCTCGCTTTCCGGTGAAGCAAGTCCAGTGAGAGAGAGACCGATCGCTTATTGATATGCTCTTTCAGGCAATCTCTGAGAAAATAATTTCAGTTTATGGCTTCTACCGCTACGGTTTTGTTGTTGTTCACGGCGGCGACGTCGGTCTTATTGGCTGGGTTACCGGGAGCAAAATCGGAGTACATAGCTTATAACACGACGGCGGGAATTGTCCCCGGAAAAATCAATGTTCATTTAGTTCCCCACTCTCACGACGACGTCGGGTGGCTTAAAACCGTTGACCAGTACTTCGTAGGCGCCAACAATTCAATTCGCGGCGCTTGCGTTCAGAACGTCCTCGACTCTGTAATTTCGGCCTTGCTGGAGGAGAAGAATCGGAAGTTCATCTATGTCGAGATTGCATTCTTTCAGAGATGGTGGAGACAACAAAGCCCGGCCTTGAAGGCTAAAGTCAAGGAGCTAGTCAGCTCTGGTCAGCTCGAGTTCATGTAAATATTTCTTTCTTTGCACATTTTTTTAACTCAATTGTTACTTAAATTCTTAGAAGCACTTTTTGGCTTGGGTATTGAAGAAATGGAGGAATGTGTATGCACGACGAGGCCACCCCGCATTACATGGACTTGATTGATCAGACAACTTTAGGCCATCAATTTATACTGAAAGAATTTGGTCAGGTTCCTCGAGTCGGCTGGCAGATTGACCCTTTTGGCCACTCTGCTGTTCAAGCTTACCTGCTTGGTGCTGAGGTATGATATGTAATCTACCCACTTGTTCTTTCATCAATCATCGCTTATTGGCTTATTGCAATTGGAACTTACTAGAAAATCAATGCTCATTGCAGTTAGGATTCGATTCCCTCTTTTTCGCTCGAATAGATTACCAAGATAGAGCTAAGCGACTCCGGGATAAGACTCTTGAATTTATATGGCAGGGTTCTAGATCCCTTGCTTCATCTTCACAGGTCATCTTTCTTTAATTTCCACAGTTTTCAACTTGATAACACACTTTTCTCTCTCTTTTCCTAAACCACATTTATAAAAATGTACTTTCAGTTATTTATAATTCATTGGCTCTCTGTGTTGCAAAATTCATTTGCAGATTTTCACAGGCATTTTCCCCAGACATTATGATCCCCCTGATGGTTTCGTGTTTGAAATAAATGATGTGTCACCCCCTATTCAGGTGCGTCTCGTAAAATGTTCATACAATGTATTTTTTATTTCTTGAGTCTCGAGCTCCTTTTTCACCTGGGAAATTTGTTTGAAGGATGACGATCTCATGTTTGACTACAATGTTCAAGAGCGAGTCAACGACTTTGTTGCAGCTGCTTTAGCACAGGTAGGGCCTAAAACAAATTGTTATCAACTATAATGTTTTTCTGTTTTCCTTCTGGCTTCTCTTACTTGATTATCAGTTGCATTCAGTAAAGAATTTTTTTCCCCTTTAGGCTAATGTGACAAGAACAAACCATATTATGTGGAACATGGGGACAGATTTCCGCTATCAATATGCAAATTCATGGTTCAGGCAGATGGACAAATTCATTCATTATGTCAATCAGGTACTTATAGTACGGCATCTAGACAATGAATGTACCAAGAAGACTTAAAGTTTATATTGTTTCATCCCAGCCTTTAAACTATGAGATTGTAAGTGATAATTTGAAAAATTGGTTTCATTTGGAATATAGGATGGGCGTGTCAATGCATTGTATTCAACCCCATCAATCTACACTGATGCAAAATATGCAACAAATGAACAATGGCCTCTAAAAACTGATGATTTCTTCCCGTGAGTTTAACAAATCTTTCCTTTTAAACCTACGTATCATACATTTCTATGTCTTTGTATTAAAAGGTACCAATTTCAGGTATGCAGATAAACCTAATGCCTATTGGACTGGTTATTTTACAAGTCGTCCAGCCCTTAAAGGTTATGTCAGAAGTATGAGTGGTTACTTTCAGGTAAGATCTCCCGTCTCTTTTTGTGATGTGGTTCTAGTGTCAAGTAGTTTGGTCCTTATAGGTTTTCTAACCATTATTGCTTTCCTTGTTCTGCTAATAGGCAGCTAGGCAATTGGAATTCTTTAGAGGCAGAAGTGATTCTGGACCAAACACTGATGCATTAGCTGATGCTTTGGCTATTGCTCAACATCATGATGCAGTAAGTGGTACAGAAAGACAGCATGTTGCTGCAGATTATGCAATGCGACTGTCAATAGGCTATTTACAGGTCAAAGTCACTTTATCTTCCAATGTTCCCATTACACTTTTTCTTATTGTTGTTGGTATTTATTTTAATTTAATATGTAAATCATATATTCATATCTCTCTGCAGGCTGAAAAGGTGGTTGCTTCCTCTCTTGCTTACCTTTCCAAGTCAGAATCAGGATCCGGGCAGGAGCAAACTGTCACAAATTTTCAACAGGCAATATATTTTTAAACTTAGCCCGAATTTTTTTATACTCTGAAGGTTGAAAAGTGTGTGCACTGACTCTTTATAAAAAAAAAATGGAAATTTGAAAAGTTTGTGCACTGGAAGAGTAGACAAACTACATACAGTGGTTGAATTTAAAACTTGTATGTGCATGTGTATCTTTTATGCATACTATGCTAGCAAATCCTTATCCACAAGGGGTAAAAAGGCATTTGAAACATTATATCCTTTTGTTTTTTTGGTATTTTGGTGAAAATTTGACAAGGCCAGGACATAAACCAGTTGGTAGCCACACCTCTCCTGTGAACAGGATATACCAAGTTCAAATGACCCCTTCCCCAATTGTCATAACATTACTAGTTTTTTATTTTTTATTTTTTATAAGATCATAACTTTACTTATGAAGTCTCTTTTGTACATTATTTTCCAAGAACTGAGTTGAGCATCTATTTAATCCAGCTTATTGATTTGTTGGCAGTGTCCTCTCCTAAATATTAGTTATTGTCCTCCATCAGAAGCTGTCTTGTCTGATGGAAAAAACTTGGTAAGCATACTATAACTTCTTAAGCTGTATGCTTACGTCAAACCGAAGATTTAGAACTGGCCCTTCATATCACTTTAACATCATATGGAATCCTCCTTGCAGGTTGTTGTTGTCTACAATCCACTTGGTTGGAAGAGAGAAGAAGTGATACGTATCCCCGTGAGTACTAGTTTTACTTATTCTTTCTTCCTTTAACCTTTAACGATGTGCTTATTGATATTATATAGCATCATTGTCTCTTATTTACAGTTTTAATGTTAATCAAGTATTCTTATATCATCCATATCTTAAAGATGAAGATGCCACATCATGACTATAATCTGTGATTAGTTGTAGTAGTGGTTGTAAGATTGTTTCAGTTGTAATTAGTCTTTAGTTAGTTGATAGTCAATAGATAGCCAAAGGCTATATATGTGTGATTCATTTACTAATTAATGAGAAAATACACTTTTCTTCATCTCTAAGAAAACTCTCTCTCCAAGAACTCTGAGTTTCTATATATCTTTCATCATCTTTTTGCTTTTCTTAGAGCCATGACGTGCATTTCTAGCAACTTACGATGACAGTCACCATTCTGTACTTTGTTTAATAATCCGATAAATGTAGATGTTGTATCATCTGAAAGAGCCGTCTTTTTTATGGATTAAATTTTACAGTGCTTGTTGGAAATTAACATAACCTTAAAATTTGATGGTCACTTCTATGTGGCTGACTGCAACACAAATTTGTTGCAGATTTCCAATGAAAAGGTTACTGTTCAGGATTCCAGTGGAACAGAAATTGAAGCTCAGCTTCTACCCCTATCAAACGCTTCTTTGAGGTTAAGGAGTTACTATGTTAGAGCATATTTGGGTAAAACTTCAGGTGAACCACCCAAGTATTGGCTAGCATTTTCAGTGACAGTACCACCAATTGGTTTCAGTTCTTACATTGTCTCAATTGCAAAACAGACTGGTTAGTAATGCCACTTACATTGTAATGCATTGTTCATCTAAAGCAGAACAAATTTATCTTGCCCTGTTACACTAGCAAAACATGTTATCTTATATTATTTTACTTTTGAGATAAAGGTCGTGGTTCAACTGTCTCCAAAGTATACTCGTCAGAGAGAAGTATTAATAAGACCATAGAAGTTGGGAAAGGAAGTTTAAAGCTGCATTATTCTGCAGATGAAGGAAAACTTGCTCGTTATGTTAATAGCAGAAGTCAGGTAGGCTTATGTTTTTTTTCCTCGTACTTTGATGTTGAGTTAATATCATTTTCTTTATCCCTTGGCGTCTCTTTTGTAGTCTAATAGCATGCTCACTGCATAGTTTTGACACTGCATAAAAACAGAAGTTTATAGTCTCATTTCCTTTTCCTTTTCATGTTCCCCCATTCATATATATGTCTTTGAATCTTAATTTTCAATTTATGCGAGTTTCTGATAGTTGTATCAATAATGCTAACATTTGTTATGTAATATATTTTTAATTGAAGGTTACATCATCTGCTGAACAATCATATAGTTATTATAGTGGAAATGACGGGACTGGCAAAGATCCTCAGGTGGTAACATACAAAATATCTTGTAGCTTTCATTGTACTTCAAATATTTTTGTGATTGATTATCATTTGGGATTTTAATTCTTTCTGAAGGCGTCTGGGGCATATGTGTTTCGACCAAATAGCACAGTTCCTATAAAGTCTGAACGGAAGGTAGTCAAATATATTAGCACTTGACCAAACTTTTTGTTGATGAAGAATGATCTTTTGCTCCTGATTTTTTTTTTCTTTTCCAATTTAGATGCACTGAATGACTGAGGTTAAGCAAAATTTTAACCTTTTTCCAGGTTCCTCTAATTGTCATCCGGGGTCCAGTTCTAGACGAAGTACATCAACAGCTCAATCCATGGGTATCTCAGGTGATTCAATTGGCAAAGAAAATGTAGTTGATGCTCTATGTTTATCAGCAAACCTTCTTAACTTTTGCAGTTCCAATTAATTAAGAGACAAATGTTATGGTCCTTACTCTAGATTTTCCTCTTTTTTTCATTTGCATGAGAAATTCTGTAAAAAGTTCACCTAGGTGCCTTTATCAAAAATCTTTTGGGTGTCATGCAATGTACATTAATTTAGGTTTTTCAATTTTCCATTTGAATAGGTGAACTTTAGTGTAATGGTTTTATCTGATCCTATAATACTCTTCTTTTTGGTGCATGTGCGACACTTAAAACAATACGAGAGTGAGTGAGTTTTTACTGAGGAAGTGCACTTGTTCAAATTTTTTTGGATAGTAACTATTGCAGAACAAGTTGGTACTTATATTAACATAATGCCACGCACAAACAGATTACAAGGGTGTACAAGGAAAAGGATCATGCTGAAATTGAGTTCACTGTAAGTTATATGGTTGTGTACTGATGTAGTTAAAAGATAAACAAATTTTCATGTTGTGGTTACTATAGAACTTGTCTTTTTAACTGTTATGGTCATCACTTTAGATCGGGCCTATACCCGCGGATGATGGGATTGGGAAGGAAATCACAACTCAAATTACAACAGCCGTGAAGACCAATAAGACATTCTACACAGATTCTAACGGCCGGGACTTCATTAAACGGGTATTTTGATACTTGTTGCCGCTTAGATCTTATTGTTTGACATACTGTGGTCTTGGAAGTTTAAGTTGCATTATTTATCACTGTGACAAATACAGGAACATCCTATTTTGATGTTCTCACAATAATTCTTAACCTGTCTATTTTGCCAAGTTTAAATTTCATGGATGGATAACCCACTACTGATATCTTGGATGCTGCATTATACATTAAGTTTGTTTTGGATTAAATAGTGTTTCAGGGTAACTTAATTTATTCCTTTCAAATGACTGTCAGGTTCGAGATTTCAGGACAGATTGGGACCTACAAGTGAACCAACCAATAGCTGGAAACTATTACCCTGTATGCTTCCTTCTGTGGCACACTTCAACTTTGATCTATTATGATTGTAGTCCATATAAGTGTAGTGTGCATTACTATTAGAGGATCTCTTGCTCTCTATTTCCTCAGTTAAGCCAAAAGCTCCCTATGGCCTGTTAAATTAAACTTTTAAGCTTGACATTGTAATACAATTTTCAATCCAATCCAATCCCATGATAGACGATGTAGCTTGGCTCAAGTGATTAAGTGTTGTTTTAGGTTATATAAACCAAAGATGTTGATTTAGGTAGGATTAAACCTCTAACGCAAGAGCCAACCCACTCCATGCCATCCCTCTCTCATTTATGTTAACCCCATTTGAGCTTGACTTGAATCTGATATTCTCCTCATCTTTTTGACTTTTTCTCCTTTAATCATTCTTTCAGATTAATCTTGGAATTTATGTTCAAGATGGCAGTACAGAAGTTTCAGTCTTGGTTGATCGTGCTGTGGGAGGAACTAGCTTAGTAGATGGTCAAATAGAGCTGATGCTCCACAGGTGTCCATCGACTTTGCTTTCTTTCTATTTGAAGAAATAAATATAATGCTTGTTATTCTACTGTAATACATATTACTTAAATTATTAGGATTGCTTGCATTGTCGTTATCTCTAGTATGCTTCTGTTGTTTTGTAGGAGGTTGCTTCATGATGATACCCGAGGTGTTGGTGAGGTACTGAATGAAACAACTTGCATCCCTGAGAAGTGTGAAGGTTTAACTGTAAGTATACCTCTTGAGCTACATCCCCAAGCGTGCTTATCATAGCATATAATTATTATTTTACCCCACCAGCTTCGGATGGGAAAAAATTGACATTCAATCGTATGGATCTTTTTAAGGACAATTAGTTTAGAGCTGGCATTCAAAGAAAGACCTCTTCCTCCATTTTCCATTCAACGGTTTTCTTCAGCATAACATATATAGAAATCATGTTAGTGAAATGCAATTGTGCAGATCCAAGGGAAGTTTTATGTGAGGATCGATAATCTTGGAGAAGGTGCTAAGTGGCGTCGCACACTTGGGCAAGAGATAAATTCTCCGCTTCTTTTGGCCTTCACAGAACAGGTGAGGAAGTGCTTGAAGTTGATCAAGTGCTATCATGCCACAATGCTCAAATGGTGAAATTTCTTCTTGCAGGATGGAAACGATTGGGTGAATTCTCATGCATCCACTTTCTCTGGAATTGATCCATCCTATGCTTTACCAAACAATACTGCTGTCATAACACTTCAGGTACTTCGGGGGATGCATTATGGGCATATTTCTGATATTGGTACTCCACTCCACTCCACTCCATATTGTAATCCGGTTTGTTGCTTTCCTGAACATTGCAGGAACTTGAAAATCGGGAAGTACTCCTCCGGCTGGCTCACCTATATGAGGTCTCACTTTCTCTCTTACTCTTCTTGGTTTTAGTTCGCACTAAGTTTTCACTTCAGTGCTAGATATTCGAATTCATAATTTTTGTGGCTCTTTGATATATTTGAAGATTGGAGAAGACAAAGACTATTCTGTACAGGCGAATGTGGAACTAAAGAAGTTGTTCCCAACAAAGAAGGTAAAAGCAGTGGATAAGCGCATGATTCCCAGTACTGAAATTGAGTGATCTTTCTTTGTAATGAATGATTAACTTGGTTCTATTATTTTTCAGATCAGCAAAGTGACAGAGATGAGTTTGTCGGCCAATCAAGAAAGATCCGAGATGGAGAAGAGGAGGTTAGTATGGAAAGTAGAAGGTTCCGGCCAAGAGTTCAAGGTGGTGAGGGGTGGACCTGTCGACCCTGCAAAACTGGTGGTGGAACTAGCCCCAATGGAAATACGCACTTTCATTGTCGACTTTGATCACCTCCGTATGTATGGTTCGTGAAAATGAAGGTTTTGTGTCTCTCGTACAATTGCATCGGAGTTTCGTTTTCAGGGCGTTTGAGTGTTCCAACGGACACTCAGTCCTTGTTGTAGAGTTGTTTAGTAAATGTATGTATAGCGTAATAATAATCTGTGTAGATGAAGGGAGAATGGTAGTTTGGTTAAATTTCCAGAAATCCGAATATGTTAAACTTAAAAAACAATTTGGAACGCGGTGGGTGAATAACAAGTTGGAACCTTTGTTTGAGAGTGCTTAAATGTCTTTGTTTTGTGAGTGAAAAAATGATAAGTGACATTTGTTAAAGTAAAAAGGTCCAAATCAAATATTGCTTACCAGTGAGTGCTTTATTATGCACTTTTTTTCTTTAAAAAAAAAAAGAAAAAAAAAGGGAGATAACTGGTGGCACTGGCAAGTTATGGTTATCCATCATTTTTGGGGGCCAGAAAGATTTACAGAGATATTTTAGCCTCTAAAGGCCACAAGTTTGGCTTCAACACTAGCAGCGGGTTTCGAACCCGAGGCCTTCTGTATTTAGTTTGAAGGAAACCTCGCACTTTGTCATTTGTCACTAGTTCTCTAGTTTTTATTATGCACTTTTTAATTTGGCCAATTAGAAAAAGGACCTTGTGTTTTTTTAATTTTTAATTTTTAATTCTATGAAAAATTATTGGTATTATTTGTTTCTTATTTTTCAAAGTTTAAAAATCAGTAAACAATAAAATAGGAGTTAAAATATCATTGAATAAAAAATAAAAAAGTAAGTACTCAAACGGTGAGTGTCCAAGTCCAACCTTTTGTGGAAGTTTTGATTTTTGAAGTGAAAAAAAAATAATTTGAAAACTAAGAAATAGAATCTCCTTATCCGAATTGAAATAGTAACTAGTAAGTGGAAAACATTTGAGTTTGGTGAATGAATTATAAAACAAACAAAGCCAGTCATGACCCACAAAGGAGTAGATAGAGTAGAGTACACTTTAATAAAAAAAATAGTTCTGAAATGATTAGAAAAGTCAGACACAAACACATTGAGTAGCGTTATTGGAAAATTAGGAATGGCAGGTTGATCGATGAGCGAGTGATCATCGCCTCTCTTCTCTGACTTCTATCTTCTCTCTTGGACGGTGTGACTGCTGTTCACTTTTGCGGCGGCGACTCTTGTGTGTTGATAACATTATCCATCCATGCTCTGAAGGTGATAACTCTCAATTGCTCGTTTCTGGAAATTATTCACTTTTTTACTCTTGAAAGCAGCTGCTGAGAGCTGACCTTCATCGGAGGAGAAGAGCTTTGCCAGTGCTACCGCTAATGGCGGCGACTCCGTCCCTCTTGTGCTTGCTTACGTTGCTCGTCGGATTTCTAGTCGCCGACTCCAAGTTTATTGCATACGACACTTCCCAAGGCATAGTCCCCGGCAAAATCAATGTCCATTTGGTCCCTCACACCCACGACGACGTTGGCTGGTTAAAGACCGTTGATCAGTATTATGTTGGCTCCAACAATTCCATCCAGGTATTCAGGCTTTTTGAATGTTTCTTATGGACTCTCTGAGGGTTGTTTGTTTATTCTGATGATTTGATTTCATATTTTCAATGGATGGATAATAGGGGGCTTGCGTGCAAAATGTGCTGGATTCTTTGGTTCCTGCTCTGCTGGCTGACAAGAATCGCAAATTCATTTATGTCGAACAGGCAACCCTCTTTCTCTCTCTTTCTTTACTTGCTGCTGCTTCTGCTTCCAAATTGTATGATTCTAAATTGTAACCGTACCTCCAATCTTACCCAGATTATATATCCACGGTTAAAAACTGGCACTTGGTACTTACTGCAAGATGATTACATAACATATATAACTTGTATGTCTTGCTGCTTAATCAATGATTGAATTGCAGGCATTCTTCCAGCGGTGGTGGAGAGACCAGAGTGACTCCGTCCAGAGCATAGTCAAGCAGCTAGTCACCTCGGGTCAATTAGAGTTCATGTAATCTAACATGCCAAAAACTGCATTAGCAGGCCTCTTTTCACTCTTTTGGTATTAACGCTTTTTTATTTTTTACCGTTGCTTCAGAAATGGGGGAATGTGCATGCATGATGAGGCTGCAACACATTATATTGATATGATAGATCAGACGACTCTAGGGCATCGGTTTATTAAAAGGGAATTTGATGTGACTCCAAGAATTGGTTGGCAGATTGACCCATTTGGGCATTCGGCTGTCCAGGCTTACTTGTTGGGAGCAGAAGTAAGCATGCCTTTGGCTTTACCGTTGAACACAAAATTTCTTTTTACTATGCAAAGAGTACGGCATTCTGAAATTGGCCAGAGCATTTTTACCATGGACAACATTTTGGTGTTGATGTAGGTTGGATTTGACTCACTTTTCTTCGGGCGAATAGATTACCAGGACAGGGCTAAGCGTAAAATTGAGAAGAGCCTTGAATTTGTTTGGCGGGGTTCGAAGAGTCTCAGTTCATCTGCTCAGGTGACGAACTAAGATTGCTTTTTGTTTTATCTAGCATTTTTACAACTGGGATTCTGGACTTGCGCATATCATGATGGATATGCTTCCCTTTAGTCGTTATTTAACACTAGTAGTGTAAGTTTTCTTTTTCTTTCTTGGCACCAGAAGATATTTTCTGTGCTGACTAACTTTGATATTCTTCTAAACTGTTGCAGATTTTTTCTGGTGCATTCCCAGAGAACTATGAGCCTCCATCTGGTTTCTACTTTGAAGTTAATGATGATTCCCCAATTGTTCAGGTAACATTGTGATTCATAGACAAGTTTTTTAATTTCCTTTGGTTTATTGAATATTTGCTTGTTTGAATTGTTAAACTTAATCGCTATTCTGTTGAAGGATGACATCACTTTGTTTGATTACAATGTTCAAGATCGTGTTAATGACTTTGTTGCTGCTGCAGTAGCACAGGTAAGTTACCTGGTTATCGTCAGCCAAATGCTCTTTTATTTTTTCTATCATATGGGGCATTATTTTAGTGGCTGACAACAATTACTTAATGCTCTTTTATTTCTGTCATATGGGGCATTATTTTAGTGGCTGACAACAATTACTTATTCTCAGGCTAAGATAACTCGAACAAATCATATAATGTGGACCATGGGAACAGATTTCAAGTATCAGTATGCACACACATGGTTCCGACAAATGGACAAGCTCATTCATTATGTCAACAAGGTAATAATCGCTTAATGCGTTAATGATTCTGAGCTGGTTTTATAAAATTATTACAGTCTCACTTTTAATGCCTCTAGGAAATATCTGAGTTAAAATGATAAACTGGATATTTATTTCTGTCTATTACCTTATTTATCAACCCCCCCCCCCCTCTCTCTCCTCTCCTCCCAAAAGACAATCTGTCCAAAGATGTAAACTGATTAGGAATTGTCTTGTATGACTTTTGTTGATTTCTTTTATGATTAAAATCCAATTTTCTTTTTTTGTGCACTTCCAAGGATGGACGTGTTAATGCTCTATATTCTACTCCATCCATATATACGGATGCAAAGTATGCCACAAATGAATCATGGCCAATCAAGACAGATGATTTCTTTCCGTGAGTTTTTATTTTATTTTTTTAATCTTCCCTTCCCTTTGACATATCAACTAACCGTACTGTAGAAACTGAAGTATGCATCATACCAGTTATGCAGATCGTACAAATGCTTACTGGACAGGGTACTTCACAAGTAGACCAGCCTTGAAACATTACGTTAGAGCAATGAGTGGCTATTATTTGGTATATTCTTGTAACTTTTCTATGTATCATGAATTAGTGTTTTCAGTTTGATGACAGATCGTCATATATGTATGTTTCTCTTGGATAACAAGGCTGCCAGGCAACTAGAATATTTTAAAGGAAGGACTGGTTCAGGGCCCAACACTGACTCGTTGGCAGATGCCTTAGCAATTGCTCAACATCATGATGCAGTCAGTGGTACAGAGAAGCAGCATGTTGCCAATGATTATGCAAAAAGATTGGCGATAGGCTACACGGAGGTGCGAATTAGCTTTAACATCAATGTTCTTTTCAGTCCTCACTCTATTTAACTCAAAATTTTCATTCGCTTGTTCATTGTCTTTGTGCAGGCCGAGCAAGTAGTTGCCACGTCACTTGCTCACTTGGTTGAGTCTGCATCATACACTGGATCTGTAGATCCAGCTACAAAGTTTCAACAGGCAATTAATTACGAGCCCCTAAGCTTGTATGCTATTTTTATATCATGTTTCTTGACCTTCAACTGCATGGCTGGTGATAATTTGGGATTTGAACTTTAGTATGAGGTAGTAGCAGAGATGAATTTAATTACTCTGTTTAAGATGATTATGCCAGTAAAGAAGGATTTTTGATAATGTAAACAATGAAGTAGAGTGAGTGAAATTTCAAATTCAAGCTAAGAAGAACAATTGATCTCTCTATCATCTTTTCTTCTCTTTTTCATTTACTTTGTTTTCATTGATTCTCCAGTGCCCACTTCTAAATATCAGCTACTGCCCTGCATCAGAAGTGAATTTATCCCAAGGGAAGCAATTGGTAAGGAAAATAAAGTATCTAATGTCATCTTCTCAAGTGTATCAACCAAGTATGACTTTATATTCCACCTGTGAAATATATTTTCTGATGGTGTTTCTCGTCTATAGGTTGTCGTGGTGTACAATTCCCTTGGATGGAAGAGGGATGATGTAATTCGAATTCCTGTGAGTACTTCCTTTCAAGTTCTATCATAGTGCTTTGTGTAATGTGTTAGTGTTTCCTCTCCATTAATATAGAAATAAATAAATATAAGCATAAGGAGGAAAATCCTTGCAAGTGCATATGTTAACCAGGGTTGGTGAAGTCTTAGTGTACTTGGGTTCCTAAAGTTCTATAAATGGCCACTTTATAATTTATATTGTTAAATGAAACAAGCCCATGTGAATGCCAAGTTGATAATCAATAACTCACTTTGTGATATTTACGAATAATGTAGGTTATCAATGAAGATGTCACTGTTCACGATTCTGAGGGAAGAGAAATTGAATCACAGCTTCTCCCACTAGATGATGCCAATGCGGGCTTAAGGAACTACTATGCTAAGGCATACTTGGGTCAAACACCAACAAAGACACCAAACTATTGGCTTGCATTTACAGTATCCGTGCCACCACTCGGTTTCAACACATACACTATCTCAGCTGCCAAAGGAGCAGGTTCACTCCTATAATGGCTTTGATTTTTTTTTTTTTTTGTTGTTGTTGTTGTTGTTAATGGGAGCATAGATGGAATCTATTCTTGCTAGGAATCTTAATTTTTCATCGATTGTTTCCCTTTTGGGTAAAGGTGCTGGTTCCACCAGATCATCTGTACAGACATTTCAGAGTAGGGAAGAGTCCACTATTGAAGTTGGTCAAGGAAATGTGAAACTCACGTTTTCTACAAATCAAGGCAAACTGACCAATTATGTCAATAGAAGAAGCTTGGTAAGTAATGCAACTAACAGTCGCGTAGTTACTATACCTGATGATTGCATTTCCTTATCCACCAGAATTTCCTTTTTACATATTTGTTTTTTATTGGTGTGATTCAGTGTCAGGTTATCGACGTTGTGATAGCTCTCTTAATCCAACTTCCAAAAAGGGCAATGGAATACAAAGAAAAAATTGTTGTAGCTAACTTAGTTATTCATTTCTTTTGAAGGTTGAAGAATTGGTCGAACAGTCTTACAGTTTTTATAATGGATATAATGGCAGTGATGATAAAGCTCCTCTGATTCCTCAGGTGTCTATACATGCTGATAGAAGTTGTGCTCTGTTGCAATATTTCTTATTTCTTGTTTTTATGTTTTCAATTTGAAGGACTTGAAAACTGATGATTAAGTGATCCTTTCTATTGTATCTACTTTTTTCAATATAAAACGTTTTATTGTTCTTTTTCTGTTTTTCTAGAATGATGGGGCTTATATCTTCCGTCCAAATGGCACGTTTCTCATAAAACCTGGAGAAAAGGTGTGTTCTTTTACCTTATGAAATATAGTTTAGACTTAGGCATAAGTTGGGAGTTTGTTGATTAGCAACTGTTGTTTAATATTTCAGGCTTCTCTGACTGTCGTGCGTGGCCCAGTAATAGATGAAGTACATCAACATATTAATTCATGGATATATCAGGTGCCTTGCTCGCCAAGTGCTTGCCATATCTGTATATTTTTTTTCTTTGTTCTATTGCAGCCAGAGGAGCATCATTATTATGTTCTAAAACAAAATCTCAGTAATGTTTCATTGGATGTGTGTGTAGGTCACCAGAATTCACAAAGAGAAGGAGCATGTTGAAGTCGAGTTTATTGTAAGCTTACCAAATAAAGACAAAAAATAAGAAAGTTGGAATAAAAATTGAAAATCATTATCAAGCCTATTCATTGAAAATCTTTGCAATTTCAGGTTGGGCCATTACCTACTGATGACGGAATCGGAAAAGAAGTTGTAACTCAACTGGCCACTACCATGGCTACCAACAAAACGTTCTACACTGATTCTAATGGGCGTGATTTTATTAAAAGGGTATACTAGTTACTTGCTCTTACAATAGTTTATCTAGTAGTTTTGATATCATGTTGATGCTCAAAACTTTATAGCATCTCCAAAGTAGTTAACAATTTTTTTTCTGTACAAGTGTACTTTGCTAACCCATTTGGCACTTTTCTACTTTAAAAATTTGTCACTCCAAACCACTCTTCAAAATTTTCACTTTAAAATATGAATAATTACTTGCATTCCTCCCTTGGTGGGATGAGCTCATTCCCCCATGTGCAAATAATGTATGTTCACCGTAAAAAATTTGTAATCAGAATCGTTCAATTTCTTAATCTTCATTTTAAGATCATCCTTACAAAAAATCATTCAAAACGGAAATCGTTTAGTCCTTCAAATGTATCAAATGAATGTACAGTTCAACATTTATATGTTACTTGGTACCTACACCCTTGATTTATTGTTGGCATAACATAATGCAAGGATCTCTTTTTTATAGATTCGCGACTATAGAACAGATTGGGACCTGAAAGTGCACCAACCGATAGCTGGAAATTATTATCCAGTATGTTTATTTTTCCTTCCTCAAAGTAAACCCCTTTTTTTATGTGGCTTTTCTTAAATATTTCTTGTCTCGACTCTCTAATACTCAATTGTAACATAACTTACTCTGCCCAGGGTGCTGGGGGCTATTTCTGTTGCTCTTATTAACTTTCAGTTTTATTAGCAAACTGAGTTGAAGTTTGTATCAACATGTGGTTTGCACTTACACAGTGTTGTGCATGTGGCTGAAATAATACTGTGGTCCCTCTCTTTAATTAGTAGAAATTCATGAATTAGAAGACATGATACTTCTATTTCCACTATATCTTTTTAAATAGAATAATAATTTCTCCGTCGTAAGATTTTCTAAATTATATGCATATGTTTTTGTATACAAATTTAGGCTCCATTGCCAGCTGGTTGCCATGGATAGGTGAGGGTTGTACTAGTTTATTAGCTTCACATTTTTTTCTATGTTGTCCTTGCAGATTAATCTTGGGATATACATGCAAGATAATAGTTCAGAATTTTCGGTTTTGGTGGACCGATCTGTAGGAGGGTCCAGCACAGTGGATGGACAGATAGAGTTGATGCTCCACAGGCATGTTTTTATTCTTAAATAAGAACGACAGTCATGAGTGTAACTATTACATAAAGCATACAGATTAAAGTCGTGATTGGGATTTCCTTGTTTCTCTTACCATACAGGAGACTACTGCTTGATGACTCAAGGGGTGTGGCAGAGGCTTTAAATGAAACCGTCTGTATTGACAAAGTTTGCAGTGGACTAAGAGTAAGTACATGCTACCTGCTTTGCAACGACTACTGTGCAGTGTTATAGACCAAACTGGAGTTTTGGTTGCGACCATATCTAGATGTAGTATAACTATTTTGACTATCCTAAGAGTTTAAGGTTGCCTAACTTTTAGTGTCCACCTCTTGCTTCTGTTAAACTTATCAGATCCAAGGAAAATTTTATTTCAGAATCGATCCCCTGGGAGAAGGTGCCAAGTGGCGTCGTACTTTTGGTCAGGAGATATATTCCCCTCTTTTACTAGCTTTTTCTGAACAGGTGAAATTATAAAATACAAAAAAAACATAAAGACATTTAAGTTTTATTTTAGTCTTGTGAGCTGCTCAATAATAGGCAACTCCCTTTCTGTAGGATGGAGATAACTGGAAGAATTCTCATGTAACCACGTTTTCAGGGGTTGGTTCCTCGTACAGTCTACCTGAGAATGTCGCTCTTATAACTCTTCAGGTACTTGGGGCTTATCTAGAATTTCAGATATTTCTCTTTAGCTTTTTCATTATTGAATTGAAATTCGAAACCATAACGGTAGCAGGAGAAAACAGACTCGTGATATCCTGTTTTCTTTAATTTCCATAGGAGCTTGATGATGGAAAAGTTCTCCTTCGATTAGCGCATTTATATGAGGTTCTAACTTCTCACTCGTTCTACTCAGCAATCTATATCTGCTCTAGTACTTCATTCATTTGTTTATAAAGTACTTGTTAGAGCCAGCTCTTCACTTCCGATCCTCCACATTTTATTTACTACTATTGTTTTTTCTTGTTCAAAATGGAGCTCAGATTGGAGAGGACAGGGATCTTTCTGTAATGACAAATGTAGAGTTGAAGCAGCTCTTCCCCAGGAAGAAGGTAAAAGAATGAGCCACAAATATTAACCAGAGTTCATTGTTGAACCCTTTTCTGATAATATTGTGCTTTTGTGGTACAGATTGGTAAACTTACAGAGATGAACTTGTCGGCAAATCAAGAACGGACAGAAATGGAGAAAAAGAGACTCAATTGGAAGGTGGAAGAAGGCTCTTCATCAGAAGCAAAGGTTTCGAGGGGTGGACCTGTTAATCCTACGAAACTGGTTGTGGAACTTGCACCAATGGAAATCCGAACCTTTCTCGTTGAGTTTGACCAAAGCTTCCATCGTTATTTATTTGATGCCTAACCTAATCAGGCTGAAAATGTAGTGGAGGCTTGAGAAGCCCTTGGCTTCGGGAGTCCTGGACTTTTGCTGTCATGTAAATAGACGTTTGAGTTATGTTTGTATTGTTGGACAAAAAACATAAAAATCATGGAGCCATGTGGTTTATGAAATGAGGTTGTACTAAGTATGGAGTTAGCTAAGCTACTATTGCAAACGACATGGATGCCTTGTTAACTTGTGGCATATAGTTGCTGCTATGTGACTTTTGAAACTCCCGAGTGCAGATTGATCTTGAGGGCGTCGAAGAAATGGATGTCACCGAGCCTCTTCAGTAAATAGCTCACAAGTTTGCTCCTCTTCGGCCTCCATCTTATCCAACATGCTTTGGCTTCTGTTAGAGGAGGCCGTAGGGCGCACATGAGACTAACCTTATGCGCCATATCAAAAAGTATCTTAAAATTAAAGAAAAATAATCACCAACACATAACAACAAAGCTTATTATCATACAAAATAAGATTTAGCTATAATATCTACTTGTATTTAATTCATTCACCATCTGTATGGTCCAGATTGTAATTATATGTACATATATCATATCAAATATATCTGACTATTAAGTGATGCTTATATTAAACACATATAAGTATTGCAGCTAGTCCCCCCTACAATAATGGTAATAATGCTTGTTTGGTGGTAGGGAGCCTTTCAACATAACCCTACCGTACTATACTTTGAAATCCAGTATACAACTACTGAACAAGGCAACATGCTTCCGAAAAGTCTACGGGCCCTAACAGCAATGGTTCGGAAAGATCTACCAAAGTCATCTAAGAGCTGCTTTGTTATTACAGTGTTTTGAAAAAAAAATTCTTCTACTGTGCTGTGAGAATAAATATTTGTAAAATAAAGCAGCAGGATTGAAAGTTTTTTTTATACCTATTTTTTTTTAAAACACCTCAATATCAAACCAGAACTGAGCCCAGGGTTAAAAGTGTAATTGTAGCGGTGGCCGAACCGATATTCGGTGAAGATGCTCAAGGAGAGGTGGGGTTCTCTAGCGCGTAATTGCGCTGTCCAATAAATACAAGAAAACAATAAAAGGGGATGGGCAAATGCGTGACTGGTGAGCCGATTTTTGAGAAGAAGAACAAAGTGTTTTTGGAAGAATTTTCATGTCCATCTTGCCCAACCAAGACCAAGGATCTATATCGTCATCTACCTCTTCAGCTCTCTCTGTGAACCCTAACTCCCAACATGGACACCGCCACCGTCACCTTTCCCTTTCTCAATCTCAGCCCCAGTCGCTGTCTCCGCCGGATCCCTCCCGCCAAATTTCCACATTTGGATCGCTTCGGATCTCCGACTCTCAATCTAGCTCCTCCGCTAGTGGAGGTATCTGATTTTCAACTTCTTCAATCTGTTTCTTATCTCGTTGCTTTGTTTCTTAGAAAATTAAAACCCTAGAATTTGAGCAAATTGGAAGAATCAATCTTTTTTTTTATGAGTCCAGCAGTTTGGAGTCAATTATTGATCTTCCCTCTGCTCGAAGGTGGTTGATTTTTACTATTTGAAATAGAATGTTGTTTAAATTATTCGTCTGCAGGCCTATCACCACCGGCACCAGCTGCAGAAGATTCTGGTGGATCTTCCCAGCAGGTATATTGACTTCATGTTTTGAACCTTTCGTTTTTTTCTGCAGTACCCACGCTTGTATGATCTGAGAGAGCCATTGAGTAATGACTTTCAGTCTTTGGTCATTCCTTGTCCTTTATCTAGGTGAATGAGTTAGGGATGCCCGGGGGTGACAGGACTTTACCTAATAACCACCACGAGACACATTCACAGTGTCACTCTGGTGGAGGTGGACGAGGGGTTGGATCACCCTGGTCTAGAGGGAAAAGATCAGGAACCTTTGGTTCTGGTTCAACTGAACAAAGTATTGGGTGTGCTGCTTCTCATGGAAACTCCACTCATCAAACAGGAAGGAAAGCCCAGCTGATGAATGGCAACCACTTGTTGAATTTTTATTATGACCCCATAGCTCGTCCTCAGCGTAGAGCTGCTCCTCCTCCTCCAAGAAGGCAGCACAAGAGGAAGCCTTACAACAAAGATTTATTTCTTCAGGCTAACTACAAATTTGTGGTGTTAGATTCAGGAAACTACTCAGCTGAATCGATGGATCCAGATAAGATGTTACAATGGGAGGACATCATTTGCGTGAGATATTCCACCCCAACTGTGGTTCAATGTCCCATTTGTCTGGAATATCCTCTTTGTCCGCAGATAACCTCATGTGGACATATTTTCTGTTTCCCATGTATTCTGCAATACTTGCTGATGGGGAAGGAGGATCATAAAGGAGACTGCTGGAAAAGATGCCCGTTGTGTTTTGTGATGATATCACCTAAGGATTTGTACACTCTATTCGTGGAGAATGTCAAGCAGTATTGTGTTGGTGATACAATAGAGTTTATGCTTCTTAGTCGACAAAAGGATTCATTTACTTTATCCCATAAAAGTAAACAAGAGAAAGATGCAGTTGGAGGTTGTGATGATGAAAGCTATGATCCCTTTTCAAAGTTTACATTTACATCAGATGTAGATCTTGCAGTCAGAAAAGCATTATCAGAGTTAGATGGTTGGTTGGTCAGGGCAGAGTCGGGGCTTGTTGATGACATAGAGAAGCTTCCTTATGTATGTGCTGCAATGGAACAATTAGAACAGAGGAAGAAATATTGGAAGGAGCACCGGGCTAGCGACAGTAATAAATCTTGTATATATAATGATCATAATAGTGGTTCTATCTTGTCAACTGAAAATTCTGCGAATGGTAACACTGAAGCATCTACATTTGGACATGCAAATCCATCCAATGACCGTAATAAGCGTTCAGACAATTTATCTCTGGAGAAGTCGGATGATGGGATTTGTTCTGACAACTCTCTGGATGCAGCTGAATCATTGGAAGGCCATGAAAATGTTTTGTCTTCTTCATATGATGAAAGCAAGAGTGCCCGAGGGGACTCACATGACTCTGGAATTGTAAAGGAGAAGGAATCATATAATTTCTACCAGGTGACTGATAATTAGATATATTATTTCCCATTTTCTTATTGCAATTATTTTCTTCAGTTGTTTTTTTTTTTTTGGAGAAGTATTCTGACATTTTACTAAACTGCTCATTGCTGTGCATAGTTGCAACTATCTTTGTCTTGTTTGCGACAGTTGCTTGACTTTTTAAAATTGCTTTCTATTTATATTCCTACTGGTTTGTATTTGGTGCGTTAGTCAGTCATTTGCTCCTTTCTGTCTTTGAACCTTTAGATTGAGGAGAGCTTTCAATTTGGTTTTGCTATTTATATTTTATGTCTCTATATCAGGCAGCTGATGGTCAGCACATCATTCTTCATCCATTGAACATGAAATGCCTGCTACACCACTATGGGAGCCATGATATGCTACCACACAGGTATGGTCAAAAGCTTGGTGATTGTTTCTGCTGTATGCATAGACTATGCAAAATCTATGATAAAGTCCCCCTATATTCTTTCTTCTATAGGATGCATATTCTTTACCATTGTACTTGTCTGAAAATTTAGGTATGGTATTAGCAAGCACGGCATTAAAAGAGGGGAGGGGGACAGGGAGTGCCCTTTTATTAACTATGGGGTTTCTTATGTCAACTGAAATGTGAAAATTGGTCTAATTCGTTATTGCAGGATAAGTGGAAAAATTTTGCAATTGGAGACAGTGACTCAGACAGAAGCTATGAGGAGGCGCTACCGCTACTTGAGCCATTTTTCTTTAACAACAATACTCCAGGTACCTTTGATACATGATCCGAGTGAGATCACACTATAAGAGCATTATTGTTGCAGGCTGCGTATAGTATCTCATCATAATTCATTCAAATTTCAGTTTTGTGAGATTGATCTGAGTGAGGTATTGTCTCCTGATGCCTTGTCTCCTTTTATGGAAGACATAAAGAAGCGTGAAAAGCAGAGGAAACAACTTGCTAGGAAGGTATTATTAATTGCTTCTTCATTATATACTCTGTAAAAATAACAGTAGTTTGTTCGTGCTTTAAAATTATATGCTATTCCTATTTATAGGAGCAAAGGGAGAAAATGAAGGCTGAATCTACCGTGGCATATCCCATCCCCATAGTAGCAGGTTATGGACAGTCCTTTCATGATGGATCCCCTACATTCTCCATGGATGACTTTGAGGGTAATATAGTGTTCCTTGTATATGCTGTATATCTTTAGACACATGACCTTTTGTAGGTATATTTAGTCAGCTCAAGTAGTAACATTGGGTTGATTTGGAATAAATTTATTGTCCAAATAAGGAAAAACAAATTTGGAGTGTGGCGAGGCATACATGGGTGCTCTAAGCTGTTAAATTAATTATTACCCTTTCTTGTTGAAGTTTGCAGATACATATTTGTACATACTGCAGTCTTATGTTAAATATCATTTAATGGTTTATTTGTTCATATGCTTCCTGTGTTCAGCTTTGGGAAGTTCTACAGTGACATCGTCGAGCTCTCCTGTTGTTGGGGAAAGGAAGCTCTTCTCAAGTGTTACAAGGCTTGGTTTTGCTGCTGCGCATGATTCTCCGGCCCTGAAACTAGAAGGAACCAATTCTCTGAATGGTGACGATGCAGGGAGAGTCTCTCCCAAGACAAACGGTATTTATCAAAATCTTGTTATACAGTTTGCTTTTTGTGCTTGAGATAATGTGTATGCAATCAAATCTCTTGTAGCTGAGGGATATTTGATCAGGTTCGTACTAAGATAATAGTATGCTGTATCTCGAGAGTTTCTGGTTGCTCTACCTTGTTTCATTGTTTTGCTTTGGCAGCAGGTGCCCAGAATGCGGGTGTTAGGTCATTTGCTAATGTAATTTCCAGAGCCAAGCCTGGTGAAAATATGGATCCGCCCAAGATAAATGATTCGGGAAAGAAGGGAAAGAAACTGAGTCGAGTCCTTTTGTCAACAGCTGGTGGTCGACGCTACTGATGACTTGTCAAAACCTCGAGTACTATAATGGTGTCGTCTTGTATCATATACCTTTGATGACACGAAAGACCATTATGTAGAATGGGGTAGATGGAAAAACAAGAACCATTTCCGAAATCCTTACCCTCTTTTGTTTCTTTTGTTTCTTTTTCTAGCTATTCTGTTTTTCATCTTAAGAAATCCATACTAGAGGCTGAATAAAATTGTAAGACTTGTTTCGAAGGGCTTCTTACATTTTTCCTTTTTCTAAGTGCGCATGCAAAGGATGCAAAAATGTCGCCAATGTTTTACAAATTGGAATTCGCTAGAATTTTTAATTAATTGATTTTTAAAGTTGAAAAGTAGAAAAAAAATAATACACACTAAGAATAGGGTGTCTCCCCCCAACTATATATATATGCATATATTTTTTGAGAAGTACAATATCCTTTTATGAACAAGAGCGATTAAACATACATAAAAAGAGGATAGGATGCATAACAATGAGCATCGATTAAAACTGTTGGAAATTTCAATCCAGACGAAAGAAAAAAGAATGTTCAACACTAACATTACATAAAATTACTATCCTCAAATAAAAGATCAATGATTCCATCGGGGTTCCTTAAACCATGTTACTTCTTGTTCTAAAGCCAAACCACTCCTCGCCAGTGCCACCTTGTTGGCTTTGTTGGCTTCCCATCGAACATCTGAAAGTCTGATGCGTGAGAAAGAACGGACTAAGTGTCGAGCATCATTTATCACGTGCCTCAGAGAAGAAAGCCCGCTGCTTACCCTAAATTTAAAGCCGCTAGGACCAAGCTTGCATCTCCCTCAAAATCAAGCATATTTGCCTCCTAAGTCCCGTCTGAGAAAACAGAACCGCAGAAAGTCCCGTCTGAGAAAACAGAACCGCAGCCCTTGCTGCTTCCATCTCGGCATGCAGAGGTGAACCCACTCCATACTTTTTCATAGCCATAGCAGCCCCGAAATTACGCAAATGATCCCTAATAACGACTCCCACCCCTTCAAAGCCTCCAGTCTTTCCCAAACCCCACCAAAATTACATTTAAGCCAACCAATCTCCGGTTTCTTCCACTTCTGCACCGTATAAGTGTTTTTGGACAATGACTTCCCATGCCATTTCTTGCACTCTGCAACCAAGCCATAGTCTTGCACTGAATCTCCATGGGCGGCGTGGCCTTCCCATTTCAAAGGAAAGCATTTCTTTCCTTCCAAATACTCCAGACAAGCACAAGAACTAAATCAAAGCTTTCCTTTGCCAATGAATGCGCCCAGGCTTGCCAACCAATCTTGCCACCCCCCATGACGACCTTCATGTACTTTGAGATCCGGCGGCAGCCGTGGGGCAATCTCTCAGAATATGTTCCATGGTTTCTTCCTCTTCATTACAAAATAAACACGTTGCGTTTGGAGTGATTCGCCTCCCAAACATAATTTATTTTGTAAAAGTTTTCAAATTGATTAGAAAATATGGGTTATAACTCACAATTTTTGTGAAAATTTGACATTTTCAACTTTAAAAATCAATGAAAAATAGTTTCGGGACCTAATAAAGGATAAAATTACATCCAAAGGTCTTGCAGCATTCTCGTTAATTCCCACACAAAATATTTTCAAAAACTAAAAATTAGAATTTTTTTCACAAAAATTGTGAGCTATATAACCCACGTTTTTCAATTGATTTCGAAAACTTTTACAAAATTCATTATAAGCCAAAATTTGAGTCATTCTAGTCACACAACATGTTTTATGAATTTAATTTAGGACATTCGAAAGATTTTTGACACCTACAAATCTCTTCAGAGGCCTCGCTTTTAGTTTATATTATTTTTCTATTTTTCAACTTTAAAAATCAATAAAAAATAGTTTTGGAACTTAATAAGCAGTATGATCACGTCCAAAGGTCTTGCAATATTTTGCTCAACTCCGACACAAAATATTTACTAAAGCTAAAATTTCAAAAAAAATTTCACAAAAACTGTGAGTTATAACCCATAATTTTCCAATTAATTTTGAAAACTTTTACAACTTCGTTATAAGCCAAAGTTAGAGTCATTCTACTGGCACCACATGTTTCCTAAAATTAGTTTAGGACATCTTCGAACACCTACAATTCTCTTTGGGGGCCCCGCTATTAGATTTTATTATTTTTTTCTAATTTTCAACTTTAAAAATCAGTGAAAAATAGTTTCAGGACCTAATAAAGGATCAAATCACATTCAAATTATTTTCAAAAACTAAAAATTTGAATGTTTTCACAAAAACTGTAATTTATAACTCATGTTTTCCAATCAATTTTGAGAACTTTTACAGTATTCATTATAAGCCAAAATTTGAGTCATTCTAGTTGCACAACATGTTTTATAAATATAATTTAGTACATGACACGCCCCGATCCCGATATTTCCCGAACACTAGGGTAGGTACGTGACACACCCGTACCCGAAGATAGGGCATGCTGGCCGTCACGTGAGTGTGACGTAGCCATGTGCGCTGTGCGGAAACTAAGATCGATAACGAGTACGAATAAATTAAAAACGAATTCTAGCAACCTAAATAGGAATGTGTGCTAGCGATATTACATTACTTATACATAATCAGAGTGTACTAGGTCAATGCAGTCAAGCATGAATAAAAGAGTTTTAATTACACCAATAGTGCCCTACATAAATCAAGTCTGTCAGAGAAGCCGGAAGATCCTCGAAGTGCCAACTCGGAATATAGGCTATCTAGAACCTGGAGGGGCGAAAAATAAAAGTGAGTGGGTCAGCAAAAACAATTCTTTTCAAAATCAATCTTTTCTCAAAAGTCTAGCCCCTCTCCGTAAAACCTGTATAGTTCCCAGAAAATAATACGTACATATATATCTCAAGCATTCTCAGCATAAAACGTTATCAAAGTATCTCAATGTATGCCGTGCAATGCACTTCAATGCCATCAGAATCTCATAAACAATGCCATACTATGCATTTCAATAATCATATCTCTACTGCATGTTATCTCAGCCCTCGGCTGTAATTATAGCTCATAACATCTCTATCTCATAATCATATATACTCTGCACATGTATCCATCCCACATCTGGTGGTCTACTCATCATATCATGTATAATCAAGTAAGTATGCTCTAGTGCTACAATCACGTGAAGACTGTGCGAATAAACGCGGGTCACCTACATGCCGTACCCACTACTAAGTGGTCTATACGACAAGACTGTGCACCTAACTTGGATCCAAGGCGAGCATGCGGTGCGGGAGGTGAACATCACGTGAAAGACTGTGCCCCTCTCTGGGCGGGAGCACTACTATAACTGTTCAGGTCTATGAGCTAACAAATCATGATATCTGATCATGTCACATCATATCTCATCACTGTTCGTTCTCTACTATGCATGTACCTACCTGGTACTTACATGGCGTCCTCGGCACCAACATATGCATGAAATGTATAATTAAATACTCATGCATCAAATCAAGTGATATGCAAGGCGATAAAACGTATTTTCCATTTCAAAAGTGATTCTAGGAAATCATTATATATATATAGGTTATACGGAAAAATAATACTGCCCACTCACTGGTAAGTCGCTGGATCGTAACCCCCGCGTCGTGCCTGGCTACGGTCGTCCTCGGTATATGTCTCACCTATATGAGAAATCACTATAAATACGTTACTTAAGCACATACACGTAACTACGGAATTAACTTCTCATACATAGCTCAATTTTGGTATACGAATATACCAACGCGACCTACTCGACGCCACGAGCGTCGCTATATTTTTAAAATAATTTTTTGACGCGGCACGCGCCCCCACGCGCCTGACGTGGCACGGGTCTACGCGCCCCCCACGTGCGCCCCACGCGCCTTCTACCTCGAGCTCGCCGGAGCTCTCGCCGGCGCCGGTCACCAGTTGCCGGGAATTTGCAACTTCGTATTTCTCGGCCATTTTTGCACCATTTTGTCCCATTTTTCTTCCTACGTACTCTAAATTAAGTGTAGAACAAGTATATACCTTCAAAAACTTCGAAAACCAACGAGAATCTCGTCGGGAAATTCTCCAAAACCGGCCACCTTCGTTCTCGACGATCCCGACGTCAACGCCTAGCAAACGAACGTCCCCGAGCCTCCTTGGGACCTTCTAAGACTCGTAGTGAGCTTAGTTTTGCCTAAAACACAACGTACAAAAAGTTTGTGAACAGTACCAAAATCGGGCCTCGTGGTTTTGACGTGAAAACGAACTAAATCTCACCTGAAATGGGTGTCAATGCACTCGTAGGAGCCTCAGGAGTCGAGTGGTGGTGTTGGATGATTCGATCTGTGAAGTTTGATGGTGGTTTTGGGTGCGTCCGTACGTTGAGAGTAGAGAGAGAATGAGATCGTGAGAGAGGAGAGAGAGAAGTGACGGGAGTGAGAGAGAATGAGTGTGTGCATGTGTAATCCTTATCCCCAATCAGAATAAAGGATCCTATGGATTCTAATTGGCCCCAATAATTGAGGACATGCAATTATTGGCCCAATTCACACACACATAATCACACGTACATAACCCCGAAGGGGTAGTTTCGTCATTTCAATATCATTAAATCTGAATAATCGGGAAGGGTTGTCACAATCTACCCACCTTATAAAAATTTCGTCCCGAAATTTCATACAACGCATATACATACTAATACTCATAAAATAACCTCGGGTACATCTCTCTCATCCGGTCCTCGGCCTCCCAAGTAGCTTCCTCCGCTGAATGGTTCCTCCACAAAACTTTCACTAACTGAACCGTCTTGTTTCGGAGCACCTTATCCTTCCAATCAAGTATCGTGACTGGCTCCTCCTCGTAGGTTAAATCTGGATTAATTTCTAAAGGTTGCAGAGGAATCACATGCAACGGGTCTGAAACGTAATGTCGAAGCATCGAAATATGAAATACATTATGAACTCTGGATAACTCCGACGGCAACTCAAGCCTGTAAGCTACTGCACCAACTCGCTCGGTGATACGATAAGGTCCAATGTACCTAGGACTCAGCTTACCCTTCTTCCCAAATCGAACCACACCCTTCCAAGGCGATAACTTGAGAAACACCCAATCGTCAACGTTATACACTCGGTCAGTAGCATGCCTATCCGCTAAACTCTTCTGGCGATCTTGGGCGGTTTTCAGATTAGCCTTAATAACCTGAACATTCTGAGTAGTCTCCTCTACTATCTCAGGGCCCACTAAAACTCTTTCGCCAACCTCTGACTAACACAAGGGTGTACGACATGGTTTCCCATAAAGTGCCTCGAACGGTGCCATCCCGATGCTAGAATGAAAACTATTATTATAAGCGAACTCCATCAAATCCAAACGCTGATGCCATGAGTCGCCAAACTGTAAAACTGAGGATCTCAGCATATCCTCCAAAGTCTGAATAGTTCTCTCTGACTGACCGTCCGTCTGTGGATGATAAGCCGTACTGTACAATAGTCTCGTACCCAACGCTTCTTGGAAAGCAGTCCAGAACTTAGAGGTGAATCGAGGATCGCGATCAGAGACAATGTTCGCTGGAACGCCATGATACTTCACGATCTTCAATATGAATAGTTCGGCCAACCGATTCAACGAAAACTTTTCCCTGACGGGAATAAAATGCGCTGACTTCGTGAGTCGGTCGACAATCACCCAAATTCCATCATATCCGTTCTGAGTACGAGGGAGCTTGTACACGAAATCCATAGTGATATCTTCCCATTTCCACTGCGGAATGGGTAGCGGTTGCATAAACCCAAACGGCTTCTTCCTCTCGGCTTTAACTTGCTGACATATGATGCATCTGCTTACATACTCAGCGATTTCTTTCTTCATACCCGGCCAATAGTAGAACGGTCGAATGGTATGGTACATCTTCGTGCCTCCCAGATGCATCGCATAAGCTGAAATATGCGCCTCATCTAGGATATCCTTCTTTAACTCAGCATTATTCGGCACGTACATCCTGCCACGTGGCAGCTAGAGAGTGGAGGAGAAATAAGGAAAATTTGAAAAGAGATCTGGATAGGTAAGTAAATGGGGGACAAAAATGTAAATTTTCATAAACTTTTAGGGGAATTGTGTAATTACAAGAACGTTTGGGGTGGAGTTTCACAATACATTCCAAAGATTTTTGACACCAACAAATCTCTCGCTTTTAGTTTATATTATTTTTTTCTATTTTTCAACTTTAAAAATTAATAAAAAATAATTTCGGAACCTAATAAGCGATAAGATCACGTCCAAAGGTTTTGCAATATTTTGCTCAACTCCGATGCAAAATATTTCCTAAAGCTAAAATTTCAAAAAAAATTCACAAAAACTATGAGGTATAAACCCTAGTTTTCCAGTCAATTTTGAAAACTTTTACAATATTCGTTATAAGCCAATGTTAGAGTCATTCTACTGGCACCACATGATTCCTAAAATTAGTTTAGGATATTTTCAAGATTGTTGGGGGCCCTACTATTAGATTTCACTATTTTTTTTCTATTTTTCAACTTTAAAAATCAATGAAAAATAGTTTCAGGACCTAATAAAAGATAAAATCACATTCAAAGGTCTTGCAACATTTTTCGTTAACTATCACGCAAAAATATTTTCAAAAACTAAAAATTTGATTTTTTTCACAAAAAGTGTGTGTTATATATAACCCACATTTTCCAATTCATTTTGAGAACTTTTACAAGATTCATTATAAGCCAAAATTTGAGTCATTCTAGTGGCACAACATGTTTTCTAAATTTAATTTTGGACATTCCAAAGATTTTTGACACTAAAAATCTCTTTGGAGGCCTCACTTTTAGTTTGTATTATTTTTCTATTTTTCAACTTTAAAAATTAATAAAAAATAGTTTCGGAATGTAATAAGCGGTAAGATCACGTTCAAAAGTCTTGCAATATTTTGCTCAACTCCGACGCAAAATATTTGCTAAAGTTAAAATTTCAATTTTTTCACAAAAACTGTGAGTTATAACCCACAGTTTTCCAATCGATTTTGAAAACTTTTACAACATTCATTATAAGCAAATGTTAGAGTCATTCTACTGGCACCACATTTTTCCTAAAATTAGTTTGGGACATTCCCAAGATTTTGGACACCCACAATTCTCATTGAGGAGGCCTTGCTATAATATTTCATATTTTTTCTATTTTTCAACTTTAAAAATCAATGAAATAGTTTCAAGGCCTAATAAAGGATAAAATCACATTCAAGGGTCTTGTAGCATTTTCGTTAATTCCCACGCAAAATATTTTCAAAAACTAAAAATTTGACATTTTTCACAAAAACTGAGAGTTATAACTCACGTTTTCCAATTGATTTTGAGAACTTTTATAAGATTCATTATAAGCCAAAATTTGAATCATTCTAGTGGCACAACATGTTTTCTAAATTTAATTTTGGACATTCCAAATTTTTTTGACACCTACAACCCGTGAAACCCATTAGAAACCCTTGTGAGCCCAACCCATTTTCTTTTGGCCTCAAACCCTTTTGTTTTAATTATTTATTTATTCTTCTATAAGCCCAGAAACCTTTGGGCTGACAGCCCTTCTTCTTAGGCCCAACCTGTGACCCTTTTTATGTCCATAAGCCTCCAGCCCTCAAATGAAATATTCCTAGTATATTCCTAAAATATTCTCATGTTGACTTTTGTTGACTTTTCAGAAATTTAAGCTGGACCTTTCTTAGGGTAATTCGACGTCCTGAATCCGTTTTTGACGTTCGTTTGCCCAAATTCAATTGTTATAATATAGTTTTATTAATTGTACCCTTTATGTGCTTAGGGGCAATTATTAGTGGTGTTTCCATCTTCTCTAGGTTGTATGGCTCGTCAGCGGCGAAGTATTTGTAAGTGGGCAGTTTATTTTTATACCTATAAGTATTTATGGTTTCCAAAACTTCATAATTGCTTCACTTTACGTATATGTTGCCAAGTAGTGAATAATTGTGATAAATACTGCTAAATGGTTGGGATATACTTGTCATGACATTCATACATATTTGTATACATGCTCATCTTGCTGCACCCCGGTGTTAGTAATCCGCCCCAGGGCCAGGGCCAGTCCTTTACATGTATGTTCACATCCGCACCATTCGCTCGCCTTGGATCCAAGTTAGGTGCCAGTTCTGTCGTACAGATTGCATTAGGCAATTCCGACTCGAATGTGACCGCGCCTCGGCGCCAGTCTTCACGTGATCGTAGTACTAAAGCGTATTGATTACACCCAGTCCTGTCGTACAAGTTTCATTATGCAACTCTGACTCGTGTGCTAGCCTAGATGATGAGCAATTGTTTATACTTGATTATCATATGATTATATTATTGTGGCATCGATCTTATCATGACTTGGCATACAGTATCATTGATTTATTGATTATAGTATTGTGGATGCCTACTCACTTGCGTTGTATGATCTTTACAATGGAAACTATACTTGTTTTACGACGAGGGGTTAGTATATTAAAAAATAAAAGTTTTCGTATAAGCATTATTTTGCTGACCCACTCAACTTTGTTTTTCGCCCCTCCAGGTTTAGTAGTTGTGCTTACGTATATACGAGGATTCTAGCAAATCTCAGGAGATGGTTACCTTCAGTGGTATAACTCTCATTTTGTTTACTATACTGTCTTATGCTCTGACATCACGTGTGAATAGGGTTTAATCCTGTTCACCTGCACACTTTCTTGATTAGGCACTTTTAGGTTTAAATTTATTCACATTTTCCACATCACTACACTTTATGGCTTCGTCACCGTCCAGGTGTCGACCAGCACAGCTCGATTTGTAGTCCAAGTGGACATTCTGGGTCGGGGTGTGTCAATTAAATGATTGTTAGATCCCACATCTCCCAGGGGAGTGATCCTTATATGTACATTCCCATATCCAATTAGCAAAAGGCCTTTTGGGAACTCACTGGCTTCGGAGTTCATCTCCGATGTTAAGCAAGTAGCGCGCGATAGCACTCCCATGATGAGTGACCCACTGGGAAATTCTCGTGTAAGTTCCCAGAAACAAAACCGTGAAGGCGTGGTCGGGGCCCAAAGCGGACAATATCGTGCTACAGCGAAGGTCGGGCCTGGGATGTGGTGGACCACGGGTCTGGATGTGACAATTTGGTATCAGAGCCAAACCCTGGCCGTGATGTGCCGACGAGGATGTCGGGCCCCTAAAGGGGGTGGATTGTTAGATCCCACATCGCCCAAGGGAGTGATCCTTATATGTACATTCCCACCTCTAATTAGCACAAGGCCTTTTGGAAGCTCACTGGTTTCGGAGTTTATATTAAGTGAATAGCGCACGAGAGCACTCCCATGATGGGTGACCCACTGGGATGTTCTCGTGTGAGTTCCTAGAAACAAAACCGTGAGGGCGTGGTCGGGGCCTAAAGTGGACAATATCGTGCTATGGCGGAGGTCGAGCCCGGGATGTGGTGGACCGTGGGCGGGGATGTGACATTATATTATTTTTATATTTTTCAACTTTAAAAATTAATAAAAAATAGTTTCGGAACGTAATATGCGATAAAATCCCGTCCAAAGGTCTTTCAATATTTTGCTCAACTCCGATGCAAAATATTTGCTAAAGTTAAAATTTCAATTTTTTCACAAAAACTGTGAGTTATAACCCATAATTTTCCAATCGATTTTGAAAACTTTTAGAACACTTGTTATAAGCAAATGTTAGAGTCATTCTACTGGCACCACATGTTTCCTAAATTTAGTTTAGGACATTCCCAAGACTTCGGACACCTACAGTTCTCATTGGGGGCCTCGCTATTATATTTCATTATTTTTTATATTTTTCAACTTTAAAAATCAATAAAATAGTTTCAAGGCCTAATAAAGGATAAAATCACATTCTAAGGTCTTGTAGCTTTTTCGTTAATTCCCACGCAAAATATTTCCAAAAACTAAAAATTTGACATTTATCACAAAAATTGAGAGTTATAACCCACATTTTCCAATTGATTTTGAGAACTTTTACAAGATTCATTATAAGCCAAAATTTGAATCATTCTAGTCGCACAACATGTTTTCTAAATTTAATTTTGGACATTCCAAATATTTTTGACACCTACAAATCTCTTTGGAGGCCTCACTTTTAGTTTATATTGTTTTTCTATTTTTCAACTTTAAAAATTAATAAAAATAGTTTCGAAACCCAATAAGTGGTAAGATCACGTCCAAATGTATTGCAATATTTTGCTCAACTCCGACGCAAAATATTTCCTCAAGCTAAAATTTCAATTTTTTTTTCACAAAAACTGTGAGTTATAAGCTTTTATAACATTTGTTAATATTTCAATTTTCCAACCGATTTTGAAAACTTTTATAACATTTATAACATTCGTTATATGCCAAAGTTAGAGTCTTTCTACTGGCACCACATGTTTCCTAAAATTAGTTTAGGACATTCCCAAGATTTCAGACACCTACAATTCTCTTTGGTGGCCTTGCTATTAAATTTCATTTTTTTAATATTTCAATTTTAAAAATCAATGAAAAATAGTTTTTGGGATCCAATAAGGGATAAAATAAAATCCAAAGGTCTTGTAGCATTTTCGTTAATTCCCACGCAAATTATATCCAAAAACAAAAAATTTGAATTTTTTCCCAAAAACTATGAGTTATAACCCATGTTTTTCAATCGATTTTGGGAACTTTTACGATATTCATTATAAGCCAAAAATTGAGTCATTCTAGTCGCACAACATATTTTCTAAATTTAATTTAGGGCATTCCATAAATTTTCGACACCTACAAATCTCTTTGGGGGCCTTACTTTTAATTTGTATTAATTTTTTTTATTTTTCAATTTTAAAAATTAATAAAAATAGTTTGGCACCTAATAAGTGGTAAGATGACGTCCAAATGTCTTACAATATTTTGCTCAACTTTGATGCAAAATATTTCCTAATGCAAAATTTTTTAATTTTTTCGCAAAAACTGTGAGTTATATATATATAACCCATAGTTTTCCAATCGATTTTGAAAACTTTTATAACATTCATTATAAGCCAAAGTTAGAGTCATTCTATTTACACCGCATGTTTCCTAAAATTAATTTAGGACTTTCCCAATTAGAGGTGGGCACTTAGAACCGAAAACCAAAACCAAAACACGAACCAAATTGAACCGCATCGAGCGGTTTGGTTTTGCGGTTTTTAAACGGTTTCGGTTTTGAAACCTAACCGCAACATAGAAAACGCTTTGGTTTTGGTTTTGGCTTTTGAAAACCGTACCGAAACCGAACCGCACCGTAAATATTAATAAACATTTAATTAAATGTCCATATTAGATTTCATGTTTTAATTGGTCGTTTGTTAGAATCCATACACTTAGTATGGACTAAACCACACCAGGAATAGGATTGTACTATGTTGAAAACACTCATAGACAAGTAATGCTACATTTACCATATATTTGTACTATATCTCTAATAGAGGTAGGGCTCGCCAACGCATGTGGGTTTTATCTTTATTAGTGGTACAAATTATAGTACAAATAGGTAGTAAGAGTTGCATTTTGCTCATAGACCTCTCCATAAAGTCCTTTTTTGGTCAAAATGTTGTCATAAACACTTTTTATTTTATTATATTAAAACAATTTTAATCATTTTAAAGACACGTTCAAATATACCAACAACAAAAATTCATAAAATTTAATAAAACCCCTAAAAGGTAGTAACAAGGAATTTGAAACCTTCCATCCATGTTAAAAAGCGGCCAAAACGGATTTTGAGATTGACATAACTCCTTACTTTTTTTTCTTCGCCAAACAATAGTTTTTTTAATTAGATGTTAGATTAGGGAGCCGACATGGTTCGAACCCCTGTCGTAGTGTAAGGGCCACTTTCTGGCATAACTCCTTACTTTAGTCCTTCAAATTTGAAATCGATAGAAGTAGTCTCTGAGTTTATGCACCATCAATCATTTTGGTCATGCTGGGAAATTTTTTCGTTGTTACTATGAGTTAGAAAAATAGTATAAACTAATAGTGAAGCCACCAAAGAAATTTGTAGGTGTTGAAAAATATTTGGGATGTCCTAAATTAATTTTAGAAAACATGTGGTGCGACTAAAACGACTTAAATTTTGGCTTAGAATGAATCTTGTAAAAGTTCATAGGAAAACGTGAGTTATAACTTACAGTTTTTGTGAAAAAATTAAAATTTTTAGTTTTAGGAAATATCTTACGTGGGAATTAACGAAAATGTTGCAAGACATTTGGATGTGATTTTTCCTTTATTAGGTCCCGAAGCTATTTTTCATTAATTTTTAAAGTTGAAAATAGAAAAAAATAATGAATGCTAATAGTGGAGCCCCCAAAGAGATGTGTAGGTGTACGAAATCTTGGAAATATCTTAAATTAACTTTAGAAAGCATGTGATGCGAGTAGAATGACTCCAACTTTATCTTATAACGAATGTTGTAAAAGTTCTCAAAATCGATTAGAAAATTGTAGGTAACTCACAGTTTTTGTGTGTTTTTAGCTTTAGGAAATATTTTGCGTTAGAGTTAAGATCTTGCAAAACCTTTGGATGTGATCCTACCATTTATTAGGTCTCGGAATAATTTTTTATTGATTTTTAAACTTGAAAAATAAAACAAATATCTTTAAATTTAGATTTTAAATCGTTGATTTCAAGTGTTTAAATATGAATTAAAATAGATTTTCTATAGAAAAAAAAACATATTTTGAAGAACATGAATATGATAGTTTGTTGTTATGGTAAGAGAAATAAAAGAAAAATTAACAAATATTAAAATATTAAAAAAATAAATGAAAAATTAACATGGATATGAATTATAATATAGTCGCTAGAAATATAGCGACTTTGTACAGGAGTAGTCGCTAAAATACTAGCAACGTTAACGTATGAGAGTCGCTATCCAAGTACCGATCGTATATTTTTCTTTTTTTATTTATTATTTTCTCTATTTTTCTTTAAAAAAAACTAATGAAAATAGTTTGAAAACTTAAATACGTTAATTTATTTAAATTTAAATACTTTTAGATTTAAATTTAGATTTGTATCTTGTTTTCAAATTTTTTGACATGGATTATAAGAAACCATTCTGCATTTCGGCATCTACAAATATTTTTGGGGCCTCGCCATTGTTTATTAAATTGAGAATATTTTGTCATTTTAATTCTTATTTAAGTAAATTTTTTATGAAAATGATTGATGGTGGACAAATTCAAAGAACATTTTTAACTATTTCGAATATCAAAAATGAGAGTAAAGAGTTATGTCAATCTCGACAATTTTTGGCTAAAAGAGAGGGAAGGTCGTTGTTGGCGAGAGATTTTGTAAGATCCCACATCACCCAGGAGTGAGGATCCTGTAAGCCTTATATGTACATGCCCACTTCCAATTAGCACGAGGCCTTTTGGGAGCTCACTGGCTTCGGAGTTCGTAAGCGAGTTCGAGCAAGAGCAATCCCAAGATGGGTGACCCATTGGAAAGTTCTCGTGTGAGTTCCCAGAAACAAAACCGTGAGGGTGTGGTAGGGGCCTAAAGCGGACAATATCGTGTTACGGCTGAGTCGAGCCCAGGCCGGGATGTGACAAATTTTTCAATGTAATCGCAACACGAGATAGTATACCACGTGTTACTATATAAATGGTGACAGGTGGTAGACTTGTCACCCGCCACTCTCTGTGCGCCCCTAATTTTGGCTCGCACGCTCTGTTGTTATCTCCTTCTCTGACCCTCCCCTTCCAAATTTTGTTACCTCCCTCCCCTACAAAGCTTCACCATATAAAGCTTCACCTTCAAAGCTTCACCCAAAAAACTTAACCCAAAAAAGCCTCACTTTCAAAACTTCACCTTCAAAGCTTCAAAGCTTCACTTTCAAAACTTCACCTACAAAGCTTCACCTTCAAAGCTTCAAAGCTTCACTTTCAAAGCTTCACCTTCAAAACTTCAAAGCTTCACTTACAAAGCTTCACCTACAAAGCTTCACCTTCAAAGCTTCAAAGCTTCACCTACAAAGCTTCACTTTCAAAGCTTCACCTTCAAAGCTACAAAGCTTCACCTACAAAGCTTCATCTACAAAGCTTCACCTTCAAAGCTTCACCTACAAAGTTTCACTTACAAAGCTTCACCTACAAAGCTTCCCCTACAAAGCTTCACTTTCAAAGTTTCACCTACAAAGCTTCACCTACAAAGCTTCACCTTCAAAGCTTCACCTTCAAAGCTTTAAGCTTCACTTTCAAAGCTTCACCTACAAAGCTTCACCTTCAAAGCTTTAAGCTTCACCTTCAAAGCTTTAAGCTTCACTTTCAAAGCTTCACTTACAAAGCTTCACTTTCAAAGCTTCACTTACAAAGCTTCACTTTCAAAGCTTCAAAGCTTCACCCTACAAAGCTTCACTTACAAAGCTTCACCTACAAAGTACCCCATATCATGCTTTCTCATTGTCATTGTCTTTGTCCTTGTTCTCACCTACATGACAAGGAGAAAGAGAGTAATCAGTCCGAACCTGAAGTCAGAATTTCGATCTGGAACTGATTGCCTGGAACCCTTGCCTGATTGCTTCCCTAGCATTGCTCTCGAGTACTCATCCTCAACTGTTTTTAAGGTCACGAATTCCTCTGACAAATAACCCATGACAGTTGATCAGATATTGACTCTTTACACTGAAGCTGCCAAACATGGACGAGTCACTAAAAAGTAGTGTTCTGAAGGACCATTCAAATGCAAATGGTACGCACCACTTTGGCTATGCAAAAGATTGAAGCATAAGGGTTAACGATGAGCTGGAACAGGTCACTACGACACGACGCCTTTCCTACATAACCGCATAATCTAGACGAAGGAGTCTAAGTCAAAACCAAGCTTGGCATCACTGCCCTATCCGAAGAACTCGAGAAGCCTCAATAACCTTTCGCTGGCACCATCGCCGAAGAGCAACAGTATCCTATATTATCAGGATCGAATGTACTCTAGATTTGATGGAGTTGTTTTGACCCTCAAATTCTCGAGTCGGCTCGCTCCTTTAGAGGAAACCAAAAAACCCTCAAGCCCAGTTCAAGAATAAGCCTGTGGAAAGTCAACAAGTACAACAAAGCACGTGCCGATTCATCTGGTACCTCTTCAAAAGCAAAAGTATCTCATATCATCTCTTCTCCCTTTGCTTCTCATTATCCTTCATGCAACCTGCAAGACAATGAGAAAGAGAACGAGCAGCCGGAGTCCGAAGTCAAACCTCCGATCTGCGACTGCTTACTTGAGACTCTGATTGCTTACCTTGTCTGTCACCTCATTCGGCAGATCTTCTCAGTCAGAGACTTGGGGGACTCCCGCTATATGATTTGTATCACACTTGACCAAGCCTGAAACTACTAGTAAGCGTCAAGTGAAAATGATACATTACCTTGTGCGTCAACATATGTTCAAGATATCACTCCTACCTATAGGACAGAAGCAATTGAAGATGATACCACACTTCGGCACCTAGAAGTTTTGTGATTACTCAGTAGCTTGGATCTTGCAAGTCCCCAACCGAGAAGCTTTCCTCACTCGGGAACTTAGAGGAGCACTATTTGTACCATACTTGACCAACCCCGAAACTACTAAGCACCAGTCAAAATTATACCGTCAAGGACCCACAAGAGTTTCCCTCCAATCAGGAGGCCAATCACAACGCGACACATGTCAACGTCAGAGGCCAATCACAGCATGACACGTGTCAACATAAAAGGCCAATCACAACATGACACGTGTCAATGTCAGAACAAAGCTAGAAACTCTATTCTATAAATAAGGATCATTCTCCCACAATGAATCCCTAATGTCATTTGTACTAAATCATTCACTAGAACTCACAAAACGAGAGCTTAAACCTATGTACTTGTGTGAACCCTTCACAATTAATGAAAACTCTTCTACTCCGTGGACGTAGCCAATCTGGGTGAACCACGTACATCTGGTGTTTGCTTCCCTGCCCCTATATCTTTACATACTTATCTGCACTAATGACCGAAGCAATCTAGCGAAAGTCACACACCTGACACTTTCTGTTGTACCAAAGTCCTCACTGATTTTGTGCATCAACACGTTTATTAACTTGAAGGACCTTTGTTATTTTATACCATCACACACACATATATATACAAGGGTGGACTAATCTTGTTATCAAGAGTCGAACAATGATCTAATGAAGTCCACTCATTTGAAGCATGTATCACATATTCTAGTATAAAAGTTTTGCTCACGTTTAATGAATTCAAATTGATTCAACTTATTTTATGAAAAACATTGTAAGGAACACCATTTTGTTGTACAAACATGTTTTAACATCACAACTGCATGCAACATACTAATTATTTACATAGCAAATGTCTTTTTCCTATTATTATTGGGAAATGCTTATTAATATGTTAAATTGCAAATTGTACATTTTTTCTTAAAAACCAAACCGAAACCGTTTGAAACCGCATCGAACCGAACCAAATGGTTTGGGTTCATTTTGGTTTTGGCTTCAAAACCGCACCAAACCAAACCGCAAAAACTTGCGGTTTTGGTTTTGGTTTCTCTCAAAACTGCACCAAACCGAACCGCGCCCACCCCTATTCCCAATATTTCAAACACCTACTATTCTCTTTTGGGCCCCACTAAAGAGCCCTGCTATTAGTTTTCATTAATTTTTCTCTTTTTCAATTTTAAAAATTAATGAAAAATTGTCACATCCCAGTCCGCATAACAAGATATTGTCCGCTTTAGGCCCGGCCCGCACGATTTTGTTCTTCCAAGGGGATTACCCATCCTGGAACTACTCTCACTCAAACTCGCTTAACTTCAGAGTTCTTATGGGATCCGAAGCCAATGAGTTCCCAAAACGCGTCTTACTATAGAGAGGTGGGCATGTACATATAAGGCCAGTGACTAACCCTCACTCCGTCGATGTGGGATACTACATCCACCCCCCTTAGGTGCCCGACGTCCTCGCCGGCACACTCGAACAGACGGTGAGTCTGGCTCTAATACCAAATTGTCACATCCTAATCCGCATAGCAAGATATTGTCCGCTTTGGGCCCGCCCTGCATGGTTTTGTTCTTGGGTTCTTGGGCCTTCCCAGGGGTCATCCATCCTGGGACCGTTCTCGCCCAAACTCGCTTAACTTCAAAGTTCTTATGGGATCTGAAGCTAGTGAGTTCCCAAAACGCGTCTTGCTATAGGGAGGTGGGCATGTATATATAAGCCAATGACCAACCCTCACTCCGTCATGTGGGATACTACAAAAATACTTTTGGGACATAATAAAGGACAAAATCTCATTCAAAAGTCTTGCAACGTTTTCATTAATTTCCAAGCAAAATATTTCCTAAAACTAAAAATTTGAATTTTTTCACAAAAATTGTGACGTATAACCCACGTTTTCCAATCGATTTTGAGAACTTTTACAATATTCATTATAAGCACAAATTTGAGTCACTCTAGTCGCACCATATGTTTTCTAAATTTAATTTAGGGCATTCCAAAGATTTTTGACACCTACAAATCTCTTTGGGGACCTTGCTATTAGTTTATATTATTACTTTAAAATCAATAAAAATTAGTTTCGGGATCTAATAAACGGTAGGATCACGTCCACATGTCTTGCAATATTTTCCTTAACTCTGACGCAAAATATTTCCTAAAACAAAAAATTTCAATTTTTTTCACAAGATTTTGGGAATTTTTACAAAATTCATTATAAGTCCAAATTTGAGTCATTCTAGTATTAATATAGAACATTCCAAAGATTTTTGACACCTTCAAATCTCTCTAGGCTTGCTATCAGTTTATATTATTTTTAATTTTTTTTTTACTTTAAAAACTTTAAAAATGAATAAAAAATAGTTATGAGACCTAGTAAACAGTAGGATCACTTCCAAAGGTCTTGGGGCATTTTCATTAACTCATACGCAAAGTATTACTCAAGACTAGAAATTTCAATTTTTTCACAACAACTGTGAGTTATAACTCATGTTTTCCAATGATTTTTTAGGATTCTTGCAAGATTCAATGTAACCCAAAATTTAAGTAATTCTAGTCACACCACATGTTTAATAAATTTAACTTAGGGCATTCCCAAGATTTTCGAAACCTACAAATCTCTTTGATGGCCCCACAACTAGTTTAGATTATTATTATTTTTCTATTTTTTAACTTTAAAAATCAATAAAAAATAGTTTCGGGTCCTAATAAATATTATGATCACATCCAAAGGTCTTGCAACATTTTCCTTAACTCCCACGCAAAATATTTCCCTAAAGTTCTGCTTGGTGGTTGCAAAAACCAGGCAAGCTCCGCTCACAAGTTTTCAATTAAATATACTTCTATTGCTCAAGAAACCATAAAATTACTTCCAAATGCCATATAATATTTTCCTTAATACTCACATAAGTTATAACTCACAAGTTTTAGTTTGGTGAAAATATTTTGCACGGTAGCTAAACAAAATGTTGTAAGACCTTTGAAAGAAATCCCAACATTATTAGGTCTGAAACTATTTTATTTATTTATTTTAAAGTTGAAAAATAGAAATAAAGAAAATTACTATAAACTAATAGAGTAAAGAATCAATTGCTTTGGTTGTCTGGTAATTCAACTGGTTTCCTTGGCTGGGTATATGCTTCCCTGAATCAGAAGCTCGGGGTCGAATGTCGATAGTCTCACTCTCCTAGTCTCTCTCCGCGTGTCCTACTCGAGCTAAGCAGAATAAGAGACTTGCTTCTGTTATTGTTCGTTCGAGCAGTAGTAGAGCAATGAGAAGTCACAGACCGGCGTCGAGCAGCAACAATCTCAACCGGCGGCCCACTGTTCTCTACCTGGTTTGCTCCGTCGCCTTCTTCTCTCTTCTCCTTTTCGCCATCCAATCCTCTTTATTCGCAGGTCCTCCCTCACTCACTCACGTTCATATCTTTTCCTTTAAATCAAAACTAAGCACTGTGTTTCATTCGTGATTCAATTTATTTATCATTAATTATATGTATCCAGGTAATCAGAAATTAGATCTCCACACCCAACATGATGTTCGGGTGTTATCGGAATTCCAGTCTACTGTGAAGCAATGCGTGGTTAGTTTCTTAATTTTCACCGGATCTGCCCTCTGTCAATCCGTTGTTTAAATTTAAATCTTTTCCTTTAAATCACTAATTCAAGTTGTCGATTCAGTTCAATTTTGTATATTTTTGCGTTATACTGATCTAAGAAATCTGTTTTTGTTCCTTTCTTTCTTCATTTTTCTGTAATTTTTGTGTGTTTTTGTGTTGGGTATGAATTCTTACAAAGATTAAGGTAAATGTAGGCAAACAGAGGGCTTGGTCTGACCGCACACATTATCGACCATTGCAATCTGACTCTTAAGTTCCCGGAAGGAACTAACAGCACCTGGGTCCGTCTCTTTACCTTGTCACCATAATTTTTCATCTTGAATTTTGAATTTTGATACTAGTCTAGTCTCCGATTGCTATTTACATGAGACTCGAATTGCAGTATAATGAGCAGTTTAAAAAGTTTGAAGCACTCGAGTACCACTACAATGTTTGTGAGGCACTTCTATTGTGGGAGCAGGTTTATCTCTCTTCTATCTTCTGTCTAAGTGTAATTAACCCCTTAAGCCGATTCTTCGAACTGATGCTTTTAAGGATGGATGCAGTACCGGAACATGACGACAGTATTGACAAGGGAGTATCTAGATGTTCGGCCTAAAGGTTGGGAGGAGTATGCAGCACAAAGGATCGCACAATTGTACGTTTGTCTACACACTATATCTTCCAAACCTGTGCTTGATTTCTGCCAATAGATTATGGCATGCAAATGCCTACGAACATCAAGTCCATCTGTTTACCTCTGTATTTTTTGGTTGTAGGGGAACTAAGAAATGCTACAATAAGACACTTTGTGAGGAACATCTTAATGTGTTACTACCAGCAAAGCCACCTTTTCATCCTCGGCAATTTCGCTCGTGTGCGGTTGTTGGAAATTCAGGAGATCTTTTGAAGACGGAGTTTGGAAAAGAGATTGATAGTCATGATGCTGTTATAAGGGACAATGAGGCTCCTGTTACTGAGGTAAAATAACATGTTTGTTTCCTATCATAGGTGAATATATGGATTGCTTTTTTCATGACAGCCAGCCATTGGTTCTTCTGTGGTTCTAATTGGGAAACACAGCTTCTTAAGTATTTGTTATTTTTCAGTTTTACTCCTTTTATAGGCAACAGATTCCTATGGAATAATAGGCAGTAATTTAGTTGATAAAACTCTCAATTAGTCTTTCATATGTGTAGAAATATGCCAAGTATGTTGGCATGAAGAGGGATTTTCGCCTTGTTGTAAGGGGTGCTGCTCGAAACATGGTTGCCATTCTAAATGGGTCCGGTATGCTTATAAGTAATTTGTGTGTTTTAATTTTTATTTCTTACTTTTGTGTGGTAAAGTTAATTTCTGTTTGTTGTATATGTGAAATCCTAAATCTTCATCGCTCTTCAGAAAATTTACTCGAAGTATGTTTCCATGTTTGCAACTTTCCCTTTCTTGTGCAGCTGATGAGGTACTTATAATCAAAAGTGTTACGCACAAAGACTTTAATGCAATGATCAAGGTGAAGATCGCATCTAAGGAGGCCAATATATATGTTCTATCTGAGTAGATAGTTAACACACTTTGTTTTCCGAGACTTGACTAACATTTTGGATCGTAACATATTGCAGAGTATTACAAATCCAGTTTACCTTTTCCAAGGTATTGTGCTCCGCCGAGGTGCCAAAGGAACTGGAATGAAATCAGTAGAACTAGCACTATCTATGTGCGACATTGTTGACATATATGGTTTCACTGTTGATCCTGGCTATACTGAATGGTTTGTTTCGTTTGGCTTTTACTTGATATACTGTTGTTATTCATTGGCAGGCATCATTATTAGCAAGCAAGGAATTATATTCCTGCCTTTATCATCGGTGCAATTCAGGTGTGACATTGTTTGTCTGTCGTCCTTTGGCTGACTAGTTTGTGCTTCGTTGTAGGACACGTTACTTCTCTACACCTAGGAAAGGGCACAATCCACTTCAAGGAAGGGCATACTACCAGCTCCTAGAGTGCCTTGGCGTAAAAACATAAACTTTTTTTATTTATTAGAATGTATGGCAGTTATAGGCTCATGCCTGAATTTTTATCCCCAAATGATTCAACTTTTACCATTTTTATATGTCAGGTTATCCGAATCCATTCTCCCATGAGATCTAAGAGGAAGCAAGACTGGTCAGATGTGCCAAGTCGGGAAATGATAGGCAGAGCTCATGCAGCTGCCTTGAGATTAAAGAGGGGTGAGGCTGGTGACTTGGGACAGTTTGGTAGTTGCAAGGTGTCGGGCAATGTGGATGCTGACAAAGTTGGGCCTGTCTCAGGCTCTCCAGACATGAGTGATAAAAGAAAGTTTTCAAATTACAATAAATGGGAAGTCTTGCCTTTCAAGAGTCTGAGGAAGGAGGCGCAGGACCACTATATTCAAATGGAAGGTGTTTCTCTTTACAAAATGGATGGCAATAAGTTGGATGACCTTGTATGCGCAAGGCATTCCTTAAAATCAGATGTTTAGCCAAGAAATATCCTGTCTGATTCTTTATGGACTTAATTTGGATGGTTTAGAGCAGACCCAGCCGTGTATTCCCGGTTTCTCCTTGACTTGTGGAATTTTCAGTGAGATGGTCTTCTTCCCAGTGGATTACAGAACTCGGCTTTTTTCTCTTCTCTCGTTATACTTGGATCAGTTGTCATGAGACGGGAGGAATCTCAAGCTGCCTTGAGCAGCGGGAAAGACATTGCCAGCACTACACTGATCGAATGCTCATATTTTTTTGGCTACATTCGTAGAGATTTTTGGAAGTAGAAAGATGTATGGAAATACTGATACACACGCATGTATGGTGGCTTAATCAATGTCTGTTTGTTATAGATTCTTTTTAGTACATACTGCATAGACATTCATTATCCAACGGAGGCATGTAAACTGATTTAAGTGACGTTTTGTTTTATTTGAGGAAATTTCAGTGACATTTTGTGTAGATGTCATATTTCTCACCTTTAAGTAACAATTAAGCTTTTCTTTTGGGTTGTATGGTGGTTTCGTTTATGCTTGAGCATCACCACGGCAAGGCGAATCTTTCAACTATACAACAATGTACGGCATACTGATACTACTACGTCGTTAGAAGAAAACGTGATCCCGTGTCATCTAATGGTTAAAACAGCTGATATATTACATAGGAAATGGTTTATGATGCTAGCTAGAATTTTCCAATTACAAAAAGGGTTTTAGAGTTTTGAACATGCAGCTGCGCGCTTCACCTTCCCTTCCTCAACCTCAACCTCAACCATTGTTTTCCAATTTCCACGTGATATGATATGACAGCATTTAGATCGTCAAATGTGATCCTCAAAGTTAAAACTCCAACTCCAAGACCAAGAGTCCCTCACTACCCAAAACCATTCCTTAATCCCAACCTCAGCGCCCAAAACTCCGTTGATGCCCGTCTCATCAAGACGGGCTTCGATGCCCACACATGCCGGTCCAATTTTCTGGTCAAGAACTTCCTAAATCGAGGTGAATTGCTTCGAGCACGTCAACTGTTCGACCAAATGCCTCACAAAAACACCGTCTCCACAAACATGATGATTTCCAGTTACGTCAACTCCGGCCATCTTTCCAAGGCCAGAGAGCTGCTTGACACCATGGTTGACCGTACAGCGGTAACGTGGACCATACTAATAGGTGGCTTTTCCCAAGCTAATCGATACCAGGAGGCATTTAAACTTTACGCCGACATGCACAGGTGGGGAACTAAGCCGGATTATGTGACTTTTGCTACTCTCCTGTCCGGATGGGGCGACATGGGCACCACCGAACAACTAGTTCAAGTTCATTCACATGTCCTTAAGTTGGGATATGCTTCCACCCTCATGGTCTGCAATTCCTTGATTGATTCCTACTGTAAATCGCATCGCCTGGATTTAGCTTGTCGGCTCTTCAAGGAAATGCCCGAGAGAGATAAAGTTACGTTCAATGCATTGATAACAGGATACTCAAAAGATAATTTGAATGAAGAGGCTATAAACCTTTTTGCTCAAATGCAAAACTTGGGTCACAAGCCTTCGGAGTTCACTTTCGCAGCAGTACTTTGTGCCGGTATTAATTTAGACGACATAGCCTTCGGGCAGCAGGTTCACGGTTTTGTGGTGAAGACTAATTTTGTTTGGAACGTGTTCGTGGGGAATGCATTGCTCGATTTCTACTCGAAGCATGAGTCTTCGGTTGCAGCAAGGAAACTTTTCGATGAGATGCCAGAGTTGGATGGTATTTCTTACAATGTAATCATCACATCTCATGTGTGGGATGGTCAATTTAAAGAGTCTCTTGATCTTTTTCGCGAATTACAGTTAACCAAACATGACAGGAAGAAATTTCCTTTTCCAACCATGTTGAGCATCGCATCAAATACGCTGAACTTAAACATGGGTCGCCAGATCCATTCCCAGGCCATTATCGTAACAGCTGATTCAGAAATTCAGGTTGGAAATTCGTTGGTGGACATGTATGCCAAATGTGGCAGATTTGAGGAAGCCAAAAGGATATTCACAACTCTAGCTGACAGAAGTGCAGTTCCATGGACTGCAATGATCTCCGGATATGTGCAAAATGGGGTCCATGAGGACGGCTTGGAACTGTTCAATGAGATGCGCAGAGCAAATGTTAGTCCGGACCAGGCTACTTTTGCTAGCATCTTAAGAGCCTCTGCGAGTTTAGCTTCCCTCTCGCTGGGAAAGCAGTTACACTCAACTGTGATCAAATTAGGATTCACATCCAATGTTTTTCCTGCAAGCGCACTCCTAGATATGTATGCAAAATGTGGTTCTATGAAAGACGCACTTCAATTTTTTCAAGAGATGCCCAAGAGGAATCGGGTCTGCTGGAATGCTCTGATCTCAGCTTATGCACTAAATGGGGATGGCAAAGGCACTCTTAGATCATTTGAACAGATGGTTCAGTCTGGTTTCAAACCAGATTCAGTGAGCTTCCTAAGCGTTTTAACTGCTTGTAGCCACTGCAGGCTTGTTGACGAAGGACTACAATACTTCAACTCCTTGACTTGCAACAGTACGATTGTTCCAAAGAGAGAGCACTATGCATCAATGGTTGATTTGTTGTGTCGAAGTGGGAGGTTCAGTGAAGCAGAGAAATTGATGGCTGAAATGCCGTTTGAGCCCGATGAGATTATGTGGTCATCGGTTCTAAACTCATGTAAAATTCATAAGAACCAAGAATTGGCAGAGAGAGCAGCAGACCAACTTTTCAAAATGGAAAAGCTTAGGGATGCAGGTGCTTATGTCAGCATGTCAAATATCTATGCAGCAAGAGGTCAATGGGAGAGTGTTGGCAAGGTGAAGAAGGCGATGAGGGAGAGAGGAATCAGAAAGGTTACAGCGTATAGTTGGGTGGAAATCAATCACAAAACTCACGTGTTTACAGTGAATGACAAGAGTCACCCACAGAGTGCAAAGATTATGAACAAGATTGACACGTTGGCGAAGGAGATGGAAAAGGAAGGATACAAGCCGGATATAAGCTGTGCCCTGCACAACGAGGATGAGGAAATAAAAGTGGAGTCTCTGAGATATCACAGTGAACGCTTAGCAATTGCTTTTGCATTGATCAGTACACCGGAAGGATCACCGATAGTGGTGATAAAGAACTTACGAGCATGCACGGACTGCCATGCCGCAATCAAGGTGATCACAAAGATTGTTGGGAGGGAAATAATAGTTAGAGACTCAAGCAGGTTCCATCATTTTAGAGATGGGTTTTGCTCTTGTGGAGACTTCTGGTGACATTTCCTTGATCAAATCAAATGGAGGATTCAGATTCAAGGTATACGATCAGAAAGAGAGCTCACCTATTGAGTTGAAATTTGGATTTTTGGGAGAGAAATGTATAAGATAGATATTTTCACAAGGGGAAAAGATAATTGGTTAATTATTTGTAGCATCTTATCATTAACACCGGGGCATAATACTTAATCCACATCGAAAGTTTAAGAAAGTGATGGTGAAATGTTTATAGATTGTCATCGAGCATCATCGCAAGAGCCATCTTTGTTGGTTCTTGTTCCATCGTGGTGGGGTGTTTTGAATGTCTCTCTTGCGATTGTATGTTTGTCCTCCAAGGCACAATTTTCACAAGAATGACAACTGTTGCACCCCGATCCTTGGGACGGGATTTCAAAACCATAACCCTTGCTCATTCTTTATTTCACCAAAAATATAATTATTTCCCAGTTAACTCCTTGCAACGCAAGCAATACATTATCCAACATGATACAATATGGGCGGCGATGCCACGTATTCAATTCTAAACTGACAGCCCCAGGGGCAGAGATTTTCCCCAGAAATGGTAGAACTATGACTAAAGCTGAAAATCATATGCTGTGTAATCTAATGGTTCATTTTCAAAGAATCAAAGAATTGAATCTCCTTCAATGTTGCTCTGATACCAAGACCGAACCATTCTCCGATCCACATTCTACTTCAAAGAGATCGTTTGCAAAGAAAGCCTGGTGGAGAGCCCTAACGCACTGCTCTGCTTCATCGTCATTTACAACCAAAGAGATATTAACCTGGCCAGTGGTAATATGTAAATGGTGAGTTCAACTACCGAAATGATCAAATCAAATTTATAAACATTTTATAGGAAATCAACTGTAAGCACCCTATTCATTCATGAATCATGCCTAGTCGAAAATGAACTGGGATTTCGGAGAGACAGATAAAAGGGCATAAAAAATTTGGCTTTCCATTTCACCACTACAATGAAAAGAGAGAGAGAACTAGTGTTGTTAGGAGATACCTTGGATGCACCCTGAGAGATCATTTGAACATTGACTCCAATGGTTCGAAGAACCTGAAATGCCTGCCACATGCGACCAAAAATGTAAATACTAAAATCAAATATACGTGATCAAAGAGCTAGCTAACGTTGGATGAAGTTGCAGTCGACCAAAGAACAAAAGAAAATTAGGGGACATTCTTTAACAACTTAGCAAAACATAATACATTACCTTCTCTAGTATCAGTGATGACCTCTGCACATTTCCAATGAGAGATATAATTGATCTGTGCTGAAGAAGGTTGACAACAGCAATTTTCTTAAGTTCTTCCACGACATGGTCAAGTTCCTGCAAGGAAGATACAGTATTCAATGAGATCTTATATAAGAATGGCAAGCGAAAATTGACTGCTCAACCATCATCACTTCAAATATGTTGTGTGCACGTGATTGGCTACAATTTTTCCATACTATGCACCGAATAGAACAAACATGCATAAAATGAAAAATCATAACAAAACATACGCGGACAATTTAATAAAGCTTAGATGCATGTGTCAAGTAAATTCCAGAAAATCATAACCAGTCAGAGGAAAAGGAAGATGAGATCATACACTTGCCTGCTGAATAAGCTCTCTGCACCAAAGCTTTGAGGGATCTAGTGTCAAGGATATACTAACTTCACTGGTAGCAACAACATCAACTGATATGCCCAAATCTTCGAAAGTTGTAAATACCTACATGGAAAATATCATAAATATAAGCCACCAAGTTGTCAAGAGGACAACCAACAGAAAAAAGGTAATTTGTTTTCTCACCTTAGCAAGAAATCCATATTGACCCAGCATGCGAGTGCTAACAATATCCAACATAGTCACGTTCCTTTTCAAAACGATGCTGGTTAATACAACCTGCAATTGAGGCAAAGAAAACTCAATGAAGTGGGAAGCATTTTGACAGCGGAGTTCAATTTTCCAGCAGACTACTTTTACAAACCTTGCTCATATCTCTTGCATGGGTGATAACAGTACCGGGAGCATTAGGGTTGTATGAATTTTTAACCCTCACTGGAATATCAGCTTCTCTGGCTGGTCTCATGGACTGTGGATGCAAGACCTGCAAGAAGGTAAGAAAAATGATTAAATCATGTTTTATTTTTTCTTGTTGAACAAAAACAACTGTAACTAAAATACAGGTGGTCCAAAGCACCTCAAAGCATTAGAAGAGGAAAACTGAGTATTTAAAGTCAGAAAAAAACTGTATTAAATAAGTCAGAAAACATTGCATCTAATATTAGCATCATTATTGATACCTGAGCACCAAAATATGCTAGTTCAGCAGCCTCTTCAAATGTCAAATAAGGTACAGGTTCTGCACGCTGATATATGTTAGGATCACATGTCAAAACGCCATCAACATCCTTCCACACCTGTAAGACATTGAGAAATAGGTCATATTTTGCTATTTTTAGAAGGACTAGGAAATTGGGCAAAAAAAGTTAAATATTATTTAAACTCACCTGAATTTCTCGCAACCCCAATGCTTTACCAATGGTAGTAGCTGTCAAATCACTACCACCTCTACCCAGTGTAGTCACAGCACATGATCTCCATCCCTGCAATGAGAAAAACAGTGTCAATGGTGTTAATAGGTGAAATTTTCAAAAACTGAAGATATGTTGAAGTTAGCCAGAAGAGACACCTTTCCAAGGAAACCAGTAACAATTGGAATAGCAGGATCACATATCCAATCACCATGTAACCTCTTTGCAACAGCTGGATAAGTTGCCTCCAAAATGTCCGCATTTGTGAAGTCATCTGTGGTTATAAACCCAATTTCAAAGGCATCATACTGCCAAAACAACAAACACACAATCATATGAATTTTCTATCAGCAATAATGGTGCTAACAAACAATTAGGAAATTTGAGAGCACTTTTCACCATTAAATTAAATTGGAAAAGAACATACTTGGCGAGCTTTAACGCCAATCTTATTCAGATAGGCAACAAAGAGCCGCGTGGACATGCATTCCCCAAATGAAACCAGATAGTCTTTTGTTCGTAAAGTCAACTCTTTCATCATAGCAATTCCCTTCAGAAGTTGTTCCAGTTCTTCGAGGTGTGCTGCAAATCAGAGATAAGGGGTATAGCCAAACAAATCAGTAGGATTACATCTGAGGTGGTATACAAAGCCATGATAACAGTACATCCAAAGCTTTAGGCTGATATACAAAACGAAGATCCTAATTTGCTTTATTAAAAATAAAAATAAAAAATAAAAAAAGTGAACTGTAAGTGCGGATAAGAAAAAGAAACTCACATGAAATGATGGAGCTGTCCACTCCAAGTTCTTCCACGGTCCTATTCAGAACAGGATGATGCACAATGAGAAAAGATCGAAAATTGAATTCTTTTTCCTAAAAAAAAATTGTAGAAGAAAGAAAAATATTTCACTGCTCTCACCTGAGATGTAATTCTTTTATGAAGCTCAACTCATCAATCATAGATACATTGGTAACACCGCAGGTGACGGCCTTTTCTCCTGCCTACTCATGAGAAACCAATCTGACCGTAAGTTGTTAATGGTAAGAAATGAAGGGATAAAAAGGTGGATGACATATCAAGTTATGTTCATATAAAGTGGTACCAGTAGGAGTTTGTTAGTTGTCTTTCCCATGGCAGAAAGAACAATGACAGGCCTCTCTTGTGGGAAGCTGAGTATAAGATCAGCAACCTCCCTCATTCTCTCTGCAGAAGCCACCGAGGAGCCACCAAACTTCATAACGCACGTCAATTGTTTCTCATTCTCGCCAAGGCTTTGATTGTCAGTCCGTTTCTTTTCAAGAACATCTGCAATCCCTCCCTCGCAACTGACTCTCAAAACCCTGCTCGTACAAGAACAGTCTTTCGTACTTGCATAGAATCCATTGCTGGAAGCGACACAAGTCGCGAAACCAAGACTTTGTGACAAAAGTGGTTGATTGAATTGCAAAGATCTTTCTGAGGATGCAGGGCACAGAGTTTTAACTCCGGAAAAATGCAAGGCGGTCGCCATTCTAAGCTAAGTTATTCCGACGAATGATGTGAATGGAGTGTCTGAAACAGTTGATTGTTATGGCGCACAGAGTGAGAAACTCAAGATCCCAACACAGAACCGGTTTATCGAATTTCGAACTTGAGCAGCAGCTCAATCTGCAAAATTCCATAGCTTGATTAAATAATTTCAGAAGTAAACAAACAGCTAAAAGGACATAAAGCAGATAATTTCACAATCTTACTTTTGTTTGAAGTAAAAAGGAGAGAAGCAATTAATTCATTTGCATTGATAGGTGAGTGGTGAGTGGACAGCATTCATATATAAATGCACAACACAAACAAGACAAAAGTAAGAGACATTGAAAAGTACCTTGAGATGATATAGAGATCAAAAAGATGAGATCTAACCAAACGTAGAGCCTCCAACTACGGAAAGGCGCCGCGGAAACGGAATGCAGAGAGAGAGAGGCGGCAGAGGCGCTGTGGTCAGTCGTAGATTCAGAGCATTGAGAGGGCGAGCTGGCGGCAAAACTCTCTCAATACTCAAGGAATGCCGGAAAGACAGACAGACACACAAATCAAATCAAATCAAACAAACCAAACCAAATCAAATCAAGATGTAAACATTTCTATTCATCTTTAATCTACTTCTATCTTTGGGAAAGAAAAAAAAAACAAACAAACCAAACACTGGCGGCGCCTCTTCTTTTCGACAGTGTTGTGTTGTTTGTTTTTGACGCAGCACCAAGCTTTTGACTTACAAGTTCTGAGTCCACCAGAATTTGACAGAAATTTCAAAGGTTTTGTTTGATTATTGATTGAGAGTTAAGTTTACAACCCTTATAAAAACTATAAGATCCTACATTGTTCCAGGGTGCGGATCTTGTAAATCGCTCGCGGGTTGGCGCAAGATCAATCCTAGGATGGATGATCCATTGAGATTTCTTTTGAGTTTCCAGAAACAAAACCGCGTTTGGTACGCGGGACGGGACGGAACGGGACGGGACGAGGCGTTCCGTCCCGCGTTTGGTACGCCTAAAATGAGTGGGACGAGGCGTTCCAAGGGACAAGTTTTGGATGATTTTTGGTTCCACCTCCCCCCATGGAACGGGGTTGTTCCACGTCTGTGGGACAGAAATTTTTAACATTTTAGGACAATAATGCCCCTTGTCTTTTTCAAAATTTACAACATCCATCCCGTCCTGTTCCGTCCCGTCCCGTTCCGTCCCGTCCCGTCTGCGTACCAAACGCACCCGTAAGGATGTGGTAGGAGCCCAAAACGAACAATATCGTACTATGTCAGAGTCGAGCCCGGGCTGGGATGTGAAAGTTTGGTATCAAAGCCACTCCCTAACGAGAAGTGTGCCGGCGAGGACGTCGGGCCCCTAAGGGAGTGGATTGTAAGATCCCACGTCGCCTAGGGATGAGGATTCTGTAAGCCGCTCACTAGCTTTGGAATTCGTCGAAACTCCGAAGTTAAGCGAGTAATTCCAAAATGGGTGATCCACTGAGAAGTTCTCGTGTGAGTTCTCAAAAACAAAACTATGAAAGTGTGGTAGAGGATCAAAAAGGACAATATTGTATTATGACAGAGTCGAGCCCAGAAAATAGTCGAGCTCGGGCCGAAATGTGACAAAAACACAAACTGGCCATGGAAAGGCTCGAAAGTCTTTCAAACAAACAACTGGAATAATCCATCGTCAAATGAGAAGTCTAATTTTTATTATAAAATTTTAAATTCATTTTTGGAAGCCTATAAACGGCCTCGAATGCTAAAAAATTTCGTACATTACGGTAAACCGGTGAATTTAACTGAAACGTTATTATTTTTATTTTTTTTGAAAAGATATCATGATACCAATTAGAGCTCTAAATTTATAAATTCCCGCTGCGTCTCTTTGTTCCACATCAGAAATGAAGGAATCTTGATTAAATGCCCAACGTGTTTCTTATTTTGGAGGAGGATTCTCTCCTCATTTTTTCTCATCCACTTCCATCTTTTTTTGTTTGTGTGGTCAGGGTTAAGTTGCGTTTTTTCGTCTTATTATCTGTATAATAAAAATAAATATAAAATATTAACATAATTTAACCGTGACAACACACAAATAAAGAAATGATGAAAGTAGATTGGAAAAAAATGAGGAGGGAATCTTCATCCTCTTATTTTAATTTTATTCACTGTTCTTATTCATTAAATAAATCGTCTCGTCGTTTTCAGTGGAACCGACGGCGGAGGTTGATTAATGGTTCTCATATAAGCTCGCAGGGGGACGCCGCTGACAGAAAATGTGAGGTAGGCGATTTAAAAATAGAAAAGTTGGACCAAACGTGGAGTCCAGAATTCTCTTGTCTCCCATGGAGCGGTTCGCGTGGACACGTATGGACTCAGTTAGTACTGTGGGCCTCCATTCAGACTGTTTCAACAAGTACTACCTTTGATTTGTCAAACAACGTTTTGCTACCGATTGCAAAGAAGCTTTTCTTTCTCAAGGTCCAAATTGCCTCTCGAGTTTGAATCTCGCTCTAATCTAACTTAGAATAGTAACATCGCTTGCAATTAAAAATAACTCACAAACACACATTGTAGCCTACTCATGCATGCACAAGTAAACAATAACAGAGAAGAAATTAATATCAAGAGCTGAAGTTAGTTACTGAAGATAAGAGAGCAGTTTTGCCTGAAGATTCAACATAACATAATCCACAACATAACAGATGAAAAATAAATAAATAAACCTACGGACATCATCGGCTGACATTCTTCGAGTTAAGCTCTATAGGCTCTATCGATGGAACGAAGAGAGGGGAAGGAAGCCGTTGCATTTACAAACTAGCTAGCTGAGTTGAGGGTGCCTGCCTGCCTTCATTTCTCCCAACTGTAAGGCTCCAATTTGTACTGCTCGAGTAACAGTTACATGATCATATCATGAAATCCAGCTGAATCCAAAAGTACTGCTTTTATTTGCTCTGGCAAGAACTGATTTTCCCTGCATTGCTGTTTAACATACAAGGGATTATATTTTGTGTGTCCCTACGAAACCCAAAAACTTTACTAGTGCAAAAGATACAGTAACAATACCAAAGTTGTATAAGTATTTCATGACATTCCCGGAAAAAAGGCTCAGATGCAACCGAAACAGTTTTTATGCCAATCAAACTTTGTGACCAACCTCAAGTAATCTTTTTGGGATTAAAATCTTTATTTGATAGTCTATCTTCCAAACACAGTAGAATAGAAATTTGAAGTTCAGAAGCAGCAAACATAGCAAACTCATCTTTCAAATCTCCCATAGTAAAATTGAAGATTTTTACGCGTAGTCAGGATAATACTATATATTGAATCTGGATGTCAAAAGGTAAAGCACCAAAAATGAAAAAGCAGAACAGATAGATATATGTGTGTGTGTGTGTGTGTTAATTTGTGTTAATACAATTCACCCTTATGCTTCATATCCAGAAACTGTACACTGTAAAAACAGTCTCAGCAATTCGCTATCCCAAAAAGAAACATACCTCAGCTCGGAACACATCTAAAGCAAACCCATTGAAGCAGCTGATCACAGCCTGCTGGACGTCCAAATCAAGGTTATCCAAGGCCCTCATGGTGGAGAGCAAGAGACCTGGTCTCCGAGAACAGAACATGTGGATATTAACAGTTCGCCCTTCCCTTACCCGAACCTCCACCTGCAAAATACAGTTGACCAAATATTACAAGTTAAAGAAAAATCCTCGATCATACTTTATGTACCTTTTACATGCTTCAAACTACAAAACCGGGTGAATAAAACTTACCTTCGGCTGAGTTTTGGGGCTTGGCATGGAGCTGGGGCAGAGCTCTTCTTTAACACGGCAGGGAAGGGTGGATGGAGTGGGTGTCAACGGATGAAAGCTTGTTGAAGGAGGCAGCAAAGAACCGGGTGGAGCTGACTCCAGCTCGTTATGGAGATCATTAATCCTTTGTAGAAGCTCTTTTAAATAATCAATTGCATCCCCTAGTATGGACGCCCTATCCATCTGTTTACAACATGACAGAATACTCATCAGGTATTATGACTGATAAGCGAGAAGCCACAAATCACAGAGGAAGATAAATCCCCCAAACAATGGCCAAACTTCAGGCAATATCAAGAGCCATCAGATCTGTCATGGATTTTCCAAAATATTAACTTCCTTCAAGTAAAACGACCAACTCGATGTAAAACAGCGCAAAAATAACTTAATGGAGAACTACGTCTAAGTATAGATAGTACAGAAAATGACTACCTTGCTTATCTTGGGAACAACAGACCTAAGCATGTAGAGCCTATCATTGAGCTTCTTCCTCCGCCGCCTCTCCGCCATCAGATTTTTGGCTGGCAAACCCTTCTTCTTGCCCTTCCGGTCTCCTCCCTCTACACCGGTGAGAGTGCTGTTGGCATTCGAATTGCATCCACCATTCTTCGCATTCTCCTCCACCGCCACCTGACTGTACTCATTGAAGTCATCCGAGTCATAATTCAAACCGGACACATCCAGACTCCCTTCCTCCATCTCACCCTCCTCGTTCCTCCTCCTTTTCTTTTCCAAACTCTCCAGTAGTCCTCCGTACCTGGGACCCGAAATCTCCAAATTTCCCAATTTATCAACCCCATCGCATACAGAGTTTTGGCGGCGCTTCTGGAAAAGAGTGGGCTGAGCACCAATGGGAGGGAACAGGAGCTTAGCCCGGTTCAGCAGCTGAGCGCCGGCCGAGCCATCGAAGCCTTCGAAGCCAAAGTCGCCGTCGAGTACATTGGCGTTGTCGGTTACTGGAAGCAACCGACCGGCTGGAAACTCGGCGCTCGAACTGAGTTCGGGAGTACCCATCTGAGAATGAGAATTGAGGGCCGTGAAACCCATCAGAACAGAGGAATTGGAAAGCTGATTTCCCTGAAAGGAGCCCAGAAACCCAGCGTCGCAGCCCAGGTCGAAGCTGTTATCAAAAGGGTTGGAGCAGACGACGTTGAGGAGAGAGGAGAAGCAGGATTTTGGAGGCAAAAACTGCTGTGGCGGCTGTGAAGGGTCGAGAGAGAAGGCCGGCGACGGAGAACAGGAGGCGGAGGAGTCGATTGGTTGCAGAGGAGCAAGTATAGTTTCAGAAGCTTGGGTGGAAGAGAAGGCATGGAGGTCTTGAGCTGGGTTGCTGAGAACGTTGTTCATGTACCAGTCACCTTCCAGCATTGATTTGAAGTTTGAAAAAGAAGCGCCCAAGCTCGAGTTTTGGTCGTTTCTTCTGGGCTCTGCCTCGTTGTTGTTGTTGTGGGTGGTGGTGCTGTTTCTGGTCCAAGACGCTGCATCGTCTTCGTCTCCGCCCATCCAAGCGGCGCCGCTCGACATCGGAAGCATGACTGTCTTTCTTCACTTGTCAGGCTTTTTGTTATTTTTATTGAAAGTTGTCCGAAAGAGACAAAATAAAAGGAGGGGTTCAGTTACAAAGGTCCGGTTGAAAACGCAGAAAAGGAGGGGAACTTTTTGCTCAGCGTTGGGTCATCATTTTTTAGAAGAAACGGAGGGGATATAGATTCTCAATGTTTTTTCTGTCTTTATTTTCAGCTGGGAAACGGAAATGGTTTCGTTCAAGTTGGAACGTTACGTTTTATCTGTGCGTTCGCACGCTGTTGCTTCCTTTTGGTTTGTTGCCTTGTATTAAATTAGGCGAGTCTGTCTGATTAACATGCGTTATCAAGGTCCCCAAAAGGAAAGAAAAGAAAAGAAAAAGCCCAACCCAATTACCTAAAGCGAGATGAGTAATTTTAACGGAAGCCCAATTAGCCAATCAATTTCTGGTTCACGTAATCACGTGTGAGAATGGGGATCTTTTCCGAATTCTTTTTGTAAGGATTATGAGAATTCTTCAATCGCGTTCGTTTATCATAAATCGTGCGATTAGAAATTATAGTAAATTTTTTTATTTAAAATTGAATATAAATAACATCTAACAAAAACTAGTTGCACAATGTACGATGAACAGACGTGATTGGAGAATCATTAGGATTCTCACAAAGAGGTTTTAGAGATGATCCTCATTCCACATGTAATACTTCAAACAATCAACGACGTTTGGATTTTGAGATAAAAAAAAATTAGAGAATTGTATTTGTAGCATTGGTTTTCAAATTTTGGCTTTTGTCTTTTCAACTAAAAATTTGTTAGTATTAGTTCATAAACTTATTACAAAGTGGAAGAATGTTGTTCTTTTAAGTATTTTCGTTTTAGCTTTTTTTGTATCTTACTTGCCTCTTATTTTGGAAAAAAAGTTTTAAATTAGGTTTTATTAAAATAATCAGTGATTCATTTTGTGACAAGTTTAATAATAAATTCTCACAAAATAGTAAAAACCAAATTAAATACGTAAAATTTTAACATTACGTGACTGTATGACATCATAATTACTCAACAGCTGGTATAGTGTAGAAATAATATCGCATGTTGTGGCTTCCACACACATACCATAATGTACATGCACCAAGATAATGAAACAACTTTAAATTGTGTTTTGCCATTTGCACCATGCAACTTCAAAGTTCAAAAGTTCAAAAGCTGAAAGCAAGACTTAACTCGGAATAAATTTTCTAAAAGAGAACCCAAGGTTCTCGTGATTCGTTGCGATTCACCGCACTTACGTTACGTACTCTCCCCGCAATAAATCTCACTATCTACAATTTCCTTTTCTCCTTTGTTTGGGTGTTGAACGTTCATGTGTGTAAGACAAATTAACTTAATTAATTAGAATTCAAACACCTTTAATTAAGGAGTGATGATAAAGCGACCATCTATTCGAACTATATTTTGTAGATCAAGTAATGCAATGGTTGAATTCATTGTTTAAATCATTAAATAAGAAATTCAATCATTACATTTATTTTAAAGAAAAACTAATGAAAAAAAGCTTAAAAACTTTGAGTTTTAATCAAAATGATAAAAATGTGTTGTAAGTAAATAGTATCATGAGTGACTTTTTAAAGTAAAAATGTCATTAACATTAAAAATAAACAATAACAAGAGTGTTTCTTTAAAACTTCTTTATTTTAATGAAGTGCTATTGAAATCCAACTTTCCGTTTAGAACGGTCTTAATTCACAACAACGACATCAACGCCAATAAAACTAATTATAGTCCAGCGTGGACTAGTGTGTGGATAAATTGGCTACATACATGGCATGCATGCAACTCACCACCAAGTCGTGAGATAAGAATTATATCATATATCCACCATGTTCCGACCAAAAATAAAATATCAACCATGCAATGCCAAAATATTAATTGTAATTGTCTCTAACGTACAAATTAATTTAGAATGTATACAAATAAGGAAAAATAAATACAAAATGTTCCAAGGTTTAACCTGGCCGTTTGGCCGACATCAACATGCATGCATGTGAAGTCTGAAGATTGAAGAGTGCTAACTATCGAAGACCTGTCCAAAGCGGTTGTGTTTTACTGCGGGCGTTGTGGTCTCCATACTTTCTGATAGTTTAAATTTTGAAAATTTATCTGAAATATATGATTCATCCACACCACGAAAAAAGTGCAAGGTTATTCATTTTTTTATTGAAACAGTAGTAATAAGGAAGGTAGCTTGCAAGCTCCAGGCGGGTCCATGACAGCTAAAAGATTAGAGACAGGACCATGCAGGCATATTGTCTACCATTCGTAGTGAATTCATTCAGCTGTGTGACCTGCGGGACCACTCTTATTAATAATATACAGTTGCTCGATGCGGATGGCTCCACAAATAGAGAAATAACTTGTATTTTTCCGCTACATTACATTTTGTGTCAATGACACAACTATATGTAAAAAATGCATTTTGTATAATTAAAACACGACGTCACATGGCGGTTTATTTATATTGTCACATTCTAAATTGGCTTTGTCATAGCACGATATTGTCTGCTTTTGGCCATGTCCTCACGGTTTTGTTTTTGAGAACTCACACGAGAACTTTCTAGTGAGTCACCCAACCTAGGAATGCTCTTGCCCGATGAAATCCAAAGCCATTGAGCTCCCAAAAATTCTCGTGCTATATAGAGGTGGGCATGTACATATAAGACACAACATCACCTCTCTGTTGATCGATGTGGAATGTTACATGTATTCTGCAAGTCATTCTCAAGAAAATATGACGTTGATGAGTGAACTCAAACAAGGTACTGTTGGAGAACAATTCAGAAATAAACAAAATAACATAAATAACAGAACTTGAAATTTTATTATTTTATTAACCAAAATTACTTGATGTGCAGAATGAAATTACACAATAAATACAGAAACAATATATGAATATTAATGGTACTAACTTGACCTCGTGGATTATAGAATTCTAGCGAATTGTGGTATAATCTTCAAGCCTAATTATCCACACAATTTGTGGCCCAAATCTCAATCCTTATTCCAAATGACCCAAATCCTAACTACTATTGTAAAAAACAAAACCTATATAAAAGTTCTTGAAAATTTTGGTTTCATCAATGTGGGACAAGAGTCTCAAAACCTCCAACAGGTACCAACTGAACGCTATATTGACATACTAATCAGTAAAATCCCAAATTAAAAGTCGTGCATCTATCATCATTTTATAGAATCTTAGCCATTCAAGCAATCCGATGACTCAGGATTTTACACATCATTTACTCTATCTTTAACTTATTTTTCTTTTACGAACGTACGTACGTTAATCCCATACGGCCGTTATCTCTTTTCTCTCTCCCTTCGTGTTTAGTTCCTCCCCTTCTTTCTCTCTCTTTCTTAACATCCTCTCACAGATTATTTCTATTCAGTTTTCTTTTTCTTTTCAAACAAGAACACTTGTTGACAAATCCACGCTGTATTTTATCAATTAGAAACAGTTATGAGATAAGTTAACCTGACTGTATTATTTCTCTGTGGCCTATGGGTACCGTTTCCGACTTCAAACATATAAACTACAAAATATGTGTAATTAACAATTCTATAAAGCTATAGAATTTCTCCATACGTAATTCGTAATTCTGAGTTCGAGGGCTTCTGGATTTTGATGGGAAGCAAAGAAAAAAGTACAAAGCATAAGTCCGAAACAACATTTTATGAGAGGATATTCTGAAATGTGAAGTCTCTCATCGACTCTAAAGGTTGGTTCGGCTGAATGGGCTGTTCCCACTAGGGATTCTGAAATCTGGAAGGGCTTCTTGTGAAAGATGGAGGGAGAAGATCCGGAGAATCCTAAAGCTGATGTGGCTTCATTTAAGTTATTGAGTTGTTTAGACCGCTAAGATTCTATAAAATGCGGTTAAATGCACAACATCTAATTGCAGGGCCCGAAGATCCAATCAGTACGTAATACTTAGATCAATCATGTGTGTGCATATGGACACACGTATGTACTTACACCATTTTATAGTTCCCTGGGAAACAATTCATCAACCTGATATTATAGTACATATATAATCCAGCTTCTTGAAATAACAAAGACACGTGCATGCATGTGCGTAATTGTGTACGTTGTTGAGAAAACAAGTCTAAACCTGATTGGAGTCTGGACTCTGGACATATATTAGCATTACATTACACAGATTGATCCGGAGGAGGAGGGAAGCTAAGACTTTTGAAGCTGGTGAAGCCTCCATCGACCACCAGATTATGACCCGTCACGTACTTTGCTTCATCCGATGCCAGATACACCGCAGCTTGCGCCACATCTATCTCCTCACACTTCGCACCCTTGAGCTCTCCCAGCCCATTTACTATCTCTTTAACCTGATCCTCCGGCGCCTCCGGATAAAGCTGCCCTATTTCCCGCACCACCATTGACGTCGGGATTGGACTCGGCGATATGCAATTGACTCGGATCCCGTTTCGGCACAGCTCGCTCGCCAGTGACTTCACCAGGCCCGGTATCGTAAATTTCGATATCGAGTAGGGGTGAGGGCCCAGCCCACCCAACAAGCCAGCTATGCTGGACGTGCACAGTATGGAGCCTGAGCCCGCAGGTATCATGACTCGTGCCGCATGCTTTATCCCAGCAACCGCGCCCCGCACATTGACCCGGATCACGCGGTCAAACTCCTCAAGGTTCAGGTCAACGATGCTGGGCGGGAACGCTGGGCCTGTTATTCCCGCGTTGTTGTACATTATGTCAAGTTTTCCATGACGAGCCATGGCGGTTTCTACAGCTTCTGCGATTTGGGACTCAACGGCAACGTCGCATTGGACAAAGTGGGCTGCGGGCCCCAGCTCTTTGGCGACTTGTGGACCCAGCTCAGAGTCTGAGTCTGCAATGATGACGTGTGCTCCATGTCGGATGAACTCGTTGGCCGTGGCTTTCCCCAGGCCGCTAGCTGACCCTGTTATTATGGCTACCTTGCCTTGCAGCCTGCTTTTTATCAAAGAAAGTATGCAAATAGATGATTAGATTCTTAATGCATCAAAACAGAAGTTAATATTATCATGTTAATATGCAATAAAAAGAAACGAAAAGAAGGGAACAACATGCGTGGTTGAATATCAACGAAAAGACAAGATCAGTCATGTCGTTTGAAAATGCCAAACGACGTCCGATTAAGAAAATGATTATTGGGGGCGGATTAGTCATTCAATTACGAAGCTGTGGATCATTTTTCCACGCCGGAAATCACCCAAAAAAGCAACACCGCCCCATTCAAAATTTGATTCATATTAATTAATGTAAAGTGTGATTTGTGCGTAGAACTTTGAATAAAGAGTTGAATTTGATGCTTGATAATGATCAAAGTTGAAACGTAACATGATGTCAAAGTGGAGAATAACTTATCTACAACAAATTTGTTAATAAAAAAACTTGGTTACTACAAAAGTCAATGTAATGGTATGTTAAAATCAATTATACATATTTATACATAAAAAAGATAACATACAAGACAAAACGTGATTAACTTTAAAAATCAGCACAACGGTGTCCTAGTTGTAGGTAGATTATTTTCATATAAATGAAGACATATGGTATGAATTGTTACTTTATATCTAACCAGGGGTAGCTTAAGCTTGAGAACATTACATGTGCTGCACGGCGTAAATCTTAATCATTGCCAACATAATTATTAATCAAATACTCAAGTTGACCTTAATAAACTAAACTATATCATATTGAAGATAGCAGAGAGCAGAGGAATATGCCGAAATTAATTACTAGGACATGAAATTTTAATCATGGATCACTAATAACTCCACGTTATATGCATAATTTACTTGAAAACTGTTGTCTAGTGACCATATATTTCTTATAAAATAGCATGTTAATTTCTCACAAATATATATCTTAATTAATTGGCCGTGGATGATCTCAAGATGGTTATGTTTATACATATGAACTGCATAAATCCTCGCATATAGATATATATATATATATGTAACATGGTATATACTTAAAATGATATAGTACTATTGCGTATTGGGACAGAAAATAATAATGCCACAAAACTATATATGCGCGCGACAATAATCACAATGAATAAGGTACCGGGTAGGAGAGATTTCCATTACAATAGAAGAGAAGATGGGCAAAAGAAGGAAAATTATTAATTAATATCATCTACTATGCATGCATGTTTTTGGAATCGATGGATCTGCAGCTAAAACACCAGCAGATCATATGATATAGGTACATACCTTCCATGGCCATCTGCGCCTCTCGTTGAAAAGGGCCTTGCTCGCTTACAGAGAAAAGCATTGCAGCTGATCAACTTAAACTCTCTGAGAAGAAAACAAATATTCCACATACATCCCTCATCAGTTTCCGTGAATTTCCAGTCCATATATAGCTCATGTCAAATAGCATATATGGTATAATTGGTAAATAAGGTGTAAACTGACCTGGTTAGTGATCTAAGCATATCTGCGGCAAGGATCTGATGAATTCTGAGGATGAGAGAGAGAGAGAGAGAGAGAGAGAGAGAGAGAGAGAGCTGCTTGACCAGTAGCAGAACTCAGGGTAGCAGAATCTATTGCAGAGCTAGTAGACACGCGTTTTCATGCACAGCGAGAGAGAGAGAGCACCAACCGAGTTGGAGTTCAAGTTGAAGTTGAAGATGGTTTATAACATATGTGACTTGGCGTATTTAATGATCCTAAGTTAAAAAAGCACAAGGAAGCCGAGTTATAGTTTTTAAAATAGAAAAACTAATGAAAGAGCTTGAAAATTTTGAGTTTTAACGATAAGGGCAAAATAAAGGATAAAGTGAATAGCAACATGATTGACTTTTTAGTTTTAAACTGTGGTTTTTCGTTAAAATAAACAGTACCAGGAACTTTTCGTTAAAGTTCCCTTTTAAAATAGATGGGAGTTATGCTAATTGATCAGGTAGTGTCTCCTATTATTTGCATTCAAGTTCGAAATTTTAATTAAAATAATTTAAAATAGAATATCAAATATGTTAATCTTACTACATTAATTTGTATCATATTTTTAATAAAAATGTGATTTACACGTACTGTAAATCTTTTATTTATTAAAAAAGTGGTACATAAAAATATGGTAAATATAAGGCAATATTTGGTTACTCACCGATAAGTATCCAATTTTGCTAATAATATTGTCAAATCTCACTGCAGAATGGAAGAAAGAGGTTGTCAAATCTCATAAAGGATGTTTGAATGCATGTGGTAATTAGATAACCAGATGCTTGGTTGCTAGTTTAGGAAATTTGGAGAGGTACAGAAGTTACAATAAAATTCGGGCCACATACATTAGTGTAAGTAAAAATAAAATCCTCACCACCAATGATTACTCAAATAATGTCCGCAAATATAGAATTATTCATATAATATTGCATATCAAAAAAGTAAACAATAGCTTTTAAACATAAAGAAACAACTTAGGTTTCTCAATCTTTTGGGCCACTGCCACCGCCCTGCCGGGCACTTCCAAGTAGAGCAATGACAAACGCACAGTATGTATACACCTTTAAATAATATATCATGTTGAAGTTGATCACATATCGTGGATTATGAGAAATACGAAATGAATGGTTTAGAGGTATAAAGAATCAATGTGGGGGTCTTAGGATGTAGCTAGGTTACTGCAGACTGCAGTAGCTAACAAAAAATAGGAAGTAAAATAAGAAAAAAGAAATTAAAAGGGAGAGCAAAGCAATGATCGTAAAGAAAAGAATGGTGTAATATTTATTAGTTTAAAGATGTACATATATAATTGGATCTCAATATATATATATATATATATTAGGAACAATTAAGCTATAAGTAAGCAGATTGTTGAGGTTGTGGAGACAAACATCAGACAAGTGAGTGAAGCTACAATCTCAAAGTGCGGGAACAAAACTTAAATTATTCCGTCATGTTCTTCTTTTTGTTGGCCTCACTGCCCTTACCTTATCATGTTCTGTACACGCATACAAACAATTGATGAAACACTAACTAATTAATTAATTTGTCATTAGCAAACCCCAATTATGCATGATCACGAGTAATTAAAGTAGTTCAACACTAGCAACTGGAGCAACATATGTATAATGCATGCATGCGTGGATCAATGGTATTGTATGTATTTTCGTGTGCGAATATAAATACTATTACTATATGGATTATGGAGGTTGTAATGATGGATGGGTGTTAATTAAAGCAAGTACTGTTGTAATATAGGATCTCACATCGGTAATGTTAAAATAGTATACAATTTATATATAAGAGTTTTCATTCTTAATATCACCGAGATATTTTGTGATAAAATCTAACACATAATAATAGGTGGTTAAGGTAGAACAATATAATTGATATTAGTGGTGGACATGCATAGACATATAAAATTTCTTGTGTACTAGCTAATCCGATATATATATATATATATATATATATATATATATTCTCTATTATAGGATACTAGTCTAGCTAGCTAGGCTTATGTGGAGTAAGCATCAACGCCAAGCTTAATTTTGTATTGTTTATAATTATGAGAGATATTATAAAAGAGTTTGGATAACTTAAGCTTGACGATTACATACCACACGAGAAATGGAATGAGTAAATTCAAACTTATTAAAACATCTTTCAATCACTAGTTATATGGTCGATATTTGTTATTTAGTTTTTTGTTTTTTTTTGGCAAATAGTTATGTTGCTTGTTAATGCTTGCATCTACAACCAGCTTTCCATTTGACAACTATTACGTACGTGAGATCAATGAAAAATGAAAAAGGACGGAGGGGGAAAATTGGGATGAAGTCCCTTTGGACTGGACCGTTTCCATTTGAAACAAAAAAAGAGAAAATAAACGGGCCGATCACGAAGACTGAACCAATGAGTTAAGGTCCGGCAGTCCAATGGGGAATACGACGTCGTATGAGGCTTCCTTTGAACATACTTGATAGTTGAAGTTGATTCTTCAACAATCAACAGTTGAGCTTTGATAACAGTAATTTGTGTGTTTCGTGTGAATGTTAGGAAGGGAAAGAGAAAAAAAGCGGTAGTCGTATTGACATTGATTGGGATACCATATAACGGGTGGGGAGGGAGGACGGGAGGGATGGCTGTCCAGTTTTTTATATCGACATCGAGCCATCCCAACATTCCTACAATACAATACAGGTTACAGTGTTGATATCATATATACAACAAGTCAAACCGCACAAGAAGCAGAAGCCGAAGCAGATCTAATTTCACAAATCAGTGCGCCGGCAGATCTCACTTCTCTCTCTCACTGTGTGTAGATTGATGGGCGCCACTCAGTCCGTACAAGAGGTCGAAGAGAGCGAAGAGGAAGACGAAGAAGAAGAAGAAGGGGAAGAGAACGGCATCAATGGCGAGCCCAACATTCGAAGTGGATTGGAATTGGACAAGGATTTGATCAAGAAGGTTCTAGAACAAGAGCCCGAGATGCTTTGCCACGCATCCGCATCCCCTCTCTCCCCTCAGCTCTCCACCTTGGGCACCCCGCGCCTGGGACCCTCCATCAAGGTGTGGGATCCCTACAACGTCCTCGCTCCGCCTTCGCCTCTGCCCCCGCCTCCCGGATTCTCCCGGAGCTTCTCGTCCAATGGCATGGAGGATGACCGATTCGTCACGGAGGTGTTTTTGATTAGTCACGGTGAGTGCGAGTTGAATTTAAGGCCCGATTTGGTGGGCGGACGGTGCCCGCAGGCGGCTCTGACTCCCAACGGCAAGCGCCAGGCCAGGGCACTGGCGGTTTTCTTGAACTCCCAGAGGGTTAGCTTCAGTGCTGTTTACTCATCTCCTCTGGATCGTGCGCGCTCCATGGCGGTTTCCGTCTGTCAGGTAATTTTTGAATTGAAATTGTTTCATGTCGTTGAAGACTTGGAGCTTAGAATTCAGATTGTGCATTGCAAACTTTAGAAAACTGACTATGAATTATGCCTATAGGAATTTTACTTATGTCCGAATTTCGATAAGATTCGAGAGGGATATGTGAATTTGTGTGTTAACTACTTGCTGAATATGATTTTTTTCGTTTTAAGCCTTCCGTGGAAAATGGTAGCTTATAATTTGGTAGATTTTGCAGTTAGTAACTCATGGTGCATGTAAGGCTTTGTATAGCTGACAAGGCATATTTGGGATGAAAAGCTTCCTCACATCGAGTTAATTGGTTTGTGGGATAGAATGAAAGCTATAAGTGCTATATGCATCGCTACTGTCACGGTCCCTCATTGGCTCGGTCACTTGACTGGTGTAGAAGCTGTCACAGTTATGGCTCGTAGCTTTTAAGACGTGGCTTCTTAGTCCAAGTACTGTGTTCTGAACTATGAATATCCAAGAATGAGTAGGAGTATAATGGGAATCAGAACCATTTTGGCAGAATATATCATGTCCTTGAGTGTTTTACTAAAAGAATTCTCGGGATTAGAAAGTCGAGTCAGGTTTGATAGGGTTCCATTTGGTTGACTTCTCCTTCACCTTCTCCTTCTCATTAATTAAGTTTTAGGTCCCCAGCCCTTTGATTCCTTTTCTTCTTCATCAAGAATCATATAAGTAGGTTCCCCTTTTAGCTGACGATGTGACATAGACCGCTTTGTAGATATTGTTTCCTGATATGAGCAGCTAAAGAGATAATGCAAGGTATAGTGTAAGACATTTTACATGTATCTAATTAGTTTTGTCGGGCTATAAATCATGCAGGAAATGAACTTTCCAGTTGGACAGATACAGTCTTCAGATGCGCTTGCAGAGATGAGTCAGGGGGATTGGGAGGGGTGCCCTCGGTCAGAAATATACACAGCTGAACTTTTGACCTTCATCGAAAGAGTTCAGCCTGATTTCTCTGCACCATCGGGAGAGTCACTTCGGCAAGTGGAATTTCAAATGGTTAGTTTTTTAAACGGGACAGTCCTTGGGCTTCCTGAAAAGTCGAGAGCATTCTACTCATTCTCATCACACAATCAGAGTGAGAGTCAAGGCTTTGCACACCATAGTTCTCATGTATTAACCAACTCAGTTCATGACCGAGAAGGGCCTTCCCTCCCTCCGCCGAACTGGGATCTGCTTCACAGGCAGCGGCAGGGGCTCTTGAGGAAAAAGTCTGGTAAAAGCAGGCTACAAGTTGTGACCACAACTGGAATTCAGGAGGTTGAGGATGAAATTTCCCCCCGGGACGTCACTCACCAAAGTTCCCTGCATGATTTAAGTGGGAGAAGCTCGTCTTCTGCGTCTTGTATTGGTATATTCAGTCATGCAGTGCCAATCAAATGTCTCCTCACAGGCATCCTCGGATGCAGCCCATTAATGTCGCATAAGATTTGCATAGAAGACTCTTCTGTGACAGTTTTACAGCATTCATGGAGAACAGGTTGGCAGATAAAGAGCTTGAATGATACTGCACACCTCAGGCTTATGTAGTGGTTAGGGACTTGGGAGTATCATAACTTGTTACATTATACCGACGTTGGGAAAGTGAAGTTTCATTTGTCGGGATCAGTAGGTCACAAAACACGATATTTTTGCATAAAATATGCAATACCCTGCCATTTGTTGTAACATTTGCTATATTTATTTCCGAATTGTTCAACTCCGCAAAAGAAGAATGAAATGTTGTTGGAGTTGGATCCTTGTGTCGGGTGATTCTTTTGATTTGTAGCATTCACAGGAGATGGTGTGAAGAATCATGTATTTCCTGTATATTTTGAAGAAATTTCGTAATTCATAAACTTTGCTTATGCATTTATCAGCTATATACGTTAAATCTCAGTTGGAACAGTCTCAGCGTGATTTCAGACTTCAAGTCTACCAACTGACACTTTAAGGCGAATCTTACCAATCGCCCTTTTGGTGGGTGGTTGTATGCTCTTTTCCTTTTTTATGTGTGCATCTTGTTTTTTTGTTTTTTATTTTAGTAAGAAACATTTTAAGTGTTTTTCGAACTCAAAAACATTTTTTACTCAAAATGCTTTCAGGTATTCTAGAATTTGTTTGAAAGTGTTTTTAAATGAATGAAAGTGTTTATGGTGAAAATATTTTAGAAATTAATTTTTAGTAAAAATTTAAGTGCTTCTTACAAGAAGCACACATGTGATGCTTCTCCAAAAGCAAACTAAGTTTTACTAAAAGTATTTTTAATCATTTTAAAAGTACTTTTAAACAAGTCCGTAAAAGCACTTCTAAATGAGTCATTGGACGCTGCGTTAGATAGATGATTGTTCGGGGGTGAATCTTATATGCAAAACCATGTTAAGATAGAAAAAGGTGAAGAGAAAGGCAAAGGCCATGGTTATTTTGGACTGCTTCTGTAAGGCACAAGACAGGACACACACAGGTACGGTGTGTGGGTCACCAGACACTCACAACTCTCACATGGGATGGATCATGATTCGTGGATGATAGGTGGATGGGGCCGGCAGCTGCAGCCGACAGTTGCGAATCGCAATGCCTAACAATTTCTGACCATAAAAATAAGGCATTCAATTATGCAGCATGTTATGGCTACATCCTAGTTAGTCATATTCCAAAAGCATCACAAATATACATATATTTTTCCGTAACTCAATTATGAGCCTTCCCCTTACTAAGCGGAGACAACTAGCGGGAAACCACGAGCTAATTGGTATCTAACTTTACTTTGGCAAATAAACACGACAGAGAGAGAAAACAAAAAGGTCAATTTTCCATAAATAAGAACAAAAGAGAATTGAAAGTGCTGCTGTCCATCCCGTGACTACAACAAACAGTCACAGATGATGCAGTAACAGTGGCACTCACTCACGCTCGCGCTCACTCACTCATCAATAGCTTGATGTCTTTATAAACACACACACACACATTGAACATCGAAGTTGAACCTCCCAGTAGAGAGTTCAGTTCAACTAGCCTAAAATCCAGAGATATCTGTGGAAATTAATGGCCCTGTCCATCAGTAAATTCTCTGCAATTTTGTGCACATCCATCTTGTTTGCTAATTTACATGCTCTGTGCAGCTCGTCGAGTGTGGTGCCAACGATTTCAGCTTCTCCGGCGGTTTTACCAAATGGAAATCGACCCAGTAACAATATGTCGTCCTTCTTCCCTTCTCCAAGTGATGAAGCTTATAATTCGTCAGATGCATTTGCACCAGTCCCGAGCTCTGGCCAGTTTGTTGGCAAAGTTTCATCCGCCAGCTCCAACTCCGACTGTTACTGCGGTGCTCTAATGTTTGGTGCAGGGCTTTCTACCTTGTTTCTCTTCAAATTTGCCAATGCTGCGTAACTACTCGAATCAGTTGTAATTATGCCAGAGGTGTTATTAGACTCAATATGCTCAGGTTTAGGATGAGGAACGAGCGTATGGCTTGTAATTTGCTGTTTCTGTACTTTTCATGATTCTATGGATCATTTTGGTTTAGTAATGCCAGAAAGAAAGTTGAAGAACTGACGTGCAGTCCGTATAATCCGTGTTGTTGGGAATGTTCATGTTGTATCGATATTGTTGAATATTTTTTATAACACGGTGTTCATGCGTAAAAACTAACACATTATCGACGACATATTGAACGTACGTCATTTGGAACTAACGGATGACGGACGTATCTGTCACAACATTTGCAATAATTTCGTTGACTAATGTTCGACTTTACAAGGGCGGCAGAAAAGCCTTCATGTCAACAGCTCCAAAAGGATCTCATATTTGCAACCAGTTTGTTTGCTCAGCGGGAATCCAAAGCCACGAAAATCCCCCGGGAGAAGAATGAATGAATGAATGAAGATTTCAAAATCGAGTTTTTGTCTCGTGAGCAGACACCAATATTCGGTCACCGTTAACAACCCCAACCTCACAACCTGGTTCAAGAAATACGTCGACAAAAACGATGTCGCCTCATGGAACTCCGTCATTGCCGACTTGGCCCGGAGCGGCGACTCCCTCGAAGCCCTCCGGGCATTTTCGTCGATGCGAAAGCTCTCCCTCAGACCAAACCGCTCCTCCTTCCCCTGCGCCATCAAATCCTGCTCGGCTTTGCTGGACCTTCACTCCGGCGAGCAAGCTCACCAGCAGGCGTTGGTCTTCGGCTTTGCGGCCGACCTCTTTGTCTCCTCTGCCCTCATCGATATGTACTCCAGGTGCGGTCGATTGACGGATGCATGGAAACTGTTCGATACAATTCCTTACAGAAATGTGGTTTCTTGGACATCCATGATCACCGGGTGTGTTCAAAACGACGCCGCCTGCCAAGCCTTGTCTCTCTTTAAAGAGTTGTTGATCGAGGAAATTGACAATGAGGATGTTTCTTTAGATCCTGTTGTTCTGGTTTCTGTTCTGTCGGCTTGTTCTCGCGTATCGAGTAAGGGACTTGCCCAGAGTGTTCATGGGTTGGTGGTGAAGAGAGGTTTCGATGGGGATTTATGGGTAGGGAATACTTTGATGGATGCATACGCCAAATGCGGCGAGCTCGGTCTTGTTAGAAAGGTGTTTGATGGAATGTCTCAAAAGGATTTGGTTTCTTGGAACTCCATGATTGCAACTTATGCACAGAGTGGATTATCTTCCGAGGCATGGCAAGTCTTCTATGGGATGACAAAGGATGGTGACATCCGCTACAATGCGGTGACATTGTCTGCTTTGTTATTAGCTTGTGCACATGCTGGGCCTCTGCTAGTTGGGAAGTCTATACATGATCAGGTATTCAAATTTCTCGCAAACCCTTTATATCATATCGCATTCTGTGGAATAGGTTATTACTGTAGGCTCTCATAACTAATGCAATCTTTGGTCTTTTTGTTTATAGGTTCTGAAAAAGGGCTTGGAAGAGAATGTGATAGTGTCTACCTCTATTATCGACATGTACTGCAAATGTGGGAGAGTTGACTTGGCAAGAAAAGCATTTGATTGCATGAAGGAGAAGAATGTTAGGACATGGACGGCCATGATTGCAGGTTATGGAATGCACGGCCGTGCCAAAGAAACATTGGAGGTCTTCTATAAGATGATAAGAGATGGTATGAAACCAAATTACATAACATTTGTGTCACTTCTAAATGCTTGCAGCCATGCTGGTCTATTAGAAGAAGGTTGGTATTGGTTTAATAACATGAGCCACGAATACGGTGTAAAACCTGGAATTGAGCACTATGGGTGCATGGTTGATCTTCTTGGACGTTCCGGTGATCTTAACAAAGCTTATGATTTAATAAAGGGAATGAGGATCAGGCCAGATTGTGTAGTCTGGGGTTCATTTCTTGGGGCTTGCAGGGTACACAAAAATGTGACATTTGCAGAGATTTCTGCGAGGAAACTGTTTGAGCTCGACCCTCATAATTGTGGGTACTACATCTTGCTTTCAAATATATATGCCGATGCTGGGAGATGGGAAGATGTTGAGAGGATGAGAATACTGATGAAGAATCGTGGGTTGGTTAAACCTCCTGGATTCAGTTTGGTTGAACTGAGAGGTATTGTGCATTTATTTTTGGTTGGAGACAGAGAGCATCCTCAGCATGAGAAGATTTATGAGTATCTGGAAAACCTGACAATCAAGCTGCAAGAGGTTGGCTATGCACCCAATATCAGTTCAGTTCTTCATGATGTTGATGAGGAAGAGAAGGAAATGGTCCTAAGAGTACATAGTGAGAAGCTGGCTGTTGCCTTCGGAATCATGAATTCTGTACCTGGTGCAACGATTCAGATAATCAAGAATCTCCGAGTTTGTGCAGATTGTCATACTGTTATTAAGTTGATTACAAAGGTTGTTGATCGGGAAATTGTGGTCAGAGATTCAAAGCGGTTTCATCACTTCAGGAATGGGTTGTGTTCTTGTGGAGATTATTGGTGATGGCTCGGTAAGAAGATGGCGAATGGTAGGCAAATTTGGCTCGAAGGTGTTGAGCAATATATAGCATGCAATGGCTGTATAGGAATGTTATGACTAACATTCATATAATCAGTTTTGGGGAGACTGAACGCCACTTCTGATTAGATTATTTCTGATTAACAGAAGACTGAGTAAATTATATAGATCAAAAGGGTGTGATACTTTGACTAACGTAGGCGCAACCAAAGTAACGTTTGCTAATTGCCAATTTGCCAAAGGATGCTTGTGTCCCATGGAGGACTTACTTGTTCCTCGCTGATGATTAACGAAGTTTTAACATTACAATCATAATCGTTCATCTCTTTGTCATCATCTAAAGATTATATTTGTAACTAATCATTCAATTTGGAAATCGTTTAGTTATCTATACATGTTAAACCAATCAACATTTTAGTAACAAGTAGCATCATCATGAATCGTCAATTTGTTTTATACATATGAATAACTAAAATATCTCTAAATTAAATAAACAGTTTTGATTATAATGTTCGAACGATAAAATTTCGTTAATCGTAAGTAGAGAAACAATTAAGTCAAACACTAGCCTTTGCAAAATTGGAAATACCATATCTATTGATTTTCCCGATACATGCCTACGAATATACCAATCCAGCTCCCATTCATGCCTCTTTTATGGCGTTTTCTTTTTTATGCCAATTTCTTAAATGGGCGGTGTTATTTTTTTTAGAAAACTTCATTTTAATCATTAGTAAAGATTACTTTTTGATAAAAATCATGAGTAAGTTTAAAATTTAATTTTAGTCCCTTAATACATTAATAACCTCATTTATTAATTATATTTTAATTATTTAATTATTTATCTTTTTCTTTCTAATTTTTAATGTATTAATTTTATTTCATTTATAATTTTTATTTTTATTTCATTCATTTTAATATATTTTTGTTGTGAACATTTAGATAAACTAATTTTTGTTATACAATATATTTCGATGTAATGTAACTTTTTCATTTAGGTATATTAAATTCATTATAATACATTTCGTTGCATACATTTAGGTACACAGATTTTGATACTAACATTTCGGTGCATACATTTCGGTGCACAAATTTCGGTACACACATTTCGGTGCATACATTTAAGTACATACATTTCGGTACACACATTTAGGTACATTAATTTAATATTAATACATTTCAGTGCATATATTTAGGTACATACATTTCGGTGCATATATTTAGATACATACATTTCAGTGCATATATTTAGGTACACACGTTTCGGTGCATATATTTCGATACACACATTTAGGTACATTAATTTAATATTAATACATTTAGGTGCATATATTTAGGTACATACATTTCGGTACTAACATTTAAATATATTAGTTCAATATAATATATTTCGGTACTAACATTTAGGTACATTAATTGAGTATTTCAAGTTTGAAGAATGTTAAATAAAATTAATAAATTTAAAAACTCTTTTTTGGTAAAAAAATAAATTAAAATTTGTGTATTAATAAATTTAAATATTTAATGGGAGATATTAAATAAAATGCACATTAATTATTTTGAATTAAGGACAAATTATGGACTAAAAATCAATATTCAATCTAACACTAAGTTTTTTTTTTTTAAATTTTAATCTTCTTGAAGGATTAAAGTTCAAAAACTCCTATTTTTTTTCACTTTTTTCATAAGATTTTTAATTTTTATTAAAAGGTCGGATGAATGAAAAATGATCAAATAAGATAAATTATACATAAAAGATAAAGAAGAGTATGGGTATAAAATCAGCTTCTTAAATTACTAGCCTTAAGAGTATGTTTACTTAATTACAGCTCCTCATTCCTTGAAGTAGATCGATTCAAATGCCTACTTTGATATTTGACCAAAACAAACCTAAATTGGTACCCGAACAAATAAAAAAGAAAGAGGAAAAAGACCTAGTTTAATGGCCGCCGGGCCCAAAAAAAAAAGCGAAAGGTCAGCCAAACTAAGTGGTATAATAGTAAATAAATGCGATCGACAGGGTCATGTGGTGGAAATGAGGCGAGGGTTGAGCTAACGTCGGACCAATAGGCGCATAGCAAAAACGGGAATCAAAAAGGGCGAGAGGAGAGGAGCGCTCCATTTCTAGCAAAGCATCTGGCAGCGAGAGTTTGGGAGAGAATACCTTTCTCTACCTTTCTCTCTTCTTCCGTTTCCCTCTCTCTCTCTCTCTCTCTCTCCCCCCTCTCCCAAATCTCAGAGCAATCAATCACTCTCTCTCCCATGGCTTTCTCAGACAAGCAGTCGCGTCAGGCTCTGATCCCGAGCTTCCTCTACAGCTCCTCGTCCTCCATCGCGCTGGAGAAGATGCTCTACGCCAGGCCTAGCGGCGGCTTCACGCCGGCTGCCACCGTCGAAGGAGTCTCCGCCAGGAAGGGCCTCGTCATTCCGTCGCCCAGCGAGCCCTTTGGGAAGATCGAGATGTACTCGCCTTCCTTCTACGCTGCCTGTACTTTTGGAGGAACTCTCTGCTGTGGTCTCACTCACACGGCCGTCACTCCCCTTGACCTCGTCAAGTGCAATATGCAGGTCAGATCCCTAGCTATTTCTTTCCCGACCTCTCATCTCCGACTTAATTTTGATTATCTATGCTTATCGTACAATTGCTTCTTTTATCTGATTAGATCTTGTGCTATTTTGCTTCGATTTTTTCTCGTAACGTTTCATTTGTGCTTGTATCTGTGTATGTATGTATTCATTCGGATATCTTTCCTAGGTTCTTGGACTGTTCAGGTCTGGGATTTGTTATCCGTGGCTTGCATATTGGCTGTTAATTTTGGTTCTTATTCCACCGCATCATGATCTGCTCTGGATCTGAATTCCGACGAATTTTCGGAATTCTAGGGATTTATTTAATTCTTTATTTGTGCGCTCTCGATCATGTTGTTTTATTATATATTGCGTCTTTGATCTATTGGTTTTCAGTCTAATTCTGTAATGATTGATTGTTTGGCATTCCATATTGATTCCTTCATTTTGTTATTTTGCTTTGTAAGGTTTTCGATGTAAGATTTTTATTTGGTTCATATCAGAGACATTTGTAACGTGCACATATTTCTCAGTTTGTTTTATGGTGAAGGTAGATAATTTGATTGACGGTGCGGGTATTATTTATTTATTTTTCAGATTGATCCCGCAAAGTACAAAAGCATCGCATCTGGTTTTGGAGTTCTGCTCAAGGAGCAGGGGGTTAAGGGCTTCTTCAGGGGGTGGGTGCCTACCCTCCTTGGTTACAGTGCTCAGGGTGCCTGCAAGTATGGATTCTATGAATTTTTCAAGAAGTACTACTCTGACCTTGCTGGACCAGAGTTTGCTGCCAAGTACAAGACCTTGATCTACCTTGCTGGTTCTGCGTCTGCTGAGGTCATTGCCGATGTTGCTCTTTGCCCCTTTGAGGCAGTCAAGGTCCGTGTGCAAACTCAGCCTGGATTTGCTAGAGGTTTGTCAGATGGACTTCCTAAGTTTGTCAGATCAGAAGGTGCTCTTGGGTAAGTTGTACTGCATCATTGTTGTAATATTTATGATTACACACAGATGCATGTTTTGTTGCTTTCAGTTTCAAACTAAATTACTGTCGCTAAGATTAACATGTGAATAATTTTCAATTTCAGATTGTACAAGGGTATTGTTCCACTATGGGGACGTCAAATTCCATGTAAGTTGGAAAGATTTGAATACATGACCGTCTTTATCCTGATACTCATGTGAACTGCATATGATTTGAAAGGATTATTCTATTGTACCCTGATGCACCATATAGGGCACCCCTTTTAAACATGAAAGTGATAATTTTAGAGATGCAATTGGTAACAACAAACTTGAAAACTGTAGTTTTGAACTTCTGAATACTACTTCTATGTCATGTTAACTATTCTGAAGTTTGTAAGTTGTTTTATATCTCATCTTCCTCCATGCTTCTGCAAGTTACATGGATTGTTTGCACAATAAGCAATTGAGGTCATGATATTGTTGCATTTTTCTAGCTTTTTTGGTAGATTGCATGAATTTTCCGGCCACAAAAAATAGCCATTTTATGTTGTTTTGTTTTAGATATAATCTTATGATCCATGTTTACTTCTTAAATTGGGATTTGAGCCCTTCGGTGTAGCCTTCTGTTGTCATTTATTAAAACAAATATTTTTTGTTTGAAGCTTTGTGTGGGCCATGTTTAGATTTATCTTCAGCAAATTGCCTGTTATATGCTACATTTTCTTTAAGAGGTTTTTGAAACTTGCCCAATAGGTGCTGAATTGCATACTTGCGTTTTCATGATCTTTAATCTGTATTTCTTGTTTTGGTATGCTGATTACTTACCTACTTGTTCTTTCTTGCAGACACCATGATGAAGTTTGCCTCCTTTGAGACTATTGTGGAGATGATGTATAAATATGCCATCCCTAAACCTAAGAGCGAGTGCTCCAAATCTTTGCAGCTTGGTGTAAGTTTTGCTGGTGGATATGTGGCTGGTGTATTCTGTGCTATTGTATCTCATCCTGCTGACAATCTTGTCTCCTTCCTCAACAATGCCAAAGGAGCAACAGTTGGTGATGTGAGTGCTATGGTTTCTGGATTTGTTGTAGTACATCTTCTTCCTTGCTCTGTTTTTGAGTGTTCTGATTTCTGGCTGTGCAGGCTGTCAAGAAGATGGGAGTGGTCGGTCTCTTTACCCGTGGGCTTCCTCTTCGTATTGTCATGATTGGAACTCTTACTGGAGCTCAGTGGGGTATCTATGATGGATTCAAAGTTTTCGTCGGACTGTAAGTCGTCCCCTCCTGCAACTATTTGTTTTGTTATTAGTTTTATGTAAATGAATGGTTAGGTAAATTTTTGTGAATTGGTAATATTTTCAGGCCAACAACTGGCGGTGCTCCCCCTCCTGTTGCTGCTGCATCCGAGCTTGCTAAGGTGTAAGCCACTGGGTGATAAACCGCATCAACTTTGTTGTTTTTTGGAACTGAAAATTTGTAATAGGAAATAAGCATAGGATTGCTGAAGTTGCTTAAATGGCTTCAAACAGGAGTATTGTTTCTTTTGCATTTGGGGATGGTTTTGCTCTCATCCTCTTTTAAATGACGTATATGTAGTTAGATGAGGTATGAATTTGAAATTTGATGTTAGTGCTGAGGAGAGTCCTCCTTTGTCGAGCGTAGGCGACAAAAAATAATGTTAGATGGGGTATTTTCTTTGCCATCCCAAAATCAAAAGGCATGGGAATTATGCCTGCATACGATTTTTGTTTCGTTTTGAGACTATCCATTTGAGGTTATTCCGAGTTCGTTCTTTACATCTTGCAATACATCTTGCAATGAGGTTCACGTTATGTATCGTTTCTAACTGAAACGAGTTGAAATAGGTTCATGCGTTCTTTGAAGGCAATTCTTGCTCCACATTTCTTGTTAGATTAAAGCGTTTACTTAAATCCAATGTTGAACGAAAGTGCAAGTTTTGATTGAAGGTCAGAAATGGGAGAAACACGCTCGAAAGCATTGAACGATATGCGTAAACCAAACATCCTCGCAAGAGCATTGAACAAAATATGTCAAAGGGCTGAAAGCCCAAAGATATTATTCCCATCGTTTCTTTCCAATAATTATAGAAATAGAGGTACAGGCAAGAACAGTGATTCCATGCTCTACAGATAATATTACGTAAAGCCCCCAAAAACTTCCGAGTTTTAAACACCAAAACAAAAAGGCTACACATGTTTCGAGATGAAAAATCCCCATAAATTTCATCTCTAATGTCCCAATAAACCCTCACGAAGAATCCCAGACCAGCAATTATAAATAAATAAACAAAGAATACGACTGTAAATGCTAATATACAAGTATCCCGTCCACTGTTATTGTCGTCCAAAAAGATCCTCAGATTCTGACGGGGATAATCAAGTGCCCATTCAAACAAGATTGATCGTGAATGAAACATATGGATGTGCATCCGCATCACCTGCTAGACCAGGCACTCCTCCGCCGGCTTCATCATCAGTTTTCCAGAAGGTACTGCATTGTTGACAAAAACATCAAGGACGTAAGGTAAGAGAGATGCGTTAAAAGCACACAGCAAATCACACTAGGTTTCTTAGTATGGATTACAATTGGTCAGTTATGTTTTATGGAAGAGTTAGGTTCTCCCTTCGTGTAAAACAAACATAAAGAAAGCTTATGGACTTGCCTGTTGCCACTGTCGCACAATCCTTCAAGGATTGAACGGACTTTCTTCTCGGCTTTTGTAGTAGGGGCTAGCACGCATGCCTGAAATTTCATTTGAATATCCACTGCTTAGTCAAGAGAAAATGCTTGGTCGTAAACCAGTGACAACAGATGAAACTTATTTACCAAGAAATTTGGTGGTAAACCATATCTCAAAATGCTCTCTGCAAAGACACGTACAGCACAAAAATGCATCCAGGAGCTAAAAACCTGCAGGCGAGAAACTAGTGCATTGAGTGAGAAATTTCCAAATCTGTCATAGGAGGGCATGCAAAAACAGGATACAACGATAGCATTAACAACATACGATAATAATAGTACAACAATTCCACCAAGAATAATTCTGGAAAACTGTAACTAAGCGTGAGCGAAAAGCAGGCATCGTGTATGGAGGCCACTCAAGTAAGGCCATCAGGGGAATCTTTAATTTAAGTTTACTAGGTAGAGACAAGCACAATGTAATAACACTGTCTATCACATGACCCGTGCTACCGCAATTTTGCTACATCTGTATTGCACGGCCAGTGACATAACTTTGAATAAAGTAACTGAGTGAAGCAAAAATTACCTCCCCGTAACTGGTATAGCACCACTGCAAAAGGGAGGCTCTTAAATTTTCTTGGTCTTGCACCAGTTTTTCTAACTCCTGCTTTCGACTTTCTTGTGCTTCAGAACTGTATTCAAAATCACGAATCTGAACCACATGATAAAGAACCATGAGTCAGTTATAAAATTCCTCGGAGTGTAAAAAATGGAACTAGGATATTTGCACAAATCATCTCAATTGCAGTTACATTTATCATGAACAGTGATTTGATATGCATAAACTGTAAAGGACATTCACTTTTGCAACTTTCATGGGAAACCAGAATGGCATGTTCAAAAAACAAAAGTACTCACCTGGAACCCCTTTTCACGAGCACTTGTTCTAAAGTTATCTGCGACCCGATTAAACAGTGTTACAGTGTAAAGAGCATATTCATTATCTTCAAATAACTTCTTGGAGGATCTAGGGACCTGAAAAATGCTTAACATGATCAAATAAGACTGAAAGAAGAAGGCTGCAATAAACATAAAAAAATAAAGTGCTAGCTGGTATTCCAAAACTTTGCAAGATAGGATGTACAAGCTGATCAACTGTCTCCAACCAACTGCAATAACCTGGTGTCAGTAGCAGCTGAAGTAAAAAGCTATGGAGGAAAATCATACCACATAGTTAGTCAAGGTCTCATAGCTTGATAGCCAATCCTTCTGAGAGTACTTGGGAACAATTGCAAGGAGGGTCACCAGATGTTCTGAAACAATGATGTCATCTGATTTCACTAAACTGGAAAGATCACGAACTGCTAAGCTGAAAAACACCGAAAGATTAGTAAACCAAGAATCATAATAAAATAGGTCATACTATTGCAAAGTTTAGAGTTATAGAAACATTATACCTTCCACTCTGCTTTCGATTGATAGCATTCAGTTGACTGCGGACATTATTATACTCGGCTACACGAACCTAACATAAGAGTCATAAAGTGGTGATTTATTTTTCTTGCAAAGAGTCGGACTAAATATATTAAATCCAACTTATCATTAAGTTTATCGAGAAACTCCAATAAGTTTATCACTCCAATAAGTTTATCGAGAAACTCGCATCTCATCAGGTTGAAGGAAAAAATATGAAGCATTACCTTGAGATCATCCTCAATCTTTGCAACTTGACCATGTATGCTGTCTATCACCTCCTTCAAAGGCGACATTGTCGGATACTTGGCTTCATCCCAAACGAACCTACCACAACAAAAAACCCAAAATTCAATACTCAGTCACAGACAGTGACCACAGATAAACCAAAACACCACACCTCCTCAAGTCCATAATTGATCTCATTGAACTGTGAATTAATACCTGGTGAGGTATGAATCGACAGGCACTCCATCGACAGTCAGAGCGCTACTCTCCACACCTGAAACCCTCTCAAGCTCCTCGATCTGGCGCCTGATCTTATGAGAAACACCCTCTACAAAGTTGTTGGACTGCAAATTGCCAAAAATCACAAAATTAAAACTAAAATTTACAGATCGGAGCAAAGGAAAAATTGCATCCTAATTGCAACAAATTAGACTTCAACAACTATGAAGAGATTATTCTCAGGCAATGAGATTTCAATCGGACAAGGTAAAATGTCAGAAAATTATCATTGAAAAAAGATAATTATTGGTACATTAAGCTACCAAACAAGTTTCAGAATTCCAAATTATCAATACAATAAACGGGAGAATACCTTCACAAGATCGTCGCTGAGGGAGAGAAGAGAATCCAGGGTTCCAACACGGAGATTAGGAATATTGAACTGCAGAAAGTGTTTGATACAATTAAATTAAACGAGAAGAGAAATGAATTGGAAAAGTTCAGATCAGATCTTGAAAAATCAGAAGATGGAGAGAAAAAGGAGTAAGTACTCTGTAGAGGGGAGTGTCGAAGGAATGCTTGGAGATTTGTTCCTGCAGACGGTTCCATAGAGACGACGCCGAGTTTTGAACCGGCAGAGACACCACCCAATACCTGCTCGCCATTCAATCCACCCACCTAATCAATCCGCTCACCCTTCTCTCCTTCTCGCAGCTCGTTCTGTGCTTTTGCTTCTCACTCCTCAAACTCCCTCCCTCTCTCTGCTGAGTGCTGCTTCTCCTTCTTTTATTTTCTGTAGATTTCTATTTTCGTGTTTAATTCCTGATTTCATTTTCCCTGACAAAATTATATATTTACTAATAGGCCAATCATATCGTGCCATCTCATCCTGATTAATCCATAACTTCTATAAAAAATAAAAAGTAAAAAAACCAGGTTAAATTGAAGGCAGAACATATAGGAACCCGCCAAAATAAAAAATGGAAGCGCCCACCGTGGGGCTCGAACCCACGACCACAAGGTTAAGAGCCTTGCGCTCTACCAACTGAGCTAGACGGGCTACACATCTGTCGTTAAACGAATTTCTATAATCAACGATTACGAAAACAGCATGAGTCAATTCATAAATAATGTTAGATCTGTGGAACTAGATTACTCGTTCCAATTACATATGTTGTTAATCTTTTTACATATTCATTACTCAATTTGATTATCTCAGTTTCTTATGCAAAAAGATTGGGAGATTAACCGATATCATAAATCTATCCAGAAAATTAAACAAAATACATGTCACAAGTTTTTATACTTGCTCTCCTACCTTTATTGGTGCATACAATCGACCGTCAAAATACAATACAAAGGTACAGAAAGAGAGAGTCAAACCCATTTGGTCACTTTCACTTGGGTGGTTACATATTTTCATATAGTTGCATGCAGTGCCCTTTATACTGATGTTGCACATATATCAGTTTACGCTAAAACTTAATAGAAGTCGTCAAGAGACAAGTTCTCAACAGATCCAAAACTTTCATGCAAAGACCCATTTCTGGAGTAGTTTATCATCATTGATCCCCCGGAAAAATCAAGCAGAGAGTCGTTTGAGTAGGTGGTGGTGTCATACACAAATGACAAGCCCGCAGTCGTATCCTCTTCCATTTTCGGCATGTAAAACGAACTCGACTCCTGCATATAGAGGTCATTCACCGCAATGTTCATACCACTTATGTCTCCGTATACATGATCTTGGTCAGATGCCTTTCTCGCCTGAATGACCTGCAAATGCACGTACGTACGGTCAAGAACAACTTAATTAGTATCTGTTTAATTAACGATCAAATCATCTTCAACTGTATAACGGTCTGGTCACCCTACGTAATTCTGGTTGTGATCATCTTGGTAAACCATGATATAATCTCCAAACTGTAAGCCATGTGCATTAACAAATTCACCTGGAAAAAAATTCAACATTACAAGATTGATAATCCAAGATAAGAACCAAATGTTTGATAAAAGGGAGAGAAGGCAGAGATATGTACCCGTATTTTCAAGTACATACATTCGGCTGTTGTTATTAGGCCAAAACCTGATTAATTAGGAAAAGCAACAAAAGTAGATGACATTTTCGTGCAACCATAAATTGCCAGAAAACTGATCGGGGCTTGAAAGGAATAGAGAACTCGTTAAAGATATCGAGGAACTTCAAACCTGTACTTGAAGCTCCAAACATGCAGACCATCTATGTCATCCATGTTGATTGGCATTCCTTCCTTTGATTCGAGGGTAGGGAGATGAGCCTCGGCTGCTTTCTGCGATTAAGTAAACGATTTGGCATTGTCATATACACATGAAACTGTTCATATCATAGCCAGTGCCATTTACAAATGCGATAGATATTGAGTAATTACCTTGGGGAGTATCATTCTTCTGAGAGAGCTCACATCACTATTCTTTAGCTCTTTTTGGAAAAGAAATCGCAACCGCGTTGGATCAATTACCTGAAGCATCCAGATCCATTCATGATATCATTGAAATCAGACCAAGGCAAAAAAAGATATGCATCGAACAAACTTGTCTTGAGATAAGTGACGAGTCACAAAGGTGCAATGTTTTCTATCATGTCATGTCTTGGACAAGATTTTAGCAAAGTTAGAAACTTTAGAATCTAGAATCCAAGCTAGATTAGGGATTCTATATCAAATACGAATAAATCCAACTAAGATTCGTTCACCAAACATTACTATAAAGAGTGAACTCGTTAATTCTTCGACCTTTTAACTGAAAAAAACGGTGAACTCATCAATCAAATGGTAATTTAACTATACAATGTTCATATCGAATATGACAAATTCATACTATAGAGTTTCCACAGAATATATAAGGGGAAGGGGGTTTATGGGGACTCATTTCGAACACATACAAATTAATTAGTATAGGTTGTTATATACGTCATGTACGTTGACATACATCAATCTATCAGTAGATTTATACAGTTGGTGCCCAACCTGATCATGCCATCACATAGATTAAGTTCATAAATATTAGATCCGACTGATTCCATTGAATCAACATATCATTACAAAGTAAAATAAAATAGTTAATATTTCAAAAGGGAATCCCCCCCAAAGAAAACATACAATTGCCCTTGATTAATCATCCAAATCACAACATTTATAACGAAGCCGGAAACTCCATTTGTTAAATTTGATAGAGTGATTAATTGTAAGTGGAAGGGTCATATATGCAGTCCATGAAAAAGGTCAATCCAATCAATCTAGTCTTTGTAACAAAATAAATTAAAATAATAAATAAATAAATAAATGTAAGAAAATCAAGCAAAAAAATACAAATCAAATTAACATACATCTGATGGAACAGTGTCAGATCATATGGACCGAAATGTAAAACATCAGATTTCAAGTAATTACCAAGGGCGAGCACATAAATCTCAGAAAAATAATTCAATTAATAAGAAAATAATTCAATTAAATTTAACCCTAACAAAGAAGGGTAAAATTTGAAGAACAAATTAATAAGCAAATAATACTAATAATTTATATACGTATGAGAGGTAGAGGGAAAAGGAAAGGGAAACTAAGGAAGCTCACACGTGCAGGAGGGAGAGTGGAGGGGGGTGGTAGCACGTGCGAGGGGGTGGAGGAAGCAGCAGCAGCGAAAGAAGAGAGGTCGTGAAAGTTGATGATGGAGGATCGCCTATGTCTGGTCATTCGTTTCTTCCTGAGGACACCGAAACTGGTGACAGCACGGACAAGGTCATGGATCGATCCGCTCCGCTCCGACCCGTGAACTTTACTCTTGTGATCCGGGTTATCCTTGTCCCCCTTGGCAATGACAAGGCCGAGCTCAGCCCCAACACCTGCCCTCAAGCCGTTCTCACGAAGGCCGCCACCTGCTACAGCTGCTGCCGCCGCTGTTTGGTCCATTAAACCAAAAGCAGAAGTGTTAAAAAGCAAAGGAAATTACTAGTACAGGTTGGACCTTGGATTTCAGTAACAGTGGCTGTGAAGGACGCTCGGCAGTCGCGAAATGGGTGGGCTACCTCTTTGGAAGGAGAAGAATATATATATCTAGCTTAGCTAGGTGGTTCTGGAGGTGTGTGCAACTCCCATCTTAATTTGCTACCTTTTTCTTAATTTTTGTTTAATTTTCCTGGTTTTCTTTGCTATTTTTGGCAAGGGCTTTTGGAGAATAAAGTTGCTGCTGCTATCCTTGATTTTCCAGTGACATTTGTGCAGCCAGCATTTAGTCTTATCATGATTTATAAAAGCTTTTTCTTTGCTCTCTTTTTCGGTTTAATTGTTTATGTGCAAATGGGGTTGTATGTATTAATGTTTGGAAGAAAAAGCCAGATTTAGGGTTTAGCTATGGTGTTCACAACGGAGCAATTTACAAAAGAGGACCTCTTGTTCTGTGTCGGATGACAAATGTGCAATATGCATTGATGGTTTTGTTTATTTTTATTAAACCTAGCTAGCTAGTTAACTTAAATATCAAACCATGGTTAGTGTTAAGAAGTGTGGAGGGGATGGTGGGGGAGGGGGAGGAGGGGATGAGGTCGGGGGTGGTGGTAGTTAGAGAGTGACCAACGGAGGAGTGACGGATGGACGGTGAAGACAGCAATGTTGGTCTGAGATGAACCTCCAGGTGTTGCAAAAGTTCTGACTCCCATGCAACTGTGTAATCAATTCAATGGCATCTCTCCCTCCTCTCTCTCTCTCTCTCTCTCCCGACTTTCTCTCTTTCTCTCTCTCTCCCGACTTTCTCTCTTTCTCTTTCATGTGATGAAAAACCAGACTAGACGCCCTTCTCTCTCTCTCTCTCTCTCTCTCTCTCTCTCTCTCTCTCTCTTCTCGCAGAGAGACGAACAAGAGTTTTACGTATGGTAGGGATGAAGGAGATTTTCCGGTGTGATGCTCATACCATGGACTATTCTACTCACTAATCACATCAAGCATAATTTATCAAAACGCACGGCCGGGATCGTATAATTCCCAGAATCTACGGCTATCTGATTTAAGTGACTATAAAAACAGACCTCTAGGCTCCATCTGATTTCCAGATTTTACGCCACTTAATACGATTCACATTCAGACTTCGCCTTTTTCTTTTTATTTATTACGACATCCATTTCCATTTAAAACTTCGATTTTTTGTGCTGACGTGAGCTCGAGGGGATGTACTCCTCTTTTAGTGTTCGAATTCGAATTTTCTTCTTTATAATTTAAAATTTGAAATATATTTTGTTGTAAAATATATAGCTGGAAATTTTGGGAAATACCTTTTTCAGAGGTAAATATTTATATATATATATATATATTTATTTTTTTGAAATGAGGGGGCATCAATAGATTTATACGTGAACAAAACTTTGAGACTCAAACATTACTATAAAAACAATTTTAATAATTAATGATCAAAATTAAAATGGTGACGTAAGGAAAAAAAATTTGCACTATACAATGTATTGTGGGTAAATTTGTGGAATACCTTTTTTGCCCGTTATCACTCACTCCTCTTTTAACCTCAAATATGCTTCCGCTGCCACTTGGATGCCATGCAAAAGTGAATCAATTAATACTTGAGAAATACTAGCTAACTCGATTTTTTAGACTATATTTGTAAATCATATAACGTGTAATTAATAAAAAATAAACACATTAATTAATACTTAAATAGATAGTTATAGTATTATCTTCTTTTTTTGTTTGGATAAATGAAGTGATAAATTAACAACTCTTAACTTAGACTCCACACCCCAAGTAAATAAGAGTGCATTTTTGTTCATTGTCCGCAAGTGGCGTTAATACTCACCACCCTATTTATTATCATTGAATGAATTTAAATTTTAAAATTTGCATATATAAATTATTCGGCATCACCATCACTGTAGAGAGTAAATTCTAATTACAGCAATACCAAGGCAATTGTATTCGAGAACTGTACTGTGTACCATTTGCTGCAAATTGGCCTTGCAATTCGCCCATTTAATTTTGAATTTTCTGAACTGTTCAGGTGAAGAAAAGATAGATATTGAGTTGACCATTTGTCATTGTAATTGCAGGAAAATAACTAACAAAAATTGAGGTGAAGAAAAGATAGATATTGAGTTGACCATTTGTCACTGTAATTGCTGGAAAATAACTAACAAAAATAGCAAATTCTGGTCACAAACTAAGAGGTTCCATTTGTACAACTCGTACGAAGAAAAGAGAACCGATATAAATAAACAAAACTAGTAGAAGTTAGAACAGTGAACTACTATCCCTCCCAACGTATGAATGAGGGCGAAATCGACCATGTATGAACAAAAAATGCCCTATTCGAGCGAAGCACGGTGCAGACCCTTGATATAGAGAGTACCACATTACAACGGGAGCTGATGATAACGCAAGTTAAATCACAAGGTACAGACTGACATACGTGATCATGTATCCTAGACTCTAGTCCACCTTCCCCGGCCCCTTTCATGCCTCACAAATGACAATTCAATGCTCTAAAGCATCCCTCCATCTGCACTTTTGCTAATCAGTCCAGCTTCAGCAACTTTTCTTCTTCGGCATGCTCCTTTGGTTCAGCAGGGAAGTATTTTATACCCACCAGATCGCCAACCCTGCTGATGACCTGAAAGAACCAAACCCCAAAACAACGTCAAGGCACAAACTCTCACATTGCAACCAATATTGCAACTGTGTTACAAGGATGTTGCATATACTTGGAAGACCATGAAGCCAGGGAATGGATGCCCAATGGTACAAGTTATACATGAATTTACCTCCAAGGCTTTGATCAAGTCTTCCCTTGTATGAGACGCAGATATGCATATACGTGCCCTTGCCAACAGTAGCGGGGTTGCTGGAAATGCTGCCATCACAACAGCTACCTGTAACAGCACCATTCATTAAGGGTAATTTAAGTTGACTTAGGAGCAACAGAAAACTATAACCATAGCAGACAACTGTGGGGGCACTATGGACTCACATTCTGCTTGAGGCACTCCCGTGAGAAGGCAGGAATTTTGGCTGGGTTGTAAAGCATAATTGGCACTATTGGAGAGTCATTATCCCCCAAAACCTCAAAACCCATTTTTTGTAGTTCTGACCTGAAAAAGTTGCTATTCTCTCGTATCTGTGCAAGTTTTTGAGAACCTACAAGGAAACAAAAACTCTTTCAGTCATCGTCTATAGAGAAGAAACATTAAAGGCTACTAGAAACAAGCTACTAGAAACAAGACATACCAAAGAAAACAGATGAAAACAAAAACAAAGAGAAATTGACGAGGCAGAAACAAGTATCTATCAGCACCTCTATTGGTACCATCCTCTCCAAGAATGACCTTTATGGCGCATATTATTTGTTGGGCAGCTGGTGGTGATATTGAAGTTGCATAAAGATGAGCAGGGGAAGTGTACTTCAAGTATTGTATAAGCTCCTGGACACAACAGCATTGACCACGTTAAATTCAATAAGGAGCTCATGATGTCTTTTAAATAACTCTGCAAAGACACACCATGTGAATAAAAGGATGGCATAACTGAGGCATGTCAAAGTGTTTGTTACGAAGAGAATATAAAAACTCAATACATGGTAATTTGTCTAACAGCTAACTGCTAAGAATCAAATAAACTCAATGTATCATGCAACGGAGAAAACCTTCTGCCAAAATCAACAAATGCTTTTCAACTAAGAGTTAAAAAGTGTGTTCAGTCAGGTTGATCATCCAGAAATACCGCTTAAGTAAAAGATACCGACAGCCAGCCAGTCATATAGATTATGCAGAATTGAGTCTCTCCTATTTCAATGAATGTCTTTTCCACATTGAGAGTCTGGCTAGATCACACCACGCACTGATCAACAAATTCAAAGTATAAGGAAAGTTCAAAAAACAAACCTTAGATCCTGAAATATAGCCACCACATGATCCAAATGATTTTGTAAATGTTCCCATCATGATATCTACATCAGCTGTATTGACTCCTAAGAGCTCACAAACACCTCTTCCAGTTTTGCCTACCGCTCCAATGCTGTGGGCCTCATCCAAATATGTATATGCCTAAGACAAGAAAGGAAGTTGCTGAGAATAAATACATAATATCCAAACTGCTCAGTAATAGTTTAGTAAGGTATTTCCCAATTAATTAGAAAAGTAATACAGTCCGTTAACGGATGCTTCACAAAATGTTGATTTTATTCTCTGTTGTGACAAATGACCTTTAATATGCGTGAGTCTCTAAGTTTTAGACAAACCCATAAGAATTATATTTATCCTGTGAAAATTAAAAATATACTGCATAGAACTAGGAGACCAAACAACATATATTGAAGTGAAAGCTACCAAGGTGCAACCTTATATTTTTTGCAGATTGCTATAATCTCAGGAAGTTTGCAAAGCTCCCCTTCCATGCTGTATATCCCCTCCACAATGACAATTATCTTCTTCCAGGGTCTGCGGGTCCTAGGCTGACCCTCTGCAATGTTTTCTCTCAAAACTTCCTCTAAATGAGCAGGAGCTGTAAATAACGCAACAAGTAGGTATAAGGGTGCAACCTCCAACCTGAGCTTCTCATTTTTCTTTTAATTTTAATGATTAAAACTCTATTCATGTTAGAAGCTACATATTGGAAATGCGTATCCGATTAACAGCCCTTTCATTCCAGTAATTAAATAAACCCATAACACGGATCAGGAAAACGGGAAAATAACTGAAAAACCTGTCATTTACTTGCAAAACTCCTGCCTAACCCCACAGTCTTTGCAATTAAATATAAACTAACACTTCCTCAGTGTGCTCTCTTTGTATAAAAATATATGCCATCATTTAAAACCTGAAATGTAGAATTTGATGCCAAGAACAAATCCTCAGCATCCACGCTATACAATATAGTAACTAATGAACTTACTATTGTGTTGGAAAACACAAACTCTAGCTCCAGATCCTCTTGCGCCATTGATAATGGAGTTGTGGTTCAAAGAATCACTAACAATCAAGCCTCCCTGTAAAGTCAAATGGCACATATTCAGATAAGGAATGTAAACACAAAATTAGAAGTCATACATTTGAGAAAAGATGCAAACCTTCCCTATCAGAACAGGAAGGATAGCAGAGTTTGTGACATAACCCATTCCGAAAACTATAGCAGCAGGTTTCCCAACAAAATTTGCAACACACTCTTCCAGCTCATTATGCAAATCCGTGGTGCCTGGTGATAGAAGCGTATCATGGTAAATTCATTTAGAAAAATAGTTCAAACAAATTTTCCTTGCAAAGTAGTATTAGTACCAACCGCCGTCAGCTCGGCTACTACAGGTACTGGTAGAATATTTTTTCAACGTCTCAATAGCGCGAGGTGTGCAGTACTCATCAGATGCAGCAAAGCCAAGGTAATTGTAAGATCCCACGTTAAGGCATCTACTGGTTTTTTTGGTCAGCCTGCATCAGCCGAGCTACACAATGAGAATATAAATCAAGAAAAAATAACAAAAGGCCTGAAATATACATGAAATTGCGAAATCGGAGGAAATTTGTAATCGTTACTTGAGTGTTTTGTTGTAGTCATTGGAGTAGCGTTCAACCACATCAAACCAAGCATCGGGAGCACTTGCAATAGGCCTATTGAAACAGTCCTGACCAGTCAAAACTTAAAAAAATTAATCAGAATTGTCAATAATTATATTTATGGGACTCCATGGAATTCATGCTTAATTGCAGGACCAGCTGCATCCATTTCATACAGCTGAAGAAATATAACACAATCAAATGAATAGCAAAATACCTGAATTCGAAGATAAAGTCGGCGAATATAGAAATCTTCGAGTCCTAAACAGATTGGAGCATAACCCTGATTTTTGCAACAAAGCAATGCTTTTTTTTTTTTTACATAAAATTACAGAAAAACTAAACAATATAAACAAAATCATGTACAATGACTACAGTACCTGCAAATTGCTAGCACCCCACGAGTCAATGATTTTGCGGAAGAAATCTCTGACTTGGCCGAAAACGAAGAGCAATCCATAGCTGAAGTACGTGGTTAACGCGGTTAAATAAGGGATCGCAATCATTTTTGCGGTGGGACGATTGAATGATCCGAAAGCTACGTCGTTTAAGCTGTTTGAAGCTTGGCGACGAGAACTGGATCGGGGAATCTGGGAGTTTCGGAGCTGTGAGTAGGAGTTTCTGAGGGTATGTAGATTGCGGTGTAGGCCCGGTATTCGAGTCAGGTTGACCCGTTGGATGGGTCAGACTCGGATGGGGAAGAGGATAAGAGGAGGTGGGAGGAGGGTGGTGGTGAATAGTCGTCCAATCTGTTTCTTGTGCCCCATTCAATTCAGTGACCGCGTTGGCGCCGCCGAAAATTTCCGAGCCAATATCAAATTGGGTATATTTTACGCTGACCAGGTCATTAGAAACGGCGAATAATTTTCCCACCAAAAATGAACAATGAATATTATTTTAGTGGGAAATAAAGTTGAATACGTTACAACCTTGAACTTATTAGTGAATCAGTGATGTAAAAAAAAAGCGATTTTCACACATTTTATTTTATTTCTCACACGTCTTTCTAATTTTTTACTTTCAGATCGAATAAATTGAAGAATATCAACGGACAAAAATTAACAAGAGGTGTGTGAGAAGTAATTTAAAGTGTGTGGATAGCACACCCATCCACACACCCAAAAAAAAAAAAAAAAAAAGAGGAAGTCTCCATTTTCATTAAAATTAAAATGTTGCATATGCTATCATTTTACATTAAATAACACATTATGATAGTTTCTTTTAAAGAGAACATATTATTGTTTTGATTGTAATAACTTAGTCTGTATTGTTTCCAAGTCAACAAAATAATTAACAAAGTTAAAATTCATTGTATTGTTGTCACTTTTGATGATCCAAATGGTGGGTTAATCTTCGTTTTTCTTTCATAATGGCCGGTGAGTTCATTTTTAGCTCATACGGAAGCCAATTTGATATTATGTGGAACAATGACAAATATGAAAAGAAATCAAATATCTAACAATATATTTGTGCATAAAAGTTAACAGAGTCACATAATTGTGGCTAAGAGTCATAATTTGAATAAAAACCACCATAAGAATAAAGCAAACAACAATAAATTCCTTCAAATTGGGTAAAAATAGGTTTTGGGGAGGATTTGGTACGAGGTATGAGCATAACGAGTGATTATGGACATTATAATAGATGTGGTTTAAAAATTTTAATAGTGTTATTCGTGCACTTATTTTTCAGACAATATCAAAAAAATTCCTTATGTATTTTAGAAAATTACTAAGTGACTTAAATAAATGTGTGAACTGTGACAACCCGTCCCGATTATATTTATAAATTAATAGTGAATTGACGGAATTACCCCTTCGGGGTTATGTACGTGTGCACGCGTGTTGTGTGAGGACCAATGGATGGTGGCCCTCAATAATTGGAACCATGGATTATGAGATATTTGTGTGGGATGTTTTTGGACCACACAACCCTTACACCCTTACTCCCGCCACTCTCTCTCTGTGTCAATTATTCACACTCAGATTCACTCTCACACTCTTTCTCTCATCACTCACGACTCACTCTCTCTCTCTCGCCATTTGTACGGACACACTCACAACCCTTGCAAACTCAACGGATCGTGCAAACCATCACCACCATTCGACTCCTGGAAGTCATACGAGCACGGTGGTACCATTTTCATGTGAGTTTTACATCATTTTCACATCGGAATTGCAAGCTCCGAGTTGAGCACTATTCATCAACTTTTTGTTGGTTGATTTTTAGGACAATCTAAGTGTATAGGAAGCTTTGTGAGGTCCCAAGGAGGCTCGGAATGGTTCATTGGAAGTGTTTGGACGTCGGGATCACGTGGTCAGAGTTTGGCCGGTTTTGGAGTTTTTTCCCGACGAGATTTAAGGCCTTTTTCAAGGTTTTTGAAGGTATATTTATGTTCTACTCTTAATTTGGAGCACATGGGAAGAAAAATGGGTCAAAAAGGATGAAAAACGAGTAAGATATGAAGATTAGAAAATTTCCCAGAAAATCCGGCAAAACCAGTTGCTGGAGAAGATGACGGAATATTCCGTCAAAACTGATGGAATATTCTAACGGCGTTAACTGACACCGTTAAAGTTAACGGAATATTTCAGGAATATACCTGACGGCATTAACTGACGCCGTCAGTGTGCACGGCGCGTGGGGCCGAGAAAAATTATTTTAAAAATATGGGGATGTTCGTGACGACGAGTAGGTCACATTGGTATATCCAAATACCAAAATTGAGCTATGTATGAGAAGTTATTTCCGTAGTTACGTATATGTACTTAAATAATGTATTTTTAGTAATTTCTCATATAGGTGAGACGTATTCCGAGGACGAGCGTAGAAGGTGGGGGCTACGACCCAACGACTTACCAGTGAGTGGACAACTATTTTTCCGTATAACCTATATATATATATATAATGATTTTCCCATAATCATATTTAAATGAAAAGTATGTTTTTAACGATATGCATATAACTTGATTTTGATGCATGAGTATTCATACATACATTTCATGCATATGTTGGTGTCGAGGACGCCAGGTAAGTACATGCATAGTTGATAAAGAACAGTCCATAGACGATGAGATATGATGTGATATGTTAGCTCATAAACCTGCACATATTGTTAGTGCTCACGCCCAGAGATAAGGGCACAGTCTTTCACGTGTCGTTCACCTCCCACACCGCATGCTCGCCTTGGATCCAAGTTAGGTGCATAGTCTTGTCGTATAGACCACTTTTGAGTGGGTACTACATGTAGGTGACCCGCGTTCATTCGCACAATCTTTACGTGATTGTAGCACTAGAGCATTTATTATTGATACAGTGATGATGATGATGATATGATGAGATATTGATGTATGTATGATGATGAGATAGAGATGTTATGAGCTATATTTACAGCCGAGGGCTGAGATGATATCTAGTAGCGATATGATTATCGAAATGCATAGCATGACATTACTTATGAGATTCAAATTGGCATTGAAATGCATTGCACGGCATATATTGAGATATATTGAAAATGTTTTATAAGGTTGTGATATATATGTACGTATTATTTTATGGGAACTATACAGGTTTTACGGAGAAAGGCTATACGTTTGAGAAAATAATGATTTTGAAAAGATTTGTTTTGCTGACCCACTCCATTTTGTTTTTCGCCCCTCCAGGTTCTAGATAGCTTGAGTTCCTGAGTTGGCTAGCGAGGACCTTCCGGCAGTTCTGACAGACTTGCTATATGTAGGGCACCGTTGGTGTATTTGAATTTATTTAATTCATGCTTGACTGCACTCGATCTAGTACGCTCTAGTTGTGTATAAGTATTGTAATATCTCTAGCACACTATCATATCTAGGTTGCTAGTTCGATTTTAATTAGTTCGTACTTCGTTAACGATCCTTGCTTCCACACTGTGCACTTGGCTACGCCACACTCACGTGACGCCCAACATGCCCTACTTTCGGGTACGGGTGTGTCATGAACAATTAATTTAGTCCCTGAATTATCATCTTAGTAAAAATTAGGTCTATGAATTATTTTTTTTAGAAAAATCAGTAATTGAATTATAAAAATTTACTAATTACATCGCTAATATTATATTCAATTTTCCATCAATTTAAGTCACGTTACTTGTATGTGATACACATTGGAGAGTAGATTGGTAGTTTTTCATAAAGAAATAGTATATAGAGTTAATTTTAGAGAGTAAATTGATAGTTTTTCCTAAAAAAAATTATAAGTTAACTTTGGAGGGTAAATTAGATGCTAGATTCACAACCTGTATAAAATGTGAAGGGCTTATAACGAGAAAATGACGGTTTACATTCTAAAGTGTGTGAAGTGACTTAAACTGGAGAAAAATTAGATAAAATAACTTTGAATATAATAGTATAGATAAAATTAATAATTTTTAATGAATTTAAGAACTTATTTAATCAAAAAAATAATTTAAAAACTTAATTTTCAATGAACTGATAGTTCAAAAACTAAATCCGGACTCCACCCTAAATAAATATAAATATGACGCAATTTGCTAACAAACAAAGCCCTAGAAAAGTAAGATTAAAAACCGAGGGAAAATTCTTGGTGCCGCAGGCGGCAGACCTCTCGTACGAATTGGGATCCCCTCGACTACCTTTGTGGCGTTTCAAAACCCTAAACTCACCACCCAAGACCAAGAGCTCCAATCTCTCTCCTTGTTAACCTCTCACTAAAGCTCACTCACCCATGGCTGAGACTGAGGACCAAGGCGAACTCACATTTCCCGCGAAGCGCAAACCCGATCTCAGCTGCGGCGACCAGCCCGACTGCCCCAACAAAACCCAGAAGCTGGAAGTTCCCGATCACAGTCCGTTGGCTGCCGAACCACAAACTCAAAACCCAGAAAATTTCCACAACAATTCCTCCGCTGGCGAAGAGAAAATCTATAAGTTTGAAGCCAGTGCTGACCTCGAAGACGAAGACGAGGAGGAAGATTACGACGCAGAAAACGACTGTGAAAAGTCTAATGGGAAGGCGGAGGCGAATCCCAAGGGGAAGGGGATTGTGAGAGATGAGAAGGGCAAAGGGAAACTGGTAGAAGAAGACGACGACAGTGACAATGATTCGAGCGACGGCGGAAGCGAATTCGAAGACGGAGACAGCGATTTGTCGGATGATCCTCTTGCGGAGGTCGATTTGGATAACATTCTTCCTTCGAGGACTCGAAGACGGCAGGTGCAGCCAGGGGTTTACATTGCTAATGACATTGGAAACGAAGAAGAAGATGACAGTGATGACAGCGATGATTGATTTGAGGAGGAAGGTCAGTAAAACCACCAAAATTAGCCGGCAAAATTTGACATTATGTTTTGCAAAACAGTATTAGTAGCAAGTGATTCGATGAGGTTATGCTAATTAGTTGCTCTATGCGAACACATTGCAGCTAAGGCTGTGAATACTTTATGTAATTCAATCTAAGTATTTAGTCCTTATTGGATTCTATCATTCCTTCGGTATTATCCTCCTTCAAGTTCAGTTTTGAAGTGTGTGCGCATATGTTTATGCTTTTTGTTAACATGGCAGAGTAGTGGCTACATGCTGTAATTTTAGAAATCGGGAAAACTCGATCAAAACTCACTGGGGAACTTTTTGTTAGGAAGACAAAAGTTTTGAAAGCACAAACATGCCGAACTGTTGAAACAAAGACCTCTTCACTTATTTTGGGAAAGGGAAATTTCTTCATGTCGACCAGGCTAAGCATAAATGTAATGTATCCCCCTTTCTGTAGTTTTAGTGCCATCTCCTCAAGTCCCTGACTCCCTATGGGGATTTCCGGGCGTTTAGTCTTACTATTTCCACAGGCATCGTTAAGTTTTAAAGCTGGACTGTCTCGCTGAAGAGTTTGCCTTGGCTAAAAATAGCGAGGCCACTTCAAGGCGAAAAAGGGGAGAAGATTCAGTAACCCTTAGCTCTAGTAAAGGAAGTGACTTATCAATTGGCCTTTTGAAGAACATCACTTGCCTATGCCAAAGTAGCAGTTCTGAGCTAGGTCACTAGGTATGATGCTATGTGGGATTCTGTGATGTGGTACAGGCCAAAATCACATTGTAGTTCTGAAGTTATCGTCATGCAACTGGATAATCTGTCATAGGGATCCTGTATATTATTATTGATTGCTCCTGTTTCCAATCACATGGAAATACCATTACTTGGAATGGTCCAATGGAGAATGGAGGAATGATTTTGATGTGATCCTCACCTATAGCATTTTGTTTCGTTTAAATCTATTTAATTTGGCTGAATCTTAGCCTTTTTATATTGTCTGTAGATTATGAACTGCATTGCCTATGTGGGTCAGTCTGGATCTGGAAGACTTCAGTGTCGGTAAATATACGCATTGGTTATACCTAATCTTCTTTGCATATGGAAATTTTAGTACTTATCTGCAAGGCTGGTGATTGCTTTTGTTAGTTTCCCATCCCTCAAATCATATAGAGGTCAAGGATTATGTTTCTACATTGTTTGCTACCTATCGTAGTTTTGGGTATACGAGGAATCGAGGATCAAGTTCTATTGTCCCCTATATGTGGTGCCATCTGGAGACGGGGTTGTGACTTACCTGTAACACATGTTTTCCGTTCTGTATTGGTCGTATAAATGTTGATCTATTGCTTCTCCTCTTGCCTTGGCTGACACGACATATGGGTAACTGGAGATGACGATGTCTTAGATTTTAATGGTTGTTATGCACATATTTTGTGGTGTTGAGAGGTGCAAATTATATGGTCTATGCTGCCCTTCTTTGTCTATCTATGCTTTTCCACTTTTCTTTTGGTCTAAGATGATATTGAACTGAAATGATTTCCTTATTCCCATTTTGGAAGCATCCTTACCCCCAACTTGGGCTTTGGCCCATAAGTGGAGATCCTTTCACTCTGGTGGACCGAGAACTGAAAAGGCGTAAAGTAGATTCTGAGGGCACCCGGTTTGCTTCCACTTGAGGACCCTTTATCCTTCTTATTATTCTTCTCTTAACCATTTCACTCTATCAATCGAGCCTAATAAAATGACTTACATGGAACACCAACGGGGAACTCTGCGCACCATGTAGTGTGTTGCTTGTTTATAAAAGCTAAAGGCAAGTCTGAATCAGTGAATCCCCATATTCAACACCACCACAAACATCACATGCATCGCATTCCCTTCCCTTAGGCAGGTAAATATAATTAGCTAGCTGAAGAATCAACTGGTCGTGCAGGTTTGTACTATAACGTAGGGATCTGTCGTTTCTGCTAACTGACGTTTTGAATTGAACTACCCTCCATAGATTGCATTGCATGACCCCCCCCCACCACCCCCGTAGCCTTAGCCTTAGCCCTTGCCCTTGCCCTACCTAGGTTTGTCAATTCTAATTGTTCTTCTTCCTTCGTCTTCCAAAAGGGGAAGGGAAGATGACATCATCGTCATCGTCATCATCAACCTAGCTAGCTATTAGCTAACAGTAACAAAAGTTATGTGGTCCTTTAATTTCCCAGTCTCTCTCTCTCTCTCTCTCTGTCTTGTTTATACAGATACCATGTCGTTTTGTCCGGCCACGACCACGACCACGACGACGAGGACGACCATGACCACCCGGTTCGTATTGTCTTGGTTTGCTAAGTTTGGATTACTTACTATCAAGCCACGAGAGTGGGGACCGACACTTCTAGCTACTATATCACTTGCTTGGACTCGGAGTTGGGAGTCTTGGGACCATGTTTATAGTTTATGACAATTATACATAATATATTTGCCTTGCCTCTCTCGTCTCAGTCGCTTTCAGCCTGCTTTAACCAAAGGTTCGGAAACGCAGTAGCAGCTGACCACGGTGCACCTTCAATTTCATCCGTTATGGTATCGCATGCCCTCTACCCTCTCTAGCCCTCTACACTCTACCCTCTACCCTCAATCTTTTTGTTCCCATTTCCTTTCTCGGATACCAAAATTTTGTACAACTATAGAGCACAATACACAGACACCCGATAAATTCTTACATCCGTCCGGAGGCACGTAAAGTATAGTATAGGGCACCAAAGTGGGGGGCCGAAATATAAGAGTTGGACGTTTTGTGTGTGTTATCTAGTGGTCATAAGATACAATCATTTCCAACACATACTGTCGTAACTAAAACTAATTGTCCGATTTGCAGTAAATGAGTGTCATTTGAAACTTTGAATTAGGTAGTTGTGTAAACTCGATGAACCTCCCATCACATGGGTGCAATACTAGTCAATAATTGAGGCAGCATATACATAGAGAGGAAGATGGAAGAAATGATGATGACATGTGTTAAAAATCATATATACAGGACTTTGGTGGCTTTCAGCTTCTTGAATTATGTAAGCCCTAGTCCTTGTAATTATATGGGAGTGGGGCTACAATTATATTTAATTATGCCCCTCTTGGCCTAACCACTCCCGGCTTTCGAATGCAAATTCCGATCCTGTGATTGGATGATTGCATTAAACAAAATTCATGGTTGTACTACGTATTAGTCGGCAGTGTTAAGTACAGTAGTAGGCTTATGCCAGACAAATATTGCCAGCCTAGAAACTACTCTCAATAATTATATAACTAAAACAAGGCCTTTTCATATTAATTTATATTTTAGTTTTAATTTGTTCCACTCTTAATCAAGTTAAAGTGATCTTTACTTATTCCGGAAATTCGGATCTTCGCCGGATCTTCGTTGTGAGGATTTTAAAAATTTATAAATTATATCCGTTTATTATATATCATGCCGTCAGAAATTATTTTAAATTTTTTTATTTAAAATTAAATATAACAGTACCTTATAAAGACTAATCGCATAATATAAAATGAACGTACATATTTTACATATTTCTAAAATCATCATAAAAAAGATCCAGAAAGGATCTTGGTTCCTCGGGGCTTTGGTAATAAAAGTCGTGTAGGCGGCCAAGTCTTCAGACCTTGTTCGTGTCGTGGTATATTTACAATTTAGTAAGGAAAGTGAACTTCTCACTTCTTGGTTTGTTTTTGGGGTGTGATATCCACACATCTTATTTTACTTCTCACACATCCTTTTAATTTTTGGCCGTCGGATCGGATGAATTAAAAAATATCAACAAACATAAATTAACAAGGAATATATGAGAAGTAATTTAGAGTGTGTGGATAGTACACTCCGTATTTTTTATCAATCAATATGCTTTGATTTATTCAAATTTTAAAGATAAAGATTTTTCCTTTTGTCTTTTTTCTTTTGAGAGGATCAGGATCTTCAGCGTGTTTTTCTAAGTCTTATATTATGCAAGGCTGCATAGTATTTTACCTAAAAAAATATACAGAGCAGATCTTGGTTCGTTTCAAGAAGTATTTGAAGAAAATGAGTGAGAATTTTTATGCTGTACTAAGTCATTTCATAAGCAAAGAAATTAAGAGAAATTGTTTTACTGTATTGAAAACTTCAATAACTTGTATTATAATATTTGATAGACTAGACTGTGTTTTCGACACATTAAAAAAAAATTCAAGAATTAAGACCGCCTTAGAATATTGGCCAATAAACTAGATATACGTGGCGGGCAAGAAGTCGCCAATGCCAAAAGCAAAGGGATAACAATTAACAAGTCACAAAAGGGTAGGGTTATATGGTGCCCACCACCACATGGCCATATCGAAGCTCCTCATTCATACCTATCCAAATTCCTAATCATCTTTTGCTCTGCGGCTCTCTTACTTTCTTTCTAGCTCACTTGGAAAAGTTTAACGGCAAGCAGATAAAATTGGGAAATCAAAGCCCTAACGCACAGTAGCACATCACCACTTGGCGTCAACATTTGGCAGTCACTGTTCACAGTGCATACATAACATACGTAAATAATTCAAACAATCATTGGAGATTTCTAAAAAAAGTACCATGTCACGCAACATTTATCCCACCATCCACTGTTTATATACCACTATAATATGCGACCTAGCTTCCATAATTCTCTCCCTGTATAGACCTATTCCTACGCTACTATTACTATACTCCCCTAGTGCCAAGGACATGAGAGATTTTTCAATGTTTTTAGAATAGGAGCGAAACATCACATGTTATTATAACAAAGTTGTTTTTCTGAAGTATCATTCCAATTGTATAATATGTGATGTTTCGCCTTGTGATCCGTGTACGCTGAATAACAAACAAGCTCATGATATTTACAAATAATAAATTGTATGGTGCTCGCTAAAATCATCTTAATACTTCATTAGCATGAGTGGTATTGCAAAACTTTTGTCATATGACAATGCTTGAGGAGTAAGGAGTCTAAAATAAAATATTGAGTGCACGAAGAAAACGTTTTTGATCACTTAAGTTGCAAATTCTTATACAATTTTAAAATATCGATACAACAATATTTTTCGTCAAGAAAAAAAGATTAAAAAATCAATAGAAGAAAAGGACTTTTATTTATTTTAAAGTTTTGTCGTCCTTAAGCATTACATGTTTGGAAGATAGGAAAATTTCCTTTCATATAAATTCAAAATGTGAGAAGGTTATCATCGTAATTGCATCTAATTTGATTACATTTTATTTCAAGAACAAGCAAACATGCAGATTTGACTAAAAACAGAAAGGGCATTTGCGCCCTTAAGCCAATCAAAGTAACTTTGCCTTATTATTGGGGGGCTTGTTTTTGTATATCACTCAGGATCAGATACTTTTTTGTTTCACTAATCAAATTTAGCAACTAAACATATGTAGAGAGATGACGATTAGAAAATACAATGTGAATATCGTTAGCAAGTTTTTCTGTTATTTCAATTTTTAACTGGTTTTGATATCTTAGATTCTTAATGGGTAAATTACATTTTACCCCTTTAAGTTTGGGGTCGATTTCAATTCATTACAACATCTTTAAAATATTTCAATTTCATAAATTTACTTATCATTTTATTTCAATTTCATACATCCGTTAGAAAATCCATTAACTAAACCGTTAAGTGATGATGTGGCTACTAAATTTGTGTCACGTGACAATTTTTAATATTTTAAAAATATTATATGATTTTTTTAGTTTTTAATAATATTTTATTAATTTTTTAATAAAAAGTGGGTCCTGGATCAAGCCACGTCAGCATTTAACTGAAAAATTCACGGCCAATTAACGGAAGGTATAACATTGGCACAAATTCGTAAGATGAGGTATGACATGGTCAACTTTAAAAGATGAGGTATGAAAGTGTCGTGACACCAATATTTGAGGTAATTTTTTGTCATTTACTCTATTTTAATATTTAAAAAATATTATATGATTTTTTTTAGTTTTTAATAATATTTTAATAATTTTTTAATAAAAAGTGGGTCCCGGATCAAACCACGTCAGCATTTAACTGAAAAATTCACGACCAATTAACGGAAGGTATAATATTGGCACAAATTCGTAAGATGAGGTATGACATTGTCAACTTTAAAAAATGAGATATATAAGTGTCGTGACACCAATAGTTGAGGTAGTTTTTTGTAATTTACCCATTTACTTATCATTTTATTTCAATTTCATACATCTGTTAGAAAATCCATTAACTAAACTGTTAAGTGATGATGTGGCTACTAAATTTGTGCCACGTGGCAATTTTTATTTTTTATTTTTATGCATTTAAATATTATAATAATTTATCCTATTTTAAAAAAAACACATCTTATCGCCCGAGCACACCCCATCCCCCACCCCTCACCACCATTCGTCTTCCTTACCGAGGCCACAACCCACACGAGCAGCCGCAGCCACCCCCTTCCTCGTCACCATCGCATCCCACAACCCTCTCCTAACAGCACGCCGTCAAAGAAGCCCCAAGACGCCGACTCATTCGCTGCTCTCTCAAAGACGTCTTCCACCTCCACAGTGTCTCCTCCTCCTCTTCTGGTTCCCTCGAGACCCGAGGCCTTGTCACCTGCAGCACTGGGTGGGGTTGGGGATAAAATTTGGGCTAATAAAATTGGGGATTAGGGTTGGGTGCAAGTTGATATGGGGATAGAGAAGGGTGCTGTGGTGATTTCCTCAGAACTATAAATACAAAATTGACCCCACACATTCACAGAGCGGTGGTTCTGTTGACGACAGGATGGGCAGCAGCAAGCAGCAGCGCCGAAACATCGTCGTTAATGAGGGACTTCATCAGGTAGGCCGGCGGCGTCACGGTGGTCGATGGTGGTGGGAAGGTTGCGGGATAGGTGGGGTGTGCTCGGGACAGAAGATGGGTTTTTTTTTTTATTTTTAATGTTTATAGGATAAATTATTATAATATTTTAAATACATAATTTTTTTTTCTTTCTATGTGACACAAATTTGTCAGTCACGTCATCACTGATCGAATGTATAAAATTAAAATAAAATAATAAATAAATATATAAAATTAAAATATTTTAAAAATATTATAAAAAATTAGAGTCGACAGGGAATAAAATGTAATTTATCAATTCTTAATTGATTTTTAATTTCATTATAATCGAATTATCCAAAAGAATAATTAATATATTGTGACACGAAAGCATATTGGAAAACGATTTTTTTACTATTCATCCATTTCAATTCTATTTATTCAACGATTGAATATTATAAAAAGGGGTGTGCTATCCACACACCCCTTTTTACTTCTCACACACCTTATTAATTTCTGTCCGTTAGATCTTCTTCAATTCATCCGATCCGATGGCCGAAATCTAAAAAGGTGTGGGAGAAGTAAAAAGGGGTGTGTGGATATCACACCCCTATAAAAATATGTAAGAAGCAAAAATAATGTGCAATATCACACTCCTATAAGATTGACGCATGTGTGTGTGTGGGCGAGTCGTTGATTGATTCCTGACCGTTCATAAATGATGGGGTTGAAACAACTAACAAGGTGTTCATCTTCTTCCATGAATGAATGATGCATGATGAATCTATCGCCAACTCTCTGTGTACCACGTACGGTCCCAGACACCAGCAAGCAAGTGATGCAGCCAATTACGTGGGGGTATTATAACTCGTACGGTGCACCATAACACACTGAACCAGAGTTGTCCAAAAAAAAAAAAACACACTGAATCAGATCATCATTGCGCAGTGTAAATATGCACGCCAACTCTATGTGTTCCGCGTACGGTCCCAGACACCAGCAAGCAAGTGATGCAACCAATTACGAGGGAGTAGTACAACTCGTACGGTGCACCATAACACACTGAATCGGATCTCATCATTGCGCAATGTAAATATGCAACTGCAATTGTGAAATGGGGGGCCACAGGCACGGTGAGTATCCCTACAAACTTATCCATATATCTACCATTTCAAGCAATCCCTTAGAATCTTTCATCTTTCTTTTACTTCTGAATTTCATTTCTTTATCATTCAAACAATGAGCAAGTATTAAAATTAAAAAAAATTAATGAAAATAGTTTGAAATTTTTGAGTTTTGATGATAATGATAAAATAAAAGGTAAAATGAATAGTACTAGAATTGACTTTTTAGTGTAAAAATATAATTTTTCGTTAAAGTAAACAGTATCAGAAGTTTTTCGTTAAAATTCTCTTAAATTATTGTGCAGATAGAAGAGCTTATTTGCTTTGTAGACGTTACTGTAATGATATTTTAAATCACACCCGTACACAATCACATAGACCCTCGCACGCACACAGAGGACAAAGATAAAGTGAGGATAGTTCTACTTCTATTTTTCGTACATCCTTATTAATTTGATGTCTAATTATTTTTAATTTATCCAATTTGACGATTATAAATTAAAAAATGTGTGAAAAATAAAAATTAAGTGTGTTGCTAGCTCTGTATTAAAGTAAAACGCTAATCCACAAATGAAACTAGAATTTTTATTTTTTATTTTTTGAGAAACCAGGGGAGGGGGGGCGGGGGGAAACTGAGTCCAAAAATTTCTGACGCACAAAGATAAAGTTTTGATGAGTGAGGAAATTCGATCCTACGCGGGAGAGTAAGTAAGTGCAATACTCGCTCCCTCACGAGTGAGACAAGGATAAAACGCCGCCCCTCACATGGGATGTCGAAGCCGGAGGGAGCGAGTGCTTGGTACTCGCGAGATTACAAATGAAGCGAGAGAGCAATCTTTAAGACTTAATCAATGACCTGGCATTTTGGTAATTTGACGTCTTAAAGGAATATGATTTCTCCTTTCCTTGACAATCCATCACTATCTCTTTAGTAATGACTTTGGCAGGAGATGGAGGGAGGGAGGGAGGGCCTCTTCGGAAGCAGTGACAAGGACACATGCCTGATCACTCATTGGACGGTTTGGATTTGCTTCGTGTTCTCCATTAAGTCATGTAGGGCCGTCGGATGCGAAGTAACCAGGGTTGGCCAAATAATAAAGCGGGGTTGGCGCTCTTGGTTCTGTCCTCATCGGAGTTAAAAGGCTTTCACTTTAACACGGGTTGAGGTTGAAGGATGAGCCTTTGGGGTTGAGGCTCACTCTCTCTCTCTCTCTCTCGTTTTTAGAATCATAAGATTTTCCATTCTGTTAATAATTTCTATTTCAGGAACTCGTTGTAGATTCTGAGAGATCGACAGCAAATATTTATGTCTGTTTTTTGTTCCAGGCCTGTAATCATCACTTTTTGATTTCCAGATGATCACTCGTTAGAATCAAAACAAAAAATATTTTCCTTTATTTTCGTCTCCCTTTGTTTTTTTTTTCTTCCTCTTCCCCTGCAGATCTAAGCTCAGGTGAAAGGGGTGATGTCAAATAAGATTTTCAATGAATAAAAAACCTAGATCTTTGAATGTATTTAGATCTGCTGATCTGGTCTCATTCGTGTAGTTTTCTCAGATTCTCTTTCAAAGGTCTCGGATTTCTGTGTCGAACTTTGTCACAGATTGGAATCCAGGACACAGATCTTGCACGCGGAGAGTGAGAGAGATATGTGAGGTGAGGGTAGTTACTTGTTGGGTTTTTCAGTTCATTTTCTGGGAAAAGTTGATTTCTTTTTGTTGGATTTTCCCTTGACATTTTCCCGGGAAAGTGTGGGGTCGAATGGTAAGGAAAGAAGGATGAATTACTTTCCGGACGAGGTAATAGAGCACATATTTGAGTTGGTGGCCTCGCAGAAGGACCGAAACGCGGTGTCGTTGGTGTGCAAATCGTGGTTCAGAATCGAGAGGTTCAGTAGGGAGAGAGTGTTCATCGGGAATTGCTATGCGATCAGTCCGGAGAGAGTGATCGAGAGGTTTCCGGGGCTCAAGTCTCTGACTTTGAAGGGAAAGCCTCACTTCGCCGACTTCAATTTGGTCCCTCATGAGTGGGGTGGCTTTCTGCAACCGTGGATTGAAGCTCTCGCCGATGGCCGGGTTGGCCTGGAGGAGCTCCGCCTCAAGAGGATGGTCGTGTCCGACGAAAGTCTCGAGCTTCTTTCCAGGTCATTCCCCAATTTCAAGTCTTTGGTGCTTGTTAGCTGTGAAGGGTTTACCACCGACGGCCTTGCTGCTGTTGCTGCCAATTGCAGGTGACATTATTTACTTCTTTTTGTTGATATCGTATAAGACTGTTAATTTCGCTTATTTTTTGCTTAATCTGGATTTTGTTGTGTTTTGTTGTTGTTGCTTGTTTGCTTTACATGCCCAAATGGAGTTTCTATTTTGTAACTTTATGACTAATCAAGTGGTGAAAAAGAATGTCAGCTAAGAAGCCCTTGGATTTTATTCGAAAAAGTTGATGCAACCGTTGTTATCTTCAATTTTTGTTTCATATTGTGACCTTGTCTTTTGGTTTTTTGGCCAATCTGGGCCATCCAATTTTCTTCTCTTTTACATTTTTGTATATAGGCAACTGCTCCCCATGATTCAAAATTATTACTCTGTACATCTTTGCATAATTCATACCGTAAATGGTTAATGGGACATCTCGGGTTTCTATTTTTCACCAGAACATGTATTATTTGCTCGGATGTAAATGGTTGCACCGAATATCGTTGTTGTTTCTTCTTTTATCCGTCTTGGTTTCGAATTTTAACCATGTTCCTATGTTGTGAATGGAAAAACAATTATATCGAGCAGTGTGAAATGTCGCTACAGGCCATATGCTGTTTCTATTTTTCACCAGAACATGTATTATTTGCTCGGATGTAAATGGTTGCACTGAATATCGTTGTTGTTTCTTCTTTTATCCGTTTTGGTTTCGAATTTTAACCATGTTCCTATGTTGTGAATGGAAAAACAATTATATCGAGCAGTGTGAAATGTCGCTACAGTCCATATGCTGATTAGCTTAAGTTGTGTTTCATGAATAGTTTGAGTTTTGCCTGTCATTTATCTGCTTGTAACTTCCTCCGTGTCTACTGCGTAGGTTTCTTAAGGAGCTGGATCTGCAGGAAAATGATATTGATGATCATAGGGGCCATTGGCTAAGCTGCTTTCCTGAGAGCAGTACCTCATTAGTTTCCCTGAATTTTGCTTGCCTCAAAGGTGAAATTAATCTAGCGGCTCTGGAGAGACTAGTGGCGAGATCTCCAAATCTCAAAGTATTAAGGTTAAACCTTTCAGTTCCTCCTGACACTCTTCAGAAAGTATTGACGCGAGCGCCTCAACTAGTGGATTTGGGAACTGGGTCTTATGTTCTGGATCCTGATTCTGATACCTACAACAAACTCACGGCAACTATTCTAAAATGTAAATCAATTAAGAGCTTGTCGGGGTTTTTGGAGGTTGGTCCTCGATGTCTGCCCTCTATTTACCCAATATTGGAAAACCTGACATCTTTGAACCTCAGCTATGCTCCAGGGGTGCATGGCAGTGAGTTGATAAAGCTAATTTGCCAATGTGTGAAGCTTCAGCGATTATGGGTATGCTTAATTTGCCTTTGCTACAGAAAAAATGATTCTTATCACAGCTTCTTAACCGAAAAAGAAAAGGGTTGATTGTTAATCTTTTCTGTATTTATGCAGATTCTGGATTGTATTGGAGACAAAGGACTAGGAGTTGTTGCCTCATCTTGTAAAGAATTGCAGGAATTGAGAGTTTTTCCTTCTGATCCATTTGCAGCTGGGCATGCTTTTGTAACAGAAGAAGGCCTTGTTGCCATATCTGCTGGTTGCCCAAAGCTTCATTCGTTGCTCTACTTCTGCCAGCAAATGACTAATGCTGCTCTCATAACCGTGGCCAAGAACTGCCCAAACTTTATACGTTTCAGGTTGTGCATCCTTGACCCCACTAAACCTGACGCTGTCACCATGCAGCCTCTGGATGAAGGTTTTGGGGCAATTGTTCAGGCATGCAAGAAAATTAGGCGGTTGTCGCTCTCTGGCCTTTTGACCGACCAGGTTTTTCTGTACATTGGAATGTATGCTAAGCAGCTTGAGATGCTTTCTATTGCATTTGCCGGGGACAGTGACAAAGGTATGCTTTATGTGTTGAATGGATGCAAGAAGCTCCGGAAGCTTGAGATCAGGGACTGCCCCTTCGGAAACAAGGCACTTCTAAAGGACGTGGGAAAGTATGAAGCAATGCGATCCCTTTGGATGTCGTCCTGCGAAGTTACTCTGGGAGGCTGCAAGGCACTAGCAAAGAAGATGCCAAGGCTGAATGTGGAGATCATAAATGAGAATGATCAGATGGACCTCGATGATGAGCAACGAGTGGAGAAGATGTACCTCTATCGCACCCTAGTAGGGAAGAGAAGAGATACACCGGAGTTAGTGTGGACTCTCTAGGTGCATTTTCTAGGTTGTCATTTTTCTTTTTTCTCTTGTTTAAATGGTTTGTACGTGGTTAGGCTGGTTGAGAAGTGGATTTTAGTCGATGATTAGTCTAAAGTTGTTTAAATTCATGGAGATTGGCCATTGTAATCTATGCTGTTATAAATAGATTCGAACCAGTATTCCAATTGTTTTGTTATTCTTCTACAACTATCGGCGTCCCGCTATCATATCCTCGTGGTGCTGCCGAAGGAGCATGTCTACCACCTGAGAGGAAGAGCTAGAAAATAGAGGAATTCAAACGTAGACAAGTGTGTTCCTATCCGGTACCCAGGTAGGTGGATGATTCATAAACTTCGAAAAAACATAGAAAAGAGTAAATAAGTAGGCAGAGAGATTCATAAATCCACACTTAAAAGCTCTGTAGTCTTTACTGCTGTGATTAACAAGTTTTAGGGTAGAACATTGCACGAAACAAGAATATACCATAAATCATTCCAAAAGCCCTCGCGAGTCCAACAAAGAATACACTTTGACGCTCAAATTTATATAAGTGGCTTAAGAAACAATCCATTTTCAATATCATCAAAAGAAGCAGCACTCCTCCAGCAAACAACAGCAGCATAGCGCAGCCAAACTGCACAAGCAAAAGAAACAACCGATTAGTTCCCTCCCTTATCATTCGAAAGAAATAACGAGCGTAATAACAAATTGAAGCTTCCACTTGATAGTATAAGCATGATTTAGCAAACTACAAGTTGGATCAATACATATTCGAGATTAAGCAAATAAATCCTGTTCGTTAACGGGGCAAGCTTGAAATGTATTTGGCGTGAAATTTCTCACTCAATAGTCAATATCTTAGCTACTGTTCAAATCAGCTCAGAATTTGGATGAAAAGTTACAAGAGACGGCATCTAGGGAGTAACTAACACCTGGACTGTAACATCCCACATCGACCAACGGAGAGGAGGTAACGTGCCTTATATGTACATGCCCACCTCCATATAGCACGAGGCTTTTGGGAACTCAATGGTTTCGGAGTTTATCGGAACTCCGAAGTTAAGCGAGTTTGTGCGAGAGCAATCCTAAGATGGGTGACCTACTAGAAAGTTATCGTCTGAGTTCCTAGAAACAAAACCATGAGGGCGTGGTCAGGGCCCAAAATGGACAACATCGTGCTATGACGGAGTCAAGCCTGTTTGGGCGAGAGCAATCCCATGACGAGTGACCAACTGGGAAGTTCTCGTGTGAGTTCCCATAAACAAAACCGTGAGGGTGTGGCGGGGGCTCAAAGCGAACAATATCGTGCTACGGCAGAGCCAAGTGGTGCGAGTGCCGACAAGGACATCGGGCCCCTAAGGGTGGTGGAATGTAACATCCCACATCGACCAACGGAGAGGGGGTGATGTGCCTTATATGTACATGCCCACCTCCATATAGCATGACGCCTTTTGGGAGCTCACTGGCTTCGGAGTTCATCGAAACTCCGAAGTTAAGCGAGTTCAGTTGAGAGCAATCTCATGTTGGGTGACTCATTGGGAAGTTCTCATGTGAGTACAATCCAACTGGGAAAAAAAGGATTCACCTTCCACAGATATCAACTTACCAACCGAAGCCAAAAGACAGACTAACACATATGGATATAGGAAAGCTCGACGATTCAATCCTTGAGGCTAGAGAGAATCTACCAACTAAACTACTTGGACATCCTCCAATCAAAATTCAAAAGCAAAAACCTTTATTCATGCACAGAAAAATTAAGCTAATTTAATGCAATAAATTAGATAAACTTTTGATCAAGTTCCAATTTTTTTTGTTGCTTAACTAATCTAGTTCCAATTGTGTATGCAAGAATCAAAGGAAGAGAATCTGAAATGGCGGGTAAAGAGTAGAAGGCAGAGAGGGAAGATTACATACCAGCCTCGTAAGAAAGGCATACAACCATCTTGGCCTTGGTAATTGTTATGCTCACAGTGATAGTGCTGGTATTGCTGCGGAGGAGGAGGAGGTGGCGGAGGGTACCCCTGATTGAAATACCCTTGGTACCCCTCGTACGGCGGACCACGCGGGGGCGGAGGCGGACCATATCCGTGAGGATACCCAGGTGGTGGTGGTGGATAGCCTTCGTACGGTGGAGGCGGCGGCGGAGGGTACCCTTCGTACGGTGGCGGTGGTGGCGGAGCTGATGGGTATCCAGGAGGCGGATACTGATATCCTACAACACAAAAATAATATGATCGATTAGTGAAAAGTAACTGAACAATTGAATTGAAAAGATTTGAAATTCTGAAAAGGAAGCGAGTTTCTTTTGGTTATACCTGGTGGAGGGTAGGGTTCTTGAGGAGCTTTCTGGTAACTCATCTTCTCCGATGGCTCTCTGTTCCCGCGATCTGTGGTGGTCGGATTGTGAGCCGGATCAAAATATTTAGGTGAGAATTAATTAAGAAATCGAGTATCCCTATATAGTAACCGCGGGTCCCAGATTTGTGATATTGCCAGACTGTTTCTAATCATATTTGGTGGGTCCTGTCATTTCAACCATACGATGCGAGGTTAAACCCATTGGCATTTGGCGGGTAGATGGATTAGTTAAAACCTTTCTCATTCTTCTTGGGCTTTCTTTGGGAGAGAAAAAACTTAAAAGATTTGCAAACCTCAAAAGCCCAACGTAAAAAAAGCCCACTATTCAGTTTGTCTTACTATATTCATGCCTTGCCTATAAGCGTTTTCGGTGCAAGTGTTAACTTTCCTTTAGTTTTGCTTGTTTTGAGTATGGTTTTTTTAGCTAAAATGATCTCTGAGATTTGTATAACATATTATTTTGGTATCTGAGATTTGAAATCAATAGAAGTGGTTCTTAAGATTGTCCACCATCAATTATTTTGGTCATTCTGTGCAAAATTATGTTAGGTAAAGATCAAAATAACAAATATACCCTCAATTTAATAAACAATAGGCCAAAATGATTTGAGAAAATTAAGGGTATTTTAGTCATTTTATTCTTATTTAATGGAGGTTTTTCACACAAAGACCAAAATGATTGATGATGGATAATCTGAGGGACCAATTCTATTGATTTCAAAGTTATGTAAATCTCAGAGATTATTTTAACTATAAAGTCTTTGAGCATCCACGTAGAGCATGAGGCTGTGGAGAGTCGCATTGCACAACATGGATTGGACATGCTATGTTACTTGAAACATCTTATCTGGAAGCTCAAGGATAGGCGGGCAGGCAATACTCGTTAGCTTATAATTTATTAGGTTTAATGGAATATAACACGGTTAAGCGACCTCCTCCTCCTCACGGGTCCTCATCCTCAATGCTCATTACTAAACCGCGTATTTGGATTCACACAAGCCAAACTTGTCGCTTTCACATGCCCCGCAGTCACGAAACTCCCTCTCTAAAACTTGATATTTAATCATATATACACATCTGCCTTGTATATCTGGTGTAGCTCCGTTGCTTCCGTTGTAAGTTTCAACCATTTTGTTTTCTTTCTTTTTTGATGACCATCCTATCCTCTCAACTTTTCCTTTGTGTATAAATAAGGTCTCCCAAACACTCAGAACCATTGCCATTTTCTGCAAACCACATCCAATCCCATTTAATCCAACAAACTCTCACACCAGAAAACACACATCACGTTTGTTTCGTCTGTTTTCCATTACCTTCCAAGGAACCAACAAAAATGAACCACCCCAACAACCAAGCATCCCAACCTTCTCTATATCCCTCCATTTCTCCTCCCACTCACCAAGACGTAAACCCTTTCCTCCCAACTCCTCCGCCTGAAGATATCAATATCAACCCTTTTCATCAAACATCTGCGCCGATGCCACCGTCCTCGTCGCCGCTAACCCATTTCGAAACACCTCCTAGCGTATCCTCGCCTCAGAATGGGAAAACCGAAGAGCTAAAACACACTACTCCTGATCAAGATGTTCCGTCGTCGTCAAGCGGCGCATCTCCTCCGTCAATCCCACCAACTCCAAGTGAGGAAGAAAAATCAGCGCAGTGGGGGACTCACGTCATGGGGCACCCTGCCGTCCCAACATGCCATCCGGACAACAAAAAAGCAGCTCTGTGGGGTGCTGCCGGAACCGAGCAAGCCCATAATCCCTACCTCCAGTACAAACCCCTTGACAAGTCCAACAACACCAGTCCATTGGAATCCATGCTCCACGTCTTCAACTCCTGGAGCAACAAGGCCGAGTCCATGGCCAACAACATCTGGCACAACCGTATGTATCTATATATATATACATCTCATCTCTTATATGTCTATATATACACCTTACTACTTCTAATAAACCTTCTAAGTATATATCAAAGGGCTGTTTGTAACTGCTGCTTGAGAAAGCGCTTCTGCACTTAAGTCGTTTTGCTACAAGAAGTGCCTAGATAAGCACCTGTCAAGTGATTTTTCATAAAGCACTTGTAGAAACACTTGGAAGCCATTCCAGAAACATATAAATTTTCAGTGCAGGACTTCTTTTTTATCTTATGGACGCCCAAGATCGATTAAATTGATACACATTAACTAACATCTAAACTAATTTGATTGATTGATGATCTCTTCTCAGTGAAAACGGGGACATCGGTGTCTGGAGCAGCGTGGGCGAAGATGAACGTGACCGCGAAAGCAATAACTGGAGGAGGGTTCGAGGCTCTGTACAAGCAGACATTTGCTACTTATCCCAACGAGAAGCTGTACAAGTCGTTTGCCTGTTATCTCTCCACGTCCACAGGACCAGTTGCCGGAACTCTTTACCTCTCTAATATCCATACAGCTTTCTGCAGCGACCGCCCTTTATCCTTCACCGCCCCCTCCGGCCAGGTCACCTGGAGCTACTACAAAATAATGGTACCATTGGGAAATATTGCAACTATCAATCCAGTGGTGATGAGGGAAAATCCAACGGAGAAGTACATCCAGATTGTGACCATCGACGGCCATGATTTCTGGTTCATGGGTTTTGTTAATTACGAAAAGGCGTCGAGGCATTTGACCGAAAGTATTTCAACATTTGTGGCATCAGGAGTTGCCGTCAAACCAGTCGTTGCTGCAGACAAGGACGTTGCATACCAGAAGCCTGACAAGGCTGACTATTAGGAGAGCTACTAGTCTTGTTAATATTTTACTACCGCTCTGCTTGAAATTATTCTCTTGCTTTTCTTCTACAAAATTTATTTCTCTCACCCATTGTGTGCGAGTTGCATTTTTTCTCCGTTTCCAATTTTCCCAGTTATTTGATAAAACCTTATCATATGTGTAATGTCACACAATCTATTTTTCCCAACAAGACTATACATGATGCATGTTGGCTCTCTAAGTTCCTTTACCACATTTCCTTATGGCGAATTCGATACCAAATTAGACAGCCCATTGTATGGTTTAGCCGAACCCCCCCTCCCCTTAGTGTAAAAATATCGTTATACTCGAAAAGGAAAAAAAAAAGTTCGTTTACCGCATCTAAATGTATTAGACAAATATTTTAACTTGAAATCTAGTCTCAAATTTTCAAATCTCAAATGCAAAATGTAACATTCAATCCAAAATTGACTAGCAATTACTGATTCCGAAGCGCTACCAAAGACCTCCTCCTTGGGGTTACACCCGCTGTATGTATCAGTTTGTTGATCTTACACTAACTTGTTAAACTATTCCCTTTTTGGAAGCTTTGGAAGCTAACATGTGCTACTAACTCAGGAAAATACCAACTCGCAACACCATAGGTGCATGCATTAGCATCAAGCACTGATTAACGCTTCTTCTTGCTTCCTTTTGCAGCACCGGATTTGGATGGAGTGGCAACCAGGTATACAAATAGAACCACAATGGACACCACAGAGATCAGAGACCCATACTTTGCCAGAAGCCTCTGCAAATAAGAAAAGGTCAAAATGTACGGGGCAAAACAAAGGAATGTTAAAAACTCCTTCCCCCCATTCAGCAAATATAAGTTAACAAATGATTTAACAAGTTTCTGAGTACAAAGATTCAACAGCATAAAAAAGAGTGTTTTCATACCTTAACCTGAAAATTTTGGCCGCCAACAGAGAGAATTTCATGAAAACATAAAACACAACCTCAATTAACACCGTAAAATTTGTCCAAAATCAGATTGCATACTATAACCCTTATCTAATGAAGAAACTTACCCACTCAAACTTCTTCTCAGGAGGCCTGTCTGCAAGAACATCTAAAGGAAATATTGGAGTTGAATAAGACTCCTGTAAGAAACAGTAAAAAGTCAGAAGGTATACATTTATTCAGCAAATATGAGTGGCAAAGGAACCGGCTGAAGACATCCAACCTGTAAAGCAGCCTTTGTGGGAATGCGGAATGTAATAAGAGCTGGTGCACCATTGAAAAGTAATTTTTCTTTGCCCTCCAATTCAAAAGAGTGGGATACAATGCCGCCTCTGCAAATCCCATTTATGCAATCAATCATTAAGAAACAAGCGAAGAGTAAGCCATGGAAAGCAGAAAATGTTACTAGAAAAAGTTGGAACTTACGCATCAAGCCTTTCCCATGACTTGGAAGTGTTACCGCTAACAACATCGAAGATATCCTGAGGCCAGGTCTCATCACTCAAGCTTACATCATAAGCCGCGCTGCTAAGGAAACATTACAAACCTTTGTTACTAATATAGAAGAAGATGTCCAAGAATAAAAATAAAAAAGATACAAAAATAAATCTCAGTTAACTTAATAAACAATCAATAGACAGGTGGATAATCGAAAAAAATGAAAGAGTGGATTCCCATACAAAATCAAAAGCCTGCAGAAATGTGCAGAATTAAATCACTAAAGCTAATGTAAGAGAGCATTTACAAATCCTCTTAGACTTGACTTCAAAAAGCATTGTTCAGTTACACACAGCACACAGACATGAACATACATAAAAACCAATTCCACAAATTAGAATTAGTAGTGCTCAAGTGAGTTACAGGGTGCTAGTAAATCCCGTCAACCGCTAACTTGTCAATTAGATGCACATTTGGGCATAGGGTTAGCCTCATAAAAGATTTAGCTTAAGGCATTTTACATTACCAAGCTATTTTATGCTGAAAGGAAACTACAAGGGAACATTAAAAACTGATATGCTTTCACAACTCGTAACACTTGTATTTGTATATACTCCGACTCAAACATGCAGGTAACGTTCGTTCTATCCCTCCACAAAAAGACCAATTCCTTCAGCAATTTCTCTTGCCTCACCTTCCCCAAACACTTCTGGCATGCTTCAATTAGTTCCGGTGGTAACACAGTCATTTCCTATGCAACAAGTACAACAATACAAACACAGCTAATACTGTGACACTGAGATTCCAACAATAATTGCAGCTTAATATTTTGAATGCTTATGTTATCAGATCAACCATACAGAATAAAAAACATTAATTTCTACAGCGGCATATAGACCATCAGTTCGGGATCAGTTGCCGAAACAATTCTGATTTTTGACTCTCTATCCTATACGGGAACAAGTAAAATTCCAAGATTGAAAACCCCATTCGTCTAATTTGCTCGAAATTTCACAGAAACCAAACAGAAACAGGATTCAACCAAAACAAATCCAATAAACAACAAACAATTTACAATTAAACCGCAATACTCGAAGACAGACAATCCATTTCAACTGCCAGGTAAGCTAGATAAACCCCACATGGAGATAAGAATAGACTGACATTAGCAAAAACAGTATGGACGCAAGAGATCGAGCGGATCTAACAGAAAGCATGTAAAATTACTGAACTTTAAGCTGGATCAGTAAATAAAGAAGCAAACACAACGAAAATTGAGATCGGAAATCGAGGGATTAAGAAGAACCTACGAAGATCCTTGGTTGTAGATGTCGATGGTGACAAGGACGCGCTCGGCGCCGGACTTGAGCCTGTTGAGGGAGGCCTTCTTGTGGGCGACGATGAAGGGCACGTCGGAGCTCGCGAGCGCCGACGTGAACAGAAAGAGAGCTACCGCCGTCGAGAGGAGGGCGTTGGTGATTGGAATCGCCATTTGGATTTCGGATGGAGGTGGTGGTGAGTCGTGATTGAGTCACTGAGGTGAGGTGAGGTTTGGTTTGGTTTGGACCCGTTCGCAAATTCTTGGGATCCTCAACTCGGAAAATGTTAAATTGATTCACACACTTCCGGTCCAAGGGAAAACCCATAGGGTCTGTTTCGTAATTAGACTTGTTGGACTACTATACGGTATATTTTGCTTGCTTTCTTGATTTTATTATCGTATTTGGAAATTTTAACGAAAAACTCACAGTGTTGTTCACTTTAACGAAAAATTATATTTTTATACTAAAAAGTCAATCTTGGTACTATTCACTTTACCTTTTATTTTGTCATTATCATTAAAACTCAAAATTTTCAAGTCATTTTAATTAGTTTTCTATCGTATTTCTCACCATCTCGAATAAAGTCGTTTGTTTGGAGAAAGTTTTTATTGCGATCGGAAGACGGACAATACACCGTGTATTTTTATATAAGTGGTGAGAAATTTTATTTTTCAAGTTATTAACTTTTTAACCTACATATTTTACTATTTTTATAGTGATACGTAGTGTATAATCTCGTGTAAAAATCTCTAATGTGTTTGGGTAAGGTTTGCATTCTGTAAGGACATAGCCTTTTTCTTGACCGGAAAAAGAAAGGATATAGCTTTTTGGGTGTATTGTGAAAATTACAAGACATAAGTAAATGCATGAGTAAAAGACTATTTCAACAAAAGCCTTTCTATTGATTGCCATCAACGGTGAAGCATTCTCTCCGGAACCTTCCATCAATATCTTCAGGATCCTTCATCTTGTCCGTACAACCGAACATCAAACGATCAGAATTGTGAACATTACAAAACAGTCAGTAAATGCATGAGCAAAAGTCATCAACAAATTTACTGTTTCATTTTTATATTAATCTTTCAACTATAGTTTCCTTCCATCTGGATCCTCCAAATCCTTCAATCTTGTCCTTCAACCGAATATCGAACGGCCATAAAAAAATTAAAAAAAATTTGCTTTTTTCTGTTCATCATTTTCCCCTTCTCATTCTCTCTCTCCCGGACTCTCTTCTCTCTATCTAGAAGGACTTGGTTCTAGTTGTGAGAAACCGAAGGCCGGAAGACAAACTTGTGGGTCCGCAATTGGAGAGCCAACACCCATCGGAGAATGCAAAGAATTGAAGAATCTGGAGGATCCAGATGGAAGAGGTCCAGAGAGAATCTGGACCCGCCATCAACGACATCCAATATGTTTGCATTGTTTCTTCACCTATCCACACGAGTGCCCACTTTTATTTCTCAATACTCCCGTTGATTGTGAAAAAGACTTACATGGATCGTTTTCACATTAGTGAAGTTTATTGTCATATATATATATATATATATATTCTTCATACAGCAATGTATTATTAAATCAAAACACCACGTGACAGTGAACCAATTCTATGTAAGTTGCTCTTCTTGTATGCCGTATATATTAAAAATTAGTTGTCTTGTTAAAACTTTACTGAAAATTTCCTAATTAGATACATGATCAGAATTTGAGGATTTAGCATTTTTCTTCATCATATTATTTTTGTTGTGAATTGAAAAATAGTAATTATCTTCTTCGACATAGAATGAAATAACTAACAATATTGATAACTATGCTCTATCGTACGTATGATATAGATACTAGTTATTTTGAGTAAAAAGAGCGCTCATCTTCTCTCATTTCTTTAACGTGGGATTTATACTCTAAAAAATATGCACCTAATATGTATGTGTGTATATATATATATATATGCAAATGTTGAAATGAGGGAGAAGATCGAAGCTAACTGATGAGGGGCTTGTCGTAGTATGAAGTGATTTGGACTTGGAGAGAGAAGAAGAGAAGGGCCTAGCATGAAAGAAAACAGCCTGTGAGATTAGCCAAGGAGACTGCCTGGAATCCAAATATGAATATATATTTTAGACAGACAATTAAATAATGCCATATATTCTTTCATGAAATTGGAGGCAGGCAAGTCATCCTTGGCTACCAAACAATGCTCTTTTCTTCATGTAAGGCCTCCAGCTTCCTGCGCATAGCTAGTACATCAAATTCGATATCCCATCAACGTCGACCTTGCGATCTGTTACGTACAATGCACAATGCTGAAGCAGAATAAGAGAAGAAAGAAGGATATAGCATGAGAAGAAGAGGCTGTCAAGTTAGCCAAAGGAGACCTGCCTGGTGCCTGCTGCAGGGAAACCCTACAACGTAGGACTCCTCTTGGATTGGATTGGATTCGAATTAGGGGAGGCAACAGGCAAGTCATCCTTGGCTACCAAACAACGCTCTTCTCTTCATGTTATACACTCTCTTCAATATTTCCTTTCCTCTTTTGATGTGAAATCTCTCTATCTAATCCAGTTATCCCATGCATGCTCTAATCCAACGCCTTAGACTCCCTATTTATAAGCTAGCTTGCATGCATGCCATTGCCATATTGCCATGCAGCACTACTGAGTACTCATCGCTTTCGATTGAGAGGAATAATATTAACCATGCATATCGAGAGATAAGATTCCGATCATGGTCAAAAATTAGATGATCACCTGTATATCATTATCAATTTCTAGGTTCCTTTATTATTTTACAATATATTAATTAATTTTCTCATTTCATTTCATATGGGATATAGCTTTGGCTGCCCATACCAGCATATATATTGGAATATATTCTATCCTCCTCAACTAGTTGAATGAAATGGAATATGGGACCTCCTCCTCCTCCTGCAGGCTCCAATATTATTTCTATGTATTTTTATATTCATATCCAACTTACCTTGTTAATTAGCTGAATGAAATAGTCGTTCAGACAAAATTTCCACACAATTAAGGAAGAGACTTATAATTAAATAACCATATATGCATTGTACGCAACTTACACGTTAAAATTGGTCAATAAATATGCTCAATATGTTATTTATAACCGATCCTTTAGCCACTTTGAAGGACTTATACGCCTCAGTGGACTGGATCATGGATGCATCTCAGAGCCAAGATTTGCTCTGCAACTGGAAACATTTGCCTCTCTTTATTTAGTGAACTACTTAACTGTATATTCTGTATTGTAATTTGATTGCAATACACCAAGTTGTGCTAGCGAGAGTTGAGATTCACACATCGACAGATTACTAGGTTGATATGACCTTTAATTATAAGCGATTTTAAAGGCCCTCATCATCAATAACTAGTTTTTTTTTGGGATGGTGCCGATGTTGGTGCGCTTGTGCATTCCTTGAGTCGTTATAGTGTTGGTGACTAGCTTATTTTATTATTTTCAAATTAGTATATAGAATCTAATTATGCAGAAATAGATTAATTGCTCTCATCATTTAGGCCTCGGTATTTTTCATGACCACCTTTAAACATACGTTGAAATTTGAACAGAGATAGAAGAGTAGATTATGACCTCACATATAAAGGAAAGGAACAAAATCTAACATGAAATCCTTCTCCTTTACCTATAAGTAATATGGAACACTACTACTAGTAATACTACTCCTCTCTAGATAATAGATATCCCTTTCTATTCCTTTTCCGTCTATCGATCCCTCACGTCACCTCACCTCTCTCACTCAACCGTGATCTCTAGGGGAACATGATTCCAGACTTTACCAGTGGCATCGGTCTAGTGTCAACCCATTAATTGAGAATTTGAGAATGGAGATGCCCTACATAAACCACCTAATTTTGCAAGGTCAAATGCCTCCAAACGAAAACCATAACCACATCTCCACCCTTTCTTTTTTCATTGTTGACTCTGGATGAGGATCCTCTCCGGGGATCACTTCATCGTATTATCAGTTTTCGTCATGTATTGTTTGTGTTTAATTTTAAATAAAAAATTCAAAATGGTTTCTAGCCGCTGGATGACAGATGAACGAACAAAATGAAGTAATCCCCGAAATTCTCACAAAGACAATCCGGATAGAATCCTATTCCGTTAACTCTAGCTCAATCGCATTAACTTACGGTTTAAAAAAAACGATTTCCAACACTAATTTTTTCTCCTCATACTTCTATTTATTTGTGGTCTTTAATTTTCTTTAATTAGTTCGAGATATGTAAGGGTTTGGCTCTAAAAAAATACCCTTATTCAATCCAACTAAATTGTTTTCTTTCAAATATGCGCATTGTTGAATATAAAAGAACAAAATTAGTTTGACGAGAATGACATAGTATATTTGTGAAACGAAAAGTTCTTACATACGACCGACTGTATGCAATCTTGCATATTTCACAAATTGGCGTGGCCAGGATCAAAATAATTTGAAAACATGGATTATAACTCATGGTTTTTGTGAAAATTTTGAAATTTTTTGTTTTAGGAAATATTTTACATGGGAGCTAAGAAAAATGTTGCAAAACCTTTGAATGTGATCTTACCATTTATTAGGTCCCGAACTATTTTTGTTATTGGTTTTCAAAGTTGGAAAAAAAATTAAACTAATAGTGGGGCCCTCAAAAATACTTTTTATGTGTCAAAAATCTTCATTAAGTCCTTAAGTAATATTAAGAAATATGTGGTGCGATGAGAATGACTCAAATTTTGACTTATAATGAATCTTGTAAAAATTTCTAGTTTTTGTGAAAAAAATTGAAATTTTAGTTTTAGGATATTTTGCGTGTGAACTAAGGTTTGATGCTACAAGACCTTTGAATGTGACCCTACCATTTATTAAGTTCCGAAATTATTTTTATTGATTTTTTAAATTGATAATTGAAAAGGTAAAATAAACTAATAGCGTGGCCCCCAAAAGGATTTGTAGGTGTCGAAAAACTTCGGGATGTCCTAATATTAATTTTAGGAAACATTTGGGGAGAAAAGAATGACTCGAATATTGGCTTATAATTAATAAATTTTGGAAAATTTTCCAAAATCGTTTTGAAAACATGGGTAGTACCACACATATTTTGTGACATAGTTAATATTTTTAGTTTTTGGGAATATTTTGCGTGGGAGCTAAATGAAATGTTGCAAGGCTTTTGGATGTAATCCTACTATTTATTAGGTCACATAACTATTTTTAATTGATTTTTAAAAGTTGAAAAATAAAAAAATAATATACACTAATAGAGTTGTGTGTCGAAAAATTTCAGGATGTCCTAAATTAATTTTAAGAAGTATGTCGTGTGACGAGAACGACTCAATTTTTGGCTTATCATGAATTTTGTAAAAATTCCTAAAATCAATTTAAAAGTGTAGATTATAACTCACAGTTTTGTGGAAAAAAAAAATTGAAATTTTTAGTTACCTCCCACATCGCCCAAGGAGTGATCCTTAGATGTATATTCTCATCCCTACATAGCACGAGGCCTTTTGGGAGCTCACTGGCTTCGGGTTCCGTTGGAACTCCGAAGTTAAGCGAGAAGGGGGCTAGAGCAATCCCATGATGGGTGACCTCCTGGGAAGTTGCTCGTGAGTTACCAGAAACAAAACCGTGAGGGCGTGGTCGGGGCCCAAAGCAGACAATATCGTGCTACGGTGGTGGAGCGGGCCCGAGAGGTGGTTGCGCCCGGGGTGAGATGTGACAATTGGTATTAGAGCCAAACCCTGGCCGTGGTGTGCCGACGAGGACATCGGGCTCCTAAGGGGGGTGGATTGTGACATCCCACATCGCCCAGGGAGTGATCCTTAAATGTATATTCTCATCCCTACCTAGCACGAGGCTTTTTGGGAGCTCACTGGCTTCGGGTTCCGTTGGAACTCCGAAGTTAAGCGAGAAGGGGGCTAGAGCAATCCCAGGATGGGTGACCTCCTGGGAAGTTGCTCGTGAGTTCCCAGAAACAAAACCGTGAGGGCGTGGTCGGGGCCCAAAGCGGACAATATCGTGCTACGGTGGTGGAGCGGGCCCGGGAGGTGGTTGCGCCCGGGTCGGGATGTGACAATATCCTATCATTTATTAGGTTTCGAGACTATGTTTTTATTGACTTTTGAAGTTGAAAAAGAGAAAAATAATATAAATTAATACTGTGGCAACTAAATATTTTCTTTGTGTTGAAAAATATTGGATAATGTCCCAAATTAATTTTAAAAAAATATGGTGCAAAGAGAATTACTCGAATTTTGGCCTATAATGAATCTTGCAAAAATTCTCAAAATTGATTTGAAAGCATGGGTGTTTTTGTGAAAAAATTTGAAATTTATAGTTTTAAGAAATATTTTGCGTGAGAGTTAAGGAAAATGTTGCAAGATCTTTGGATGTGATACTACCATATATTACGCCCATAAATTATTTTTTACATATGTTTAAAATTAAAAAATAGAAAAATAGTAAATAAACCAATAGAGGGCCTTCCAAATATATTTGTATGTGTCAAAAATGTTTGAAATTCCCTAAAATTAATTTTAGGAAACATGGGGTTGGGGTGTGGCAAGAATGATTATAATTTCGGCTTATAATGAATCTTTTAAATTCTCAAAATCGATAAGAAAATGTAGGTTATAACTCACATTTTTTGTGAAGAATTTGAAATTTATAGTTCTAGGAAATATTTTGCATAGGAGTTAAGGAAAATGTTGCAAGACCTTGGATGTGATCCAACATGACTCAAATTTTGGCTTATAAAATCGATAAGAAAACGTGGGTTATAAGTTATAACTCACAGTTTTTGTGGAAAAAAAATTTGAAATTTATAGTTTTAGCAAATATTTTTGTATAGGAGTTAAGGAAAATGTTGGAAGACCTTTGGATATGATCCTACAATCTATTAGGTCCCAAAACTACTTTTTACATGTGACATCCCACATCGCCCAGGGGAGTGATCCTTATATGTATATTCCCATCCCTACCTAGCACGAGGCCTTTTGGGAGCTCACTGGCTTCGGAGTTTATCGGAACTCCAAAGTTAAGCGAGTAGCACGCGAGAGCACTCCCATGATGGGTGACCCACTGGGAAGTTGCTCGTGAGTTCCCAGAAACAAAACCGTGAGGGCGTGGTCGGGGCCCAAAGCGGACAATATCGTGCTACGGTGGTGGAGTGGGCCCGAGAAGTGATCCGCCCCGGCCCGGGATGTGACATTACACATTTTTAAAGTTGAAAAATAGAAAAATGATAATAAACCGATAGAGGCCCCCCTCCAAAAAAAAAATTTATGCGTACAAAATGTACGAAATGTCCTAATATTAATTTTAGCAAACATGGGGTGTGACGAGAATGAGTCAAATTTTGACTTATAATGAATCTTGTAAAAATTCTCAAAATCAATAAGATAACGTGGGAACTCACGGATTTTGTGAAAATTTGTAATTTATAGTCTTACAAAATATTTTGTGTAGGAGTTTAGGAAAATGCTGCAAGACCTTTGGATGTGATCCTACCATCTATTAGGTCCCAAAATTATTTTTTTACATATTTTTAAAGTTGAAAAATAGAAAAATAAATACAAACCAATTGAGGCCCCCCCCCCCAAAAAAAAAAAAAAATATATATATATATATATTTTTTTTTTTGCGTAAAAAATGTTTGGAATGTCCTAAAATTAATTTTAGAAAACATGTGGTGCGACGAGAATGACTCAAATTTTGGCTCATAATGAATCTTGTAAAAATTCTCAAAATAGATAAGCAAATGTGGGAACTCACAGTTTTTGTGAAAAAAAAAATTGAAATTTATAGTTTTAGGAAATAGTTTGCTAAGGAGTTAAGAAAAATGTTGCAAGATATTTGGATGAGATCCTACCATCTATTAATTCCCGAAACTATTTTTTAATGAATTTTAAAGTTGAAAAAGGAGAAAAATAAATATAAACTAATAGAGGCCCCTCAAATATATTTTTATGCGTCGAAAATGTTCATAATTTATTAAAATTAATTTTAAGAAACATATGTTGTGACGAGATGGACTCCATGTCACATCCCGTCCCGGGGCGGACCACTTCCCGGGCCCGCTCCACCACCGTAGCACGATATTGTCCGCTTTGGGCCCCGACCACGCCCTCACGGTTTTGTTTCTGGGAACTCACGAGCAACTTCCCAGTGGGTCACCCATCATGGGAGTGCTCTAGCCCATTTCTCGCTTAACTTCGGAGTTCCTACGGAACCCGAAGTCAGTGAGCTCCCAAAAGGTCTCGTGCTAGGTAGGGATGGGAATATACATTTAAGGATCAATCCCCTGGGCGATGTGGGATGTCACACTCGAGTTTCCGCTTATTTGTAAAAAAATTCAAAATCAATTAGATTACGTGGGTTATAACTCATAGTTTTTGTGAAAAAATTGAAATTCCACTTTGGATGTGATCCTGCCATCTATTAGGTCTCAAAATTATATTTTACTGATTTTAAGTTGAAAAATAGAAAAATAAGTATAAATCAATATAGGGTCCCCCAAATGCATTTTGATGCGTCCAATATGTATGGAATGTCCTAAAATTAATTTTAGTAAACATAGGGTGTCACATCCCGACCTGGGCTCCCACCACAACCCGGGCTCGACTCCACCATAGCACGATATTGTCCGCTTTGGGTCCCAAGCACGCCCTCACGGTTTTGTTTATGGGAACTCACACGAGAACTTCTCAGTGTGTCACCATCATGGGAGTGCACTCGCGCGTTACTCGCTTAACTTCGAAGTTCCAACGAACTCCGAAGCCAGTGAGCTCCCAAAAGGTCTCGTGCTAATTGGAGGTGGGAATGTACATATAAGGCTTACAGGATCTTTTCTCTTGGGCGATGTGGAATGTTACATAGGGTGCAACTAGAATGACTCAAAATTTTAACTTATAATGATTCTTGTAAAAAATCTCAAAATCTATAAGATAACGTGGGTTCATGTTCCTTGAATTATTTACAAGCGGTATTCAAGCTCTTATTTTTGCAACCTTAGCTGCGGCTTATATAGGCGAATCCATGGAAGGTCATCATTAACTAGTTACATAGTCTTAGCTTGACGCAATGTATGCGCGACTCAAGGTAATCCACTTAGGGAAGATAATTAAGGTATATACGATCTATAGTAAAAAAGATTATGATACGATATTAGGGAATTGAAAAAAAAAAAAGAAGGAAAGAGATCAAAAAGATCTTTTTCCTAAAATTGTTGTTTGGCCCATTTATACCTCCCTCCAATGAATATTCTCTTTATAGTGTTTTGTTTATTCAATTCCAATATCCAATATAAAGTATTAGGAGATATATTAAATATTAGGAGTCATAATCCTCCCAGTAAGAATTTTTTACTGTATCTGTTTACGACGTGCGATTTTTATGGTATAGAGAATGATTCTCATTTCAGTCGATTTTATTCATTTTTTTTTTGTCAATCCGTAAATTGAATAAATACTAAATTACATGAATTTAGATCAATCAAATACTGATATTTCTATGTAATGATTCGACCTAACAAATTCTTCCACTTAAATTGATTGTACCTATCCTTGTGGGATAATAAAAATGGAAGATTAAGGATTTACAAAAAATGAGATTTAAAAAAAAAAGATTGGTTAGCGGAGAAAAAAAAAAGGGGGGGTGGGGTTGAACTAGGTGTATGTAATCTAATCGCTATAAGACAACTCTTGTCCATGTTTCGAAGAATGGATTCTTGAATCCCATTGAATCTAAGATACAATATTTGGTTTACGGTATGAGGGAAAGGCATGTATATGTGATATTAGATATTAACTAGGTATATATGAACGAAAGATATATCTAATTTGTTCTAATTTAGATAGGGATTCCAATGGAAGTCCTTCCGTTTCGTCTGTAATTGTGAATTGAATATTGAATGAATTTAAATCACGAAAAAGAACAAAGAATGGTTCGAAAAAAAAAAGAAATAAAATGTAAGAAAAGAACAAAAGTCGTACAGATGTTGTGAGCCTGTGATCTGTCGCGGACGAGGGAGAAGGGATAAGGAAAGGAGAGGATGGGGATGCTGCTATGAGCTGTCACGGTTGTTGGCGTGTTAGTTTTGTGGGTCGACTGAGTGAGAGACAATGACTCAGTGAGAGACTGAGAGACTGAGTGCCTGAGGCTGCTGAATTTCGTGCTGAGAGCCCGAAGCGATGAGGCCCGAGGTTGAGGGCGTGACTCAGTGAGGCAACGATCATAGAGAGAGTAAAGTAAGGTTTCTACAATTGTAAAGCCCTAACTGAGAAGGGAGTTGGTGTCTTTGGTGGACTAGGCGAAACCACATACATTTGGATGGTTTTAATAAATAAATAAACTAATGAAAAATACTTGAAAATTTTAAGTTTTAACAATAAGGATAAAATAAAGGCTACAGTAAATTGTACCATAATTGACTTTTTAGTGTAAAAATGTGATTTTTCGTTAAAGTGAACAATACTAGAAACATTTTGTTAAAATTCTCTTTAATCAATTATAAAAATGTATATAAGTTATAAATTTAATTAGTTATTTATAATTCTTGTTTGGTTTGGTTTAGAATGGTTCTTGCTAAATTGGAACCCGTTTGATTTTTGACTTTTTTCGTTAGCATAGTTTTAGCGGGTTTTAAAGAAAATATTATGGTACTGTTCATTCAAACAAAAAACCACATTTTATTTTGTTTTTACCGTTAAAACTCAAAGTTTTCAAGTCATTTTCATTAATTTTTTATTTTTATTTTTTAAGCAAGATTCAATTCGTATTTCGGGTTTAGCCCTATTCCCACTATCAAATAAGGATTGACCTTTTTCTTGAAATAAAGGGCCCAAAGACTAAAGTCCAATACGAGTACATGAAAAACACATTCACCTATGGAAGTCTCGTGTATGAGCAAGGAAGGACACGCCTACGTTATGGGATGTTGTCATGGTATTTTTGACTAATTATGCAGTTTTTATGCTTTACACATACTATGACTATTGATGCAGTGTTTTATGTTTTACATTTTGTGCATAAAACTTATTATTAGCATAAAATGTCATAGTGGTATCTTAAAAATATTGAAACGTGTCTTTGGTATGAACTAATTTCGCAATTTAGAGCATATGGTATTCAAATATTGGTCTTGATGTATACACTAGTGCTTGGCTCGACTCGTATACGCAGTCCTATATATGCTATATACAATTGAACTGAAACTGTGGTGGTGGACTGGAGTGTCTAAGCGTTGGTCTTGACGTACGTATGACCTGGCAGATCCAAGGGCCAAGAAATTTCATTGGAAAAATCATCGTACGTCGGCCAGTCATAGTTATGAAGCCAGCGGGTATAAGATGGTCCCCAGGGGATCTGCATGCCTTAGCTCGCAAGCCACATGCGCACGTTCGTCGTCCACCTGGATTAAAGAAACGCCTGTTCGATGAATTTCAACAAAGGCTCCTTTAACAAATCGAGATTTCTCTGTCTATGCCATGCGAGACATGTCTCGGTCACTGAGCTTCCTATTTCCAGATTCTCTCTCTCTCTCTCTCTCTCTCTCTCTCTCTCTCTCTCTCTCTCTCTTATATCTGAGATAGAAACATATATATGGAAGCTTCACAGCTCTCTCACTGTCCTCTCCTCTCTGGAGCCAGTAAGTTATTTTAGTTTGTCTCCTATTTTGATCCATCCACCATGCATATATCTAAGATTTCATAATCTTCTAATCTCTCACTTGTTATTCACTCATAAACTTGTACAGATTTTGTGTTCTGTTTTGCATTTATTGTTTAATCTTTGGTTTTTTGATGGGGCTAAAACATAGAGGTGGACGGCTGGTTTGTTGTGTAGGATGTTCTTATTCTTATGTTTGAAACCAATATATACACTCATAAAACAAAATGGGGTGCGCCTCCTGTTTATGCTATTGGAGGAAAGAAGGAGTTGACTGTCCCTGAAGTCGCGGTCTTCGTTCCGTCTACGCGAATCCCGGCTCAGTCTGATGTTCAAAAGCGTCTTAGAGGCCTCATTCCAAATGATCTTGTTGACAAACTGTCATCGCTTCGCAATCAGATTGTCTTAGTTGCAGAGGACACTGGTATGCCCTACTCTCTTTTTATATTAAACCGAAGAGGATCAGGAGAGATGATAAACTCCTCAGTAACAGTCAATGTTGGGTTTCTGGGAAAATGTACATGTTTTTGGTTTTGGTCAAATGTTATTGTTGCTGTTGTTGTTGCAGGTGGATCTGCTATACCGGAACTGCGGGGATTGGCGATCATTGGAGGAGTACTTGTCTGTTTTAATTGGGCTCACTGAGAAAGGTTTGGAACTTCCTAGTTCCTACCACCCCCTCCCCTGTTCTGTCCCTTACACTCACAAACAAATGCTAATTTGCGTATAAAATGTAACAGAATATGGTCTGGAGGGATTGGATGAATTCAAGTGGAAATGTTTGGAGGATGGAAAACAGGTAACTAGACCATCAAAAGCTAGCTTATTTTATTAACACCTATGGGATTACCTGGAGTATTTGCATTAATTTGTCATGCAATCGAGTTTGATCAAATGTGACAAGTTGCAGGAAGCATGGGTGGCAAACTCCTGGTTTGAAGTACTATCTGTTGTGCACCTGATGGCTATGCTTACATTGTCGGAGGCTGACACCTTGATGATCCCATTCAACCATTCTGGTTCGACTATAAGGACAGTTTCTTCAGGTTTGTATTCTTGTCCATATGCTTTAATTATACATGTTCACCTGATGGCTAACCTTAAGTATATTCTTTTCTTCCAGATTCCAAGAGAGATGCTGTCGACTTATTGCTCAAGGCATCTGGCTAATTAGAATTCTGTGTCCGGGATGTCCTGGTTCGCATACCACCTGAAATCAAGTATGTTGAGTTGAAAGTAACATAACATTAGATTTGGGATTTAGACACAGTTGGTGCCAATTACTTAAAACTAAAACATATTTATGTCATGAACGCAGGAAAAATTTGCCCAAAATTTTGCAGGATGGTGTATTGGAGGCCATTTCTTATCAAACTGTAGGCCAGGTACTTTCTTGATAAGTGGAATCGATTTTCTTGTGTTGACATTGACATCGATTGAGTATAGATATTGATTTGGAGTAGAGAAACATGAATTAGATTAGTCTTAAGTTAACTAAGACAGTAATTGCTGCTGATAAGACTGAGAAGTAAATTTACAGATTTACTGATCTTGATGAAAAATGCAGGGAACAGAAATTCAACTTGGCTTAGCTGTTGAATGTCAGAAGGCCACACCATCAGTTAAAAGGAGATTGGCATGTGAACTGTTGACCTATTTTAGTCAGGTTTGTATTCATGCAGTAATCATTCATTAGTTCAATTCAAACCTACAGCTTATGCTTCTTTCGGATTTACTTAGACGTCTGCAATTATATGCTAAGTTTCTATATACCGTGTTTGTTCTGTTTTTCGAGATAAGGCCTATCACTGCTTGTCAGGATGTGATGTAAATAACGGGTGCGAGAAGAAGCATATCTGGTTCATCAAATGGAAATTTCTCGAGTCAAAGGTTTTAAATCAACATTGATATGAAATTCTTCCCCTTTCTGCATATATTCAATCAATATGTATATATATCATATGTAAATGTCTGTGCAGGCTGCATCGTATGACTATCACGGCCTGATCCTTGACAAGGGCAATGAACCGTCCTGCCAACGCTGTATGTTGTTTTCTTGCGGCCGAAGAACTTCTATCAGAGAGCAAGAAGGCTTGCTTAACCTTTTGCCTTGCAGCTCCAGTTACCAGGTGGATATTATTGACTATTGTTGTTCCTTTTTCTTAAGCTTTAATTGCCTTGATATTCTTGATTTATTTATTTTCTTTGTTTCTAAATTCAGGGCTCCTCCACTCTGGGGAGCCATTTGCATCAGAAAATTCCTGAAGTTGCAACAAGGAAATCTCAGATGTATGGCCACCTTTTAGAACAAGAAAAGTAAGGAGCAATTATTTTCTGTATCTTCCTCTATTTTCTGAGTCCCCAAAACATCTAATTAACCTTTTAACTACGGATGCAGGGTTCTACAAACATTGCCTGACCTGCCAGAATTTCAACTGTCATTAAGACCTGATGACTATCAGCTACCAGAGATCGACCCGGCCTGGGATTCCGAAAAGTGGGAAGCTGAAGGCCAGACCTTGAAGGCGCACCCAAAGACAGCGATGCGAGACAGAGACTCCAGAGTGATACTTTCAGTCCAGTACTAATCATGTTATGAGTGACTTAAACAAGTTTAATACATATCACAATGTATATGTTTTATATACGATCATCATTCATCACTGATATATGATGGTCCACGCAACTCAGGCGAGCAAATACAAAGGGGTCATCAATTAGTGACAAGCTTGTTGAATTAAATGGCATGTCCTTTTTGTTACACTAATTGCAATCTAGGTGTCTATGGAATTCAATACGGCCCCCACTTATTTTCTTAAGCTGTCAACGACCCTAATAAATGTCCTCCCTTCAAACTTAAAAAGAAACGAGACGAACTTACCTACAACTGGATGCTATTGTGGGGCATTCTTATTGTTGCGTTCCGGTTACAGGTAAGTTTCTCTCGTTGTTAGGAGAAGAAAGGCAAGAAAGCTCCAAATAGGCAAATAGTTTGTGCAACATTTCCTAGTCCAAAGAAGCCAACAGTTCCTCAACCATCGAGGAGACAGTAAGTACATATAAATATGATTAAGTAGCCATAATTTCTACAGGGGTAATATGTAAACTAAACCATTAAGAAACCATATGCACATGCAGCAAAAGTTTGCAAAGGTCCCAAATACTAATTAACAAGACATGGCAAATTGATCAACTGTGAGATTTTCGATGTCGTTTGCGGATGATGGATGGGGTACATCTCTTGTAAAGTGTATTGGTGAGTTCATTCGGTAGGGCGAAGCATGAGATTGTGAGCACCCATGAGCGTGAGAAGCAAGTAGGCAGAGAAAGCCAGGTAAGAAAACACAAGAGAGATGGTCATTTTGTTGCAGAACTTCTCCACATAACCGCACGTTGGCTGCCAAGTCAATTTCTTCTCTCCATACTTCCCGACGTACCCGATTGCGGTCGCCGCTGCGCATCCGGATATCATTAGCACCATCATCGTCTGCGATACAAATTACAATTAATTAACGTTACAATTTATAACGGTAACTGTTATTGGAACTGCAAAAAAAGTTTGCTAACCGTGTCGTGCAAGAAGAGAAAGAAGTAGTTTTTGAGGTGTTGAGATGCTGGACGGCTTAAGAAGGATACGAAGATCAATGAGAGCACTGAGAAGGTACACACCACAACATTAGCACCAACCAAGAACCTGTGACAACAGAGACACCCAAAGGGAAGTTAATAAATAAATAAAAATGATCTTATCTGTTGTAAAAAATTGGATCTTTGATTTGTTTTTTGGATCTGGGTTTACCTGAAGGCAGTTGAGTAGGAGTAGTGAGCTTTGAACGTGAATCCGAACGCGACGACGGATTGGCCGTCGGTGACTGTAACGGAGATGGCGATGAGTGTGAAGACAACGGCTGTGATTCTGAGAGCAACTTGAGCGGTCCAAGTCAACGGAGTCATCATCCGCCGTGGACCGCCTGAAGAAGTGACTTGGAGCACGGAGGAGCTCTTCTCTGACGCCATTTCGATTCGATGGTGGGTTGTTTGACTCTGACCAACGGATACAGAAGACGGAAACAGAACAGGGGGAGCCTAAATACAGCAGAAAATGCAAGAGAAGAGAGCCTTATATCAAATGTGGAAAAAGCCAGAGAAAATGGGTTTGTGAGTGGTAGTTGGCAAAGAGCAAGGTGGAGAAAATCCAGTGGTGAATTGTGATCTGAGGGTTTTAGAGATGGTAATAAGTGAGTCCAACCTAACTAGAACGGCAAAGGAAATGCCTTCGTAAATGGGTCCTTTGTCCAAATTTAAAGGCAAATTCCGAGAAAGAACGGACCCGGATTGTGGATTTTGGATTTTGGATTTTGGTGGAGGGTCAATGACTTTTACAAAACTCAACAAGTGAGACACGAAAAACACTTATACTTCTCTTTTGTATTTTAGTTCTTGCAGCACGCTGTACTTCCTCTCTTTTTTTTTCTTTTTTTTCTTTTTTTTTTTTTTTTGGGATGAACAGAGGGGGTGAAGACATCCAGGCCAAACTAAGTCATACCATTAATAACAATAGAACGGCTCATAGAAGCTCCTACAAGAGCATTTGTTACATAGTGCATAAGCCGTTAGGGAGGGAGCTAAAAAATGTATAAACCAAGGTCCAAACTGTAGCTCCATTTGGCTGCAATATTGTTCAATTTCATGAAAATATGTTTTAGCTCTGTTCTTACCTTGCCTTCTCTTGGATCAACACCGTTGATTCGGATGATCTTCCTCACAAACAAAAGGATGCACACAACTTATTCAGGTACACGCGATATGATATGATGGAGGCTGAAGTGTTTCACTGCCCTCTAGTCAAGGGCAAGTTACGTAATTAAATAAAATAGATTGATTTGATATGAAACCTACGGCTCAAATAAAATGCAAAAAATTACAAATAACTTAACCCAAAAGCAAATATGATTTTGTTTTCTAAGACTGGGTAAGATAAAGTAAATTAGTCATGGATTGATTTGATATGAAACCTACGGCTCAAATAAAATGGCAAAAAAATAAATAACTTAACCCAAAACCAAAAGCAATGTGGTTTTATTTTCTAAGACTAGACAATTATATTAAAAGAAAACTAATAAAAATAATTTGAAAATTTTGAGTTTTAACGATAAAGACAAAATAAAGAGTAAACTGAATAGTACCGAAATTGACTTTTTAGTATAAAAATGTGATTTTTCATTAAAGTGAACAGTATCATGAGTTTTTCGTTAAAGTTCCCTTATATTAATCTCATAATCTTAAAAAAATATGCAATAATGTGATTCTAACACACGAGGCCCACCCACAATATACAATGAACTGTCATGCAAACCACGTATTCTTAATTTAGACCCAAACATCGGACTCAACCAAAACTAAAGAGTAACTATTAGAGAAACGTATAGTACACCTCTAAAAAATTAGTCAACTAAAGTCATATTATTTTTGCGTGATGACCTAATATGCAGTTGGTACGTCGTTGCGAGTGGAACCAACGTGGTGCCGAGGTTTGTGTGAAAGAGACTGCTATGGTTGGGTCCATGTAGTGGAAGAGTTTTTATGATGTACTGGCTGTTGGTTGGTTAATTTAATGGGAAATTTACAAGCTCACCAAGAATAATTGAATATGGAGTAGCCAGTAGCCAGTAGCCAGTAGCCACTGCAACTGAGACTTGAGAGTGTTGCTCATAGGCCCAACAATAGGCCCAATAAGGCCTGATATGTAGGCCTAGCGTTTATCATGGACCGGTCCACTCATAGAACCGGCCATAACAGTTGCTTGGCAATGGCGGGTCATGACTATCTTGCGTGTATCCTTATTTTGTATTTTATTATGAGAAAAAAAAAATTGAAAAATTGGGAGGTGGAGGTAACATAACATAATATAACGTTAGAATATAATGGAAATAGAGACCGTCTCCAACCCCCTGAATCAATCAAATCATGAAAGAAATGAAAACAATATAGATCAGGACAAGTCAAGTCACACGACTCATGACTGAGAAATCGTTTGATAACAGTTTCGTTTTTAATTTTTTTATAATTGAAAACGGAACGATTATCAAACAATTTTTAGTTTTGTCACAACCAGAGCGATGGTCGCCAAAGCAACTTCGTCAGAACTTCTAAACTTTGGTTTCCATTTAAAACCTTTTATTTTAGATGAAAATTTTAAATAATGTTTTGTAAGAAAATCATTTCTCCATACATCGTCAAGGAGTTTAAAGATCTATGCTCACAAAATTTTAACTCATAAATTCAAAGTTTTGATTAGACCAAAGTTTAAATACCAGTGGTCCTATTATTATTATTTTTTTTCTTATAGGGAGATGTTAATAACACTATAAAAAAAGTCATTGTGCAATACATCATTGGTTAAGAGAAGAGACATGACACATTGCCAATCTTGTTAATTTTTTTAATTAGCATATGGTGAATAAATGGTGTTGTTCACGCATCATCTTTTATCTTTCACACATACTTTTAAATTTTAAGTTATCGAATCAAATAAATTGAAAAGAATAAAAAAAAATTATGAGAAATAAAAAGAGATTTATGAATATCACCCATGATCAATCGGGTGTTGGTCCAGCTGTCTCGTCTTGTGAACAGTCCAAACTCCCAAGTTTCCATTTTTTTTCCTTGTTATGAGGAAACCGTCCCAAGTTTCGAGTTACACAAATAAAAAATAGAGAGATGAAGGCCAAAATTAATTGGCACATGTTGAATTGTAATTTAATCATCACTCCTTGTACTGTATTATGCACAGAGATTTTCTAGAAGAATTATATAAAATGATGATCCTGTGTTTAAGTTGGTGTTAGCTTAGACCATCTTCAAATAGGGGTTAAAAGTCAAATTTTTTAACCTGAAAAATTTAATTTTTAGCTCAGAAACAGTTTTTCTGTTCCAATTGTTCTGACTTAAAATTTTAGCATGGGATTATTAAAAATGAATTTAGGCTTTTTTTTCTTAAATTAAATTTTAAAAAATACAATAAATATGTAGACTATCGTAAATTAATTTTATGAACATTTTAATCTAAAAAAATTTACATTCCGATAAATATTGAAAAATCACTAAATTTTCTACAAAGCAAGGCTTCAACTTTCACCAATCTTTCAACCCTGGGCTAACTTTCAATTCACCAACCGTTCAACACCAAATTTTTAATTCACCAACCATTCAACATCAAACTTTCAACTTTCACCAACCGTTTAACACCAAACTTTTAACTTTCACCAACCGTTCAACTTTTATCAATCATCCTCTATATAAACATATGTCCAATATTAGGTGATAACACAACCTTTCAACCTTCAATCATCCTCTATATTCACGAATCTTTCAACTTTCAAAGAGTTTTTGTTTCCTAAAAATCCTCTATATGATGTACATGACAAATAAAATATCAAGAACAAAACTCACAATTTATGTTTTGCTCCTTCCACTAACCATGCCAACCATGACTCTGTCCAAGCTTACATTCCATAAACTGCATGTTTTGTTGATAGTCTTCCACCGATCATAAACACCACCACCATCCCGCCCGATGCCATTGCAATTTTCTTGAAACTTTGCAATGATTTTATCCCACAAAACCTTCTTATTTTGATTTGTGCCAACTGCACCATCTTCGCTAACAGAAACCCATGCCAAGCATAAAGCAAAATCTTCCTCACAGGTCCAATTACGACCTTTAATATGCTCTCTTGCCATGTTGAACAATTTGGAAATGGAAAGAAATGGTAGAAAGATAAATTGGAAGAATTGTAGGAGAAAATTGAGTTTTTGTGTGGATGTTTGAACAAATACATAGGTATTTATAGAGTTTTGGGTGAATTTTGAGTTAAATATTTTTTTTAATTATTTTAGCTGTTGGATTTAAATTTGGGCCGTGAAATCTTTTTTTTTTTTTACCGTTAGATTTGATTATATTCGATTTCAGCCGTTGGATTTAATGTATTTTAAAATAACATATTATAAAAAACTTAAATTTGAATCTGGACTGTTAGATCAACCAATGGCCCTTAAATCCCAGCCATTGGATGTCAATTATAGCCGTTGGAAGGAGATGGGTGGCCGACACACAGCCTGACAATGGGGCCCACCATGTCGACTAACCTTTGCAAGCCCACCGCATGGGGCGGGTCGAGACTGGCCCAATTGCTAGCGAGTCCAGTCGCACGGGAGGGGGGATTTGTGGGGGTATTTGGCCTAACTTTGGCATTTGGCTTTTAGCCCAATATTTTAGCATGGGTTGGATGGTGTTTTTTTGGTTTTTGGGAGGGGGGAGAGGGAATAAATGAGAAAATTTAGCATTTAGCCCACCATTAGAGATGGTAAAGGAGTTAATTAAACTGTTTGGGTGAGTAAACAATTTCATAATCATTTTTTATGCAGCTGAGAGTGACACAGGTCCTTTGACCAACGATTCAATCCCAGCCATGTTATGTATAAGCTATGCATCATTTTTTACCTAAATAGGACCCTACATATGCATAAGCTATGCAATAATTCAATAAAAGAATACATTATGTGGCAGTGATATGCCATCCAAGCGCTCACTTTTTTTATTCCAAATTGGACAAAACTGCCAACGACAATGACAAAGAAGCGAGAAAGGAGGGCAATGCCACCGTAGACAATTCTACAGCCGCCCCTCCGGAATTTTCGACCGGCTGCGGCTCCTCCGTCCCTCGCCCTCCTCCTCCACTGTAGTTACGTGGTAGCACAGTCTAAAATATCAAAATTATCAGCGAAATATCGCCGATAATTTCATTTTTTTCACCCAGCAATATTTTAATTGCTATCCAAATGATTTTCGTTGAAATATCGTGATATTATCAATAATATCGATAATATCGCGATATTTCCAAACATATCGCGACATTTTGAATATTATCACGATATTTTCTATAGATGCAAGTAGTGCCGAGCCTCTAGTCCTATTTATAGCTCCACACAAGCTTTGTGGTTGGAGACTTGGGCAATGTGGGACGAAGATGATTTGACGAGGCTGGACGGAGAGGCCGTTTCCGGCCAAACCATGACGATTTAGACCTCGTGTGAGGTACCATTCTCTTCGTCTCTTCGAGAACTACAATTTTCCTTTTTGTTTCACCCAATTTCGTTGAGTATTGAAGAAGTTATACTCGTTTGAATCTAACCCAGTTTCCGGCGATAAACCGTGGTCGTTTGGCCATCTTTCAGGTCATTTTCCGGTCAACTTCAGCCACCACTCGGTCCTCACTTGTATTAACCTCTTCTCCACATTCCTAACTACATTTTAGCATTTGAATCACTCAATTTGGTTAAGAAACGAAGAAGTTACAAAGCTTTGAAAATTGCCCAAACCTTCGGCCCCAAACCCAGTTTTCCGACGAGCACCGCCCCTTTCGAGGCGTTTTCCGGCCAAAAAACGGCAATTTGGCCGGCGTGAAGGGTATCATTCTCTTCATCTCATCGAGTACTACAACTTTCATGTTTGGATCACTTAATTTGGTTGAGTAACGAAGAAGTTATGGACGTTCAAAGTTAGGGTAAAATTCCGGCCGAACTCATAAACCGTGGTCGTTTGGCCATCTTTCAGGTCATTTTCCGGTCAACACCGGCCACCACTCGGTCTTCACTTGGTATGAACATCTTCTCCACATTCCTAACTACATTTTAGCTTTTGAATCACTCAATTTGGTTAAGAAACGAAGAAGTTACAAAGCTTTGAAAATTGCCCAAACCTTCGGCCCCAAACCCAGTTTTCCGACGAGCACCGCCCCTTTCATGTTTGCTTTTCTGGGTTCTTTCTCCCTTTCATGTTTGGATCACTCAATTTGCTTTTCAATTATGATGAACATGAGTAACTAAGTTTCAATCAAGCACGTTAAACATTAATTAGGATTTTGGATAAAGATCCCTTTCTCTCTTTGTTTTAAGTTATAATTATAAATGTTATATAATTATAAATTATTAGATTTTTTTTTATGCAAGCATATTAGATATGTACATAAAACATTCACATATGTATGTTCTTTTATAAGAAATAACATATTATTCAATAATTATTTACTAATTCATTATATATAAATAATTGTAATTGGTTCGGCGCAATTGTTATTGGTTCAGAGCAACAGCTCACATTGCTTAATCCCCTACTTAAATGAGTGTAAAATATTGTACTAATTCATTATATGTAAATGATTATGGTGTGTTTAAACTTCTTTCATTAATTACTACATATTTTCTACACTCACAATGTTTGCCAGCTCGCGATATAATCAACTTAAATCAGTTAAATCCATCATGCAATGCATTTCCTTCCAATTTTTTGTGATAAACTAATAGATAATTGACTAAATAAACATCCTGCAAAGTTTCAATAAAAAATTTCAACTTTTTCTTACAATTTCCGTGGTTTCCATTGGATTTTTATCGATATCGATATTATCCCGATATTTCCGTCAATATTTCTGTGTTTTCGGACTACCGATATTTCCGATATCATCAATATTTTATACCTTGCGCGGTATCAAATCCAAATAATATCGTTTAGTAGAGCAGTGTTCTACTTTGCCACTAGAGCTGCTGACAATTAAGTGTTCCGGCAATCCAAGCAAACAAGACAAAAATAAAACACAAAAAACAACAAAACAACCTGTACTATTTTATAAATATACAATCAGAGGCCTCCAATCCATCTATTTAATTTCAATACTTGAACTTCATTCCTCAAATGGAAAAATAACTTTCACTCGTAAGCGTTCAAATCTCTAAATACCGCCAGCAGGGAACCATCGGCCGATTCGGCCGTCCCGCCAGTTGCCTCTGTTATTCCATGGCCTCCACCGGAGTTCGCCTTTTCCCCGCCCGCCTGCCATCCGTTATCCGTCAGGAATCGACGTCGTCGTCATCATCCTCATCCGGAAGATCAAAGTTCAATCTGATCTCGATTCCATCGCGGAGGCGAGCCGCTGCGTCAACAGACCACACTCCGACGATTCTGACAACAGCGGACATCGGAAGCGGCAGTAGCCAGTAGCCACTACAACTGAGACTTGAGAGTGTTGCTCGTAGGCCCAACCATAGGCCCAATAAGGCCTGATATGTAGGCCTAACGATTATGATGGACCGGTCCACTCATAGAACCGGCCATAACAGTTGTTTGGCAGTGGCGGGCCACGACTATCTTGCGTGTATCCTTATTTTGTATTTTATTACGAGAAAAAAATTGGAAAATTGAGAGGTGAAGACAACATAACATGATATGACGTTAGAATATAATGGAAATAGTGATGGTCTACTTGATTAAAATAGAGGAAAACTCCAACCCCACTGAATCAATCAAATCATGAAAGAAAAAGATAACATAGACCGAGGCGAGTCACACGACTTATGACTGCGAGTGACACGATACACTATGAAATTCCAATATTAAAATTTTGGCAATATTAAGAAATCGTTTGATAACGGTTTTATTTTAATTTTTTTAATTAAAAATAAAATGATTATCAAATAATTTTTAATTTTGTCACAACGAGAGCAATGGTCACAAAAGCAACTTCTTCAGAACTTCTAAACTTTGGATTTCATTTAAAACCTTTTATTTTGGATGAAAATTTTAAAGAACGTATTGTAAGAAAATCTTTTATTCATACGTCGTCAAGGAGTTTAAAGATCTATACTCACAAATTCAAAGTTTTGGTTAGACCAAAGTTTAAATACCAATGGTCCTATTATTATTATTTTTTTCTTTCTCGTAAGGAGATGTTAATAACACTCCAAAAAAAGTCATTGTGCAATACATTATTGGTTAAGAGAAGAGACACGGCACATTGCCAATCTTGTTAATTTTTTTAATTAGCATATGGTGGATGAGTGATGTTGTTCACACATCATCTTTTACCTTTTTCACATACTTTTTAATTTTTAGTTATTCAACCGAATGAATTAGAGATAATAAAAAACGAAAATTTATGGACAGCACCACGCATGATCAATAGGTCAGCGCTGGTGGTCCAGCTATCTCATCTTGTAACAGTCCCAACTCCCAAGTTTCCATTTTTTTTTCGTTCTTGTTAAGAGGAAACAGTCCCAAGTTCCGAGTTACACAAATAAAAAATAGAGAGATGAAGACCAAGATTAATTGGCACACGTTGAATTGTAGTTTAATTATCACTCCTTGTACTGTAGTCTGTATTCTGTATTTAGACTTTCTAAAAGAATTATATAAAATGATAAAATGATGATCCTGTGTTTAAGTTGGTGTTAGCTTAAGGAGTTAATTAAGCTGTTTGGGTGAGTAAACAATTTAATAATCATTTTTTATGCAGCTGAGAGTGACACACGTTCCTTGACCAGCGAGTCAATCCCAGCCAAACAAAAACAAAAGCGCAACATTCGCAAAAAATCTAAGAAGTATATAACAGTTTTTGAAAAATATTTTTTTTTATTTTTTATTTTTGTCTTTTGGGTCAAAGAAGTAAATGAAATTAGGAATGGAATTGGATCCTCTCATCCTGAGCACAAGGAGATGATCTTTTTGATCAACACATATAGATCGTTTAATTTTTATCTAACGGCTACAAATAGGAAGTCTCTTTAAAATTATAATAATTATAGTCGTTAGATGAAAATTCAACAGTTCACGTGTGTTGATCAGGAGGATGCACTCCTTGTGTTCAGGAGAGGATCCAATTCCGTTAGGAATGACAACGTTGAAAGTTATTTGATTTTGTGTATTGTTTGGGGGCAACTGGCAAGCAAGCGAGCCAGCAACTGGGGTCCTCTTCAATTCATGCACACTAGTCCTTCGTCTACTTTCTAATTTATATGGCTGAATCAGTCCATCAAAATGTTCCACTGCTCCTTCTGAATTTACTAACTATTTTCCTCAACCTATTTCTAATTCATAACATACAGTCGGTTCATTAAATTCTCATTTTATCAGTATCATTGTATAAAAAAGTTGTCAAACAACATGAAGATATGGAAAGAAATTTTCCTCAATGCCGGACAATGCTACTCTAAACTAATAATACAATGTAACATGAAAAATATTAGAGCAGATGATGTCGTATTATCCACGGAAGATGTATAAGTAATAATAGATTCATTTATACGTTCGGTTGAATGCATCATTCTTTACCTAAACAGGACCCTACATACTTTTAAGCTGTGCAATAATTCAATAAAAGAATACATTATGTGTGGCAGCGACATGGCATCCAAGTGCTCACATTTTTTATCCCAAATTGGACAAAACTGCCGAAAACAATGACAAAGAAGCGAGAAAGGAGGACAATGCCAGCGTAGACAATTCTACAGCCGACTCTCCGAGTTTCCGGAATTTTCGACCAGCCGCGGCGGCTCCTCCGTCCCTCGCCCTCCTCCTCCACTGTAGTTACGCAGTGGTAACACTTATGTCAAATCCAAATAATATCGTTTAGTAGAGCGGTGTTCTACTTTGCCACTAGAGCTGCTGACAATTAAGTGTTCCGGCAATCCAAGCAAACAAGACAAAAACAAAACACAAAAAACAACAAAGCAACCTGTACTATTTTATAAATATACAATCAGAGGCCACCAATCCATCTATTTAATTTCAATACTTGAACTTCATTCCTCAAATGGAAAAATAACTTTCACTAATAAGCGTTCAAATCTCTAAATACGGCCAGCAGGAGCCATCGGCCGAGTCGGCCGTCCCGCCAGCTGCCTCTGTTATTCCATGGCCTCCACCGGAGTTTATCTTTTCCCCGCCCGCCTGCCATCCGTTATCCGTCAGGAATCGACGTCGTCGTCGTCGTCGTCGTCATCCTCATCCGGAAGATCAAAGTTCAATCCGGTCTCGATTCCATCGCGGAGGCTAGCCGCTGCGTCAACAGACCACACTCCGACGATTCTGACAACAGCGGACATCGGAAGCGGCAGGTCGTCTGAGAAGGAAGCTCATACGACGACGAGGTCAGCTGCGGAGACTAAGAGGCAGGCTCGTCAGGAGGAGCACAGGTTCGATGCGGAAGAGCAAAGCCTGAGCTTGAAGGATTACTTCGAGCAAGCCAAGGATTTCATCAGCTCCGACGGTGGACCGCCTCGCTGGTTCTCTCCTTTGGGCGGCGGGTCCCGCTTGGACGATTCTCCTCTGCTTCTCTTTTTGCCTGGTAATAAAAATCCCTCTGCCTTTCCACTTTTATCCGACTTTTACCTTTTCTTAAATCTCTGCAAATTATGCCATCATCACCATCTTTACAAATGTGAGCTTTCAATCACGAAAAAATGATACTGATTTGCGATCGCTCACTAACATAAAAGCTCAATGATTATCGCACGTGTCTATTACTGCTCAACCTGCTCAACCCTGTAATTTTACTGCCATATCTTTTCCTTTATTCAAAAAACGAGCTCAAATAATTCGACTTTATTTCGATTTTTTTTTTCTTAAATTTTTTTGGAATGAATCGTGCAGGAATTGATGGCACTGGACTTGGGCTCATAAGGCATCATCAGAAACTTGGAAAGTACGTCCTATCACAAATTTGTTTGAGTGCATTTCGGAATTGATTGATTCATTCATTTTCTGAACTAAATAAGTTAGCTCCTCCTGCTAGAACTAATTTAATTACTTGATTTGATATCATATATGCTTTTTTTTTTATTGATATGTGAAGGATTTTCGATGTCTGGTGCTTGCATATCCCTGCCAAGGATCGAACAACGTTCACAGGTTCTTCCTCTTTTTTTAAGGGCATTTAGCTTTGTTGATCTTGTGTTGCACAAAATGTTTGCTTCATCCGGTCCTCGTACTATTCGTAACAGTGTGGTGAAAATCATATGTGGAGAAGATAAAATTGTGCACCTTGTTTCTGTTTTCCTATTTTGTTGGATGAAAGAGATGAATTCATTTGTAATTTGGTTGTTTTACTAATTTCCGTGTGCCAGACCTAGTGAAGCTGGTTGAAAGAACAGTTCGGTCACAGCATCGTCTCGCACCAAGTAGGCCTATATATCTTGTTGGAGAATCTCTTGGAGCATGCCTTGCGCTTTCTGTGGCTGCCCTTATCCCTGATATTGACCTTGTTCTAATTTTGGCTAATCCAGGTGAGACGCTGCTTCCTATTAAGTCATTTTGATTCAAAGTTTATAGATTCCCGGATAAATAAGTACTAAATAAGCATGCTGAGATATGAAAAGTCATGTATTATGTATTAGGTCCATTGAATTTTCACCAATTCCTTAGATAAAGGCAAAATGCTTAGCATTTATATAAAAGCCAAATAATTTAGCTCTAAGACAGAAGTTATTCAATTGATACTTTTGCTCACTTGGGTTAGCTCCTACCTGGTATCCATGTGCAGCTACGTCCTTCAGCAAGTCCCAGCTTCAACCGTTAATACCTTTACTGCAGGTCATTCCCGACTCACTTCCTCTCAGCCTTCCTCACATGCTGAGCTCAATGACAGGTCTGCTTTCTTTATACCACCTTTTATAATGTTGCTCCAAATTATGATGAATTGTTGGCTCAAAGTTCATGTGCTTGCTACAAAAGAATTTTATTCATTAACCTGCAACTCTTTTGCATGAATTTAGGTTTTCTGATGGGTAACTTGGAGACGGGACTTGGACTTCCTCTGCCGCAGACAGTTGAGAAGCTATCACGCGATCTTCTTGCATCAGCATCTTACCTCTCTGTAAGACACAACTATGTAACAAACTAACATTACTTTCGCCCACAAGTTGGATCACTCTATGCACTTATTCAGGACCTGTTCAATCCTCATTCCATAGATGGATACTTATGATGCTTTAGACTTGTTGCTTTCAAGCATCTCTTATGTAGCATTATATGTTATCATATAACCAATACTCTTGAAGTCAGTAAAGAGATTGGTCTCTTCTGATCTTTTTTGTGTATTCTGCATACTTATATCTCATGAAGTGTAGTTGAATCTAGCGGAAAGAATTAATGGTTGAAGCCACAGGTTCTTGCTGATATCTTACCTAGAGAAACACTTCTGTGGAAGCTACAAATGATTAGATCAGCATCTCCATATGCCAATTCACGTCTCCACGCTGTAAAAGCTCAAACGCTGATACTTTCCAGGTCTATTTATTTATTTCTGCTTATTCGTTTGATAGTGACTAAGAAAGCAGTCCCTTACAATTGATAATTTAAACCCGCCCACCCTCTTCTCCCAATTAAAAAAGAAAAAAAATTCAAGAAAACTATTCTGAAACAAATGTTGGAGGACTCGATTTGATGTATTTGTATTTCAACGCTACTATGGATGATTAACAGACCCGAAGAGTTTGCAAGTAAACATATAAAATGAGGTGTAATTTGAGTTTACGGAAATTTATTTGAATAGTTGTGATCTACTGGTCAAGTATAGTCATGCATCAGAGCACTTTACTGCTTTCGATTGTCATCTTTCTAGAATGATGAGACTAACTTATCTTTTATTTGTCTATTAGTGGACAGGATCAGTTGTTACCTAGTCAAGCGGAAGGAGAAAGACTGAAACACACCCTTGCAAAATGTGAGATTCGTATGTTTGCTAACAACGGCCATTTCCTCTTCTTGGTATGCTGTTTTCTCTGTGTGCTTGTGTACATTCTTATTGGTGATAATATAAGCCCTGATAAATAAGTGAATTTCTCTATGCTACTTTTCCAAACCCAACATCTCCAAGGAAAGAAGTTAAATAGTAGGGTTAGATTCTTAGGGTCATTTAATTAGAGTAATGAATTAACTTTTGTTGAATTTGCTACTGTCTGTAATTTCTAATATTCCAATGCTATGCTGTGCTGTCATTTTTATAACCAATTTTTTTTGAGTTTGTAAGTTTTTACTTTGATATGTATATTGTTCTCGCAATCCATGGCAGGAAGATCCTTTTGATTTGGTAACTGTCATCAAGGCAACTGGTGTCTATCGTCGTTCCAGTACCCATGACTTTGTTACTGATTACATACCGCCAACGCCTTCAGAAGTCAAAAATATAATTGAATCAAACAGGTGGGTGATATTTTCATGGAATTTACAATTGCAGTTGTAGTTTCTGCTATCCTCGCTGTCGATGAACCCCCCCCTATATTATGTCTCTGTTTATGCTTAATGGTTTGATCCTAGACAGTAGCTTTATTTATGTGTCATATTATATTGAACCACAGACAAGAGAGAGCTGATGGAAATTATGCATAAGCTTGCTTCAATGTTTCTAACCAACGCCCCTCCCCTTCTGCAAGCAACCCTTAACTTTTTATTTTATTTTATACTAATGTCTGATCACTGTGCATTATGCGTAGATTGTTAACCACGGTCACTAGCCCAGTGATGTTCTCAACTTTACCAGATGGGAAGATTGTGAGGGGCCTTGCCGGGATTCCTTCTGAGGGTCCTGTATTGTTTGTTGGTTATCACATGTTACTGGGGTTTGAATTGGCTCCCATGGTAACTCGGATGATGGAGGAAAGAAACATCCTAATGCGAGGAATAGCACATCCGATGATGTTTATAAAATTGAGAGAAGGAAAGTTTCCTGATCTATCAGCATTCGACACATTCAGACTTATGGGTGCAGTTCCTGTCTCTGGTGCAAACTTTTACAAACTTCTCTCTACAAAGTCTCACGTCCTACTCTATCCAGGTGGAGTGCGTGAGGCTCTTCACCGGAAGGTAACGGTCACTTTATTATTGTTATTATTTTTGTCTGAGAAGACTAGATAAGCCTAGAATCCAAATATCTTAGTGGATCAGTTCCACTGAACTTAACTTGGAATGCATCCAGGGGGAGGAATATAAGTTATTCTGGCCAGAACAGTCGGAGTTTGTGAGAATGGCAGCTAGATTTGGAGCCAAAATTGTACCTTTTGGCGCCGTTGGAGAAGATGATATTGGTGAAGTAAGGCTGCACTCCTTATTTTACATTTACTGTTATCTAATTTATCTTTCCTTGCTAAATAAAAGCACAAGTTTACTGAGCTTTGGTTATTCACACCACTCATTCTCAGAATAATTATTGACATCTTTGTAACAGCTAATTTTGGATTATGACGACCAAATGAGAATTCCTCCGCTTAAGGACTTTATAGAGGAGTTAACAGATGAGGTTGCGAAAGTGAGGTAATTGATCTGAGATGTTCTCATAGAACCATCCATCTTCATGTCCTTGTGTGATCATACATTTCTTCGTCATCCTTGTTTCCAAAGATTAACTTTATCGTTGAATATCGATGTGATATTGTGATGACAGAATTGGCGTTGGTGGGGAGGTAGGAAAACAGGACGTACACCTGCCAGGAATCATACCGAAAATTCCTGGCAGGTTCTATTTTTATTTTGGAAAACCAATTGAAACAGAAGGTAAATTGTGGGTTTCGATTCTGTGGTTCTGGATGCATACTTACTCATGTGTTTTAGTATGATCAATTCATCAGAAGTGCAACCTGTTTGACTTAATTTGTATGTTATTTGGAACCATGTGAAGGGAGGAAGCAGGAATTACGCGACAGGGAGAAGGCTCATGAACTGTATTTACAAGTGAAGTCGGAAGTTGAGAATTGCCTTGCTTATTTGAGGGAGAAAAGAGAGAAGGATCCGTATAGAACGTTACTGTCTCGGATACAATACCAGGCCATGTTTGGCCTCACATCTGAAATTCCGACATTCGATATCTGACCGACGAAGAAATTCGTCAATGGTCTTCCCTGTTCTCCATCCGTTGCTAGTTGGTACTCAAACCTCACGTCACAATATGCAGGCCAAATTTGATTCAAAATTGTATCTGGCTTATTTGTAAAACAGTGTAACATTCATGCCTATTTATAATAAAATAGTTGAATTCTTTGAATTTCGCTATCTTTTTTATTTTTTTGGGAAGATTTTTTAATGTGCCGAGAAAATGACTCATTACACAAATATTATATACATTTTGTTAAAAACTTGAAAGAAAAAAACTTTAACCAATTGCATTATGATACTAAGTGTGTCTAGTCGTGTTTCGGCACACTAAATTTTTTTTTTTTAACATACGATATTATCTACACTAAGGGGAGGGGTGAGCTTAGTCACACAATGAGCTATAACAATAATGTGGTTCAAATTTGCCTTTGGCGAGAATTGAACCTAAGACCCCTTACTTACGAGAGATTTTTCAATGTGACCGGAACAGAGGTGGTACACCACGTGTCACTATACAAATGGTGAGATATGATGAGTCAATATTATACTATATATTTTACCCTAATCTTAGTATTAATTTATTGGTTTATTTTGGTGAATTTTGATACTATAGGACATTTGATTTCCTCTCGAGCATAGAGTAATCAAACAGACGAATTTTGGAGTGACTCTTATTGGAGGATGTTCGTGAGTCTTTCAAAATGATTGTATCAAAGTTTCAAATTTTCTATTTAGCCGTTTGACCGTGGCAATGAAATAAAGGCTCAGCGCACAGTTTTTCTATATTGACCTATTTGGACGTTTTGAGTATTTTAGAGGTTAATATGGTATATTTTAAGGAACATTCCTTCTGAGGATTTGTAAGGGACGTCTCCAGCTTTCAAAAGGGATCTTTTGAGACTAAATTGGAGTTGATTTGGTCAATCAAAAGTTTGATTTTATGAGAAGTCCAAATTTGAATTCAAATAGGAAACCTTTTATTTTTTGTTTTATTATTTTATTATGTTTCCTCATGATTTTGTTTCTGGGAACTCACGAGCAACTTTCCAGTGGGTCATCCATCATGGGAGTGCTCTAACTCCCTTCTCGCTTAACTTCAAAGTTCCTACAGAACCCGAAGCAAGTGAGCTCCCAAAAGGCCTCGTGCTAGTTAGGGATGAGAATATACATTTAAGGATCACTCCCCTGGGCGATGTGTGATGTCACAATCCACCCCCCTTAAAGGCCCGACGTCCTCGTCAACACACTTCTGGCCATGGATAGGCTCTGATACCAATTGTCACATCCCGGCCCGAGGCAGATCACTTCCCGGGCTCGCTCCACCACCGTAGCACGATATTGTCCACTTTGGGCCCCGACCACGCCCTCACAATTTTGTTTCTGGGAACTCACAAACAACTTCCCAGTGGGTCACCCATTATTGGAGTGCTCTAACCCCCTTCTCGCTTAACTTCGAAGTTCCTACGGAACCCGAAGCCAATGAGCTCCCAAAAAGCCTCGTGCTAGGTAGGGATGATAATATACATTTAAGGATCATTTCCCTGGGCGATGTGGGATGTCACATATACCCATGTTTATAATAATATTTTGTTTGATGATTATTCATCACTAATTTCTTTTGCTAGGGCGAAACCTTGAGCCTTAGCAAGAATATGTAGTTTCTTTTCAATTTACTTATGATATTATGTTTTGAATTATTAATCACCTTTTAAAACTATCTAAGTGTCTTAGTGATTCGTGACCATTAGGATATTTAGAAAAGTAATTTGATGCAATTTTGGCCGGAAGGTTCCTTGAAATTGACACTGGCTTCTTGTTGTTAATAATTGTAATTTCACTTAAGATGAACACCACATTTTAATGGTTGCATGGTTTATCAAAGGGTTTTCATGAAACTTAATGAGTCTTTCATTTTCATATTTGATCTGAACGTCCGGACGGGTTGCATATTAGATATACGTTCTATGTTGGAGATTCCAAGTAGGATATATATTAGGAAAACCTAACCTTCAAAACATGCATGAGTAATTCATAAGTAATTGGAAGAACTACGTAGAGTTGTTAAGGTGACGGCTAAACCTAGGGCTTTTACAAATTGATTTTCTTTAAATTGGTTTCTAGTTGATTGATTTATTTAATTTTTATTTATTTTAAATTTGTTTTGATTATATAAAATTTCAAAATCAATATTTTCCAAACTTTGTTTCAAGTAATTAATTAAGAATTAGTTTAAATACAAATTATTCATTCAATCCCTATAAAAAACGACCTTACTTGAGCTGCTATACGACAACAACCTTGTACTCTTGCAAGTATTTTTAAGAGTTTTTATCCCTACTTTTGTAGGTGGTAAAAATTCTATCAAGAAATTGGCGCCGTTGCCGGAGATTATTTCAAATAATTCGTGTTTATCTTATTCTTAGTTAATTATTTTTGTATAAATCTTTTTATTTATTTGTTGATTTTATTTTTTATTTGTTTCGCAGGTTATAGTTTGTTGATCTTGAGAGCAATTCCATGATGGAGCTACCACTGGTTGGAGATTTGCCTTTATGGGTTTCTTTAGCAGAAAATGGTTTTTATGGATTTAAACCTACAATAATATTGTCCTCAGTTTGTACAAAAGCATATCAATATGAGAAACAACTCAAAAAAGTGTTGGAACAATCCCTATTCAGAGTTCTACACTCCAGGTTTGAAAAAGCATCTTTATTTTATGTGGGCATGTAATCATTATTATTTTGAGCACCCTAATGTACCACAAGAGCTTCCATGGAAGACAAAATCTCTATAATGTTGGAATCATCTTAATTGTACATTGAAAGAACCAATCAGGAATTTCAGATTCAAGCATTAAACTATAGGTATAGCCATAAAGGTGAAGAGGAGATTGTCGGAGGAACTAAGGAGCAATCTGCCACCCATTCACGTCCAGGGAAGGAAGCAGCACATGCTGCAAAGTTAACAACTTAAAAAATAAAATTTTCAGTCACAACGAAAATTTTCTCATTACTTAAAGTTAAAAAAAAGTACCACTAAATTTTAGTACTTTGAAAATTTCTCGACCATTTTAGAGGTTCCTTTTTAGTAGTATCTGCTCTGTACATTAGTGTCTATCTTAGTAGTATCTGCTTTATCTATCACTCTCTATCAGTCCCACGAAATCACATCCATTGTTTATACAATAAATCAGTCAGATATCAAATCTGGCATATGGCTTTCGACCCTTGTGCCCAAAACACACCCATTCATGTGCCGTCATTTTTCAATCTGTCGCATAGATACTGCCAGGTTCGAAGTTTTTTTTATAATAAATTAGAGTAATTTAAAATATCGACTCGTTAAAAAAAATAATCTTAAACCTCCTCATCAATAGTTTATTTAAGATACGACGATTGATTTTCTTTCTACGATCCTATGAACACGTTGGAAACTTGAGCATTGTTAATATGAAATTTCAAGCAGGACTAAAAACAAGAGGAATAATAAAATTTCACCATTATTCCTCCGTAACCAAATCAGCCAGCTGTTGCATGAAAATTAAAATGTAAGTGGGAGGTTTTCTCCTCCTCAAAAGCGGCCGAGGTGGCCCACTGTACAAAACTGAACCCCTACTGATCGACGAGCACAATATCGTGATCGATCGCGCGCGCGCCGCATATTGCAGGGCATTTTTCCAGAATTCAGAAGGGTAGATTCGTAACATAGAAATTTAAATCATCGATGGTCCGATGCCATCTCGATTGGTGCCAAAAACCACATCGATTCATTTCATCTCTGTTTTCACAACACATTTTTGTTTTGGGGATGACACTTAATTTTGACATGCACGATCATCATCATCATCTAATGCAGAGAGAGAGAAAGAGATGATCAGTAAGGCTACCAGAGAGAGAGAGAGAGAGAGAGAGAGAGAGAGAGAGAGAGAGAGAGATCAATGCAGAGTATAAAGCTTGAAAAATTGATTGATTCATGTAACAAGATGTCAAACTCATTACATATCAACTTTGAAGCTCAACATTTCTCACTTTCTGTAACCAATTTCTAAAACCAAATAAGAAAAAAAGCCTACAAAAAAAACAGACCCACAAGCACTTTTCCACTTTTCGCTTTCCTTCCATATCTTGAAGACTTGAACCATCCATTTCTAAGAGCAATTAAGTTTTTTTTTTTCTCTGAAAAAAGAAGAAAACTGGGCTGACAGATTTTAGGAGAGAGCACTGATAGGAACGGTGTAAATTAGGAATGATGATTAAAGGCGGAGGGAGAGGTCAAGGCTGTGAAGAGTGGGGTTGTCACGAGGAGGATGAGCGGCAGTGGCATCCTGAGGATGGCGATGATAATATTGATGGGTGTGGGAAGAAGGGGGTGCAGGCGAGAAGAGGGGCTGAGGCAGCTCGGAGGTGGTGGGGCCGTCAATCATCTGGGGAAGAGAGCAAGTGGAGGCGGCGGCAGGGATGTGGTGGTGGTTAGTAGTGTTGATGTTGGAGAGGTCCACCGCCCAATAGTAACGTGGCTGGTTGTCCTGCATGATGTGCTCCATCTCCATTAAAAAGCAGCTGCTGCTGTCGTGTGCGGCTGCCTCTGGCTGCTGCTGGTGGTGGCTCTGCCGGTGCTGATGGTATTCGTGAGGCCCAGTCGAATATTGTTGAGCATGGTCATCAATATCATGATGCTGACGTGGCACGTTGATGGGCATGATCTGATATTGAGAAGGGGGAGGTGAGACGTTGAAAGCAGGGACATGATGAGGATGGTGAGGAGAGTGGGTGGGAACGGAGGAGCAGCCGCCACCTCCGCCGGCGCCTAGAAGAGACCTGCGAGCGGCGGCTCTCTCCCGCTTGTGGGCGTTTTGGTGGCCGCCGAGGGCTTGGGAGGTGTAGAATTTGCGGGAGCAGTAATGGCATTGGAAGATGCGATTTGCAGCGCCGGTGGAAGAAGAAGCGCGGCGAGCGTGGGGGGCTGTAGGGGGCGGAGGATGGGTAGGAATTTGGTGGGACGAAGGCGTTTTGGTGGGGGGCAGGGGAAGTCCGGGGGAAGAAGAGGAAGAGAGGAGGTTATTGAAAAGGAAGGGGGAGGGAGAAGAAGAAAGAGAAGAGCTGGGATGTTGAGGATAAGGAGGTGGAGGGGGAGGTGTGTTCGTCTGAGTTAGAAAGTCACGATACATCTCATCCTCTGCCTCCATTGAAACACCACTACTTGCAGTTTCAGAGAGCGCGGAGAAAGCTTATCTCCCTCAGTGGACTGTAGGTGGGTTTTAGTGAGAGAAAGAAGAGAGAGAAGGAGAAGAGGGGTTGATGGGGAGGTAGGGAGGGAGGGAGGGTTGTAGGTGTTATAAAGGGAGGTGCAGAGGAGGATGACAGGGGTGGAGTCGAGTGGAGGAATAAATGGAGACAATGGGGTCAGTGCATATTTTATATTTGTCTGTAGCGATTACAAAAACTGTTGCAGTTGGGGGCGGGAGGAACAACGGAAGGATACGATTGGGTGCCGCCAAATGACACGATTACCCCCACTCCCCGTTGCACAAGAAGCAAACGTAGATATTTCCCTTGCAATAAAAAACAGGAAGAAAAATCAAGGGATAAATATGGAAATTCAGTTGGCAGCTGGGTTTGCGGGTTGGAAGAAAGGATAAAATTAGGGACTTGAAGAATGTGTAGGTGCGTTTCTATTTATCAAGGTTGTCCTCGCATACAAAATAAGACTCTTTAAAAGTGGGACATTTCGTGAATTCTCCACCAACTCACATTTTTGGCACATTATTTTATAATATTGACATATGATTTATGCAAAAAATATGAGGTGACGGAGAGCCATATTGTTGAAAAAATCTCCTTAATATTCCCAAACTAAATCGCTCACAGGTGACAAACATATTAGATATGCAAATGCAATCAAACTCCACATACACACACTTAAAACAACACACTCTTCATTCTTCTACCCCAATAATAGAGGTGAACAAAATGAAAAAAAAAGAGAGAGGGGCAGAATGGGAATTGAGGTGAAAATTAAATGGATGGGGGATCTTGGAAAGCACGAGGCCCTAATATAACTGTTTTGTCTCTGCATATTCTCTCTCTCTCTCTCTCTCTCTCTCTCTCTGCCCTCTTCCTTCATGATCTGCAAATATTCCTCTCTCTCTCTCTCTCTCTCTCTCTCTCTCTCTCTCTCTCTCCGTGTCACTTTCTCCGTGTTCACTGAAGATGGATGAGAGGAGTACTGATACGCTCTTTCACTCTCTCTCTCTCTCTACATTTCATTGGTGGAAACTGAAACGCTCAAGTGAAGAGAAGAGCAACCAACCTGGGCGTTACCCGTGGCATATCATCAAACAGAAAATAAAAATAAATAAAGATTCCAAGGATCAACCCATGCAGTTTTGTAATACTATATGCACATTATGTATGCATATGTGATATTCACACTTTTTTTTTTACTTCTCACACATCTTTTTTATTTTTTACCATTGGATCAGAGAAATTGAAAAAGATCAAATGTCAAAAATTAATAAAGAATGTGTGAAAAGTAAAAAATAATGTGTGGATAGCACACCCCTCTATTCATTTGTGTTGTGTGCATGCGACATTATCCAATAGAAATCCCTAATGCCTGCTGACTTAACACCGACTGACTCCTCCACTCTCTCACTCTATAATTTGATGAATTCATATCCTTGTCCGATCCTCTTTGTGAGGATTTTGGAGATTCGTAAATTGTGTTCGTTCATCGTACATCGTGCGGTCAGAAATCATTTTAAATACAAACAGCAACTGCTGACCGTACAATGTACGATAAACGAACATGATTCACGAATTTCCAATATTCTCACCAAAAAGATTCGGAGAGAATCTAATGGGTAATTTGATATGTTAATTATGTAGTTGCGTGGCGAGCAAGAAAACCCTAAAATGGCATTGCCCTCTTCCTTCCATCCTACTTGATTCCAATTGTTTTAAAGGAAAATTAACGAAAAATTCAAAAAAACTTTTATTTTAATTAAAAGTCTTTTTTAAAGGTATAGTTAATAGTGCCAGAAAAAAATAAAGATGTAATTTTTTATTAAAAGTAAACAGTGCCGTGAATGTTTCGTTAAAACTTCATTGTTTTAAGTAAATTTCAATTAGCAACTTACAATAACAACGTATCCTTTAATGCATGGCGTTACTTGTTGTCGGAAGCAGCTGCCGCTTGTACGGTAACAAGGTTGGCTTATTCCCTTTCATTCCAGGTGTCATGCCGCCAATGGCTGGGCCCCCTTTGATTTTATTTATTTAACCTTGATTAACCATGATACATCAATCTAATTAACTCAACTCACCTCACATCACCTCTCCAATTAATGGAGCCTGCCACATCAATCTCACGTCTCAGTGTTTCTATTTTTCCTTTTTGCCCTTTTGACAACATAGGCAGATTCTCTATCCTTCAACTTTTCACACTCTCATCTCTTTTTATTTTGTGTGGTCAAGGTTAAGCCACGTCAATATTTTTTATTAATTTTTTTATAAAGATAATAAGATAAAAAATAATAATAATATATAATGTTAACATGACTTAACCGTAATCACACAAATAGAATGAAATAAAAGTGTATGAGAAGCGGAAGAGCAGAAAATTTGCCTCCCCAACAACCGCACACATGATCTCTTAACCAAAATGAAAAATATTTTTAATAATACACTTCCAATAGAGACTCCTGCTCTCTAAAGGTCCTCATGTAAAGATTAAATACATATTAACCACAAAATTTTATTAATTTAGATCTAAATGTTTAAAATATTTAACAATTTAAAAAAAATAAACAAATGAGTTTCTTAATTGTTCATGAATTTTAATTTGGATTGTCTTTTTGCAATTTACATAGAGAGACCCTCTTTTTTTCCAACCCCTCGTCACTTTTGCCTCAATTAATTTTTTTTTCCTATTGTTGTGCGTATGTGTGACTGATGGGCCCACAAATTCAAACACGATATCGGGAGTTTCCCTCCAAAAAGAACAAAGCGCAATGGCCCGGCCCCAAACTAATTTCTGTGTTACAAAATATCAGTCACCATCACCAACCAACCAACCAACCAACCAACCAACCAACCAACCAAAAGAAAGTTATATATACATAAATATGTATATATGTGAGAATATGTACACAGAGGAGTACAATAAACAAAAACAAGGGAAAATGAATCTTCAGTTGATGTTGAAGTATTTCGGATCCTCCGGGAAATGGTATTCTACGTTCAACTGCGATTAAAGGAACCAAGAAAAAAATAGAGCATAATCAGTTAAGCTTGCACAAGATACAGCACAACACCAAGACAAAGGCAAATTTATAAGCATTCATATTTGTGCAGCAATGCAAAAATATCCCCTTCATCAAGATCACTTTCGTTTTGATATGTGAGCGTGTGATGCGTATGCATGACCAAGTAAATATTCACATTACCTCTCCCTCATCAGCGTCTGTGTGGCGTTGAGGGAACACGACCCTCAAGTCATTGTACAGGTAGAATCTGCGCTCCCCATCCACGTCCAAGCCTGTTCTTTGTGGTATAGATAGGGGATCTGATTTGCACCTCTGGACTGCCCTAGAACTTTTTTTGGGAAAAGGGCATATGAAACGGAGATGGAGAGCATAGCGGAGAGCACCATTACTGTTTTGATTGAACCTTGAACAACCATGTCCGTGCTTCCTGTCGGTTCCATAGCATGCATCAGCACACTTGCGCTCCTTTCCATTGCATGCTAAGGTGACCTTCTGGCGTAAGAAAGTCTAATTTGATTCGAACAGATGAGAAATGAACAAATTAGCCTCAGAAACATGGAATATCATAAACCACACAACATAATTTTATAGTCCTTTATTGTTTTTCACACACATTGAATTTATAACTGCAAAGTCATTTGAAAATCCATCAATGCAGCTTAAAGGCAATATAATTCACAAGTTGAAGTTAATTTATAGGTAGATATCTAATTCAACGCATGCACGGTATACAATTTAGAAAGCTGTATGAGTTGCTATGTAAGCATACATTCGCCTTGGATGCGGGATTACAACTCTGCTATATTTCAAATTTATAATGATAGACAAATTTTGAACAAATTATATTTAATACAAAGTTCGTAAGCATCACATAGTATAGTAGCAACAAGATACGAACACTCAACTTACTTTGCTACCAACTGGCATGTCACTTAAATCGTAGTTACAAAGAAAAGTATGAATAGGTGTCTTCTCTGGATTGCTTAGAACCTGCATAAATCAAAGTATGGAGAGCTTAATTTAGTATGATTAATAATGATAATGATAACCCATCGCAATGTAACATGCTACATAAAGTGACGATTTCAACAAGTAATTCAGTCAAACAAGTACTCTGGTAACGAAAAACTTGACCCTTCAATATCTCTGCCAATAGATAATAAAATGGATGCTTATAACAGCAGGAACAGACAACAAATACCAATTGTATACGTCCCTTCACAGGAATGCGCAGGCGGCTTGTGACAATCGGTGAACCATCATTGCTGAGGCCTAGTTTAATCTTTTGTACTCCACTCCTATTCAATGCAGAATTTCTCGAAAGATGTATGGATGCGCAATACAATAAATAGCAATCACCTTCTACACTAGTTACTGAAAAAGGAAGCTTCTGTGATTGCGGAGAAAAGTTTCCCCCAGTGATGCTCAGCACAGCCAGAAAACCGTCGATTCTCTACATATTTAAATACTCCCGCAGTCATAACATAGCAACAATAACTAATGTACAGGATTTACTACATAGCAGAAACATTGACGCTAACCTGACTGGGTTTCCCTGATATGAACCGACCAGACAGTAGAGATTCTTCGAATGAACCAACCAAGGATCTCCTGACAGAAGGCCCACTCGTGCATTGGGAGTTGGGAGCTGACCCGTGGGACAAAGAACAACTTATGCCAGTACTATTCTCTAGAGAAGATGGAAGGAATTCCCTGTGAAAAACATCATCATCTTCCAATAATTTACTAGCAATCCTAAACTCCCCTACTTCAGGGGAAAAGAGAATGTCTGCATCAGACTTGTCAAGTGTTTGTTTTACGTTCCTTAAGGTTGAATGACAATCCTCCAACTCTTTGTCAGTAGTCCTGCAGCCCCTTGCAATTTTCAACCTTTCAGACAACCTGGGGCCAAGAGGTGACAAAGAGTGCAAAGGTGAGATCACTTCCTTTGGAGATATGGATATTGCCCCACTTTGGATTTTTGCACTACTCCACCTTCTCAACTCATCACGTCCAGGTGCAGATTGATAACCATTTTGAGGTCCAATATCCTTGTTTTCCAGCAAAGGGCCATCCGTGAAAAAAATGGATTCCATAATACTACTATCATGTGGCATACTCTGCTGCTCCAAGCAACTAGATAGAGACCAAGTTGGCATGGTAAAACTATCTTTGCTCCCAACACGTGCTTTCTTATAATCATGTGCAATAGGTGCACTAAAATTATCACTCACAGCAGGATAATTTGCTCCAGAAGTTCTGCAACCAATGTCTAAATGATCACCTTCAAACTGGTGCGGAAAAAGCATAGTATTCAATGGGGACGACAATCGCTTCCTGACTAGAGACCCACTGGTCACAATCCCATTAGTTGTGGCATTAAGTGCAGAAGAGGAGTGAACGTGCCCACATGAAACACGCTTGGAATCATCATTTAGAGAACTTGTTCCGCCTGATTCAAAACCTACAATCCTAGAAGCAGGGATCAGAATATTCTGTCCATTTCGTGCAGTGATTTGACCAGCTTTATCAACAGAAACAATTGACAAACCATGAACATTGTTAGTGACTTGCGCGTTAAGTGAATCATCGGGGAGCTTTGAAAATTCTAGGGCGGTTCTTGTCTGGTAATCTCCTAAAGAGGAGCATAATGGATTTCCCCCAACTTGGCTTGCACTTCCACCAAGCATCCCATCCATATCACATGTGCTCATACTAGAAAATCGAGGCGGACTTTGTAAAAAGGAGCCCAGCGAAGCAGCTCGCACCTCCTCAGAAGTTCCAGTTGAGGGCACTTGAGGCAATCCCATTTCGAAATTTCACAGGGTTGATCCCCAACTCCAGCCTCTCTTTTGTTTTCTGTTCTCTTTTTTCTAGAATGGGAAGGGCAGTCGAGGGAATCGGATCAGATCAGCTCATCAATTGACAGAGCTGCACTTCCAATCAAATGAACAACAAAACTTTCCAATTTCCTACGCCGCGAGTGTAACTAATAAGTGCTCTTAATTTCTGCTTCAATTAACAACACAAGTGGTCTGTAGAAGCTACTAGTAACTGCGAAGTACTCACCAAAGGCAGCCAGAATTCAAACATTTGAGTTACCACTCTCCCCAAAGAGATACCGAAGCGCATCGGAGTTGTGCGATGATCACGAGTAGTGTAGACCTCCGTAGCAGCAAGTCATGAAACACACATGATTCACGATTGCCTGAAGAATCAGTAGCTAGGCCTGAAACAATATTCACATGAATGAGCTGAGAAAACAAGAAAAACATATTCAGTGTGTATATTTATCAGAAGCCGGAGGAACTGAACCCCAACAGTTATAGTAATAATTACAACAGATGAATTGCAGATACGCCAAGAGACACAAACATCGATCGATGGCATTCGCACGGAGAAGAAGAAGTGAGAAAACTGTGTGTAGTGAATGAATCGAATAAAGAAGAAGCTCCTGAAAAGCAAAAGAAAAGGTGGTGAAATGATGATCAAAGCATTGATGTTAAGAGCGAGAGCAATCCAAGTGTAGAAGGTACGTATGCTTGAGACGACCAAGAGAAACAGAGGCCGCCATGAAAGACGAGGACAGGCTTATTTGACTCGTTTTGCTGGCAATACATATATAGTAATAGAGACGGATTAAGTAAAAAGAGAGTGATTAGTGATTTAGTAGTAGAAGAAAGAAGACGCACCGGCACCACCGAGAGGAGCGGAGATAAAACAAGGAATCATCTCAAAAAGTGATCTTCCATGCAAACTGCGATCCTGTGAAATTAACCACCGCCGATGCTTCTGAAATCGGTTTCGGTTGAAAGCAGAAAGGACAAGGGTTTTTGTTTTGGTTTTGGCTTTGGAAGAGAGAGAGAGGCAGAGACCACATACAGGAGAAGTATGAGAGAAGGAGAAAAGGAGGCCAAGTTGATAAGGAGTGAGATTTTCTCTCCTCCTATTTTTATCATCTTTCCTTCTCTTTTATTATACTTGGTTTTTTATCTTATTATCTTTATAAAAAATAATATAAAATGTTAGCATAATTTAATTATAATTATTTGAATAAAAAACAAGAAAATGAGATAGATTAGGAGAGGAAAAAAAATACGAGAAGCGTCATCCTCATTTCCATTTTCAATTTCTTTTCTTTTTCTCGGCTGTAAATTTCAAAATCCCTCAATTAATATTTAAAAACGCACTTTCCATTCGTTCGCAATTTCGCACCATTGCGTTGCTCTCTCTCTCATTTTTTTTACTTTCTTTTTACTTTTGGACGCTTTGAGTTTAAAAATGAAACGAAAATGAATCTTACCCTGCCTGACCGCCTTTCACTTCGTATGGTTTTGCATATGCAATATCTACGTACAGGGATCTACCTACGCGTATAAAGCGCGCTCTATTAACTATTTACCGCCTACACTGCCACTGCCATTGCATTTGCTTTTATACCTACTTTCCCACGGAAAGAAATTTCTTTCCGGATCTCTTCCACCAAGATCATCGGATCAAGTGATTTAAACCTTTAAAATTTCAACGACAAAAAAATATTATAGCTTTTAAGAGAAATATGTGAGTTGTTGAATGAAATTTTAAAAATTCGGATCACTTCTGATGGCCTTGATGAAAGAGATTCGAAGATGATTTCTTTCCCTTTCGCACGACTAATCAAACCAGGAATCTCAAGCACATCCCAATCTCATCATTAGGGATGGGCAAATACCCATTAGTTATGAGTAATCGCGGTTACCCGCTCATTTAAATTAAACGGTTACGATTATGGGTAACCGTTTAGATAAATAAACGGTTATGGGTATAACCGTTTGCCCGCGAAAATTAAATGGGCGGTTATGGGTGTTAACCGCGGTTATAAACGGGTAACCATTTACCCATTAATTTTATATATGTAAAATTAACACAAACCATGTTCCCTATCAGACAAAACTTAGATCAATGTTATTAATCGCGGTTACCTGCCCAACATAACTGTTGCTCATCCTAACAAGAACTTCGGCGAAGCTCAAAGGGGTTGGGAGGACTTGGGTAGCTGTGGACTCAGCTGGCTTTGCTTCTTCTTCCATTGGTTTGGTGCTGTTTGTCTGGGGAGTTGAAAGAACTGTTGGGTTTTTACTTTTAAATTGCACAGGAGGAATAATAGTATAATGTTAGGGAGACAAAATTGATAAATATAGTCACGAACATCGAACTTAAGAAAGCGGACCTTCGTTCTTTAGACCAACCTCTTGTAGAATCAAGTAGACGGATTAGAGCATCTTCAAAAAAGACGTCAAATTCAAAACATCAAATTTCAATTTGATGGCTAACTTGGCAATTTGTAATTCTGCTTCGGTTATTCTAATTTTGGCGGACAAGTATATTATAATAACTTTGAAGGGCTATGTTTCGCTCATTACCCGAGGAACAAATATTCTGAAACATGGAGCATTTATATCATGGATGTGCTTTTGTATACAGTGCTTTCTTAAACTCTTGGATTACCTGGTTCAAATAATGTCGCATGGTTCCCATTTACATGGACAATTTATATTGCCTTGACAATTTCCATTTTATTTTGTTATCTGAGTTTGACTGTGTTCCATTTCAGGCCAAAGACAACTCAGCAGCAGAGGACCAAGCGCCTTTCTCTCATTTAGCATTAGCTTAGATACTAAATTAGACATCTCGATGCATGCTAAAATGTATCTATAACAGTGTTTAATTGTCAGAAAACGAAAATTATGACAAATTTTTCTTTTGTAATTTTCAAGTTGTTCAAAAAAGGATAAACGGGTTCAAAAACGGGTAAACGGGTAAATGGTTATAGTTAAATGGGTAAATGGTTATGATTAAATGGGTACACGGTTATAGGTATGATTAACCGTTTATAAACGGTTATGGGTATGGGTATAACCGTTTATGCAATTATCCAACGGGTAAACGATTATGCGGGTATGAACATAAACAGTTATGGGTAAATAACCGCGGTTACCCGTCCGCCATAACCGTTGCCCATCCCTACTCATCATCAAAGTCCCCTTCCAGCCTCCTGCCAGACAATTGGCTAAATCCTGTGAAACCATTTTTTAAAAGTTCATTGATATCTACTTTTTATAAAGCAAATCGACTTCTTCAGCTCTTATTTCTTTTTCGAAAACATTAATCCATTTCACTTTCGCATGGGCCTCCGAGCATAACGCGACAGCAGGCCATCCAGTAGCCAACGTGAGACGTGGCAACAGGTCCACGTTTAAACTGATAAGTGATAACCACTCAGTCAGTCTACCAACGACGACCCAATTGAGCCAGGACAGGACTACTCAGGAGGCTTATCTTGTTCCCTTCGCTAATTTCATTGTTTTTGCCTCGACACTTTCTTTGCTCCTTTCCACGCACCACCCACCACCCACCACCAACCCACCTTATTTTCAAATGGGCCAAGCCCCAAACTTTAAGGGCCTACTGCTTTGTATAGGGCACGTGGTGTCACATGACAGGATATCAGGATCATACGATTCCTTCTCTGCCAATTGTTTTTGACTTCCTAGTTTTAGAAAAGGATAACTAGAGAGACTAAAATTTTAAACTAAATTTACAAACTAAAATAATGTGTCACCAATAAAAAAAATAACACGTTAATCAACACTTACGTAATAATCTAATCAACCACCACCTCAATTTGTTTACAAAACTTAGTATAGAAATTGAATCTCCCTAACAATTACCCTTTAGCAAAAGGATGAAAGCATATAGTTTTAGAGAAATAATTCTCACCACCCTTTCCCACCTCATACACATTCTTCTATTTTATTAAGCCTTCAGATTAAACAATTAAAGTCAAATCAACAAGAGCACAAGGCCTTGTAATAACATCTCGTTATATGAAAGTTTTCCAATTTCTCGGAATGAATTCCCAGAGCCCTTAAATTCATGAGACTTGCTATTGCTAATGCCAATGCGCCGTTTTGGGTATTGCAAGAACTACGTAATGCAGTGGAGAAGTAAAAATGATGATACAAAAACAGAATGAGGGAAAACAAACGCAGAATTGTAGCCAACACAAGACATGCACAAAGCGTCTGGCTGCCATCCCCAGAATTTGGTATTACAGCAGAAACTGGTTCCAACTGATGAAAATGGGGCTCTGCACCGCCGGACTGTTAAAAAGGTCTTGCCGCCGCTTCCATCATCTTCTTTACTCTGGTCAGTTTCTCTATCTCCTTCAGAACCTGAATCCACAGATAGAGAGGAAAACAATCCAAGGGTTTGCCTCATTAAACAGTTTGCCTTAATTTTCAAACAATGTATGCATTTCAAAACTAGCCCCCTTAAATACCTCCAATGCCACGTCTTCTGTGGTTACATCACCAAAATCATCATAACCTAATTGATAAGCTAGGTCTGATCGGACAAAAACAAAATCGTCAGAACTGCCGAGGAAACATAATCTAATACATTAAAAACAAGGAAAGATTTACGGAGTTTTACTTTCAATGGAAACGGTTGCATCAGCTGTTTCATATCCACCTCTGACTTCTTCATACGAAGTACTTAGGTGAGTCAAAACCTGGTTATTAACATCAGAAGTACCAGTTATCAGGACGATGCTGCTGCACAATGTTAAGTGGTAGAGTCCATTTATTTTCCTTCTCGGGCCAACAAAAGAGTACATTGTACACGGTTATAAGTTCGAGGAGGAAGAGATGACCTCTGGATAAGATGCCGAAGCAGATACGTTGAGTGCAGGAAGCTGATTTTGATCTTCGATCGTGCCCCTGGCCACCAAGTCTACAGGTACATCAATCCATATAGAGATTCCATATCTCAGAAGAGCCCTATCCATGTTCTGAAGCGAGTCAGAAAATGCACAACTAACATTATACATAAATAAATGACAAAGGATTGTAACAATGATGTCAGAAATAAGTGATCTTAATAATCCTACAGATTAGTTGAACTCTGAACTGCACCATCTCCAGCACAAACCACCAATCGACCCATGGATGATAATTGCTTCAATACTTCAGTCTGCACCAATATCTCAATTTATACATGCATAAAACACGCCAAATACCCCGCATCAGAATGTTACTAAATCCAACTTGTATTAAGGTGAGCAAACACCAAATACTTCGAAAACTATCACCTCAGATTCCCGATAACCATTTGTGTCAGCCTCCCTAAGCAATTTGGCAGCAGATTCACCGCCAGCAGCCTCCTCAACCAAACTGTCACTGGACAAAACGACACAAATTACAAGTTGAGCTAATACATCTGGAGCAAAGAAACTTATCCTGATATTTTATAAATGTAGCATATAGAGGTACCTGTCAAAGTAATAATACCGCAACACATTGGCTAGGAGCTTCCCCAAACTGGTTTTCATGGAGCTCTTCATGCCTTTTCCACCAAAACGATCATCATCATTCTATTTGAAAGAACGGCGGGCATTCGAATTTTGAATGAATTTTAGATTTTCAAAGCACCGAGTAAATTAATGCTTACCCACAAGAAATATGGAAGTTCCTTTCAGCTCAGGGGTTATATCTATTGCCTTGTTCTGAATTAAAACTGAACAGTTACAATCAGCACTTCAAACGGGAACAAAATTAAAATTTCAGAATTCATGATGAACAAAGGCGAATCCATGAACATGAAGCTCACCTTCACTGCCGAAGAGGGGTCAGCTACAGAAACCTTGGCTGCTGAGCCTTCAAATAAACAAAGTGACGAGCAAATTATCAATCATGGCGCGCATGAAAGCATAAATCAGAAATTCAAAAGTCGAACTCACTGGGATCGCCGCCGTCGGAGGCGAAGCATGAGGCGGCGAGAGGTTTTCGGAAGTGGGGGCGAGACGTAATCGGAATTGAGAAGGTAGAAGCCGGAACATGAGAGTGGCGGAAGGGAGTGCGGAGTGGGAGTGGGAGCTTAGAGCAAGACGAATGGAGTAGGACGCTCCTTGTTATCTCCATTTCCACAATTTACAACAAAACGGCGGCGGCTCACGGCTTTTTGCCTCCTCTGTATTGGTAACGATATAACTGTTAACAAACTGTCATTACCTTATCCGCCCAGCTCAGTAGCTACGATGAGGAGGAGAAACTTGGATTTCAACAGCTTGAAACGACGACGTATCGTCATCTGTTAAACAGTGAAAGCTTAACCGGCCCAGGTCCATTCCTAGTTGTGTAGTGTTGTTTTCAGGGGCTCAGGCCCGCCCCAGTACGAAAAAAGAAAGTAAATTCCTATGATAATTTTCTTTGTACCATCACCGTCTATTTATATTCAATAAAATCAATAGGGTAAAAAACAGTTCACTGCTCTCATATTTAGTGGTTTTCAACATTTCACATGAGACTATTCCAAAATTTACACTTATGACTGTGAGATGAAAAAAATTCGATGTACTAAATGTTAAAAACCACCAAACATTAAGATAGTAAACAGAGATATACCCAAATCAATATATATATAAACGAATAAATAATATCCAATTTGATGGATATTTGATCCAAGGGCGAATATTTACAGTATACCAGTTTTTTTGCAATTCAAACTCGATCTCGAGAGCAGAGGGACTCTATTAACTACTTGAGCGTCCATTCTACGAATCAAGCTTACTAATACTATGGTGCTAGTTAACAATAAAAAGTGTAATATAAAGGATCTCTATGGTGAAAACAAATGTATACTTAGACTACCAAGTATAAGCTTGTGGATTTTATTTTCTAACCATCAGCAATCTACCTGTTTCCGCAGGTTCAACGAACGCAAAAACCTTTCCCGCGCTGGTGATTAACAAAATTCTTCATTTGAAGAAATATATATGAAACATCGTAAAGACACGACTTTCGTAGAGTTTAGTTCTCATCATAAGCAACAACAAAGAGAGACTAAAGGTTGAGATGAGAAACTAAACAATACATTAAACAACATATTTACAGACCTGTCTGTACCTAAACGAAGAAAAATGAGACCCGAAACAATCTTACAAGGAAACCTGAGAAATTCACTGCTTCACCAATCCGTAGGATATCAGCTCCCACCTGCGTGCACTGAAGATGTTCAAAAATCAGAATTGCTAAGAATCAGAATTATCATTCGGCTGTGGATGGTGAAGATGACCGAGCAGGAATCAAGAGAAAATGGGTAAACTTTGTGCAGGATGCAACTGACAAATAGGTAGGCTTTTGCCATATGGTCACAACCCTAGCGGAACAAATAATAAATTAGATGGCAAGAAGAATGAAGCACGAACTGCTCGAACATCCACCCCCCATCATATATATGTCCCGTGCAGGAGAAATTTAGTTCTAACTTCTAAGAAGAAGGGAACATCAACTGGTGAGGAAAATACTGAAAAACGCACGCTAACCTCGAATTGGACTAGAGTGAGAGGCCACTTCAGAAACATTTGATACCGGTTTGAGGTTTGATAGGGAAATTGGCGTCAATGGAGGTGAAGCAACTTCTTCAGCCTTGCCTGGAACTTGAGGAGACTCCAAATGTCTTGCTACATGCAATGCCATTGCTCTTTGACTGCTTGAAGGTATGGAGAAGCTTCGGGGAACTATCAATGGTGGAATTGGAAGTGGAGATGCTGCATTTGATGCCACTGAAGGGTTTTTATTAGGCATGCTATGTTCTTGATTTCTGGAAACCAGCGGAGCAGAGTGACCAACAAATCCCGAGGACTTTGTTGGTTTGGCAGCTGATGAACTGGGATTTGTTGGTTTGGCAGATGATGAACCGGGGGGTCTAGGAAGCTCATGAAGCTCGCTTATCTTGGGTGAAGAAACAAGGGGAGGTGAAGCACATGGGGATACCTTTGGAGATGAAGAAGGTTGGGGATTTGAGGAACTAGACAGCATTCCGGAAACTAGTTGCGGTAGTTCAGTTGATGCAATGGGACCACTGGTATATAACACAGGCTTTGATGATGACGACTTACTAGGGATTGGACCAGAAAAAGCATATCTCTTAATCTTCTTTGTATCAGATGCATTCAACATATCAATCTGTGGAAGTGCAAGTCCCTCCAGGGGAGGAGGTAATTGGGTGGAGGTACTATTGACATTGCTCTCTTTTTGTACCAGCTGAGCTTTTGTTCCAGACGCATTCAATGTATCACCAGGATCTTTCTCTTCCAATGGGGAAGAGTGCCGTAAGTTTGGATTGCGTCTACTTGGCCCTGTTCCTGGAACCGCGCTGCTTGTTCTTAAAGAACTCAAACCTTTTGGATCAATAGGTGTGGGCAGTACATATGTATTAGACTTCCGTGCTGTTGGTGCCTGCAGTTGTCTAACTTTCTCAGCAGGATCAAACTTCTTCTCTGCAAAAATTGGGGCTGAGTGGCTGCCTATTCGTGGTTCTCTACTTGAGGTCCTCAGACCCCATTGGTTTCTATCTAGATTTATCTACAAGGAAAAATAATTATGAAGTTCAAGGGCAAACATTTATGTCTTCGAAGTTTGGTTTCAAATCTACCATTCAGAAGGCAATGAAATCTTACATCTGCATACTCCACTCTTGTATCTTTAGGGGACAAAAGTCCCACTTCATCGACCTGAGAAATGAGCAGCTAGATCATAAGAACAAACAAAATATGACAAAGAAATCCATAATGACAAAAGTTCACACTGAGCACTATGTTGAACAACAATTGAAACCAACAGTACTGGCACTTGGATCAATATCAGCATAACTAAAATTTGAAAATTATAATCTTTAAGAAAAACAGATACATAACGTTGATGAAGTTAAATGTCACTCATACTGAAAAGGGAAATTCAAAATCCAGTAGATAGATTATAGTATAATCTTTGAGAGGTTTACCACCGCATGATAAACAGAGTATAGTGCCTCAAACAAACAACATAAATTCCTAATTACATTAGACCTCACCTCCATTGAATTCCTTGATGTGGAGGTGACATCAATCCCCTGCTTGCTTGATATATAGTTAAAACTCAATTCTCCATCTTCATTAGAATCATAGCTATCTTCACCATTTTCCTCAACATCATCCCCACCATCATCTTCAAGTCCACTGAATTGGTATTCAATATGATGCTCCTCTGTAACCAATCTAACGTGCGGCTCAACAGCCTCAAGTGATTTAAGTCCTTTCCGAAAGAAATTCAACTGATTCAAAGAACAAGAATGCTAACTTTGAGTCAAATTAATAGAAGAACGAGACTTTTGAAGTTTTATGATTGGTTGGAGATATAAAGAAAACCTGAGCAGCATGATGACGAGCTGCCTGTGTTAGAAGACTTTGAGCCTGTCCTTGCTTCAGAGACTTCAATCGGAAGACACACAATGTCGCCTCCTCATCATATTCGTCATGAGCTACTTGCAATTGCTGCAAAGTAAAACTGTCACCCTTTCCACGTTTTGACCTCCCTTTTTCTTTCTGTTGTGCCACCATGTAGTCATACACTTCTCTGAAGATTTATACACCAAACCAAATTCAGAAGAAGTTTACTTCTATTGAGTAAAAAGTTTAAAGAGAGTGGAATAGACCTTTTCTCGTCACATTGTCGCTTCATTTCCTGCATAAGATAACAAGAAAGGAAATTCAGTGATACAAACCAAGGAAACAGAGAACAATATATAGATAATAATATATACAGCCACTGCGTCTAGGTGAAACCAAAGGAAATGGAACCTAGACAAAATCCCTCTGAGGTGCAAAAGGGTAGGGTTCCATTCACTGAATAAAGTCAACATCTCCAGAACACCATTACAGGTTAAAGTTTACAAAAACCAATTACCAAGCCTGCACCTAGCCCATGGCATATTATGCTCACCACTGTTTTCGGCATGCCTAGCATGCTATTTTGGGCAGGTCTGAATGCAACAGGAACTTGAAATTCCTTTGGATTTGTGACACAGCTAGAGTACATAATAATCAATTACAGCAGAAATCTCTAGGGTAGAAACATATAGCTGCAGGCGATTGAGGGTTTATTGATAAAACCTCTAGTACCAAATAAATAAGAGAATCCACATGAGCAAACCTCAACTGTCCGAAGCTCATTGAGAAGTGACTCCGATGGGTTTGTAATAGTCAAAAATATATGAGAGCGCTGAAGTAAAGAAAGCAATTAGTTAACACAAAGTTAAGGTGAAGGGTATTTCAGTTAAAGGAAAGGACTAAAAAGATATCATGATGTGCACAAAACAACAGTAAGAACTCACATAGCTATCAACAAGTTTTTGAAGTTCATACTGCAGCTTCCCTAGCATCAGAAATACTCTACCTGCATTCCAATTAAGTACAAGGCATATGCATCATAAAATCCTCAATACTCACAAAAAGAAAAAGAAAAATCTTCATAATTAAATTCAAAAATATAATACAAATGCTATGTTCATCTCAAAGATTAAAAATCACCAAACTCAGATTCATGGATACAATACACATGTTATGTTCATCTCCCAATAAGGTTGGCCATGGGTGAGAAAACGAAGCTTGAACGTTTGCCCACCTCCATCCCACAAAAAAACCAGGGTCACATACTTTGGTTGACTTACCACTCGCTTCATCATCATGCAATGCAGTTTTTTCCAGTAGACAAGCACCCATTTCACGCAGTGACTCCGAGAATTCTGAAAGTGCAGATTAGGTCAAAGGGCAGAACTCTATGGCGTTGAGTTAATTATCTTAAATTTAAATCTCATAAAATTAACATTTGGAATTCCAATAATTCCATATGATTTGTAGATGACTCAAGAATTCAGAATTACCAATTTTTGTTGTCATTTCCTCAAATAATACCCAACCTTCATAATAAGCATTTGCACTCACGGTGAATAGTAGAAGAGTAGAATGTTAGCTGTCAAGCTGCCCTTATTAGTCAGTCCTTGCAAGATTAAGGCATAACTTTTCTTCTCACCAAGATTTCGTGAGGGAGTTATAATATGTCAAAAGTGTTTTAGAGTGGATAGGTGTGTCATATATGAGGCATAACACCATCTTCTACATTATGGTGAAGTCGATAAACTTAGGCATACTCCGTTATCGAAATAATACAAACATGTAACCATCAAATTAAAAACTAATGTACAAATGAAAGTAAGCAGAGTATTCACCATATGCGCTGTTTGCTGTAGCGGCAGCTGCAGAGAGTAAGCTATCATAGCAATTTCTCATATCTTTCATGTCCTGCAAAATGCACACAAATTCTCACCAACTAAATTTTCCAGTAATTAGCACTACTGTTTGCAAACTACAACATAATTAAGTGTGAAACATAGAGTTTCTGGATCCACTAATCATCCATAATCATATCTGCGGCCACGCAAACTAGCTACAATTCAGAGTCAAATCAATCATCCACTCACCTGGCGAAGATCCAGTAAATTTCAAGAGCAGCTACACAGCTTAAATCACTGATTTAACAACTCCGGAGTAAATATTATATGAAAATTTTCCTCAATCAAACAGAAAAAAAATCCTCTGAATTCGCTTATTTAGCTGGAGAAAGACTATTCAGCTTCTTTAGAAGGTCCTAAAGCAAATTATACTCATAAACTCGAAATAAATAAAACAAAACTGTACCTGAGCCGCCTGAGCGAGCTCATCGACCTGAGCCAAAGGTTGAATGTCTCTCTTATCTTTGGCATCGTTTTTGTGCAGTTCCAATCTCCGAAACATGCCGAGCGACGTCTTCATTTTTCTGAAAAACCCTAACGCAATGACCGGGACGACGACACAGAGCGACTCACAGTGTGAAACTCGAATCCCTGGAAATTCAAAGACGCTCGACTCCAAATCTACGAACCGACGACTGCGACTAACTCTGCAGCTCCAAACGACATTCGAGAAGGGGGACGACAAGGAGGAAGAAGGAGCTACTCTCGGTGGATCATACAAAACGACTTGTAGCAGATCAACGAAGAAGGGGGGACACAGAGAGAGAGTGTGTGTGCGAAATGAAAATAAAAATGGGAAAAGAAGAAAGAAAATGAGGAAAGGGGGAAAACGGGATCATTCTCACGTCATTTGCCAGAGTAAAAAGCGCGCACTGACAAAGAGACACGTATTACTGTAAGGGTAATTTGGTAACCGGAATCTCGATGCGACTTGCGAGTGGCTTCAAGCAATGGGGTGGAGGAAAAATCCACGCGCGCCTGTCTAGGAGAATTCTGACGTGGAGACAAAAGAGTGGCGGGTGAAAGTGACATGCGGGCGTTTAGTTGGAAATTTTTTTAGTTGTAATGGGAAAACATATGGTATATTAAGTATTTTTATGTAAGTAGTGAAAAATTTTAATTTTTAAGTTATTAACATTTTAATACTCATAACCAACTATTTATATAAAGACACGTGATATACCATCTCGTATAACGGTCACACTGAAAAATCTCTCGTTTAACCGGATGGATGACAGTCAAAGTCAGATATTGCTGACGAGTAAGAAGCGGTTCTAAGACGAAACCTGTCCTACTTTGACCGCGCCGGTGGGTGGGCCAGATCCGCACCTCCACTGATAGCAAACTACCGTTTTTGCCCCCTCGATTTGATGAATGAGCGGGCAATATACTGTCTTCAAAGAGAGGTCAAACTAAAATATGTCAAATTTAAAGAGAGGTCAAACTATAATATAACACATTTTACAATTAATTAAAAAAAAATTGAAGCCGCTGTCAATTTCAATACCAAAAATGAGGACTGTCAATCTATATTTATCACATCAGATTTAATTTTTTGGTTGGCAACAAGAGTAATAACTGTCTTAAGTATATATAACAATCTTTATTAGTTATAACTAAAGTAACTATTGTCATATGCACATCTTCAAACCCTTTATGCAAAGGGATTCTCATTTTTTCAAAAAATAAGAATTACATGTGGGGCTCACTTCACGTCGAACTTCAACAATCTGAGCTGTCTATTTTATAAGTCTCGATTCATAGATCATCTTTGCAAAAATTCAATTCAATCAGAAATCATTTGCCTATTTAATTATCAAGATAAAATTTAATTGTTTCTTATATAACAAAGTATTCGTTAATTTCTTTGAACCCAATTAGATGTCTTAAACATTTCTAATTTGGCTAATATTTTACAAAGGCGATCTATGAGGTGCAACTTGAAAAATAGACATTCGAATCGTTAAAGTTCAATATAATGTGGACCCCACAACTAATCTCTATTTTCATTATAAAAAAATGAGGATCCATTCCCTTAAAGATTTCCTGCACATCTTACAATAACATTCTTGTATATAATTGATGCCTTTATTAGTATTCTATCATTACATTTGTAACTCCACTACAGATGGTAAGTTTAAGACTAAAGTAAAGTGAATGGTTTCATTAAAGGGAATTGTAATGACTATTATTCACTACATCACTTGTCCACACCACTTAATTTGCCTCTCATAATTTTGTCAAACAATTTATCATCATGTTAGTTATATTCAATAAGATTTGACAAAAAAAAAAAGTTATATTCAATAAGAGTATCTATAAAAGTTATGGAACATTATGGTTAGGAAAAAGGTCAAGTAGAGGAAAAAAACCTTCACTTGACCTTTGGATAATTAGATATAAGACCACTTACTTAATAAATTATGGGGTGTAATATTTACACACTCCTTTTTACTTTTTCTACACTTTTTTTTTTTTGGCCGTCGAATTGGATGAATTGAAGAAGATCAACGGACAAAAATTAACAAGAGATGTGTGAGAAGTAAAAAAGGGTGTGTGGATAACACACTCCTAAATTATTAGATCTAATTCTGAAGATATCGCTTGATTTTTGTTTCACCTAAGCAACTTTTTTTTGTTGTGTGACGTAAGTCATGACAAAAGGTGTAGTTAGTAAACCAGTAAACCACAATTACTGGTTCAAGAATATAACAACCTAATGCTAAGGTTCGTTTGCATAAAGCAAATCAGAAAAAAGTTAGATCCTTTTGACTCATTTGGATCGCTTCCTTGCGTAAATTGATGCTGGACTACACCTAATGCCACAGTGATCGGCAAATGCGACAAGGATCTATGGGTACCCCTTTATAATCTATAAAGATGGTGTATGCTTTTAAAACTTTCATGCCATTGCCAATTTGCCCTGGACATTTCAGATAACTTCACATTAAATACAACTTATATTATCCTCTATTCAAAAGGGAGGCAAACAATGCAATCATTGAAAAGGTTGGGACTCTCATTTGAAACATCACAAGTAAATTAGGGCAACTTAATAACTTGTTCACTACATACACACGCACATATAAATATACTTTTCATCTCAAGGAAGTGCCTTTTGGCTTTTCAGCATTTGTGATAAGGAAATTGATGTCACGCGTTCTTTTGAGTCTGTCACATGTCTTTCTTTATTTGTAGCCATTAAATTTAGTAAATCAAACAAAAATGAATGTGTGTTTATCATTTTTCATCATATAGCAAAAACGTGGTTCTTAAAAATAAACGTATAGTTGCGATTTTGAAGACACAAATGACCTTTCTTTAGAGAGATGTATCTTTTTCATTTTATACTGTTCATTAGCTTGCCTTTGAATTCATAGGAGTGGGGAAATGAAGAAAATGAAAGCGATATATGGAAGATATTATTGTTGTTTGAATAAAGACTTGGACAGGTCAAAATTCGAAAAGGCGTGTTACGTTTTCCTGAAGCCTAAGTGAGGAAATTAAAGGAGACTGCTGAGAGGGACGAGATGAGACACAAATTAAAGATGGGTTCCGGGGGAGCAGCCATTTTAAAATGAAGCTAGCCTTCCTTTTGAGAAATGTTTTCTTGTGACTAGAATATAGATAATACACTATGTGTTTTTATATAAATAGTAAAAATTTGTATTTTGTAAGTTATTAACTTTTTAACACACATATCTATTCATTTATATAATAACACATGATGTACCACTCTGTATTCCGATCACACTAAAAAATATCTCCTTCCTTTGAAGTCAGGACAAAAAGTTTGCAGTGGTCGGCGCAAAGTTAACCCTGATTGAGGGTAAGCACCCATGCATGCATGCAAGCATGTAGAGGTTTGTGGTTTTATCTGCATGACAAATTGTCAATCTGAATTCACAATCGCGCCTACTTCTCTTAGTACTATGAAAATAATGAGACTCTGTACTGTACCATGATGAACTTTTTATCACATGAAAGAAATATAAGCCCAATATATAAAAGATCAATATCGGGCTTCATCTCATAAATCATGTTTACCCTTGCGACTATACATGTTTCGGGGGAAGAGAGAAAGAGAGAGATCTCGATCGAGAAATGGAGGGAAAGCTGATCTATATAAATATGATGCATTTATGCATCATTAATTAATAATTTAATATGGCACATACTCATGATGCATGTACATGCAGATTAATTTAACGAACGAATGAATCAATTTCCAGCAGCAACCATCTTTTGGGGGCTTTGTGACGGTGAGATTGGATTGTTGTGGTGGTGCCAGTTGGAGACGTGTAAGTAGGACTTAATTCTTTTCGTTTGCTTGCCCTTCGATAACGCGCCCCTAATTTTTCCTCGTGATCTCCCTTTGCTCTCTTTTTTCACTAGTTCATCATCCTCTGATATTCCCTGCAGCACCTAATTAATATGTTTAAACAAAACAGAACAGAAAATTAGCTAGGATTTAATTAATAATTAATCAATTCATTAAGCAATATATATAAACGGCTAGGGCTTGTACATTTAGCTATCAATTACCTTGTTGGTATCCCGATATTCCGCTGAATTTGCTGCATGATCTTTAATATGATCAGCATCATCACCTGCAAAATGCTTATGTATTATTAATAGGTTAAATTATTAACTAATGAACAATAATATTATTTAGACATACAAGGCTCACTAATACCGCTTATGGGGGTGTGGTGCCTATCTTCTTCATCAGAGTCGTCGTCAATGCAATAGTCCCGAAAACTGGGGGATCGCGGACAATTAATGAAGCTATCCTCCCTGTCACCACTGTTGGGTAGCATTTGGTCACGATCATCGTCATCAAAATCTCGACGGCCGCCCTGGTAATATTGGCGGCCTCCCTTGTTCGCTGCTGCATGTGCATGTGGCAGCTGCTTCTCCTCCTTTGCGTGCTCTCTGACCTTCTCCACCCGCCCTAATCTCTCTTTCTCTTTCATGTCGTCCTCCTCGGTATAATTGTCATGCATGCCCCGTTCCTTCACGAGTCGATCCAACCTTGAAATGCCGCAACCCATGGCGGCTGGCTGGCTGACTACGACGAGGCGGCTGCGCCTATAGGTATCGATGCACGAGGAGGAGAGACATGAACGGTAAACTTAAGAGAGATCAATCAAGATGGTGTTGCGGAGAGAGCGATCATTAATCCGATCAGCAGCCCGGAATTAATAAATCAAAATAATTGAATAAGATTGATCCAGTCTAAACGGGTCGATCAAGAGAGTACGCTGTCCGACGCGAAGGAAATTAATTAGAAAGAAAACGAGAAAATTAATATTCACGGGAGTTGAAATGAGGGAAGAAACGAACGTTGCGGGGTTAGGACGTTCATAATTAACCATCAACCCTGCACCAGAGGTCCATAGGGATGGGCATGCCCTACTAAACTACGTAAATTGCTTAACTAATTCATAATTCCGTTTCATAAACACACGCGTCTATTTATACATGTTATTTGAAGAAAATTTAAATTTTACTATAAAATTAATAGGTAATATAAGAAGTTGTCCTCGTATAGTTTAGCCATTCACTGACACGACCCTTTATCCTTACATTCTCGAACTATTACTGCTGTATGATAACTTTAATTTGTAGAACCATTAATTAAGAACCCCCTTTGTGCTTGGCCTTTAATTTGTCTTGGACCCGTATATTTACTCTTTAAATGTAATTGTCTTGGATGTTTGACACACTTGTTAGTGCACTCTCTAATAAAACTGTACCCTAATATTATATATATATATATATACACACACACGTGCGCGCGCGCGTGTTGTATTGTATTAAAAATTAAAAATATATTATTTTGTATGTCTAAATAGCATCACGTGTTTGTTCATGAAAAACTTGTGTCAAGGATCAATTAAGCAAAGAGGCTTCAATTACCAGTAGGCTTGTGTTTTTTGATTAGGTAAAAAATCCACAGCAAACGTGATGACGGGCCTTTCTTTTGCCAATGGGCCATTCTTGTTAAGCCTCTTAAAACCATCCTGAGGTTTCTCAAAGTCAGTCTCTGTTTCTTGGCTGTTATATACGTGCACGCACAAAACCTTACGTAGTTGGAATTGAAAATTCCTAAATCCAATGAATATTAGATGCAAAAACCTAGCTTAAGATACTTAATTGGCAACATTTGAATGCTCTCCAAGACAGAGTTAATAGGTAATTTAAAATTTTAAAAGGAAATTTCTGTGCGAAAGGGAAAGATACATCATACATGTATAGGAAGGACCTGTTTCTTCTGGAAATATTTGAATTGAATGTATTGTCCTGGCCTACCACAACGACTACGCCCACTTCACATGTCAGATCACTCGCATATATCCAGATTAATTAATTTCACCTTCTACGCCACTAAACGAGTAACGTGCATAATTTTACTTGCTAATTAAGCCTTCAACTACTGCCACGAGTGCTGCATTCCGCCCCCACTCCTCTTATTTTAGGTAAAATGAGAAAAAGAAGCACTAAAGAACAACTAATTTAACTATAGCAATATCAAATCAGTTATTGGAAAGAGTTTATTTTAAATGAATAGGATGCTCTGCAAGTTTTTGAAAATTTATATCGCTATTTAAATTCAATTTGGCTAGTTCTTCAGCTGCAAAATTACGTTCTCTATGACAATATTGCAAATTGCAACTGCGGTTCTCTTTGATCAAACTTTTGCAATCTGAAACAAGACCATAGAGAGAATAATTAGGTTATGAGAACCATGAACGAGAGAAATTACCAATGCATAATCATTCAACAAAGCGAAAAAACTCATCTTTAAGATTTTCTAGCTTAATGTTATATAAGTAGATAACAATAACATTGTATCCATATTGTCATAAAGATTAATAAGTTGACTTGACGTACTATTACTTTGATAAATAACGTTTTTAGTCATTTTTAAAAACTTTTCCAAACGATCATTTTGTCTTGCCGTGTGACTAAGGTCGAATTGAGTCTTTAGTCTTTGCCTTGCCTTGCTTGAACTACCAAGTAAAATCGCATTTCTCTTGCTTCCGCACTCGACTGACTGCTGTGAGTTTGCATTCCCGTGTGGCCCACTAGGCAGCGGCCCCACATGTCTTATGCTGTGTTGTTCTAGCTACTTCTAATTACGAGGTGATTAATTATTCATAATTAGATTTTTCGTGAGCAGATAGTGAGAATTTCCATGACTTACAAATAAGGGTTGTTAAATTTTAATTCAACAGTTACAATTATTATAACTTTTAGAAGAATCTCCTATTTATGGTTGTTTGATCAAAATTTAATGATCTGTTTTAATAGGTCATGAAGATCCCTACAATTTGTTCAAGAAGGAATCCAATTCCTAAATCTTCAAAACTGTGCATAGTGTATTATGAAAATTAGTGTTTATAGTATCAATGGGTTTTAATGGTAAAATCTTAAATAATCAATAAGACAAAGGCTGTAGGAATAAATAGCAGGAATCTTATTCTCAATCTCCCACGAGAGGTTGCGTTGTCCCAGCTCTGGAAGTACATAGAAAATATTGGGGTGTGTTATCCACACACCACTGTTAATTTCTGTCTATTAAATATTCTTTAATTCATCTGATTCGATAGTCGAAATATAAAAAAATGTGAGAAAAGTAAAAAAAAAATGGATATCACACCACACACCCCGAAAACATTTTGTGCTTTGTTACGTGCCCTTCCCCAACACAACCAACACCCTTCTTTAGTTACGTGATAATCAATTAAACAGTATAATTAATCATCGATCGTATAACTGATCGAAGAAGACAGAATCTTGTTCGTTTTTAAATTCCAATTATTGTATATATTAGGGACTAAAACGCCAAAAGGTCATCCAGCTAGATTCCATAAGGCGAAGCATTTACTTGTATATTATCCAACAGGGTCATCTCCGAATTCTTTTGATGATAATTTTAAAATTTATAAATTGTGTCTGCTTATTGTACATTATGTAATCAATTTTTTTCAAATACTATTTATGTTTACTTTTTAATAAAAATATTTAAAATAATTTCTGACGAACTCGATAGACACAATTCATAAATTTCTAGAATTATCGTAAGAGAATTCAACCATAATCCTGACTCGTATATCAGGGATGGGGTACTGAGTTATGAATTGTATAGAAAAAGAGGGGTGCGAGTGCCAGTCTGCGACTTTCCCCACCCCACATGTGCTCTCTGCCACTACCAACATATTTCTGATTATTTTATATTTACGTGCCATGATTAGATTTAGATAATATAGAAGTAATAAAAGAACCTCTTTTCATTTATGCCCAGAAACCAAAAGGATCCTTTTCCCTTTGTGTCTTTGGATTCCTTTTTCTGGTGTAGCGGACTTGTTGCTTTCTTAGCAATTTATGTACCCTTACATGAATAAATATTAACTATTAACCATCATCATATTATATTGATAGATAGATATGCCCAATTCAATTGGGTCATCTTTTTGTCTCAGAAATCATTTGCCCCTTTTGATAAGAAAAGAGAAAAACTACCTCCAGATTTACTCGGAAACAAATCATATCCCATCTTTGCATTGCACCACTTTATTTTCCTCTCACTATGGTTATATACGGTGATTTTGATCAATTAAATCAAAACTTAAACGAAAAATTATATTTTTACACTAAAAAATTAATACTGATAGTATTCACTTTATCTTTTGTTTTATCCTTATAGTTAAAACTCAAAATTTTCAAACCATTTTTATTAATTTTCCTTAAATACTATAAGAAACTGTCGACGTTAACCACTGATAAGTCTTTTACTTGCAACAATATGAATGCCTCTCCCTTTTGCCTCTTGCTGTTAGAGTGGCCATTCTCATTTAATTTGTTGCGCAAGAGTTGGATTACATGATGAATTACACGGAATTAAGGAAGCTTAACCAAAGCTATCGTGATAGTACTACTGATCTTAAACAAAACAAGATTAATAGCTTAGCTAAATATGAATCCCCATGCTAACACTGTGTCCCTCCTGATCATCGTCTAGCTCAGCATTGTCATTGGAAGAGAGCTCATGAGTGATGTCACTCGAGCATGATGGGGAAGAAAGTGTTGTAAGATCGGGATCCGAACGTCGTGAATGATCATCTGCACAGATGCAATCCTCCATTAATCTCCGAGTCTTCTTGCAGTTTGTTGAGCGTTGAGAAACGACCCCCATATCATCTGATGTTCTTTGAGTAGGCCTTCTCTTTTTCTGAAATATGCGACAGACCACCCAGTTCCCGGATTCCTTTTCCAAAACCTGGGTTGGATTTGCTTGAGAAGCCAACAGCCGGTATTCATGCATGAGCCAACGAGTTTGAGTGGTAGTATTAGTACTCCCATGGTGGTGGTTGCAACGGCGGCGCTTCCTTTCACAGAAAACCAACGTCTTCCGGATCCCAAAAGCTTCATTGGATTCAGAATTATTAACAATCTGCTTCTTTTTGCCAAAAGGCTTCCAGTACCCACATCCAGCAGCTCTCTTGCTGTTGAAGCCAACATTCTTATTCATATTTTCATTGTAAAAGAAAAACCTTTTTTCCCTAACATCACCTGCACAACCCAATAACGACGAACCATGAATTAGCTAGCTAGCCTTGCTTCATAATTTGAATAAACTCCGATATTAAAAGGAAAGTGATTTCCGCACACTTGTAATGATTTATGCTCATCCGTCTTCTTTTATATCTTTCGAACATGAGTAAATTAAAGGATGAAGTCTGCAGAAAGAAAAACAAGACCAGTAAGAAAAACAGCACGAACAAAACTAACCTGGCAAGCCCCAGGGATGAGTTTCGAAGACATCGAACTCTGGAATGATGGAAGCAGGCAATGGGGCGGCACGAATCTTCCTCATCAAGTAGTGAATCACCAGCTCCTCATCCGTGGGACGAAACCGGTACCCAACTGGCATCTTTACTCCTCCATTTATAACATAGTTTTCTTTAATACTTTCCATCTCTCTATCTAGGTTTACCTTAATTGAAGCAGAAGCAATTAGTTGTGCAGGAGAGGAGGAATATCTGTTAGTGTTGGGCAACTGCAACAACAAGAGAGAGATGGAGAGAGCTAGGAAATTAATGGCATGTGTGGAAGTTGATTTAAAAGTTAAAGGCAAAAAGGACAAGAGTTGGGCGGCAGCTGGCAAGCCTGCCGGTTGTGTGCTTGCAGTTGCAGATTCGAGAGTGAGGAAATCAACACACACATATATATATACATAGACAGACCTAGAGGTGTCGTTTTAATAAATAGAAAGGGGCAGTGCAGTGCAGTGCCAGGAAACTCTTGACTCGTAGTTTGACTCGGGAAAGGAATTGGTTGCTGCTTTATTTTGACGGGTCTAGCCGTCTACGTGTTCACAACCGTGTGAGGACTAATTACCTAGCTTTTGGTCAATAAGCATGCTTTTCTTCTCTGTTACTGAAAAGTTAAACGCACTGTTAGCTAATCCCCACGTTTGACACGTTTTGTGCTGAATCTGACATGTATGGGGACCCTTCTTTTTTCTTTTTTTTTAAATTATAATTTTTTATAATTTATATGTTGTTTTAGTCTCGTTCCCCGGTCACCTACTTAAATACGAACTCTCTTGTTCTATCTTGTAATTATATTTCTTCACTTTCCTACTTTGCGGTTGTTGTCCTTCTTACTCTCCTTATGGCTTACAGAAATCTATATAAACTGTACATTTCGTAAATATATTTGATTAATCTTATTTTTCATGATTTCTTGCAAAGTACGTTTCTAGTAATTATTGATTTAAAGAATCGGAGATGTATATATTAGAAGATTTGACAGCATTATATATAGACATCATTTCCATCTACATATAAACCATAATCAGCTCAGGTTTTGAGGAAATAGTTTTGTTTTAACCAAATTGCTACCTATCATATATGGGAAATTTAGAGGCAGTGATTCTTACACACTCTAAATTTGGAATTGAATTCCCCGAGGCAAAGCATTAGAATCCTGCTGATCACACGACACGGACCGTTGAATTTTGATCTAACGGCTATAATTATTATAACTTTAGAAGGGTCTCCTGTTTGTAGCCCGTGAATCAAAAATCAACGGCCCGTATTGTTTACTCAATAAGAACCCAAAGCTTTGCCTTATAGGGAATCAAATTCCTCTAAATTTTATCTCTCACCCATTGTTTTAATTTTTTAATATTTGTTTGCTCTTATTCAAGACTCACTTCTAAGATACGGACAAAATGATGGAAGAGCAGATAAATATTAAAATATTTTAAAAAATGTGTAAAAAGTAAAATAAAGTTCGTAAAAAAGTACCACCCCATTAGAACTGTGCCCCGATCGGTTTTGCATGCCAACTTGGCAAATTGCATCTTGAATAGTGCTTTCTACTGTTAATAGTGTTGTTGGAGTTTTGGACCTTTCAGGAAATTCAAACTCATACCGACCATCAATAATGGATTTTGGGTTGAGAGCGAGAAATGTTAAGGAAATTTTTTTAAAAGTGTGATTATCCGTTATTTTTTTTTTTAACGTTCATTCTCGTGTCACATTATAAAGCATTGTAACAAAAATATGAGATGATAAGAATTCATAAAAAATCACCCTTCTAAAAATTTCCTTAACATTTTTCTAAAAAAATTTCGAACACAACAACATGATTCATCAGATTCAGAGATAACAAATGGCCTCGAAGTTGAAACTGTGAAGAACAGCAGACCGTAAATATGTGTAGGGCGATGCGTGTATTTGATTAAAACACTAGTTTTTTTTTTTTTTTTTTTTTGTCCAAAAGTATAGTGTATTAAATTCTCAAAGAGAGGTTAATGTCTTGGGCCAGGGTGTTAAACAAAAATTCTGGCCCAATACAGTCCCAAACAAAAGTCCTACCCTCTTTAAGCACAAATTTGGCCACCGAGTGAGCAGCAGCATTGCGCTCTCTGGGCACACAAACAAAAGAAACTGACTGCATCCTACGTGCAAGGCTCTCAATATCAAAAAGCAGACAGCCTATCCTATAGTCCGGAGCAGCCTCATTCCTAATCATTTGAACTATAGCTTTAGCATCAGACTGAACAATTACATTTACAAATCCCTGCTCCAAGCAAAATTCCATGGCAGCCCTTATTGCAGCCGCCTCCGCCGCATCTGCAGAATGGAACAACATGTCCCCCGCTCCGCCCGCGCCCTGGAGTACGCCAGCGAAGTCACGGACCACCCAGCCCAAGCCCGTCCTTAACGACTCTTTACACCACGCCGCATCGGTGTTCAATTTGAGTTTGCCAAAACAGGGTTTCTGTCAGGGAGCCATTCGAGCTTCCATCCCCCATGTAGGATATCCCGGTTTAGGCCGGGTGTCCTGGTCTCCCGCACCCATTGCATTTCTGTATTCGTTCAGAGTCCTGTTCCATTCCTCCAGGAGCTCAAGTGGTTGCCGATGTCTTCCATTGAAGATCTCATCGTTTCGATTTTTCCATATCCTCCACAGTCCAAAAACAAACTCTTGCAGTAGTTCGGCACTTTTATCTAGCTCTGCAACCTGGTTGTAGAAGTTGCTCCAACTTTGTAGGAAGTCGGCACCCTCCAACCTAAGGGAGTCGATCTGGAGCGGAGAGCAGAACCAGAATAAGTGGTTGGTCTCACACCTGAAAAAGATATGATTCTCCGTTTCATCAACCTGGCCGCACATCCCACAGACATTGTCGACTCGCATGTGCCGGCGTTTAAGGTTCCGCCGCACAGCCAACGCATGGTTGCAGCATTTCCATATGAAAAACCTCATCTTTCTTGGGACATCCAGGCTCCATATCGTGTTCCAGAGCTTACTGTTTTTGTTCTTGTCACTTGTCGATCCATGACCCCGCTTACCGAGTCTGCCATTTTCCATAAGCTCTATGGCGATGCCGTAACCAGACTTGACCGAGTATACCCCGTTGGTAGAGTGGAACCATCACAAGGAGTCACTGTCACCCGTTCTGCTGATCGGGATGCTTAGGATTAATTTCGCATCCTCCCTATTGAACCCCGTCTCAATCAGCTTAGTATTCCAAGTGCCGGTCCCCTGAGTGAACAGGTCACTGACATACTGCGCATCTAAGCTGGCCTCGGTCCTAGCACAGAAGGTGGTCGGCTTCGGTACCCAGGGGTCCTCCCTAATGTTAATAGATTTTCCATCCCCCACCCGCCAGAATAAACCGTTTTCCAGCACCTTCCTAGCTTCGAAGATGCCCCTCCAGCCCCAGGAGGTTTTCAGTCCAACCGTGGCCTCCCGGAAGCTCTTCCCAGGATAATATTTATCCCTCATCACATTTGCAAGCAGAGACTCGGGGTTCTGAATTAGGCGCCATCCGATCTTGCCAAGGAACGCCAAATTAAAACACTGAATATCTTTGAAGCCCAGCCCCCCTTGGCGTTTGTGCTGTAGGAGACGCCCCCAGGATATCCAGTGAACCCCTTCTTTTTTTTCACCGCCTCTCCACCAAAAACTACGTATGGCTTTCTCAATGTCTCTGCACACACCAATTGGAAGCTTGAAGCAGCTCATTGCATGATTTGGCATGGCCATCGCGACAGCTTTGATAAGAGTCTCCTTCCCTGCTTGACTTAGAAATTGTTCTGCCCACCCTGTCATTCTAGCCTCAATTCGCTCCCGAACATTCTCAAAGACTGTTTTTTTCGAATGACCAAAATCAGCAGGAAGTCCCAGGTACTTTCCAAAGCCCACTTTGCCGTGAATATTCAGAGTTTGCTCAATAATCGCCTTGTCACATATCATATTTTTATATTACATTTCTATACTACCTTAAGTGGTATTTGATGTAAACAGTCATATCATTTGAAAAATTTGCAAAATGAAGAAAAAATACTCTTCATATACCACAATCATCATTTAATTAACTAGTTTTTTTCTTAATTATTAGCTTATTAAATAATAAACTAAATTTAAAATTTTGATTAATTTAAATGATATGACAGTGCAGATCAAATACTATCTGAAATGGTATGAAAATACGATACAAAAATATAATACGAAAATCATTACCCTTATTAAAAAATGCTCCACCTTGTGCCTTGTAGTGTGGTCTTGTCTTGAAATTTGAAACACAGATTGTGGTGCTGCTGTGAGATTCGTTATCATGTGGATGTGGAGAATGGAGATGCCCATTAATTACTACCCTTGTCAATTTAACTTTGAATTAATTCATTTTCTTCTTTCAAGAAAGAAGCTACAAGACTGTCCAGGCTGTTTGCATATAACTCTAGAATTTAACAGTTGGATCCATTTAAAAAGGCAATTTAATGATTTCTACAGTAAAATTGATGCCTAAATAGTACAAGGATTCTTCTACTTCTGCAAATTTGTGGGTCGTTTCAATAATTGTCATAATCGACTCTTATTCATCGTCTACACAATTGAGAGCATCTTTAAAGAAGATGTTAAAATGTCACCATAAATTATAACAATAAAAAAAAACTACACTAATATTCTCCAATCGAAATGACAATTCTTATGTGACGATGACATAAATTGCTGTCTGACTTAATAGGATTTTCAAAATTAATTATTAATATTATTTTATTAAATTTTTATTGGTTTAATTATTATTATAATGAATGCTGTTGTTGACCCGTGCATTTGTTTGTTGATCGGTGCAGTCATGGCTCCTTGGTGCATTTGATGAACGGTCCCGATTTAATAATTATTAAATATCTGTAATTAAATTTTTATTAGTTTAATTATTTATTTTATAATGTAATATAATAATAATTTAATTTGACATATTCGGTGGAGAGTAAAACTTTCAAATATGTTAAAATAACACATAAGCTGTCAAATTTAAATTTTATGTTCAAAACTTGACACCTCTTCCGAAAATGCTCTGAGAGGGGCATTTCCCACTTGAATAATATTTGTCTTTGGAGAATATGCTCTTTCTAAAAAAATAAATTAAATTATTTACGCATGTATAATAAAACCTCAAGTTTAAGATTGGGCTAAAGGCATATAACAAAGCCCAGATTACGATTGGGCTGCAACAATTTAGGTCAATTCTAACAAAAAACCCGGGTTCATTTATGTTAATGCATTCCTGCAATTAGAGGATTTGCTCCAATAGTTACATATATTTAATAAAATTATTATCTGACAATTAAATATAATTCATGTGAATATATGTAATTAATACAATCACCACTTAACCGTTGTGATGGTAATTGTATTATGTGGTAACAAAAATCCATCGTCCTTAGTCATGACGAATTTGTACTTACAAAACAATCAACACATCTGATCAAAGATTAAAGCCATATGTGCCTACGAGGTGGAGGGAGGAGGCTTAGCCAATGGACTTCCGATACCTAAGTTAGTTTTTCTGAAAAGAGTGAGTGTTTAGGTCTTGTATGTGTAGCAAAAAATACCAAAATTAGGTATAGATAGAGGTACTTATAGGAAGAGGTAGCCAACCATAGTGTTAAGGAGTAGCCTTACAAATGGCGGCATCCTATTGGAACCAAACCATTTGGTTTTGGTTCGGTTCGGTTTCAAAGGATTTTGGTTTTAATAGGCACTACTTTTGTTTTGCTTTCATGCAATTCAACAAAAAAAGAATGTTGGTGTTTCAATTCAAGTCACTACTTCGAAAATTTGATCGTTCAACCCCTTCTTGCTCTCTTTTCTTTTGGAGACTTACTCTTCAGAGGTTTATGAGGCCTTTGAGCTTGTGGATGAGATTGAGAAGGCATTCGAGCTTGAGAATGCGATACCCATAAAGACTTTGGACTTTGTGAAAGTGAAACTGATGGATGAGAAATCATTAAACCTTATGAACTAGAAGCGTGAGATTGCCTTGTAGCTTCTTGTTGTGGTTGTAGATTATGAGTAAGAGAAGCGATGCTTAAAATTGAATTGGTCAACTCTACACAACACAAAAATATAAACATATAAATTACGTAGTTGTTATAAACTTTAAAAAGCCTTTTTTTTCTTTGTATTGCAGTTCGGTATTAGATATTAAGAACCGAAACAAACCTTTTTTTTTAACTTACAATTTGGTTTCAAACCGAAAACGTTTCAAGACCTTAAAAACCGAACCGGTCAATGCCGTTTGGTTCGGTACGTGTAGTTTCGGTTTTCAGTTTCAAAACCTTGAGAATACAGAAGTTGCATTTTGTAGGAAAGTTTAAAAGTTTTGAATCAAAATCAATAAGAATTCAATGATGCTTATACGAGATATCAAATATCAGCCAACATCATTAATGTTCTAAATTCAAAGATTTTCTTTTTATATTATACAAGATTCGTTCATTGAATCATTTTATACATCAAATATTTAATGAAAAAATTAATATCTACTAAATTATAATGCATCAATCGAACAAATAATTTTTTTGTATTGACAAAAATGGATATAACCTTTAATCGACGGGATATCCATTACCTAACAAGTATGGTTATGGATAGTCCTCCGGAGTTAATTTGCTTTTATGAATATAATTAGTTTTTGTGGTTATGACGATGGATATAGTATTTTTATACCTAAACTGAACTGGAGAGAGAGAGAGAGAGAGAGAGAGAGAGAGAGAGAGAGAGAACATACTGCTGATGCTCAACTAATTAACATAAAACTTTCTGTTCTGAGATACATATGGAGGAGCGCACAACTAAAGTGTATAGGATTTGTGACTCTCACGGAACTAAAGTATATGTACAACAATACTGCATATATTCTGATGCGACAACCTCCACAACCTGATTAACGAGTATGCATATGCTTATGCCCCCTAATTTAATTTTACAAAGGAGAAAACAAAATCTTGAAAACAATCTCAAAGCTCAATCAACTCCGGAATCAGCTTCAATAGAAAGGAAAGCTCCCTCTCTGAGAACTCCGGCTTTGATTTCACCTGCATTGCCCCGGCTTCTTCCAACAAACGCTTCTCCCCGTCTTCCTCCGCCCCACCTAACGGCTTAATCATATCCGACACTGCCTCCGTGATCTCTTTCACAAAATCCACTATCACTCCCTCGATCCCCATTAGGTATTGCATGTAAACTGCTTCCGGCACATTGCTGCAATTTCATCATAAACTTTAGAAAACTTTAACGAAAAACCCATAGTACTGTTCACTTTAACGAAAAAACACATTTTTACAATAAAAAGTCAATTAAGATACTATTCACTCTACCCTTTATTTTATTCTCATTTTCGTAAGTTTTTCTTAAATTTTATGATCAATTTACGGTCATTCACAATTTTTGAAATTCAACTCTATCTCAAATTCATTAAGCAAACAGAATTCCGGAAGCTTACTTCAATTTGCCGTAAGTTAGGAGTGAAAGCTTGGCCTCTTTGATCTTGGCTACCGCCCCGGGATTTCTGAACACGCCTTTAACCTCGGACACAATACCTTGTAAACCACCCTCCAAACACACTTTTATCGCCTCCTCCAAAGAATTCCTTCGCACATCATAGTAAAGTTCAGTCCCACCATTTGTTAAGAAAAAGACCTGCCATCATCAATTCATTCAGCACAATAATTAGTAACTCGTTACATTTGACATCGATCGCATTCAAAAGCAAATTACACAAGACAAAAGTGCTTACAGGGTAGGTGTTCTGCAACTTTTTAACCAACAGGGCCGCATCAGGTTGGAAGCTTGAGAAAATGATCGGCCTATCTCTGCCGTACTCAAACACCACCTGTTCCACAAAATTATATACCAGATGAGCACAAGCATTATCGAAACAAACAATTAGGCCTCGTTTGGCGCCTAGGATTTAAACTCGGATACAAATTTAGACACACAATGATCGATGGACGTACTTGCAAGACGGAGTGAAGGACGCGGAAGAGATAGTCCTCCTGGTAAACAATGTTGTCATCGAATTTCAGCTCGATGTTAAAGCCGAGAGATGGGTCGACCAGCTCAAAGGCCTCTTGGAGCGTGCAGAGGGGGTCATCATTTTCGACATCCCATTTTACTATTCTACCATCTTTGGTTTTCCTCAACAGTGTCTTTCCTTCCTTCCCCGGCTCTCTTTGTGGACCGTAATTTAGGAATTCGGAGAGACTCAGTTCGTTAATTCTCCTCTGAAACACAGTCCCCTGATGAAACCAAAATTTAACTTGTAAGTTGAAAATTAATTACTAATGATCATAAAACGAAAAGTAAAAAGCAAATGGAGGGTGGAGAAATTAAGCTTACATTTTCTTCGGAGAGGATGAAGTCGTCGTGGAAAATGACCGGACAGTCATCTTTGGTTACCTGCAAAAACCCACCACCACTTTCCTGCTTCAGTTTTTTTTCCTTACTTTTTTCTTCTTTTTTTTTTCCTTCATTCACCTCCATTCTTTTTAGTCCAATTTCCAAAGATTAAGGAAGAAAAAAATGCAGAAAACGAGATAATCAGTACCATTTCAAACTCAAAAACAAGTTTCCGGAAACAAAAAAATACATAAGACTTTGATATTGATTTAAGAGTTTCTTGAACCCCACCTAGGAAATTCACCAAAAATAGAAAAAGAGCCGAAATTACGGAAATACCCTAAAACCCAGAACCGGATTTCACTACTGACCCGACCAAGATTCAAACTTTCGACCCCAAAAAATCAAACTTGCTACTCATGCAAATGCCGACAAAAAAACCCGCGTACGCGGCGACAAAAAAATGCAGGTGGGGTTCAAAGTTTCGGCAAATTCACTCGAATAAAAAACGATATACCCAAAAAGCCCACCCACGTTGGGACCGTTGGTTTGATTGAATTGAGAAAAGAGATTTAAGGCCTCACCTGAACATCGAATTCGACGAAATCGATGGGGAATCTGGCGGCGGCGTTGAAGGACATGATGGAGTTCTCTTTAATGGCTCTCATTCTCCGATCGGACGACTGTAGCGCGTTCATTCCGTTCCCTCTGTGTCCGATCACTAGAAACCTGGGTATCCTCGGTGCCGCCCGATTCATCTCCGCACCTATAGACACAATATTATTCAAATTAACAACCTTCTTAATTTAATGAGAAGATCATAAACTAATTAGAGGACCAATTAATCAAAGATTATACCTTTGGCGAAGCGGGAGGAGTAGAGCGCCATAGAAGCATTTTCCGGCACCTGATCGAGATTCGGGACGTCGGAGACGTGGACGGCCTTGAGAGCCATAATGTTTAAGGTTAAACAAAAAAAAAGGGGAGACGAGAGAGGATGCTGGGAAGCGAAAGAGTTGTGTAATACGTTGATGGAAGCACGAGTGTGGGAAGAAGGAGGGGGTATTTAACCTTTTATTTTGGAGGAGGAAAGGAGGAGGAATCCTGCTCCCACGCCAAAGGGGAGGGGATTTGTCCGCAGCATATTCCCTCCCATCTTCTCATATGCTCTGGATATTCCATTATTCCTACGCGCTTTTCACCAAATATCCCGCGCGCTATTGGTTTTTTTTTATTCCCTTAATTCATCCACCATGTTTTCACATGACTAATCATATTCATACTATATTTTATATCATATTTCTACGTATTATGTTTTTATATTACATTTTTATATCAATTTAGGTGGCATCTGATGTGAACAGTCACATCATTTGAAAAATTTACAAAACCTACAATCGTCATTTAATTAACTAATTTTTTTTAATTATTAGTTTATTTTAAAAATTTGATTAATTCAATTATACTTAATTTCCCTTTCATCTTTGAATTTTTTTTTTCTTCCAAATAATAGTTGTTTGGAGATTCCAGTATTGGGAGTTTGAAAAAGCAATTTACAACTTATACTTGCACGGTTATGTTCCTAATTACTTCCAATTGTTGTAAGAAAAAACTCCACTACTATTGAGTTAGGCTAGAAATTAAGTTATGAAACGATATCGATATTGGACTGTTGATAAAATCAGTACTAATCTCTCAATGATAAGGGTGAAGATGCATCATGCATGATGTGTAACCACGGTAGGCTTATCTGTGCAGCCCTCATATTCTATCGTAAACTAATAAGAACGAGCCCAATAATACAGTTTCCCCAACCAACAACATGCATGCAATCTCATTATACACGTCGCCATAGAGGGTTTGCGTTCAGCATTTCCAAAATTTGACGGGCCATCCAACTTTTCTCAAACTATGCCCCTCTCCCATACCTTTACGTTTCATACTTATGATACAATTTTCTTGACCTATTATTCTACAGTAATGCTATTTATACCGTGCTTTAATATCATATTTCTATACTACTTTAGGTGGCATCTGATGTGAATAGCCACATCATTTGAAAAATTTGCAAAACCCTAAGAAAAGAAGGACAAAGACTCCTCGTATACTACAATCATTATTTAATTAACTAATTTTTCTTTATTATTAGTTTATTAAATAATGAAATAAATTTAAAAATCTAATTAATTCAAATGATGTGGCTGTCCGCATTAAATGCTACCTAATGTGGTATGAAAATATAGTATGAATAATATTACTGATTATTATATTATTGGAATGAAATGTTATAGTGACATGGTGTATATGTGATGTGCAAGTTATTCTTTTGTATATATACACACACGTAAGCATGTGTGTGTGTGCCCGTCTTTACCTAATATGCATGCATACAGATTACAAATAAAGGGGGAAATGAAAGGAATAGAAGAAAGGTTGTTTTTTTTTTTTTTTTGGAAATACGAAGTTAATAACATTAACCGGGTAAAGATGCCAGAGAATAACAGAAGGCCTACAGTGAGGCGAACATAAAAACTACTACTAAGCGAAAGTAATGTGAGGAGGTACAAGGAAGGACGACGCCGCATCTAATGCTAAAAGCGTCCATCCTCACACTACCAAGGCGACTAAGGAGGGCAAGGAAGCCCGTCATTACAAAGAACATGCACTAGGGAGGATGGCGGTCGATCAATCCAAACCTAATTAACCCATTAATAATTAGCGGACGCTATCACTAGTTTTCTATGGAGTTGGATGGTGACTAAAGCAAAGAGAATCTGGTCCCATTTGTCATCACAAATTACAGTGGGCATTGGGAGCGATTGATGAAGCCAATTTCTTTCTTTCTTTCTCTCTCTCATCTCATCTGATCGTACGTTATTTTTCTGCAGAAATCTATCTTTTGATTTGTCTTGTTTCGGATTTTAATTAATTAGGTCATGGAATTCCAATGCGGCATTACCTCTCTCATATTGCATGCTTAAATTAAATTATTACCGCATTTTCTTCACTTTAATGAATCAGATTCCATATATATATATATATATATATATTAAGGGGAGGGATTCCTATTTAAAAATAAAAATAAAGACACTTTCTCTACCGTTGGATTTAACTTTAATTAAATTGTGTAGCCTGTGTTTTAATTCCTCCCCTTAAAAGCCCTATATATATATATATACAGACAACTTAAGGGGAGAGATCCCCATTTTTTTGAAAAAAATGGGGACACGCTCCCTACCGTTAGATTGACTTTAATGAAATTGTGTGGCTGAGATTAAAACACAGGCCACACAATCTCAACCACACAATTTCATTAAAGTTAAATCCAACGGTGGAGAGCGTGTTTCCATTTTTTGAAAAAAATGGAAATCCTTTCCCTTAAACCTATATACATATCGATCATGCATGTCGGAGAAACATGCTTGAGAACTTTATTAGAATACTAGCTTCCAGCTAGCTCGCACTTTTTCCTAAAAAATAAAACGCATCGTATCATGATCCGTGATCATTTCACAAATTTTACTTCACTCACAAACCTAAGTACTGCTATTGACCTCTTCATTTGTAAGCACTGACGCATGCATTAAGGGGCGGCCGCGGGGGGGGGGGGGGGGTGTCAACGTCCATAGACATTTTAAGTGTTGATCTTTTGAATTTCGGTGAATGTTTATAGATGACTTGAGTGATGTCCCTTTAAAGGTTAGAGTTACCCTTCATATATGCCATTCAACTGCTTGATAAAATGCATTAGAGATGTGTTGCCCCTTTACAGTCTAGTCATAATATTATTTACCTTTGGCTTGTTTGTTGGTTGTGATTACAATTGTTGGTAGAAAAAAAAACCAAGTAAAAAACTATCCAAAAATGCAAAGTAAATGAAATGGTGATATTAGAGAATAACAAAGCATCATCATTCATGGACAAACATATTAATGTGATGCAATGATACCAAACATTGTTAATGTGTTCAAGATAAGTGTATTTTTTTTGTTAAGCATTCATATGGGAGCAGCCTTGGAACATGATAATTACCAATACAAATGAGGCATTAATAGGTGTGCAATATGCTTTTCCAAATGACTTCAGGCATTCCAAGACTCGATGAAATGACAATATGCATGCTATTTTTGTTTAAAAAAATTGCGCGTTGCGTGCGCTATTCTTACTAACTCCTCTAATATTATTTCTTGGATCCGCCACTATTTTTAAATGAAAGGTTTTCGCTTTGATTATCGCTAAAGACGAATTTGAACCACATTATTATTAGTTCATTGTGAGGCTTAGCTTACTCTCCCTAATGTAGATACTATTGTTTTGTTAAAAAAAAATTGTCACTTTTGACTATTTAAGAGTAATGCATTCCTTTTATAATGTTCATCATATTTAAGGTGTCATTCCCTCTATAAATATCAATTACAGTTTGACATGTATACTAAAATATCTAAATAAAATAATTAGGAGTTGGAAGGCATATAAAAACCTATTCCTCCAAGATGAATGGTGCCAAATTTTGTCCCGATTCAATAACGCAGTACTATGTAGAGAAAAATTTATACATGACATTGTACTATTAGGTTGCCCATTGTATAGTTTTGTCAAACTCCTCTTTTCTTTAGTGCTAAATATCGATGTACTAGAAAAAAGAGTAGAGGGCTTTTCCTCATGCTTTCTTTGGGCTTTTCTTTGGGTCAAATTGAAGCTGTAGAATAGCCCAGCTAAATTTGTGTTGTGTTCTCATCTGATTGGGCTCACTAGGTTCAGAAAATCCAAAGACTGAAAGGAAACTGATTGAATCTGTTCACAAACTACCCAGTTCCAATTCGACTACGTTAGTACTTTCCCATTTCGTTTTTCTTGTTCGATGCACTATAAGATTTTAAAATAAGAAAAATTAATGAAAATGATTTAAAAACTTTGAGTTCAGACGATAAGAACAAAATAAAGAATAAAATAAATAATACTATGATTTACTTTTTAGTATAAAAATATAATTTTTCGTTAAATAAACAGTACCAATAATTTTTCGTTAAAATTCTCTTTAAAATATCATATTGGACAGGCAGGAGCTTTTCCAAAACTTGAAAATCACTTTATGGGACTTATCAGTCAATTTAACTTATTTTTCGTGTCATTTTAGTGGCACTATTCTTAAATATCTATATTTCTGTAAATACCAAACCAAAAATTGCCGCCACAAAAATAAAAAAAACAAAAAACTTAATGTTTGGTTTTTGGTATGAGCTATTACAGAGCTGAAGCGAAGCATTGGCAACTGTACAACTCCAATGACACCAACACAACACAACGGCTACTGCCCTCTCATTCATTCAAAATATCATAAGCTCTAATTAATATAAGTAGCTCTCCCAAGGCAGATGTGGTGATTTTAATTCCACACATTATTATAATATTGACGGAAAACAACTTATATAAAACGAACGTGGTTTGATGTTTTCATCTACTGATGAAGTTATGAAGTGCTGTATGTAAATAACTAAATATTTCTCTACATGTTAATGCCCTATTTAACTTGAACGTCATGTGATAATGAACTGGTTTCATATAGATTCTTTCTCATTGCAAGGAGGAGGAGAGGCTATTGAAATAAATAAACAAACAATACGCAATGGGAAGAAGAAGAAGATAAGATGAAGAAAAAGCTGTCTGCCTCTCTCTCTCTCTCTTTCTGAGGAGGGGACTGAGAAGAAGAAGTTGAAGAAGTGAGCATTAATGGCGAAGACAGAAGCATTAAATATTTCAAGGGCTAAATTAATTGGTGCAAGTGTCTGTTGGCCCCCTTCAGGCTGCCTTCATTGCTCCCCCCCCCATCTACCTTCTCTCTCTCCCCCCTCTCTTATCCTCTGCAACTGCAACCTACCTCTTCCATCGCTCATTTATTGCTCTCTCTCTCTCTCTCTCTCTCTCTCTCTCTCTCTCTGGCCAGACCGCCAGTCACTGGGCTGTATTCAATTGATTCATGCCAAAGGTGAAATATTATACGAGATATTCCCATAATCTTTTATACAAAAATTCCACCATGCATGTAATAAACATGTCATCCCAGCTCCTTAATTTCCATCCAAGTAAAAAGACAGTAACTTTTAAATATGGTTTATATTATCTTATTACCGTCTTTGTTGCCTCCTCCTAACTGCAGCTTGTTGAACTCGGAACCCAGCTGCTGAGTGGAACTTGAACTTGACTCGGGCATCTTCGACTTTGAGCTGCCTGATGACGATGAATCAGTAGAAGCACTTAGACTTAAGCCTGCTTCTGCTTCTGAAGAAATGCCCTTCATTGCCATCACTTTTGTTGGTGAGGAGGGTCTCACTGGTGGTGCTGCACAAACTGGGATCACCGATCTCATTTGAACTGCAGGTGCAATATTCCTGTGAGGACTTAACCCTCCACTATACATGTGGAATCCACTAGTCCGTCTTTCTGAAATCTTGACACCAGGCGCGGCCTTAATTGGACCGGACAATTCAAAAGCGCCAAACTTTCCGGCAGTAGACAGAGGAAATTGCCTGTATGGAGAACCTGAACCAAATATACCACTTGAATTTGAACCACTAGAACCCTCCGTTCCAATACCAAGCCATTCTTCCTCATCCCTTTGGTGCTCTTCCAATGGAGGTTGGATAACTTGTGAACCTCCCCTCGCATTCACTTGTACTGGGATTGGCCTATAGTTGGATAACGGCGGGTAGGAAGGGGACTTGTCTTTGTTGAGCATTGTAGTTGGCGGCAAAATCTTCGAGGCGGTTCGAGGAGGAGGTGGAGGAAGAAGAGATGCAAAAGTGTTGTGCTTTTGAACTGTTGAAACTTGTGGAACCAAATCTGTTAACAGATCTATCAGCCTCCGGTTTTGATTCTGTAGAGAGCTAGTACTACTACTGGACGAAGACGATGACAACGACAACGACGACGATGATCTGACCATTCTTCTCCTTGCTTGAATTGGATCCCTCCTCCTCATAAATTGCTTGCTATTATTATTGTTGCTGTTATCATCTTTGGGTCTAAAATTTGAGAGCAACCTCGTCACAACCGCCTGCTCTTCTTCTGCTTCTTTGTTTGCGAAAAAACCCAGGTCTGGAATTGCACAAAGATAATAAATTTCATGAAGCAGTTGCATAATGCTAATCAAAACAGAATATGCAGAGAATACACATACTTCTTTTCAGGGCAGACCAGGCTGCAATTGCAGCATTCTTCTCTGCTTGCTTCTTGGTTTTGGCCGGCTCGCCGGTAAAATTCATACCGGCAAGCTCCACGGTACACGTAAAAACCGGGACGTGGCCGGGACCTGATCTTACAGTGGTGTACACAGGGAGCTTCAGCCCAGCTCTGTGAGCTGTTTCTTGAAGGAGGTTTTTGTAAATTCCAGTTTCATCCTTCACATATGTATATAACATAAAACTCAAGCAAAAAACTTGCTAATTAATTAAAAATTTAAACGTAATTTTAAAAAAAAAACAGAGAGGCTTTTGGTAGTTGTTAAAGAAAGTAATGAACTTACAAGAACTCTGGCAGTGAGAGACCTGGAAGGGCCTCTGGTGGAGAGTTTATTGAGGGCAACTTCTGCAGCTGCATGCTCCGCCTGTCTCAGTGTGGTGCAGTAGGCCGGGCTTTGGAAGATCTCGCCGTTGAAGTTGACGGAAGCTTTGAATCTCGGCGCATGATCGGGTCCTTCTCTGGTGCAGGCATAGGAAGGGAGGTTGAAACAGCTTCTCTGCGCAAGCTCCTGCAGCTGGTTCTTATACATCTCCTTCAAAACACACAAATCCATAAAACCATCAAACCTCCCACAAAACATAATTAGAAGAAAAAACCACCATTTCAAATGGCAAAAGATACAAAAAATGCTAATTAAAATAGCTGAGAAACTTACATGTAATTCAAAGCAGGAGCCTTTAGAGGTATCAAGAGTGAAAGATGACCAACAAAACTAGATGTGAGTGACCAGAAGATTTTTCAGTCAGTCCTACATTGGCTGCCTCTGAGGACAAAAGCATCTAATAGTAAATGTCTTCTGAGGGAGGAGGTGGAGAAGAGAAGAAGAAGAAAGCGAAAGAACGAAATGAATTGGTGAAGCTTTAATTACTCTTGGCTCCTCTTTACGTTCCTTTTCTTTATTTTATTCAAAAATTTTGAGATTTTTTTACCGACGAGGTAAGTGTACAAGATTATTTACTGTGTTATTAATTCAAATCAAATCTTTTCCCATTACAGAGCACAGTTTTCTAGCAACCAGCATTGAGGAGGAACAAGGTATTAAATATCGATGATATTAAAAATATCGATAGTCCAAAAACACGAAAATTTCGATGAAAATATCGAAATATTATCGATATCGATAAAAATTGAATAAAAACCATGGACATTGTAAGAAAAATTTAGAAATTTTTATTGAAACTTTTCAGGATGTTTATTTAGTCAATTATCTATTAGTTCATCACAAAAAATTGGAAGGAAATGCATTGCATGATGGATTTAACTGATTTAAGTTGATTATATAGCGAACTGGCAAACATTGTGAGTGTAGAAAATATGTAAATATTTTAGCATATTTTCACAAAAACATAAGTGCTATGGTGGTCAAAGTGTTTAACCCCTTAATTTTTTAAAAAATTAACTAAAAGTCCAAAAAAACTTCTCTTTTAATGGAAGTAATACACAGTTTTGGAGAAAAATAGAGACCATATCATGAACCATATTCTATATCTGCATCTGGTGTTTATTAACAAATTAACAATGACAGCGTTCGACAGCGTTCGACAGCGTTCGGGTTTAAGGTATGAATGCATTTAAACATCACCTTGGTTCCATGGCCAGCGCTTTCTCCGGCTTCTGGCCATAACGTTGACCGGCCTCTCACAATTTGACTTCGGAGTTGTTTCATAATATAAATAGGGTTGTGTGAATTCAGAGTTTTTTAATAGTATAAATAGGGGTGTGAGAAGCCTATTAATAATCTCTGTCCGTTAATCTTCTTCTATTTATTCGATTTAATGGCCGAAAATTAAAAAGGTGTATAAGAAGTAAAATGGAATGTGAATATCACACATTTTTTTTTGTTGGTGATCTGGATTAGAAAAATGTAATACAAGTGTATAGTTTAATTGCAAAATTTACGGTAGCGAACGTTAAATTTAGTCCTGGGGAAGAGTGTACATTAATCTCACTGACCTACATTGTTTAAAGAGCTTTTATTTTATGCAGAGCAAACGTGTGAAACTTCAATTCAAATTGCCCGAGTCTCGAAACCAAAAACTAGAGATTTTGACTTAATCACGGCCTATTAGAACCGCTTTTAGTCCCATTAATAGTAACAACACGTGACGGTGCAACAATAACTCACAATATAGTTGGTGATGGTGTAACAATAACTCGCAATATAGTTGGTGAACGAGAGAGGGAGAGAAACTCCACAATGGCAATACAATTAGGAACTAACTAATTCCACGAATGCAATACAAAACAAGAAAGCTCACTCATCATACAACACACAACTCCCTCCTAAATTGCACAATGGCCAAACCCAACACCTTACAAGAAAAGCCCCTTCCCCGTATTGCACATAATATTAATGGTGGACTTAAATGGCCGCGCACGAAAACAAACCGCCACTCTGCAGGACAATCAAATCTTCCGTTTCGCTAGTCTGCTGGTCTGTCGCATTTTGGTTGCCTATGTATGTCGGTTGTCGTTCGTCAGGCCACCGCTGCTGCTCCCGCCCATGCGGTTCGGTTCCCCGACTCTAGCTGCCAAGGCAAGAACTTCTGGGGACATTTCCCAACTTCCACTTTTCCTTCCCCAGCTGGCTCGCCTGGGATGCATTCCAGCACGATCCACAGTTTCATCTACTGTCGTCCTTATATCTGGGGATACTTCACTTAGTTCACCATCTTTTACATTCACGCGATCACTGCCGTTATGCTGCCCTTCGTAATTATCTCCCCCAGCACTCATGTCACCCCACACAGTTTTTCTGCCCATTTCAATGTCCTCCACAGCCTTTCCCATATTTGGGCTCATAAAACCCCCACCCCCCGATCGAGGAGGTAACGCCGGTTCCCTTGGCACCTTGTCCCTGAAATGGTTCTTAGACTTGGGAATGGCGGTACAAAATATCTCCTTGAAATTGTTGACAACTCCTTTGTTATAGGGGTTGGCTCGCCTATCATATCGGTACCGGAAATTCTCATATGTAGTCTGTAAAAACAATGCACACATATATAAGCTACTGCTCATGCTAATATACGTATCACACAGATAAAGTTCTATGCTAAAGGGTTGAGAAAGTTCAAGATGGGTATCCTCACCTGATTTGTACTGATGAGATACAAATGGAAGGCAGTAAGGCCACCAACAAACCACATCGATATGAAAGTGTAAACAATTAGCACAATAGATGCCGGAGTTTTAATCATTGCTTTCCAAATCGTTGTCTCCTCAGCTCCCATGATCCTTCTAACGTACACCCAGCAGAATGCAAAAACGTATATACAAAGAAGAGTCGTGTTGAAGACAAACATGAAGAAGAATCGATAGTTCCTCTGCAACCAAATTGGTGAATATTCAGATTCATTTTCCTTACACTAAAGTTTCACGCATCAAGTATCATTTGAAAGGAGACAACTGAGAAGCAATCATATAAGTAACATGGGTTAATTAAATCAAGCCAAATCAAGAAACATGTACCAATGACTGTACCTTCTATATTAGTCATAGTAAGTCTTTTCACAAGCACAAACATTTAACCAGATAAGCTAAAGGACATCTATGAAAACGTTTAAAAGTCCAGTCACTTTGTGAAGTCCATGTGAAGATTTATATATTCCAAATCTTTCGTACATTACTACAATAACGATGGATAGTGCAAAAGCATGCACACATGTGTATGCATGCAAGAATGCATGAATGTACGATGCATGGATAGTACAAAAGCATGCACACATGGTGTGTGTTCAATCCCACAAGTGTGCCTGTTTGTCTCAATTCATATTCATTGGCAGAGGAATTAGAAAACATGAGTCTAATGAAAGAATTACTTACCAGACCAATACACTGACCAACCCAGGGACAATGGTGATCGAATCTTTCTACACAGTTGTTGCATATTGAACAGTGGGAGCAGCGAGGAGGTCTATAAAGCATACAAGTATCGCAATACTTGATCTTGACAGGGATTCCATTCACCTCAACTTCTTTGATGCGAGGCAAGCGCAACTGTGGAGTTTGTCCAGCCCCACCTTCTATATTCCCATCAAATCCTTCAGGCTCTGGGGGGTGTGTGTTACGGGGAATTATACCAGGATCTCTTCCAGAAGTAAGCAGGAGAAGAACTAAATCCTGTAAATAGAACATTGCGTCAGCATTTTTCACAAAGTGCAAATGCATCGACATTTGTATAGTTATATCACTATATCCACCTGCTAATGGGTGCTTCTGAAGGAACAATTTTACTAGAAACTGCAGAACTTATTACAACAACTCTACAAACGTAACTGATTATCATTTACAAGATTCTTAACGTAAGAAAACTAACTACCAAAATAGACTCCTAAACCAAGAGAGAGACACACACATATATATACACAAACAGAGAGAGTTCCTTTCGACATAACATAGCAGACTTTCTGGCAAAACATAAAATTCCTTCACTCAAATAAGCTGTGTGTGAATTGGAAAGAGAACTCACATAAACTGTGAATACAACAGCGACAGCCATGATGAATATTCCCAAGTGATGTGAGTAATGATCCATCAACTTTCTGGCAACAAAGATGCAGAATATCGTGACAGGAGCAACAATCAGAAATATGGTCAGCCCCAACGATCTTACATCTGGTCCGAAAACAAACCTTCCCTGAAAGAAAAATATCTGCAAAGAAGCAAAAACACTACATTTATGTAATTTTCCACAATGCCATTCATGACAAAGCAAGCTACTGCCCTGCAACCACCATCTGAATTCTGAAAGCAAAAAGCTTGACATCCCCATAACTGTAAAACATTAGCTTTATGTTCATCAAACTATAAACACACCCCACCAACACTTTAACTCCGTCTTAATCAACATAAACTTAGTCGAATTCATCGTTGTACTCGCTTTCGTCTCAAATGTATATGCAATCTCTCATTTTTTACATCTTTTAATTACTTTCAAATTCTTCACAGGGGAAAAATAAGAACTTTCATTATTTGACTAAAACATCTATCCAAAAATAGATAATAAAAAGTAGAAGAAAGACGTAAAATTGCGAACAATAACACCAATCACAAATTCGCAATAGCATAAAAATATTAAAAACCTTGTCGATGAAAATGCATGAGTGGAACCATAATATATGAAGCTCTAAAACTGAAATTATTCCGGAAAAAATCTAGCAGAAATGGAACAAGAAAGAAAGAAAGAAATCTGAGCAGCCGAAAGAGAGAAGACGAAAAGGAGAATAAAAGGGGACTGACATTGCTGCCCTTCCAATTCTGGTACACCCGCAAATCAGCGGCGGCGCCGGCGGATCCGGAAGCCGGATCCGATCGCTGCGGTGGAGGCACCACGTACATCTCTTCCTCGCCGCCAACAACCACCCCTTCAGCTTCAGCTCCTTAAGATCGTCCTCGCTCGATTCCCGATACAGCAATGCCGATTCCACCCTCTAGCAGTCGCTTTTGACTCCGAAGCAGAAATAACGGAAAAGCGGAGCTGAAGCGGTCGATCGGGTCGGGGGAAATTGCTAATGGGTCGTGTTCCGGCGAGCTGGGCGACAAGGCGTGCGGGCGGGTGGGGTTGAAGCGAAAGGAGCAAAAGGGCTTTTCATCATCCCTTTTTGGTGGCGTATGCGATGAGCGAGCAACAAGGGCACAGAGAGAGAGAAATGGAGAGAGAAAGGTTTGCTCTATCACTGCTGTGTGTCTGCGCTTTACAGGGAGGATTGGGTGATGTGGCGTGATTTTATTGGGCGTAGGGGTTTAGGGCTGTACCGGCTGTAGTTGGTGAACCCTACAGAGAGAATATGGGCGCAGCCCCTTCGCTTCTAGATTTCTTAATTCACACTCCATGTACTCGTTTTAATTCCTTATTAGATTAAAATTAAATACCGATTATTTCTTAATCTTGATTATTCTCTTCTATTCAACGGACTAAAAGAGAAAGAAAGCAGAAAATCAGACTATTGAAATTGGTCAAATAAGAAATATGAGTTGTGAGATTCTTGAATACCGGCCGCCGGTCCAACTTTACAGCTGTAGGTAATTATATTTCTACGTGTAACTAAGTTATTTTCTAAGGTTTATAATGAAACTATGGCATGAATATTTGCAAAGTATTTTGTTAATTATTATCCGATTATACGCTATGTTCTATTCTTAATCTTTGTGGGTATTTTGGTCTAGGTTCGAGTTTCTAATAACTGATCATCTTTAGGAATTTTGCATCTAAATAGTTAGAAAAATCTACGAGGCTGACCAATCAATTAGGTTTATTGGAACTAAGATTAAGAAGAGTAGACAAACTAGTGAGGATGACCAATATCAAGCTAGTCCTACTTGGTAAACATGATTCTTCTACGCTTAATGGGTTTTTATTTGTTTAATTGTATGCCTAACCAATAGGATATAATTATCATGTAGAGATACAAGAGTTGATGCCTGACCACGGATTAATTTATATCTTAGAAAGAACAGTCTTCAACATTGGCATGATAATTGGATAGTAGTTGGCTCTAGGAAAAGTAAATAGGATTGTTGGTGGTGGATTCATAACCTTAGACTTCAATTGTTTCTCAATTTCTTCTTTTGTTGTGTGTTAATTAATTGTCATTTCTTTTTCTTGTTAATTATAGTCTTAATCAATTATTCAATTCAATCTATCTTTGTTTGTTTAATTAAGTCTAGCGTGATTGATCGGTTAAATTTGTGTTAAAGTAATCCCTGTGGAATCGACTTTGTATTTGCATATATTATTACAATTGATTCGTGCAGTTGCGAGTTTAATTTGGTTTAAATTAATCTATTATTTAGGTTAATTTAAATAAACATCAAGCTGCTATATATTTAGCAGATTTTTACAAGCTGCTATTGTTTATAAATGTTTTGGTTTCAATGTGCTTTTGGAAACGGAAAATTGAAAGAGATGATCAGCAGCCTCTGGATCACAACATATTTACCTTGGGGGAAACTATGATCAACTTTTTACTAGAAAAAAAAATATATACTTTTTACAGTTGAGATTGTTTTTGACATAAAACTGCGAGACTAGCTGGGTAAACTCAAAAGGTCACAATGAATTGCATTGGGATGGTAAATTGGAACTTGGATATTTTACTGACTTTACTGTTCATAGGTACTGTACAATTTACGTCCTTAATTTACGTGAAGTGAGTCAAGAAATTAAGTTAATAGAAAATGTCGAATTAAATTGAATGGTCCGAATTGTCTGCTCGAACAGTTAGATTTGAAAAGAATCTTTGTTTATAAATTTGACATGAGCGCTTCCTTTTTCTAGCGAGTAAATAGTAAACGGTAAATCATTATTTATAAGAAAGGAGAATAATAATTCACAAGGTTTGAACACCAACATAAAACAGAAATAACCCCTTTGCTTGCACAGAGGGCAACATCAACAGACAAAAAAGAAGACTGCATCAAGGCAAGCGTAATCTCTGAGCACCACAAGCTTTCGCTGTCTACATTCCACAGAAAGACTCCGTTCCTGAATAATCGAAAAACATAGAAATCGAAGGCTAGACGAGTACGTGCACAACACAACCATGGGAGGCTCGTTCTCATTCACAATCTCCACCAGGCGAAGTGTTTTGACAGCAGAATGCAGTTGTTTACCTTTTCCATGGACTCCATAATTACCGTGCCCTCTAAACTATTATGTATCATCACAGGACGAACAATCAACAAAAAAATGCTCATGAGATTCCGGGAAAGCTTGAAACAAAACATACCATCTGCTATAGCCTACAGAGAGTAAGAAGGATTCCGTCAAGACTTCAAAGTTTACCTTTGATAGCAGACCAAAGGTTGAAGCTCATCCTTGGAACATTGTTGCTAACCACACCATATCAGCCAAGGCCTAGAATTTCTGAGCTTCTCCGTAGCAGATCTAGTAGTATTATAGAGTTATAGACCCCGAGCCACCTGATCCTATCCCTACCGCCAGCATTCAGAAACAACTTATCTAGGGAGTTCCTGATTTCAAGTCAAACATTTGGGGAATAAATTTCCAATCAAACAATCGATTCTGCCCTCCATCAGTGTCAAAATTTATTCCCCAAAACAAAATGAACTCATGATTTTGCGGTGTTCTGCATTTTTGAAGAAAACAAATCTGAAACAATTGCATATCGACTTAAAACTACTTCGGGCATCAATTTTACTTGCCACACAATCAGCCAAAGTTAAAACTTCCACAGGAAAAGAAAATTTTCCAAGTAAACATGTATGTATTCAACCCGGATATTGCACTATCGAATTAGCTATCTAAAGTCATCATCAGTACTTTGTGCACCTTGTCTTCGTTTGTCTCTCCAAGTCTCTCCCCACATCTTGGCCTCTGCAACCGCTCTCTCTCTTTCGGACACTTTTGTCAACATAGCTGTCGTTTCATCTGGAGTTTTAGGTTCTGAACTCTTTATGTCAACCGCGTTGTTCTCATCTGGTTCATTATACAGGCGGGAGGTCAAGTAATTCATAGCAAGCACCACTTCAGTCATGGAAGGCCGGGTACTGGCATCCTCCCTGAGACACATGAAAGCTACTTCAAAGGCTTTCCTCAATATTGATACCTGAAACCGGCCTCTAAGAAGTGGATCTGCAAGTTGCGCAATATTCTTGTGGTCTTTCATAAACGGACGTGCCTACAAAGATGAGTAAATAGGATCAACCATGGCTAATTCCATTTTCATAAACTGAGCACGATACTATCAAAACCATTATTTATTGCTAAATCTGCTATGCATTCTTTTCTCTTAAAAAGAAAATGATTAGGCAAAACTGAGGCATTGGATTTATGCAGAGAAAACATAATGATTGCTCACAATTGCCTAAACAATTGAATGCGATAACCGCTACAAAAAATATGCAGATGTAATGTTGGAATATTAGTACACATCGCAATAACGAAATGAAACAAAATGAATTACCCACTCAACAAGATGTTTTTCACGACCAAGACTGCTATCGACTGCCTTATGTCCAGTGATCAGCTCCAGCAATACTACCCCGAAACTGTAGATGTCAGACTTTGCCGTTAACTTTCCACTTTTAGCATATTCAGGAGCACAGTAGCCGTGGGTACCCATGACCCTGGTGGAGACATGCGATCTATCTCCAGTTGGACCAAATTTTGCAAGCCCAAAATCGGAAAGCTTTGGGAAGAAATCGTCACCCAATAAAATGTTAGCTGATTTTAGATCCCTATATATCACAGGTGGATCAGCCTCGTGGTGAAGATATTCCAATCCTTTGGCTGCACCAGCAGCTATCATCATCCGTTTATTCCAATCAAGTGGCTCCTGACCCGGTGGAAGATCTGGCAATGATTACATGGGGAGCTTAGCTCTTCAGAAGTTGTCTCTTTAAATTCAAAGATATATGCTAACGTGTTCAATGAAATGGGATTAGCATTAGAGTCTGAAGACATAAATGTTTTACAAGTTAGACTGATGGTTAAATACAGCTTATACAGATTTGAAACAAAATTTCCTGTTCAACTCACAGTATAAACCAGCGTCGAGGTGAACTACAGCTTAGATTGTCCATCGTTTATTAGTTGTGCATGTGTTCTATTACCCGGACTAGAGATGACTTCAACCCCATACATTGAGGAAAAGTTCACGCTCTTCAGTTATTAAAACCAAGATACGATATCTAAAGATGCACTAGATGACCGGCATATGTGATGCTATAAGACTCATATGTTAATTTGGCAAGCTAACGTTATCAGGAATGTCACGAGTTACACCGTTGTAACTCTGGTTTGGGTCTTTCATTGTTTCTGTTTACCCTTTTTTTGGTTGATTTTGTGAAATTTAGAAAGGTCCTCTGTATTTTTACAGATGTATAATTGAGTAAATCAAGTAATGAGAACTTGGCATGGGAGGAACTGCATATCGTGTTATAAAGTGAAAAATGAATGGCATCAAAGCATGTACCATGGAGGTGGTCTGCCAAGGACCCTAGCGGCATGAATTCGTAGACAAGAAGGCGCTGCTCTCCTTCAGCACAGTAACCAATTAAACTGACAAGATTAGAATGTCGCAAAAGAGAGAGCATGAGAACCTCCACCAGAAACTCCTTTTCTCCTTGAAGACCTGTCTGATCAAGTTTTTTTACGGCAACAGCCTGCTTTAAATTGAATAACACAAATCATGAAAATCAATAAAGTGATGGGAATGAAGATGTCGCTAAATTCGAATCATAAAAAGTACAGAAGCTAAGTCAGCCCTCGAAACACCTACTTGGCCAGAGGCCAGTTTCCCTTTGTACACAGGCCCAAAACCACCTTCTCCAATACAGGAATCCGTCCTAAAATTTTTAGTTGCGGTTGCAAGCTCACGAAAAGTGAATGTCTGAGCCTTGTTATTGCCATTAATTCCATCTTCTTCTGGAGCAGATTATCATACAAGATTCATTAACATCTAATATGAACTCCATACAAGAAGCAGAACTATCTAAAAGAACAGGGCAGAAGAGCAAAACAGTATCACGTCAACGTCAAATTTTGATCCATTGTGTATAGTCAAGACACAAACCATCTAAGTTCAAATTCAGTAAAGCAAGCAATATCCTAGAAGTACATTCTGACTATAAAAAGCTCAGCTACGAATTAAACATCGTTTTTGGTTTGGGTTACACAGCCTTCTGGTATGACTTCAACATTAGTTGTTGCTGTCATCTCATTATCCTACTCAACCTTCAGAATATTTCTAGCTTTCTAACTTTACGATTTCGCATTCACACATTCTATTGCCAGCACTCTTCCTATATCACCATCTTCACACCCAGATTCTCTTTCTCTTTTTCTTTTTCTTTTTTTTATTATACCGCATCATGTTAAGTTATTAAATCTAAGCTTAAGGGTTTCAATCCATCAATTGTCACTTAATTTCTCCGCTTCCCTCCAAAATTTCAAGCGGATGTGTCATGACATCCCAGTCGAAAAGTAGAAAAACCCCTTTAAAAGCGTCAACTTTCGACGAGAAACGAAAAGAAGGAAACTTGGGAGTTGGGATTCAAAAAGACGAGTCATTTTTCCATGGAAACCCGAGAAACTGAAGGTGGTAACTGGTAAATTACAAAAACAAAAACCCCAAATCGAGAAAACTCCAAGAACACGATCGCATTCAGTTACAATGCATGCAATGAGAACCCAAATTCTGAATACAGGAACGAAACAGAATCATCACCAAGTCTTTTCCTTAAGTCTAAAGTTTTATGATCGGATTAAACTCGCATGGCATTATTCGAACTGGTAAAAATCAAGAAATTAAGCCAGAAACAAAGAAACGCAATCGCATTCAAAAGATCGACTGACCGGAAGACGACAATTGAGTCGCATTTTCTTGAGGTTTGTTGTTTATCGTCTTCTTGTTGTTGCCTTTGTCGGCTTTGTCGTCTTTGGCTTCGTCCGTACGGGTCTCGAGCTTCCTCCCCTTCCTGAACCCGAAACATGGGCAATAGCCCATGTCGCTCCACCAGATACGAAACAATGTTTCCGAAAAATCCCAATCACATGATTAAAAACCCAAATTAAGCATTCAGCTCAATTTCTTCTCTCTCATCAGTCGAGTTTTCTACACGATATCTAGAGAGAGAGAGAGAGAGAGAGAGAGAGAGAGAGAGAGAGAGATTTTGCGATTCCGAAACGCGCACACACGGTTGGGAGAAAAAACGACGTACCACGGCGGACGAGCAGTGACAGAGGGAGGATCTTTTTAAATAGGAGAATCCATTCTGTCTCCATTATCTTGCCAAATGCCAAATATGATGATGTCACACTCACACCATCTCTCTTTTTGTATTTATTATTTTCTTTTGGGTCAACTTGTTCCCTTTTCTTTGACATTCTTGCTTCTTAATTACTGATAAAATAATAATTAATATTTATTTAGAGGCTAAATATTACGGATTAAGTGTATCGTCTTTTTTGGGAATTAACTTAAATTATGGATACAAATCATACTTTCATGTTTATATTATACCTTTCAATCTTCCGCCATTCCATTTGTACTCGAGTAATGTTTGATCGATTACGTATTAATCATTATTTGATTAATTTTGATTGGTCCTTTACTCCCGAATTTCCAACCCACTAATTCTTTATAACTTACATTATTATTAAGAACAAATAATGAAAAGAGTTTGAAAATTTTGAGTTTTAACGATAAAGATAAAATAAAAAGTAAAAGTAAATAGTACTAAAAGCTTTTCATTAAAGTTTTTTTATTATTATTCTTGTGAAATATCAAAGCCGGCTATAGGTTAAACAGTACCAGAAGTTTTTCATTAAAGTTCTTTATTATTATTCTTGTGAAATATCAAAGCCGGCCATGGGCTTTGATGGTGATAGAACGGCGAAACCTTCCGTTGACATTGGTAGTTAAAAGATGACGGTGAAGCTTTCGAGGGCATCAGGCGCTGCAACTTAACTGAGCAACAGTTCGACGAAGAGGTGCTTGCTAGAAGTGAAGCTTAAAAGCTCAAATTTCATAAGCTGCGTTTGCTAGTGATCTTACAAGTATAAAAGGTGGACGACGAGCCGAAACATATCAGTGCAGTGTCAATGTCAATGTCTAATGAGCACGAATGAAATGCAATGTTAGCTATTACAAAAGGAACGGAATAGTTTTCACCACCACTTTCTTTGAACTACAAAAAGACTGAAGATGATTTTCGTTGATCGTCCCAAAACCGGATAGCTCAATGCCGTACTCGGCCAGCCTCTTGATATCCCTAGGAAGCGGGGACTGCCAAAGACCATCCCACCATGCCGGAGGGAGAAGTGGTGTGAAAGCACATTGATTAGGCTGGCCATGGCAACCGAGGGGACCTGCAAATCTATTCCACACATGCCCCCAACCAATCTGAAACCTTAAACCTCCTCTCAGCAAATCACCTTGGAAGCTACTTAAGAATGCAAAACTTGAACCAGTTGGTTCGTCGCCTGAGAAAGAGAGAATAGAACGGAGATTATAACACTTTTGAGCAACATTTGTTAACAGATATGATTCAAGCACTATATGCACGTACGTACCAAGACTGTTTGCTGCAGACAGTGCTGCAATTAACTGAGCATAGGTAGTCCCAACACGCCTGTGAGCCCCGGACACAACAGCATGTTTTGCGCGTGATGCAAGAAAGAAGTCCACAAAGGCAACCCATCTCGGCGCTGGACCCCAATCTTTCACTCTAAAATCTAAACTGTGCAATCCTTTACGGCCATTGGATATATTTCCTTTGAAAAGTTCATAATCAAAGTGAATAACCTAAGAAAAACAATGATGAATTAAAATCAAAAGGACAGATATTGATTGTTGAACAACGTGTAATAAAACAGACTTTCAATGTTACATCCAGTTATAATTTCACAAGTGATATAGAATGCATTTATGCAATAGGATTTCAGATATTCCACGGATAAAGTATGTTACCTCTGCAAATTTACTTAAATTTGGCGTAATACTTTTCACAAGAGAGGGATTATCTGACACTGTCACCACCCTAGGCTTTGGGGATTTGCCAAGATTGTGCATGGCTTTTTTGATGCAGTTCACTGCTGCCTGTGCAGCTCTCACAGACCTGGAAACAGGAGGCAAAAACATGTGTCATTGATTGAATTCATAGGAGAATACGTGGCATTTCTCTGTGTTTAGGTGAGTGCGTGTGACAGACTTCTGATGGTATCAACTACCAGGGGAAGCTTACGGATAATAATACTTCAAAATGAGTGGACCGCAAAGATGAAGCAAAACCAGTGGTATTGTTTTAATTGCCAACATTAGAACTTCTTTTCAATTTTTCACTAAACTACATCCATTTCTGTTCTGTAACATTCGATGCTTAACAGGACTAAGATGTCCTACCTCGTCAACTCTATATTTCTGAACCTCGTATTTAATCTAGTCAAAGAATGAATTAAAAGGCAGGTTGCTTTACTTATTCATGAGCATTCGCATGTGCAGTGAAATATCAGGTTCAGCTCCACCAAGAACCCAATTGACTGCTTCCTGGACATCCTCAGAAGGGGTTATAAGCACTCTCATCAGCTCCCCAAATACATTAGGCCGAGAATGGAGAACCTCTGGCTTCCCAAATAAAGCAGAAGCAGCATTCCTCATCCCAGGGTGGATGTTCTTCAAGAAAAACTGGGCTGCCACAGCGTCATTCGTACCTTGGAACCTGCCAGAATAGTGTCAACAATCATGTGATGATATCTAATCCGATGAAGAGTTATCAGCAATATCTTAGCACGTTTCTCATTTACCATATAATCGGCTGCTTCCATTTCATCCAGTTGCTACACAGAACGTTTGTTTGTGCTGGCTTCTCAAAGTCATCAGTCCTCATAACCAGTTGCCTCCCATACTTCTTCACACATTTTTTAAGTCTCCACAGATGCTTAATTTCTCTCATCGTAAAGGAACATTTGGAATAAGAAATGTAATCCCCGAAAGGGAATTTTCCCCTGCAACAAGCAACACCAACATGAGCACAAGAAAAAACATATATTGCTGCAACTTAATATGCTTTAGCGGTAAGCGAATGACCAGCTATTTCTAACAATTCAGGTTACAGCAGGAAGAACACTACGAGGAAATACGAAAAAAGAAAGGCTTGAGGAAAGAACCAATATGCCTGGTCTGCCCAATGATCAGGGACCGGTTCAACATTATACTCAACGCTGCACCACTTAAGATTTTGTACATTTCGTTCCCGAAACCCGCCTCTGATGCTTTACCCATCACAAATCCGTGCCGACAAAACTGTTCCGGTGGAAGATTTCTTACCCTGGAAGCACCTGAAATTGAATGAACCGCATGAGCTTCCTTCACCTAAAAGCTCTACTCAATAAATCCCAACTTCTACACTCAAACTCAAAAGTATGATGCCATCAAGTTTGACAAACCCAAACAAGAAATCAACAATCACTTCAACAAAAAGCAGAAAAATTATGTAAAAGCACTTTTAAAATCAGCAGAAAAATAAGAGTAACAATACCATTCAGGTCAAAGTGATGCTGAATAAGCTTCCTGACTCTGAGACTCTCCTCCCAAAACCCTCCTCCTTCGAACTCCTTTCCCATCTCCTCCACCGTCGCGCACGAGCTCGATTTTCTCTTACTCTTGCCCCGCGGCTCCGTCTCCAGCTCAACTCCGACGCCGTTTTCAGAAACCGAATCCGAACCCAAATTTTCAATTTGCATAGAGAAATCGGGGCTCGTCGGAGGATCGACTTGTCGTAAGTTGAGCATCAACATCCCCATTCCAGCACACAACGCACAGACTATCAGAATTGATCCGACGGACACCCGCCTCCTACGCCAAACGCCATATCTCATCTTTTCCTTCTTCGCTTTGTCTGTGTGTTGGTGATCGGATATGGATCTGGAAGCCACAGATCGCTCGCTTTGTAGCCGTCCAGCTCTAACACTGGACAAGCTCACTCCAAGTGACTGATTCTGACAAACTTCGAAGATACTGGATTTGGGTTGGGCCACATTTGAGGCGGGCCTTTTTTTCTCTCTCTAAATTGAAATCGGACCCCGTTTCTTTCAAGCCGTGGCCCGCAAGTTTTAGGTTATTTTCTTAAATAAACCATAGTGTTTCGACTTTTTCAAATTGTACCATAAAATTCTGAAATTTTCAATGTATATGTTTCATAATTTAATTATATGATATTTTATACTGTTAAATTGATAACGTGACATATTTAGTTTCCATTTTAAGGACGTATATAAGCCACACTTACAACATTGAGGCCAACCTCTTAGATTGGTGTTCTAGAAAGAAAAAAAAAACCCAAGCTTTGGACCATACTTTTAGTTCGTGTGGTACAATCGACCTATAAATGGGTTGTCATGCTGGTTGGATCATCAATATAACGAAGGATATCGAACAATCAAATAACTAGATGATAGTAAACGATAGACTTTCAAAACTTAATGGTGCAATATGAAGATTAAAACCACGTATCCCTTTTTGAACAGCACTCTAAAAATTGGAAGGTATAAAATGCATGGTTAGTACTATTCACACACTCATATTTACTTCTCACACGTACTATTCACACACTCATATTTACTTCTCACACGTCCTTCTCAAATTTGGATCATTGAACCGGATAAATTAAAGAAGATCAATGATAAAAAATTGACAAGAGTGCTTGAGAGGTAAAAATAACACTTTTCAAAACTTCATTTAGCCTTAAGTTTATTCGCATTGTTACAACGTATTAAAACTTTAACAATTCATATCGAACGAGAAAAAAAATAGGCCTGTAATTTGGAATGTGGTATGATTACATTTAAAAGGTGGAACCCATAGCTACCAAGTCAACGAGAGAGTTTTTCAGTGTGTCAGGAACATGGTTCGGTACACCAAATGTAATAATATAATTCGTTGGAAACTTAACTTTTTAAGTTTTTACTAATTGTATTATTATACTTGGTGTACCAAACCATGTTTCAAGCACACTGAAAAAATTCTCCAAGTCAAAAGTTATCGAGATCCTAGACAAACACAATAGTGGTTTAAATCTCGGTATAATACTTAATTTAGGGAGTAAGGTGAAACATTGAAAGGTTGTGCCTATTTTAAAAAGGACCCCAAACTTTAGGGGTGCAGTTTGTAAATAGCCCTAAAAGTACTAATTGAAAACAAAAACAGAAAGAGGAGGAGGAGAGACGAGGCGACCGCAAAAAAGAAGGCGGGGGAGGGAAAGGCCAGTCAACGGTCAAGCATTCAGATTTGCAACCACCAAAACAGTCGAACAAACAAACACCACGTCCGTACGTTCCCCTCTCTCGCGCCCTTTCCAACGACCATTTCAAACCGTCCCTTAACGACAAAATTAAAATAAAATAAAAAATCAGAAATTCAAAAAACAAATAGACAAATCTCGATTGAATCGTTTCGTCCAAAAGTATTCCCACAAATTTGAACAATGGAAAAGAACCTTCCGGAGAAAGACGACCAGCCCAAACCCGACGTGCCGCCACCGGACTCCTCCTCCGCCGCTGCAATGCCAAAGCCTAATGACGATAACAAGTCCGCTACAGATACAAATCCCGACGGAGACGATCGTAAGTCCGCTGACACAAAGCCAGTTGATGATCAGAAGCCGTCTAATCCAACGGCTGAGGTTCACGATGAGCATAATTCGACCGCAAAGCCTGACGATCCAAATGTTAGTGATGTGAATCCATCTGAGACCGAAGTTTATCAGGGGAACAAAGGCGATGACCCGGATTACGAGTTGAAAAATTTCAGCAGTATGAGGGTCAATAGTAAGAGGGTGAAGGATTTTAACGCTGAGAATGCTGAAGATCAGAGCGATCCACTTCCGGTACTGGAGGAAGACCCGGTTCTTGAACCAGAACCAGAACCGGAAGAGGATCCGACCCTAGACAAGGTCTCGGAGGATCTCGACCGCTGCATCTCATGTCTGCCTGAATCCCAAAAAAATGAAAACGACGTCGTGGACGGTGTCAGCTTTCCAGATGAGCTTCCGAAGCTGGTGGGAAAGTTCTTGAATCTGGTTGAGGATGAGGTGGTGGCCAAACGCGACTCCGGCGACGGTAAGGTGAGGTGGTGTCAGGAGCCTGAGAACGACGCATTGTTTCTGGATGCTCTTGACCGGATACGGAGGCTGAGCAAGTATCTCTCTTTCCTCGGATTGAAATTCGAAGAGAGTCACGGCGCATTGATCAACCGCCTCGGAAGCATTCAGCACCGAGCGTTGCTGTATCTGGAAGAGGAATTCAGAGTTCTTCTAGAAGAATCTAGAACCTGCACCATCACTGACTCTGTATGCGGCAGCGACCATAAAGACAATAAAGATCATAAAGATAGCAAAGACCATAGTACGAAGGGCGGGAATAATAACAACGACAGTAATAAGCAGCAGGATCAACAAGATCAAGAGAGCAGCGGCGGCGCATTGCCAGATCAGGCTGAGTCGGGTGGCGGCGGAGATGAACTACAAGCCGATCAGTTTCTTGGATATGCTCAAGAGGTGGTGAACAATCTGAACAAGATAGCCAAAGAGATGATATCAGGCGGATACGAAACAGAGTGTTGCGAGGTTTACATGATTTCGAGAAGGCACATGTTGGGTGAGACTCTGCACGAATTGGGATTAGAGAAGCACAGCCTCGACGACATTCAGAAAATGCATTGGGAATCGCTCGAGAGAGAGATCATCTCGTGGGTGAAGGCCTTCAAGGAATGCGCCACTGTCTACTTCTCCGGCGAGCGAAGGCTTGTCGAGGCGGTGTTCGCCGACTACCCGTCGATATCGTCGAGCCTGTTCAGCAATTTGGTGGGAGGAATGATGATACAGCTTCTCAATTTTGCTGAAGGAATCGCGATATCGAAGCGGTCGGCGGAAAAGCTGTTCAAGACGCTGGACATGTACGAGGCGTTGCGGGAGGTGGTCCCCAAAATGGACACCTTGTTTCCAGTGGACTGCGTGAACGAGCTGAAGCACGAGACCTCCACCGCCCGGACCCGCCTTGGCGAGGCGGCGATTTGTACTTTCTGTGACCTGGAGAATTCCATTAAGGCCGAGACAGGTCGAAACCCGGTTCCGGGAGGGGCAGTCCATCCACTGACCCGTTACACGATAAACTACCTGAGGTACGCGTGCGAGTACAAGGACACGCTGGAATTGGTTTTTAGGGAGCACTCGAAGATCGAGCGCGCAGATTCGACGAGTGGGCCTCATCGCGGCGAGTACGAGGCAGGGGAGGGATCCGGGAACACCAGTGAGAACCAATCGCCGTTTCACTTGCAGCTGATGCGCGTGATGGACTTGCTGGACTCGAATCTCGAGACGAAGGCGAAGCTGTACAGAGACGTGGCGCTGAGCTCCATCTTCATGATGAACAACGGGCGGTACATCCTGCAGAAGATCAAAGGGTCGACGGAGATCAACTTGCTTATGGGCGACACGTGGTACCGTCGGCGGTCGTCAGATCTAAGGCAGTACCACAAAAATTACCAGAGGGAGACATGGAACCGGCTGCTGCAGTGTTTGAACCACGAGGGGCTGAGCGTGAATGGGAAGGTCGCAAAGCCGGTGTTGAAGGAGAGATTCAAGAGCTTCAACGCGTTGTTCGACGAGATCCACAAGACGCAGAGCACGTGGGTGGTGAGCGACGAGCAGCTGCAGTCGGAGCTGAGGGTGTCGATATCGGCGGTGATGATTCCGGCGTACCGGGCGTTCTTGGGGCGGTTCTCGCAGGTGTTTGACGCCGGGAGGCAAACGGAGAAGTACATAAAATTCCAGCCGGAGGATATAGAGACGTACATTGATGAGTTATTTGATGGAAACCCCAACTCCTCCGTATTCAGGAAGAAACCATAAATTACAACAAAAAGAAAGACCCTTTACTGGCAGTAGCAAGCTTGAAGACGAAGCGTAAATTAATCGAGGATCAGAATGTGCTTAGCGAGGTGTAATTAATCACGTGATGATCATCCGAACAGGTGAATGTCCGAAGTACCCAGATCAGATATGGTGTTTAGAAATTTCTTATATGCTTTTGTTTATTAATTTTCAATTTTCTATGAACAGTACTGATCATATTCATTCTTTAAACCAAACCCCAGTTCATTTGTCTGTCTAATCCCTTCATCAGTTGCACAGCCCCCGCAGGCGCACAGCCTAATTATTAATTAATTAATTATTGTAATATTTTTTATTTCTGATTTGATTAATTTTAAAGACTTTTCGTTGTTATGTAATTGGAGAAAATTATAACAATAGTTCATCAATTTTAAATTAATTGGTACAATGATTCTCAACTAAAAATTAATGACGATTGGTCTTTTAACGATCAAAACGTGCAACTCTGATCTTTAATTTCCGTCAAAATGAGTCACGCTCCAACCCTAGTATACATTTTCATGAATACAAAAATATATGTTAATTAATCTATCAATCAGGCTCCTCACATTCAAAACTATACATGCATGAATATTTATATCCCATTCCAGCCCCAGTACATCACAGAGAACCACACAAGAAACGCAGAAAGGAAAAAAGATAGCCGATTCCATGGTACTGGTTTTTCTTTTGTAGCAGTGCACTCTCTCTCTTTGAAGGTCTGAAGTTCAAAGAGTTTAGGCTGTAGATGCAGAGATTGGCTTTCATCTGATGTGGATTTGTAACCAGGAACATTGCATGCAGAAGAATAACTCACACATCAAGCTTGCCTAGCAGGAGGATACAATTGCTGAATCTTCTGCACATTTAATCCCTTCAACAGATGGGATTTCCAACTTGTACACCCCATATCTGTTTGTAGTTCTGTTCACCGAGAACGATATGTGCTCTGAGATTCTTGGCGACACCGCTTGGAATATGCAATCGATTCTTACTTCAGCATCTGGTTAAAAAGTTAGTTAGGACGCATAAGTGTGAATTACGTGCTTCAGTTTTGTTAGGGTAGCGATTTTCGCAGTATATAGTTTATGTTTATACCATCTGCGCTCTAAACTAAATATTGACGAGTTATGATTTAGCATCACCTGGTAGGAAGTATCTGTGTTTGGAAAAGGCGATATACCCTAAACCCTAATTTTTTGGTCGGATGTACATTGCTGAATTCTAAAGAGTTTATCAAGTGATTTTTCAAACTTAAAACGTAACGTCTATAATATATTGATGTATAATATTGAATCATTTTACTTATGGCCTAAACTTTGTTTTCATGTTATAGAGAAATGTGAAGCTTGCAGGGTTCATAGTTTTTATGAATAGACGATCACTCAGCAGTCTGGTTTGCCTGCAAGCAATAAAGCTACGCGCTTCCTCATAAAGTACTTTCCGATTATTGACTGTAAGTTGGCATACTAACAATTTTATAGCACGAAGTTCTTGGAGCATGTCTACTCGAGTACTAACCCCAGGTCATGTCGTGGCCATTAGCGAGAACATAAACCTATGAAGAGGCATAAAGGCTAATAGATCAAGCGCTCAAGCATGGATTTCCACAAACACCAAGGTTGAGCAAGGCACTCAGTACACTTTGGGCAAGAAAACATGCAAGTGGATCTAAACGAGTGTCACTTTGTTACCATGTGTTGACTAAAGATCGGAAGGACAACTAGCAAGTCATGTCAACGCACTTGGTTCATTAAATGCAAATGTGATGGAAAATTCGAGCCTGGAGACTTGGGGTTCATTGGGAGCCTATATAAGGAGGACGAGTGCCCCTTGTAATGGGTCGGGCAAAAATAGAGAAAATAGAGGTTACAGTATACCAAGCGCTTATTGTAACCTTTGTTAAGTTCTTATCGTTTCAACTATGAGCCTATCTTGGACTGACCATACTGTTCTTTGTTAACAAGGTTGTCTAATTAAGCATTCTTTTACACCGAGTATTGTGTTTGATCATATGAAAAGATCAATAATGTTTATATAAGATGTGTTTTACGAATGACATTGAGTCATCCACCACATAAGTTTGATTAATGAGGTTTCTATTTGGTAGTGCTTTGACTTGGCCAGCAGTTTGGGCAGACTATAGTCCAAGCCAGCAGATCAGTTAAAATCCCGCGTGCCTTGCACTTACATAGAATATGCGTTGTGGCAGTAGAAAAACTTGTATGCAACATGTGTCACGTATTTGCAATGTATATTTTACATTAACACGTGATATTGCAAATCAATTACTCACCATATGTGAATACGAGACATATATTGCATACAACAAATCGACGCAAGTGTAAGTATTTCATAAGGACAATCCATTAACTGGTGGGGCTGCAGACTTATACTCATGTTTAACTATTAACTATATTGATTTGAATTAAATATTTAACTAGTTATAAAGTTGCGATACATGAACGCGGATACAAATATGAAATATGACATGACACGAAACGAGGATACGTTAAATTGACAAGAAAAATTATTGCATGATCACAAAGAGACGTCACGACACAAGAATATGAGATAATATCAATTATCACCGTGTCCATACATCATAGTTAATAGTTATAAAGCAAGACTGCAGACAAAAGAGTATATTGATTTGATGACGATGGAAAGAGACGGAGAGGAGTTTGCCGCTGAAGAGGGCAATGAGGGGAAAAGGAACGGAGAGTTGAGACAAGCACTTCATTCCTTTGGCAAATCCAAGGCTAGGCGGCGCCACCGACGCCACATCCGACGACTTTTCCAATGTCCCCTTCTTGGCCTCTTTCATCCTCCCCTCTCTCTTACCGCGTCTTCCCACTTAATTAATTACTACCCACCTCTCTCAAATCATCCCTTTGTCTTTCTCTAAACTCCACACTTTCCCTTATCTAGGTTTTTCATATGAACATGGAAAAATAACATGTTTTAGAGTGGTTTAAGAACTTTTGGGCATTCGTCTTTTATGTGGCGATTCTGAGATAAATTTTATCTGTAAGTCCTTAACAATTGATATCAAAGTCTGATTTTACCCTGTAACAAAGAAAAAAAAATTGTATTGCTCTTAAGAGTAGACCAACGAGGACGTTTTACCTAAATTTTAACAGGCAAATCATCCTGTGCTCCTCTTTTACAATCGGACCATTTCCTTGTGCCTCTAACTACCCAATTGTACCCATTTACCTTAGAAAGTCTAAAGATAGTGAGAGAGAGAGTGAGAGACATATAATAAGCCTTGGTATCTCATTGTCAATGTCCATTTTTCAAGTCCTTTTTGCAATTGCGATGATTAAAAAGTCCTTCACCCAACCAATGGCCAACAATTTTAATTTACATCAAAGTAACAAGAAGATTTTTATTTATTTTTGTTAAGAAGATCCGTCACAAGTATTCCAACCTCCTTGTTCTCAGCTGGGCCGCCCCAAGAAAGGTGGGACCCCAACAGACTGAATTTGTCTCTTGTGCTCACAAAGGCCATAGCTAGTGAACATACAGTTAAATCAGGTACACAAAACGACAAAATAATGCCCCTAGAAAACAGCTGTGCTTTGTACAATGGAGATGAAATCACAACCTACAAACACAAGCCATTCGTTTTATTCGCTTTAATATTTTGTACCTAAATCTCTTAACCCGTTCTTACACAATCTTGGGCCAACACACAAATCCCAAACCTTAGCTCCTTCCAAACAATAAGTAGAGAGAAAAAAGAGTTTCTACTTTTTCTCTATCCCAAAACCAAACTCCTCCTCTATGCCTAGCTAATTAGTTACTCTAAACCCCAGTTAACTACTCTAACATCGTATATATATTTTTCATCAGAATTATTGGGTCGTGTTTTTTGTTTAGTTTGATTGTCCTCTAGAACCAGCTACTGGTTATCGCCTTGACAGCTAGCTATATTAATCTTTTGTTGGTAGATAGCTAGCTAGAAGGATCAATTGATATTAATCACCATGATGATCAATACTCATTGTGGAAGCATGGGGTCTATCAAGAGTGAGAACTCATGCAGCTCCGACCTCAGACCGCCGTCTCCGACCGAATCCACGACGATGTCTATGTCCATATCAGAATCTAAGAAAATCACAATTCCTCCGTCCTCCGAGTTGGATCAGCAGAGCAGCCTAACTCCGCCGAGCCTCAACTTTCCAACGCTCAAGTTCGAGCTAGACGATGTTGAAGTCCAATCTCCCGAGCATTCCATCTGGGAGTCTTTGTTCTCCGAGCAATTCGATACCGATTTTATGGTCTTATCGCCCGTCCCAAACAACATGACAAACTCTCCCCAAAGCGGTGGTTCAGCAACTCATCAGAATTACAATCACAATTACGCTCAGTCCATGCAAGGCCAGAGCCTCTCGGGCTGCTCTTCCCCTAGGTTTTCGCCGCACCTCGGAGCATTCAGCAGCACCCATAACCCTAAAGGCAAAGGACTCAGCCCGCTCCGTAGGGTTTTCAACTCTCCTGTCAACCAGTACATGGAGGCGGCTGATCAGAACACGCAGTCACTCCCTGTTCCAGTTTCCATCGAAGACTTCTTGGGCGATTATCAACGTGACGGATTCATGGCCGCATTCCCGACAACAACATCGTCCAAGATATCAGGAAGCTCTTCACAGTCTTACAATGATCACGATCACTTGCCAGCATCATCGACAGTTCCATACGCCACGTTGGACTCCATGCCGATGTATAACTCTTCGAGGTTTAGTAGATCGGCGAGTGAAGTGTCGTTGGGTAATTCTCAGCTGACACAAGAGAGAAGTAGCGGTAGCAGTTATCAGCAGATGAGCGGTGCGCCACTTTCACAACAATTGCAACAAGAACGCATGCAAGAGAAGCAGCAGCAACAGCCGCAAAAACAACACCACCACCAACCCCAACAACAACAGAACGTTCATTATAATATGATGGTGCCTGCTATCCCTATGGCACATGAGCAGGTGACTTTTTATATCTTAATCATTTAAATTTTGTACGTGCATACATCTTACATAATTGAACGATGTAAACAAGAAGATACATTATGGGTAAGGACAATGCTAGGGAGACTAAATTTGTAAATAAATTTTAAAAAATTAAATACATAGAAGTTGATGATTGGTTTATTATTTAAGCATTGATAAACATGTTCGTTCATATTGGTAATACATCATTTAGTTTGCAAATTTAGTCTTTAAATTTAGTTTTTAAATTTAGTCTTTCTAGCATTACCCTATGAGTAATCTTTGGCTATGCATATTGATCAAAGTATTAGGGTAATCTTTGACTATGTATATTGACCAAAAGAATACTTTGATTAGGGTCACTAATATTTTTGTATATTGTATAATGTGGCGGTTGATAGTTGAATTTATTTTTTTAAATCATTTAAGAAAGAATTCAATCTTCAATTGCTACATCATCATGTGGCCACAATATATGGTCTAAATAATTGATCTCTCTAGCAACACTCTTATTCAAATTTGACGCCGACTTCATTTGTTTATTTTTAACAAGATAAACTATGAGATATAATGTGTATACAAGTCGGTCAACACATTTGATGACACCTATTATCGTTGGAGAAGCTTTTGATTATGATTTGTTAAATTATCACTCGTGATATTATCAATTTATTTACATTTTAATACATGAATGTATTCATTAAATGAAGACTTATATGATAATACTAGAATTAATAAGATCACAAAACAAACTTCTTTACTATTGTATTATATATTGATAAGATCACAAACGGTCACGTCCTCAACTATTCATCTGCAGCTGCTTTCACAATTAAATTGTATGCAGCATTGTTTGCAGAACGTGTTCACAAATATTGTACGTGTAGCAACCCTAAATTCATTAATTAATCATTCCATGCACGTATGAATATGCAGGAACAAGATAGCGGGCTCCAACTGCTTCACCTCCTCCTTCTTTGCGCCGAGGCGGTTGCAAAAGAAGACTACATGTTAGCAAGAAGGTATCTCCACCACCTGAACCGAGTGGTGACGCCACTCGGCGATTCCATGCAGCGCGTTGCTTCTTGCTTCACAGATGCCCTAAGCGCCCGCCTGGCCGCCACTCTAACCACAAACCCTAGTGCTTCCGCCCCGCAACCCTTCTCTCCGTTCCCTCCAAACTCGCATGAAATCCTCAAAATCTACCAAATCGTCTACCAAGCCTGCCCCTACATCAAATTCGCACACTTCACCGCCAACCAAGCCATCTTCGAGGCGTTCGAGTCTGAAGAACGTGTACACGTCATCGACCTAGATATTCTTCAAGGATATCAGTGGCCGGCTTTCATGCAGGCCTTAGCTGCCCGCCCCGGCGGGGCTCCCTTTCTCCGCATAACAGGGGTGGGCCCCTGCATAGAGGCGGTGAAAGATACGGGCCGGTGTTTGACAGAACTAGCCCTATCTCTTCACGTCCCGTTTGAGTTCCATGCAGTTGGGGAGCAACTTGAAGATCTCAAGCCACACATGTTCAACAGGAGGATTGGCGAGGCGCTGGCTGTAAACACGGTGAACCGACTCCACCGAGTTCCGGTCAATTGCCTCGGGAACTTGCTAGCCATAATCCGCGACCAAGCACCCAACATTGTGACAATGGTGGAACAAGAAGCGAGTCATAACGGGCCCTACTTTTTGGGCAGGTTTCTCGAGGCTTTACATTACTACTCGGCGATTTTCGACTCGTTGGATGCGACCTTTCCTCCGGACTCGGCGCAGAGGGCGAAGGTGGAGCAGTACATATTTGCGCCGGAGATCCGGAACATCGTGGCTTGTGAAGGGGCGGAGCGGACGGAGAGGCACGAGAGGTTGGAGAAGTGGAGGAAGGTGATGGAGAGTAAAGGGTTTAAGAGCGTGGCGCTTAGTGCGAACGCGGTGACTCAGTCGAAGATATTGCTAGGGTTATATTCTTGCGACGGGTATAGGATGACGGAGGACAACGGTTGCTTGCTCTTGGGGTGGCAAGACAGGCCTATTATGGCTGCTTCTGCATGGAGATGCTGATTTTTTTTCTTCGACGTACAAGTACGTGCCAGCTAATTTGTTTTTTTTCTTTCTAAATTGGATCAGATTTCCATTTTTTCAGATAATATGGTTTGTCGAATTAAGAAAATCCATGCAAAAAATCCAAAGAAGAAGAAGGTTAGAGAAAACAACGGGAAGGGTTGAATTTATTTGCTGGGTAGAGAATGATCTTAAGAATATACAGTCAATATTGATCGATTCCATTAACGTACTTAAGTATACAAATATTATTCTTTCTGTTGAATAATGAGGAGAAATATTAAATAATTGTTTAATTAATTATTTTTCCTGCTCAACACAGGGTCGCTCCAGCAGTGTGTCGTAACCACTGGACTCTGAGATCTGACGGTAAATAATTTGGAGAATACTATCCACACACTTTTTTTTACTTCTCACACATTTTTTGTTGATTTTTGTCACTTGATCTCCTTCAATTCATCCAGGTCAAAAATTTTAAAAATATGTGAAAAGTAAAAAAAAGTGGGTGAATATTACACTCAACTCCTTTTATTATTCATTTCGTTTCTTCTTCTTTTTTTAAGGAAAAAAAAAGTGAGTTGTAATATTATAAAATACATAATTTGAAGGCAAAATAGCTAGGCAGATAATCTACTACATCTGTCACAGTCAAACAAGAACGCAAACTTCAAAATTGGAGGCGAAGTGGTGTATTTTTCCCTTAACTCTTATTTTTCTTTCTCCTGTATACAATTTGGAGTTAAAATAATTTTGGAGCATTAAGGCTACAAATAGGTTTTTACTAATACTATTAGGGTAGCCAAGCTTTATTTTGGTTATCTCCAAGCTTTCGTTAACCCTACATGCACATATTTAGTGTAGATACATATTTGTCTGTTAAATTTGATCCAACATATTTAATTAAGTGATTAAAAATCGTTGGATTAAATTTAATAATTAAATATAGGTTGAACTGCTAATTTAGTCCTTGAATTATCATCTAAGTAAAAAATTAAGTCCTTAAACTATTTTTTTTTATTCAGAAAAATCAGTCATTGATTAAAAAAAAAATTACCAATTACATCCCTAATATTATATTCGAAGCTACTATATTCAATTTTTCGTCAATTTAAGTTACATTACTTGTATGTGATATACATTGAATGCTAAATTGGCAATTTTATATAAAGAAATAGTGTATAGAGTTAACTTTGGAAGGTAAATTAGACATTAGATTTGCAAAATATATGAAATATTGAGGGCTTATAGGTGAGAAAATGACGGTATTACACTCTAAAGTGGGTCAAGTGACTTAAGTTGATGAAAATTTGGATAAAATAGCTTTGAATATAATAGTATAATGAAATTAGCAATTTTTAATGAATTTAGGGACTTATTTTACCAAAAAATTAATCTAGGGACCTAATTTTCACTGAAGTGATAGTTCAGTGACTAAATCAGCACTTCACCCTTAAATATATGTCAACACTGAATGCTTGTAGGTACTAAAAAAATTATTAAGTATTGTTCAAGTTTCATGGCATACCTCAACAGTCGTCAATGCAGTAGTATTTGCCCAAACAACCGGAATAAGTTTCGAACTATGACAATTTCTTTGTAGTGGTCAGTTAAATCAATAATTAGAAGAAAAAAAATTCAGTATGCCGAAAATACGGCCAATAAACCAAAAGTCCAATAACACAATTGGCCGCAAAAAAAAAATTCAAATTTCCAACCAATAACGAAGCATAAAAGACTCAAATTCACGCAGCCTTTTTTTTACTTCTGACTCGCATTCAAAGAAGCAAAGAAGCGAAGGTAAAATCGCTCAGGATTACAACATTCTCAGAACAAATTACAGAGGAATCATTCCCAGGAAATTTGACAATAATTATGTTTAGTCATTCATATGATCAAAGCAATTCAACACCACAGCGATCCGATGGACAGACAAGTATCGCATCATATTGCCACAGCATCGTACTCTTTCAACAGGAATTGAAGTATAAACGGGGAGACCATTCGATTCACATAAGCATCGTAATGATTTCGTAAATATAGATACTAGAGCTATAAAAATACACCAAGCACGCACCCATTTTATAAAACGCAAAGTACTTCACTAATATGCACTGTCACACAGGAATTCCATCCAACAAACACGTGACGACGGGGGATTGGACTGTGGTACAAATTATTTCCTCTCCAGCTACTCTTAAACATGTTCCAGCAGACCTCAGCAACCCAAGGCAACCTCACGGTCTTCACCGTGCTTGCCACCGCGACTCACTCTCTTACAATATCGAACATGAACACATGCTTTTCCTGGGGACCTCGTCAACCTTCTTCTCTGTTCATGAAAACAGAGAGAAAATAACATTCAGCAAGTGACGCTGATATCAACAAATATGTAATGTGCATCACATGTCGCGCGGGAGTCAACCTTTAACACATAATTGATCTCAGCTGAAATGAACTAGAAATCTAGCACCATCATAATATATCAAAGAAAATGGAATCATAAGTTTTCTGCAAGATGCTGACCGAGGACAATCCTCTAAGGTGCCCACGATCGCCCAAAAAGATACTTAGCAATGAGACCAGTTGATTCTACCCGTGCTTTGGTAGTGCCAAGGAAAATAGAAGTACACTTGGAGTTCGTCGCATTAAACAAGATAAAGGGAAGTAGGAAGAGCCGCTAACCCGTAACAGACCAGCCATGAACAGGGGAAAAAAATATTGGCTGCTAGCCTAGGTCGTAATAGTAAGAAATCTGACCAAACAGGCATAAACATGTATGCAAAGTAACAATTTCACATCGAAAGAGATATTACACTAAACAATCTAAGATGAAAAATACCTGTTTTTGCTTTCGCTATAGAGGGCTGAACAACAACATGCATGGTGATAATCCCGCTTGGAAGCTCTCCAAATGGTGCTCTACACTGGGCAACAGTCTTGTTGTTTTCCAAAATCTTCCCGGCATTTATCAATTTTATGTCGTTTGCTCCTTTGGGTGCAATCTTTTTATCTAATATCATAGCATTTAAAAAATGTTAGGGGATAAAAATGATGAGCAGATTAAAGTTAAGAAGCAGAAGAAAATGATAAAAAAGAAGAAAAAGGGGACATGCTTATTGTAACGAAAATTCCTCCACACTCCTGCTCAATATAGTTCACTATCTGAAAGTCATAACGTAGCAGAACTGGTAACATTAACATCAGAGAGAGAAACTTCTTAGCAAATTTTAAAAAAAAAAACAAAAAAAAAAAAACTAATTGCTGTAAGATTTTGAACACCATATTTTAGAGATCCAGCCACCTTGGTTTGGTATACTTTTGACTGAGGAGATAACTTACACCTATAACTTTTACAAGATAACCATTGGGATATATACACAAACCCCATGGCTAAACATTTAAAGCCCGTGTGTGCGAGAAATGTCTAAGTGAATTGCAGACAAGTCCACTACCTCCTCAAACCACATACTGGTACTAGAATGAAGCAACAAGAAAAAGCACATCAAAGAGCATGTCTTTTCGTTACATAAATCTCAGGAATGCTAAAGAAAGAAAGCGGCATATTGTAGGATTAAACAGATCCTTATCACAAATCGTCAAAATAAGCACACAAACAAACATTGCCTTCATAAGCATGAAGATCAAGACAAGTTACACAGTCGTGATCTAATCACTTTCGCGGACAAAGTCTGTCAGACTAATGATCCAGCCCAACAGAGATGTCATGAAGAATAATCCTATAAAAATGGTTTTCACAGGCACCATTATCTGGGTCCACCGATTGGAAGTGGGTTTAACTGATAAAAATGCTCCTATTTCAAAAATAATTCAGCAGATCCTTCCATTCCTATCTTCTTCTTCAGAAAAAATATAAACACAAACCTACTTGTCTAAAAGTAACTTCTTTGGTCCATGGGAAACAAATCATTAGCTTTCCAACTTTCATTCATATCTTCTACCGCACTTTTAAATTCTCGATTCCCACATGCTTCAAACAGAAAGCAAGCGGTAGCGTGGCAATATAAATTGAAAGTTTAAACACAGCTTTTCCAAGTTCAATGTGAAAACTATATTTAAGTAAAATCTGGATACCAGAACTGCACAAGTACAGAACACCTGAAACAAAGAAGTAATTAGCAGAAACATCCGAATGTGCTACGATTCATAACCTGATTGCTTGGAATCAGGGAACCCAATTGAAACTGAAGGTCAACTACGAAACATCGCACATTTCAAGAGTGTTAACAGAACTCAAACCCTTGTGTAGGATCGATTTAAACTTAACAAAAACTACGAAACGTCAGCAAAATCAGCACTTGAAAAGAGTGGTCTTTGCCAACAGAATGCACCAACCAGAAATATCCAAATGAAAATTTTGTATTCCATCATCAACGAACAACGAAAATTGGATGAACATTAAAACCATGAAACCATGAAAGTGGCATCCACTACTAAAAGTAAAAACTTGCAAACAATCATCAAATGCCAAGTGGAGGCCACTGACCTTTTGGCCACTCGGCCACGATTCTCTCCTTGAGCATTGCCACCGTGGACGCCGGCGAGTACCGGAACGGGCCGATATCTGATCCATCATACAGACGGAACTTGAGCTCCACCAGGTCCTCCTCCGGCATTTGAAAAAAGCTCAAAACTTCCACACCAACTCAACCACGCAGCCCCAAAACGCTTCCACTCCAATACTCTGTCCACTTCCTGGCCACCATAAAAGCACCCAATTTAAACACAATTTTGATAATTCCCCAATAATTAGCTCATTTTATCACTGCATTAGAAACAGATAAAATCGCCAAATAATCCGTAATCATCGGAGTAATCAGGAAACGTACCGAAGGGAAGACGCGGATTGGGCGAAAGGGAGAGCTTTGTTGCTTTGCCTCTGCGTGTCTGATTAGGGTTTTTGGCGACAAGAAAACTTCAAGACGCGATCTTGCCTCCTTGAGATATTTTCTCGAGCAGAAGTAGAAGAAAAATAATTCAATTTTATTTAATTCGGAAGCAATTGCTTTCGATATTTCTAATTTTCTCGACGAAGAGAGAAAATTAAAAAAAAGAAAAGAAAAGAAATTAGTGAGATTTGGATTTTGAATGCTGTCAGTCAGTAAATAGCATCTGGGTTTTTTTTTGTCAGTAAAAAAGTAGGCCATGTAAGAACAAGAGAATCTGGATCCTCTGGTTCGGGATCACACGCAGTTGGAGATTCTATCAAATGAGAAGGTTTGTGTGCAGATTTTATATGAGGTGGCGCGAAGTGATTCGCCATGTAGAGTGAGGTGGCGGGAGTTGGGAGTAGGAAGGGTCGCCTCTCTTTCTGTGTCCGTTCACATTGACCAGAAGTTTTTATTTTTAACAAACGTACATTGACCAGAAGTTAGAGGGGAGACTTTCACGCGTGGGTGAGATGCCGTCATGAATGTTTTTAACTCAGGTAGATATTTTTTAGAAAAGATAATAGAAATAATTTCAGAATTTTGAGTTTTAACGATAACCACAAAATAAAGGTTAAAGTAAATAGTATCAAAATTAATTTTTTAATGTAAAAATATAATAATAAACAGTACCAAGAGTTTTTTTTGTTAAAATTCCCGTATTTTTTTTCTTTAATTAAAGAAAATATGATATATTAGATATTTAGTGATAATTCGAAAGCTTGACATCAACACTGCGCATTGGTCAACCTTCATCATGTGCTATTATAAGCGCAATTAAGTTTGATTCGATTTTTTACCCAAAAAAAAAAGAAGCTTGATTAGATTTAACAATAAAAATATAACTAAATTAACAGCTTAATTTAATTTGATTTAGTGTAGTCGGTTTGATCAGCGTGATACCTCATATCACTCACACTCTAATGAAAAATTTTGAAACATCGCAGTTATATGTGTTAGAATAAATGCGGAAAGGTAGCGGTACGAACTATACGATTGTCACAAAAAAATTACCCATATATACATGAATGAAGTCATTCTTTGTACACAAGCGATATAAAGAAGACGAGTGAATCAAGATACTTTTCATTATACTATCCTTAATTAGGAAGAGTTTCTCTTTAGCAATTAAGGCATAATCATAGTGGCATAACCCCTTCAAAGGTTGTTTGACAAGTACTCAAAGTATGCATCGTCAATCCAATAAATATTTGTCTAATGATGTATTTTGTTACAAGAGAAATTTCTCTCCTTGTAGTAGTGAATTAATTTTAGTCTAAAAAAGCCTGCTGCAGTTTTTGGGCTTTGGGCCTCCCATGCGTGAATGAGTGAGAGTGGAGTTGGTCGAGAGATTCTATCCACTAAAAATTAAAGAGAATTTTAACGAAAAACTTTCTGTACTATTTACTTTAAAGAAAAATTATATTTTTACATTAAAAAGTTAATTTTGATACTATTTATTTTATCTTTTGTTTTGTCCTTATTGTTAAAACTTAATTTTTTCAAACTTTTTTTATTAGTTTTCCTAAAATTTAAAAGGCAGATAGATGTGAAGGTTGATAATTCCTACGAGAAGGCTTGTTATTATACTAATCCAAGAAAGGTGATGCTTCATTTGGGTGAGATTTTCTAGAGTGCCGCAATACAGTCCGATATATTGAGTGTAATAATACAGTCCTGTCCGCTTTGAGCCATGAGCACGCCCTCACAGTTTTGTTTCTGGGAACTCACACAATAACTTCCATGATGGGTGACCCACTGGGAAGTTTTGGTGTGAGTTCTCAGAAACAAAACTGTGAGGGCGTGGTCAGGACTCAAAGCGGACAATATCGTGCTACGGTAGAGTCGAGCCCTGGATGTGGTGGAACCTGGGCCGAGATGTGACATAAATTATCACATTAATTTTAGGAACCTCAATCAAAAAAAAAAAACCAATAAAGTTTCAATTAAAGAATATTCATAACTAAGGACCGCGTTCAAAGTCTTCTTGAAAAAACAAAAACACATTGAAATTTAGTATATCACAACAGTGTATCGATATTTTGGTACATTGAAACCTTTTTACCATACGTGTCAACTTTATAAATCTATATGACATCACCCCTTGTAAGAAACCGAGCGTTTCGTGGTTTAAAAAAGTCGAATATCGTCTAAATCATCACCTGTCCATCCTATTGTCATAAAGTTATCAATTTCGTCACTCACAAATGCTGTAATATCAATTTCTCCAGTCACACCCGCCGACGCACCTTCTAAACTAAACCTGGATATCATTTGACGTCCTGTCCTCCATCGCGGTGGAATTTGACTATGTTGTTGTACGACGTGGCTACGAGGGTAACGATGTTGTAGCGGGACCCATTGGTCCCATTCCACGTAACGGAAAAGACATGAGCCTACCATCCATCGATCATGATCACCGTGGCAAAAGTTTACCGATGCAATGAGTTGGCCAGTCAAAGCTTGATCATGGACCGTCAACGTCTGGTGGCTGCCACAGTGGAGTTGGGTATCAATCACAGCAAAAATAACGGAGTCGATTAAACTGCCAAATTGTGCGGCGCAAACCTGAGAGATATATGGATGCAAATACTCCAAATGTGGAAGAATGATGATGGTCACGTGCTTCGTCATAACATGAGTGTTACGGCTTGTTTTTTATTAGTGACAAATTATACGAGATCTGGTTACAATATGAAACTCGCTTTTTAAGTATGCGAGAATATTAATAGGGTCGTTCATTGTAAAATCGTATTGTAGAATTCTAAATTACGTGACGAGTAATGTTATTCATACCACCTTAGGTAGCATTAGATGTGGACAACCATATCATTTGAAAATTTTACAAAATTCAAGAAAAAGAAGGATAAAAATTTCTCGTATACCAATCATCATTTAATTAACTAGTTTTTCTTCATTATTAGTTTATTAAATAATGAACTAAATTTGAAAATCTAATTAATTTAAATGATGTGTATGTCTACATCAAATACCCTCTAAAATTGTATGAAAATATAATAAAAAAACATATTATGAATAGCATTTCTCTTACGTGAGAGAGTAACCGAGAGAAAGAAACATTATAAGAAAAAAGTCAGTGACGCATTGGAACCACTGCTTTATGCTTACTTTAGGTCCCAGATTTAAAACACAATATCTAAAAGCTAGCCTTTTGTTTGCAAAAGGATATATTGTTGGCCCTTCTCTTCTTCGTAAAGCTTAATATTCTTTGAAAATTTACGTATATGGCAAATTAAAGACATGGAACGCAGCCTAAAAATGTAACAATATTGTTAATTAGCTCTGCAAAAATGCAAATAAATCAATGAAACAAGAGACAAAGACAAGAGTTGTGGAGATTAAAGTAAAAAATTTCTTAACTTTTTTTTTTCTTTCCATTTTTTTGTATATAGAGGAAGGAGCAATTACACATCTCTGAATGCCCACAGTAAAAGCCTGAAGACAGTCCAACACACTCGAGAAAAGAAAAAGGAAAACCCAGATGAACAATTAACTAGCTAATTAAGTGACATTAGTGATTAATTAGTGTGTCCAAAACGGAGGTGGACTCACAAAAGCCACTCCTCTTCCTCTGCCTGCCAGCCCTTATGAAATTAATCGAGTAGCAGTACAAATCATGACTTTGTTTTCCCTTCTTTCTTACAGCAAAAACTTTTCAAGACAGAAGAGAACGAACAAATCTCAGAGCCAGAGAGCCCCGGCCTCTTTGAGAAGAGGAACAAGAGTGCCGTTGATATGAGAGGCCATGACTGTGTCCATTGCGCCGACGAGTTTGCCACCGATGAAGACGACGGGGACGGCGGAGGAGGTCCCCAGCAGCCTCATCAACGCCCTCTCCAAGTCCTTACCTCTGGGGTCCTCGTCCAGCTCGTACACGGTAGGGTTGACGCCCATGCCGCAGAAGAGGCGCTTGATGGCGTGGCACATGCAGCAGCTGCTTATACTGAATATCACCACCGCGCTCTCCGACGCCATCCGCTCTATGCGCTCCAGAGGGTCCTCCATGCCCATGGAGGTTCTTGTGGGCATGTAGGAGCCCCATGACTCAGTCTGGTAGTGCATTGTGCTAGCTTAAATGTTGAGGAATGTATAGATATCTGACCAGAAAAGCGGCTTTTTGGTCAAGTACTTGGGAGTTCGGAGGAGTAGTAATATGAGATATGAGTAAGTGAGATTTTGATGAGGAATGGAGGAGAAGAGGGTCTGTATTTATAGGCCTTATGGTTCAACTTTGAAGGGTTTTTCTTCCTCCCGTTATATTTTATTTATTTAATGGCTGTTCTTGGAATAAAGATAAAAATAGTGGGTCTAACTCTAATATAGTAGTCGTCAGCGCATGCAAGTTTTCTTTAATTCCTCTTCATGCAATAATATTTATAATAAAAAATAAGATTAATTTGAATAAAATATGGAATTAATGGAGAATAATAATACAAACAAGAGAGCTTATAATATAGAGAGGAGAGGAGACATGAAGGTCAGGCTTTTTCAGAAGAGAGTTGGGCAATAGACGGCTGCGTCCGTCCTCGTTGTCGGCCCTACGCCATCCGATTAATTATATAAAAAATAGCAAGAACGTGCTGATCACAAACCTTTGTTCCTTCTCTTGACGAAAACCTTATATGGGCATTTTACTTTTAACTAAATCCCTAAAAAAACCTCTAATTAAAATTTACCCTCGGAATGCTATTCTAGTTAAGAAAATAAACGATATTATTTACACTAGAGAGGAGGGGATGAGCTTAGCCTCACAATAAGCTAGCAATAATGTAATTCTGAATCAAACATAGCAATAATGTGGTTCAAGCTCCATAATGTATTATTGTATATAATGAATTTGTACGCTTTTTAATTTCCGCCTTATCAAAAATGAATTCTTCCATATGTATAAAATCTGATATATATATATATATATATATATACCATGATTGATTTTTTAGCGTTAAAATGTGATTTTTCGTTAAAGTGAACAGTACCAGAAACTTTTCGTTAAAGTTCCTTATATATTATCGTGTTCTTCTATTTTGCATGTGGGGGAGATGGGGATTCATATTCATTACTAGTTATTTTATACTATATTATACGTTTTATCCTTTGAGTTCATCTTTTTCACTTAATACTATATGTGCCTATTAATCATTCTCTAGAATAGAATCTTTAATTTGCAAACTTAATAAGTTTAGTTAAGTTGGCTACAACAATATACTATTGTTCTTAACAAAATTAGATTCTTCCTCTATGTCATTTAGATGAATTTAGCGTAAACTATCACATGTATCAAAATCTTATCTCATTTTACATATCTTCTATGGGAAACATCAAGTTGAAGTCTACGTTAATTCGAAAAGGGGATACTAGGATAAAGTTCATTATAGTGTAGTGCTATTCACATGCACATTTTTTTTACCTCATACACACTCTTGTTAATTTTTATTTATTAATCTACTTCAATTGATTCGATCTGACAAAATAAGAGGGATAAATCAAATTAAGTGGCTTGTTAATTAACGACTATAGTACTACTACACTAAATTACTAATAATGTTTTGTTAGCTTTATTGGCTTTGAATTATTTGTAATGAATAAATGTAGCAATAGGTGGGGGAACATGCATGCTTGGCTACATGGCTCACAGCGCGCATGCTTAGACTGTTAGACATGTATGCAGCATGTCCAATGTGTGCCAGTAGCTTTTTCATTATTTAGGGTTTCATATATATAACATTTCCTGAATCTCGCTGATCATTTTCCAGTACTAGTACTTCCAATTAATATTACAGATAAAGGATAGAGCCAAACCAAGCCAAGCAAAACCCAGAGAGATGAAGTCCGTACAGGCTTAACGGGAAAAAGTAGGGTTTTCTGCTTTTGGTTTTTTGGGGTCGCTAGCTCTCGGCAGACTGAAGAGTGAAGAGGTGATGCAGTGCAGTGCACAGTCACAGAGGCAAGCAATTAAGGGCATGTCTTGGGCGCGAAGGATATGCATGGCCTAATAAAAGTCCCAGCTGGAGCTGCAGCTGGGCGAAGAAAAAGAAATTGATATTATTCGATTCTCCTTCCCTTTTATGTCTTCATGTGTACGCCATACCTACGTATATCTGTAAATATTGTTTACATGCATCATGTATATACACCCACGTATATATACATGCAACCCGGGAATATGCTTTTTGACGAACTGTACGTAGAGATTCATGGTTTTGTTATGAGTGTAAGACGACTTTATACTAAGTGCGTAGAATAAGTTGCAGATGGCCCCAGAGACGAGGTTCAGATCCTGGACTTCCTTTATTTTATGAAAGAGCCTGGACTGTAACTTCGAGATAAACACACACACACACACAAACACATGTAGGCTTCTGCACTACACCTTTTTTCTTCTTTTTTTTGCGTCAAGGGCCTAAAGGATTGAAATGACACAACAGGCAGGCATGTCCCTCCTCTCAACGTACGTACTATGACTATATGGTCAAAACTCAAAGGAATCCAACGGTTTAAAGTTTAAACTTTGAACAAACGAATCAAAGAACTCATACCATAAAAAAATTCTCCTATGCTTCAATATACGTGTATTGCATGAATAGATAGTAAATGTGTTGTAAATGGCCAATATATAGCTTATCGCTGATAAACTAATCAACATCAAAAGATTTGTATTGTGTATTATATACTGATGCATACTAAAAACCTACTTCATCGTATAAGAAATTGTGGCCGTGGGATGGTAATGTACAATTCATCGGACGGCCGGGGGTGGACGGTGGACGGTGGAGGAGTAAACTTTGACTCTCGGGAAGCTAATTCTTTTTCAAGTGGGAAAGGGAGAAAACCAATAAAGAATATTAGATTCAATCGTACAAAAGTTGTATTTGGTCTTTTTTTTTTTTGGTAAATACAAAAGTTGTATCGTTGTGTAGCATTTGGCAGGGATGAATTTAAAGGTCGCGTGATGAAATCCTCAGCTTTTTGGGATTTTGTCGCAGTGTTTATCTTCTTCTCTGTTATCAGCTAGCAGTTGATTCATTATTCAGACTAGCAATATATGATCAGTTTACCATTTAGAGAGGAACATGCAGGGAAAAAACAAGGACGGAGTGCCCAGAAATATCCCAAATGAGCAATGAGCATTGATAACAAAAAAAAAAAAATTAGGTTCCAAATGAATAAGCCTCACTTTTATTAAATTGTGAGAGTAGGTAAAGTGATCAATAATATGGTTCAAATAGTTTTATTCGAACTTATTGATGCTATTTTAATCCGTTCAAAATGTAATATATGTGTGTATCACATAGTAGTGTACGAACACACTGAATTCGGCTTCCTATACACAAATTTAGGGTTTCGCTTTAAACTCCTCTCTATTTAACAATGCTAAATCATAACACTTAGAGAAATGAAGACCTTGTTTGAAAGTGTTTATAAAATTACTGAAAACACTTTTGAAATCAATCATTAGTAAAGATGGACGAGTTTAATGTCACATAGGAGCATGATATAATAATTTTTAAACTCCTCTCTATTTAACAATGCTAAATCATAACACTTAGAGAAATGAAGACCTTGTTTGAAAGTGTTTATAAAATTATTAAAAACACTTTTGAAATCAATCATTAGTAAAGATGTACGAGTTTCGCTTTAAACTTAAAAAGAAACACCAGTGAAGTTCACGCTTGTTTTAAATTAGTAAAACGTAAATACAGTTAATTATGAAGTTAATATCTTTATGGAAAGCATTTTATGGGTCCCGAGCAGCACGAAGAAGAAACTTTATGGTATATTAGGTCGGCATGCAACTGTTTGACCAAATATTTTCTTTTGGAGTAATGCATATGTAGATAAAATTTACAAACTAAATAATGTGTCGCTTATAAAATGAATATGTTTATCAACGCTTAAGTAATTATTAAATTATCAACTTACATGTCATTTAATTCACAAATTTAGTATCCTTAACATTATTGTTTTCTTTATTTGGCATGCACTTACCCTCTCTCTCACGATGGACGAGTTTAATGTCACATAGGAGCATGATATAATATTGTTTAAACTTCTCTATATTTAACAATGTTAAATCATAACACTTAGATGAATGAAGAGCTTGTTCGAAAGTGTTTTTAAAATTACTGAAAACACTTTTGAAATTAATAATTAGTAAAGATGGAAGTGATCCTGACAAAGTGTTTTTTTGACAAATAGTACTATTTTATACTTCTTGCTGAAAGCACTTTAAGTGATTTTAAAACTAAAAAAAATTGAATAAAAAAAATTTAATTCATTTTAAAAGTATTTCAATCAAAGCGGAATTTACATGTGTATAAGTTATTCTCCTACATAATACTTACATGATCTGAATGGTGGTGATGATGATGATGGAAAAGGATCTTCGTCAGATTTCTTTTTTAGAGATCATAGGGATCTTTGTCGGATTCTTTTTTTAAAGTTAAAATTTTAAAATAATTTATAACTACACGATATATAATGAATGGATAAAATTACGAGATTCCTAAAATTTCTAGGAAAATATCCGGATCCTTTCCCGTCTAAAATAAGAAGGCAATGCTGGTTACTACTTTAGAGAATAGTGAATAGTATAAATATTGGGGTGTGCTATCCACACATCTTTTTTACTTCTCACATATCCCTATTGCTTTCTGTCTGTGTTAGATCTTCTCCAATTCATTCGATTTGACAGCTAAAATCCAAAAAAGTGTGAGAAAAATAAAAAATAGTGTGTGGATATCACACCCCTAAATATTTGGCCATAGCTCCTTGAGCCGTTAAAGCGAAACGACATGACGGCTTTTCTCAGCCTTTGTTCCTCAACTTTGCTAACTGGATGACGTTAGCCCACCGTTGACTGCTTTTTCTTTCTTTCTTTCTTTCCCAAATTTTACTGCCCTTCTAGCCTCTTGTTTGTCGCTTTAACTTTCGACAACCATGCATGCTTTTATCTTGCTCTGTCTTAGGTTATTATTAACTAATAAATCACTTAAATTTAGTTTATCCAAAAAAAAAATCACTTAAATATATATTTAATATTATTAATAACTAAGTTTGGTATTTGACAAAAAAAAAAAAAACTAAGTTTGGTATTTACAAATATATTTTTTATTAATTAAATATGACTTATGGTCATGGACACTAGTTATGTTATGTTTAGGCTGCTTCAAATATCAAGGCCGTTTTCGTGTTCTTTTTAGGAATTTGTGCTTTATATAATAATCTCTGTTTGTTTGTTTGTTTATTTATTAGTGTGTGAACAAAAATATATTTACAAAACTAGTGGTAGAGAGAAAAAGTGTTATAATATTGAGAGATGTTAGTAATCTTTTAATTTACACTTTGTTATTTAATTTTTTATATACATTTTGAATAATGTATTTTTGGACCATTCTTTAAAGAATTATTAAATTAAAAAATATTTAGTCATCTAACGATGATCAAATAAGCAGATAAATTATATTTTTCAATTAAATACTTAGTGGCTTATACAATTTTTTTTTATTTAGTTCATTTTACAGAGTTAACTTTTAAATAATTACATATAATTTCGATCGTTTGGAAATGGTAAAACAAATTATCACCTTTAATATTTGCAATTGGAATTTAACGTCCTGCGTCGGTGCTTTTGTCTCACCATGTGGTTCCAACAGTAGTAGGCCAAGTAATCAAACTCGACGTCCTGCCACACGGCAATTTCTGGTTTCATCCCTTCTGTCTTGGTCCCTGATTGGCTCCCTCGATTTGCTTAATACTCACGCTAGTAGGGAAAATATTGAGAATAAATTTCACATCGAAAAAAATAAGAAAATTTTACATATATCTATAAGTAATTAGACAATTTTTCACGCTGTCAATTGATTTTACGATGGAATTCCAACTTTCTCTTCCTTCTGTTTACACTTTACACTTACCGTTTGGTGGGTTTTCAAGATTTGCCAGCAACATTAATAAATTCTTTGTCGTTTGTTTGTGTCTTTGCTCTTGACCATATAATATAATAATATATGCTGCCTGTGGGGACTAGGGAAAGGGGAAAGGGGAGACGGTTGAGTCAGATTCCTTTATTTAGTACGCGGAACTTTAAGAGACAAAGTTGGGCACCATGTTATGTTATATATGTTATGACAAAATTATATTATGCTTCCGGGGAAGGGGAAGACAGTTATTGTCCATTCTAAATAGTAACTCTCTTGATGCAACTATACTCTACAATCTCAAAAAGAACAGAAAAACGTGGCTAATGTCATGCTGAAATGATTTGATGATAATATTATGTGGATAACTTAAAACACGTATTAGTATGTGATTTTGAATGACCGGAGGTTTCGGCCAAACATGAAGCTATGATATGATATGTGTTGTGGTGCTGGCATGTCAATTCAACATTTTCATATTAATTTCTTTAATCGGATTTGATTTGATGTTTTTGGCTCCTATAGAGTATAGGCAATCTGCTACTTGGGAGCTTTGAGTAAGAATTTAGTCTGGGGATTAGGGGAGGGAGAGAGAAAGAAAGTCAAAGATGCATGGGGTTTAGATTATGGAAGAGGATGATTTACAAAACCCAAACGATGTTAGTCAGTTACTCACCAGACGACGTTGGTCAGTTGCTCACCAGACGACAAAGTAACTTTTAAAAAAAAAACCAAAACTACATTTCAGATTGAGACATTTCAGCTCCTCTTAGACTACAGGCTCCGCCACTGTCATCAGCCTTGAGCTTAACAAGGACGAATCAGTTTTAAGTATTTTCATCGCTTTGAGTTGTTGGAATATTGGAGCTTTTAGTGAGAAGGAATAATTGTGGAGATGTGCTAGGTGGGGTCTCTACCCTAATACTTCGGGGGCCCAGTGCTTAGCTAGAAGCTCACACTACAACAACGGGCCATATAATGGGCCTGTTAAATGGACTCCAATTCAGAAATTAACTCCAAGCCAATGGGCCTTTTACGGACCAATTGTTGTCTTTTGACAACTAGGGCCCAATTTCTGCCCGAGTCCATGTAACTTCCGTAAGTTATCATTTGTACAGAAGATTGAACAGTAACAAAGATATTAACACTTTATAAGGATATAATTATGTAACGAAAACAGATCATCAATGGAAACTAGAGATATTTTTTTAAGCAAAATCTAACTTTTGTCCAATCGGAAGTATCTGAATTATACACTAAAAGCCAAAACATCCCACAACCGGCAATAGCTGATAGGCATAAGTTAACAATTCTAATCCTTTTTCCTCCATCCAAACAGTGAATGGCAGTTTAAAAGTAACCTCACAATTTTAAACTTACAAACATTTACTATGTGCAGATCTAACTAGGCAGTTAATTAGAGGCACATAAGCAACAAAGTTCCCTCTGCAGGGACAAACTACAGAACAACCATCTCATCTGCTGAAACTGAGATTTTTATTGCCTAGAAATCTGCATCGGTGGTTGCTGATTGTAGAATTTACCGTCTGAACCTTGAAAACTCTGATAAGAGTTTGCCGGTGCCATGAACGGAGAAATGCCATTTACTGGAGCTCCTGCTTGATAACTAGGCATTGGGGGCGGTGGTTGTTGGGCCACGTTATAGGTGTATTGTCCAGGAGACGGCACATATTGGGGCACTTGGTACTGTGGTTGAGGTGGTAATGGTGGCAATGGTGGAGGAGAAGATGATGGGGGAGGTGGTGCCTCACTGGGTGTGTATTGTTGGTTGGTGGTAGAGACATTGTGCGAGAGAGAATCAGAACGCGAGAAGGGAGGAGATGCAGACGGGTTAGGGCTCTGGGGTACATAGGACGACGATTGGTCATTCTCCAGCTTAAGCCTCTTTTCGGATTGATAATCACCAGAAGACTCGTTAATTGGATTGCTGATGACACCCTCTGATGCCAGAGAGGAGAGGACATAAGAGAGCATCTGGGCTGAGGATGTTGATGCGGTCAGCTTTGCTGCCACTGCAGCAGCTGCAGACTTGCGAGGATCCTCCTCCCCGCGACCAGATTTTTCGGCAAAAGGAACCTGCTGGGTGTACATCACCGGAGCTGATTGTTCTCTTCCTACCATAAAGCTGGGAGGTGCTACAGAGGTATGAGCTTCCTTTGAGCTCTGGACTGCTATCTGCTGTGCATTGTCGCCATTCACTAACCGATGGCAGATATTAGTGGCCAGCTCTGACTGGGACTCTGCACCCTGGAAAACAATATATGCATAGTGTACGCTTAGAATATATTCTATGCAACTAGAGTTATAAATGGCTAGACAACCAACAGCTATTACGTGAGAAATATATAATTAGCTGTATAAGTGTTTATTTACTACTTAATTGAGATCAGTTATTTTTGCATACGGAAAAATGTTATCATGATGAGTTGATCCAACATGAGTTTGAATTGCATAAAGTTGATCCAAAACCAAGGATCGATATTGGACAGTATATGCAGGGAATTGCAATTTACCTTAAAACTCATAAGTGTGGGAACTCAAGTCAACCCCATGGAGTATCACAATGCATCAACATGTGTCCCACAAGAAAGGGAACCAACTCACCCTCCTCCAATAAGCATAAGATTTATATATGAGTCCCACAAGAAACCAACTCACCCTCCTCCGATAAGCATAAGTTTCAGAGGTATTTACAAATCTACAAAATCTAACTTTTATTTGAAATCTCAATTGGTGAATCTTTATATATCTAACTAAAGTTTCGGCATCCAGTTTAATTTGATCGTGATGAATTAACCAACATTCATACAGTTATGTTATACTTTCACAGTTCCACGACAAAACTAGATGAGATTGATAGATACACACAGCTTACCTGAAGTTGGTTTCGGACTTGATCCAGCTTGTACTCCTGATACCAAAACCATGTTAGATCACCTAAAATCATAACGTCATAAAACAGTAAATGAAAATTCTGATATTTTGCTAATAGGATTGTCTGCCAACCAACCTGCTCCTGAAGAGCCTCTCTCAAATGAGACACAAGATTAGCTCTAGATGATTCAACAGCTCTTAGTTGTTCAATACAGTTCCTCAGTATAGCATGCTGACCCTGAACCTCCTCCACAAATGCAGATCCATGAATTTGCCCTAGTGAAGAAAGACAATTTAGGGCAAAGTAAGTCACGAACACTACACATGTAAAAGTTAGAGAAAGTTCTCAAGAATTTACACATGTTGGGTATACCTGAATTGACATCGGCACCAATTTCCTTATCAACCTTCTCAAGACAGCTAATAGCACTCCTGCATTTGCTCAATATAGTATCCTCGTCCATCTGCCCATGGATAACTTGATAATCTGAAACTATTTTGTCCAATGAAGTTCCAGCAGGATGCTTCTTGTTTTTTCAACAAAAAAGGTAAAAGGAAAAAAAAAGGTTAGCCATCAAACTGTAAACTGAAACAAATGCTCACGCAATACAGTCATAACATACGATCTTACCTGTCTGGCACCCGAATGCTTCCCATTTCTGTTATTAGTTTCCGGGTGCTGTCCAACAAACTCTTGCTTGAGAATCTGGCCGCGAGAACCAAAAACTTTTCTATCATCCCATATATTAACCTACAAAGTAGAAACATAGAACCCCAACAATCAGCAACAGCTGCAGGTTAGTTTCTACAAGAAGAAGAAAACAAGAAAATGAAACAGTACATATGCACATGCATACATATAAAGAGTTGAGTCCTTCTTCTATCCATCTTATAAACCAAAATTTTGGTTTTGCTCAAGGTTTCCTTTGGATTAATCTGTTCTCAATAGAAACTATCTCCATGACAACCAATTCCAATTTTTTTTTTCTTTTGAAAATATGTAGAAACAGGTATGCAGTTGTACCAATCGTTGTGCTGCATTTCTTCCAAATTCATCTCCACTTTCAATTACATCACGAAGAGCATCTGGAAGAACCTTCCAAAATTCACCAACAAATTCCGAACCTTTTCGCCTACTGTTCTGCAAAATATCATTTGCAAGATACAAGAAAGCCAATCTCTGGTCGCGTGGAGCACAATGAAATTGCCTAGCCCATGTTTCAACAACTTGTCTTGCTTTATTCATATGGAAAATGCACCAATGCGATAAAGCTAAATTGCATTAAGGATAACAACAACAAAGATAACAAGCATCGACAACATGTGCAAAAATAATGAGATATGCCAAAGCTCAAGATGCACAAGTATTACTAGTTGTACTTGTAAATTAAAACTTACAAGAAAAGTATAATATCAACTAGACAATAAACGAAACAGTGATTATGGAATAGCAGGTAAAAGGATTCAAATTTGGCAGGGAAAATGCATTGGATATGTGGATTTTGACAATGGATTTCAAAATCAATTAAGTTTTCCAAAGAAATGAGTTATGAGACAAGAGGGTGGCTAAATTGTCCCACAAAAGGAAATCTGGCTCGGTATGAAAATTAGAACAGCCAGAAAAATTGTCTACAGTTCCTCTATGAAAAAGCTAAAAAGAACTTTGATATCCATGTGATGTCAGCAAAAGGATACTCTCTATGCTTGCTTGAGAGCTATTGAGCTTGGCTAGCTTTTCCACTAAAATCTGCGGATTGAATGTACTTCCCATGATTCCAGCAAGAGTTGGTCAAACTTATAATGCACAATGCAGCCTTTAAACTGAGAAAACCTTCAAGCAAAACAAATAAACATTTAGATATACAGTAACAGATTCCACCTGGTAAGACAACTAGAAGCACAATATATCGACCAAAACAAAATTTCACGTCATCATAAGACTGAAGATTAGGAAACCATGCATTTGCACATTGAATCTAGGAAAGCAACACGATCAAATTGTAACCATGGACAATATATCAACTATTCATCCCTCTAGCATCACATGTGAGAAATAGCAGATAATATCATTTTGTGTCTACAAATTTAGATTACAAACAGTTCCTATGATAAATTACTTTAAAACTTATAATGATTCAAGCACCCAAACCACAACGGAAGGATAATGCCTTCTCAAATTCACCTAAGACCAGAGCTTGTAATGAGCCTACGAAAACTAGTAAAAAATGATAAATATATAAATGTTTTTAAATCTAGTCAGGGATAATAAAGAAAATATAGAAAGTGAATTGACTCTGCATCTGGAGTTTGGCTATTAGGCCTCTACAAATGCATTATCCATATCTAGAAATTGTTGGAGGTAATGGTGGTCTCTTTGCCTATGCACTTTAAACCGTTTGTGAAACTGATGAAAATATGGGGGATAGATGATGTGGTCACACTTTCCGATGATAGAGTAGGCCATTAGTTATCCCTTGGGCCTGCTCATGGGCTACATGGTCGGATAAAGTCTTTAATTTTGGGCTATAGGTTTAGAAGCGGATGTGTGCAAATAAGAATAGCTTATAGCTCTAGATGTTTCTAGATGTGACCGCTTCTGTACAAATGTGATGCGAGATTCCTGAATTGGTTTTGACGTTTTGTTTGCCCATTACGTACTTCTATTTCCTTTGACAGCTGATATATGGCCAGGTGCCTAACATGTAATGTTTATGAAATGAATGACCGACAATTTTCCTTTAATGAATGGTAAGTAAAATCTGTCCACACCAATAACGGTATTGCCAAATAGACTGTGCACTACAATCTACAGTTTGCAATAACTCCTAGACCAAAATGACAATGTAACAAACAAAGAACAATCATTGTTCCGATTCTAATTCTCCACCCCAATTCACGCACCTGCAGTATCTTTTCCTAATTTTACTACACCTGATATTCACTCGCGGTATCTACAAACCACCAAACATCAAATGTGCTTGCTTATAAAGTTTCCATCTTCAAATCATTCTGCTACTCAACATTACATACTCAATTAGTCAATGACGAATCAAACTAAATTAATCAATTAACTGACGGAAGTTTTAACGAACCGTCTCAGTACTGTTCATTTTACATTTTTACTCTAAAAAGTCACTCTTAGTACTATTTACTTACAAGTTACAACACATGTTTGTCATTTTGATTAAAACTCAAAGTTTTCAAGCCATTTTCATTACTTTTCCTTTAACTGAAACTACTAATCACAGATTCACAACAGATTAATTAGAAGAAAAAAAAATGAACAAAAGCAGCATCCAGCCAAAAACCCAAATTTTTTTCTTCCATAATCTACATGCTATCCCTGACTTTTCCCGTCCAATTAAACCAGTTAATTCAAAATATTACTCCAAAATTCAGAAACAAACAAAAAAAGGATTCTTCAAATATTGCCCGAGAGCAAAACTCTACAGCCCTAAAGTAGAATTAAGAAATAGAGAACACAATTAGCGAAAATAAACTAAAAATTGGAACCCTAGAGCTTGGAGTAGGTACCTCTTGCGTTGATAGGAATGCGGTGGCCAGAGCAAAAAAAATTCAGCGGCGGGTACAAGTAGCAATCTCGAGTTCGTCCATGAAGGATTGGGGGGTAAGCTTACCCAGCTGAATTCGGACTCGGAAAACTCCGAAAGACGGAATCTTTTTATCGTTCAAGTCGTTCAACGGCTCCTTCTCCTTCTCTCTCTCTCTCTCTCTCTCTCTCTCTCTCTCTCTCTCGTTTCTCTCTCTTGAGTTTTCTTTTCTTACCTCCGTCGGGGAATTTTAAAGTTCCGAAAGCACCCTTGGCTTGTGGTGTTGTTGAGTTCTATGTTTAGAGGGGTTTTAGCCGGGGAGCGTTGTCAAGGGCACAAAAGTTATCCAGCCACGACGTCGTACTGGTTCAGACACATGTGGCACTCTCAATGTCTCACGTGTGCGATAGTCTTAAGGTTGTTTTTCACTTTTCGTATAATTTTGATAATGTGTACTTTATCTGGATTTTGTGTCGCTTCACAGTTTAATGTTAGAAAAAATCCTTTCAAAAGTGACACTTATTACAGACTTTTTGCTATCTCACTGTTCAATAGAAATTCTTATGCCAACATTATAAAACTTATGCTAAAATTATGAAGTAGTAGAAACTCTCTAAAAAGTCTTCTTAGACCATCTCCAACCCTGGCCTATAACCTATTTTTATTGCCCCCTCCCCCCAAATCCAACCCAACCCAAGCTTAAAATTGGACCTAAAAACCATAACCTAAAACAAAGACAGATTTAGCCCATGATTAGTGGGGCTGGTCCACCATATATGTATATTTTATTTAGTTTTATATTTATAAATTCATTGAATCCAACGGTTAAGATCTAATTTGATGAAATTCAATAGTAAAAAAAATTTAACGGTCCAAATTTAAATATAACGGCTAAAGTAATAAAAAAAATCTTTTATTTGTTTCATATATTTTTTTCATAGTGTTTAACGAGTTTCATGGTGTTGGTTAGTGATTTTTCAGTATTTGTTTGAATCTAAAATTTTTATGTTAAAATGTTTATAAAATTAAATTAGGATAGTCTACATAAATTTTTTTTCTTTTAAAAAGGTTACTTTAAGAAAAAAATTAGCCTAAATTCATTGGAAAACTAATGAAAAGAGCTTGAAAACTTTGAGTTTTAACGATAATGACAAAATAAAGGATAAAGTGAATAGTACTATTATTGACTTTTTAGTGTAAAAATGTGGTCTTTCGTTAAAGTGAACAGTACCTGGAGCTTTTCGTTAAAGTTCCCTCTTTAATAATCTGAGGTTAAAATTTTAGGCCAGAAGGGTTGGAGCAAAAAAGTTGTTTTTGGGCTAAAATTTTTATGTGACAGCTCGTCCCGGGAATCTTGTACAATTGATGTGAATTGACGGTTTTACCCTCGAGCGTTGAATACGAAATCACATTTTGAGTTAAAATCATGGTCCAATTACATAAATTCCCAAAGTTTTGGGACCAATGGGAACAAAAATATCCTTAGTTGTGATTGGTGGTTGATGCTGGACCACACATCCTCTCTCTCTCTCTCTCTCTCTCTCCTCTCACTCCCGTAGCACTCTCTCTCTAACCCTCAGACTCTCTCTTTCTCTCACTCTCTCTCTTCCCTCACGTACGGACAAGCCATAAAACCCTTGCAAACTTCAGTGATCGAGGAGTTCGAGGACACCATTGTGTTCCTCGTGGTGCCACGAGTTCATAGATATCAGTTTCAGGTAAGAACTTCCTCTGTTTCACGTGGAATATCATTCCTCGAGTTTGTCACTATTCATGAAAAAATTTATTCGTGGTTTTTGGGAGATTTTAAGCTTATAGGAAGCTTAGTGAGGTCCTAACGAAGCTCGGAGACGTTCGTTTGAAGATTTTGGACGTCAGAGTACAGAGATCTGAGGTTTTGAAATTCGGCCGGAATTATCGAGGCATTTTCCGGCGAATCCCCGGCGAGTTGGGGGTCGAGGCAAGTATAACGTTGTTCTACTCATCTCCAGCTTTCCATTGGAACAAAATTTCATGCAATTTGGGTTAAAAATGAAGAAGTTAGGACGAAAATACAAAATCCCCAGTTTCCGGGGACGGCGACGGTTGCCGGAGGTTTCAGGAAGAAGATGACGGAATATTCCGTCAAGTCTGACGGAATATTCCGACGCCGTCAGTCAGAGTTAACAGTTTCAGTTAAGAACTTAACGGAATATTCTGAGAATATATCTGACGGCGTTAATTGACGCCGTCAGTGTGCAAGTCACATGACCGCGCGTGGGGGCGCGTAGGTCTGTGCCGTCGCCGGCGCGTGGAGGCTGAAAAAATTATTTTGAAAATTTCTGGGTGTTCGTGATGTCGAGTAGGTCACGTTGGTATATTCAAATGTCAAAATTGAGCTATGTATGAGAAGTTATTTCCGTAGTTACGTTTATGTGCTTAAATAACGTATTTTTAGTAATTTCTCATATAGGTGAGACTTATTCCGAGGACGAGCGTAGCCAGGCTAGACGTGGGGGCTACGACCCGGCAACCTATAAGTGAGTGGGCAACTATTTTTCCTATATACCTATATATTACTATTTTTCCCAGAAAATGAAAATGAACGTTTATGTGATTTGAGATGCCATGCAAAGTATTCATATATTATATTAATGCATTAGTGATTGCATATATGTATGATGGTGCTACGGACGCACATGTAAGTGTCGGGTAAGTTTAATTACTGTTATGTTGAGAATGAAATGATGTGATGTGATTAGAGCTCATATACCTGCACATTGATATTAGTGCTCCCGCACAGAGATAGGGGCATAGTCTTTCACGTGTTGTTCACCTCCCGTACCACATGCTCGCCTTGGATCCAAGTTAGGTGCACAGTCTTGTCGTATAGACCATTATAAGTAGGTTCGACTCGTAGGTGACCCGCGAATCCTTCGCACAGTCTTCACGTGATTGTAGCACTAAAGCATACTTATATATATTCAGTGATGATGAGTAGACCACTAGTGGTGATATTGATATGTGACACGCCCGCCCCGCAATTATATTTAAATCTCCGAAATCTACCCCCAAAATCCTTTTACATTATGCCAATTTAATCCCTACACTTTTATAACTTTCAATTTAGTCCATAAACCCTTTTTAATTTTTAAAATTATTTTTGTTCTTAAATGGTGAGCCCAATGGGCCAACCCGGTTTTGGTCTTCCCCCCCCCCCCCGAGTCCTCTCTCTCATTTCTGTCCCTCTCATCTCTCTCAGCCTCTCACCCCTCTCGAACCTCTCTCCCTCTCTGCACTCTCACTCCCCCGTAACCCCCCCTCTCGACTCTCTCGCCGTCGCACGAACGAACGCACGCCAGCGCGCCACCCTCATCGTTCGTCTCCCTCTCTCTCTCTGTCGCCGCGTAGGACAGAGAACCCAGAAAATCCCCCGGCGTTTCCCTTGAATATTCCGGCGAGGTAAGTCGATCGTCCCTCTCTCTTGCACCATTCTGTGTTTAGATTAGAAATTAGGAGTAATTTAGTGTTGTTTTTCGAAGGTTTGGTGGCGGTCGACGAACGGGTGCGCACACCCATTTCCGGCGAAGCCCGTGAGCTTCAAAGGGGTTTCCGACCAGCTCCGGTCGTCTCTCGGCGAATCCAAAGGTATAAACCTCTCCTCCTTCCTCTGTTCTTCATTTTAATATGTAGATCGGGGTCTAGAACCCCGGGTTGAGGTCGGTCGGAGCCGGGAAAATCCGGCGTCCTTCTCCGGCACTTCAGGCCTCTCAGGCCTTGTGAAGAGCCCAGGCCTTCGGGCCTTTTTCCCCAAACCCAGAACCACTAGGGCCTTAGGCCCGTTTGCTAACCCAGCCCACTTCCCTTTTTGTTTATTTTATTTATGTTTTATTATTAGTTAAGGCCTTTGGGCCTTGTTAGAAAACCCACGGGCCTTAAGCCCGTTGCAATCCAGCCCAACCCATATACGTATATATATTTAATTTTCTGTTTTAATTATTAAGGCTCGGGCCTTAGAAAATTTGGGGGCCTTTGGCCCGTTTGACCCCAAACCCAACCCCCAAGGCTTAAAAGCCTTGGGCCGATTTAGAAACAAGGGCCTTTGGCCCGTGACCCTTGACCCAGAAGCCCTATTGGGCCAACCCCAAAACCCAAGACCCTTGTTGGGTCAGTAACCCTAACCCAAACCCTTTGGGCTAACCCTAAAACCCAATAACCCTTTGTGGGTTAAAACCCTAAAGCCCAAGACCCTAATGGGTCAGACCCACCAAACCCAATCCTGACCCGGATCCAACCCAAACCCGTTGACCCTTTGACCAGGTCCGGGTTGACCTTGACCCGTGGACCCTGACCCGACCCGGTTGATTGACCCGTGGACCCTGACCCGACCCGGTTGACTGACCCGTTGACCCGACCCGTGACCCGGTTGACCTGTTGACCGTTGACCCGGTCAACGGTCAACGTTGACTTTGACTTTGACCGTTGACTTTGACTTTGACTAGTCAACGTTGACTTTTTCGGGTTCCGTTCGGGACCCCTCCTAGGCTAATTCGGACGTCCTGGACCTGTTTTTGAGGTCCGTTCTCCCAAATAAAATGGTTAGAATAGAGTTTGACTGAGTTGTATCCTTTATGTGCTTAGGGGCAACTAGTGTGGCTTCCTATGTTCGCTAGCAGCGCAGCGATGGACGGCTAAGTACTGTGAGTGGACCCCTTCTAAAATACTTACTTTATTTTAAGAAATTATATGAATGAAATGCTTGAGTATTGAATATGTTGTGATTATGATGTGTCGTCTATATGAATATATGTGGCATTGATCTGATATTACCTAGTGGTCCACTTCCGCTACGGGATGTAGGGATAAGGCTCCGGTCCATCTGGGCGACGGTTATGGTGTTGGCATAGGGCCTGGAGTGTGTTTCCTCTGACTTTTGAGTACAGGGACGGGGAGCTGGCATTGGGCCTGAAGTGTGGTTTCCTCTGACTGTCTGTTCAGGGACGGGGAGCTGGCATGGGGCCTGAAGCGTTATATTGGACATTCACTAGCGACTATTCCTCTACGAATACGATTATAGTATGCGAGTTATGAATTGAGATATTGCATGATGAGTTAGGACATGAGATATTGCACGGCATTCTAGGTTCAGAAAACCTATGTTTACCAAGATATAATTGTGTTTTCATAAAACTTGGGGGTTAGTATCTTGATAACTATTTTCTTATATGTATATCAAATTGGTCCACTCACCTTTGTTTTGCGCCCCCTTCAGGGCTTAGATTCGAGGCATGCAATCCCGGCGTCGAGACACTTCCGCATTTGGCACCTTCGAGTCCTCTCGGTGTAGGACCTACTCTTTTATGTATTCAATTTGGTATTCTTTCTTGTAATATTTCAAATTAGATGTATGTTCTGAACACGTTCCTGAAACACTTATTAAATGTGCAATTTAAATTCTTATTTCTCGTTTTTATACCTTCTAAATGGCTTCGTCACCCTTCGGGTGTCGGCCAGCACGTGACCACCCCGATGTCTACAGGACATCGGGGTCGGGGCGTGTCAATATGTGTGCATGATTGATATACATGATGTGATGAGTTGATTATGAGCTATATGTGCAGCCAAGGGTTGAGTTTATTATTGATATTGATTATGAGTTTTATATACGGCCGAGGGCCAAGATGATTACCTGACATTTGATCACATCCACATATTTATGATTAAGATTCAGTTATGATACTTTGGCATGGCATACATACACTTTTTCAGCATGATTTTGAGAGTTATACATATATGAGAATGTACTTTGAATTTTGGGAATTTATACAGGTTTTACGGTGAGGAGCTATACTTTTGAGAAAATAATGATTTTGAAAAGATTTGTTTTGCTGACCCACTCAATTTTGTTTTTTGCCCCTCTAGGTTCTAAGTAGCTAGAGTATCTTTGGTGGCTAGCAAGGATCATTCGGCAGTTCTGACAGACTCCTTATGTAGGGCACCCTTTGGGGTTATTCGTATTTAATGATTCATGCTTGACTGCATTTGGACTTAGTACGCTCTGGTTCTGTATAAGTATTATAATCTCACTCTAGCACACTATCTCATTTAGGTTGCTAGTGGTTTGGTTTTAATTAGTTCATATTCTGATATTGAATCTTGCTTCCGCACCGTGCACATGGTTACGTCACGCTCACGTGACGGCCAGCATGCCCCACCTACGGGTCGGGGTGTGTCATTTTAGGTTTTAGGCCAAGAGTTGGAGATGATTTTAGCGTTTCTCATTTATTATTGTTGTTTTTTATTAACTTATTATTGAGTTTTATTCATGCGTTGTTAAATCACACAATAATGGTCATAAAAATTGAAATGTCTTTATAAATCTTCTCGACTTTCGAAATAAGGGCCCTTTTTATCTGAGATTAATATTTACTATTTAGTGAAATTAAAAGAGTAAATTGTACAAATGGTCCCTCAACTTTAATCAAATTGGAGCAATGGTCCCTCAACTAAAAATCCATTACCATTGGTCCCTCAACTTATTAAAATGTGTAGCTATAGTCCTTTGCATAAATTTTGTCAAAATAAGCTATGTTGGAATAACCATTTATACAATTAGGGTCTCTCAACTCATCAAAGTGTATAATTATGGTTCTTTTCGTCAATTATGTCAAATTTTTTGTCAAAATGAGTTATATTGGAAGGACCATTGCTACAATTGGGTTAAAGTTAAGGGACCATTTCTCCAATTGAATTAAAGTTGAGGGACCAATGGTAATGGATTTTTAGTTGAGGGACCATAGCTGCACGTTTGGATAAGTTGAGGGACCAATGGTAATGGATTTTTAGTTGAGGGACCATTGCTCCAATTGAGTTAAAGTTAAGGGACCATAGCTACAATTTACTCTTAAAACCACATTTTTACACTAAAAAGTCAATACTAGTACTATTCACTTTACCCTTTATTTTGTCCTTATCGTTAAAACACAAAGTTTTCAAGCCCTTTTCATTAGTTTTCCTAATAAAAAAACATAAGCAAAATATGATGAATGAACCATCATTAATTTATGCTTCCTCAAAGAAAATACACCCAATCACCATCAGCAATCTCGCTGACTGTTTACATAAGTTTTGCAGCACTACACAAACGAATAATAATAAGATTACAACAAGTGACAATAATTTCGAAATACAAGAGCTTTATTCGAAAAACCAAGTTCATGCTGCTGTTGTTGGATCTCTAGACATTCATCAGTTCTTCAAAGACATTCATGGCAGAAGCTGGAAGCCCTAAAAGCACGTTTATGTTCTTCTTTTCTGTTCCATTAGAAAGGAACAAGATCACTTCCTTCTCCGGCAATGCCACCGGACCCGATAGCACGGGCTCTCCCCAACCAAAGTCAGTCGTGAAGAACGACAGCCTAGACCAAGTCGTGATCAAGAGTGTGGAGGCCAACGAAGGCCTAGCTCGAGTTAGCTCGAAATAATCTATGGCAGATCTCATGTAACTGTCAGTGACCATCTTGATTGCATCTTGAACTAGTCCGACTGCATTTGACAGTGGCTTGTCCAGCAAGTCACCTGCCTTGCTGATGGAATTTGTCAGCACAACGCCGTTGCCAAAGTACCCCTTTGGCAGTGGCGGGCTGAACTTAGGCCTCCCGTCAACAGCAAACATGAGCTTTATTTGTTGTTCAGGCAGCATATTTAGCGCTCTGGTCCGAGCTTTCCACACAAATGAAGAGAGGGCTTCGAATGTAGTGCAATTTTCAAGTGCACCGTCTTCCCTGGCCTTTGTTTTGAGTTTTTCAAGCTTCTCACTGTCGAAACAGAAGGATCTGTACATCATTTTTTCTTCACAAAGGTCATTGTTGGTGCTAGAAGTGCCGGTAATCTCTGAGAATTCTTGATGCAGGTACTCGATCCTAGGTGGGTTTCGCGCTTTGAGTATGCTTCTGTCTAAAAACGGAGGATCTGTCAATTGCAAACCTCTGGCGATTTTACCCCACGAGTTCACGAATTCCATAGCGCCAATGCCATCAAACATACAATGATTCATGCACAGGCCAAGAGCAAATCCTCCACATTTGAATTTAGTCACCTAATAGAATGATCATTAATGTACAAACGTAATTTCAAGAGACAAGAAGTGAAATTGTATTGCAGAGATTTAGTCACAAACCTGAGCCACCAGAGGAGGAATCTCCAGTATGTTCTTTGCACCGGGAACATCATAAACCAGCTTCCCAAGAGTCTCGGGGTCTGGCTTTGTTATGTCTCCAATCTCTTCTATCGCGCAATCCGCTTCAGCCTCAACGAAAACAGCTCCTTCCCCGGTGCAATCCACAATGAGCTTTCCCTCCGCGCTGATTGCTAATCGTCCGGCGAGAGGGTAATAGTGGACAAGAACCTTCTTCAAAGCATCCTTGATCACTTCCCCTGCCTTGTCATTTCCCTTTGCATCCGACTTGAAGCAGTAAATAGTACGAACAGTCACCGCAATGTTCTGATCGAGGTTCGAGAGGAAGTACAAACCTTTCTCTGTTTCAACTGCAGGGGGAACCAGAGTTGGCTCTCCTTGCTTCACTCTCAGCTGGAACGCGTTGCCATTGGTGTTGTTGCTGTCCATTGCGGCAGAGTCTCCGAATTCAGCAACCTGAAAACACAGTATCAAGAAATGCAGAAAAGAAGCAAGATCATAAAGAATTTAGGACTCATTCGACACTGCTTCTTTAAGAAGCATTTGTGTTCAAAAACGTTTGCTAGAAGTACTTTTATTAGAAATACAACAATTTTTTTTAAGGAAAGCGCCGAAACACTTCGTCAGAAGCGCCCTTCTCGAAGCAGTTCCAAACAAACCTTTAAAGTGAGTTATGAGAGAGCAAACCATAAGAGCAAGCTGGTGAACGGAAAGGAGAGTTCTGAAAATAGCTGAAAGGAATGCTCAGAACTCCAATGAAGAACCCGAAAACTGATGAGGATCGGAAAAGGGAAAGGCTTTTGAAGTTCCAGGAGGACTGGAGGAGCAGGATAAATGATAGAAAGGTGGAATGGCGCAACTTATCAATTGCGTCACTTGTTTTAGAAAGAGAAGGTAATGGTGGAAAGGGACGGGTAGTTGTGCCTGAAATCTGATGATCCAAATGTTTTCGGGCTACGAAATGAAACTGCAGAGGCTGTGTTTTTCATCTGGAAATAGAGTATAGGGCAGGAAGATGGGTGAGAGTAGGCCACTGGTACTGAAACCTAACACGCCAGACAAGGAATCTACTGTCATAGGGGAGAAAGTGGGGGCCTTATTTGGTGAGGTTGGTATCCAAATTCCATAACTCCCTTTTGCTTGGCTTCCTCTTACTCCCAAGTTTTTTTCTTTGAACGAGGGAAATCACGACAACACAGATTTTAACTGAACACACAACGCAAACTAGGAACCGGATCCCCTTGGATCTAATAAAACTGAGCCAGCTGAGCAGGAGATCCGGGCCGTTGAAATTTGATTCAACGGCTACAAATATGGGATCTCTAAAAGTTATAATAATTTTAGTCGTTGAATCAAATTTCAACGGCCTGAATCGCCTGCTCAGCAGGCTCAATATATATGGATATAGAGGGGATCCGATTCCTGCAAACTCTTAACTAAACTTGGGACACGATACTAAAAAAATTGTATATTATTTTCTCATATGATCGAGATGAGACCCTATTCTCTAACATGCTCTCTCACTGGTAGCCCCACGCGACGTCATAGGAACTAGTCAAGTCATTATACCGAAGCTAATGCAACCTTTCGAAAGCCTGATCATCATTCAGAGATTAGAGCCAACACAACTTTTCGAGTGCCCAGTCATTCAAAAACCCAACTAATTAAGGAGGTAAATTCAAGCCTAGTAAATTGGGCCCAAGATGTGTCGAAAAAAAGTCTGGTCCACCAATAACACCAATACTGTCTCAATTTAACCACCATTACTAGGCGTTCGGTTTTATCACAAAAGACATTCGGTGGTTTAGGGGTAGAAACTCCCATTATTAATTGTATATTATTTTACCATAAGATCGATGCAAGATCCCATTCTCTAACAATTACAAGTTATCACATAATAATGTCCTAACCTTTGCTTCCCAGCTCATGTTTTTTTTGTTTTGGTTTTTCTGCCGGACCCGTGACTCGTAATTCCTGCGATCATTGCGGTGGAAATGGCACAGTAACAGTGAGGTTGCTTTTCAACGGACACAGCGACATGCTTTAGAACTTTGAAGACCATGGAGGGAGATAGAGACAAGGGTGTATGAAAAGCGTCGCAGACGAATAAATTGTATTGGAAACAGAGTCGGAGATACAAAATAATCGCTACAATTTTACGGTATACATTTCCAGCCATACGGATACAACAAACTCTTTGCACTAGGCTTTATAGATAGCTAACAAAATGGTTACTCAAAAGTCAAAACACCATTCCTATGTAGGTTCCACAAAACACCTATTGATATTTCAATTTATTGGGCACGCATGGTTTTGCTTGTCACTCTTCGATTCCAACTACTGAAAACAGCTAAGCGGGCGGCAAACTGACCTCGAAAAAGTCATGCCTGACCACACTTGCTTAGACAAGCAACTCCTTCTTCTAGATAATCCTCCCTCGTGATCCAAAATTCAGGAGCGTCCTGCATGTGTTAACCACCACATTGAAATTTTCTTAGACCACTTGCAGTTGCCCATCTCCAATGTGGGAAATTGATGACATCGTATGGAAACTCGATCTCAGAGATAGAGAGAAGAAGCAATGGCATGTACCTTCATAATTCCTGCAAGGACTGCACCACCTAGATACACCATGTGCTTTCTTCGTGGAGGATCTTCAATTCGCAATCGCAATTTCTGTTCAACCCAAACTTTAGAGCATGAGAAATAGAACGAATGAGCTCAGTCCATTACGCCACATTCAACTTGATGACATTCTTTCTAATCACTAAAGTTTTGATATCAATCAGGATGTCCCGACCTAACCATAGTCAGTTTATACACATGCTATGTTCCCACTGTTTCATAATTTTTCCAAAAGCTCGGTTTGTTCTCTTTCTTATCCAAGAAACACAAAAATCTTATCTTACCTTCAGCCCATCTTTGTTACCCTTCAAAACAACGTCAAGATAGCGGTCCATTATTTCTTTCTCCAAACTGAAGAAAAACCATATCTAATATCAGAACATCATCAATTCCTAAACCAAATTTTAACAAGAAAACAGAATGCCTATAGGATGAAAATAATTCATTCAGTTTTTAATGTAAAAGGGTAAATTTAGTTTCAAGCTTAATGATTAAACATACAGAAATCTAACATCCCCATGTCAGATACAACTGGAAAAAACTACTTCAAATAAGAAATTTATAATCCAAGTGAACGAAGGGTAAGACATTACCGACTGGGTAATCCAGGATACATCGTGCTCCCTCCACTTAAAACAATATGCTGATAGAGCTGCAACAAAGGCAATAAGATCATACAATCAATGACAGGAAGTCAAATGAATAAAGAAATAATCAATGTCAATTTGCAATGGGATTCATATAGGTACCATCATCCTGTTGTCAATATCCATTTCCTGAATGCAGCGGAAGACCATGTCAGCCATCCCATCACCTTCAACATCTATAAGTTCCTGTACAAGGAAATTCTTAATAAGTATTCAAAGCCTTCAACCTGTTGTACACCCAGCATAGTAGGTGCTACTATCACTTTGAAGAGGTGCAAATTCCTTTTAGTATTATATGTAACAAAATGATAATTGATTTAACAGGAGACTAGACTGAAAACATTTGAGCAATTTAGTTGACTAGAGAAAAGTTTAAATAACCAACATCAAGAAAAGAACACAGGAAACTGGAAAGTTACAGGAGTGAAAAGCGCCTCAGGAGCCTGGAACCTTTCGGTGCCAACTTTAATAACCCTTCCATCTGGCAGCTGAATAAACCATCATATATCAGAGAATTAGCATCAAAATATATATAACTCTTGATTAAAACTGTAACGATATAATAAAAGAGGGAACCAAAGAGAAAAATGACAGGCAAAAATGAAGAATCAACAAAATAAGAAAAAAAAAATTACTGCCATTAGAGCAAGGAAAGCGTGACATACAAAATGCATAGGCAAATAAAAGACGAACTTATAATATGGCCACCCCTGATTATGTCTTTTCAGTCAAGCCATGCATAGAAGAATTGGATATCTAATGAGATGCTACGGAAACTAACTTACAGTGTAATTTTTTACAAGTATGGTGGTCTCAAGTCCCAACTGATACTCCCTTTTGTAATCATAACTGCATCAAATTGGATACATAATTCATGAAATTAATAACTTTTACAACATTCCGCACCAAAAACAAAAAGTTCCATAGCATAAGAATATAGGTTTTGTTTACCTAATATAGCAGAGCTTCTCCTTGATTTCCCTAACAGTCTCAAAATCAGCTGTCCTATTCATTGAATACCTTCACGAATAAAGTTACAATCCTCAGTCAAATGAAAGTTTCACTTAACACACCAAAGATAGTGCAAACCATATTGATCTTACTAAAATATAAGCAAATGGTTCTCACCCCCTTCGAGAGAGCAAATCAACAAGATAGGATGTTATGTGCCGGCCAGCTACATTCATTCGCTTCGTAAGATGAGGAAATGAGTAGCCATCAACAACTGGAACCTAGAAAGTTGAGCAAATTAATTACAAGTTGATATAGAGTTTGATTTCCCTTCAATGGTTTTCATTGCTGTGCAATATCCAAGAACTAATCAGCTCAAACATATAACTGTAGAGTGATACACTATGCAAGCTGTTCCCAGTACTCTTAATACAAAACATAGAAGTTTTGTTCGAGGAATTTACCACATGTGTAACACCATCACCACAGTCAATAACTAATCCGGTTAGCAAGCCTGTTAAAAAACAAGGAAACAATGAAGCCCATGACCCAGAAAAAGCAAACCTTAATGTATAATTGTTCCAACATACAATTCTGGGATATGAGAATAAGTGCTTTCACTCTCCCAATCAATGTTTTCCAAGCATTTAACCTTTAATTATCTCTATAAGCACCTTGAGCATACAACGTTAGAACAGCTTGAATTTGAATGAAGACACCAGCAAAATTGTACTTCTCAAACATGGTCTCAACCTGAAATGTTGAACATCCCCAAATCAGGAGCCAACAATGCCATAATTCACGATATTTATTATCGTACAGATATGATTACCAAAACAAAAAAGATACCATTTTTTCACGGTTCTTTGAAGGATTAAGAGGCGGGTCCGTGAGTAAAATCTGACACTCGGTGGGATCTATCTGTTGACCGAAAGTACACAACAGAGCATTAACAACCTCGAATGAAACTATAACGTCGAAATTCACAATCAATGGCAGCCAGAGTTTACCTTTAGCTCACTGTAAAATGCATGGTCCCAGACATGACCCATATCATCCCAGTTTTGCACAATGCCATTGTTAACCGGGTAATTTATATCCAGTTGATGCCGAAATTCCGCGCAAGCTTCTCCAACAATGACATCCTAAACTCATTTAAAAAATTTACAAGAAAAAAAATGCTCTCTGAACCAATCACTAAATCACGAGCTAATAAGGATTATGAATTGTGTTAAAAAAAATAACTAAAAGTATTAACCTTGATTTCTTGTTCCATAAGTGATTCCTCATATCGAAGCAGTGGCCTTCCAACTACGCAAGGGAATACCGAGGTGGGGAAATTCTCTCCAGCAAATCCACATTTCACGTACTGCAAATTCAATCAAACGAAATTAACAAAACCCAAAAATTAAACTATGATTTAACACCTGCGGATCCAACACAGAGGTCAAAATTTGCTGGATCGTTGAAATCTTTAGACACAGATTAGAATACAAGTGCTTTTTTTTTGCAAGTGCTTTTCCTTGTGTGTGAGGGAAAGCAGGAAAGCTAGATAGAGGAGTGTACCCCGGTGCCATTGTCGCACACGACGACGTTTCGACTGTTCATGTTCAGCTGCTGCTGGTATCCTCTACTGCATTTCTTCAACCTGAAGTTCGTTCAACAGCAGGAGAGAGAAGTGTTTTTAGGAAAACCAGGAAGAAGGAAATAAATTATGGGCCTTGGGTCCTATAAATTGGACCATCGGCCCACAAGGCATCGCATAATTCAACTGAAAGCCCAGCCCGTGCAGTCACTGTTAGTTAATATATAACTAGCGAGCCTTTCTTCTAGGGTTTACGCCGTTTGAAGAGTTTCAGAGCTACCGAGCAGGTCGAAGCAGTAGCCTCCGAAAATGGTGAGTATCTGCTACCTCTCCGTCTTCCTCCGCCTCCCATTCCACCTCCGTCGCATTGGAACTTCCATTAATCTTCACCGTCCTTATTCTTTTCTCATATATTCATTTGTTTTACTCAGGCCCCCAAAAGAGGCGTAAAAGCTCCGGTCGCAGCTTCCAAGAAGAAGACGGTATGTATCTTCTGTTTCTATATATATATATATATATGTATGCGAATGTGTGTGTGTGTGTATATATATATATATATATATATATATATATATATATATATATATATATATATGATGATTTTGCGATTTGCTTCTATGGTGATTGTGATTGATGGTGCTGTGTGGTGGTTTTATAGGACAAGGTTGTAAACCCGCTGTTCGAGAAGCGCCCGAAGCAGTTCGGTATCGGAGGGGCATTACCACCGAAGAGGGATCTGACCCGGTTCGTGAAATGGCCCAAGGTGGTTCAGATTCAGAGGAAGAAGAGGATCCTCAAGCAGAGGTTGAAGGTTCCTCCAGCTTTGAACCAGTTCACCAAGACCCTCGATAAGAACCTCGGTATTTTTCGATAACTCTTGCCGTTTGATTGTGTTTTTCTGGTTCTGCATTTTATTTATTTTTACTTGGAGAAGTTGTTTGGAACTCTCATAGGACTGTTATTCTTCTCTCTTTTTCTCCAATATATGAATGCTAGATTGAGATTTTGATTTGATGAATAAGTTTACTAAGAATTTTATCTATTTATATTTTTGGGGTTTATCCGAGGTAAAGTAGGGGTAGCGGAAATTGAAGGAAAGATGAGAGAAAATCGGTTACGGTGGATTGGACATGTGTAACAAAGACCGAAGAGGTAGAGGAAGACTTAGGAAGACTTTGGAAGAGACTCTAAGAAAAGACTTAGAATACTTGGATCTAACATAACACATGACACAGAATGGAGAGTAATGGCGTTCTAGGATTCATATAGCCGACCCCACTTAGTGGGAAAAGGCTTTGTTGTTATTGTTGTTGTATATTTTTGGGGTTTATCATTTAGAATGTGCTGATTACAAGTTTCTCAAATTCATGTTCGTTGATATGATTACGGCACAATATAATTTGTTTCATTATATAGAAGAAAATGTGAGACGTTGATAGGTATTACAGTTATAGTATATCGGGTGTACTGGCTCGTTGCTATGTTTCCAAAATGTTTTGTGACTGTATTGTCGTGGCCTTTGTTGTTTCTGCTGGATTTTATGGAAGCGCTCAAATTATAACGATGTCTCTTATACCTGTGTGCAGCCACCAGCCTGTTCAAGATGCTTCTCAAGTACAGGCCCGAGGACAAAGCTGCAAAGAAGGAGCGCCTTTTGAAAAGGGCCCAGGCTGAGACCGAAGGCAAATCTGTTGAGGCCAAGAAGCCTATTGTTGTGAAGTATGGTCTCAACCATGTGACCTACCTCATAGAGCAGGTTTTGCTCTCTGCCGTGTGCCTGTGCTTTATGTACTTTGTTACAGCGTTTGCATTTTGAGTAATGTTGTTTTACAACTGTATTTTACTTGCAGAACAAGGCCCAGCTTGTTGTTATCGCACATGATGTTGACCCAATAGAGTTGGTTGTCTGGCTTCCTGCTTTATGCAGGAAGATGGAAGTCCCATATTGCATTGTGAAGGGCAAAGCACGCTTGGGATCGGTAATATTCTTGTATTTCTAGATTCTTGATTGTTTTAAGTCGGTTTGTCTATTATATTTGAACTAAGAACAAATGTTTATCTCAGATTGTCCACAAGAAAACTGCATCAGTTTTGTGCTTGACAACAGTCAAGAATGAGGATAAGTTGGAGTTCAGCAAGGTCTTGGAGGCAATCAAGGTGGGATTGATTAAATTCCTTGACCAATGTCTCGAAACTATTGTTTGATTGCTTTGTAGTGCTTACGTTGTCCATATTGAGATTGAACGCTTTGTTTAATTTGGTGTCTCGCTTTGTTGCAGGCCAACTTCAATGACAAGTATGAGGAGTACAGGAAAAAGTGGGGTGGCGGCATCATGGGTTCCAAATCCCAGGCAAAAACTAGGGCGAAGGAGAAGCTCCTTGCGAAAGAAGCTGCGCAAAGGCTTAATTAAATTTGGTTGTTTCTGTACTTCTTTCTACTTAGGAAAAGATTGTCCGAGTCTGCTTCTCGATTTTGTGTAGTTAAAGTTTATTTAGATCAACCGCTGAGGTTTTCTTTTCCTTTAAATGCCGCAATGTTGTTGGTTGTATTAAGACCGAATGGACATGCCGATTTTGGTACGGTTTTGGGGATATCCAGTGATGAGCAATTACATTATGTTTTATGATGATTGTTTCTGTTGCACAATTCATTTGCAATATGCTTATTTTGGTATACCATGTTATTTGAACTTTTCTTGTATGAGTCATGTACCGGATGAGCTTTTGTTTGTGCTTGCTTCATAGTTCATCTGCATTTGTTCCCGATAGGGGTTCGTTTGAGAGGTGCTTTTAATTTTAAATGATTGAAAGCGTTTTTAGAAATTCCTTCTTCATGTGCTCTTGTAGGATTAACTTGCATTTTTATTAGGATTTGTGTCAATAACATTTTTTTTGAAATGCTTTCAGTCATTTAAAATTATTTTCTAAACAATCGCAGAGCCTGCTCTTAGAGAGCATTTTGAAGTCTTGATTTTTGAAGAAAATTACTTCTAACATAAGCAATTTCTACAAAAGCATTCTAAACGAGCCAATGTTATACAAAAATATGCATTATAACATTAGATAGAAAGATGAATATCTTGATTTTTTCCATACCGAATGGCGAAAGAATGAAAAAGAAATTCCCCGTAGCCATCAATTTATAGGTAAAGATGTGCGGGTCGTCACCAAAATGATGACAAGACATTAGAATTCGTAATATTAGAAAAATAAATACCATTTGCATTTGAGAAAAGAGATTTAAAATAAAATTTTCCAAAAATAAAAATTCGTTATGTTGTAAAAAAGTTAAAACTGAAAAAACAAATTTCAGTCCCCCCCTATATTTGCATATATAGATTTTTGCAAGGTCTCCGCAAAAATTACACTACGCGTTGCCTGCTCCGATCATACACAACCCAAACCCTCACCCTCTCTCTCCCCCTCTGCGACCTCTCTCTCTCTCTCTCTCTCTCTCTCGTTTGCCTGCCAGCCCTGTAATTCCCCAAACCCTAGAAATCTCTGTCTCTCTGTCTTCCTCCCCTTTTCCCCATCTGCAAGTGTTAGCTTGCAGAGGCTAATTCCGCTTTCCCTCTCTCTTTCCGCATCTCGAAGCCCGATTAGCTGCCCTCCCGTCTCCGTCATTCGCCTGCAAATCCTCTGCAATTCGAATCGTTTTGGCCTCCGATGGCGAACGGAAAAGTCAGTCTCCCTCAAGATCTCCTCCCCTCGAATCTGGTCGATTCACACTTCTCCGTCAAAGGTCTGCGTTCTCCGGCGTTTCTCAATCCATATCTCTTCTCATTGCATCGATTCTCTCTGTTGCTTTCGCATCATTTTCTTTTCTGCTCGATTTGAATCGCATTCATACATATACATATATCTGTATTCTTTAGAATGTCATGTGTTGAAAAACTTTTAGATGCTCATGATATCGTTATCGCTTTTCTTTTCGATGTTAGTTTGGAGACGAAATTTGGGATAATTCTGTTGCCAAGGTGCTCGTGTCATCTTCCTTTCTGTTGTGGTTTTCATTAGTAGTGCTGGTGCTATTAGCAGTTCATTGGACTATTCGTACACTGTTTTCGGCCTATTTTATTTTTACTTTCGGTGAACTTCTTGGATTTTTAAATTATGGACAATCTGCTTTCGAAGAATGTAAGTAAATATGTATCTTTTCTGTTTGTCATCTTAGATGAAGCCTTCCAAGGAAACAGTGAGGAGAAGGCGCTGACGGGGTCCCTTGACTTGTCAATTGGTGGTTGTGCTCCCTTTCTAATTATCCATTATTTTCCCATGTTAAATTTTGTTCACCGCATTGGCTTTCATTTACTGTAATTTTTGTTTATGATTAGTGTGAGCCTGCCAATTAATTAGTTTAACATGGTCCTAATTGCAGATCAAGTTGCCTCAGACAGCAGCATCCCTTTGTCTCCACAATGGCTATATGCTAAACCAGATTCCAAGACACTAGCAACTGGAACGTCAGGAGTATGTCCTCTTCTATTCTTCTCCCTTAATTGTACTGCTGTTAATTATTTATGAACTTAAATGTTAGCGTGGGTTGAACAGACAACTAGATTTACAGTTTCTAATCTTTTTACATACAAGTGATGTGATGACTTGTCAGATCCTTATTTTCTTTAGTGATTGCTGTCATACTTTGATATCTTTACCCCTCTCTTTTTCTGGAGACCATAGTTTGTTGAATTCTACTAATTTAAATGTACTGTAGTGGTTTGAAGCCTCTCAATTTGCGTTTTTCTTTATGCTTCTGAGGATTATGTAAATGTCTTTTAAGCCATGTATCTGATCTAGTGTTTGAATTCAAAAAGGACATTGAGCTATCATAGGAGCGAATTATTATGTTTTCAAAAAATGATCAGAAGGATTTAGATTTTCTCTCTGTAAAGGATTATAATTCTCCTTGTTTTCAACTGTCATTATCCATTTTTAAATACGGATAAAAATGACAGGAAGTGAATGCAAATGATTATCTGTCTCATGGAAATTCAACTGATCCCCATTCGAGAGACATTTGGCGCGTAGATGGATCTCAGGAGAAAAAAGATTGGAAGAGGAATGCACCTGATTTAGATAGTAGTCGCCGCTGGCGTGAAGAGGAGAGAGAAACAGGCTTACTTGGTAGGAGAGATCGAAAGAAAGAAGATCGCCGTCTAGGTGCTAGTTTGACCAGGGATAATACTGAGACTAGAGCAGAAGATCGCCGTGTAGGTGCGACTACAACTAAGGATGCTGCAGAGAATAAAGCATTGTCTTCTGACCGCTGGATTGAATCCCGAAGAGATAACAAATGGTCATCAAGGTGGGGGCCTGAAGATAAAGAGAAGGACTCACGAATAGAGAAAAAGACTGATGTTGAGAGGGAAGATGTACATGTCGAGAAGCTGTCTTTTTCCAACAGCAACCGTGCAGCTTCTGAGCGTGATAGTGATTCTCGTGATAAGTGGAGGCCGCGCCATCGCATAGACGGTCAATCAGCTGGGGCAGGCCCATATCGTGCTGCACCAGGATTTGGGATGGCTCGAGGGCAGGTGGAAAAAGTAGGATTTGCTGCTGGACGAGGGAGGTCTAACACTAATGGAAGCCTACAGATTGGCAAACTTGTACTAGGAAAATCAGGCCGTTTTGCCAATATGTATTGCTATCCCAGAGGAAAGCTCCTTGATATTTATCGCAAGCAAAAGAAGGATTCAACTTTTGATATGCCTGACGGGATGGAGCATGTATCACCAATAACCCAAGTGGGCTCGATTGAGCCATTGGCTTTTATTGCCCCTGATGCAGAGGAAGAGGTATACAGATTATGTTGTTAAATATTTATTTAAATATCCACACAGCCACACACAGACATATGTAGGAATATATGACATGCTTATTATCCATAAGGAATTGCTCTGTAGTTATCTTGGTTGAACAGGCAAGCACTGACTTGTTTCTCTGACCACCATTATTTACTGATGTGATGCTTTCAGGCTGGTCTGGGTGACATATATAAGGGAAGAATTACTAGTAGTGAAGTGGTATACAACTTGTCTGGGGACATGAATGTATTAGATGAAGATGCTAAAGGTAGATAAGTTGCATATTGTATTATTGTGAGACTCTTGCCGCATTATCCTTCTCATTTTTTGTTTCTGAAACTTGTTTTTTCCATCTATTCAGGATCTAGCAATGTCAGTTTAAGCAAGGAGGAAGGAAAAAATGTCCAGTCTGCTGAAAAGGTCAATTTAAACAATTATTTTCCGGTTACTCATACTGAGTCACCCATTTGTGGCTCACAAACACATATGTTAAAGGGTAAGGAAAAGCTTTTGTAGACCTTATGTTTCTTTGCCCTTTCATTTGAAACTATTGGCATTACAGCTTGTTGTATTTGAATACACTGTTTACACTTTCTCCAGAATGTGTTGCTACTGAAGGTGAGCAGAAAGTTCTGACGGTCTCAGCAGTGGCTGATAGGGAGAATGATGACGCTGACTTAAAAAGTTCAAGATGCCAGGAGGTAAGAGATTTTGGTCTTTGAAGCATCCTTTATTGGACTGCATTAAATTTGATACAGTTGAAATTGATAGCCAGTTTACTGATGATTCAAGTTTCCCTTTTCATTTTCCAATTTTCAGCAAACTGCAAGCAGTGATCACTATTTGAAGAGTAATGAGAACGCCTATCTCTTGGAAAAAATTGTCACACCTGAGGATATGAGTTTGTGCTACCTCGATCCTCAAGGGAATATTCAAGGACCTTTCCTGGGGATTGATATAATGGCATGGTTTGAGCAAGGATTTTTCGGAATTGACTTGCCAGTTCGTTCATTTGATGCGCCCAGTGGATCTCTTTTTCAAGAACTTGGTGAAGTGATGCCACATCTGAAAACTAAATCTGGGCCTGTCTCTAATTCTAGTTTGCCTACTCAATTAGAGCCATCGGATGCTGTTGGAGGCAGCTTGGAAGAGAGAACATCTGCTCCTAACTATGATGGAGGGTCTGCTATTCTAAATAGTCAAGGCATTCAGAATGCTGTAGCAGAAGATGAGGGTGTGTTGTGTTTTTTGTTTTTACTTTTCTATATTATTGTTTATGTCTACTACACTGTTACTTAATGGCTTCTTTCATTTTGGTTTGTACAGAAATTGTATTTCCTGGAAGGCCTAAAAGCAGCCGTGATTGCCTATCGAGGTCTTCAGCTGACATTCATGGCTCATTTGCAAACCCTCCCAGCCTTCATTCCCTTGCGAATGAAGTTTCAAAAACTAGCGTGCCTGATCAGCAGGACGATAAGTTGCATCCTTTTGGCCTGTTGATGTCAGAGCTCAAAGGCAACTCACGTTTAAGGCCTGCTCAATCATCTCATGTGTCTTTCGGCATTGATGATCAGGTTCATTTTAGAGATGCTTTCTTCGAGGAAGGTGCCATTATTGCTGATCAGAATTTCCTTGGTGCCATGATTGATCAACCTTGCTTTGTGGAGACACGGCCTGATAATTATATAAAAAATAACACTAATGTTAGTATGGGTTCTATAGATCCTCACCATTTATCTCACATGGGACAACAAAACAGTGGCTTTGACCCGGCAGAGCGTATAATGTCACAGCAATTACTAAAAGAACGGTTTCAGCAGCTGAACCATCTTTCTCCACTTACTGTTGCACATAGTGCAGGAACAGGAGTGGACCGGTTCCCTGGATTTGGTTTTTCTGACAGCAAGAACCCTAATATCCAGCCGTCATTCCATCATCCAGTGGCAGATATGGAACATATTTTTGAAAGGCAGCATCAGCAGCAGCGTCAGTTGGAGCTTCGTCAACAGCAACACCAGTTCGAGCTTCAGCAACAGCAGCGTCAGTTGGAGCTTCAGCAACAGCAGCGTCAGTTGGAGCTTCAGCAACAGCAGCGTCGGTTGGAGCTTCAGCAACAGCAGCGTCAGTTGGAGATTCAGGAGCACCAGCATCAGTTGGAGCTGCAGCGCCAGCATCAGTTGGAGCTGCAGCGCCAGCAACAATTGGAGCTGCAGCGCCAGCAACAGTTGGAGCTACATCACCAACGTCAGTTGGAGCTTCAGCAACAACAGCGGCAGCTGGAGCTTCAGCAGCAACAGCGTCACTTGCAGGAGCAGCTTCACCAACACCAAATGAAATTACAGCAACAACAGAAATCTCAAGCTCAACATGTGCTCCTTGAACAGTTTTTGCATCAACAAATATCGGATTCTGGTTATGGGCAGTGGAAGGCGGATGCTACAAGAGGCAACCCTTTCGATCAATTACATTCAAGGAAGCACCTTCTAGATGACTTGCACCAGATGTCCCATTCCTCAAGACACGATCCATTGTTAGAGCATATCATCCAAGAAAATATAGGACGCTCAGGACAGACTGATTTCTTTGACCTCATATCTCAGGCCAAGCAAGGGAATATGCACATTTCGGATATGCAGGCACAGCAGTTGTCCGCAGCATTGAGAGAGCAACTGCAGATGGAAGGGGAAAGGCGTGTTGGTGGGCCTCAGTTCGTAGATGAAGCAAGCCAAGTTGTCAGGAATCCTGTTGGTCATCACCAGGCTCAGATGGTAGGATTTAGCTCTTCAGAAAATTACCAGCAACAGCAGAGGTTTCCCACCCATGAACAGCAACTAAGCCAGCTCAATTGGAATCATGCCACACGGGAGCAACCTCAGGGAGGGTTCTACGAACCTAACTCTCTGGAATTTGAGAGATCATCTGTTCCTGCTAGTTCCCATGCGATGAATTTGGATATTCTGAGTGCACGCGGGCGGGGTCTGGATGAGTTTTATTCTTCTCATCCAGTTGGTATGGAGCACTTGCCCTTTGGGAACAATGGACATCTGGAAGATAGCTCCATTGAATCACTGCATCGTCATGCTGAGCAAACCCGTGACTCAGAAGTTACCATGGGTTTTGCTGATTCAGATATATGGGCTTCATCTGATGGTGACAAAGAACACTCAAAACAATTTTTGATGGACCTTCACCAAAAATTCAGTCAATCTATACAGTTATCAGAAGTTGATTATCAGCATCACCTATCGTCTTCCGGAAGCTGGGGAGAATCTGTACATCATCCATTTAATCTTCTTCCTGATCAACCAGTTGGTATGAACAACTCCTTCACAGAAGGGCCTTTTAGATCTAATTCCAGAGCATTCGTGGAAGATTTATCAGAGTTGGAGGGAAATAATTGGAAGAAACAGGGAGTGAAAAGCTATGAAGGCAACGTGGGAGAACAAGAAGAAACATCAAGGGATCTTCATAGTAATGCCCATAGCAGGCAGAGTTCACTTAGCAGTGCTGGTAATTTTTCAAATAATCTTGTTTCTTAGTCTCATCTTTATTTTGGACGAATTTTAAACTCTTTTGGTGGTACAGGTGGAGGTGGGAGTTTTTACACATCTGAGACAGGGATAGATAAACCACTTGGAGAAGAGGTTTCTAATGGGAGGTAATTTTCATTTATTTTTCCTTTTACGTGCAACACTATTATTCAGACGTGTGTGTGTGAGAGAGAGAGAGAGAGATACTTTACGTTTATTTGTTTGGTTATTATAACTTTGCATGAACTTGTAGCCTCGTGTGCGTCATTTTGAATATCCGTTATTCTCAAGTGATGTGCTATTAGCTGGTTCATTACGAGATGACTGAGTCAATTTCATTACCTATGTGTTGCATATACACAATTGCTGTAGTGTGCACATAAAGGATATTTCCCAATGATTTTGCACGTTCGAAGTTCTATGATAGACCTCTCCCTCTCTCTCTCTCTCTCTCTCTCTCTCTCTCTCTCTCTCTCCTCTACTTTGGTGATATATAGCACAGGTGATGTGTTTGAGATGTCAATCTGATTGTAACTTTCGATGGCCCATTCACAGGCTGCCTTCTACTGTAACCAAAGGGTATGACAATGCTTTGAATAGACGCCGAGTTTTATCTTCCCAGGATGTTTTGTCTGAATCAGCACTTCCTTTACCTGTCAAACAAAGAAATCCAGCTGCAACCCAGGTCTCTGAAACTCAAGCATGTAGCAAGAATGATGCGCAATTTAGGAGGACTTCGTCTTATAGTGACTCATCTGTGTCCGAGACATCATTCATAGACATGCTCAAGAAACCAGTCATTTCAGAGGCTGATGCAGCCAACAGAGCAGCTGCACTGGAGTCGTCCGATGGAGGTGGCCAAGCGGGGCGGACTGGCAAGAAGAAAGGGAAGAAGGGAAAACAGATTGATCCAGCTCTCCTCGGCTTTAAGGTTACCAGCAACCGGATCTTGATGGGTGAGATCCATCGCCTTAATGATTGACCCATGTTGTACGACCTGTAACGTTTTTCGTTCTCGGTATAAAAACTGTACAGCTAATTTAAGAAACATGGATGGTTATCTCAGATTTCCCCCCCCCCCCTAGCTTTCCAATCCTCTGGATTCCAAGGTAGAACATTTACATAGTTAAAGAACCGTTGCAGTCATTGACCAGATGTATAGTGTAAATTGAGAAACAGAGTTCACTGACAAATATCAATTTTTGTACGAGAGAATCGTAAATTTTATTAGAAACCAATTTCCCTTAATTTCTTTTCTTTTTCTTTATTATTTTCATTATTATTATTATTATTATTATTAATTTTTGGTGCGCTGACAGACTAAAACTTCACCATTCAACTGCACCTTCAACAGCAAGCAGCGTTTTAGGATCCATTCAGCCAATCTCACTTAGTAGGATAAGGTTTGGTGGTTGTTTTTGGTGAGCCGACAGACGAAAACTTCACGATTCAACCGGAAGGGGGTACTAGATTGAATTGCGGAGCAATCATATTATCATAAACATGCAGTGATTGCTGTACATTATTGTTTGAAACCTGATATTTCCCGGATTGTTTGAAGCAACTGCAGAGTTGGCTCTGGTCTTGAAGACGAAGACAGGGATGCTGAAAGTTCAGCTGATATAATTGGCAACATCGAGGGGGAGGTTTGTCGAACCCATTTAATGTGTTCAATGGCAACCGGAATCTCTTCTGCGTCGGCTAAATACTTCAGCAAAGTTACATGGGAATCGAACTGTGTTACATCATGGCTGAGGCCGCAGAGTAACTTGGAAGCAGCAAGAAAAAGACCTGCACAGAGCAGAACGCGTAAGCAACAAGCCAAAACATTTAAAACTACCGACTCTGGCACTCCGCGCTGAAGATACCTGTTTTGCACAAAGAATGAGTAAATGCACCCAACACAGTTTGTGCAAGCATCATATCCTGTTGAACAGACTTGTTGAATACTTCGAAAGCGGCTTCAACCTTTTTTTCATGGCAAAGCCCTTCAAGTAGAGAAATGTAAGTCATCGCGTCCGGTGCAACCCCTTTACCCAGCATGTGGTAAAAGAGCCTCTGAGCCTCGTCTACCTGGCCTACTTCCGAAAACTTGTGTATTAGGATATTGTAAGTCTTCAAGTTTCCGTTGCACCCAGTTGCAAACATCTCGTCCCATAGCCTTTTAGCAGGCCTCAACAGATCTTCCCTACAACATGCTTCAATAAGAGAATTGTAAGTCAAAATGTCCGGGCCTAACCCATTTTTCCTCATCTCCTGAAGAGCGCCATAGGCTTCCTTCACCATCCCTGCTCTGCACAAGAACGACACCATCACATTGTAAGTCTCCAAATCTCTGAAATAGCCGCCGGATGATAGAACTCGAAAGACTTCCAGCAAGTCATCACTTTTGTCATGCTTACACAGATTCCTACTCAAATTGCTCAAAGTCAAAAGAGTTGGGAACCTCTCTTTTCCAACCATGAATTTGAAGAAGACTAACGCCGAGCCAGGATCAATTGCCGACACTGATCCTATCAAGACGTTGAGAACATCATCATCAATCGGAAAATTCCCGCTAACAATCACTTCTCCCAACTCTTTTGCTTCGCATATCCGCCTCTCCGAAATCAAATCAAATATGAACCCTCTGTAATCATTAGTCCTAGGAGCAACACCTAGCTTTCTCTTCTTCTTCAAAACCTTTTCGGTACCAACTACGTCCCCAGTTAACCGAAGTGCTTCGGCGACAATCCTATACGCCATGAAATCAGGTTTGCACTCCCTACTCCTCAGCTCATCCAATACCCAAAAAGCCTCTGATACTTTAGAAGCCTGACAAAGCCCGTGAACAGCCAAAAGAGCTATAACGGAGCCGTTAATCTCCGAACCACCTCTCCTAACCTCATCCAACATACTCAAAATTTTACCCAATTCAGCATTTCCACAAAGTCTCCATATAAAAACACCAAAACCAACTGTGCTCAAGGGGACAGCTTTAAGAGTCATTTCATCAAACACCTTCTCGGCATACTCAAAATATCCATCGGAAGCTAGCGCAGCCAACAGCGAGTTACAAATCCCATGCCCAATATCTCCAATTAGCGAGGAAACCTCGCGGAAGACCAAAAAAGCGTTGTGGGTTTTCTTTGCAATGATTAGTGAAGCAATTACGGAGCGATAAACCGAAGCATCGAGGCTGATCTTCTGGACTTTGACTTGCTTGAGGAGAGCATCAATGGAGTTGAATTGGCGGGAAAAAGAGAGAGACTTGAGGACTGATCGGTAGGTGAGGGATGTGTGGGAGAAGGACGGTTGCTGGGAAGCCCAGTTGAAGAAGCCGAGAGCGAGTGAGTGGTGGTTGAGGAGGAAGGGGTCGATAACTCGGGCCACGAGTGAGGGACTCAGCGAGTCGCGGCAATCGAGGCGGTGGAGAATGGTCTCGAGAGAAGGATCCCATGATCGAGTCGGCCTTGTGTGGTTGGAAGCGGAGATTAGAACACGGCTTATTCGACTGGCTAGCTCCGCTGCCGACGACGAGGCTTTCATTGGCGGAAACAGAGCTGGCGAGGCCTCATCGGCAGCGATGCTGCTGTAAATGCACACGAGTATTTTACTATTTTTCATTTGTTATATTCAACAAAAATTACTAATGGTTATAAATATGTAAAAGTTATAGAAATAACATTTACTAGCGACAGGAGCGAAGTATGAGTAAAATGCAAACTGTAACACAAGGGAATGAAAAATAAAAGAGGAAGGGATAGATGATGTTATTGATCTTTCCTTGTTCTTTCTGTATATCTTGATAGTAGTCGAAACGCTCTATTTATAGAGCAACTCCAAACAAACATTTTGAAATTTACAATACATAACTTTGAAAATACGACCTTCTTCATTTCCAAAGTCTACATTGCTATGTGTTGGTATTGAAAATCTATGCGGGCATTCATTAATCTGCCAATGTTTTCAATACTGCCAATGTTTTCAACACTGCCAACATTTTCAACACTAATTTGACTTACAAAACTTATAAAACTGCAGCCAAATGAATTGTAACATTTTTTTCCAAATGCTTATGCAAAAACTCATCCTTTTTTTTTCTAAACCCCAAACCAGAAGCATTTCAAAATTCTTACAAGACGTTTGAAAAATGTTACGATTGAGAGTAATTCGAAGAGAGTTTTAACGAAAAGCTCACAATACTGTTCACTCTAACGAAAAATCATATTTTTACACTAAAAAGTCAAGCCTAGTACTATTTACTTTACCCTTTATTTTGTTCTTACCATTAAAACTCAAAGTTTTTAAGTTATTTTCATTAATTTTCATTAATTTTCCATAATTCACGTCCTAATAAGCATCTTAAAATTTTGGATATTGGAAATCAGTGGGATGAGCAAAAGCGTTGAAAGTAAGATGATGTCGACAATGCTACGGAAACCATCGATCCCAAAGTTAAAAATGCATCAAATCTATCATCTTATGCAGACAATGAGAAGGAAAAAGAGAGCAATTTAATCTAAAATATTTACATTATTTTCCCATTGAGCTAAGTATGTATGTATCTGTACAATCTTCTATCCTTTTACAACCCCTGCAGTCTGTACACCACACTATACAATTACAATAAATCTCTTTACAAATGTGCAAAATATACAAACCCAACCACTATCTTTACAGAATCCACAGTGGTTTCTGGGTTTCTTCTTCCTGTATACAGCTTAGTTTCGACTTAAGAAGTCTGCTAATTTTCTTCTTTTTACAGTGTTTACGTCCCAGAATACGGAGAGACTACGAGTAGGATCTAACCAGCTTAAGGCTCTGGAAACTTCGAGCTTTGAATAAGTTTCCGAAGAGATATCCCATTGTTGTCCCTTGAGGAGGCTTTGGTGCAGGGCCTGAGTTACACTTCACCTGCAGTATGGTCTGCCCGATCTGTCTGCGAACTGAATCGATAATCTTGGGGTCTACTGGGCTTCCTGTAACGTCCGTGACATAGAATGTGTCTATTGCTTTTCCACTTTTTGTTGAAATTTCTGCTCGCGTGATACGCAAACTGTTCTCTCTGAATATCCGGGTGATATCTGAGAGAAGTCCGACCCGGTCATCGGTGCACAGTTGTAGTTCCAGGCCCTGCATGGTAAAGCAAGATGTGTTGGTAACTTTGTGGACATGATAACTGAACGCGAGGGTTCTCGTCAATTAAAAGTTCACCGCACCTCAGATGCCCGCCTTTCAATGGCTGCTTCAAGGCACTGTACAACACGTTCTCGCTCAGCTTCTGAGTTGATAGGAAGCCCATCAACATGTCGAATGTAAAATTCCTGAAAAGAAACACCTCATGCGTTAGACGGAAATGAGATCAACAACCCAAAGAGTGAAAATTGCAAATGAATGTCTGCCATTTGATCATTATGTCAAATCCAGCCGAGCTTTGCCCGCTTTGCAAACCAGAACCATTACATCAGACCAATTTCAATAGGAATTTATCTTACCTGATAGGCTTCCGTCCTCCCTGTATTGACCATTCCGTGAAAAACCACGTACTGCATGTCTGTTAAAGTGCAGATGATGTCAAATAACAACTTTGGTCGGTCTTTTGACCTCATGGTAATGACAGTGTAATCCTTCTGGCTGCAATCCAACGCGGTTACATGGGGTTTTGAGCATTTATCCTCAACTCTCCGTAGTTCTGCTCTTTCAACCCTTTCATAATCCCTGTCAGCAAACATAATCTGATGCAACCTTCTATCTCTGTTTGTAACTCCAGGGGTTGCAAGTGTCATTTTAGCAGCCTTCAACTCACCGTTTACTCTGAGGACATTGCAAAGCAACTCCTTAATTGTGGCAAGACGGATATCTTCAATTGCGCAGCCAGTGGAATCATCCGTGACATGAACTACAGCCGCAGCTCTATCGTTGTGTGTCCATATCTCAGCATTTACCACATTACAGTGAAGGTCTGCAAGAACCGCACACACTTCAGACAATAACCCAGGCCTGTCGGTACCACTAAGCTCAATGGAGGTGTACTCTTCTGAGGGCATCACGCCAACTGAATCTCTCATAGAGGGTACAAAGCCAGCATTTCTTTCAAGTCTCTGCAAGATAAAAAAAGTCATCTGAAAAATGACAACCCCTTGCCGTAGGTCTATATATCTTGGTCCAGGAAATGATCAGTTCATAGGCAATGCAGAAAGGTAGGAGTCGGATGCAACAATGTATCTTTTTTAGTTTTGAACCAGCTTTCCTTAAACAAAACTGAAATTATAGCATAAATTAGATGCCAGAGGAAATCATTTTTTTCTAAACAACGATTTGTCATAAAACAATAAACGATTTACTTTGTTTCTTCCCGTTAGAAAGTTTGTTTGCTACTCTTTTCCCCCGACTTCTTAACAGCCAGAGGAACTGCAATAGGATCGAATCCTTACCATTTGAATATAATTGATAACGTCCTTGTCTCTGATTTTTTTCCCGTCACGGTCAATCACATTAAACACTGAAAAACAGAAAGTTCAGAAAAAGACTTTGTAAACTAGAAGAAGAGAAACAAAATACAGAAAAATGGAAAAGCTTGACCCTTGATTTGGGAAGTTGGATAAAAAACCTTACCATCCATGAACCATACACCATCAGATGAGATATAAGCTTTTGTTATTACAAGGTTCACCTCGGTGAGCACTTGGACAACATCCAGCAGAATTCCATGTTTGTGGACACTGTCAACCTAATTAAAATTTGGAAGGAAAAAAAATTAATGTTCAATTGGATACTCAAATCTTCAACCGAATACTTTGCACCAATATACATGAACGAAATCAACAAATACATCTCATAAGAAAACATAAAAAGTAATGATCAGAAGGTACAAGCAGCCTCACCTGGATAACGGTGGCATCCTCGCAAGAATCGTTATCAATCACAACTCTGCAAGAACAATGGGCAGATCAGATGAAACTTCTTGGTTTCTTTACACACTTCAAAGAAGAGGACAATCAAATCAAGAACAACGGGCTAATAAGATGAAGCTTCTTGCTTTCTTTACACACTTCAAATAAGAGGACAATCAAATCAAGAATAACGGGCAAATCAGATGAAGCTTCTTGCTTTCTCATACACACTTCAAGGAAGAGGACAATCAAATGTTGAAAGAAGAGGACAATCAAATGCCCAAAGAAAGGACAATCAAATGTTCAAAGAAGAGGACAATCAAATGAGCCAAACCAAGTAGTTTCCTGAAGGGGGTCCAAAAAAATACGTTCATATGCCCCATATATGAAGCTGATCGCGTTCTTTGCACACTTCAAAGAAGAGGACAATCAAATCAAGAACAACGGGCAAATCAGATGAAGCTTCTCGCTTTCTCATACACACTTCAAAGAAGAGGACAACCAAATGTTCAAAGAAGAGGACAATTAAATGGGCCAAACCAAGTAGTTTCCTGAAGGGGGGGTTCAAAAAAAAAAAGGTTCATATGCCCATAAAGGCTCCAAAACTAAATACCTTTCTGGATATTCCTCAATGTCCCGGCTATTCACGGAACGTGAGAAGCAGATGCTTATTCATCTGCTTCCGGAAGAAATCGAAGAATTTCTTGGGAATCCTACAAGATCCATTCGTTCTTTTTTCTCTGACAGATGGTCAGAACTTCATCTGGGTTCGAATCCTACTGAGAGGTCCACTAGAGATCAGAAAACCCTTGGCCATTTTAGCATACAGGAAACGATTTTCACACACTCATTTTCTCCTTCTGCACACCCAATTGAAGTGTTTATTTCTGTCCCTGAATTCTCTTTTGAATAATTCAATCCAAAAACCATAAACAAACAAATTGTGCAGAGGAGAAAATGTGTGTGCGGAAATCACTTCGCGTACAATTCATGGAAAGGGAAGAGATGGTAAAGAAAAGTCAGCTGCGCATAAGGCCTCTATGTAAAACTAAAATTCAATCAGAAAACAAAAATTAAAAGAATACATCTTTACTTTCTGAATCAAAGAAGAAGAAGAAGACTCAACAGGAAAGGGAGGGAATAATTGTTACCCAAGTTTTACTGAAACAAGTAAAAGTTCTGCTTTTTCATCAACCAAACAGTACAAAAATCAAAACTTGAGAGAACAAAGAACACATAAATTATATCAGAATCATAACTAGAGAAATCAAAATAATTCAACAGACCCCTTATCTTAAAAACGAAAACAAACAAAACCCAGAAACCAAAAAAGCATAATAATTTACCAAAAAAACAGAAAATCCCAGAAAGATTAGAGGAAAATACCTCGGTGGGTTCATCCTCCTGACGAACTTGGCGTACTCATCATCCATTTTTCCTTCTTCTCTTCCAAATCTACCGGAGATTTCCGAGCAACCCAAGCCCTCAAAACAGACCGAATTTAGAAAAACACCGACAATCTTACACTTGAGAGTACATGATTTTAAGAAAGATACTATACAACGATGCCTCCCCCAACAATCAAGGAAATATCCACCCCGCCGAGAGAGTGTGTGCGCGTTTTAAACAAGACGAACGAAACGAAGGGTGCTAAGCGGGGTAGCGGGCAGGACGGGCAGGGTGCCGTGGGGTCCAAAAAGCGCTTTCGAAGGAAAAAAGGATACATCGTAAGTTGTACTTTCGTGACGTGTCGAATTGTGATTGGGTTGGCCCGCGATCTGTTGGCTTGTGGCGCTCTTTCGAGGGTATGGGCGTCCGTACAATTAGCCGGGAGGGATCCAATCCCACGTGACTTTTTGGCGGTGAGCTGGCACGAGGCACGTGTTCGCTACAACTTGGTCGCAGATTTGGCGGTATTTATGGCGGCAATTCCAGCGTGAATGACCGGTTTCCTACCCACTGAAATCATATGCCCATTGCCCAACTTATTTTGCAAGTTAACGGTTGAATAAGAAAAAGAAATTATTAATAGTGCTATTGAATATTGATGCAAAATACTATTGAATTGATGTATATGCGTCTAACTTTATTTGTTGGAAGAATGCTTATTGCTACTTAAATTTATAGTTGGATTTTCACTACAAATGGTCTCTGAGATTGATCAAATTCATTATTTTAGTCCTTCACTTTCAAAATCAATCAATGTCGTCTCTGACATTTACTACCGCATATCAATTTAGTCATTTCGTTAAGATTCCGTAACTATTCTTTAGTTTGTATGTGAGACCCACAAATCTCATGAAATGGTGACATGTGGATTACACAAAATAAGGGTTTTTATCGCAAATGGTCATTGACATTGATCCAACTCCTTATTTTGGTCCATGAGTTTCAAAAATCGATAAATTTGGTCCCTGACTTCCAATGCCGCACATCAATTTAATCATTTCGTTAAAGTTTTGTCAATATTTTTTGTCCCACTAATCCAATCATGTGGCACCACATGGATTAACTATGAGAAACTTTTTTTTTTAATTTAAAACTAAAACTAAAATAAGAAACTAAAAACCAAAACTAAAAGAAAAGAAAAAAGTCATCGTCATCTTTATCAAAGTATGCTCAAAAGGAAAAGGAAGGCACCATGAGACCACTAAAGTACTTGGCCTCCTTAACTTACTCCTCATTCTTTCTAGTTGGTTATAATCCTAAATCTTATCAAATTTGAATTGAATGTGGATTTGATTTTATTGAATTTAGGTTGATTTGTTTTTTCCAATTAGGGTTGTGAGATGCAAGAAAAATGTCAGCACTTAATACTCTTCTTTTGGTTCATTCTTAAAAACATAGTTTCTTATAGTTAATTCACGTTGAGCCATATAATTGAATTAGTGGGACCATATTAATGGAGGGAATGAATTGATGCGCGGTAGTGAAAGTCAGGGACCAAATTTATCGATTTTTACCAAAATGAGGAGTTTGATTGATATCAGAGACCATTTGTGATAAAAACTCTTATTCTGTGTGATCCACGTATCACCATTTGATCAGATTTGCGAGTCCCACATACAAACTAACAGAATAGTTGATAGAATCTTAACGAAATGACCAAATTGATGTGAGGTAGTGAATGACAAGGATGGCATTGATTGATTTTGAAAGTGAAGGACCAAAATGATGAGTTTGGTCAATCTCATGGACCATTTGTGATAAAAACCCTTTATAATTTAAAGGTACATCTAAAACAGCGTCATGCTACACTACTGTTACAATCAAACTTTAATATGTAATTTTGTTTTAATAATGATTAATAATTTGTAAAAATGAAACATATCAACCATATTGTCCAACATAATCAGCATTGTTAAATATCCTACATCGACCAGAGAAAGAAAGAAAGAAAAATTTTAAATATCTTAACCCCACTTTAACTTTACCGAGACATTTTGTGATAAAATCTCACACCTAAGGGATTGTGTAGGTGGTAATTACCAAGTTGGGGACGATATCAGTGTTGCTAGAAGTAATTTTTGGCTTGTCTTTCTGATAATTTTACAAGGTATTAAAGGAGCGGGCCCGTATATCATAACCCCGTCAAACTAATACCGAGACATTTTGTGACAAAAGTCGCACCTAACAAATTGTGCAAGTGGTAATTATCAAGTTAAGAATAATATCGATATCTTATTGAAAGTGAGTCTTTGGCCGTTTTCTCTCATAATTCTACAAACGTGACATAGTACACTACTTGGCTTGTTTTCTGTTGACCATCGAAGACTCTCACACACAAGTGTGTGCACTAATGTTTTATTATTATTATTTTGGATGCAGGCATGGATATGCATGGGGTCCGGTATAATACTTATATATATTTTTAATTTAATTGTTTAGTTGATTAATAACACTCATCGTTATATACACTCAATGTCCTAAGTACGATATTTCCGACGTTCAATACAATTTGTATTACAAATGAGCATATGAATTAGTATATATGTATGGTTTAGTTTGGACATGGACAAAGTCAATGAAAGCCCGTTAAGGGCAGATGCCTCACTCAAGTAATTAATTAGTTAAGCTGTAGACTACAATTATATATATATATATATATATATATATATATATATATATATATATATATATATATATATATATATATATTCACGTGTTATCTTTGAAGAAAATATTTGTGTTTAATATCAAACATACATTCATACTACTTCTACTATATCAAATATAATATGAGCAAAGTGCTCTTGTTCTGTCATTCAAAACTGAAGAAAAACTGCCTTTTCTGCCTCTCATGTATTAATATTTTTCTCATCAATTTGCCACTTTGTACTACTATATTGAAACTTTTGTAATATTGAAATTGTAATACATCGTCATTTGAAGTCATTCTATTATCAAATTGAATATAAGCCATACTATGAAAAGATTTTCTTAGTTGTTCTGAGAGTTACCATCGCTAGAATAAATTTCTAACTTCGTTTCTTATTTGGAGGGTGGAAAAGTGAAGGAAAGGATTCAAAAAAAGAAGCTGATGAGCTCGAGGCCAAATCTGGTTATAGTTGAGAGAAGAATCTCACTTAATCTGGATATTTGGCAATTAGGGCACAAATCCGTCCAAAATACAAACCATCGCCACCAACACTTACTAATATATACAGCTAGCAGTTGCAAATTTGCAAGCAACATATTTTGTATTTAATATTTATATTAACGTAGACCTAATCTATCTGTGACATTTTGTCACTACGTATATATTGAGATGGATCGATCGATTTAACGGGAAGTTGATGATAAGTCTACAGTTGGAGATATATGAGAGGAGAGAGTGATAAACAAGCCACAAACGTGGAAGCTTCCCAAACTACATACTCAAGGATATCGTTGGAGATTTTCCAACAAAGGATCCAAATATATTTATACATTTATATATGTGTGTGTAGTGTGTACGTGTATAGGATGTTATTTCCACACATCATTTTGTACACACCCATGTTATTTGTAATCTTCGAATTGAGGAAGTCTGTCACATCCCGGCCCGAGCGCAGCCACCTCCCGAGCCCGCTCCACCACCATAGCACGATATTGTCCGCTTTGGGCCCCGACCACACTCTCACGGTTTTGTTTCTGGGAACTCACGAGCAACTTCCCAGTGGGTCACCCATCATGGGAGTGCTCTAGCCCCCTTCTCGCTTAACTTCGGAGTTCCAACGGAACCCGAAGCCAGTGAGCTCCCAAAAGGCCTCGTGCTAGGTAGGGATGAGAATATACATTTAAGGATCACTCCCTGGGCAATGTGGGATGTCACAAAGTCAATAGAGTATCAATAGATCAAATAAACATGTGTGTGCAGAATGACAATACATGTACAGAAATCAATTCCCTCGAAAGACTTATAAAATGGTTTATGAAATATACTAATCGTTATCCCATTAAGCTAAAAAAATTTTGATTTATCTCATTCATCATTTAGAAATAGCATATGTATATTTATATCTTTGATGGTGCTACGTACACCAAAATTGTGCACTAATCGATGTAGCACATTTTATACCATATAATTTTTTATTTCAATGATTAATAAAATTTCAAGTTGAATTAACGTACAAATTTAATTGGTGCGACATATTTTGTGTACAAATTTAGTGCTGTATACCTAACATGATTCTTATATTTCATGAACTAAAAAATTATGGCAAATCACGACGTGAATATGTAGTTTAAGAAGCCTTAGGAATTAAGCAGTTTGTGATTCGGAAGGGTAGGTGGTAGTAGCAGATCAGATTGCCTGCTAGCTGGCTTCTGCAGTGTAAAGAAGGAAAGAATAAAGGTCCATAATTCCAAGGCACGCATAGGTGTCTTATAATTTATTCCATTGAGGACAAGGAACGATTAGTTTGGCTGAATTAGGATTAATCTCGATCACAAATTACATGCACAGATGCAGTGTTTCCAGATAGCTTGGATTCTCTTCTCTAAAGTCTAAACTTTAACAAAAGGGAGGCAGATTGTCTTCCCTTCAATTACTGCACTCCTCCTATCCTCTTTTATTTGTGTGGTCACGGCTAAGTTATGTTAATATTTTATATTAATTTTTTTTATAAAAATAATAAAACAAAAAAAAAATAAAAATATAAAATGTTAACGTAACTTAACCGTGATCGTATAAATAAGAAAAAATAAGAAGAACACGATAAAAAAATGACAAACAATCTGCCTCCTGACTTAAGAGAATCAGATAAGGAGGATTAAGAGTTGAAATTCTTACCTAACTATTATTCTACTTAAATAAATAAAATAAAAAAATATGAGCCCCAGTTTGGCATATAATAATGTATATATCTTTCAGCTACAGGTACAGAACTACAGATGGAAGAACATTATCCCGATCGCATCACCAACACGAACGAACGTCACTCAGTTTCATCCGCGTGGCGTGATCAAGGAGCTAGCATAATACAGTTATGTATTTGATTTGATCACGTGTAGGTAAATGCCCCAATGAAGAAATATCTCTCCTGCTAGAAAGCGAGGATTCTGGGAATAATCAAAAGTGGAAAGGAAGCATGCAGCAGCCAGGTTATAGCTAGCTTGCCCTTTGGGGAACTTGAAAAGGAGAAATCAGCCACCCCAATATCCAAATGGGGCCATTAGAGCAGATTTGATGGATCCACAGTTGCACATTTGTTGTGGTGGGATAACACGATAGAACAAAATGCGGTCCCCAAGATTATTAAGTCTAATAAATTAATTGTTTATGAACAAGTGGGGATGAGATGAGATGAGATGGAGACTTCAGACTTCAATGCTACTTGAAAAGATAAACCAAAAATACGAGGAGTCAATCACTCGCTATTATATATATACAGTATATTTGTTACGTGTAAGTTTTTTTTTATGAGACGAGATGCATATTAGAATAATGAATTGCTTATTGTTGCCAAACTATTTAGTCTATCCAAGTTAATTAGGATAATTTGCTGCATGTTGACATCTAAGTTCATACCTCCCTCTTCAATTCTCTATTGCTTTAGATATAGTGACGTTGGCGCGCGAAAATTAGGTCAAGTCACGTAAGAAGACAATCATAATTAAATATCAAACTCGTCATATCTATAAAGTCGAATCTAACCAAGACTTTCTAAGAGTATATGGATATTTAGGTGTACTTTGTGGACTTTTCAAGATACTATACCTACAATTCAATCCATTCATACAGTCCTCGTCATGCTCGTAAGAAAAAGTAGATACAAGAATTGGATACACAATATTTCATTAATACAAGAAAACCTAAAATTTGATAATCCATGCATGCATGCATGCACGCATCGTCTTTTACAATTGGGATTTACACTTTATAGCGTCAGCAAGAAGTTGTAAACAAGCGTCATCACTTCACAAGTTGAGCAAAATACGATGAGCACGTTCCAACATATATGGGCTTGCATTTAGAGGTGGAACAAATTTTTGGGCTTCGACCTAATAGCTCTTGTGTTTTCGTTTTCTCCTTGTTACCGGTTATACCTTGCCTATGTGTTACCACGTATATACACTAGTGAGACCCTGATCACGTTAGACATTTTGACGGTGACACCGGAGTTTTTCTCTGTTTTTTTTTTTACTGTGTTCTTTTATGGATGCTTGAACGAAAAGAAAGAGTGAGTAGACTAGTCATGCATTAATCAATTGACCGAAATAATTCATTCATGAAAACATTGGTCAAGTTTCTAGGTCGTGTGGGTTCATCCTCTAAATTAATCAATCGTACGCGTCTTCTTCATAACCTCAATTGTTTATGAAAGGACCAGTCCATCGTCTATGTGCGTGTCTTCTTGCGGTGATGGAGGAGAACCATGTTTTGTCTAGTTTGTTGGTTTACATACTTTTATATTATTCCTCTCCACTTGAAGGAAAGTTCTTATGTACGACCCGTTGCATGGACAGTGGGCGGTGTTAGTAATGTGGTTTGCACGGGTAGCTCGATGACGAATTACGAATCTTCATGGAGATAGCAGCTTAGTGTAGAAAGACTTAAAAGTCGTCGACTCTTCTAATTTGGTAACGTGGCCCTTTTACATACGGTTACATATTGTTAGTTCATATGGTAGATGGTCGAGATAAATGTCGATGGGTCTGTCTAGCGTGACCAACACAAATCAGGTGAAATCAACATAGAATAATCTCATATTGTTAACTTTGAGAGTTACCTTACAAATAACGTATCGGAAAACACAAGGTTAGTTTTTTCTCATCGGGTATTGCGACTCATGATGGTAGTGTACAGCTAGAGTGAGGATCCTCGCCGGATCCTCTTTGTGAAGATTCCGGAAATTCTCAAATCACATCCGTTTATTATGCACCGTGCGGTCAGAAATCATTGTAATTTTTTATATTTAAAATTGAATATAAACAGTACCTAATGAAAACTGATCGCACGATACATAATGAACAAATATAATTGAAAAATCACCGAGATTCTCACAAAAAGAATCCGGCGAGATCCTCTCTATTACAGCTAAAACGTCAAATATATGAGCTCATCATCGGCAACGTACGTACCCTTGAAGACAGCTTTTATATATTTTATGCTTCAAGAATCTCACATATGACTAAATGTACATCAATATTCGATTCCAAACCAAGACCCACAAATGCCGGAAATCATGTTCAATCAAATCTGCAAACAGTGGACGAGTACTGAGAGTACGAAGCCAAGAAATTTCATGGGAAGCAGCCAAAAACATAATTAGTGGGGTTTTAATGATAACTTTCGGTACTAGTTCATAAACAGCACACAAATTGTCGGACATTACATTCATACAAGATAGTTTCTTCGTTTCGTGCCGACGTAGCAAACCAGATTTCTGCTGTTTCGGGCAACACTGGTGAAAATGCTGGATCTAACATTCAAAGATTTAACAACTATCAGAAGCATACGTATGGATGGATTTCCAGGTAATTCGATCGCTTGGCTAGGTCGAATCGATGTCAATTTTATCAATATATAGCATTTTCGACCATACGATAGAAACGGACAAAGGAGATAAGGGAGAAGCATAAAGATATTCCATTGACAAAGACTATATTGCTGCCAACTACAAAAGACTGAATGAGAGACTAATGCTGAACCACGCATAACTTCAGCCTCATAAGTCATTTTCAAACACACAGATAAACCACTCAAACAATTTAGACAATGCCAAAAGCCGTAAGTTCGATGAACTGCATAATCTCTTTTACAATTTGGACCCACGAAACCGAAACTTCTTGATCATCTGTCCTGCGATGATCCATCATACGTGAACCTCGGAGAAAAGCTATTGAAACTAGATAAGGGTTTGAAATTGCTAGATGCTTACATTATATTACAAAACCAAAGACCAATCTGAGACCACGAGGCGAGACGTGTTTGATGAGTTGCCCAGTGAAGCAGTTTTCCACATGGTAATGACAATCAAGATATTCAAATAGATTTGACGTAAAAGTCGCGTTCTTAGGGAAACCAAATGGAGTTCTACCTGTTCCCTTCTGATGTCTGAAACTAAAAAAAGACGCTTACTTTCCATCGTACTCGTAATATGCCAAAGCCAATTGAGGGTTACAAAGTCTCACAAATGTACTGTACTTGTATATAAACACTAAGCACAACTAATGGCTCTTAGCCCTAGTTTGGGAGTGAGGTGCTTAAAAAAAAAGCACCCATGAAAAAAAGCTGTAAGAGTTTTAGGTGTTTGGTAAACTAAAAAAAAAAGGCTTATTTTGGAAGCTGCTGTGAGAATAAGCTGAAATCAAAGGAAAAAGCTGAAGCACCTATTTGTAGCTTTGAAAAACTGGTTTTTTTTCAAAGCACACGGAGCTACAGTGCTCCTTTAATGAAAAGACCCACTATCAGACTGCTTTTTTTTCCAAAAGCACTTTTACAAAAATGTTTACCAAACACTCAGCTGATTTATTTCACAGCCGCTTATTCTCACAACACAACCGCTTATTCTCACAGCTATTTTTTTTCAAAGCACAGCAATACCAAACTAGCCCTTAAGCTGTGTAACGATGAAACATTAACTGGGAACAGAATACAGTAGTCAGCATATACTGACAAATACAACTCAGATGCTCAAAAGAAAGAAGATCTCTGAAGATCTTTAAAGTGACCTGCTTTGGCATATTCTTAGTCGATTACAACAATTAGCATTCTGGATAAGTCTTCTAATTGCACTCAAGAGTCATGATAATGTTAGGCAATATCCAGCAATAGATATAAGTTCGGTAAACCAGATCGATTAGCAAAGCTGCAAAAAATGTGAGTTCCTAATTGATATTCTGGAGTCAAAGACGTTAGAATGCAATATCTGCAAGTGAAATGCACTTGGACATTCAAGTAGACAACATGGAAGACAACTAGGCTATCAGCCCATTAACGACGCCACTGCACCAATACCACATGAATCAACGACAGAAAACCCACAAAACGCGTATCTAACAGCCTAAACCCTGTAGTTATAACAAAGAAAAATAATTGGGTTGCAAGTAAGGAATTCATGGGGGGAAAACACAAATGGTTTATGAAGACGAAGCGAGATTGGTCCAAAGAGGTGTTCTTCGGAAGTGGCGTGAAGAAGCAAGTATAGTGCAAGTAGTATGATAAGTAAGTACGTAACTGCCCCTTAATTTGTGCAAAAACACAATGAAGATCTAATATAATTAAGAAATCTGAGAAGAAAATTGGAGATTAAGTATGACTATAGAACTCTATGTATAAATTTTTCACAAACAAACTGAGAACCACTTGATCCACACCAAGTGGAGAGCAAAACCAATTAAAAGGATGCCTTACACTACAATCAACACACCTCTGAATTCAAAGCAACAGTAGTTGAGCCCAAACCCAAAGCAATTTGACTGTCAACAATTATCCCACCTGCAAAAGCACTTTTAACAATCAAATTCCCCTATAGGCTAAAGCTAACAGACTGCTGAAAAATTAAGCAGATTTAAGCAAAAGCACCTGTAAATATGGAGACTTGAGTCATGCAGTAGAGAGAAAAACAAGGGGCAAAACAAAATCCAGTCCCTATTGAACTCCCTCGAGTATCTTTTTCCTCACTTTTTTTTTCTCAATTATACAATACAAATACCATTACCAAAAACAACAAACTCAGTCTCCCAACAAAATGATACTGCTTTTTGCATTCTCCCATCCAAATTTCACAAAATCTAATGCGACCACTACTGTCCGGATCCTTGAGAATCGTCCTTGGAAGGCGGTTGCTGGTGGTGTTGCTGGTGGTGGTGCTGCGGCTGCTGCTGGTGCACTCTAGCATGCCCCATCTGCTGGTAAATCTGGCTCAAAGCCTGAGAGTTCAGAACCCCAATATGTCCATCCTGTGACAACCCAAGTTCCAACCCAGGAAGCTGCTGCTGTTGATTGCCCCCACCCAAAATTGAAGTAAAACTCATCGGACCCATGTTGGAGACAGGCAAGTCAAAGCCAGGAAACCCAATTTTTTGCAGGTAATTTGAACTCTCAGTGCCCAGATTTGTGGTGGCTGATGGAGGACCAGATGATGACTGGAACCCAAAGCCACTGACAGGGGGCCATAGCCCGCCCACCCCTGCCACATGGGGTCTCCCCAAATTCCCGCCCACCATTGCCCAACTGGTCCTACCCCCACTGGACCCCGCCAATTCATCGATCTTTTGGTGCAATCCAGCTGATAAAGAAGTCCCCTGTTGCGAAACAGAGCCCCCTGCCGCCGCCAAAGCCGACGCCGGAATCGTCCCGGTCCCGGTGGCGGCAACAATCGACGGCTCGGCCTGCTGGAGGAGCCACTGGATTGTTTCCCCATCGGATTTGTGACCCAACTCTCTGGTCAATTGAAAGATTCTGGCGGCGCAGAGGGCCGGCATCCGTATCCTCCTTCCCCTGCCTTCGACTTTAGTGTGTCTGTCTTTGTTGGAGCTTCTCTTGGGCGCCAACTGCTTCTTTCCCGACTCATCTTTGTCGGCGATTACAATCTGGAAGTCTTTGATTTCGGCAGGTTTGTTGTCGCTCATGTTGTTGTTGCTGTCGTTGGGTTGAGGTGGTTGTTGCGGTTGCGGTTGCTGCTGCTGCTGAGGTTGTGGTTGTGGGGGGAGGCTCAAGAAACTGGGTATGTCTTGTGTCTGCTTTGAGCCCTTGGGATCCATGAACAGGGGATTAAAAAAATTAAATGAAAAAAAGAGAAAAATGGGTCCTCTTTGATTGAACAAGGTGACCTGAAAAGTCCTACACTTTCATGAGTTTTCACTGTATTGGTTAAGAAAGAGAAGACAAAACCATCAAAATATTAAAATCCCAACGTATCCCATTGTCAAATTCTACTCTCCTCCCGGCAGACTGCCTTTGGTTGTTTTTTACTCTCTCTCTCTCTCTCTCTCTCTCTCTCTCTCTCTTCAACCTGTCCTTCCTTTCTTACTTTTTCCCTTGCCACTTTTGACACTGTAGCGGGGTTTGACTATGCAGATATGAACACAACTTCAAGTTTCAACAGCCAACTTCGTGTTTTCACACTCCCATCGCGAAATATCAGTGTGTCGGTCACACTTTGATATAAACTAGCGACAATGTGTTTTACCATCTGCATTCAAAATTTAACTTTTTCTCCCGCAATTTACATAAAGTTGGTGTAATAATCGTGAAAATAAAGACGAGTCTTTCTACCAAACATCAATGTATTGTACTACCGGTTCGTTTAAATATACTTTTAAAATGGCTGACAGCGTTTTTAGAGAAAATATTTTTAAATTCTAAAATCACTTAAAGTGTTTTCTAGAAGTCTTCTAAGAAGCACTTTAAGCATTTTTTTTCAGAATTTACTTGCATTTCTATCAAATATTAGTTCTAAAAACATTTTTATCAAAAGTATTTTCATTTTAAAAGTACATCTAAGCTCATTAAAAGCACGTTCCATCGTTTTAGTAATATACATCTTAAATTATTGTACTCTAAAATCTTGGAGCAGAGAAATCAAAAGGCCAGTCCCTTTTTTTTTCCCACATTCTATGGAGTCATATGGACCATGGTCCATGGATTGATCATTGATCGGATTCCCCCTTCTTCATTATTGATTTCTCCTGCAGATGCTATAATTGCAATAGCAAACCAATATTTATATTTATGATGCCATCTCTTGTAAGGGACTCAACTGCCGAGCTGGACGCTTGAGATTTCGACACCTGGCAACTCATGAATGGCTGGTGGTGGTGTTTGCTTCGAACCCACTCTTCTAGGTCCAGACCCATCCTTGAGATATTATATAAAAATTGATATATGAATTTTAAAAAGACAAACAGGAAAGAACAAGTTTGTATGACGGGACCAGCAGCATCCAGCAGCATCAAGGCTTTAGTGATAAGGAGTTTTTACAGATTACAAAGGATGTTGTTGTTAGTTGTTACGGACTACAAAGGATTTTTTTTTTTTTTTTTAGTGTCTGTGTGGACTCAAATTGACACATGATATTTAGTTATTGTCCATGTAAACGTCACGTCACAGGCTAACGGCTATTTTAATAGAAAATTTAACGATATATATTGTTCCAGAATTATCACGTTAGGTACCAACTGAGATGGAAAAAAAATATGTATGAAATGTTGAAAACAAAAAAACTTTAAGGTATTAAACAGATAATTACTCTGAGAATGAGTAAAGTGAAATACATGGAATAAGTTTGCAGTTTATTGTAATATTTCGGTTCAATGTAACAAATTAACATAATTTTATAGTATTGAATAAAAAAAGTCACAATGCTCTCATTACGCTTCTTTGACCCCAAAAAAATAAAGAAGACATTACCTTAGTGGGCCCTTATGGGGTGGGGCCTTTTACTCTAGTTTCTAAGATCATCTCTAACCGAAGGGTTCAGAGGGCCAGATGACCGAAAATAGCCCAAAAACGGTCTCCAACCGACAGCTAGGCCAGAGGGCTGTGGAATTTGGAAGGGTCCCACGGAATCGGAGAGGCTAGAGGGCTAGAGGGCTGGCCACTTCCAGCCAGTCCCGAGCTGGCTAATTTTTTTTTTAAATCTGTCGGAATTCCTGTCGGTTATAACCGACATGAATTCTTAAGAAATAATGCAACGGCTAGTACTTGCATTTGAAATTTTTTTTTACAAATTTTTTTATATAACTTCTATTTTTTCTTATAACTTCTATTTCACAAAATTTATTTCATTTTATTTTAAATTCTATTTTTTCCTATAACTTCTATTTCACAAAATTTGTTTCATATTTTTTTTCCTATAACTTCCTAAGCCATTATACAACATTAAATTAAATTAAGTAACATGAAACAACATTACTTAACCGTTGGATTTGAATTTAAGTTGTAACTTTTAAATAATAAATTATGTATGGCCCTATGGCCCTTTGGCCCTCGGTTGGAAACGGTTTTTTTTTTACAGGGCTAAAACGAGCCCTCTGGCCCTCGGTTGGAGATGGAGGAAAATATGGTCATGTACTGTTCATTAAAATATTAATATCTTAAAGAATCTTGGAGGGCCAGAGGGTTAAAACAAGCCCTCTGCCCAGCCATCGGTTGGAGATGGCCTAACAGTTCATGTGCTATATACAAAATCTTACTTCTCATGGGAGTGTGCTTGCTATATTGGAAGTTTACAATTTGAAATTACTCTTCTTTCCTTACCCAAAATCAAATGGCATTGACAATCAAAGTGGATAAAATTATATTAAAGGTTGACGTAAAATGTTGTTTATTCAATTGCCTCATATAAAAAATGTCACTCTAATAGATTAGACAAATCAAGTAAACAAAATTATATTTTATTATTTTCTTTCATTTGTAACATCTGGATTTACCTTTTAGTTCTTCCTTCACATAGTATCATTTACTATGAAGGTAGGCAACATTTGCAAACTCAAGGCCAATACAACTGGAGCTAGTTTTTGCTTATGTGACTCATCAAAATCAGTCTGACTACTCAATTGCCTATGCCATCGAAGATGCTCTAACAAAAAGGAATTATATGAAAAAAAAGAGAAAAATTATGAGAATTTTAACGAAAAGCTCTCAGCATTGTTTACTTTAACGAAAAATCACTTTTTTTTTAACACTAAAAAGTCAATTATAGTATTATTCACTTTATTTTTTATTTTGTCTTTATCGTTAAAACTCAATTTTTAAACTCTTTTCATTAGTTTTCAAAAAAATTATGTGCTTATGTCACTTCCCTTCATCCCAAAGTTCATGCACATTGTTATCCTTCTCTTGAGCCTTAAAAGTTAATTTTTACATAAAATAAATAATATTCCCTAGTGTTCAAGGTAATGGCAATGCGGTAATTATCTGTCAGAATTGTTCTGGTCTCCGTGAGAATGATGGTGGAAGTGCATGAGATAGAGATTCACGCTCGTCAATGATAACTGGTGTGAGCACTGGATGCCAATAACAACTCAGCAACGTGACAAAATAGTCCCTTAAATTTCTCGTATGACAAAGATGCCTAATCCAAATTTCTTAAACAATTAAAAGTTGAATATCAGACTGGACGTGAAGAACAAAATTACAAACAAACAAACTAATTATAAACTAATATAATTTTATTGAGTGAACGAAAGATTGCCATGACGGCTACAAAATCTTAAGAGGCTACATTGTGACTCACTTGATGAGAATATCAAATACAAAGAGTGCCTTATATAGATAAAAACTAAATCAAACCCTAGACTAAAACAAGAAAACGAAACTCTAATACTAACAGACTAAACACAAAATACCAAACGTTAAGATAATATTTCCAACATTAAATCCATTTTTAATTGTACTCTGAAAGCGATTTTCTGTGTGTTAATGTCCACCACATAATTAATTAGATATCATAAGATATGAATAATCCCGACAAGGGAATTATTATTTTTGATGAGGTAAGTGCATGTGTGTGTGTGTTCTCTACCGTTCATAATTTAAGGGTTTAATTAAGTTAAATATACTGTAATCACAACAAGCACATACGTTATGTTTTCTTCCATTACTTTTAAAGAAAAGAAAAAAACTTACACAAGTTCACTTTTTTAAGCATATATAAAAGTTCAACTTAGGCTACTTGTTAATACCCACGTTATTAACATTTTTAATTTATCAACCCAATTATTATTTAATTTCTACGAAATGAAATTTACCATATTATCCCTAACTATCATTATACAATATTACAATGTGGATGGTAAAGGTTGAAGAATCAATGATGATATACATTACGGCCAATGCAAATTACCTCACTTCTTTAATCTAATTTTAGGTAATGTTAAGGAGACCAAATTTTTTAAATCAAATGATGTAGCTGTAGATGATTAGATTATTGATTAAGTGTCAACTGACGTGCTTATTTCATATTTGTGACACATTATTTGATTTACAAATTTGGTTTAAAATTTGATCTCCCTTATATTATCCTTCCATTTTTGTTTATCTAACCTGCAAGCTTTGGTGGGGCAGTCTTCTTCTAATCCGATGGTGTGGCATAGTTCACTACTTGCGAAAGCTCGATCAGCTTAGTTATGAGATTTTGCTAGCTCTCCTTGCTTTTTGTATGATTGACTACAACGATATGTACCTAAAGACACAATTAAAAGAGCATTAAAGAGCGAAAATGTATGTTAAGCACACAATGATAAGAGGCAGCCAATTGTTCAACAAACTGCTTGACCGAATAAATTAGAAATATTTTTTTGACTCTGCGGGCTATTATTGGGATGAAACGAGGATAAATACGCCACTACCTAACTGTGCCCTAATTATATATTTGAACCAAATTTCAGACTTTCCCTTTTCTTTAGGATAAAGAATTGACTACTGAGTTAATTATGCTTTTCTGACTACTAAGTTATGCTTACTTGATCACAATTTGCTTTACCATTATTATATTACCAAAAGAAGTGCTTTTTAATTTTACCATGGTAGCTTTTGTAAAACAACCATCACTACTATCACCCGTCGCACGATGTGATGAGAATGGTCCAAGTAGACAAACGGAAATAAAAGGTAGTGAATTATATCATGCATAAATAGGGTTACAAATTAACTTACAAACAAATTTGAGTGCAAAATGGATATCTCTTTCTTTTATATATATATATATATATATAGGAATCCTTATTTTTCTAAAAAAATAGAGATACGCTCTCCACCGTTAGATTTAATTTTAATGAAATTATGTGGCCTGTGTTTTAATCTCAACCACATAATTTCATTAAAGTCAATCTAACGGTGGGAATCGTGTTCATATTTTTTTGAAAAAATGAGAATCCCTCCCCTTTAGCAATATGCATATATGTGTGTGTGTGTAAAATCTAGGACATATATATTCTCAAGCTAGCTAGCTAGAACCCTAGAAGAAAAAACAAAAACAAATGATGAAACCCTAATGGAAAGTTGAAGGTTACGTGTTCATTATTTATCTAAAAACTTAAAGGAGCTAGGTTATACATACACATGGTCTGCTAGAGAACAATATCGCTTTCGTGATGTATAAACCAGTCGACCACAACCACAAGAATGGTTTAATCAGTCGGTTTAGTTGGTCCAAAGTTGCTTTAGTTTTCAAAGTTCAAAAGCTTGCAAGTTGATATGATCATTGTGTTTCCCTTTTCACTATTTAATTAGGAACTCAGCATATATACAATTAACTTGACAAAGACCACCGATCGATTTTTCTTCCCTTACAAGAATCGAAGTCACCAATTCTACCGCTAATTCATTGACTTCCTCAGTTTCTCTGCATGAATATATGAACGCATTGATCTTATGCAAGCATGCATGCATGCATGCAGCTTTCGGTCACCGTATTGGGAGTTATATTTAAATTTAATTTTTAATACGATGAACATATTGCTAAGCAACTTTAATTAAGGCCGTTAAAAGGAGCATGGTTTATATATATATATATATATATATATATATATATATATATATATATATATATATATATTCGTGAGGTTTGTGCTTGATATGGTGTGGTGTGGTGTGGGAGAAGACCTATTGATTTGTGTGATGATAATAACGGCCGGAACGGCGATGTGTGCGGTGGTGATTGAATTGGTAGTCGTATGTGCATGCCATCATGGAGACAAAGGAGGCCCCTCCTCTAAAGTTAGCTGTTGAAATATCATACCCCCGTTTTACATATCCTATGAATTCAAATCTTCAATCCGAAAACAACTTTGCTTTCACTTCATATATAAGATTAATTGCTCTGTGAAAAGAGATTAACTTGTATATAATAATAATAATAATAATAGAGGTGATTTATATAGCAAGGAATCGAAGTAGAAGGCAAACTATATATAAAAAAAATATTGAATAGAAACATAATTCACCATTTATAATTCAAGAGGACACATTAACAATGTATAAACTTCAAGATAATCAAACTACTTAAAACGCGTTATAGGTTATTAGCTTACATGCATATAAAATCATCCTACTTGTGTACAGTGGCAGATGCACATTGGGACCAAGATGGTCCCAAGACCACTTAAAGTCTAAAAATTATACATGTAAAGGTCTTCTGAGGATTCTCTGAATATTTATTACATGTCCTTTTGTGCCCATCAAGTGTTTGATGAAATATCTCTCGCAGGTTGCGTCGACAACACTCGGAAAATTCTTCACTCATCGTATTGCTTCGGCATAGCAACTTGGTTCGGCTGATGACAACAAACACGTCAAGTGTTTAACGAAATGTCTTATTGAATAAATATAAAATTTTATTTTAAAATTTTAGACCGTTAATATTAGAACCCCTTAAAATTCGAATCCTGAATCTACTACTTATATAGGTCAATGGAGACTCATTTCCCATCTTCATAGATAAGATAGTTACAGTAGCATGATTTATATTTTATAAAGATGATAATTGATACATAGTTTAGGAAGAACAATGATGAGAAATGGGAAAAGCAGCAGAAGTTGCATGCTGCACATCAAACAGGAGCGCCACAACCTCCAATTGCTGAGCTCCAATTAATAAAAAGCCAGAATCTCTAACTGAATGACTCCTTTTGATAAGATCAAGAGAGAGAGACATGGACCTCACCATTATCCTCTCTTTTTTTTTTTTTTTTTTGCTTTTTATTTGTTAATTTGTTTTGGACTTTTAAGTTGTGTAATTTTCTCTATAGACATTCAGATTTTTTTCAATTTCTGTAACATGCCAAAGTTCTGAAGAAATTTCTTAAAATAAATAAATAATAGAAACTAAATCTCAGAGAAATATATAAAGTAAATTTCATAAGATTATATGGTTATTTAACCTCTAAATTTGACAAATATATATGTACATATACATATATATAGAAAAACAGGTGATGGCTTTGCACTTTTTGGTATTGATCGATGAGGTTACTGGACAAACTGATGGCAATAATTTTGGATGGATAGATAGATAGATATAACCCATTACCCAATTGATGGGTGGTTGAGATGCATCAATCTATCAAAATTGGGGATATTGAAAAATGGAATCCAGTGGAAATGTAAGTGCTAATTAGAGGCTAGAGAGGTCACCATCTATGCCATGTGCTCCATTTCCAAATTGGGTGCATTTGCTCACCGTCCTCAAGCGGGGTGATGGTCACCGTCATATTTATCATCGCTGAACACGTTTAAATTTTGAAATTTGTGTCTATTCACTATACAAATCTTAAAATTTAAACTTATCTAACAGTGATAAATAGAGTGGTGAGCAGAGCACGTCACCATTACTTGAGAGTGACGAGCAAGATAGTACTTAGCCTCTTGATTTAGCTACATTTCTAGATTTCCTTTTCACACATATCTTAATCTGCACCTCCAACTACTTCTTCATGAAACACTTCGAATTTTAACGTGCTTATCTCTAAGAAGACATTTATGTTGCATATGATCGATTGGGTTTGTGATAAACATTTCAACGGATTTCTAATAAAACCACTTATGAGCAGAAGGGGCTAGAAGCACTTGAATTAAAATAAAAAATATAAAAAATAAAAAATAAAAAGAAAAAAACTTCAATGCGTTTCTAATAAAAGCGACTACTGAAAAAAGCACTTGTGAACAATAGTGCTTCTCGCCACATTTCTTTGAGAAAAAGTAAAATGAAAGAGGAAAGGCAAGACGAGACTTCGAATTCGGAGTATGCAACCGTTTGTTTAATGTACATGGAAGAAGAACCCCAACTGAATCATGCATAAGTTGTGATTTACGAAGTCTAACCAAACCTCCCAGCAGCTCAAATTTTGAACTTGCAACCAACGGTGTTACAACACAGCATGTGGCTCAACTCATCTGCTCGAAGGCCCAAAGTACATGCAGATGGGTGGATTGACCTTGAAAATAGAGAGGATCGCCGACGGGATTGTCCAAATCCCATCACCACATATTAAACCCGAAGCGACTGCCCCTGCATAATCCTCTGCATCCTTCCTGTTCACTCGCTCCCATACGAACAATATCACCGTCCCAACAAACATGTCAATGGCGAAGTATGCTCCGATGTAGAATGGGACTGCCATTGCCATGGGAATTGGAATGAACTGTGATATTTTCTTAGGAGTCACATCCCTCAGCAGGTTTATAGCCACAGCTGCCACGAAAAAACCAACGCACATAGCCAAGCAATGCTTGGGGAGCTCGGAGAAGCCCTCGATACCTAGGATTGCCATTTCCCTGAATATAACAGCATAGGGTGCCTTGTATGGACCATCAGGTGACCCGATATCAAATGCACTCCAAAACAACCAGAATGTTAACGGAGCAATCACACAACCCATGGCTGTTCCCACTAACTGGCTTATAAACATAGACTTGGCCGAGGACATAGTGAGGTAACCTGTCTTGAAGTCTTGCATGAGATCAGCTGCAGTAGAGACAATCGACATCATCACCCCACAAGCTGCTAACCCAGCTATAACCCCGCCGTCACTTCCAACTAATGAAGCAATGATGAAAAGACCAATTTTCCCATAAGTTGAAGCTAAACTCCAGTCTGTGAGGCCAGTGCCATAGGAGTTGCAGAAGGCAAGGGCAGGAGCAAGGATGTATGAGCATAGAACCAAATACCATTTCAGAGGCGGAAAGATGATTGGCATTGTTACTGTGGATATTACAACTAGGCCCAGATATCCAGCACCGGCAACCCAGGTCGGTATCCTGTCCTTAAGAAATATTGCATCCCTCTTTTTTTGCTCCAGTGTTACTTCTGAACTCTCATCACCTGCTTAGCACAAATCAAAAACCTATTAGTCTTCAGCATAGAATAGGTACCTCATAATTAAGATGCATGCAAACTTTAATCTGTTTATACTATGCCAAGTGTAAGATGTTATCCCCTCTTCTTTTCTTTGACAGGTTATCTGCAAACATGTGGCCATATCACTCCAATCAGATGTTTTAGCCAATAAAGGCTGCCACGAAAAATCAATTTGGTTCAAGGAACCCTACAAAAAGTATAAAATTTGAGTCTTTCTTGAATATACCTAATACATTTAAATACAATAGAAAACTCAATTTTAGTTTCTATTTCTAGCACGATACACTGCCTGTGGTAAATACATTAGATTTTGTTACAGCCAAAATTGACAATAAGAATTCAGCCAGTTATGCTATTATGCCACAACTCAAACAAGATTAGTAATATACAAGCACTACTACAGGAACATACAGTTCAAACATCAGTGCTGTGAACACCTGCCTATATGGGTTCAAACTGTTTAATGTGAAGAGTGACAACATTGGCATTGAACGAACAGTGACAACATTTTCAAAGAATATCAGAGACCACGTAAATACTGACCTAAGGCCTCTTTGACAACAGGAAGGTTGCTCTGTTTGTTACTCTTATTGGATATTTCCTTAAGAGTAACGGCTATAATCTTGATCAAATTGTAGAGACCATCCCCTAGGATGAGGGCAATAGCTATGAAGACCTGCATACAACATAATGGGTAAGAAATTGGATGGAGCCAACGAAGGCTCACTGGCGGCAGATGCCCCCACTCAAGTAATTCATTTGTTAAGTTACAAACCACAATTATATAATATACATGAGTTATCTTTGAAGAAAATATATGTATCTAATATCCAACATACCTTCATACTACTTATACCCCATATCAAATATTATATGAGCAAAAGTGCTCTAGTTCTGTCATTCAAACTGAAAAACTCCTCTCCCGCCTATCATATATTAATATTTTTCTCATCACTTTGCCACTTTCCACTATTATACTGAAATTTTTGTAACATTGGAATTGTTATACATCATCATTTGAAATCATCCCTATTATCATATTGGGTATAAGCCATACTATAAAAAGGTTTTCTTAGTTGTTTTTCGGGTTGCCCCCACTAGAAGAAATTTCTAGCTCCGTACATAGCTTTTTGAGATAGCCGACCCCACTTAGTGGGAAAAGGCTTTGTTGTTGTTGTTGTTGTTGTTGTTGTACATAGCTTTCTGAGCAAATTAGATGACCAAAAATAATAACTATGAATGAGTGTGTAGTCAAAAGTCTATACTCCCTTACACTACCTTTAGGTCTTTGTCATAAGAAATGCAACAAAATCCGTACTAGAAATAGTTAAACTACAGTACTACACCCATGTAATTAGCCTAAGAATCAAGGTAGTGTGCCTGAAATGGAAATCGAAGCATAATACCTTATATCCATAGAGACCTTTGAAATCATTGCTACCAAGGTCAGCTGGATACCAGACCCCAGAATATTGGGATATTAACGGCCAAAGAAAACCCCATGATAAGATAGCCCCCAAAAGAACTGAGCAGTTGACTATGTGAGGGCATATAAGACCACATCCAACATATGTTGGACTGAAGTCAAAATAAAACCTGCATGAAGCCAGTTATGTAAAACATCAGCAACTTCACTGCTGTACAAATATTGTAGATCTCACTAAAACAAATGCCACTTCCTTAGAAAGCCTTTTTATTTGCTTTTGTGGAATTCACCATTCAGAACTAGGGAATGCAAAACACCAATTCTATTCTGATTTTGATATTTGTTTCATCCCAAAATTGGTAAGAAAATAATAAAAAAGAAAGGACCCCCACTAGCTCCACCAAGTAGTGTTTGCCACTTTCTCAACTTATACACAAGTGGTGAAAGAATGTCGAAAGGGAGGGGTTGGAAAACCGAAGAACAAATAGCCTTACGTGTTCTTAAATAGTGTCAATCCAAAGCTAGGAAAGTTGTCAAATCCACATGAATCTCCAACACCACTAAAGAACCACTTGAAGCAGCTCCAAATTAGACTTATACTTAAATACTTCCCTAGAGCATGAACTTGCTTCCTGCAAAGTAAGATTATGACGGTGTTAATGTAAAGGATTCATTTAATGCATCCATTTTTATAAAATCAGACACAAAGGGATAAAGTAGTTTGAGACGGAGACTTTACCCGGCAAGCTCTGCACCACTCTTAGTGTGGAAGCTATTTATCAACATTGCCGTGGCTGTCCCACTGGGATATGTTAGTTTGTAATCCAGGACCATAACCTGATATCAGATTAATAAAGATGAGATAGGATACATTAACAAAAGACAAGTATGCAAAAAATACCATAATAAGGTAGCCAACGGGCACGCTAACTTCTGTCATAAAAAAGTCCTAGCCAACGAACACACATTAAGGAACAACTGCTTCTATCAAAGGGTCTAACAATTATAACATAACCGAATGAATCGAGATGCCATGATCAACTTAAAAAGGCGATTCTTTCGATGGAAACGCCAGAACCAATGCAGTATTCAGTTAGAAAGTTAACATCAGTATTAGCTCAAAGTCAAACACATAGGTAGCACCCATAAGACATCCATATCCAGAGATAAAGTAGTCACCTTGCGAAGCGGAACAAGGCAAAAAATGCCAAGGAAGCTGACAACAAACATGAAACCACTCATCCACCACAAGCTCGGATTAATAACATCTTCAGCCCGATTACCCGGGTAATCAGAACCAATTAGGTTATATGTTCTCTCATCCATGGCAATCAAATACGAACCAAACCCACCTGACAATTCATTTCACATTTACATATTATATGACTACACAAGATAAAAGAAACACCAATTTTCCATGATTAACATCAAAATTAACTAACAAAAGGGGGAGAGTGAGAGCTAAGAACTAGCTAATCAGTTAATTAGTAATGTGATAAATACTAATTAGTGAAGAACAGAACAGAAGCAATTAGATTTACCGCTAAAAGCGAGGCCATAGCAGGCAACGACGCAGGTCTGGATGACGGTGTTCTCCTGCCTGGTAAACGGGGCAACTGAAAACCCTAAATTTCCCAATAATCCAGTCCATGACTTGACGAAGAAGAATCCGAGCAGCCCGGCGGCGACGTTCAAGGATGGGATAATCCCGACCGTCAGATTGAGCTTGTGGGTGATGATGCAGAAGAGGCTTCCGAGCACGGCGCTGACGACCAGCCCTCTGATGGTGATCTGGTCCTTCCATTCGGGGACTCGGTCGTCGGAGTCGGAGTCGACAACCTTGATTTGATCGTCGGAATCGTGAAGCAACGGCTCTGATATCTCAACGGACGCGGCTGATGATTCGGTCCCCATAACCGTGAGATGGTGATTGGACGCTGTGGATTGCTGGGATATGAATAGGGATAAGTTTGATTCAATCGAGGTCAATGGATTTTGCAGTTGCAGAGAGGTCGCTGGATAGAGTTTGATTCCCAACGGCAAAAGGTAGCGGAGGCGTTTTGAAAGTACGTTGAATTCAGTTTACCCAACCAATCCGGACGCGGGTAAGTTTTGCTTGTTCCAATCGGAATATGCCGCGTGTCTTTCCCACGTGCTCACTGTATTTTCTCATAAACCTTGGGTAGGGTGTTTGATTACGTTAAGCTGAATGTCTTTTGCCAGGTTAAACTATGTTAATTTTTCTTGAGGCAATTTCGACGTAACATTCTAAACTAATGAAATTAAGTAATGTGTGAAAGTTAAATCAAGTGACATTGTATCATTAGTTTGGGATGTCATGGGGACAAAAGCATAGAATAAAACTGTAATTTAATCATGCCAAGCCTCGACACTGTGCCATTTGGTATGAAAGTTGCCCTGACAACGATTTCAAATATCTTTTCTATGGTATGGTTTCAGGACAAAACTTACTTGGGCAGATCTGACCACGTCATAAGTAGGGAAGCTCATATAAAATCATAAAGCCCTCTATTTTGGTCCACTCGATCCCACACTACCCAAGTATTGTTAGTTCGCGTTAACTCCCATTCTCTGAATCAAAAAAATGTTAAGAAGATGTGTTATTAGCACTTAAAGAAAGTAATCTTTCATAACCCTGTAGAAAGAAAAAAAAAGTATTTGATTATTCTATTATGAAAACACAAAAGGAGATGCATTCAAGAAGTGCACAATGACTTTTCGGAAACTCAGTAACAACTCCCAAAAGGATAATACAATTCTAAAACTATAGAGAAATGCAACCATCCATGATGATAATCCAATTAATGCCTAGAAACCAAATTGGTTTTATCCGCTAATTAAAAAATTAATATGGCTCAACTGCTCTCTAAGTTGGGGTCTAATCATGTCATGATCAGGAAAAAGTTCCATGCAAATAAGAACGAACCATAATAACAATAGTGATGGCATGATCATGCAGTAACTCCATACCATACAAAAACAATAATGAATATGAATCAGACCAAAAAATAAAATAAAAATAAACTGTCCAATTCAAAATGGATTGGAAGTGTTTGTTGTGGTGTATGGAGGGTGACTCATTATTCACCAGTCTTGTCCCAAAATCATTTGGTACAAAAATGGAAAACAAAACGAAGAGGCTATTCATATTGAAGGAAGATTGTCTGCGCTCTCACTTCTTATCCCCTTTTATCATCTCTTATTTAAGCGGTCACGGTTAAGCCACGTCAATATTTTATATTTCTATTACTTTTTGTCTTATTATCATTATAAAAAAATTAATATAAAATATTAACATGACTTAACTGTAATCGCTCAAATAAAAAAAAATAAAAAAAAGGATGAGAAGTGAAATGGGCAGACAATCCCCTCCAATGGTTTTGTCTCTAAGCCTACAGCAGCTTTACCCTTTCCTAAACACTTAACTTCTAGATATGCGTGCGGGCCATGCTAATATTTCTGGGCCAACAAACTTGACCTGCTGCCTCCTCCATCCATAAGATACTTAGACATGATAAACAAGACAACCGGTCGAAACCAAACGCAGTTCTAAAAATCCACTGTCCAATTCAAACTGGATTGGAAGTGTTTGTTGTGGTGTATGGAAGGTGAAATGGGCTGTGATTCTCTCTGTCCTTAAGTCCTCCAAAAGTAGCTAAAACTAAGGTACCCTAAAACTAATGGTTGGTATTTTGACAGATTTGGGCAAGCATGTCTCAAATCAATTATCATGGTTTCAATTATAGAGGGTGACTCGTTATTCACCAGTCTTGTCCTAAAATCATTTGGTACAAAAAAGGAAAACAAAACGAAGAGGCTATTCATCATATTACGAGTTACCCAGTTCCATGTGCAGAACGTTTATTTTTTAACACAATATCGACGATATAACAATAGAATGTTCGGTATATAAACCCATCGAGGCTGGTTTGGTATTGTTGTGTTTTGAAAAAAAAAACTACTTTTGCTGTGCTGTGAGAATAAGCATTTGTGAAATAAAGCAGCAAAGTGTTTGGTAAACTTTTTTGTAAAAGTGCTTTTGAAAAAAAAAGTAGTATTATAGTGTTGAGTAAACTTTTATGTAAAACAAATGTCAAAAAGTCGGTTTTTCAAAACTGGGTTTTGCAGTTTTGTGTTTTTGGCTTTTTTTTCACCCAAAACTGTGAAAAAAAAATGAAGTTGAATGTTTAGCAAACATAAAAAAGTTCATAATTTTTTTATACCCACTTTTTTTAGAAACACCTCAATATCAAACCTGGGCTGACACGATACATCTCTTGCATTTGCATAACAAGTTCTGCAACTATCAATATATTTCCTACAAAAGCAGTTATATTCAATGTTTTGAAGCGAATTCTTAGGCTCGGTTTACATGCATAAACTATGAATGTACTTTCTGTAAAGGACTCTTCCTTTCTCTTCGATAAGAGATTTTTCTGCGCATCCGGAACACAAGGTGGTATGCTTTATGTCATTGTACAAGTGATGAGAGATTTTTTTTTTCAAGTGTTCATCCACTTATGTAATGACATATGACGTATGTGCCTGTGTTCCAAACACACTAAAATATCTCTCTTCTATGCTTTATTTGCCACGCGTAACTACCGAGCCCACTTGTAAGACAGTAAGAGGTCTAATCGAGGATGTAAGCACTGGAGGCAGATTGTCTACCCTCTTTATACGATCCATTTTTCATCCCCTTCTATTTGTGCGGTCACGGTTAAGTCATATCAACATTTTATATTCTATTTTTTTTAATCTTATTATCTTTATAAAAAATTAATATAAAATATTAACGTTATTTAATTCATTAATAAGAAAAAATGAGAATGATATGATATTAAATGAGCAGACAAACTGCCTCTGTAAGCACGAAGGGCTCATGGCTTTGTCTCTAAGCCTACAGCAGCTTTTACCCTTTCCCTAAATACTGAACTTCCAGATATGCGTGCGGGCCATGCTAATATTTCTAGGCCAGCAACCTTGACCTGCTGCCTCCTCCATCCATAAGATACTTGACATGATAAACAAGACAACCGGTCGAAACCAAACGCTGTTTTAAAAATATCTGCTTAATGCTGTCTAGGTGCTAGACGGTTGATCAATGTCTCAATTAATGTTAAACGTTAAAAAATTAAGAAATGATGCATAGATCTACTGAGGCGCCCGTCTAGTCTGCCCAGACCCGTCTAGACATCCGTCTAGGTTACGACTCACTTAGACAAAAAATAGATAACTTTCATTTTGCATTTTATTTTTTTAATAAATTGTAAGAGACTTGTTGAATAATTAACACACATTATATACTTGTTACCTATGTTTTCAATATGTTCCAATAGCTCATAATATATATGTCATTCAATTTTATAATTTATGATGAAATTATATATTTTTTAAGTATAAACAGACACTTATTTACATAAAATATAATAAATTTAATTAAATCCACCTACGCGCTCGCTAAACCTTGCCTAGCCACCTAGACACTAGGCCATAACCCGCTGCTCAACTAGCACCTGACGTTTTTTTATAACCCTCTACTGACGTCAAAAGTATAACTGCACGAAAGGTTTAGATAACTGGTATTAGTATTGTTGTTTAGTACCGTATACAGAAAGAAACAAGCAGAATTGCCTAATTAGTGAAGAACAGAACAGAAGCAATTAGATTTACCGCTAAAAGCGAGGCCATAGCAGGCGACGACGCAGGTCTGGATGACGGTGTTCTCCTGCCTGGTAAAGGGGGCAACTGAAAACCCTAACTTTCCCAATAATCCAGTCCATGACTTGACGAAGAAGAATCCGAGCAGCGCGGCGGCGACGTTCAAGGATGGGATAATCCCGACGGTTAGATTGAGCTTGTGGGTGATGATGCAGAAGAGGCTTCCGAGCACGGCTCTGACGACCAGCCCTCTGATGGTGATCTGGTCCTTCCATTCGGGGACTCGGTCGTCGGAGTCGGAGTCCACCACCTTGATTTGATCGTCGGAATCGTGAAGCAACGGCTCTGATATCTCAACGGACCCGGCTGATGATTCGGTCCCCATGACTGTGAGATGGTGATCAGACGGTGTGGATTGCTGGGATATGAATAGGGATAAGTTTGATTCAATCGAGGTCAGTGGATTTTGCAGTTGCAGAGAGGTCGCTGGATAGAGTTTGATTCCCAACAGCGGAAAGGTGGCGGAGGCGTTTTGAAAGTTTGTTGAATTCAGTTTAGCCAACCAATGCGAACGCGGGTAATTTTTGCTTGATCCAATCGGAATATGCCGCGTGTCTTTCCCCATGTGCTCACTGTATTTTCTCATAAACTTTGAGTAGGGTGTTTGACTACGTTAAGCCGAATGTCTTTTGCCAGGTTAAACTATGTTAGGAATTGTTTGAATATGTTTTTAAAATAATTGAAAGCGTTTTTAGAAAAAGTATTTTTGGATTCTAAAAACATTTAAAGTGCTTTCTACAAGAAGCACGAGTTATGTGCTTCTTTCAGGAAACACTTAAGTGATTTTCCAAGATTTACTTGCATATTTACTAAAAATTGGTTCTAATAACATTTTCACCAAAAGCGCTTTCGGTTATTTTAAAAGCACATCCAAACGAACTCTCAATTTTTCTTGAGGCAATTTTGACGTGGCATTCTAAACTAATGAAATTAAGCAATGTGTGAAAGTTAAAAATAAAGTGACATTGTGTCATTGGTTTGGGATGTCATGGGGCGTTCGATTGTAGACAAGTCATTCCTCATTTGTAAGGCACCTTTAAGAAAAACATAGAATAAAACTGTAATTTAATCCTACCAAGCCTCGACACTGTGCCATTTGGTATGAAAGTTGTCCTAATATGACAATGATTTCAAATATCTTTTCTATGGTAGCCTTTATATGGTTTCAGGAGAAAACTTACTTGGGAGGATCCGACCACGTCATAAGTAGGAAAGCTCGTATAAAATCATAATGTCCTCTATTTTGATCCACTGGATCTCACACTACCCAAGTATTGTTAGTTCGTGTTAACCCCCATTCTACAAATAGGAAAAATGTTAAGAAGATGTGTTATCAGCACTTAGAGAAAGTAATATTTCATAACCCTGTAGAAAAAATAGTATTTGATTATTCTATTATGAAAACACAAAAGAAGATGTATTCAACAAGTGCACGATGACTTTTCGGAAATGCAACAACTCCCAAAAGGATAATACAATTATAAAACTATAGAGAAATGCAACCATGCATGATGATAATCCAATTAAGGCCTAGAAACCAAATTGGTTTTATCCACTAATTAAAAAATTAATATGGCTCGACTGCTCTCTAAGTTGGGGTCTAATCCAATTAATGCCTAGAAACCAAATAGGTTTTATCCACTAATTAAAAAATTAATATGGCTCAACTGCTTCTCTAAGTTGGGGTCTAATCATGTCATGATCAGGAAAAAGTTCCATGCAAATAAGAACGAACCATAATAACAATAGTGATGGCATGATCATGCAAAAAAAAAAAAAGAAAAGAAAAAGAAGGGAAACTGTCCAAATCAAACTGGATTGGAAGTGTTTGTTGTGGTGTATGGAAGGTGAAATGGGCTGTGATTCTCAATGTATTTAGTATTCCAAAAGTAGCTAAAAATAAGGATACCCTAAAACTAATGGTTGGTATTTTGACAGATTTGGGCAAGCTTGTCTCAATCAATTATCATGGTTTCAATTATAGAGGGTGACTCATTATTCACCAGTCTTGTCCCAAAATCATTTGGTACAAAAATGGAAAACAAAACGAAGAGGCTGATCATATTACGGGTTACCCAGTTCCATGTGCAGAAAGTTTGTTCTTTAACGCAATATCGATGATATAACAATAGAATGTCCAGTATATAAACCCACCGTTCTAATTCGACACATCTCTTGCATTTGCATAACAAATTCTGCAACTATCAATATACTTTTTGCAAAAGCAGTTATATTCAATGCTTTGAAGCGAATTATTAGACTCGGTTTACATGCATAAACTATGAATGTACTTTCTGTAAAGGACTCTTCCTTTCTCTTCAATGAGAGATTTTTCCGTGCATTTAGAAGACAAGGCGGTACGCCTCATGTCATTGTACAAGTGATGGGAGAACTTTTTTTCAAATGTTCATCCACTTATATAATGACATATAAGTAAGTGTCCGTATTCTAAATACACTAAAAAATCTCTCTTCTATGCTTTATCTGCCACGCGTAACTACCGAGCCCACTTGTAAGACAGTAAGAGGTCTAATCGAGGACGTAAGCAAGAAGGGCTAATGGCTTTGTCTCTAAGCCTAGTAGCCTACATCAGCTTTACCCTTTTCCTAAATACTTGACTTCCAGATATGCGTGCGGGCCATGCTAATATTTCTGGGCCAGCAACCTTGACCTGCTGCCCCCTCCATCCATAAGATACTTTGACATGATAAACAAGACAACCGGTCGAAACCAAGCCTCGATCAATTGCTACTGACATCAAAATTATAAATGCACGAAAGGTTTAGATTACTGGTATTAGTATTGTTGTTAGTACCGTATACAGAAAGAAACAAGCAGAATTGCCTATACCCCTTTTCCCCTTAATAAGGGTAATATTGTAAATGAATGAGTTTGTAATACGGTGGTTAAAAACAGCCCTTATAATTAACTAATGTTTAGTTAGTTATTATTGTGATTAGTCTAATTGGTGGTATAATTAGTTGGTAGCACAAGTGGGTGTGTCACTAGTATATATACACCTAGGATGTAATCTTATTGTAAATGGATGTAATATTATTGGTTGTGCTGAGCGCAAGCACATGCACATTGTTGAAACTGCTCGCACTCTTCTAGCTGCATCCAAGGTTCCTCAGTCTTATTGGGATGGTGTCTTTGCTACAGCCATCTATCTTATACACAGAATGCCAATTGCATCCAAACCCTCTCCTTGGGAGCTGTTATTTGGTAGAGTACCAGATTACACATCTTCGAAAATCTTTGGTTGTACTTGTAGGTGCTTTCCGTGGTTGAAGCCGTATATAGGTTCCAAGCTTGATCCTAAGAGCAAGGCCTGCATCTTTTTGGGCTATAGCTTGAATCATAAAGGTTATAAGTGCCTTGATCTCCTCACTGGTCGTATATATTTCTCGAGACATGTGATCATTGATGAAGTTACTTTTCCTTTTGCTCAGAAGGAATTCCCTCACCAATCTCAGTCCCGTACCTGTTCCCTTACATCACAACATCATAACCTTATTCCTACTACCTTAACCTTTTCCTCTATCAATCCTCAACCTACATCTTCACCCTTATCATCACCCTCACCTCTAGATGCTTCTACTATTCATATTCCTCCCATCCTTACTCAAACTACATCTTCACTCTCATCATCAAACTCACCTTCAAATTCTTCTCTTATCCCTATTCCTCATATCATTCCTCAACCCACATTGCCTCTCAGTACCTATTCAATGCAAACCAGATCAAAATATGGTATTTTCAAACCCAAAGTTCTTTTGGCAACCAAACATCATCTCCTTTCTAATTCATCTCTAGATTACACACCAACAACTTATCTTCAAGCTCTTAAATTTCCTCATTGGAGGAAAGCTATGCAGGAGGAATTCAATGCCCTCATTTAAACAGGAGCTTGGTCTCTTGTTCCTACTCAAGCTATTCAAAACTTAGTGCAAAATGGGTTTTTCGGATAAAGTGCAAAGCTGATGGTACCATTGATAGGTACAAATCCAGGCTTGTTGCTAAAGGCTTTCATCAGCAACAAGGCATTGACTACACTGAGACTTTTAGTCCAGTTGCTAAGCTTATCACTATAAGGCTACTCCTCACTATGGCTGCTAAATTTGATTGGTTTCTCAACCAACTTGATGTTAGTAATACATTTTTGCATGGCAACTTATATGAATCTGTATTCATGATACAACCACTCGGGTTTGAAGATCCTACCAAACCTCATCATGTCGGTTATCTCCACAAGTCTTTATATGGGTTGAAGCAAGCCCCCAGGGCTTGGTATGAGAATTTGCACGCTGCTCTACAGTCTTTTAGTTTCACAGGTTCACAGAATGATCACTCTCTGTTTGTCAAGAGAGATCCTGCTCTAGTTTTCCTATTAGTGTATGTTGATAACATTATTGTCACTGGCCCTAATGCTCAACTTTGCCAAGCCATCATTTCTTAGCTCAGTGGTATATTTCCTGTCAAGGATCTTGGTATACTTCATTACTTTCTTGGTATTGAAGTTCATCGATCCTCATCTGGTATATTTTTATCCCAGCATAATATATCTTGGATCTTCTTACCAAGCCTTGTGTTACACTTCTCAGCACCACCAAATTGGATCATGAGTTTCATCTGCATGCTAATACTACAGAATATAGGTCATTGGTTGGTGCACTTCAGTACTTAACTTGGACCCGACCAGATTTATCATTTACTGTGAATCTGGTTTGTCAATTCATGCAGCATCCACGCCAATCTCACTTTCAGGTTGTAAAGCGTATTCTTAGATATCTCAAGGGTACAGTGTCTCTTGGTTTATGGTTTCCAAAGTGTTCTAAGCCTCTTACTCTCACTGCTTTCTCCGATGTTGATTGGGCAGGATGTAGTATTGATCGTCGATCTACTGGTGGTTTTTGTATCTACCTAGGTGACTCTCTCATTAGCTAGAGTGCTAAGAAGCAACCAATTGTGGCTCGTTCATCCACTGAAGCTGAATACCGATCTCTTGCTAACATTGCAGCTGAGTTGACATAGTTCTGCAAACTCTTAGTTGATGTTGGTCTCGTTCTACCAGCTTGTCCCCAGCTTTGGTGTGATAATATTTCTGCCATTTCATTAGCTAAGAATCTAGTGTTTCATGCACGGACTAAGCATGTTGCCATTGATTATCATTACATCCGTGAACAAGTGCTTGCCAACCAAGTAAAGGTTCTATTTGTCTGCACGCAGGATCAAGTTGTTGATATTTGTACTAAGGCTTTGTCTAAGCAACGATTTCTGTTTCTTAGGAGCAAACTTTCTCTTTGATTTCCTTTGCTCGATTTGAGGGGGGATAATAAGGGTAATATTGTAAATGGATGAGTTTGTTATAAGGTGGTTAACACATCCCTTATAATTAGCTAATGTTTAGTTAGTTATTATTGTAATTAGTTTAATTGATGATGTAATTAGTTGGCAGCACAAGTGGGTGTGTCACTAGTATATATACACCTAGGATGTATTCTTATTGTTTTGAGAAATGAAAATATAGCATTTCTATCACCCCTCGGGTGCATCGTTGCGATACTCCAAACCACAATTGTTATGACGTTTATGGAGATTTATGTGAAACATTATTACACGTTGATTAAAGCTTACATGCGACTTTACTAATATACTAGTGCATACACGAACCACCCTTCAGTTTGTTTACATGATTTGGCCTTGACAAGAATAGCCAACAACAATCTTGTATCTTTCTAAATGTTTCTCTCTACTCAGTCATCGTCAGATTCTTCAAGCAATTAGTGACTTCCACCTCGCTCGGAATTCCTAATGAAAAGAAGTTGTTCTGCCCCTCTTCCCAACATCTCTGTTTAAAACCAATCCTGTATGCAAACTAATATAACATCAAGACATCAACGAAACACGAAAATGAAGGTACGTGTATACTCGAACCAAATTTAGAACGAGAGATGTTTTCAATCCTTTTGACTTTATCTTAGCATTACTTACATTGATGCAGTTATTACAATGGGTGCACTACAGATTTCGGCACGGTGGCATTGAGCCTCGCAAGGATCTCAGTAAGTAATGCTTAGTAATGTACTAAAAATTCACACATAATCAGGTTACAAAATTAGCATAACAATCGACTTTGCTATATTATGCTGCAGTTAAGAACTAAGAGTTCATCGATTCTACATAATTAACATGAATAACCGATATTTGAATCCTGCTTGTCCAAAAACATCTCGGAATCTCAAGAAAAAGTTGGAAACAAAGTGGTCTCACGACCGCGGACCAACTTATACTAACTAATGAAGTCATTCAGGCATCAGCTGACCAGTTTATTTGGCGAGCAGTGCAGCCACTGAGATGACGTCCTAATTCTTTCTGTAACTAACTTCAGGGAACCCTTGTGTTTGCTTTTTCAGCTCAGCCATCACTTGATGACCAAGATGCCTACATGAAGTCAAGCTTTGGCTCCAGATACGTATCTACATCCTTGGAGCCCCCTGCAAGAGACCAAGAAAAAGCTTTTGCTGAATCTGAAGCCAAGAGAGAAGAAGAAACGTCTGCTACCATCTCAGAGCTGTTTCCTGGTTTTCTCACCATTGGAACTCTTGGCTCAGAATCAAGTATCAATGAGCCTGAAACACCAACTTTTGCGACGACTTTAGAGAACTTAACTCAGCAAAAAGCAGAGGTAACAGAGAACGACTTGAAGCTCATCAGCTATGAGCTAGAGAAGTTTCTTGAGGCTGAGACAAAGGAAGAAGGGGTAAGTGCATCCTCGGCAAGGGACAGTCATGCTAGCTCTATTACACTCAGTGGCATGCAAATGGAGGAATCCAAAGATGAAGAGTACTGGACTGCAGAATATCCGCTCAAAGGATATCTCTTTGGGTCCTCAACTGAAACAACAATGGAGGTAAAGAAAGAAAGGGCATCACTGCAAGAGCTGTTTGACAGGACCAAAATCACAACTGATTATAAGGAGAAAAGTGAGAGTGAGGAGATAGAAGTCAAACATAACCATAAATCTGCAATGGGGTTCGTGAAGAAGATGATTAAAAAATTCCATTCTTCTTCAAAGAGATCTTCCCCTTCTACAGGTGGTGATGCAACTGATTCTGTTTCCATCAAGAAGAAACTTGGTGAGGCATCTGATTCTCTTTCAACCAAGAAGAAACCCCATAAGGTTGGGTTCCTACAGCTAGATCTTCTGAGAACAGTGCATCTGATGGCTCTTCATCACACACACACACACACACACACACACAAATACACACAGAGAACGGTTAAACAATATATAGTAGTGTTTCCATTAGATGTCTTCATCAGACAACAATCATTCTTTTAACAATTTTGTCCCAAACTGCCTGGTGCAGCCTTCACTTATACTGGGAATAAAAAAAGAAAAAACTTCACATTCAAATTTATTGTGTCTTACATGCAGGTCTTACGTATATTCCATAGAAGGATCCATCCTGAAAGCTCTATAGCTGCTAGAGAATCGGTCAAGTCTGAGAAATACGAGAAGAAGAATAATTCCAGTGCAGGTAGTGGTTGTAATAAAAATATGATGCTCATGGGTGGAGACAACGGAAGGTTCCCTGACGGGGCAAGGGCAAAGCAGGGGACTGAAAATTGTAAAAAAATCATGAACTTTCCCCAACACAGGCAGAGTGGCAGCAGTTCTAGGAGAAAGGGAGAGCACTGGATCAAAACAGATGCAGAATGTAAGTATCACTTTTATGCATTGCTGACGTACTTTGATTTAGTCCCCACAGGTTCTGGCAAATCAAGTACAGAACACCAAAAATCCAGGAGAACAAAAAGTGCACAACATCTAAGAAAATGTTCAAACACTACCATCAGCCTCTTCGAAAAAAGAAACTTTAAGAGAAACCACAATGAATTGAACCTATATCCTACTATTGTACAACAACAACAACAACCAAGCCTTATCCCACTAAGTGGGGTTGGCTGTATGGATCCTACAACGCCACTGCGCTCAGTTTTGTGCGAAGTTTTCCGTTAGCTCCAAGTACTTCATATGTTTTCTTACAGTCTCTTTCAAAGTCTCTATTTCCTACAGTTGTACTTCTAGAAAATGATTTTTGAGGAAACGAGCACACATAAACTTGGAACAAACAAAAAAGGAAATGAAAAACCCAAGTAAAAATAAAAATTATCTGTAATATGACATAAACATCCAGAACACATTAACCCAAAAAACGTGTTTCTGAATATATTGTCATTTCACGTAAGAAAAACTCGCTCGGATCTATCTAGTCATATCGTAGCAAGTTTTTCCACATAAGCACCACATTATGTACTCAAGGTCTGAAAACTGAATCTACTATGAAAGCATTTAACAGTTTTGTACTATTTGCACATTTTGCATTGCAGACTTGGTCTTGGAGCTGTAGCAACCGCAGTTGCAAGAAACAGATAGTGGCCGTCCTTTGTGTGTCAGGAATCGGGATGTCAATATTGTGCTTTGTAATATTATCTTTCAGTGTGGGCGTATTTGTGAGTGAGCGAGTGTTGATGAATCAAGCTAAAAGATAAGAAATATTAGATGGTAATCATCTTTCTTCAGTGTGCCGATGGAGTTGTGAGTCTGTTGACAAAGTTTTATCTAAACTTCCCAATCAATCATTGTGCATTTGGATTTATATCTAATCGTCTCTATAATATACGCCTCTCTTCCTTCTTTTATAGTTTAAGTTTCATTCATTTGTAACAGAATATTATTCACACGTTTATCAGTTGCTGTCATTTCTGTCTCGAGCTTTCTCTTTCAAGATTTCTATGTCTTAATTTCTTCAGATTATTCTTCATTTACGTCAAGACCACCTTCGTCTCACGCTGATGCTGCCAATTTGAAACCATCTTTAATCATGGCATTAATTTGAATTTACCTATTACATACATGTTTTCTTTTTCTGGTACTCATGATGATATTTGGTAAATTGTTGAAAAGCAAAAATGCTGTATACAATTCTGATGAATCGTCCTATATCTATTAAAATGATTGCATACAATCGGAATATATATTTGTTTACATCATTAGATTCTTGCATACAACTAGAGATATATTTTGCTCTTCTTATGTGTCTATCACGTGATCATGTCATGTAATTTAAAGAGATAGGAACAATGGAATTTATCCCAGCCGTGTTCCATTACGTGATCATATTTTAGGAAGAGGCACGCTTTCTACCTTGTGATAAAAAAGATGCCATGGCTTTTAAAACCATCATGCTCGGTTTTGCACCGCTCAATCACCTCGTTACTACAATTTTTCTTCAATGTCACAAGATCCCCCTGCATACAAATTACACTTGTTATTTCATAAAGATAAGAAACTCCAATGGCACTCACGAGCCACCGTTGAGTTGATGATGATACGTAACAGAAAAAATGAACAAGAACAAAGACGAGACCTTGATGTACGCATTAAGCACTAGTTTGACAGCACCCTCAACTTCTGTCATTAAGTCTGGTAAAGAGAAGGATCTAGTCCATCCAAACATTAAAATTAGATAAAGATAATAATAGTCAGCCAAATACAAAGTATGACAAGAAGCAGCAGCAAATGGAAATATTGATCATATCAATCTCGGCAGCGTATCTCCTTGATTGATGCAGCAATGTCTGTTTCTTTACAAATAGCTTCAGTTGTACTGCCAAAGGAAGTATGGTCAATTCAGGACTCATGTTTAAAAGTAACACTTTTAAGTTCAAAAGCAACGCTTTCGGGAAAAACTCTCATTCTATGGGGGCAGAACAAAGAACATTTACCTTCACACCTAACAGCAGAGTTTGCCATCAAAAAAACAAAAAAACAGCAGGGTTTGACACCCTCCCCCTTGGCCTCCATTGTACCAAAAAAGAAAACAAAACTAAAATTTACAGAAACAAAAATAAAGGTTAATTAGCAACATACTCCTGAATTTTGTGAACAATTCGGCCATCGATTGTATCCCAATATTGCCGCACGATCTCAACAATCTGCCAATTTCAACAAAAGATACAGCAAACTTAACAGTTGTAGTGCATATAAGCAAGTTATTAAAATAACACCAACTGAAATTTACTCAGTAGAGTTTTATACAAATGGTAGCATCTATGACAGCATCGTAATATTTAGAAAAAAGAAGCAGCAGCAATACATAATACAGCATAACTGTTATCTGTCCATAAACATCAAGTATACACCAGATTTTTTTAAAGGACAGGAACAACAATTGAATTGCAACATACCTCCTGAGTTGTGTCCGTAATCGGTTTACATATTTCATCAAGATGTTTGAATGTAGGATTACTTTGCATCTAGTAAGAGAGTTAAATAACAAAACAACAACAAAAAACAAATGATTCAGTTCAAATAAGAGGAAAGGCAAGTAGATATTACTTTTTGGTAATATTTAACGGGCTGAAGAAAAATCTAACCTTCATTTCAAAAGCCTCCCACTTTTTACTAAAGCGAGATTGGGGCACAACAATAATGTCCGTTCTTGAACTAGTTTCAAATTTTGGGGTCGTAGAAGGATCAAACTCCAGGTGCTTTCTCTTCGCAGTGTCACCACTTAACTCATCCTTTACAATGCCATATCCCTTTTTAGCCAAATCAGTAAGCTTCGCCTCCTTAATTCTAGAGAAGGCAGAAAAACAAAAAAACAAAAACACTCAACTAAGGGTTTAGGGTTTAGGCCAACTCTTGAACAACAAAAACTCATTAAAATATCATATATTAGTCAAACTTGGATTTGAAAGGATTTTAAAAGATTTTAAAATTCTAGTGTAGTCAACCAATGGATTTTAATGGATTTTTAGAATCTATCTAAATCTAGGTGTAGTCAATGGAGATTTTAATAGTCAGTTTTAAAGTCCATCCAAATCTAGATGTATTCAAAAATTAAAGATTTTGTAGAATTTCATTAAGTTGTTATATTCAGACATTCTTCGGTTTTGTCCATATATGTAAAGTTTGTTGCAGTTTTTTTTATTTTTTTTGGACAATGGTTTGTTGCAGTTTAATTGAACCTAAGCAGAGTGATCATTTCTGATTTTGGGAAAAGGAAAAATGCAAGACCAGTTACAATTAGCTGAAGGTGAGTTCAAAAAGATAATGAAGATTAACTTCATGTCTGCGTGGTTTCTGTTGAACGCCGTTGTCAGAAGAATGCGAGATCATAAGTCAGGTGGTTCAATCGTATTGTTGACATCGATAATTGGAGCTGAAAGAGGGATTTATCCAGGAGCTGCTGCCTACAGTGCATGTTCGGCAGGCCTTCAGCAGTTAGCTAGGGTATGTTTATTGGATTCGTTCGTGTACTTCCACTCTGATATATATAACTGCTGCCGCACATATTTTCTTCATAAGGAAAATGAACTTTTATAATATCAGTCAGGAGTCACGCCAACCATTAATATCTGTATATGAAAAACCAAAGCAACCCCTGGTTTTACGGGTTTTATGTGATTGGTTTTACATTAGGTGGCTCGTCATAACTAGCAGAAGCAAATTAATTTTCAGTGAAATACACTGAGAGTCTCATGATCATGATTGATTTTTATCACGTCTACGGGATAGAAGTAGAGAATAATAAGTCGCCGCATCGATGAGGAGAAGTCTAATTGAGTTTGCTAGCAGTCCTAAAATTTTGATCAGTCAAGAAGCTGCTAGTACTCTGTAGACTGTAGGGCTTTTGAAGTACTTGAACTTCTATCTTTGTTCTAAAAAATTTCTCCGATTGCTATTTTCAGACGTCAGCCTTGGAGATTGGACGATACCAGATCAGGATCAATGCTATTGCCCGTGGTTTGCATCTACAAGACGATTATCCAAAGTTTGTGGGCGTGGAGAGAGCGAAGAAGCTGGCGAAGGAGGCAGCACCATTGGGGAGATGGCTTGATGTTAAAAACGATCTGGTTTCAACTGTCATATATTGGTCACGGTACACGACAGGCACAACAATATTTGTGGATGGGGCACTGTCTCTGACAAGACCTCGGATGTATTCTTTTATGTGATTCTTCTACCAAGTGGCGAAACCATGAAATGTCAGCAGAAAGGGCAAATTTAACAGGTTAAAAAAAAATTGCAACAATCAAGTCCGTTTATATAGTAATAGCGTTCATAATTTATCAATACAAACAAGTTACATTTAAAAACTCTTTCTCAGTGAAGACATCACTGCTAGCATTTCTCGCTTTAACAAAATTACATTTGAAAAGATAGCAATAACAACAAAGTGCAACATCTCTTATTATATTATACTCTAACCACCCATAAGTATCAAATTGGCTATGTTGACTTTCACTTGAAATGGAATAGAAAGCAGCTGCAAGGCTACTGTTGGTTGATTAATTGAATGTTGCAGACTGCAGCCAATCAGTGGCACACATAAGGCAAAGAATTAGAGAAATGGACTGTAAGCAAGGTATAAAATAGGGAACTTTAACGAAAAGCTCCCGGTACTGTTCACTTTAACGAAAAACCACATTTTTACACTAAAAAGTCAATACTGGTACTATTCACTTTATCCTTTATTTTGTCCTTATCGTTAAAACACAAAGTTTTCAAGCCATTTTCATTAGTTTTCCTTATAAAATATCGATGATATCGGAAATATCGGTAGTCTGGAAACACGGAAATATCGACGGAAATATCGGGATAATATCGATATCGATAAAAATCCAATGGAAACCACGGAAATTGTAAGAAAAAGTTGGAAATTTTTATTGAAACTTTGCAGGATGTTTATTTAGTCAATTATCTATTAGTTTATCACAAAAAATTGAAAGGAAATGCATTGCATGATGGATTTAACTGATTTAAGTTGATTATATAGCGAGCTGGCAAACATTGTGAGTGTAGAAAATATGTAAATATTTTAGCATATTTTCACAAGAACATAAGTGATATGGTGGTGAAGGTGTTGAAGGAGTAAAATGGGAGGGGTTCGAATCCCCTTGGTGTTTTAAAAAGGGAACGGGCCAAAGGCCCCAAATTAAAATGGCCCAAAGCATTTTAAACAATTTAAATAAAAACAGAAAAGGAAAAAGAAATGGGTTGGGGCTGCCCATGTTTTGGGCTTGGCAGGAACGGCCCAAAGGGCCTAAGGTTGATGTGTTGCCGGACCCAATGAAGAAGAAGGCCGGAGTTCGGCCGGAATTCTACCATAACTTTTAACGTCCATAACTTTTTCGTTACTCAACCAAATTAAGTAACCCAAACATGAAAGTTGTAGTACTCGACGAGATGAAGAGATTGATACCCTGAACGCCGGCCAAATCGCCGTGGTTGGCCGAAAAATGCCTCGAAAGGGGCGGTGCTCGTCGGAAAACCCTAACTTTGAACGTCCATAACTTCTTCGTTACTCAACCAAATTAAGTGATCCAAACATGAAAGTTGTAGTACTCGATGAGATGAAGAGATTGGTACCCTGAAAACCGGCCAAATCGCCGTGATTTGGCTGGAAAACGCCTCGAAAGGGGCGGTGCTCGTCGGAAAACTGGGTTTGGGGCCGAAGGTTTGGGTAATTTTCAAAGCTTTGTAACGTCTTCGTTTCTTAACCAAATTGAGTGATTAAAAAGCTAAAATGTAGTTAGGAATGTCGAGAAGAGGTTAATACCAAGTAAGGACCGAGTGGTGGCCGGAGTTGACCGGAAAATGACCTGAAATATGGCCAAACGACCACGGTTTATCGCCGGAAACTGAGTTAGATTCAAACGAGTATAACTTCTTCAATACTCAACTAAATTGAGTGAAACAAAAAGGAAAATTGTAGTTCTCGACGAGACGAAGAGAATGGTACCTCACACGAGGTCTGACTCGTCGTGGTTTGGCCGGAAACTGCCTCTCCGTCCGGCCTCGTCAAATCCTCCTAGTCCCACATCGCCCAAGTCTCCAACTTCAAAGCTTGTGTATAGCTATAAAAGGACCAGAGGCCCGATAAAACTTACATCTATCAAAAATATATATTTTTGGAAATATTGTGATATTTTTGATATTATCGATAATATCGCGATATTTCAATGAAAACCATTTGGATAGCAATTAAAATATCGCTGGGTGAAAAAAATGAAATTATCGACGATATTTCGTCGATAATTTCGATATTTTGGACTGTGACTGTAAGCAAGGTTCTAAACGACGTTAGCACTAATCAGGTGGTGGATTGGAACCTTGTAAGTAGGCAGGGCCAAGGCAAATTAAATGGATTTAAGTAAATTTATTATCTATTATATAAATTATTTAAATTTAAACATTTTTTAACAGAATTATATTTAAACATTAATTAAGATGTTATTTTTTTAAAAAGGTGAGAGTTTTAGGTACAAAATATAGGAGTGTGCTATCTACACACTCCTTTTTACTTCTCACACACCCCTGTTAATTTATGTCTGTTAGATTTTCTTCAATTCATCCGATCCGACGGCCGAAATTCAAAAAGTTGTGAGTGAAATAAAAAGGGGTGCATGGATATCACACTCCCAAAATATAACTTTGAAGATATTGAAGATATTCCTTACTTTGGAGGAAGTTTGTATGTTGAAATTTTCAAAATTGGGTAGATGAAATCGGTCGCTACTGTGAGATCAAGAAAGTTCCAGAAAAGAAGAGATGGTAAAGATGGCTTCATCTGGGCTATCTAAAAGTGTAGCTTCCTGGTGGAATCATTTACAAGAACCCTGAGAAAGACAAGGCAAGTTGAAGATCAAAACATGGCGAAAGATGAAAAGAGTTCTTATCGAATGGTATTTTCCTTCATATGGCTTTATGTTTGATGATGTTGACGATCGTACAATCAAATGTGATAAATTGGCTTTTGACTCTACTGCTGGATTTTTGAATCAATTGGATTGTGAAAATTTGATAGAACAAACAAAGCAAATTTCAGAAGCTCTTAAGAAAATTGTGAAAATCAGTTGGAAAAATGGGAAGTTGTGGAACCAGTTGACAACCCTATCAAAGTTGAAAAAGATATTCACAACGGAGAAACTCCACAAGTGATTACGAACGAGGACAAAAAAAAAAAGAAAAAACAGATGTACCTCAAAAGACCAATGTGGAGGTGTCTTAAATACAAGAGAAGTCGAGGTCAAGTTCTTCTCAAGTTGAGGAGATTATAAGAAAGGAGAACAAGATTGAGGAAGACGAGATCTTGCAAGTTGAAATCCCACAATAATACATCCATGAAAATCGAGGTACTGTTTAATCTAAAAATGTTATGATTGACATGGGTGTCGGTGATAAAGTCGATGTGGAATTAAACTGCAAGATTGAGGAAACAAGTAAATTTGGAATGCATGAAGAGGCTAGATTATCAAATTGGATATTCTAATCTTTTGTATGGTATTAGATCTTTTGTGATTCCAACTGAACACCAAGAATATTGGGTTCGTCGGGTTGAAGTATATGTCTACTCCTCAAGATTCATGTCAACCCTAATTCTTTGTAAGATGAACCCGATGGCGACTTCTTTATGAGTGAAGGTGACTGATTTAGGACAAGATTGGAGTGGATTTTTAAGAGGAAAAGTAAAATAAGAAAGCGCTTTAAAATTGATAAGACAAACAGACGCATCAGAAATTTGCAGATCTGGTGTCAAGCTCTATTTTGGTGTATAGTACTTTTTCGAAAAAGCACAACATTCCGATTCAAACTCACTGCTTTGCCATGAACTCTGATGAGTTTTAGTCATTTAAGGTCGTTTTGGCTTTCAAAATTACATTTTGAATTCAATAATAAAAATCAGACTTTTCATTTGTCGTCCGATTAATGTCTTTTTTAATTTCCAAAGGCTTTTAGCCTTTCCGAGCTGTGTTTAATTCTATTTAAGTCATTTGCTCCCTAGATAAGACACCAATTCAGAAATAATCAAAACAACCATTGGTTTTATCCCAATCTCTATTGGATTTCAGAAACCTTTTTGTTCTTCAAAATTTACATTTGTATCCTTATACTCTCGTGCTGCGTCACTGCTCATGCATTAATTCATTCAAGTGAGGCAATTGGAATAAGCAGCTTACAACCCACATTCCAGAAACAGTATTGTCAAATTCTGTTCCTTTATGAATCCCAAAATTTAAGTCGATCGCATTACAAAGAAATGGTGGGCGAAGCTTGCTGAGGCTCAAGATGTCGAATATGACTTCTTTCGCCCTGGTTTCATGATCTGTGATGGAAATGTGTAAACAACGATTTAAAGCTGTGAGGAGAGCTGCCGAGTTAAATGTTCGGATAAGGTTCCGTCATCTGGTTAACTTGACGCTTGAAGACACGAAGCAATGAGGTCAAAGTGAGAGTAGGATTTTCTATTCTCCTAATCTTTTTACTCTTTCATGCCCTTCTATTTGAACGGTCACGGTTAAGCTACGTCAATATCTTATATTCAATTTTTTATAAAAATAATAAGACAAAAAGTAATATGTGAAAGAATGGCTTGTAAGGAAATGAGAATAGGAAAGTATATAATCTTATTCTGTCGAAGTGACCCATTTTCAAACTTGGATGGAAAGTAGATGCCTGCATTTTCCCTTTGTCTATGTTGGAAATGATTAGAGTGCCTACATTTGAATTTTCAACTGCCTTTCTGGTATATTACGGTCCGTCGTTCGTTAAACCGTTTTGCCAAATTGAACAATCAAAGTTCAAATGGCTTCCGTAAAGAATTAGTCCAATAATTTATAATTTAATCCTTTCAAAAAAGTTTGTACATCACTTTTGTGTTTACGAGGGGAAGTTTTAACACAAGAAAGTCAAAATTATATTTTATTCGTTACAAACTCTTTTTTCTTGAAGATCTACTAGAATAATGAAAAAGATTTATGTATATATGTAAAAATTGGTCGATAATATTAAAATCTGACGAATCGAAGACATCGAATCATCTACTTTTGTTCGTTACGTTGCAGGAGTAGTTCTTGCTGAAAGTTTGAACTGTCAACAAAATATTATCAGATTCATTAGTATTATATGTTCTCTATTCATTAGTATTGCAAACAAAAAATCGTGTACACTAAATTCATTTTAATTATGAGAAGAAAGAGAGTTTGGATTCTGGATGCAACGAGTTGAAGAGAGTTTTTATCTACCAAGACAATCTACCACTTCAACAAACATGATCTTTCAAACAAGGCAGATCCACCTTGGGATAAGTTGAGTCAGCTGACTCCCCCAAGCTTAGAAATTCTCCATAGAAAAGTTACTAGCCTCATGCCTATGTGTTGCTATGGGCATCTTTTGATAGGCTCACTCGCCATATGTCGGCATGTTCTTTCAAAATTATTCACATGAATCGACATGCTTGCTTGGAAATTGTTGATGTCGGCCGATAGGCATGTAATATGACTTGACAAATGACCTTAGGCATATAATGGCTCGATAAAATACCAATATAGATGCTATCCGGCAAAAAAAAAATATATATTTACATACTACGTGCGCTATTCTTATTGACAGCTCCCCTAAATTTCTTAGATCCATCACTGCTTTCGAATGCCAGAAAATCGATAGGTTTAGTAAATATTAAAACAAAAATACGGAAAAAGAGGAAAATATGTGTTGAAATCCGGAAAAAGAAGAATCAAGCACAAGGGCTCGCGCATGATTGTAAATTTGCAACATAACGTGTGGAATTTGACTACTGAGAGTTCAACATCTTTTGAAAAAATCCAAATAATTCTAGTTTCCTTTTCAAATTTATTATTATGGAGGGCTGCGGGAAAAGTCCCAATCAAATGAACCTCTGTTTTCCAAATTCAAACACATGTCTTTGTAGTTCGGAAAATTTTGTCTTAGACCAAACTGGTCAGATTTCGATATCCTTGTGAATGCCTAAACGAGTTTACTGTTTTTGTTTTGTATTTTTGGTCTGTGTGTTTGAGTTTTTGTTTACCCTATTAAATATTCAAGAATGTAAATTAAGTGGCGGATGAATAAAAGTCTAACTCTTCAACAGTTCAACTCATTGCATCCGGATTCAAATTCTTTTCAATTTAAGATTAATTAATATACTAATATCCCCTGTAATTAAGAAATACAAATTAAAAAAAATTCTATTAAACATCTTAAAAAATGTCCTCATAATTGTCATTTGGTAATATACTTATGTCTCAAATGTTTAATCTTTATACGCCTTCCAGATGATCTGGATGCTGGCTACCATTAAAATATAGGTGTTTGTTCTTAAAACGCACATGATAATATATATATATATATATATATATATTGAATGGTGCATGATATGAAAGGTTATAGTGAACAACCTTTTACATATTCATGCTAAGCTAGCATTTCGTGGAAACTCACGGGTAGGGTGTCTGTTTGTGTTTGCACTACAAAACCAAGAATCTAGCCCTAAAATTAATTTCATGATTTGATCAAAATTAAGTAAAGATACTATTATTATTATTAAACAGATTCCGTATTGGACGCGCGACTTATGGTCCAACTACTGCAAAATTCCACACATGTGCGATGTCTACATATATATATATATATATATAGCTAGTCTCCAGTCCAAAGGCAACTGCTCTTAGTCTACGCCTTGACTTGTACCAATTGAGAATTGTGTGTGAACGTATTCCTACATATTATTGATATTACCAAGCAAAGGGAACCGAGCATTTATCACTGCCAACTTAGTCTCATTTACATGTGTGTTTCTACTTTGAACACTAAAACAAGAGAGCAACGTTTATGACCCGATTATACCTCTTATAATAATATTAATTATAATTAGACAACATTATATAAAAAATGTACATGTGATGTTATATGATTGGTATGTGATTAACAATACACTCGTGTTATGACAGTTTTTATCTTATAATCCGATATTATTTCCCTCCAGACTCTGCCACTCATTTACCCAAAATAAATAACTAATAAAAAGTAAAGAAGTAATGTCGTAGTGGTAATGGTAATGGTAATTATGAAGCCGCCACCATTATTCTAACAAAGTATCAGCAGCTGCCTCACTCCTCCTCCTAACTACCATCATCACTCGTCTTTTTCAAATCCCATCCGCTGATGATGCTCTAATTATCGTTTACCGACTTGGACAATTTTCGTGCCCTTTACGACATGTCTCAGTTCACACCCATGATTTTTGAATTATTTAGCATTAATTTATTATTTTACATCTGGTGTATATATGATTTAGGAGATGGGAAGTTTCAAATCATATAGTTACAACTTTGTATATGTGTGTTTAGGAGAGAGGGAGTTTCGAACCCGGAACGCATGTGTAAAAACTCAACACCTTATTCATTAGGATATTGGAACACATACATTCAAATCATATATTTACAACTTACGAATTAAGTTGTTGGCCATAGGCTAGCCGCCTCCAGTTAGCTTTATATACTGCTTCTATTTTGGCTAGCTACATCAACCCTGGATACCTCATCATGGAGAAGTATCAAATGTTCTTTCCTTGCTCCTCATCAGCTAATTATCCAAACCCTAATTCCACAAATATAGATCATCATCATATGGGAAGCTCTCACGTTTACACGAATAACTTTGATGGGCGTGTTGATCAAACTTTAGATGGGTTGTTGAGCTTGAGATCGACGACGAAAACGGAATACCACGTTGGATCATCGTCAGGTGAAGTATTAGTTCATAAAGATGGTAATCCGTACCAACAATATTATCAGCAGTCTTATCCGAGTGCAAATTCAAGCATGAATAATATTGTTGATGGAGCTGATCAGAGTAGCGTCGATCCTCATCGGGCCAATAATAATTATTCAGAGAAAAAGAATAAGGGGGAGAAGAAGACGAAGAAGCCAAAATATGCTTTTCAAACAAGAAGTCAGGTCGATGTACTTGACGATGGCTATCGGTGGAGAAAATACGGTCAAAAAGCTGTGAAAGCCAACAAGTTTCCCAGGTATATACATATAGCTATATACCTTCATTATATTTTTGTTTTTTTCGCCTTTCTATAAGATTGTTGAAAAATCTATCATACTTTGGTATATGACATGAATCGGGGCAATGAAAAGCTAAAATCCTTTTCTTTTTTTTATTCAGTCAAATGGTCCAAAATAATAAGACATCTCGAAAACTCGGTGCATGCCATGCTTTAGTGCTTGTGTTTCATTTGATTTTCTTACTGTGATTTTGATGCTTGTGTTTCAGATTTGTTTTTGTTTTTTTGCGAATCCATTAGTACAAGCTAGTAGATTCCACCAATAAATATGAGTAACTAAATTTCATGGTTGGGACTTGGTTGAAGTCCTAATCATGTTTCCTTGAGTATTTTCGATATACTTTTGTTATAAGATAATTCGTTGATGCTTTAGTGATTAATTCCAGTTTTAATTCCAATCTTATTGAGTTATTTTATGATTGATCACTATAGAATAGCTTTGTAATTGAGTTCGTTACATGGGTAAATTTGGATGATCGAGTCTTATACCTATGCCGAGTAACAAGAGAACTAGTTACTGTTCTTGGAATTAATTATCACGAATAATCGGAATAGATACCATGTTCTAGAATTTGTGTGTTTGTTGATTACCATTGTATTATGCTTTCTAGGAGTGCAATTTAGTAGATACCATGCTAAATACTTTGAGAATGAAAAGAGTTAGTGTAGACACCCATTCCTAATTCGTTGTATAGGGAAATCAATAGCTTAAAGAGTAGATACCATGCCTTTAGGTTGACAACGTTAAGCAATAAAAATCTGTTTTGTATCATCGTGTGTATCGGTTGCTTAGGCGAAAAAGGTTAGAGATGGAAACCAAAGTCCTAACCGTTCAAACATCGTTTTGAAAACCCTTAATGCCAATTACTTTTATTTGCCTACGTTCTTTATGTTGTGTTTTAATTTTATACTTAAATTTAAGACATCTCAAACTATTTTGTTAAACCTTTATGTGCATATTTGCTAGTTTTGTGAATTAATTAATTTAAATGGTTAGGAATCATACTCTAGATACATATTAGTGCAATCCTCGTGGGAACGATCTTGTATTGCTTTCTATATTATGTGTTTGATCTTGTGCCCCTACGAGTTTAAAACATGCAATTAGTAGCTTAATATTTAGGTTGCTAAATGCATAACAAGTTTTTGGTCCTAACTTGATTTTCCACTAAGAAGTGTATCGGGCATTGCGCGAAGGAAAATTGGGGATCTCTCCTTTATTTACTTTAGCTTTCACATTCTAATGAATATTGAAAAACTGAAAAACAGTTACTAAACAGTTTTTTGTTTTTAAAATTTCTTTACAATGAAAATTTTGAAATTGAAGTTTGAAGTGGTTGGCACATAATTTTACATTGCTACCCAACAAATATGAAGTTTTATCGCGAAAACTGTCGGTATAAAATAAGAATGATGTTGTGACATCTCACATCGCCCAGGGGAGTGATCCTTAAATGTATATTCTCATCCCTACCTAGCACGAGGCCTTTTGGGAGCTCACTGGTTTCGGGTTCTGTAGGAACTTCGAAGTTAAGCGAAAAGGGGGCTAGAGCACTCCCATGATGGGTGATCCACTGGAAAGTTGCTCGTGAGTTCCCATAAACAAAACCGTGAGGGCGTGGTCGTGGCCAAAAGCAGACAATATCGTGTTACGGTGGTAGAGCGGGCCCGGGAAGTGGTCCGCCCCGGGCCGGAATGTGACATATGTCACCCAATATAAGTATATATATAAAATTTAGGGACATTTAGATTATAGGGCCTATATAAGATAATTTTTAAATTATAACCTAAATAGGTTTCAAAATCTTATTTAAGTCCCTAATTTAATATTCACCTCCACGTCATATTATAAGATACCTCTATTACCTACCATATTTACAAACTTTGCCATTTAAATTGCCAACCTATTCTATAATTAAGGCTTAAATATATTCCGTTAATAAACCATTCATCAATAAGATAAATCCAACTAAGGTAAATTATACTAATTTATACTTGCTGACAAACAAATTAAGTCTATAGTAATTTTAGGTCAGTCACCCTAAGAAGTCGAAGATGGAAAAATCAACTACAAAAATAATAGTTTAAAAAATTAAATAACAACCCTTAATATATATATATATACACACATCACAAAAAAAAACGTATAACAACTCCTTATTGTCTATATATAGGAATTGCATAAGTGTCGGTACATATATGTAGGTACATACGTGCATATAGGTACGGAAGTATTGGTATGGAAGTGCCGGTACATATGTACACATAGGTACATACATACATATAGGTACGAAAGTATTAATACGTTAGCATCGGTATGAAAGTGTCGGTACTTATGTACATATATATAGGTATGAAAGTATTATACATAAACATCAAAAGAAAAAATCAGTAGATTAAATGTACGAGAAAGTAAAAATAAAGGGTAAATTACACCATAGCCCCTCAGGTTTGAGGTCTATTACAACCCCATACAACATCTTTAAAACATTTCACTTTCATACCTCAAGTACTATTTTATTTCAATTTCATACAGCCGTTACATTTTCCATCCATTGAACCGTTAAGTGCTGACGTGGCTGCCACATATATGCCACGTGGCTGCCAAATGTCTGCCACGTGGCAAATAAAAAAAAAATTTTATTTAAAAAACCTAAAATTTCCAACCAAAAAAAAAAATTGGGTAAATTACACCATACTCCCTCAGGTTTGAAGTCTATTACAACTTCATACAACATCTTTAAAACATTTCACTTTCATACATCCAGTACCATTTTATTTCAAAATAACATCTCCGTTAGATTTTCCATCCATTGGTCTGTTAAATGTTGACGTGGCTGCCACATTTGTGCTGATGTGGCTGCCACGTGGCAATTTTTTTAATTAATATTTAAAAAAAACCTGAATCTTCTCCAAAAAAAAAAAAAAAAAAACCCTGAAATCATCTTCCCCGACTCACCCCCTTCTTCCATCCATCATCACCCCCCCCCCCCAAATCCCACTCGAGCCACCCTTTTCTCCCATCCCCCATCACCCACCCCCAAAAATTCCACCCGAAATTAGATGGATCTACTACAAAATGGTACTGGATGTATGAAAGTGAAATGTTTTAAAGATGTTGTATGGAGTTGTAATAGACCTCAAACTTGAGGGGTTATGGTGTAATTTACCCTTTTTTTGTTGAGAAAATTTAGGTTTTTTAAATTTAAAAAAAATAAAAAATTATTTTTATTTGCCACGTGGCAGACATTTGGCAGCCACGTGGCATATATGTGGCGGCCACGTCAGCACTTAACGGTTCAATGGATGGAAAATGTAACGGCTGTATGAAATTGAAATAAAATAGTACTTGAGGTATGAAAGTGAAATGTTTTAAAGATGTTGTATGGGGTTGTAATAGACCTCAAACCTGAGGGGCTATGGTGTAATTTACCCAAAAATAAATCATCAACACTAGAATAAAAAATGATAAAAGTAAATCATGCACTATTAGATGCAAAAGAAGAAGAAATATTAGATGTGGATGGTGGCCCTAGCCCTTTCTTCTTACACGATTGAAGATAATTTTTTGGGTTGGACAAAAAGTTTCATTTTTAAGGAGAATCATTTATGTTAGTAATAAAAATGAAAAGTTATAAATAAAATAAATATAAGACATTATAATTCGCTCAAGGATAATATATGAAGAAAAAAATTACATAAAAGAAATTAACTCTGACATTAAATATAAATGCTGACTTGGACATAAGTTAAAGGATTATAATTAGTTTTTTTAATCTTGGTTAAGGTTTTAGTCTAAAGATAATCTTTTTCAAGGATTTATATCTAGTTTCCTATAAAATTTATTAAGATTTTCGACGTGGGATCATTATTCAACAAATTGTACAGTGTTTAATTTGTTTTTCCATGTTTTGAGTTCTAGCTAGGGTTTTCTCTACCTAATTAGCAGTGTAAGATCATCAATAATCAGAACCAGTGCATCGTGATCGATCATTTCAAATTTTCAATGCCTAAAGAATAATGCATGTTCCAACTGATATTTATCTTTTGAATCATATGATTACACATATGCCTACATGCAGGTATGCTTACTTTGTATTAATTGTATGATATGTCCTGAATATATATGGAATAACAATACTGGATTTTGCTAATTAATCTGCAGAAGCTACTACCGATGCACGTATCAAGGGTGCAACGTTAAAAAACAAGTCCAACGCCTAAACAAGGACGAAGGCATCGTGGTGACCACTTACGAAGGAATGCACACCCATCCCATCGACAAGCCTTCTGATAATTTTGAACATATCTTGAGTCAGATGCAAATTTACGCCCCCTACTGAAATTATAATTAAGTATTCATTAATTCAGTTTATATAGTTTACTTATATATATTAATAGAAATATCCAACTAATGTGCTTGCTGTCTTTTGTAAAAGAAATTGTAATCAATATTATTATGGAGTTTTGTGCTATATATCTTAATTTACTAGGCGGTGGCCAGGGGATTTATTGACTGGTTTTGCTACGCTAATTTATCAAGTGCATGCGGGCTTATATTGATTATATTATTATTCTTTTTAGAGCCGTTCTGTTAATTCAATTAGTTAGGGAAGACGACCAATGTCTTCTCTTTAGTTCAGTTTTATCGTTTTTCATTTCTTCCCAATCACAAATTCAAGAATATTTCAATTAGTTTGGTAAAATTCTGTTCAATCTGATCTCAGTAGCTAGGTTTCATTTTCAATTAGGGTCCATGCCTTGATGTCCCTAGAGCATCTGCCTCACCCGCTAATTTGTGCTATTGATTGTGTTAGATTCAAGGCAATTAATTAATTCGGAATGATCTGTGGATGTTGTATGTTAACGGAGTCATATATTTACATGGTATCAAAACATTTCTATATAGATTGATTATAAACTATATTATTCTTGGGTTTGTAGTTAAAATAAGGGCCAACTACATTTCACCCTCTTTACGTTTGGGTGATTTTCAAAATGGGTCACGAGATTCCAATTTTCTCATATTACTTCCCAAGGTTATGAAATTATGGCAATTTACATCTATTGTCTGTGGAATTATTTGAATTTTTGTTAAATTGATTACATGGTGAGTATGAAACTCGTAACTGGTTGATATGTAAGCCATTTACACCATATTGACAAAAAAATCATCAATTTAATGAATAACTAGACATTCAAATATGCAAAAATTGTATATTGATATAATTTTAAAATCTTAGGGGACAAGGTGAGAAAATTAAAACCTCAGCCATTTTGAAAATCACCTCAAACCTTAAGGTGTAAATTATGATTAGCCCTTGATTTAATTAAGAGAATTTACCTTAATATTCAAAATCTTATGTTCGATTTCCTCTTCTCACACTATTATTTGTATCAAAATAAAGAAAGAAAAAACCTACAAGATTCTTTTAAAAAAAAGAGTGTTTTATTCACACCCCACATCTACTTTTCAATTAACCTTACAAACTTTTCCATACTACTCTCACACTTCAAATTTTCTACATACGTCTACGTACACCCCACATCAACTTCCTATTCCATACATATTTGATCATTAACCTATGCGTTTCAATTCTTAACTGCACATTTTTGAAGCAAATGTTGGCATCTTGTTCATGATCTGCCAAACATGAATACAGATTTCCAGTTGCTCACACATCAGGGCAGGGCATCAGGTCTAACCATCTAGAAGCTAAACATTTTTGATACACTAAATATCCAAGAGTCAATTATTAATCATCTCTTCTATCAAGGCAATCGCAAATAAACCTTCCCACTCCATCACCTCAATATAAGCTTCCTCAGGATCTCCATAGTGAGAGGTTTCCTCCTAAGTGAGCTTGGTTTTCCAGTTTCCGTCTACTTCGTAGCTGCTGACCCTAGCTCTGGCCAAGGTCCGTGGCAGTCCTCTTTTCCTTCTCTTTTATGTTTCCTTTGCTTTGTTTCTTTTCAGCTTGTTTTTTCCACTGTCTATAAGCCTGATCGTTCCTATCATCGACCATATCTTGCCTTTAATTTCACTGGTCTCAGCTATCCTCTCCGATCTCTCTTTCCACTCCCTCTCTCTAATGCCTCTAGTTTCCCTTCATCACCACGCTTTTTTCCATTTACTTTTCCCTCCACCTCCTTAATTTCCAACATTACACATCCTACCCTATCCAATTGGCTCACTCTTCCATGGATCTTGCACTCTGGATCGACTTCCACTAATCAACACCGCAAATGTGAATCTTCGAGATTCCGCTTTAGGAGGAAGATGTGTTGTGAAATTCTATCCCCATATTTCACTATTTAAGATTACGTATTTCGTATCCTTAGTGTTGACGCATTTGTATTTACGGCGTATAAATTTTTTGATAAGTAAATGGACAAAATCACCCTTAATGAATTAAACAGAATTCTTCATGGATGTATTTAATCCTTTCACATATTTGGATAGTACTAGTCGATACGAACGCGTGAGTGCAAACGAAATGTAATTTGGAGTTATAACAAAAGAATTATAAACGAACAAAGATAGAGACAAAATGGTCATTTAATTCTTTATTTGGAATGCTCCAAATTTGTTGGAGCTTTGATCAGGAGCCACGTGTGTGGCTGTGATGGAAGGGAAATGAGAGAAAATGAGGGTAATGGACCAATGAGAGGGGAAGAAAGGAGGGAAGGGAGAGAAGAGAGAATGAGGGGAACTCAGACACATTTTGAGCCTCAACCCGACCCAGTGATTCCTATTGTTCCAACGCCTGTCACGGCGGTTTTCCAGAAAGTTGAAGTGTCACACCCGCCCCTCGATTATATTGAAATTTTAGAAATTTATCCCCAAACCCTTTTTCAATTATTCGTTTTAATCCCGAAGATTTTGCAAATGTTCATTTTAGTCCCTAAACCTTATCCTCCTTTTCCTTTTAATTTTTTTTATTGTTTTGTTCCGGGTTTTGGTGAGCCAAGGGGCCCCCCTGTTTTTGTTCCCCCCTTTCCCGTATTTTCCTCTCCCATCTCTTTCTTTCTGGAACTCTCTGTACTCTCTCTCCCTCTCTTCACTCTCTCTGCACCTTCTCCCTCTCGAATTCTCTGTCTCTCTCGTTTGCACCGAGACCCACGCTCGCAAGCATGCCAGCGCACCACCAGCATCATCACCATCACCCTTGTGCTCTCAAAAACGAAGAACGAACACCCAAAACCCAGGCTCCGACGACTCCGGCGACTTTCGAGCAAATTTCCGGCCAAACCACGGCGAGTTGGCCGACATGCGAGGTATCAATCTCTTCGTCTTGTCGAGTACTATAACTTTCCTTTTTGTTTCACCCAATTTCGTTGAGTATTGAAGAAGTTATACTCATTTGAATCTTACCCAGTTTCCGGCGAGTCCGACAGCTTTCGAGGCGATTTCCGACCAAACCACGGCGAGTTAAACGTCGTACGAGGTACCATTCTCTTTGTCTCTTCGAGAACTACAACTTTCGTTTTTGTTTTACTTGATTTCATCGAGTATTGGTAAAGTTATGGACGTTTGAAGATGGTATGGTATTCCGGCCGAATTTCCGGCCTTCTTCTCCGTTCAACCCAGGCCTTCGGGCCATTTCAGAAACCCACGGGCCTTAGGCCCGTTTCAAACCCCAGCCCAATTTTATATTTCATTTTCTGTTTTTTTAGTTTAATGTTAAGGCCTTGGGCCTTTGTTTATTTAGGGTCTTTGGCCCGTGACTGTTGAAACCCAAAACCCTATGGGCTAAACCTTGGAACCCAAACCCGGATCCAACCCAACCCAGTTGACCCGCGGACCCTGACCCATTTGACCTTGACCCGACCCGGTGGACTGACCCGTTGACTTGGTCAACTGTCAACGTTGACTTTGACCGGTCAACGATCAACGTTGACTTTTCGGTTGACTTTTTCGAATTTCGTCCGAGACCCCTCCTAGGCTAATTTCGACGTCCTGGACCCGTTTTTGAAGTCCGTTTTTCCAAATTAAATCGTTAGAATGGAGTTTGACTATATTGAACCCTTTATGTGCTAGGTGCATATATTGTGACTTTACAAGATTCGCTAGCAGCGCAGCGTGGGATAGCTAAGTACTGTGAGTGGACCACCTTCTAAAAATAAATACATGATTTATGATATGACATGAAGATTTACATATATATATATATATATAGCATGCCTTGGAAATTATGAATTGTGAACAGGAAGCATATTTGATAACTGTGATTTGAATGTTCTTGAGATATAGAATGATGTTATTGAACTGTTTTCTGATATAACCCACATTCTGGTAGACTATCCGATCTGATCAATGGCGATAGGATGCTAAGAATGTGTTTTGAATGATTTTAGAACACCTCTTCCTAGTACGAGGGAGCTTGGATGAACGCTTGCTACGAAGTTGTATTTTAGAAATATGTTTTGTACAAATTAGTGAACACCATGCCGCCGGGGGCGAGGTTTGTAGTTGGCAAAGGCCTGGAGAAATAATCCCTAGCGGAAGGCTGAGGGACCACGGAGTCTGGCATAGGGCCGGGAGGGAGGTATTTTATCTCATGGTGATGGCCATAGAGATTCAGGTGCAGGCAATGGGCTGGAAGTATTACTAATTCGGTGTACTCACTAGTGCTTCCTGGATTTGTATTGAATGAGATTTATGAGATGGATACCACGATGGTCTGATGACTTATTGAGACGAGAATCTGAATTATGAGTTTATTCGAAACATTGGAATTATTGGATTAATGATTTTATTGGCATGCTAATGGTTTGGAAAACCTATTACGTAGTATATGAGCATATTTTTGGTTTTCACACTGGTGGGGGAATTATTATGTTCCGAACGTTTTCATATTATATATGTATATAACTCTGGTCCACTCACCCTTGTTTTGCGCCCCCATTCAGGTATTAGAAACGAGGCATTACTATCCCGGCATCAAGGCACTTCCGCATCGGCGCCATCGAGTCCTCTCGAAGTAGGATCTACCCCTGTATTCATTTAAATTTATCCAAATTCTTTTAGTGATTAGGTTTAGCTGTATGCTCTAAACACGTTCCTGAATTGTTAACTCATTGATTTTTAAATTATAATAACCCGTATTTACTTCTAAATTGTAGTCCTTGTATCAATTAATGGCTTTCGTCACCCTTGGGTGTCGGCCAGCACATGCTTATCCTGGTATTCGGGGAATATCAGGGTCGGGGCGTGTCATGAAGCTTGTCACCACTTGGAAAATATTCCTCATACCTCACTTTGCCTTTTCCACCCAAAGACCAACGAGAATTGACTTTAATTTGGTGATATTGCACCGAAGGGTATATGGGTGCACGGTGACGAAATTCGCCATTTCTAAAAGGTTTTCCATCGAGAACCACCACCAAAATACTCATATTGAGCTAAAGAACAAAGCCCAAACAAGTTTTGGGGCGTCATAGTTCATTTTGAGGTCGAATTGAGAACATCTATTTCAAGGGTTTCCGACAGATCGAGGCGGTTTTCAAGTGTTTTCCGACCGAATTGGACTTCGACCTAGGTATGAAAATTGTTCCTGCCATTGAGAACTACATTCTTGTAAAATTTGGTAATTTTTAGAGTTGGTCAGAAAATTAGGTTTCCGTTCGCCGGAAATCGCCACCAGTGGCGGCGCGTGGCCAATGGGCCGACGATGTCTTTCTAAGTTTAATTAGATGTCCTGATTTCATATTGGATATTTGTATGATGTGAATTGATTATTTGAACCTAGTTTCATCATGGTACATCACTTGATTATTATATACATCGACGATCAGACCGTTGGATCATCACCAAAATTTAATGCGTTATAGAACATAATATTTGAGGATATTAGGAACTAACGGATCGGGAATATGAAGTATGAATCTTCTTAAATTGGATTTCGAAGTTTATAAAACTAATTGTTTACCGCCACTTGAATTGATGATTGGCGGAGATCCGACCGTCGGATTGTGATGAGATTTGAGTATGTTGTTCTATGAGCTTAATGAGACTCTTGGGAAGTTATGGATCTAAAATATTATGTGTGGATCTTCAGGATCAAATTACATAGGGTTGTGGGCCCTATCATTGACCGATGGTTAATTTTGGTCAACATGTCTCGAAACGTTCTAAATACTAAAATTAGTACTACGGGACACTAAGTGAAGTCTAATAGGCCTACATTGGTTTGAGAGTGACTTGAATATATGTGATATGGTTATTATTTTGATTTCTTACATTAATATCATTTGTGAATATGAATTGGTTTTATAAATATGATTTCTATTTAAATGTAATTATATATATATATATATATATATAGCCATTGACCTATGTTTATTAAACGTGATTTGACTTATGTACTGATGATATTTGTGAAATGTGATTGATGTGCATATTTGAAATGTGGTTTGATTTGCATGATTGGTATGATGTGATGAAATGTGAGGGCTAGTAGTGAACCATTAACCTATTGTCATGGGTTTTTTTTTGCTTCGGAGCTTGTTTTATATCCCGTTTCATTGTTTCATTTCTCGCTTTGTTGACCCGTTCTAAATTTAGTACTTGTGCTTTGTTTGATTTTGTTGAGCCTTTGTAAATTGAGCACTTGGTTCATGTTTTGTTTCTTCGAGCCGTTGATATGTTCTTTGGCCTTCTGCTCGGTTTCGTTGAGTGGTCTGAAACTGGATATCCGTTGGGGTTTTGTTGAGTAGTCTAGTTCCCTACTTTGTATGGATTCCATTGAGTGGTCCGGAATCCCTCGTGATCTGCGATTCCGTTGAGTGGTCCGAAATCGTATCCATTCGAATTCTGTTGAAACTTTCAGAATCAATTCTACTCCACGATTTCGTTGAGTGGTTTGGAATCGTATCTTGTTTTGGATTCCGTTGAGTGGTCTGGAATTCCCTTTGGTGTCTTGGTTCCGTTAAGTGGTCCAAAATCGCATCATTTGACTTGCTGGTTCCTTATATTTGATTTGAGCTTCAAAGATGTTGGCTTCGGTCGAACTGTCCCTCTAGGCTTGCATTTTGGTGTTTTGTATGTGGTATTGATTGATGATTATAGAATGGTGTTGGAAAACATATGTGTGTGCATAGCAAAATGACAATTGTTGTTTGGCTTTATGGTTGATGTGTAGTGTGGTACTCTATATTTTCTGCTAGAAGTATTTTACGAAAAGTTTAAAGTTTGACAAATGGTGAACTACGAATGGCTTGATCCCTATTGAGGATACATAGGCAGTCTAACGAGGAGGCTAGATGCAGCCATAAAGTATACAAAAATTATTACGAAATCCAAATTTGGAGTTGTGCTTTGTACATATCCCGGAGGCGGGGTATGTTAGATATACGGATACTTGGCGAGGTCACGTGTCGATCCTAGACGTATGTCGGGATCAGGGCATGACATGTGTATAGTGTCGGGTTTCATCGATGGTTCTTGCCTCTGCTTGGACTTGTTGCCTTTGTTGCTCGTGGTCTGTTTCCTGCGAGCTTCCTTCGATTCGTGGTGCCAATCTTTGTTGTGCTCTTTGGAGGTTGTTGAAGTCTTCTTTTCATCCACTTATGGGGCTATGATCGACTTGAATTCTAGTGGCTGTTGGAAGCTTGGTATGCAACGTTCTGGCGGCGGCGGCGGCGGATGTAGGCAGTTTAGGTTTTTTCTTTGTTGCACTCAAAATTCTGTTTTGGGTTTTTTTTTCTTTTCCCGTTTGTTTTTGGGGTCTATTTTCTTGTATGTAACTGGGCCTCATCTTGTGTAATTTTGTTGTGTTGTTAATGAAGTTTCTTTGACAAAAAAAAAAACTTCCTCAGGAAGTTACCATGGCCCACATTTACTGCATTGTTTATGTAAACTGATGGTTGCATAATAACACTGAAAACGAAAAACCATGAGAACTCATTAACCAAAACCAGAAGGCACATCAGGGTCTTCATCACTACCATCACGTGCCTTTTATATAATTAACCAAGAATTCTTTACAAAGTTACAAAGAAATCATAAAGAGACAACAATAAAACTCAATGATTCAAGCAAATTTCTCGTCTCCTATCTACTTAATTTGACCTCATCTTACCTACCCTCTTGGATTTCTTAGGTCATATACCTACTTCAAACGCACATATCAAATGATATGCATGAATGCAATGTTGAACACCTTCTATATTTCTGTTAATCCGTATAATACGGTAGCGGTGATGTGGTATACTCAATTATACGAACTAACTCCCTTCACAAAACATTCAAGGCCTATGTTTTGTTAGTTTTTTTGCCTAACTCTTTGTCGCCAATTTTGAATTACCCAATAAAGACTATGTGCACTTTGAACTGACTTGAGACTTGATACCTACAAAGAATTGAACTCAACTACACAAAAGATCCTAACACAACTCCCAAAATTTCTTTCCCAACAACTTAACTCATTCTTTCACCATGAGTATTTCACAAAATCAAGCATAACTAGCTCATTCATCATCCAACTCAATTTATTTCTCCAAATAATTCATAAGTTTACATATTAATACTACAGATTTGCCTTTGGCCGTTATGGCTAGGTATGGGGCGTGGTCACTTTTATGATCTAAATATAGGCTTTTTAGCCAAAATGGTGTCTGAGATTTTCATAACTCCTCATTTTGTTCACTAAGATTTGAAATAGATAGAATTGGTCCTTGAGTTTGTCCACAATCAATCATTTTGGTCATTTGTGAAAAAACTCCATAAAATAAGAATAAAATGATAAAAATAGCCTTTATTTTGGTCAAATTATTTTGGCCTATTATTTATTAAATTGAGTGTAATTTTGTCATTTTGGTCCTTACTTAACATAATTTTTCACCTAAGGACCAAAATGACTGATGGTAGACAATCTCAGGGACCACGTCTATTGATTTCAAATATTAGGGACCAAATTGAGGAATTGTATAAATCTCATGGATCATTTTAGCTAAAAATCCCTAAATATATACGTATATTTACTTGAATTATAGTTTTTAACAAGAGTAAGAAAATTTTACTCATACAAAAAAAAAAAAAACAATTACACCTAATTAGGGGGACATAAACCTTGCCCTTCTTGAAAAAGAGAGGGGACATAAACTTTACCCCTCTTAAAAATGAAAATACAAGAAGAAAAAAAAGGGAATAAGGGACATGGGACCAAACTCCTCTAAAATAAAACCTTAAAGGTAAGACCATGCAAGATAAGCTGCAAAACAAAAAGAAAAATCCAAAAGGATTAGGCAAAAAGAAAATCATACATCAAGGGAGAGAAATATTTAGGCTGACATGTTGAAGAAATCTAAATTCAGAAAAAGAAGACCTTCGGAGAAGTGTCATGCCAAACAAGTAAAGGCAAGAGAAGCCCTAAATTAGCTAATTTGTTAGCAACTGCATTCTCTTCTCAAAATGTGTGATAGCAATGGAAAACCATGTGTTACAACCAGTGTAACAACCCCTCCCGAATTTTACGGATCAAAAAGGGTATTTTTGTATTTTCACTTTGGTTGGGTTTCTTTTGTTTAAAATAATAGTTTTTGGGTCTTAATTTGTGAGCCCAATGGGCCCACCCCCTGGTTTGTTCCCCCGGTTCCCTTTCCTTTTCTTTCTTTTCTGATTTTTATAACTCTCCCTTATCTTTCCCTTTCGACTCTCTGTAACCCTCTCATTCATCCTTCCCCGAACGAACACACACACACACATACACTCAGGCAGCCATCGCCATGATCACACCATCACCATCACCATCACTCGAACTCTCCCTTCTATCCCTCACTTATTTGGTCTCTCTCTCTCTCTTTAGCACTGTGCACAGTCACTGTGCAAGTAACTTCTAACGAAGGTAAGTCAAACCACTCTTCCATCTTTCTCCTTAGTAATCTAGAAGACTTAGTGGTTAATAAAAAGTGGTTTTTGGTGAAGGTTTAGACGTGAAGACAACTCGGGGAGTTTTCCCCAGTTTTCCGACGAGCACCGTCCCTTTTGAGACAATTTCTCGCCAAACCACGACGAGTTGGCCGGCGTGCAAGGTATCAATCTCTTCATTTCATTGAGTACTACAACTTTTCTTTTTGAAACACCCAATTTTGTTGAGTATTGAAGAAGTTATACTCATTTGAATCTTACCCAGTTTCTAGCGACCTCCGCAGCTTTTGAGGAATTTTTTTCAGCCAAACCACGGTGAGTTAGACCTCGTGCAAGGTACCATTCTCTTCGTTTCTTCGAGAATTATGACTTTCATTTTTTAATCACTTGATTTCGTTGAGTAACGAAGAAGTTATGAACGTTTAAAGTTTGTGTAGTTTTCCGGCCGAAATCCGGCTTTCTCCCTCATTTGGGTCTGGCGACCCACCTAACAAACCGGTGGCCTTTTAAGGCCCAATCCTAAAACACTATAAACCCAACCCTTTAATCCTCATGACCCAAGCCTTGAGCTTAAAACCTTTCGGTCCAAACCCCTTAAAACCTAAACCATTTCTTTTAAACCCATTTAAAGCCCAAGCCCCTTTTTATTTTTGTTTTGTTTTAATTTATTTCTTAAAAGCCTTTGGGCCTTACCAGTGAAGGCCCTAAACCCAAATCTAATTTCCTATTTTAAATTTTGAGGGCCTTTGGGCCGTGTGTTGTTGTGGGCCTTGAGCCCAAGTTCTAAAATTCATATCCATAAAGCCCTAACCTATTTACCTAACCATTAAACCTAGCCCAAGTCCTTATAAAAATCCTCAATCTTTCAAACCCTAAACCCTAACCGGTCCAAACCCTTTATGTGGAATATTCTATTAGAGAATATTCTCTGGAATATTCTATTGACATTTACGAAATTTATCCGAGACCCTTTTTAGGGTAATTTGACATTCTGAATCCGTTTCTTATGTCTATTTTTCTCAAATTCAATTGTTATAATAGAGTTTTATTAATTGGACACTTTATGTGCTTAGGGGCAATTATTGTGGCATTTCTATCTTCGCTAGTCTGAGCAGCTTTCGACAGCGAATTACTGTGAGTGGACCCCTTCTAAAAATGCATGTTTTATTAGTAGAATTGCATACATGAAAGACATGATTTAATGATTACGTTTTGTGAAACGTTTTATGAGATAAGCAAAAGAAAAGAAAGATATACAGTTTCTGTGAGTGGACCCCTTCAAAATTTAGTTTCTAAATTTGGCATTGTTGTGCTTTGAAAAAAAACTGCTTATACTGTGCTATGAGAATAAGCAGCCGTGAAATAAAGCAGCAGAGTGTTTGGTAAACTTTTTTGTAAAAGTACTTTTGGAAAGAAAGAAAAAAGTAGTATAATAGTGTTTGGTAAACTTTTATATAAAACAGTTGTGATTGTGTGAAATGACCAAAAATGGTATAATAATAATAATATATTATTATTATTATTATTATTTTACTAAGTCAAGGGTATCCCAAAGGCTTCCTAGGCCCAAGGACTAATCCCTCTGGCGTGATATTTTATTTAAATTACTATTTTTATGTGAGGATTTTGTGTGGCCATGAAATTCCTAATCCAAAACCCTAAAAAATCAAGAACCTTCCTCACTGCCACCACCTCCTCCTCCTCCATCTCCACCCCTCTTCACTACTCTCATCTCTCCTACCCTCTCTCCCACCCCCTCGTTCGATTGCCGTCTCAGATTTCCAAGACCTTCCTCTCTCCGTTTTCCAATTGGATTGTTCCTTTTCACGGACCACTCTTCCTCTCTTTCCCTCCATGGAAGCTCTCGCAGTCCTCCACTTCCCTTTACATCGACGGAAACGGCGTCATTCTCTGAAAGATCAAAGCTTCATTGAACTTGAACCTGCTAAGGAGGAGACCAAGCTTCTCGCTCCCATTGGAAGTTGGGTCACTGTCGCTGGCTCCGACGGTCGTGGATCACCATGTCAGGTTGAAAGAGGGCACTAACGATTTCGTCAATTTGCCCAATTTGATATCCATAAGTTGGTTTATTTCAAGTCCTTTCCTTGGATGGTAACAATTACTAATTTGATTTTTCGGGAACAAATTTATTTATCTTTTGAAGTTTGAGAATTTGGAACTAGTATGCAGGATGATTCGATCTTCAAACCCATCAAGAAGGAGAAACGGAGGAGGATTTTTTTTGAGATTGTGAAAGTTTCATTAAATTCGATTGTTCACCCACCTCTTGAGAAAAAAATGTTAGTTTTGAGAAGCAACATTTTGCCACTTTTCAGCTTAAAATAATAATGACTTTGAAAATAAGCAGAGTTACCAAACACAAACTTTACTCCAACTTTTTTTCATCCTTGCTTTTTTTTAAGCACCTTGCTGCTAAACCAAAGCTAAATCTCTGTAGCATTACCCAATGAAAAAATAATGCTAAACCGCGAACTAATGAATTGACCTACCACCAAACCACGAATATGAAAATAGGAATGAGTGAATGAAGAATGAGTCCCACTCGTACGAATAATCTAATACTACTAGTGGTGCGCCCCATTCATTAAAATTGAATTAAAGATATGGGCGTGGGCACAGTGGGCAGTGACTTTTAAAAAATTTATTATTATTATTATAAAGGAGATGGGGCGTTAGAAATTATTATTATTGCTAGCTTATTGTGAGACATCTACTTCTTTAATATAAATAATATTGTTTGCTCATAAAAAATTAAGAAAAAAAAATTTTCAAACCCGAACGCATGAATTGAAATCCACCACTATATCTACTAAGATATGACAGTAGCTTTCATCACTATTAATTATTTTAATTAGGGTAGTGTTATCCACACATTTATTTTTATTTCTCATACATCTCTCTCAATTTTCGATGTTGTTATTCACACATCAATTTTTATTTTTTACGCAATTTTCTCAATTTTCAACTGTCGAATCAAATGAATTGAAAAATATCAATAGCTAAAATTTAACAAGGTGTTTGAATAACACCAAACACTATCCTTTAATTTAGTTTTGAAGTAGCCGTTCTTATCTTGATGAATTGTATAATCTAATTCTTAAGCCGACATTAAGATTTCTTATACCATTTTTGGGATTCATATGGATCATAAGTGGAATGAAATGGAGCCTTGTCATACTCATGGTAGATGCTGAATTTTTTATGATTATAATCCAAACACTATCCTTTAATTTAGTGTTTAATTAGTCGTTCTTATCTTGATGAATTGTATGACCTAATTCATAAGCCGACATTAAGATTTCTTATATACCATTTTTGGGATTCATATGGATCATAAGTGGAATGAAATGGAGCCTGGTCATGCTCATGGTAGATGCTGAATTTGTTATGATTATAATATGGATGCTAATATTTATGGGTTTGCTAGGCCACTACTTATCACCCTCGATATCGACCTAGTTTTCATTTACTAGTATTACGTGTATAAAATTTTAGCACAAAAGATTTCGATTCTAATTTTTAGAGAATCACATATTTATATGTTTAAAAATGTCAATTACTCACAAAACTGGCAACACTATGATACACTCTAATACAAGAGTTGGGCTTCCACTATCTGGCGTTCTTTTATCCCACCTCGCTACTCTATTCTAGTTTGGAAGATTCTTTTCAATAAGCTTCCAACGGAAGACCATCTTCAACGACGGGGCATCCCGCTGGCTCCAATATGCCAACTTTGTTACAAGAATTCTGAATCTATTGACCACTTATTTTATAGTTGTGACTTTGCACAACGTGCTTGGCGTTGGCTAGCTACCCAATTTGGCACTATTATTCCACCTACGGGCTCCCTCTCTGATTTATGGCTTGCTTTTGTGTCAAAGCGGGTTTTTCCACAATTTCGCAATGTCTGGCTAGCTTCAGGGTTTTTCTTACTAATGGCTATTTGGAAGATGCGTAATAAAGTGAAGTTTGAAAGCAAACCCCCTTCCTTCTCACGTCTTTGCCGTTCCACCTCAGCCTGGATTAGGCATGTTGGAGCTTTCACCCCTGGTCATGTACGAGGCATTTTGGATAGGCAACTTTTAGTCTCTCTTGGAATCTCGGCTAAGTCTTGTAAAGCTCCTTCTATTGTCCCTGTTCTTTGGCATCCCCCTCATTTTTCTTGGGTCAAAATGAATACTAATGGCCTTGCTAAAGGTAATTCGGGTCCTGCGGCTTGTGGCGGGGTTTTCCTCGATTTTGCGGGTTACTTCCTTGGTGGTTTCTCCCTAAACTTGGGCCATCGTACTTCTTTCTATGCGGAGCTCCATGCTGTCATCCTTGCTATCGAATTGACTCATGCGCGGGGTTGGCAAAACTTATGGCTTGAAAGTGACTCTTCTAGTATAATATCCTGTTTTGCTTCTAGATCTTTCTCTCCCCCTTGGCCACTCCAGACACGCTGGAACAATTGTATTCTCCATTTGCAGAACATGGTTTTCTGTTGCTCTCATACATTTCGAGAAGGGAATGATGTTGCTGACAAACTAGCCAATTTAGGGCTTCTCTCCCCTTCACTTGTTTGGCACTCCGCTCCCCCTATAGAGATCCTCCTTCTTCTGCACTCAGATTTCTTGGGCATGCCTGCCTACAAGTTTGTCTCCCCTTCTTGATGTGTGATTTCCTTTTTTACCTAACCTTTTTTGTTTTGCAGCTTGTCCTGTGGGTTCTTACCTTTGAAGGTTTATCGAAGGGTTTGGGCTTATGTCCACACAATCTTTGCCTTGTATTTTGTTTTTCAAGAGAGGTACGATCTATGTCCCCCCTTCTTTTTCATGTATTTCCTTTCTCAAACGGGGTATGGTGTATGTCCCCCCGTCTTTGTATTTTGTTTTTCTTGTTCTACGAGGGGTAAGGTTTATGTCCTCCCTGTCTAGGTGTAACTTCTTCTTTCTTATCAATATATTTACCTCGTGCCGCCGAGGTTTCCCAAAAAAAAAAAAAACAAAGACACACCGTCATCTATCAATAATTTCGCACTCGTATACTAATATGTGAAATAATATGTTATGTGACAAATATTTGTACACCAAATTTTCTCGTTTCGAGAAGGGGATTTCTCATTAATAATGCTAGGTAGATTAATTTTTTAGCCTAAATTTGTAAATTATGTAATGTGTCATAAATAAAAAATAAATACGTTAATCAATACTTAAATAATAATATAATCATTAATAACTAAATCATATAATTTATCAAATATAATTTAAATAGACGATGTTCGTAATATTACTATTCACATCAGCAAAAGTTTAATATTCTCCATGTTGATCATTACAAAATGTGCAACTGGATTGAAAAGTAACAAGATATATACCTGTCTCTTTCGGTACCAGTCCTTTCCCTTTAATTATCGGAGGAAAATTGTCTGTCTCCCGCTTCTCATTCTCTTCTATCATTTTCTATTTGGTCGATCATGATTAAACGAAGTCAACATTTTATATTTTTATTATTTTTTGTCTTATTATTTCTATAAAAAAATCAATATAAAATATTGACGTGAGTTAATCGTAACTGCTCAAATAAAAAAAAGTTAGAAAGATGATGAGAAGTCAGAAGGCGGACAATTCTCATCCTTAATTATCTTCAATATCATAAATTTTTTGGTATTTAAATTATTATTTATTTTGTACTCCTAAATAAATTTTAAAAAAAAGAATTTTAACGAAACACTCATGCAACTGGTCACTTTTAACGTTAAAGATATTTTTACTCACTCCTGATACTATTCACTAACAACACATTTTTATTATTTTATTTAAAATTCAAAATTTTCAAACAATTTTAATTAGTTTTTTTTTATAAAGAAAAAAAAAAGCTTCAAACTGGGCAAATAAACTAGGGACAAACAGAATAATAGAAGTAAGAACAAGCCGAAACCTCTCGGCCTCAGGTGGTCCTCACTTGATTGATCTGCTCTCTTTCTAGCGTTTAAACAAAATCAATTTACCAACTATGTGGAAATCTATGTATTTATATTCCCTCTGAGTCTCTTAGTGGAGGGGATTAAACTTATATATTTCCAACTTGGGTTTTTCACTTTGCAATGAATCATTTGACCTTCCTTGTTTTAGTGGGAACAGAATTATCATAGTTCATAGTGCTCATTATCCTCAAAACTCAACCCAGTTTCTAAGGAATTAAATTCCTCTGTTTTTCATTTCCAGCAGATCCGAGTTATCCTTACACCGAGCAGCAATGGAGTACTGGGACTTCGAGGACAGCGACCTTGCTGCTCTGGTGGGGTCCAGTATCTCACAACCCCAGATGGAGAATCGTCCAGCTGAATCACTAGGATTGGAGGAGGACCCAATGAAGCTCTCATCGTCCGGAAGGCTTAGTGGTAGTAACAATGGAAGTGATCAACTGAAATTTCTATGCCTGGTCGACGGTTGCAGGGCGGACCTCAGCCGTTGTCGGGAATATCATCGGCGGCACAGAGTCTGCGAGCTCCACTCCAAGGCCCCTGTTGTCGTCGTCAGGGGTGAACAGAAGCGATTCTGCCAGCAGTGCAGCAGGTGCACAATACACACACACACACACACACATATATGTATGAACAGTTCACCATGCTTAACTAATATACACGCGCGCGCGCGCACATGTGTATATATGAACAGTTCACCATGCTTAATTAATAGTTTTTGGTAAGAATAGTCTAATTGTTTTATTGTAATCCGATAGTAAAAGTAGGTTTTATATTGCTTCTGTAAAGGCTAAAACTTCAGAGTATTTTTGAACAATTGAAAACTTATCGTAGAAATATTTTATAGAAAGGCACTGGAATGTTAATAATAAATTCTACGTGTTTGTAACAAGAGCACTTTTAGCATAAGTGCTTTATACAAAAACAGTTTCAAACAAGTGCTCGTGTACTTGGTTCAAGGCTTAAAGCAACTAACTATCCGATGCATTATCTTTTTAAAATGAATAATTTCCGGTGTTTTCGTTGTCTTATGTATCTTGCCCGGCGAATTTTATGGACAATTGATTAACAAAGAGCTTTTTTTTTTTTTTTTTTTTTAATCAGTTTGAATCACAATATCTAGATATGATTGTAGATTCCATTCTCTGGTGGACTTTGATGAGGTGAAGAGAAGCTGCAGAAAACGTCTCAAGGGACACAACCAGCGCCGGCGGAAACCTAAACCGGAATCCTTCTACTTCAGTTCCCACTTCTTCTTCTCCGCATACAAAGGTATGGGTCTATGCACCAAATCACTTGAATTGTTTAATTATTTAGGACTAAGTAACTATATTTTTGTTGCTGGCTTCAGTCTTGATAGATATTTTCCGAACGGGATTTATTTTGCTAAATTGTGATTAAGTCTTGGTTTAGAACCAAAAATGGAATTGAGACTTGAGACAGTACATTTGTCTTTAAGAGTACTGACACACCGTTCTAATAAAAGAACAGATTATTGGCATCATTGTCACCAACAAAACAAATAGAAATGAATCGATGGATTTATATCAATATCCCCTACGATATCTATCTATTGACAGATGTCCTATATAGAGACACGTCAGATCAAGGGACCCACCATCATCTCACTGGGCCAAGGGGATCCACCCATCACGTGGCAGTACAGTACGGGCCCGCTTTTTGACTCTTATACCATGTAGAATTATCAACCCATCACGTGGCAGTACAGTACAGTACGGGCCCGCATCAGAGAGACCGGCCATACGGCCCACTTCCAACAACACCGATATTGTCTCCAACTTGGTAATTACCGCCTGCACAATCTATCAGGTGTGAGGTTTTGTCACAAAATGTCTCGATATTAGTTGGAGTGGGTTAGGATATTTAAACTATTACTTTTCTTTTTGTATGACCAATGTGGGATTCAATAGCCTTATGTGTAAAATTATCAAAGAGATGGGCCATCGGCCCATTTCAAACAACATCGATATTGTCTCTAACTTGTTAATTACCACCTACGACAGATGTGAGATTTTATCACAGAAGGCTTTGGTGTTAGACGAAGTGGGGTTGTTAAGATATTTAAACACTTTTTCTATGGCCAATGTGAGATATTTCACATCATGGGATTGTTATTTATGCCTCTCTATTTCTTAACATTCAGGTCCCAGGATCCTGCAATTTAGTAATCCACGAGTATGTGCAACAACTAATGTGAGATGTATCAGGCATGTTAAGGACAAAAAAGGGGCGGAATCCATGCGTTCTAACTACCACCACCAGTGGTTGCACGCAACTGACGAACGAAGTCCTCCCAATTCCTTCAACGGCGGAGGAGATAAACAATTTCTTTTCTTGCAAGCAAATGATCCTAAAGCAGCTGCAGGCAACCGAGCAGCCCCCTCAAGCTTTCATGTGCCAGCAGCAGACGTTTCCAGCAACCGTTGCTGCTGCCTCACCAAAAAGCACAAAGAGTTGTGCCCTCTATCTTCTGTCATCTCATCCAACACAAAATTCAGTGAGTGGGCTAAACCACTTGGCTCAGTCCACTGTCACCACTACTCATCCATGCTCACATGATGTGGAGGACAGGCCTGTAAATCCAGAAATGATGTTTCCCATGCGTCCTGATGGATTTTAGGACAACTGAGCGCAAATGCTTATTGGAGTAGCTTGTGTTTTTGGTACTTTACTAGTTTCTCTGATGTTGATTGAATAAATAATCTGGGACTAAACTGTAGAAAACTCCCCAACCATTTGAATGTCTTGAAGTATTTGTGTTTTATGGAAACGAACAATAATGTTTCTTCCATTTGATTTCCAAACTAGGAGATGAAAAGTTTGTTTTATTTGTGCTTGATTATATCAATATATAATCAAATTAAAGTCTGAGGAGTGAGACTGATGATATCAGGAGTTTTAACACCCACCTGTTTTCTACATGACTACCGTGTTTAATTTTAGCATTTGAATTGAATAAATTAGAAGAAAATCAAGTGACATAAATAAATACGACAAAAAAAAAAAAAAAACTGACAGAAATAAACAAGAGTGGCTAGAAGGATGAGAGAGTAGTGCCGAAATTATCTCTAATGACAAACATTCTATTAGAGTTTCCTCTCTTATAATAGAGAACAATATAAGCCCATGGTTGAGGAAGGGATTCAAAGAGTTACCGACACTAAGCTAAGGCATCATCATGAAACTTGGATGAAGTTTGAAGCCAATTGCTCCCAAACAATCCCAACTATAGTAAAATTAATCATTATTTGTTCGAATCGATTCTCAACAATAAAATGTGACTAAATTAAGATGATAGCTAAATTCTAACATGTGTTATCACGTAACGAAAAAGATAAAGAAATGAGATATAACATCGGATACATTCAAGAATTCGTCGTGATATAGAGCTGAGCTCAAATTTTGATAGATTTTGATAGCGGAGCGACTCTAAGTGGCCAATTAGATTGCTTAAAATGTACGTGATTGAATATTTTGCCTCAAAGTTTGACATTAATCAGAAAATCACCATTTTAGACTTTTAGTACTGATTTATGAATATTTTCTGCATGGGTTTTGCTCCTTTCTTCTACAGAAGAAGCCAACATTTCAAAGTTCCAAGCATTCTCTACCCAAAGCCATTATTTCAATATCTTCCTCTCTATCATATATAAAATGATTTGTTGGAATGATGATAATGATGCTGGCATGGCTCAATCAAACAAAAGTTCTTGATGGTTAATTGATCGGGTCATTTAATCTAATTGAGCCGTGCCAATATCATCTTCAATCTCACTGCACTTCATGTATCTCCCCAAAAAAAAACTCATCAACCAATAACTTTGTTAGAAAACACAAACATGTTACACATAATGTGTACACTACACATAGATTGTCCTCCCATCCTGTGCATCTAACTTCTTGTTGTGGCCTTTTCTTCTCTGTGGAACACATTGGGCTTCATCAATTTGCATTACGAAGGGAGAAAGCCACAAAATGGACTCTCCTTTAGTCAGCTAGTGTTGTCTAATATGAGTAATTCGCACACTGGTAAGACCATTGTGGGTCCAGTGAAAACGGAATTATATGAGTTTCATGCTATTGTAAAATGTGTCTTTTGAATAACATCGTCTCGGTCAACACTTAAATCAAGTTTTTCTCGCTTCCATGCTAATATAGAAGAATTTGAGTAAATTAAGATGAGATCCTATCTTGGGGACATGTCACTTTGTCACAGCATTTGGATTGGGATCAGTTGAATTCCTTAACGATTGAGACCCCCAAGAAGTGAAAAAGAAATCTCTGTTGTTATGTTAAGGTAATCAATCTTATGGTTTTAGATTATCTATGTATGGACTTTTTTTCCTACATGCTCATTTTGTAAGGGCTTTTAATTTAATGTTTTTATTCAACGGGCGTGGTTATTGATAAGAACTTATTGAATCCATCAATTGGGCTTATAATAAATTAAAAGTTGCTCCTACTATTTAGTGAGATCAACTACTATAAAAGTATCGTAAATAGTGGATTATCTTGATGGATAGAGATATCTCTTTAACCCGTTACACCTCAAATTCAAAGTCTCTCCTCACCCCTTAGAAAAGCACACGAACACAAAAGTTGTGGAAGGATGCAAAGCGACTACGCCAATTTGGTTCATGAAAATATTATCTCACTTGCCGCATTAAAAAAAATTCAAAATTCAAACCGAGAACATAGTAAGAGTCAAAGGCAGGGAGGGAGAAAGGACTTACATTATTAGATATTCTTTTGGAGAAAAGAAGATAGAAAAACAAAGCAAACATGGAAAATAAACAAGAATTCCAACAAGCACTAATAAACCAACTTGTATATAGAGAGGGAATTAGGAATAGGAGACTTTTCAATCAGGTAGAAATAGAATATCTTATGATTCTTATCCGCGAAATTTAAAAGTTAGAGAAATGTGGAAGCTTTTATCACTTTCTTTCTACTGTCTAGATAGCACATGCTTGAGTAAAGCAAAGCATCCCCAATTTGCAAGTATCCTTAGCCGTAGCTTGATCCATCATCCTAAAGTATATATCATCAGATCATATTCTCCTCTCTCTCTCTTTCATTAACCTCCAAAATACAACTACATAGATTTGGTATATCTCTTTGTACGTATATGATAAATAGTACATGATCTCATATATATATAGACACACACACACACACACACACACACTACAACGTTAACATCTTTATTCCGGTTTGCTACAGTAGAACGAGATTCTTGTTAAGAAATGGCTTGTGTTTATATAATTCGTAATTACTTCATGCTGATCAGTATTATTAAGATCTCATATATATATATGATGAAAGTGGATCGATCGAGATTGCTATGTACTTTGAAAAAAGACACCGTTCTTATCTCACCAAATATATGCCGCCTGCAAGTTTGCCAGTTCAGGGCTTCTTTGTTTTTTTTCTTCTAGAAATTATGCTTGTCTAAGTCTCTAGCACCACATGCCTCGTCCAACGACCCAAGTACACAAACAAGAAGCATGAGGTATTGTATAGTACCTGCTAGCTACCAGTGTACCACCATATGCATATATTCTCTCTGTAAATTTGTAAAAGATAGACGATCACGATCACGATCAGTTGCATGATATTTTTCCATGGTCAGTTACTTGAAAATTGATCTGCAACACATGCACGACCGATCGTTATTCTTTCAAGCACTTTATCTCTTTTTGGAGATGTATGTATAATCTATTTGGTTATCTTCATGGATCAAGCAACAAAAAGTTGATTAAAAATCACTTTTTAAAACTTGGGGAATCATGATCAGGATATGCAAATTAATCAGTTAATACATCACGAAAACATGTCCTTAATTGTAACGTAGACTAATAGTAATAGTTTAGCTAGTGGGAGAAGCATAAAATTCTTGCTTAATTCTGTAAAATGGCACATTTATCTGTAGTATGATAAGTGGCCTTTCTCTATAAGTTCTTAATTAATTAGTTTCCAAGTGATTCTATTCTCTTTATATATTCTAACGCTTACTTAGTTTATTTGTCACTGGCAACTAATTATTAGTTTGAGTAAATGACAAAAAACTACCTCAACTATTGGTGTCACGACACTTTCATACCTGATCTTTTAAAAGTGACAATGTCATACCTCATCTTACGAATTTGTGACAATGTCATACCTTCCGTTACTTGGCCGTGAATTTTTTCAGTTAAATGCTGACGTGGCTTGATTCGGGACCCACTTTTTATTAAAAAATTAGTAAATTATTATTAAAAACTAAATTTTTTTTAATAATATTTTTAAAAATATTAAAATAATAAAAATATTTTTAAAAATACCTCCTCTCTCTCTCTCTCTCTCTCTCTCTCTTCCCATCTTCCTGCAGAAAGAAGAAGAAAAAGGAAGAAGAGGAAGAAGAAGAAGAAAGGAAAAAAAAAAAACCCAAATCTGGGTTGGTCCGTGCGGACAGAGAAGAAGAGGGAAGAAGGAGGAGGAGGAAGAAGGAGAAAGGGAAAAAAAACCCAAATCTGGGTTGCTCCGTGCGGACAGAGAAGAAGAGGAAGAGGAAGAAGGAGGAAGAAGAAGGAAGAAGGAGGAGGAGGAAGAAGAGGAAGAAGGAGAAAGGGAAAAAAACCCAAATCTGGGTTGCTCCGTGCGGACAGAGAAGAAGAAGAAGAAGAAGTTGCTCCGTGCGGACAGAGAAGAAGAAGAAGAAGAAGAAGAAGAAGAAGAAAGGAAAATAAAAAAAAAGAAAGAGAACTGGGTTGCTGCGCGGGGGCGCACAGGGGGAAAAGCAGGGGACGAACACCCTTTTTTTTTTTTTTTTGACTTTTTAATATTTTAAAAAAAAATTAAATGATTTTTTTTGTTTTTAATGATTTTTAATAGAAAATGGGCCACAAATCAAGCCACGTCAGCGTTTAACTGAAAAATTGACGTCAAACTAACGGAATGTATGACATTGTCACTTTTAAAAGATCAGGTATGAAAGTGTCTTGACACCAATAATTAAGGTAGTTTTTTGTAATTTACCCTATTAGTTTATTAGTGTGCCTAACCTCCCCAAACAATGTGAAGGACATAATTAATCAAACAATAATTATTGGATCTAGAAGAATAATTGTTGAAACTTCCACATGGAAAAATTGACAATACAAATTGCAAAAGATAATATACGGTGTTATTTTTATTGCACCGGAAATTTTTATGATAAAACTCAATTCCAACTGAGCTAGTAGGTGGGTAAGTTGTGAATGATATTGTGTTGTAAAATTAGTTCATTTCTCTGAAATTTGGCAATAGTTAAAAAACAAATTCTCATACCTTATAAAGTATTTGTTAACTAATTAGCTGATAGTGATGATCCATACATCGGGATAAATGGAACACGTACATAATTAAAGATGATTCTTCCAGATATTTAGTAGAAGGACCACGATATATACTGATCGACCATGCCCATCTGCTGCACCCATTTCAACTTGATCAGCAACTTTTTCGAAAGAAAAAGAAAATGCGCACCGCAACAAAAAAAATATTATATATATAGACTCCTCAGTACCGTTGCACTACAACATATTTGCTCTAGCACATTTGATAGAGCTTCACAGAAAAAAAGGGACTCGGATTACGAAAATGGAGTCGAATCGCAAACGCGGAGGTTTCATGAAGGGGAAGTTGATGCCGTTCTACCGAGCTGCAAAACCTAATTCGAAAACAAGTATGCAATATAGTAGCATCGCCATAGCAACAAGCAAGGTGAAGCCGAGCCAGGCTACTACTTCACCAGCTTACTCAGTTGGGTATACAGTCCACGGCCAGGATTACGTGATTGCAGCAGCTCAGCCAAAGCAGAAGGTTTCGTTTATAGTTCCGGCGGGCGCTGCAGATCATCATACCAAAAACAGCCTCATCAAGCAGCAGTACTTTGATCATTATGGCGGTGTTGGTGACGAGGGTGTTGATATGAAGGCTGCCAGCTATATTTCCTCGGTTCAAGAACGTTTCAAGCTCGAACGGATCAACTCTTGTTCACAAGGAGGGATAATCAAATAGTGACCAATACACGTACGATCCATCACACGATATGTATAATTACTATGTTCGATCTCGTAATAAAAATCCCTAAACATGATTTAATATTTGTGTAGAGAGATCGAATTTCATTTGTTTAATTGTGTGTATCACTAAATTTAAAAGTTACAAGTATGGCATCATTTGAGTCAGTATTGCATGCATGCATGATTAATACGATGTTCGAATAATCAACGATCAATTGTTAATAATTCATTTCATCTGTACACCTGATCTTAATTAGTTATCACAGTCTTCATCACATGGCACGAAATCAATGGATATGCACAGCCCAAATTTAGATGAATACTGCTGTGTATAATTTCGAATTTGGTGATTAATCGATGTGTACTGCTATCGATTTCCTGGAGTTGATTAACTGCAGAACAAAAGAAAATTAGTGTAAGCATTTTTATATTGGAGGGTTTCAAACCCTAAATCAGTATACGTTTTCCTATAACCCATGCAAGTCAAGAAAAACCTGAAAATTTATGTTTACTTTAAATAAATATGATATACGTCAACCAGGAACTAGAATTGAAAAACTTATTAGGAATATAATTAACAACCAGACCACATTAATTTTCATGATTGACTTCATTTTAATCTCACTACTAAATCACTGATCATATTGGGGGTTTAGAGTATAGACTAGTTTTTTTCCATTGCTTGTTGATTTATTTGGTGTTGGAGAAATACATTTGTTTTAGCTGGATTTTGAATGACTGATAAGCCTACAATTTCTATTTGTACTTACCTTCGTAAATGGTTGAATGCTAAGACTCACAAGAATAATAATAAACCCTATAGTATTGAATCTTTGCTTTGTTGGGAAATTCTTCTTCAGATTGGTTTAAGCTTAATGTTGATGGTTGCAATAAGAGAAATAATATTCTATTCGATTAGGTAGTGTTTTAAGAGATTCTTATGGTTAATGGATTTTTGAGTTTTGCACCAATTTGGGCACAAGTGAGATTCTCACTGCTGACTTATCAGGACATTATTTGGATTACAATTGGCATAGAGATTACATATTGATAAATTACTGGTGGAATCAGACTCTAACCTCAAAGTTCATTTGGTGTTGCAAGTTGTGTCAATAATTATTCTTTGGTCCCCTTGGTTTGTCCTATCAGGAGTTGCTTCAAGATCTTGGCGTCTATCCACTTAAAAAGAATTTTGAGGCAGATAGTTTAGCGATCTATAGTCTTGATTTAAATTTGGGCAGTTTTTATTTTGATAATTCTTTTTCTTGTTTAGTTAGTTTTGTTCGGGAAGATCAACTTGGGATGTTCAAATCTAGATTTATTATTAAATACCTTTGTTTTTAGGGAGCTTTAATAAAACACCCCTGGCACTGTTTACTTTTAACGAAAAACCACTTTTTTACCTTTAACTGTCACTATTCATTATACCTTCAAAAAGGACTTTTCATTAAAACTGTCACTATTCATGGACTTTTCGTTAGTTTTCCTTTGTTTTTATTCTTTTATTCTTTTTTGTTTTTTTTTCTTTTTTTTTTTTTGTAAAAGTTTCACTTTATTACCAACCAACCGAAACATTTACAAGCTAACTAAAGGCAACCAAAGTACACATATAAACAACAAAAGATGGGCGAGAAACAAAATAAAAGACAACATGAGCCAATCAACAGATAGGCCCAAACCAAAGCTACACAATAGAATGTGGAAACTTCTATTGTATTCGCTGCCTCCCCTGTTCCACAAGATCCATCCAATTCCTCTTCCACTGTCAAGCATTGCCTCATTGGATGCACCTTCCAACTCTGATCAACTCGTCAAGCATTGCCATAAAAACAGGATAGCCGACCACTAAACAAGAGAAGCCAACTATTAGGATGAAGTTCAGGGAAACCCACGAACGACACTGTCGGTAAAAGCAAACAACATAAAAAAAGTGGTGTGTTGGAAACACCCGAGTCGGTGTAAATATTGAAACTCAACAATATGCATAGTAAAAGTTCGGAATATGAATGATTTTGGAGAAGGGATACCCACAAAGGCAGAGGAACGGAAGATATTAGTAAAGCAATAAGAGGCACAACACAGTAGAAACTAAGAAAAAGAAGAGGAAGAAAGAAATGGGGGAAAGGCGACCGATTCCGGCCGAAGCTAGGGTCTGCGCCGCTGTAAATTTCTGAAGATTAAAAACCTCACACTAAAATGAAAAGAACTCTTACCACTAAGAGAGACTCTCACTCGAAAAGAGAGGGATTTTGTTAAACTATTAAATAGCTTTGTTTGGGCTATTATCATTTACTCCCCTTTTTCAAACCAAAAAAAAACAGCTTATTAGGAATTAAGAACAACTTTGAATTCAATTTCGTGAAAACTTAATACCCGAAAATGAAAAATCTGGAGCTCGACAAAAGAATTTCTATTAAAGTTTTTTTAAATTCTTAGTTGAAAAGGTAATGGGTGAAAATGAAACATCGTAATGATTTATTTTCTTTACTTTTGCTTTTTTTTTTCTTTCTTTTCTAAAGTGGAATCAAGAATCCTACATTATCCTCTCCTTTTATTCTTTAGGCTGTGGATCTTACGGTCCTACCTTACAATTGTTGGCAAAAAAATCTTTTCGGTACTACTTGGTTTTCAGTTTGTTCTTCAAGTTAATTTTTTTTATTAATTTGGTCATTGTGTCCCTTCTATTGGTAATAATGATTGTTTTTCCCTAAGTTGACCTTATTTATTCCAATGTGTGCTCATTTATGTGCGGCACATGAGCACATTAATATTACTGAATTTGGACAAACGATCAAAACATAAATATGTACACTAAAATACAATGATTAAATTGACGATTTTTCAAGTTAAAAATTCGATCAAATCACAAAGATGGCGGTGGGCGAATAAGCTGCTAGAACATGCGACATAAACTTATCAGTCAAATGCAACTTATTACGATTCAAGCTATTGTAATTTTCAGCTATGTTGATACTCAAAGTTGATGTTAAATTATTGCCTTATTGGTTCACTTTCTAAATACTAGGAACTATCTTTTACCAATATTCGTGTCAAACAGACTATATTAGCCCAAGGATGAATTAATTAAAAGGAAAACTAATGAAAATAGTTTAAAATTTTTGAGTTTTAACGATAAGGACAAAATAAGCGGTAAAGTGAATAGTATCATGATTAACTTTTTAGTGTGAAAATGTGGTTTTTCGTTAAAACAAACATTACCGAATACTTTTCGTTAAAATTTCCTTAATTAAATGGACATAAAGCCACAATCGTCAAAACTAATTAGCAATGGAAAGTAACCCAATATTCTTGTAAAGTTATGCAAAATTCCTTATTCTTTGATGAAAATAACTCTTCATATCCTCACAAATTACACACATATGAGCACTGACACACCCCGTCCCGAAGGAGGGCATGCTGGCCGTCACGTGGGAGTGACGTAACCATTTACACAGTACGGAAGCTTTAAATATATCACTTCTAAGATGAAACACCCGTAGGTGAGACCTAATTTTGTTCATTCTGTCAGAACCCCGTTGAATTTCCTCGTAGTCACCACACCTCTGCTATCTTGAACCTGGAGGGGCGCAAACCAAGTTGAGTGGGTCAGTAAAACCAATCTTTTCCAAATCCAAACATTTATCAAAACGTTGTAACCCCTCTCCGTAAAACCTGTATACTTTTCCAAAAATGTAAAATATCAATATATATATACATATATATTCTTAAAACTTAAATCACTATCTCAACATTATTTTCAATACAATATGCCATGCCATGTCTAAATTCAACAGTATAGTATGAATGCATTAACATAAATCAGGTGGAAGGAAATAATCAACCGGAGACCCTCTAATGGCCCTGTACGGCTGAATCTAGAGCTCAAAATTTCATCTTGTTCAAAATTTCATCCTGCCGGAGTCACCACCTGTGACCTGTACGGCCTTCTGCACATAAGTCGGAACCACCTAATGTAGTCTGTACGGCTTAATGGTTAATATTACGCTCTAGTGCTTTTCTCATCAATCATCTGTGCACATAATCTAAGGTCACCCACCAGTCGGAACCTCTCTAAAGGTCTGTACGACTGGCCTGTCGGAACCACCTCCTATGGTCTGTACGACTAGCATCTACTTGGATCCAAGGTGAGCGTGCGATGCGGTGAATATTATAAGCACTAATACCATGGTGCAGGTTATGAGCTCAATATATCTCAACATCATCATAACAGTAATATATACTCACCTGATACTCACCTGTGCGTCCACCGCACCAATTCATACATATGCATCATATATCAATTCCTATTTTCATATCATTTCATGCATGGCAATTCGATTCACATTTCTATATACTTTTCACATACTTCTATGCATGGCATTTCGAATTATATTTTCATATGAATCTACGCATGGCATTTGAAAACATACTTTTCATATACTTTTATACATTGCATTTAAAGCATATTTTCATTCAATTTCAATTTCTGGGAAAACGTCAAGTATATATATATATATATATATATATATATATACGGAAAAATAAAACTGCCCACTCACCGTACTTAGTCATCCCACGCGGCGCTGCTAGCGAATCTTGTAAAGCTACAATATATGCACCTAGCACATAAAAGGTTCAATATAGTCAAACTCTATTCAAACGAATTTATTTGGGAAAACGGACTTCAAAAACGGGTCTAGGACGTCGAAATTAGCCTAGGAGAGGTCCCGGACAAAATCCGAAAAAGTCAACCGAAAAGTCAACGTTGACCGTTGACCGGTCAAAGTCAAAGTCAACGTTGACCGTTGACCAAGTCAACGGGTCAGTCCACCGGGTCGGGTCAAGGTCAAACGGGTTGGGTCAAACCTGGGTCAGGGTCCACGGATCAGGGTTGGATCCGGGTTAAAGGGTTTGGGTTATTGGGTTTATAACATGGGTTTTGGGTTTCAATAGTCACGGGCCAAAGGCCCTAAATAAACAAAGGCCCAAGGCCTTAACATTAAACTAAAACAGAAAATGAAATATAAAACTGGGCTGGGGTTTGAAACGGGCCTAAGGCCCGTGGGTTTCTGAAATGGCCCAAAGGCTTGGGTTGAACGGAGAAGAAGGCCGGAATTTCGGCCGGAATACCACACCATCTTCAAACGTCCATAACTTTACCAATACTCGACGAAATCAAGTGAAACAAAAACGAAAGTTGTAGTTCTCGAAGAGACGAAGAGATTGGTACCTCGCACGACGTCTAACTCGCCGTGGTTTGGCCGGAAATCGCCTCGAAAGCCGTCGGACTCGCCGGAAAACTGGGTAAGATTCAAATGAGTATAACTTCTTCAATACTCAACGAAATCGGGTGAAATAAAAAGGAAAATCGTAGTACTCGACAAGGCGAAGAGATTGATACCTCGCATGCCGGCCAACTCGCCGTAGTTTGGTCGGAAATTGGCTCGAAAGTCGCCGGAGTCGTCGGAGCCTGGGTTTTTGGTGTTCTTTCTTCGTTTTTGAGAGCACCAGGGTGATGGTGATGATAAGGGAGATGAAGGTGACTAGCGTGTGTGTTCACAGGAGGGTGAGGGATGAGGGAGATACGGGAGAGAGGGTTCGAGAGAGTTTGAGAGAGGGTTAGACAGAATTGAGGGAGAGAGAGAGAGACAGTATGCAGAAAATAGGGAGAAAAATGAGGTGGGAGGTCCCACCTAACTCCAAACACAAAATTACATCACAAAAATCCAAGATTAAGCCTAGGTTTAAGTTCCTAAAACTATCTAATATTCTAATTCACCAATAGTTTAGAAACCTTAAACAAAACAAATGTCCAATTTACGCACTTTAGTCCCGTTTAGGGGCATTTTCGTAACTTCACGTCCCCAGAAATTAAAAATTTCGGGACGGGTTGTGACAGCACGATAAAGCAAATTGAAGTCCCCATATTCTTAGAATCAGTAGTGCAATAACCTTGGCGATTTTGAAGTAGTTTTTAAAATGGGTGCTGAGATTTCAATTTTCACAATATACCATAAGATTTTAAAAGGGTAAATTACATAGTAATTCCTTAAGTTTGAGGTCTGTTACAGTCCTGTACAACATCTTTAAAACATTTCACTTTCATACCTCACGTACTATTTTATTTCAAAATAATACCTCTGTTACATTTTTCATCGATTCATCCGTTAAGTTTTGACATGACTGCCACATTTATTTATGTCACATGACAATTTTTTTTTAAATTTTTTATAAAAAAAATCTGAATCTTCTAAATTTAAATAATACAAAAAAAAAAAAAAAGGCTAAAGCCACAGCCCCCAACCCACCCAACTTGCAAACCCATAAGAAAATGAAGAAGAGGAGAGGAAAAAAGAAAAAGAAAAACCCATCTTCATCTTCCCCCTTCCTTGCAACCCATCTCTTTCTTCCCCTCCCGTCTTCCCCAAACCCACCCTGCACCCATCCTCCACCTGCTCCTCTGTACCCACTACCTGCAACCCAGAAAAGAAAATAAGAAAGAAAAAAAAAACCATTTCCATTTCCCTCTAGATCTCGTGATGCATGCGATGGTGGGTGCACTGGGTTTTTTTTTTCTTTTTCTTTCTGGGTTGTAGGTTAGGGGTGGAATTTGTTTGGAGGAGGGTTATGGGTTTCGCCGCCGCCGGGGGGAAGGGGTGGGAGGTGCTTGGGCGTTTAGAGCAGCTCCAGTGTGTGCTGGAGCCCGAAGGACATGCGAGTGAACAAGGCCAGAGAGCCCGAGCAATCAAGTCGAGCGTGTGCTGGCAAGGGAGCCCGAGCAGGCCCGAGTTAGAGGCCGGGGGAGAGTTGCAGGCTCGAGAGCCCGGTGTGGGTTTGATGCAAGGCTGACGTCGCCCTAACGTCAGCCACGTTTTTTCTTCTGTTTTGCCTCGACGTCCGTTGGATCTCAACCCACAAACTTGCCGGAATTTGCTTCGAGGACATGACCAAAAACTGGGCAAGGTTTCAGAAAAATTGTAGGGGGTTAAACCTCTGGTTTCGAACTGGAAAAACACCACAAATCTTGTCCCGAGCAACATTAAGACATAATGAAACAAGATTTGCATAGAGAACCTCACCTGGGTTCGAGTTTCAGATCTTGAAACTCTCGGCTTCAATGGTGGTTTACACCGTGATGGTCTGATGACGCATGCAACGGTATAGAAAGGATCCTTTAGTCCTAGAGATTAAGGTTTCATGGATTTGGAGTTTGATTTGTTTAATTTTCGAAGAGGAAAATGCGTGAGAGCTCTTGGAGCTCTAGAGAGAGTGAGAGTGTAGAGAGAGAGGAACTTCAGAGAAAAATGGAGAGAAGTGAGAAAGATGAGTGGAAAGAGAGGGAATGGAGAGGTGCACGGGAAATTCCAAGCAATTGTAAAAAATATTATTATTTTATTTACAAGTTGTCAGGGCTATTAAAGTGTAGGGGTGGAGAGATGCAAAAGGCAATTACTGTTTATTAAGGGCAATTACTGTTTACTGGGTGGATTAAATAGTGAATAGCCTGGGGGGTTTCCCACGCTGGAACTACTCTTATGGGACCTGGGTTTCACGATAGGGTGTGGGGGGTGTTTATGGGATCGGATCGGGTTTCGCGAGGGTTTGATGGGATCTAGAGGGTGTTTTTTTTTGTTTAATGTTCAGGTACGAGGGAGGGGGATGGGGTGATGAGATCTGAATTTTCAAACTTTATTTTTTTAATTAGGAGATTCAGGTTTTTAAAAAAAATTAAAATAAAAAAAATATATTGCCACGTGGCACATATTTGACAACCTGTGACATAAATGTGGCAGCATCAGCACTTAACGGATTAATAGATGAAAAATGTAACGGAAGTATTATTTTTGAAATAAAATAATACATGAGGTATGAAAGTGAAATGTTTTAAAGATGTTGTATGATATTGCAATAGATCTCAAACTAGATAGGTTACTGTGTAATTTACCCATTTTAAAATTATACGATCTATACATTTTGTCTCTTTAAACGGGATTAGGATCCTCTCATGAGCAGATGGAGAGGATCCTCTTGACCAGGCCCTTCGGGCCTTTCAAATTTTATCCAACAACTATAATTATTATAACTTATAGAGGGACTTTCTGTTTGTAGTCGTTGGATAAAATTTGAACAGTCCGATGAGCCTGGTCAGGAGAATCCTCTCCATTTACTCAGGAGAGGATCCTGATGATGATTAAACGTTTAATCATCATCAAATTGATGAGTTGATTTAATCATCATCAAATTGATGAGTTTTTCTATCAACATGGACAGGATCCTGATCCCATTAAACGTTTAATCATCATCAAATTGATGAGTTTTTCTATCAATATGGAGAGGATCCTGATCCCATTGCCGTGGTGTATGCCAGTGCCAAATGTTGGGCTAACCCTAACGTACACCGACTACACCTACACTAGCAACTGTTGACATCACCGGTGTCAGTCCAATTCAACAAAAACTGCAGTCATGAAATTTTGTCCTACCGCCTTCCCTCTCGACTTAACTTCAGGACTACGTTTCCCCTTTCTCTTTCCTCCTTATCGCTTCGTTCCAATATCACATGCCATATACCCCAGTCGAACGCCAAGTGTACATACTTTCTATCGGTGTATATTTTGGCTGTCTGAAACACCATAGAAAACCTCCTGTGCAGGGGATTTTAATCTGTATTTTATGCAAATAAGTATCGCAGTAGCATGATTGTCCGTGCGAAAGAATATTTTTACAAATAACTTGTGAACTATGACATTGACAACCATAACACAATTGGATTTTAGGCCTTCGAAGCTTTTACACCTGTATTAGCCGATAAATTTTACATAATTAAATTTTATAATCTCAATTTAGTCAATCAAACACCATATTATATCCGTTACAAATAGTTAAAGAAAGTAAGAATATATCTCGTTTGACCACCAAAACAGAAAATATCTAAGCTCAGGAATTCAAGGCCAATTTTAAGTGGGGTTTCTAGTTCCACCCTGATAGGGATGGACTAGGAAAGCAGCAAAAGATATTTGGTGTGCGCTGTGTGCCGGATCGAGTTGAGAGAGTAAGGAGAGAGGATGTCGTGGAAAGAAGCACACCAGGGTGGGCAGAGGCTCTCCGGATACAGCAGATCTGGGCTCCCCGCCCACCACAACGAAAACCGACGGCCAATCCCAAAAGAGGATAAAATTTGATAGACGTAAAAATGGAAAAGGATGAGGACGTGGTTGATGTGACAAAACCTTGTTTAAAATATCGAATAAATGAAAATATCGAGGTGTAAATTTATAGATATTGATATCAGTTACTTTCGATTAAAATTGTAAAAATTTGCAATAAGTAGTATATCAACTTATCGGATTTAGTATAAAATTTTAGAATGAATTTCGAGAATAATGAGTTCGTAACTAATTTATTTTCTCACCCGTTTAACATAATCATCTCATTCTATAAAAATACTAATTTTAACCAGTATCAAACATAGAGTTAAAAAAACGCCTGAATAAACTAAAATTACACCTTTTTTTATAATTAGTCCAAGTCATGTCAATCTTATGTATCAAATGTATTCAAAAAGATTTGTAGCTTTGCTCGTTTTATTCACATTTGAACCGGTATTTTGAGTTTAATTCCCCTTTCCTGTTTATTATCGCTTGAAAGAATAAAAAAGTAGTAATAAACGAAAATTAAACAAAGGCACAATATAAAGGGTTTATTAGACGGCTAGATATGCACAAATGATGTTTGTGAATTCTAATCTAACTATTCAAACACATATACATTTTATACTTCGGATTGAACATGTAATTGATCAACACTCACATAAGATTGAAATTTTTTTGGTGAACTGGAAATCATTACCAAGGCAAAGATGTCAAAAATTTACAAAAGAGGCCTACATAGAGGCAAACAACTACTACCTAAAAAATAAAGTCGGGCAATGCAAGGGGATGTAGATTGAAAGGATGTTGCAACATATGCTAACGCGTCACCCCTTGCATTACCAATACAAAAGTTTAAGGAGGGCATGGAAGCCTATCGTTGTTATGTACATGAACAAGGGAAGATGGGGGCCAATCAACTCACGTGTAATTGCACATCTTTCGACATTGTCGCGACGCAAGATGGGCCGCCGCCATATTTGCTGATCTTGGGATCTAATACCAGCGACAGTCTTGAAAGGACTCTCCAAACTTCTTGCTCTTGATCAAGGCAGGAAAGGCCACCCAACTGCCATTTGTCAAAACATTCCTTATGCAAGAGATATATTCTAGTGAGTCGGACTCAATAATCACTGAATTTAAGCCTAAGGGAATGCCCAACTCATACCCTTTTAGAATAGCCATTGCCTCCGCAACTGCCACAGAAGAAGCATGGAGACTATACCTTCGTGTTGTCACAAACTTACCATCAAAATCCCTTATAACCGTTCTAACAAACCCCGAGGCGGAAGAAGGCACCTAGCTCGCATCCACATTGTACATTATCAAATACTACTTAATTAAAAATAAAAAACTTAACCAATCACGTGATCTGACTACCTTTATTTCTATTGCACAATGTTGAAACCAAATAGAAAGTTTACCTTTTAATAAAATAACGGATTTGGATCCCATCCAGATCCAAATTGTGAGGTTCCTAGGGATCCTCATATCTGAGTCATTCATTGTACATCGAGCGGTCAGAAATCATTTGAATTTTATTATTTAAAATTAAACACAAATAGTACCTAATGAAAACTGGTCGTACGATGTACAATGAACGTCTATGATGTGAGGATCTATAGGAACCCATAAAGAGGATCCAGAAAGGACCTTCATCCTAAAATAACCTTATTTTGTTCTAAAAATCGCCGGAAAATGGCTTCCTCAACTCGCACCTGCCAGTTCCCTTGGTGACGTTTGGGCTAGATCTGTCCTTAACACAGCTCCCCAGGGTCTTCCCTGTTGTGCAAGGTTTACTGCTTGGTGTGCTGCAATATGGGTTTGCTATTAGTTTGAATGGTGCATTTGTGGGGCCTTTGTTGGGCCTTGAGACTCACAATCAAAACTAATATAAATCTAAGTGTGCCACTGTTATCTTTTGTATAACAGATTGTTCTTTTTTGTTTTTTAACTGGGTTGATTACTTGTGTCACAAGTTACTTAAACTTCTTGATCTTATTGGGTTGTTACAGATGGGTTAAGTCTGTATAAAGTTATTTTTTTCTTGCCTTGTAAACAAGGACTTTTACTCATGATATTATATGTTTAGATAAAGGGAGTTCAGGGCTGTCACATCCTAACCCGGCTCCGCCGTACCACGATATTGTTGGCTTTAGGCCCGGCCTGCACGGTTTTGTTTCTGGGAACTCACACGAGAATTTCCCAGTGGCTCACCCAGCTAGGGATTGCTCTCGCCCGAACTTACTTAACTTCAGAGTTTCGAGGAATCCGAAGCCAGTGGGTTCCCAAAAGGTCTCGTGCTATATGGATGTGGTGCTATATGGATGTGGGCATGTACATATAAGGCATATCACCTCATTTCTGTTGGTTGATGTGATATGTTACAATCCACCCCCTTAGGGGCCTGGCGTTCTTATCGGCACATTCGCACCACACGACATAGTGACTCTGATACCATTTTGTCATATCTCAGACCTGCTCCGCTGTAGCACGATATTGTCCACTTTGGGCCTAACCCGTACTACCATTATGTCACATCACAGACCAGCTTCATCACAACACGATATTGTCCACTTTGGGCTTAATCCGTACCATTTTGTTTCTGGGGACTCGACATGAGAACTTCCCAGTGGGTCACCCATCCTAGGAGTGCTCTCTCCTAAACTCGCTTAACTTCGGAGTTCCCATAGAATCAGAAGCCAATGAGTCCCCAAAAGGACTCGTGCTATAAGGAGGGAAGCATGTACATATAAGGCACATCACCCCCTCTATGTTGGTCGATGTGGGATCTCACAAGGGCTCTTCTAACTATTTATTTGATTACAGTTAACACTAAAGACGCAATGTTAATTAGTTTAGCTAGATTAATCACAAATGAGTTTGGAAAAACAATTGAAAATGGTTTACAACACAAAGACAAATGCATTAAACAATATATCTAGTTTACGTAAGTACAAACAAAAGAGACTCGACCAAGATTATAACATTGTCAGGCAAAGGTTCATCCTTTTGCAGCCATTTATCTTTGTGTTTCACAAGGGTTGTAATCTTTGGGGAATAAAAGGTAAAGTGAGTTTACAAAAATGGAATTTGATATTACAACGTTGGGAAAAGTAGCAGAGCTTCTAAAACTTGACAAAAGATGGCTTTCTATGGTGAATCTATGACTAAAAGAACAAAGTCTAGACAAAACTAAAGCCTTATGTTTTCTTGCTTGTCTGAGAGTAAAGCAGGATGTCTTTTAATTGATTGGTTGAGTTTTCTTGTCTCTGGGGTCCCTTGCTGCTTTTGTAGACATTTTAACCCGACTGTCCAAGCTTGGTCTTTTGGTGATGTCCTCCGGAACATGGTGAGTCACCACTTTATTTACCCATCCATACCTTTGAAAAATACTTTTTGTTGGAGTGAGCTACCCTATGTTGCCGATCGCTTCTAGCATAGGTTTATTGCCTATTTCTTGGCAAAAATAATTTTTAATTGTTCTTGGGCTGTTCCCTTTACTTTTTGTATTCTTGGGCCTTCACTCTCAGACCAACATTAAATATCCAGCCGAACACCAAAAACATAGCTTTCCAATTTCGCTTCCGGTACATTTCCAATTTTGTCCTAGAAACCAAAATAGTAATATTTACATTAATTCAGTTTTAGTTGGTGTTTCAAATAAAAACACGTTATATGGTACGACTTCCAAAGTCTTCGAGAGTATCTATCCTCTGCTTCTCCCACTATATATATATAATATCTCTCTCTCTCTCTCTCTTTCTCTCTCACTTTTGTTTTGAGTACTATCCTCCATTCAAAATATCTTAACCGAGTCGAACCGAGTCGACACACCCGAGTTGAATAAGCTACAGAAAGGAGAAGAGAGACGGGGTCGGTCAGTCTTCATGTTAAAACGGTAATTTCCTTAAATGGAAATGGTATCCAACAGCACAAGTACAACAAGAAGCAAGAAGCAACGGCTGGGAGGAGTTACCGACTGACTGAACTATCAGAGATAGAGCAAGCCGGTGGGGATTCTATTTTCTGTGTAATTAGTAGAAACCCCTCTTTCGTTTTCATTTCTTTCGAAGCCGCTGCTGCTTCTAGGGTTAGGGTTTTACATTTCGCTCTCGGAAACTAGAGAGATAAACAAGAGAGGGAGAGAGAAATTGAGATCAAGCAAAGAGCAAGTAATTAATGGGGCGAGGGAAGGTGCAGCTGAAGCCAATCGCCGACAAGATCAGGCGGCAAGTGACGTTTTCCAAGCGGAGGAGCGGGCTTATCAAGAAGGCACGCGAGCTGTCCGTGCTCTGCGGCGTGGAGGTCGGCCTCGTCATCTTCTCCGCCAAGGGGAGGCTCTACGAGTTCTGTAGCGCCGAGAGGTACGCCCCCTTTAATTTCTTCTTCCTTCCACAGTTTCCACCGCGAATAATTCTTTAGCAAATAGGAACGGGCCAGCTGGCTCTCGAATTATCTTTTCGTCCTTCTTCCGTATGTATCCATCTGTAGTGCTAGGCAGCTATGTAATTAAAAATTTTACCAATCAATGGATCCATTTATTTTATTTTATTTATTTATTTATTTATTTTCTGTTTGTTGTCTGTGTCATCTCTTCACAACAACTGTATAATTTTCGTTTGTGTATATCCTCCCTTTGGGGATATGGATGGAAATTTGAAAGAACAAATATCGTTCCCGTATATCTTTAGCTTTCGATATTCTTTATCCTTGCTTACATATATGCTTTGTCCTTTGGTTACAAGTGAGGGTTTCGGATTTTGAATTTCCAGCCTCCTCCTATCCTACGCTTCCAGTGGTCGCCATTGGACTAAATATCCCACTAACTTAGCTTTCGGTATTATTATTATTATTATTATCATCATCATCTTACCTCATCCCATGCATGCATGCATGTACAACACTATGGTGTGTGTAGTATACAACAGAATAACTGGAGCATCCATCGTCAACCGTTGATAACGTGAACACCTTTATAGCTACCTAATATATATATTGAGATTGAAGCGATCGAAAGATGGTCATCTCATTAAAGTAATTAAAGTAAGTATCAAAAGATGGGTTAGCAGAAACTGCCACTTCTCTATAATATGTTTGCATGTCACTATGCTACCGACAATAGTGTCCTTATAGTAGGACATAGCAGCACTCTCGTCAAGTGGCCTGTGGAGGACCCGAGTTGCTGTTATATGAGTACTGTAGATATAGTTAATAAGATAGTGAGGATGCGTACTATGTATATATATATATATATATCTTTATAGCTAATATTATCATTTTCTTTGTCTATATAGATGTGTGATTCAAATTTACTGTTTGATTATCGACTCCAATAGGACAACCGAACATTGCCTTCTAACTTGAAAAACAATCACATACCTCATCTTATCGTCGACTAGCTTATCATGCAAAGTAAAACTAGCTCTCATAGGTATCTAAAATAGCGAATATTAAATAGAATCAACATTTGATCCGATAGGACGTTGTTGCGTGTGATAATTGTTATTGTATGTCGAGATTATGGTACACACTCATGTATTAAGTGTTGTATGTATGTAAGTCGGATTAGTTTGTGAGTGAATTTATAACACCACGTCAACATGTCAAGTGGTATTTTCATTGCATGAAAGAATTCATTCAATAATTCACTGAAATAGTATAGGACGATATGTTGAGATGATAAGGAAAAGTTTCCATGCATAAGGAGTGCTATGGTAAAATTAAAGAGTAATGGCTAAATTGCCATGCATGCACGTCGTGGGCATGTATGAGTTGAAGTTTGTTTCGCGGCATGACGTGAGTTGGCGAAGCACGTAGTAGAATGAATCATCAGATCAGTCATTGTCTACTTTTAAGCATATCTGATCTCGTACTATAGGGTTAGTAGGAGGTGAAGGTCTACGTCTATTCGTTCGATTTGCACGATAAGTAATTGATTAGCTTGTTCTGGTTTGTTAACCATCTTGAACTTAAAAATAAAAAATAAAAAAAATACTAAAGTTGCCCTGTAGTAAAGATATTTGTATAATGGTGTTAACTACGAGAATTTAAACATCAACTCTTGCTGCAGAAAGAAGAAAGATGTAGTCAATTCTATGAAGGGCGCAGGTACACAAGTCTATAAAGTTCAATAAAATCTTACTAGTGTTATAAATATATACCTAGGAAAGAAAGGACCAAAGATCAAAATCTACTTCTATATATCGTAATAATATACCCAAGACAAAGGACGAAGATCAAAATCTACTCGTATATTCTTATAACACATATATTGATGCACAAAATCGAGTTCACTTTGGAACAGCGAAAAGTATCAGGGTATGATATTTGCAAGGTTGTTTCAGTCATCAAGTGTGTAAAGAGATAGATAGGAAAACAAACACAAGATATACGTGGTGCACCCTAAGTTGGGTTACGTCCACGAGGGTAGAGCAGTTCTCACTAATAATATAAAATTTACATGATACCAAGGTCCAAGCACAATCATCATTCGTGAATTCTAATAATGTATTAAGTACAATAATAGCACTATAATTAATTGTAAGATAATGATCTCCTTTTATAGTTGAGGAGAGTCGCATGCTTCCGTCCATGGTCAGTGTGGACTCTAGGAGTTTTATTCTGATGTTAACATGTGTCGCGTTGTGATTAGTCTCATAGTTGGAGAAAAACTCTTGTACTTCGACGACACCCTTTCAACATGAATCCTTCAGTGGGTCTCTGAATGTATAAAGTTGACCGGTATTCAGTAGTTTCGAGATTGGTGAAGTATGGTACAAATAGTACTCTCGAAATTACCAGCACCGATCAACTTTATACCTTCAGAGGCCCACTGAAGGATTCGTGTTGAGCACTGTTGCTAAAGCACAAGAGTTTCTCTCCAACCAAAAGGCCAACCACAACTCAACACGTGTCAACATCAGAATAAAAATCTTAGAGTTTCACATCAACCGCGGACATGTGACTCTCCTCAGCTATGAAAGGAGACTATTGTCCTATAAATTAATCCCTAATGCTATTATTCTACTTAATTCATTATTAGAACTCACTAGTGGTGATTGTGCTTGAATATTAATGACAACTCCTCTACTCTTGTGGACGTAGCCCAACTTAGGATGAACTACATATATCTTGCATTTGCTTCCCTATCTCTATTTATATAATACTTACACTTGGTGACCGAAGTAGCCTTGCGAAGATCATATACCTTGACACTTTACGTTGTTCCAAAATCAATTCGATTTTTTGCGTTGACTACATACCTAAAAGAAAGGATCAAAATCTATGGCATCATTGTTTTTGAGAAGAGATCCTCTCCGAATCTCTTCCACTAAAGTCACCGGATCAAGTGATTCAGACTTTTCAAATTTCATCTAACGGTAAAAAATTATTAGAACTTTTAAGGGGTCAAAACATGTGAGTTGTAGGATGAAATTTGAAAGGCCCGGATTACTTGATCCGGTGGCCTTGGTAGAAGAGATTCAGAAAGGATCTCTTCTCTTTGTTTTTTATGGTGGATATGGCATCGTCATTAAAAAATAATAATAAAATAAAATCTACTATAAAGATGACAATCTAATTAATTTTCTATAAAAACAAAATGCTTTTATGAATCCTTTTAAAATTTATTTTTTTTGAAAACAAATCCTTAGAAAAAAAAAAAAAAAAAAAACCTTCTATTACTTATTATCTGACTGTAAATGTGAAATTAACTAGTATTTATAGGAAAGAACTTTAAGCGTATACTTCATAAAATACAATATATATGTAGATAAGTTATGCATGCATCTAATCAATGTGCATGATGATAATCCACTGACATAGTTAGCGTCCTAGCTTGACCTCATACCTCATAGTTTGTGGCGTCGAGTAAAACCAAACCGACAGAAATTCGAGTTTCTAACATTTCTTTTCAGAGAAATTCTTAGCTTTTCAATCCAAAATCAAGGTAAAATTTGAACATCCATTCCAAAACAAATAGTAATTGAACAATAATTCAACTCCTCACACACTTATTGATGTGTTTGCGAATTTTCTAGCTTAAAACATAGACAATGAAATTAATGACATGGAGCATGCAGGATTATGAGGCTTCACACGTAGTCAACTTGCTTTAATATTATGAAAAAAGTTGACGTTACACCTTAAAACAACTCATTAGAGGGATCAGCTCAGCTCCTTATAAACCTTTGCATGACAAGAAGGTTTTTACATATCCGTATGTGGTATAATCGTTCACAACGTCACACATACCATAACACGTGACTACACTCAAACCAAATACGTGGCAACACATATTAAATGAGTGAGCACATGTGACTCTTGACAACACATATTAGGTAATATATAGTATGTGTGACCGTTGTTTTCACACGTGAGCCAAAGTATTACGATACAATTAAGAAAATTTAAAGAATAGTCCAACTCTTTCTAAAGCCCATACAAGTTTTATTAACTTTATGATGTGAGACAATCTTCTTCAAACACAATACTCGATTGCATACCACGTTGTGAACGTCCTTTGGTCTACTATTTACATTATTGTTGCCCCAAACTTAGAGCCCGTTTAAAAATATTCCTTCAGAAAGTACTTTTGCTCATAAACACTTTTATTAGAAGTAAATAAAAAGTTCTAACAAATTCAAGTGCTTCTTAAAAAATCAGTTAGAACTCTTGAAGAAGCACTTGCTAGGTTTTTTTTCTTCATAAAAGCACTTATAAGTGCTTTTAAAATGTAAAAGCATTAGCCTTTCATGTCACACATTATTAAAACTTCACTTATTATCTGAAAGAGGTTTTAGCTATTCCTAAAACACTTTCAAAATATGCATTTAACTGCAATGTGAAGTTTAGATTTGATGTTTAACTCCAGTGGTACAGTATAGGGATAAGGCCCAATTATTTGATCCACCTCCCTTGAATCAAGTTTTCATCCTTGGCCCGTTTATCTTGAAGTGTTGCCGTAATGGTCATGGCATTCACATTGCATTGAGAGTAAAATCGTACGTGTCACTTATTATAACTTTATTTGGGGATTTACCATATGCATGGAATGGTGAAATATCAACAACAAAGTCTTATTTTACTAAGTGGAGATGGTTATATGAATTCTCTAACGCTAGTGCGCTTTGTTTTTCGCAAAATCGTCAATTAGCTCCAAAGACGCCAGGTCTTTTCTTAAAGTCTATTTCCAAGTTTTCCTAAATCTTCTTCTATCCCTTTTACCTTGAGCATCTGTCTCATAATGCATGCAATGGTGAATACCTAAAATTCGTGTTCTTCTAATAGTTACATGTATAGGCTCTGTAGGCACTGTCTTACTTGGACACTTCCAAGGGAAATGTCTAATATATAGGTCTCATAATCGAGAGAGAGAGAGAGAGAGAGAGAGAGAGAGAGAGAGAGAGAGAGAGAGAGAGAGAGAGAGAGAGAGAGAGAGAGAGAGAGAGAGAGAGAGAGAGAGAGAGAGAGAGAGAGAGAGCAGCCCTCGTGAGTTTTTAATATCTTTTTTCTTCTAATAAACGATATTATCTATACTAGAGAGAGGGTGTGATTAGCCTCACAATGGGCTAGTAATAATATGAACACTTATAAGTGAAGAGAAATATTACTAGACTTGTAATATTAAGTGGCTACACGAGGTTTTATGAAAACACTAGTCGCATAAATTAGTCGGACAGCTTTAAACCTACAACAAGGATACAAAAAAGAGTTCCCATAAAAAATAAAGAAAATGGATGACAAGACTAGTTAATAAAGGATTGAGAAAGTAATGAAAAAGACACACACACACACATTTTGTCATGAAACTCATTTCATCCACCAAATGTCATTCTTTGTAGAACAAAATTCTACTTCTATCCCTATTGTTTCAATTTTATTCTGTTTTGGTCCCTATTGTTTCCTATCATGTTTCAATTCAAGGATATCTATTAATTTTAGCTCTGATACCATGTTAGATTATAAACGCTCAATGCACAATCGATTGGATATACGTGGAAACGTTAAGTTCTTTTAAGCACTTAATGCAAAAGATACTCCCAACTTGCCACAACTCCCACTTACCTCCCACTTACGAGGTCCAAATGACCTTTTCGTACCTAATGCCAAACTTTCATCTCTAATGTGAGATACTCTCAAGGACACACACAAATGTCGAGGTTCGTAGGTTAGAATTTCATATCTATTTGGAACATGGCTAAACTAGAAGGGAATATGGACATGTGTTGGAGAGTGGACCCACCATGAAAAAAGAAGCTTTATCTTCATTGCTTATTTATCTTGTACCTTTTTGCCCTTGACAATTGATTTAGGTTGGATACTCACAATCTAATATAGTATCAAAGTTGCTATTCTTAAGTCCAATCATCACTCATTACGTTTTTCCATTTGGTGTTTTGAAAGGGTCCGCGTTGCTATTCTTAATCCCCACATGAAAGGGTCCATGTTTTGAATTTTTCTACAATAGAAAAGGAAGCTTGGACCTACCTCTTCTTTCCATTCGGTTTTCCACAAGTTCGTGAATATTTCACTAGCTTTCTCGCAACAAATGGAATCGTAGCAAAGACAACGCTTGAGATCCGGACTCACTTGAGGGCAATTAGATTTTGGAGTTTAATGCTTTTGGACCACGAAGGAGCTAGCATTTAAATTGCGAATGACATTTTGAATTGGGATAGCTCCAAGCTCGCCATGTGAAGATTGTGACTTCGGCTATGCTTGGATTAGGAATTTGCAAGTGTCAAGCAATTTAGGTTATATAAGTTAGAAATGCTCTACAACATATTAGACGAAGGCTTTTGAATGAGTTAGATACAAGCATTAAGGTTATGTTTATGTGAGTAACTTGCAAGTTCTAAGGGATTGAGGCCGAATTGTAAGTGAAGGACTACAAAATGGGAGAGGTAGAGGTTCAGAAATCTACTTCATTGGTATTACGAATGTATGTGAGAAGGATTTTCAAATCACTTTTGGAATGGTCATTAGCATTACATAGCCGGCCCTAGGCCTCCTTTTCTATATGGGTGTGTGTTGAGAGTAACAATTTTATATTTTAAAAAATGAGATATTTTGCATGTGCTTATAAGTAATTGGCCTACTCTCGTATTGCCAATTGATTTGTGGTGTAACCTCAACTTCTTCATGATATCAGAGTAATTTGTCTCATGTGTGAAGCTCAACGGCCACATGCTCTTGATGTCACCCTATTTGAAAAACCCGCAACACCCGATGGAGCGTGTTGAGAGTAACAATCCCACATTGAAAAAAGTAGAAACCTTGCATGTGCTTATAAGTAATTAGTCTACTCATCATATCACCAATTGAATTTATAGTGAAACCTCAACTTCTTCTAGGATTTTGGAGTTGGGGCGTCTCTGTTTGTGCATGCTTCTTGACAATTAGACTTATCTACGAAATTCCACATTTCTTAATTTACTGTTAATCACTAGCCCTAGATGTTTTATTTCAATTTAATCCTACTTTTTCGATGAATTATATTCGTAGAAATGGCATCTTTTGTCGTGCAAGTATATCATGGATTATTTGTTTCTGTCATATTAATCAGTGCATAAAATAATCTTGCTTCTGATATATATATATTTTTCCTTGTGACCCTTATCTACTTCAGTTTTGAAAAGCTTCTGGAGCGATACCAGATACATAATGATGAGGACATTGCTGCTTCCAAGACTGCTGATGGTACTGACAAGGTTAGTCAAACGTTTTACCCTGCGTAAAATTAACAGGATTATATCCTAGTAGTTAACAATTCTTGTTATTTTCACTTGTAAGATGTAATCTTCTTTGAAACCTTAGCATATGAGACACCTGCTGAGCAAGATTGGATTAATAAGCATACTTATCAACACTGTATTGAATTTGAAATCATAAATTCGATTCACCTATATGTTAATCCACCAAGTTATCGAGCTCAGTAAAAAATTAAGCTTGATATACGTTGTTGGTCAATTTTTTATCCATTTAAGCTTTTGTGGTCACTGTCTACATGGTAACACAGCCCACTTTGCAAGTGTCCTGTATTGGCTCCCGTCCCCAACTTCACTGTTTGTTTGTAAGGTGCAGGTGAAAAAGTAAGCTTGTCCATTGCTTCCCAATTATGTGTAGTTTAACTCCATAACTGTGAGAATCGAAGGATTTGTCCCACAGAGCTTATTAGAAGTTGGGGCCTCTGCCCTTATTTCCAATTGATTTCAAGATTAAACTTCCACTTCCTTCATGGTATCGGAGTTGGTTAGTCTATATGTGAAGCCCAAAGGCCATACCTGTTCTAGGTCAACCAGTTAATTTGTCCATGCGTTGTGTTTAAAGTTTCATCAATGTTAGAAGGTGTGTGAGGATGAGATGAGTTCCTTATAGTCACAACCTATTTAGGAATAGACAGTCTTTGTCATTGTAGCCTTATTTCGAGGTGCTCCAAGTCAGTGTTGTCCACATGATTAGCTTGACTGCTTCCAGACATTGGAGGCATGTGAGGATATGCGAAAGCTATTTCTTAGAAAGTTAAGGGTGAAGCTCAACTTCTTCCATGATATAAGTGCAACTTAGCCCACTTTTGACCTTACCAAGCCACACGTGCTCAAGCGAGTCCTTCAATTTCAATATGTGATGCTCCTGTGTTTTACTTGATCATCGTCACACGTGAAGCACATGTGAAGATATAGAAAGGTGTCTCATATTGAAAAGTTAAAAAATCCTAAACATCCTTATAATGAGTTAGACTACTTCTCCCGTAATCTCAACTTCCATCACAGTATAGAATAAGTTATCCAACATTTGAAGCCATATGGCCACATATGCTCCAAATCGGATACTGTTCTTATGTATTGTGCGAACCTTGCTACAGGTGAGGAGCATGTGAAGATGTGAAACTTTATAGAGTTAAGAAACTTTGCATAAGCTTATAAGAGGTTGGCCTACTTACCCCCTGCCATTAGGTTTCCTGATAGAATCTCAAGGCCCGCCATTGCGGTCGCTTCTTAGTCTCCAGATGCCCTCCAGCCCTTGCCCTTGTGTTAGATGGGAAGTACCAATTGCTTCCCAATCATGCCTAATTTCACTCCACCAATGTGGTAAACTCTGCCAAGCCAATGTGGCAAACTCTGTCAATTCTCGACCAACTCTACTAGTCTTCTTAACCTACAACATGCATGATTTTTCCCTTGATTTAATTTCTAGTATGTCTTGTCACTCTAAATTCGATACTTTGCACATCAATAAAAATGAAAAATACCATTTTCCAATCTTTTTAGCAGAAGTCACTCTTAACATTTGTATCAGATCCAGACAACCAATTTACTGTATTTGTTAGGACTTCAAGTTTTGTATCACTGTCAAAATAATTACAAAAGCCAGTAGCAATACTTTCAGCTATGTTCTCTGGATAAGAATAGAGGTTTATCATTTACCACATCGTCTCTTCTCACATCCTGCTAATCTCGGCTGCAGAACCGCAATTCAGAAGGCAGTGGTCTCCGCACAGGCGCTAACCGAGCTCTGAAAATGTTTAAAAGGTCAGTATCATGTACAGAAGCTTCATTAAATTTCTCCCCCGTGACTTAGATCTGATTATGTTGACTTGGGTCTGATTATGTTCTTGCAGCGATATGGAAACACAAGACATTGATAATCTAGATGTTCCAGAGCTCATCCAGCTTGAGAAGGAATTGGATGCAGTCCTGAGACAAACAAGATCAATAAAGGTCTGTTAACTAGTTCATATTCTGGTTTACTGAGACAGAACATGGAAAAAGAACCTAAAAATAGCATTATGGTTTCACTCAGACTGGTTTCAGTGGCTCAAGTACATATTTTCGCATACAAACCTGCATATATAGTTTCTTTTTCTAGCTGGGATTTCGTCGATGATCGATAATGTTTGGAATGTCTCTTCTCTTTTGTTATGCTATTGTCCTTGAGTTTTGGAAGTTGGTAAATCCTGTGAAGAGTATTAATTTCTGGAGAATTGTGATGCTGGTAAGTTCTGTTGTTTCCATGATATCCGGGTATTTCCTCAGGTTTTGAGTACAGTTTGAACTACAAGATATATGATTCATCCATATTAGCGAGATTGTCTCGCTCCCCAAAATCTCTTCGTAATCTTCTAGATTAGGTTCATTGTATGTTGTATATTTGTGAATGAATGAAGAACTTAAAAGACCTTTTTCTACATAGTATCAGCTTTAGATTTAGGCACTCTCTCATCAGACGCCCTAGTCGATCCTCCCTGCTCAATCTTATGGCTAACAATTCTTCCTCCTCATCTTTCTCCCCTGCCCCAGTTCACTTTTCCGGCCCCAACACAGCCAGTTTTATCCATGACACTCTACTTTTATGTGTAACGTGGAAGGGGTTCTAATCTTTTCTATTGCCAATTGCAATCTGTTTGAGGGCATATCCACCTTGACACATTTCCCCACGAGCGGTCCATGTGTGCTGTGGATACGCCTCCCTCGCACTCACGGTTCGTGCAGGGACTTGCATTTTTGTTGCTTCATTTTCCTGTGGTGTGTAAATTAAGATCAGCTATGTTGGTTCACTAATATTTTTCTTATATTCTGAGTTGTTTGATCACTGAATTTCTGCTGGTGCCATATATATATATATATATATATATCTATACTTTCTATGTCACTGAATTTTAATTTGGAGCAATTTATATGTTGGTGTAAATATTTATGCATGGCTCTAAATCTGAACAGGAGAAACAGATGACAGAAGCGAAGGTTCGCTTGGAAAACGAGGTATATAAGAAATTAAGGTAGAAATTGTGACAGGAAAGCAAGTTGAAAAGCAAGTACTCAGTCAATCGATGGCTTTAATTTTTCAGATTGCAGCCCTGAAGCTGAGGGAGCAGCAGAGCAAGGACCGAGCTGCCGATGAGGAAGCGGATCGGCAGAGCACTTCCGCCGCTAATAACACCACCACCACCACCAACAGCCGCAGCAGCGACGACAATGGTCCTGCCACCATACTACAGTTGTTTTGATTACTTTCCCGGGGGTGTAGGCAACTTATGTACTATATTGTACATGTGGCAATAACTCAGGTTGCCCCGTCTACCATCTGCGGTGACATCTGTCGCGACTGAGACGTCCCGCCGAGTGGACCCCGCCGCTCTGTGTTTGAGATTCTGTGTAATTGTATGATATCGTGTATGACTCGTATGAGATCCCGACTTGAATTTGTAATGCAAGGCCACAATATTTTAATATTATTATTATTATATTTTAATATTTGGGTGCGTTTGTATATGCAGTGTTTAAAATATTAATACATGTAGAGATCTTGATATGTAAATTTGTGAAAATATTGATGTATATATTGATATTGGTTGTTTTTGATGTAAATGATAGGAATTTAAAATGAAAATTTGAGAAATGTCAAACACTGTTTTAGACGAAATATAAGAACTTTTTTTATATTTAACCGACATGTTAGAAATATGGACGAAATATATTGATCTTAGCAAGTATGTCCTATGCAATTATGATTTATGAATTGAGACTTACAAAATAGACAGTTCAAATCGTTAAAGTTCGTTGTACAGCGTTCCACGACTAATTTCCATTTTTAAAATAAAATAGAGATCATTTCTCTTAAAGGCCTATATTTTATAAACTGCACTATGTGTCGGTTGGTGATTAAATCTTATTTACTAATTAAAAAAAAATTATCAACCATCGTATGGTCTGAAAATGAATCAACAAGAAATCGATCACATCATGTTGGTGGAGAGTTGCTTTGCCACTCAAAAACAAACGTGACCACAATTTCAGTCCATGTACATTAGTTCAAAACATATGAAATCAACCAATAAGATGACAGAATGTGGTCCAACAAAAAATGGGGAACAAAAAACACTTGTCTCACGTGTTGGGCTGTTGGGTTACAAACAATTAAAGGCTAAATTGATGAGACTTGTATGGCCCAACATAATTTAGACATTAAATCTTCTGCGTGTAGGCCCGGATCAAGATCTATCCTAGCCCTCCCCGTATTGAATTGATTTTTGGAGTGTGATATTCATACATCCCTTTTTACTTCTCTTACACATTTTTAATTTTCGGCCATCAGATTGGATGAATTAAAGAAGATCAAATAATATAAATTAAAAATGGGTGTGGAAGAAGTAAAAAAGAGTGTGAATAGCAACCTCTTGATTTTTTTATGACGAATAACGATATTTTATTAATCAACAAGACACAATTACAACATTGATATTTTTTTAGTGACTAATATACTGATTTAGGTATAATTTGTATAAAAAGATGTAATGAGTAAGCTCGTACACGGCTACAAAAGTCAAATCTTTCTTAAAAATGAAAAACATAACGTCTTATACAGAGATGCGTACAATGTTATCACAACTATGACAAAGTCATCATTGATTGGTGAGACCACATCACTCTAATCGAGACAAAAATTATACAGAATATTACAAGCAGCAAAAGGTTATATGGTGTTGAATTTTTCATTTGGTGCACAAAGTATGTGTTAGCGTTTTATTCATCTTGCTTTGGCTTATAGAGTGAACCAAACACGCACTTAATTAGTGAGACTGATCCAAGTAGCTTGCTTTCAAGTTTTCAAACATATAACATTCATAGACAACAGGTGCTGATAAATTTAATCGAACACGCTCAACTCTTACTAAACTCACAAAACAATTCATTCATGCATCCCCCTGCATGCGCGCGGATCGGAAAAATGTAAATGTTGCAGATGGATAGCGTGCGTATAAGCTAGCCAGTGGAGATGTGAACGCCGATAGCGATGAGGAAAATGGTGACGAGGCCAAAGTAAATGATGGTGTGAACTAAGATGGAAACCCCGCTGGTCTGCATGTTGTTGAACTCCGCCACCCGGCTGTTCCCGGGCAGCTGAAACAGCAGCCCCGGCGTCAACAACACAAACAGCACCACCGCTATCACCACTGGCCCCCAATCCGCCATGCTTTCAACTGACTAGTTTCGCAGTAAGGTCGAGGCTTCGAGCAACGTTGACAGATAGAATAATAAAGAAGACGATGACTGGTACGGTCGAAGTGGAAATGAAAGGGCAACGAGAAGGAAGGGGCATAAAAAGGGTGAGTCCTGGTGGGAAAGGACAAAGAAAAGGGTTAGAAAACTTAGAAATCAGCCGACGGTATCTTTCCTTCGGACTAAGACGGCTTCCTCGTTTTACTCATTGGATGGCATTACGTGGCACTTTTGTTTGGACTTTTGGAAAATATGGGCTACGGTAATTTGATATTGGGCCCTTGTTTCTTGCCCAAATCCACTTATGCTTGGGCTAAACGTAGGCCCAATAAGTTATCCTTTGTGGGTCCAATTTGTTGCCAACATAACCAAAGTACTCGAACATCATCGTATCAATTTGTGGCCAAGAAACTTCTGCCTTGGCTAAATTACAGATGTGAAGAAAAATTCGCGTAAGGATGCTTCAATCGCGTCATTTGTGGCCCTCTTACAAAACTTGATATCTCACAATCAATTTGTGTGAGAGAGAGTCGCCCTATTCAGACAATCCTAATGAACACCTGCTCATAAAAGTGAGCCCCATCTAGTAAAAAAAACCGTTAATCAAACCCATACAGTGGAGCCGGTTACCAATCTCGGTCAAAATGAAGAAACGAAATTTTTTACCATTGGGAAACCTGTGTGTACTTTGGGATGAAAATATTGATTTTGATCGAGGTTGAACCACCACGTGAGTATAACCCTATTTTTACCACATATGGGTCAACATGAGACAACACGGGGACGATTTATGCAATTCCATATGTTTCTTTATCGACCGCAGTCAATTCAAGTAGGGACATGTTTCTGCATGATAGTGTATGCATTCTAGCTTTTTCCTGTGGAAACCGGCTAAAATCAATGTCTTTTCTTTTCCTGTAGAAAGTTAGACCAAACAAGAAAAGCATTCCAAACATATGCATATACCAACTCAACTTTACACTTCATTTCCCCACATATTACTTTACGATATTTCTGAAAACGAACAATATTGGAAGCTTATGAAAGCAAACATCTTTGTTTTGCTGTCCATAAAGCAATCCGCCACCTTCTCCTAATACCTTTCTCCTCTTTTAATCCCACTCTCTTCTTCCACACTAAGTTTAGCATCCCTCTCTCCTTCTTCCCTAAGATATTAGGCTCCGTCCTTCTACATATTCGGAACCAGCACAACGCTCTGTCTATCTATTTCGAGAGAAAGAAGCCGCAAAGTTTTCAAACCTCTTCAATCCAACTTACCTAGAGAGAGAGAGAAAGATGAGTGCTGATTGGGGGCCGGTCGCTGTTGCAGTTGTTCTGTTCATCCTCCTGTCGCCCGGGCTGCTATTCCAATTACCGGCAAGACATAGGGTGATGGAGTTCGGAAACATGGCCACAAGCGGGATTGCTATTCTTGTTCATGCCGTCATATACTTCTGCATAATCACCATCTTGATCATTGCAATTGGTATTCACATACATGTCAACTAATCCATATTGTTTTCAGCCACCACCCACAATTGGAGTAGTTTGTTCTTTTCTCTTTATATAGCGATATATTTTCATCTTTCTGTAACCGAACTCCTTATTCGGCTTTTCTTCTTCCCTTATGGCTTATACTGTGTTCCTAGTTTAAAGGTGTAGTGCTACATGATTGGTTTGGTTCATTCACACTTGACACTGACATTGTAAAGGAGCATCTCAATGAATTTGCTCGTAGTGATGCCTTGTCAACTCAGGCTCAACGACGCAAGGCGCTTTCATATCTGAGTTTGATATCTGACTACGTTTTCGATCCATTATGTTTTAAGTTTTATGGCATCATGAGCATCGTAATAAACCTAATTTTTATGGAATTGACTTACAATTTTAACGAGTATCATTGTCATCCAAGCATGTGTAAACATCCTAAGGGGGAGAGTTCTAGATAAAAACCTACCGTTTCTATCGGCGCAATGTGAAGCATAACAAAATGAATCCCCTAAGCGTGAACAGATCTGACTCTGGAATTTTGCATATCAACGACTAGCAAACGGATTTTTGACACCAATAAGCCTAGACATTCATAGCCTTCTAAACAAGTAGCTATTCGAAATTCCGACCACCAGTCTAGATGTCTCATTCAAAGTTCGAGCGATATTCTAATCTAATCTAATTAACCTAATCCACTAGCAGAAAGATTCCAACTTGGCCACAATCAAGTCAACAAGTTCAGACCTCTACTCTACAATATTTAACAAATAAAAGAACAGTAATTAATTTGCACCTTAATTAGTTGGTAAACAGAATTTAATTTATAAAAAAAAAGAAGAAAAGGGGTTTCTCAGAATTCATAAGCAAGCAGCTGCATCTTCTTCTTCAAGTCAGAAAAAAAGATTTGTGCTTTACATTTATATGGAGCTCAAAAGCAAAAAGTACAAGTACTGTTACAAGAAGCCAGCCCAGAAGAGAGACAGACCAACATACATATGAGAACCAAAGCGGCGGAGGGTACCGGTACCGGATCAACCGGCATAGATGTGGACGTGGACAGCCAGGATGAGAATGGCGTACAGAGCGAAGAAGATGAGAGTGTGGACAGCTATGGCCTTGCCGTTGGTCTTCATGTGCCCAAACTCCAACTGCTTGCCGTTTCCCGGTAACGCGAAGAGAAGCCCCGGTTGCAGCAGGATGAACAGAACCACCCCTATCAGTATTGGGCCCCAGTCCGCCATTGTTGCGTCCTAAAAAAAATCAGTGTTCGGATCAAATGCTGGATTTTCGGATCTGGGTTTTTTGAGCTGGGGGTTAAAGTTGCGAGCTTTCGGTTGCTGTGACTAAATGGGGAATTGGGGATGAATTTCTTTGCGTATTTTATTAGGGTTTTTGAGTGAGCGAGAGTGACACTTGGGATTCGGAATTTGGGAAACGATTTGTAATTTTGTCGTTGTAATTTTTAAGCAACCACGGCGAGCGGTGGAGATAAGGAAGCCACTAGCTAGCCCACTGGCAACTGATGAAGGTTCGATTCTCTGCTTTGGGTTACAGAGTGGACTTGTGCAATCTGGACCCACCATCCACTAGTTCAAACTTCACAGCTTTTTTATCTTTTAATTACTTCTTTTTGACTAATCCTTGGTGGACATTGAAATGTTGTTGTAAAACTTCAAAGCTTTTATTTTTTTAATTATTCCTTTTAATCTTTTGACTATTCCTTAGTGGACATTGAAATGTTGTTGTAAAACTTTGAGCTTTTTGGACGATAAAGTTTTTAGTGCGCTAAAAATATGGTTCAGATTGCGTAATTGATTAATTGTTCATTCAAAACTTAAAAAGTGGGACTGAGAAGATGATGGATGAGATTGAAATGCAGAGAGATGATTTCGATGAAATGTTTTTGTGTGTTAGTAATAATCATAAAGATGAAATGATACAGTGCTTTCTAAAATTTCATTTGATCAAGCATCTCTTCCAATTCAAAAAATTTAAAGCTGCAACACCAAAGCATTTAAAATTCGGAGAAAAAGACTAATTAAAGTGGAATAAATACGTTCTTTCTAGCTTTAAGGGATTCTTATTCCCCTCATTCAAGGGCATAAATCCAAATCATAAAGCATCCAAAGCTCCTTTTTTATATATATACTTTTGCTACGTTCTTCCCCTCCTCCTCCGCCCTTACTCTTCTGCTGTAACATCTTGTTTTGACAATGAAAAATTGGGCAGCTCCGCTGATAGCATCCGCGCTATTTGCGTTTCTGTCGCCAGGGTTGGTGTTTCAGATGCCCGGCAGGGAACGTCCCTTCGAACTCATGAACATGAAAACGAGCATCGCGTCGATATTGTTGCACGCCGTGATCTATGGTTTGCTCATCATTCTGTTTCTCGTTATTCTTGACATTCACATCTATGCTTAGGATACAAGAAATGTTGTGGTTTCGGCACACCAGCTGAAAGGCGGAGTTAATTCTGTTGTTTACTTGCTTTTATTTACTATTTACTATTTCACTTTTCACCTTCCTGAATTCTGCTATGTGAAATGAAGAACTCATAGCAATCTTTCTATTTTTTTCACGGGTCTTTATGCTTTCACTTACCTTCCATAATCTGCATAAATGTAATTATTTCGTGACGAAATATCGCTAACAAGGATCTCACACAGCAGCAAGAACACATGATCTTGACATGTAACGGAGAGATCAGCAGATTATTTCACATTTTTTCCGTTTAATTAATGTTGTTTAGTTGGTTAATCAATTTAGAAGTTCCCCAGTTAAAGCTTTAGCTAGAAACTCACCTAGTAGGCACATGGAGGCTAATTAATTAAGCTTGTTGCTTTAGTTCTTAGCAACTTCGGTTAATTCTACGCTAAATATTCGCATAATTCTCGGCTCAGCTACTGATTAAGCCTGCGTGTTTTGATTACCTATCGACAGATTCTGAATCACATGTGGTTTAATGGTTATAAAACAAAAAATTATACGAACTATTTGACCATCTGCACTGATGTTTCTTGTCAAAATCCAGCACCCAGCAAACCGAAAAATCAACGGCACAAACAATGTGAGAAATCTTTACCTTCGCAACTCGACTATCATTTAACAATGAACAACGATCCTAATGAGCAATTTAAATCTCCGAAACAAAGGAGGGAAAATCCAAACATCAGTACAAGATCAAATCCAGATGCAGAGACAAACAAGCTAATTGAGGGATAATCAAGAGCCAATATACATGTGGACACCAATAGCTAATAAGAAGATACAAATGAGAGCAAAGTAGATTATGGAATGAACCAGTATGGACACTCCACTCGTCTGAAAGTTTCCGAACTCCACGAACCGGCTCTTTCCCGGCATCTGAATCAGCAGTCCTGGTGTCAGCAGTACAAACAAAACCACTGCTATGAAAACCGGCCCCCAATCCGACATCTTCTTCCTTCGATATGTTACGCTTTCGCGCTTGATCTCTTGATCTCTCCCACAACTTAACAAATGTGTTTAGCTGTGATCTGATTGTGATCTGCTAATGTAATGAGTGGTTGGTACGAGGGAAAGAAAGATGAAAGGTATGCATGATTATAAAGTTGAGCATTTGGGAGGAAGAGACAAGGTATTGATGACTAGGAATAAAAAGTTGTAAGGTTAGAGCATCAAGCTATTCCAATTTCCACATTCACAATAATCACAGGCTGGCTCAGTGGTTGGAAATAAATTCATAGTCTGAATTTTACACGACACGTCTTGAGTTCGATTTTCCGCCTCAAAATAAATGAAATAAAATAAAATTTTCCACATTCACATTTTCTAGTACTTTGGTAGTTTACACCTCACATCACATGCATCCTAATTAAAGGAAGCTTCCCACATGAGACAAACCCCTACAAGGGGAGGAGAATTCTCTCTTCTTCTTTTTTCCATACACTTCCATCATTTCTTTGTTTGTGTGGTCACGGTTAAGCCACGTCAACATTTTATATTGATTTTTTATAGAAATAATAGGACAAAAAGACGTGGCTTAACCGTAACCACACAAACAGAAGAAGGATGGAAGTGTATGAAAAAAAAGGAGGAGAGAATCCTCCTTCACAAGAATGCTACTCAACTGTATTTTTGCCATAGATGCTGATACCCACAATTTAAAGAAAATACAAATCTTACAATTATGTACTTATACCTTTTGTGTCACGTAATCAGAGCGATAGATTATTAATTATACAGTCAGTAACATCTAAAAATCTCTCATTAGTTTAACCCGACTTCTAATATCAGTGTTTTTTTAGGAACCATTAGAAATTGAGATAACAAGATCGATGGTAGGGAGCTTTCTTGTCACTGAGGCATTATGTATAAAAGTAGTTGTTTTCCTATTCCTTTTCTGAAATCCTATTAATTATTAGCTCCCTTTCTTTCAACCAAATTAATATTCATTCTGTTGGAGCATTTGGATCTCAAAGACACTTTTCAATTGCTTAAGAGATCATTTTGGTATTTAACAAAAAGACCTTTGTTGCCTTTGTGGCCGGGTTTTACCGGCCAGTAACATACGGATATACAATCGGAATACCGACAAAATCAATCTACTTCAACCGAAGTAGCATGAATTCAAATTTTTGATGACTTAGATCATCTGGAGGAGTTAAAATGACCAACTCCAGTTCATCGAGTGAATCTAAGTTCAAATTTCCTTCCCGAGATCTTGAGTTTGATTTTCGTGACTATATCACTTGAATCCAAATATTACCCAACAAAGACCAAAATCTTTATATGTAAATACCATGTACTCCTGAGAGTATTAGCTCTCTTTTATTTCCTATTAACAAACGGGAAAAATAGACTATCAGCTCAACCGAGCCCAAAGATCCAAACCCAACTGAACAAATGGATGTGGGCCAAGCCCAAATGATAAAATATGTATTAATGAAAAAGAAATCGTCGACAGCAGGGTTCGAACCTGCGCGGGCGAAGCCCAACAGATTTCAAGTCTGTCTCCTTAACCACTCGGACATATCGACTTTTCTGGCCTTAAGTACCTAAATGTATTTCTTAACTCATTTATCTTGTATTAAACATCTTTTTTGGTTTTTTGATAGTTTTATTTGTTTATAAAAATTACCAAGTAAAAAAATCCATGAGCACGCACAAGCCACAATTAAATTTAGAATTACTTTAGAAAGCAACCATTTATCACAGCGGTGAAAAGGTGCTGAGCCTTTGTATGTCGGCGTGGATTCAAACTTTGTTGGTGGCTAAACCCTAACAAAATCTATCGTTTAACAAAAAAAAATTTGGAATTACTTTAGATTATTTTTCACTTTTATAATATCAGCTACAAAGTTAGTTTCACAAAAAATATGACGAAAACATAAATGTTCAAAATAAAAATTCACACGTTGAATATAATTGATTAAGGGGATCTCAAACCGAAAATTAATATTACCAATGAAGATTTTAGAATCTTGTTCACTCTCTTACTTCTAAAGTTATCTGCTAATATGAAATACTGTAAAAAAAGAGAACTACCTTTCAGCCACTATAACATTGTATCTAACTGGTTCCTTACACCCATATACATCGGAACTCCGCATAAACTTTAAAGCAAACCATCAAACTAAGCTTGAACAAAAGAGTTCACGATGGTTGAATGATATGAGATGATTCTTTTTTTTTACACAGTCATATGATCATTATTCGAAGATGCGACTCCGCTCGTTCATTTTGGATTGATACCAAAGAGAAAGACAACTCCTTAATAAGAAGTTATCGAAAAATATTATTTTCTAATTATTTCACGATAGTATATTAGTATATTACTAATCATGATCAAGCAAAATATTAATTCGGGTCCTTGCATAATTATTGAGGAAACGACATGATTCATCAAGTGGAAGAACAAAGAGCAGACCACATGGTCCGTTTCGTTTTCCCTTTCCATTTTTATATAAGCGAGTTCACCGACCGCATGTTACGCACCAGTTCTTTATGCAATAAATGCTAAAACGACAACCTACTTCATCGCAAAAGGCGGCTCTTTTGCTTGGAGACAGATTGGCTCTCTTTTTACCGTGAACTTTCCATTTTCTCATATTTGTGCGGCTAAGTTACGTTAATATTTTATATTAAATTTTTTTATAAAAATAATAAAATAAAAAATAATAAAAAAATATATTTATGCGGTTATGGTTACGTCACGTCAACATTTTATATTATTTTTTTATCAAAATAATAAGACTAAAAATATAAAATCTTAACGTTACTTAATCGCGACTATGCAAATATAAAAGAATTAATAACTGCTAACAGGAGGACAAACAATCTGTCTCTCTTTTAGTTATTGTTATTCTTAATTTTCTCAAAATTCGCAGGTACGGATATCCACGGACCAATGAAAGTTCGACAAATTTTCAGGCACATGGACAAATTTAAATTAAAGTTGAAAAAATAAAATATAAAAACCTGTCACTGAGTGTCCCAAACCAGCACAGCACCATAAGCCGCCCCCGGCCTACCACCATCACTGGAATACATATCTTCTTCTTCTTCTTCCTCCTCCTAATCTTCTCATAAATTATGACTAAATAAAAACCCAACAAAAAAAAATCATCTCTTTAACTGAAAATCGTCGAAAATATCACTTTTCTGTGATGGGTCGGGTGCAGGAGAAGCTGCGGTCCTTCTTCAGCAACCGATGGCTGGTTTTCGTGGCGGCAATGTGGGTGCAGTCCTGTGCGGGAATCGGATACTTGTTCGGGAGCATATCGCCGGTGATCAAGAGCTCCATGGACTACAATCAGCGGCAGATTGCGCGGCTGGGCGTGGCTAAAGATCTCGGGGACAGCGTTGGGTTTTTGGCGGGGAGTTTGTGCGAGGTGCTGCCTCTGTGGGCGGCGCTGCTCGTTGGCGCTCTGATGAATTTTGTTGGCTACGGTTGGGTGTGGCTTGTTGTTACTGGTCGAGCTCCTTCGTTGAACTTGTGGGCTGTGAGTATCATATTTAACCAAAGTTATTTGCTTTTCTTGTATTTTAGTTACTTTTTTTTATTGCTTGATCGTGTGTTTTGCCATTGTGGAGGGTTTTTGGTGATCTTCGCACTTCCGTTTTCTTGTTCTGCACTCTTTACCTTATTTCTGTCTCTTGATTTCGTTTGGTAATCCAATCCAAAGGCTAAAAGAGAGGGAGGAGTGTAGGCGGAGAAAAAAGAGAGCGCCAAAATCACTTCTTTTCGTTCATTTTGCGGATATATAATGATTGAAACTCTGGAAATGGATAGAGTGTTTCTTGGTATATATGGTTTGAGACGTTGAGTTGATAAGACGGAGTTTAATGTTAATTTTTCCATAAAAAAAAGGAGTAATCTTTTGCCTTAAACCTGTTACTTTCTATCATCTTGCCTTGGTTTAATCTTTAACAGTTACAATCTTCAATTTTGCAGATGTGCATTCTTATATTTGTGGGAACAAACGGCGAGACCTTCTTCAATACAGTTGCGCTGGTCTCTTGTGTGCAAAACTTCCCAAAAAGTCGGGGTCTCGTGGTTGGAATACTCAAGGGCTTTGCTGGGTTGAGCGGCGCAATTCTGACACAGATATATGTGATGATCCATTCCCCAGATCATGCATCTTTGATTTTCATGGTTGCGGTTGGTCCAGCAATGGTGGTTATTGCTTTAATGTTTATAGTCAGACCAGTTGGAGGTCACAGACAAGTCCGGCCAACGGATGCCATGAGCTTCACGTTTATTTATAGCCTGTGCCTCCTATTAGCTGCTTATTTGATGGGGGTCATGCTAGTTGAAGATCTAATTGATTTGAGCCACACCGTGATGGTTATATTTACAGCGGTTTTGTTTGTGCTCCTGTTGATTCCCATTGTGATTCCCATTTCGTTGAGCTTTTCCTCCGAGGCAAGATCTCTAGAAGAACAGGCACTCCTACCCGAGCCACAGAAACAAGACCACGGGAAATCTGGGCACGATACAAATGAGGTAATATTTAGTGAGGTGGAAGACGATAAGCCTAAGGAAATGGACTTACTTCCAGCATCCGAAAGGCAGAAACGAATTGCGCAATTGCAATCGAAACTATTCCAAGCAGCTGCTGAAGGAGCAGTTAGGATTAAGAGGAGGAGAGGTCCGCATAGAGGGGAGGACTTCACATTGACACAAGCTTTGATCAAAGCTGACTTTTGGCTTATTTTTTTCTCACTTCTCTTGGGTTCTGGATCTGGTCTAACGGTGATTGATAACCTCGGTCAGATGAGCCAGTCTCTCGAGTATGACAATACGCATATATTTGTATCCATGATCAGCATCTGGAACTTTCTTGGTCGGGTTGGTGGCGGTTACTTCTCTGAGATTATTGTGAGGTATGAACTGATTACATTCTCATCTAGAGTTTCTGTAGAAATTATTTAAACTTGGCTTTGTGACTTCTCAATTCTCATCCATCGCTATGCATTCGATAGGGACTTTGCTTATCCAAGACCGGTAGCAATGGCGGTGGCACAACTCCTTATGGCAGTTGGGCATATCTTCATTGCTTTTGGATGGCCTGGGTCAATGCACATTGCCACCATCTTGGTTGGGCTAGGCTATGGGGCTCATTGGGGGATCGTGCCAGCTGCTGCTTCTGAATTGTTTGGCTTGAAAAAGTTCGGGGCTTTATACAATTTCCTCACAATTGCAAACCCTGCTGGTTCGTTGCTCTTTTCTGGCGTGATTGCTAGCAGTATATACGACTTTGAAGCTGAGAAGCAAGCTCATCAGCACCATCATCTGCATATGAGTCCAGGAACATCAGTTTTCCAAGGCATGCTTCAAATGGACGCACCAAAGTGTGATGGTTCTATATGCTTCTTGTTAACTTCGTTAATCATGTCCGGATTATGCATTGTTGCCTTTGTTTTAAGCATGATTCTGGTACATCGGACTAAGATTGTATACGCCCACCTGTATGGAAAATCACGTCCAGCTGGGCTTTCATGAGCTGAGGCTTCCATCCAATACATCCTGTATTTTTTTTCTGAGTTGCCTTTTTCAAACGACATTGTATTTCTTCCAAATTGTTTGATGTTTCTATATTTTGTCTGAGGTTGTGTATATTCTGTGTGTGTTTCTGTAACCACATTTCAACGATAATGGAGGCAAGTGCACGCCTCTTCAGAACTCCCGAGGATCAGTGTCCCAATTCAGTGCTGTGTTTGGTCATGTAAGATTGTCTTTTCGAGTATCAGAAGGTTGTATTGAATTTTGCCTGTCAATTGACATTGAAATTTTTTGTTTCATGATCAGTTGTGTCCGTAAGTTTCCCATTAATTTATAGTAAGATTGTCTCTCATTTCGTTGTTGCCGGTGTTTTGTTTCTCTAGCTTCAAATACTTACATATTTTGCAATTATCATATTTATTTTCAGAGATTGAAAAAGATGGCAGATTTTCGTCGAAATAAGGAACAATTACAATTAACAATGAAAAACTTGAATTCCTGAGAAATAAATTCTTCTTCGGAGATTATCGGGTGCTTATTAATCCTACTAATTAGAACCAGTAGGTTATACCATGATGAATATTTCTTAGCTTTCGATGATCATGAATTGAAGGTGGTGTAGTCTCTCCTGATCTCCCCTTGATTACCAGTCTTAACACGGACTCTTCCAAGCTTCCTCGTGGCAGTGATGAAGGCTCCGTTGAAGTTACCTGGGTTCTTAGCAAAATCAAGGTGTTTGGGCCCAAAATAGCACTTTGGGCCGAGGGAAGATTTTCTCGGCCTAAAAGGGGATTTACGTGGAACTCTAAAGAACTAGGTAAGCCTAGGACGACAACTTTTCCTTGATTTAAGGTGAAAAACATGCCCTAAAACAAGGAAAAGAGAAAAACAAGAAAAAGAAAGCAAATGACTTCTTCACGTGACCCAACAAGAGAGGATTCAGATCCTATAAATACAGAAGCAGTGGCAACAAAGAGGCATCATCAAACCTACAACACAACACACAAATCTGCCCTGCGCAAAACCTCTCAACACCCTTGAGAATTTTATTTTCTTTTTCGCCTTCATACCTTCAGTCTGGATTGACAGCACTGTGGAGGCAACCGGTAAACATCTTCAGTTTGGATAGACAGCACTGTTGCCGTAGAACCGACCGTCCGTGAAGCATCTTCAGTTTGGATTGACAGCACTGCGACAGGGTCGATTGGTTATTTATCCTAGTCTCGGCCGACGAAGGAGTCTCGAATCCCCGTCGACAGAGGTCATCTCACCAGCCGGCCCGGCGAAGTGAGGTGTTACTAATACCAAAGCTCGGTGCCTCGACGCCGAGTCGTTCTACGATTACGTACTCAAGAGGATTTCATAACTCAACACCGAGACGGCCGAACCACGTCTGTGGTCGAGGCCTTCGTCAGTTTTGAGTACCTCTGCACTTATACTCTAGTGTCGATTCGGCGTGGTCTCACCTTCATCAATACGGTGACCGTGGCCGAATTGGACGACCACAATTCGTGAATTTTGTAATTGGCAGCCTTGTTTTCAGGCTCTAGAACCTAAAGGTCGAGACACGTTCCTTCCTCGGCCGCAATCGCAAGATACAGAAGTTGGCCGCGCGCATCCATACCACATCAAGACAATTTACTTCTCGGCCGAAGCTCGGCCGACGAGTTGGCACGCCCCGCACACATTTGAAGGACTCAGTTAGTCTACCATTTACTCGGCCTGCGCGCCACGTAGGCTAAGTAACATTTGTAGCCAACACAAGGACAGCGGGCTGTGATGCAGAGTCAGAGAAAAGAACCTGATCTGAGCTCAACAACCCTTTTCCTCCAACCAAGTTTTTGTAATAAACATTGTCAAATGTGAATGGGGTGTCAGGGTCCAAGTCGCTGATTGCGCCGGGTCTGCCTCTTTGGAACAGGTTACCATCAATCGCTTGGCATAGTCAGGATTCAGAGAAGGGTCGACAGGAGAGGACGATGAGAAGTTGTAGAGGCGGTCTGAGAAGCGATTGCAGTGTGAAACGCCTAGAGTATGTGACACGCCCGCCCCTCGATTTTATTTTAAATCCTATAAATTTACCCCCAAAACCCTTTTCTACTATACCAATTTTAATCCCTAAAAGTTTTACAAACTCTCAATTTAGTCCCTAAACCCCCCCTTTTTAAATTTTATATTGTTTTGTTCTTAAATTGTGAGCCCACTGGGCCCACCTGTTTCTGTCACCCTCCCCGTTCACTCTCTCTCCCTCTCTTCTGTCCCTCATCTCCCTCGAACTCCCTCTGTCTCTCTCTGCACCCTCCCGTAACCCTCTCACTCTCCCTCGTCCCTCTCGCGCCACCTCACCATCACACACGCACACACCCTCGCCACCTCTCTCGACTCACCCTCGTCACTCCCTCGCTCTCTCTCTCCCGGCGACATCGCGACGGACGGAACACGCACAGAGGACTTCCCGGCGTCCTCCTTAGATTTCCCGACGAGGTAAGCCCAAATCGTCCCTCTCTCTCACCTATTTCGTGTTCAAGCTAGGAATTAGAAACTAATTGACGAATTAATTGTGAGTTTTAGGCCGGAATCGAGACCCGGGTGAGTACACCCCTTTTTCCGGCGAACCCCGTGAGCTCCGAGGACTTCCTCGAGCAACTCCGGCCATCCCTCGCCGATTGGAAGGTACCAATCTATCCCTCTCGTCTCACTCGTCATTTTGGTAGCTAGATCGGGGGCTGGAACCACCGTTTTCCGTCGGCCGGAGCTCTAGGAGCTCCGGTGTTCTTCCCCGGCGCACCCAGGCCTTCGGGCCGTTTCTGGAACCCCTCGGGCCTTAGGCCCGCAAGCCCAAAACCCCAGCCCAACTTATTTTAATTTAGTTTTTATTTTAAATTGTAATTAGGCCTTCGGGCCGTTTTAGAACTTCGGGCTTTAGGCCCATTTAGGACCCAGCCCAGTTTAGTGGCCCGTATTGTTTTTATTTTAATTATGTAAAAATCCAAAGGCCTCGGGCCTTTTTGTGCGGGGCCTTGGGCCCGTTTATCCCCAACCCAAAAGCCCTTAGGGCCTTGGAACCAGAAGCCCAAACCCAAGGCTTATAAGCCTTGGGCCTTTATTCAAACCAGGGCCTTTGGGCCCGTAACCCATAAGCCCAGAAGCCCTTTGGGCTAACCCTAACCCCTAAACCCAAAACCCTATTTGGGTCAGACCCACCAAGCCCAAACCCTTGCAACCCAAACCCTAGCCCTGACCCGTTGACCCGACCCGGTTGACTGACCCGTTGACCCGACCCGGTTGATCGTTGACCCGGTCAACGGTTGACTTTGACCTTGACCGTTGACCGTTGACTTTGACTTTGACCAGTCAACGGTCAACGTTGACTTCTCGGTGGACTTTTTCGGGTTCCGTTCGGGACCCCTCCTAGGCTAATTTGGACGTCCTAGACCCGTTTTTGAAGTCCGTTTTCCCAAATAAATTCGTTTGAATAGAGTTTGACTAAGTTGTACCCTTTATGTGCTTAGGGGCAACTTTTGGGATTGTTCTAGATTCGCTAGCAGTGCAGCATTGGACGGCTAAGTACTGTGAGTGGACCCCTTCTAAAAATACATGTTTTATTAGTAGAATTGCATGTATGAAAAGCATGATAGCATGAGAATGATGTATGTGCGATAGTTCTGATAGTGTATAAATGTATATGCGATAGTTATGATATCACCGCTACGGGATGTAGGGATAAGGTTCCGGTCCATCCCGGACGACGGTTTATGTCCACGTTTCCGCTACGGGATGTAGGGATAGGGTTCCGGTCCATCCCGGGCGACGGTTATGGTGCTGGCATAGGGCCTGGAGTGTGTTACCTCTGACTTTTGAGTACAGGGACGGGGAGCTGGCATTGGGCCTGCAGTGTGGTTTCCTCTGACTGTATGCTCAGGGACGGGGAGCCGGCATGGGGCCTGAAGCGTTTATATTGGACATTCACTAGCGACTATTCCTCTATGAATATGATTATAGTATGCGAGTTATGAATTGAGATATTGCATGATGAGTTAGGACATGAGATATTGCACGGCATTCTAGGTTCAGAAAACCTATGTTTATCAAGATATAATTGTGTTTTCATAAAACTTGGGGGATAGTATGTTGATAACTGTTTTCTTATATATATATATCAAATTGGTCCACTCACCTTTGTTTTGCGCCCCCTTCAGGGCTTAGATTCGAGGCATACAATCCCGGCGTCGAAGCACTTCCGCATTTGGCATCTTCGAGTCCTCTCGGTGTAGGACCTACTCTTTGGTGTATTAAATTTGGTATTCTTTCTTGTAATATTTCCAATTAGATGTATGTTCTGAACACGTTCCTGAAATACTTATTAAATGTGTAATCTAAATTCTTAATTCTCGTTTTTATACCTTCTAAATGGCTTTCGTCACCCTTCGGGTGTCGGCCAGCACGTGACCACCCCGATGTCTACAGGACATCGGGGTCGGGGCGTGTCAGTATGAGCTCTGGACAATGCAATGACATCAGTTAGGGAAAGATTGTGTTTGGCAAACATGGTATTGAGTTGCAACAGATCAAAGAACGGTTCTGGCAAGTTCCCAGCAACCCGTGATGCTTTTGAAATGAGTCCATCACGGCGTCCCAATTGTACTGGGAACCAAGGGCCTCCTGCCTGCAGAAAATTTGAATGTGGAACATGAGAGAAGTAGTACATTGTCCAGTGGATGTGACAACTCAGGAGTCTCAAGACAACACTTCCAAAGAATACACAATCCCGGGCAGCCATAGCCAAAATGTCAGCACAAGAGACGACACCAGGGCATTGTGCTTCCACTGCTTGCTTTGCCTTGATCACGGTGTCAAATCCGTCTCCTGGTAACGACAGATTATCAGTGAAGTCCTTCTCTGCATCCCCGTTTGGTGACGCGATCATGATCGATGCGTCGCATCCCTGCCATTGAATATTGCAAAGTTCAAACGAAGTTGGGAACTTTGACTCTTAACAATTTAAACATGATGCTTGGGTTGCAAGTATGCAACATTACCTCAACAAAGCAGTCATGGAAAAATAATCGCAGAGTTCCCGCGATTGTGGGAGGCGCTTGGCGTCTCTTTATATTGACTGCCTGCTTCACGATGGATTCAACATTTGGACAACTAGAGCTGTAGAAGTTCTCTGCTAGTTGTCCCTCTGATTCCGTCCCCTGCAGAACCATCAAAACAAGGACCAAAAACAACACTCTCCATACCTCCATTTTCTCTCTCTAGCTCTGTCTCTCTCTGCCTAATCTCCATTCACTTGTGAATCTTTTTATAGTGATAGAAGATTTAAGGGAGATGACAAGGAAAGACAATGACATTTATCTATCCCTATCACAACGCATCTTGGAAAAATGGGTAGATAGAGATGTAAGAAGACTTGATAACATAATTATTAGAAGATGCGAATAACCTACCGATGCTCTGTTAGAAGATGTGACTATATGACGGATGCTCAAGGCAAAAGAAGTAGAGAAAGACTTGGAAAGAGATTTTGAGAAGAAAAAAATATAGAGCAAAACCGAGCGCACTAACGTCCTACGATTCATCTATTGGACTCCATTTAATGAGATAAGACTTAATTGCTGTTGTGTTATATCATAACGTGTTAATTCAGCACACCCTTAATGTAACTATCACGCTAAGAAGTTTTGAACTTTTTGTTTCACACTTGAAGTCACATGTTCATATATTTATTTGATCATTTGATTGAATTAGGTGATATTCATTTTTAGTTCATAAATCATTTATATTTCATGTTTTGAAATTTTAAACGTCGTATGGAAAAGATACTCTGCCGTTTAAAAAAAGTATTTTATTTTTTTTAGTAAATGTGTTAATTTAGATATTAGCAATAACATGTTACTGTCGTGACCATCAAATAGAAATGTCACGAGTCCAACAAAGTCTTAGATGAGGTTGCCTTATTTGAGCATGAGACCCTTTGTATTTGAGAAAATGGTCATCTTTTTTTTATTTGTATTATTCAATCCAAACTTGAGAACGATATGGTTAAAGCAATCAATTAAATTATACTAAAGTATTGACACTCAGTACTACGATCTAGTGATATTATTCTTCACTTGTAAGTAAGAGGTCTTAAGTTCAATTTTCGCTAAAGACAAATTTAAACAACATTATTGCTAGCCTATTGTAACACTGGCCTACTTCTCCATCTCTTTAGCATAAATAATATCGTTTGTTTAAAAAATTGTACTAAAGTATCTATAATCTCATCTTGTTTCACATAGAGGACATGAGTTGGCTGACCTTATTGGGTTTGGGGTTTGGGGTTTGGACCGAGTCTTGAGCCGGTTCAGAGCCTGAAATGCAAGAACCAAACGTTGTCAAACGAGTCCAATAAAGCTTGACCCTGAAATCAAAACATCTCATACCCAAAAAAAGAAAAAAAATTAACGAAAAATTTATGGTACTGTTCATTTTAACTAAAAAATACATTTTACACTAAAAAGTCAATCATGGTACTACTCACTTTACCCTTTATTTTGTTCTTATCGTTAAAACTCAAAATTTTCAAGTCATATTTATTAGTTTGCCTAAAAAAAAAAAAGTAGAACTCGTGGCGGCCCTTTGAGCCTAGGCCATTTTTACTTGCATACGCGTAACATTTTTGTTTGGTTTGGAGTGGAACTAGACTGGTGAACGAATTAGATTCGGATTGAAGAATATTGAGTTGGTATTATTTTCAGATTATGGAATTCAACTTCTCAGTTCATAAACATTAACAATTAGATTTGGATTGAATCGGTCTGATCTCATATCTAATTTATTATTAATCAGATTATTGAGTTCGTATAGGATTTGAACCAAAGTATGATATATTGACAGCTCTACGTACAACATGGAATCCTGCTATCAGCAATCATGAATTGAAGGTGGTGCAGTCTCTCCTGATCTCCCCTTGATTACCAGTCTTGACGCCGATCCTTCCGAGCTTCCTCATGGCGGTGGCAAACGCTCCGTTGAAGTTATCCGCGTTGTTAGCGAAATCGAGGACAGTAGACCGAGATGCAGAGTCAGAGAACAGAACCTGGTCTGAACTCAACAACCCTTTTCCGGCAACCAAGTTTCTGTAATAAGCGTTGTCAAATGTGAAGGGAGTGTCGGGGTCCAAGGTCATGACAATGTTGGGGTCTACCACTTTGGGGCAGGTTGCCATCAACTGCGTGGCGTAGTCAGGATTCAGAGAAGGGTCGACAGGAGAGGACGGCGAGAAGCTGTAGAGGCGGTCTGAGAAGCGATTGCAGTGTGAAAAGCCAAGAGTATGCGCTCCAGACAACGCAATGACATCGGTTGGGGAAAGATTGTGTACGGCAAACATGGTGGTGAGTTGGTTGAGATTAAAGGTCGGTTCTGGCAAGTTCCCAGCCACACGGGAAGCTTTCGAGATGAGTCCATCGCGGCGTCCCAATTCCACGGGGAATGAAGGGCCTCCTGCCTGCAGAGATTTTGAATGTAGAACAAGAGATAAGTAGTACACTGTGTTGTGGAACATTAGTCATTGAGTCTAATGACAAGACTTACAAGGACTACACAGTCGCGGGCAGCGACAGCCAGAATGTCAGCGCAAGACACGACGCCAGGGCATTGAGCTTCCACTGCTTGCTTTGCCTTGATCACGGTGTCAAACCCGTCTCCTGCTAACGAAAGATTATCGGCAAAATCCTTCTCTGCGTCCCCGTTTGGCGAAGCAATAACGATCGACGCATCGCATCCCTAAATTGATCAAACGACGTTGGGAACTTAGATCACTATTTGGAACATTTTAAACACAATGCTTGGGATGCAAGTTTGCAACATTACCTCAACAAAGCAGTCATGGAGAAATAATCGCAGAGTCGCCGCGAGTGTGATAATCGTTTGATCTCTTTTCCGAGAGACTGCCTGGTTCACTATGGATTCAACATTTGGACAACTAGCTCTGTAGAAGTTTTCTACTAACTGTCCCTCTGATTCCTTCCCCTGCATAAACATCATAACCAACACCAAAAGCAACCCTCTCCTCCATAACTCCATTTTCCTCTCTCTCTCTCTCTCTCTCTCTCTCTCTCTCTCTCTCTCTCTCTGTGCCTGTAATCTCCATTGATTTATGATTTCTTATTTTATAGTTACAAAATATAGAGGGGAGTTGAGAGAGACAGTGACAGCCCTTCAAACCTTATATTGTCAGAAAATTCTAAAGATTAAAAATTCCACCACTTTGATTAATGTTTCTAGTTCGAGTTAGTGGCCATAGTGTTTGGTTATTGGTCATTGTCTTGTAGAACCATCTATGCGTTCAAGTAACTTTGTATGTCAAACTTTTTAGTTATGAATATTTCAATTACTTTGACTCTTGCATGCTTACACGAATTTGGACGCGTGCTCTCATGTGTATGGATAAAACGTTCTTAACTATTTAAGTTGTACAACCATAAAATTGAAATCATGTTATCTATCTATGTATCATAACACGTAAATTAGTAACATGACGTGACCATGCGATTCTCATTTCTAAAAGCTTTCTCCCCTTTTGTTCAACCATGCAAGTCATAAATATTATATATTTATATATTCATAAATATATTTTATATATAAAATATATTTAACGTTATGTTTACGTCTTTGACCATTTGGTTGAATTGGGTCTCGCTGGCACCAGTTATTTTGGAAGGCAACAACTCCTCTTAGTCACTACTTGCTCCCTTAGTCATTACTTGCTAGCTTGAAGGTGACTTTCATATTAATTAAGTTCGTATTTTCAAGTTTTAAAAGTCGTGTAGAAATCAAATTCATCCATATTAAACAAGTGTATTTTCTTAGCAAATGTGTTAAATAAGTCTTACGCAATACTCAATCAGCTATGTGGAGTTTTAGTAAAAGACATTAGCTTTCTACCAACTCTTATTTACCCTAATTTTAATTATTTCCAAAAGTGATTGATGACTTAAAATCAAAGAAATGATGGGAACCCTAATGCTTTTGTGAATTCTTTGCACTCTGATCAGCTTGTTAGTTCGATCATTTAAAATCGATAAGTATACTGGCAAGCGATCAACAAACATGTCATTTATATTATTCATATTTCAATTACATAAATGATAATATATTTGTTAATGGAATTTTATGGGCCGGTAACTAATGATGTGACTTTATTAACTAGGTGGCCAGTCTAGTCACTTAGTCAAGCGATCTGACCCAAATTTATCTTGTGGTAGCACTCACAAGCTGTCAACTTGCATTTTGTAGTGGATACTCAATTATGTGCCGCGAACACGGTATATTACAATTGAGTGTAATAATACAATTAGTAAAAAAAAAATTTAATGTTTTTATAAGTGTGTTTATTTGAAGTATACTGAAATCCAAGCATTCGTAAAAAGAGTTGTCATAGCGCTTTTTTGACACATGCTTCTTTTGAAAGTACTTATATAATGCAGAAACGCTTGTAAGTTCTTTTACTCATGCCTGCTAAACGAAAAGCAAAGGCGAATCGTCTGCAAAGGTTGCTCACAATGTTGAGTAAATTAATAGAAAATTTCATTTTAGTCCTTGGCAAAGATTATTTTTTCATTAAAACCATGTGTAAGATCAAAATCTAATTTTAGTCCCTTGATACATTAATAACCTCATTTATTAATTATATTTTGATTTTTTAATTATTTATCTTTTTCTTTTCTAATTTTTAATGTATTAATTTTATTTCATTATAATTTTTATTTTCATTTCATTCATTATAATATATTTTTGTTGTGAACATTTAGATAAACTAATTTTTGTTATACAATATATTTCGATGTACTGTAACTTCTTCATTTAGGTATATTAAATTCATTATAATACATTTCGGTGCATACATTTAGGTATACACATTTTGGTACTAACATTTCGGTACACACATTTCGGTGCATACATTTAGGTACATACATTTCGGTATTAACATTTTAGTGCATATTTTCGGTACACACATTTAGGTACATTAATTTAATATTAATACATTTCGGTGCATATATTTAGGTACATACATTTCGGTGCATATATTTAGATACATACATTTCGGTGCATATATTTAGGTATATACATTTCGGTGCACATATTTAGGTACACACATTTTGGTGCATACATTTCGGTATACACATTTAGGTACATTAATTTAATATTAATACATTTCGGTACTAACATTTAAATATATTAGTTCAATATAATATATTTCGGTACACACATTTCGGTACTAACATTTAGGTACATTAATTGAGTCTTTCAAGTTTGAAGAATGTTAAATGAAATTAATAAATTAAAAAACTATTTTTTGGTCAAAAAATAAATTAAAATTTGTGTATTAATAAATTTAAATATTTAATGGGAGATATTAAATAAAATACACATTAATTATTTTGAATTAAGGACACTTTAGGGACTAAAAATCAATATTCAATCTAACACCAGGTTTTTTTTAAATTTTAATCTTCTTGAAGGATTAAAGTTCAAAAACCCCGTAAATTAATTAGAATCAAGGACAACCTTATTCTCTAAAGATGAGCAAGAATCAACAAACTGGATTGGCATCTGCAGCATCGGCAGACCCAAGTAGTAGCTCGGGTTTGTTTTGAACGATGTAGCCTTCCTTTCTTGTTTTCTTACGTTCACGCTGTAGCCCGAAGTTCTTCCTCATTTTAACCCTGTAGCTGTTAGGGTTCTCCGTCTGCACTTCTTGAGGGTAAACACTAACAGTTCGTGTTAGCCTACAACACACTGCCTATCAAACCACCAACCATGACGAGTTGTGTAACTCCAGATCATACCTTATTCTTGTCGGGTCCAAACTTCTTAACCATGCGGTCAACTAAAGAGAATATGGTGTAGTCCTTGCCAAGCCCCACATTCTTCCCTGCATGGAACGGATAGTTTGAAGCTTAGGATCTTTGGATTATTCAATGAGTAGCCATAACACAAATATATTATGGTGAATAATTACATGTAACTACGACTGAAGTATGGCGTTATTTTAAATTAATCACAAGAAGTTAGGTTAAAAAATTAAAAATATTTTGAAATATGAGACGTGCTTAATATACTGTCTCCATAGCATGCATCTTAATTGCATGAAAAGAAAGAAAGAAAAATTACGAGTTAAGAGTGTAATTTATATGAGACCGTTATCCTTTCGGCCTCGATGCCACATCTTTCTCCATAACCCCAAATTTGTTAATTAGTAGTCCCAACACTTATTGGTTGCTTATGTAATTCAACTTAAAAAGCAAAAGTTATAATATATATGCAAATTTGAAATGAACTTATTACTTATGTAGTCTTTTTTTTTCTTCCATGAATTCTAAATTGTTAGTATGATAAGATTGATTAATCATTTTCATATTTTAAATTGTTAGTATGATAAGATTGATTGATCATCTTCCACCTAAGCCAACTCAACCTATTTCTCCTTAGTTTCCTTCCATTTCATAGTACAAATTAATTAGTGTATAATTCATGCGATTATCGTCTGCTAGAATTACGGCTCCGTCACTATGTCCACGTGCATGCAATTCATCATAAAATAAGTATGAATGGGCCTTGCCTTTCTAACAAACTCGGAATATTTTGGAGGAGATTCATTCAAGATGTATAGGCATATCTCTTTCTCATGACTCAAATAAGTCTAATCGCAAGTGTCTTGTAGCTCAATTATTAAAAACAATATCCGTCTATATATTTGAGGTTTGTGTCCGAATTCTCTTCCCCATAATTTAGTGTAAATTATCCGTAATATGCAACTTTAGTCACTTTGTATATGTGTTTGATATGAAATGGATCGCATTAACACCAGGAGAAAAATCAGATTCAACAGTAATTTTATCAAAATTCAAACTGTTATTTTCAATGATGAAATATTTACAAAACAAACTCAATAATAATAATAATAATAAATTAAAACATTGCAAATGTGGAGAGTGGGATTTGCAGCCGACCTTTAATATAAAAATTAATTGATGAGCTATAATTCAAACGAATATTTTTAGTGCATGGATTAAGTTATAGTCGATTATTGCTAGTCATTCTTAAATATTTAGCAACAAATCAAAGTCGGCCTGTTTCTGTTTGCTAGCGTATTGAATCAACGAACATTAAGTATGTTGGATCGTTGACTTTGTCGAGTAGAAATCAGTGACAGAAAGTCTATCAAGATTCTTACTTTTGAGATAATTTTTTTAATATATTTTTATTTAGCGAGTAGGTATGATCAAAAAATTGAAATACGTCATGATCAACGAGTAATCATAATACAATTGTTTTATGGAGAATAATTACATGTAACTGAGACGTGAAGTGTGTCTTTATCTCAAATCAATCATACAATGACATATGAAAAAATAAAAAATATTTTAAAACACGAGACGAGCTTAATATACTAACTTCGTAGCATCTCATTTCATTAAAAAAATTTCATAACACATCATGTAGTTTGCAAATTTGGTATCTCTAGCATCATTAATTTTTAAATAAGTATAAATTCATAGAGTTTAATGGACATCCATGAACTCCATGTGAATTTTGAGTGAAATTATTAGAAATAGGCCTGATTTCTTAAAGTCTAAAAAACACTATAAAATCTCTCTAAATTCATTAAAATCTTCCATCTTTAAAAATACTTTAAAATCCAATTATAATAGAAAACACATCGAATTTTAGGACTAATTTAAAATTCGCTATGAATGTGCTCTGACCAAGCAACCCAGTGCAAAGTTAGTGGGTCGAAAATCAAAGACGACGCAAATAGGCCCATTAATAGATGGGCTTATCTTTTGGTTCATATAGTCAATCACCAAGCCCAAATACTTCATGACGCGGACTGATGAGGACGAGGCCCGAAACGAGTACGCAACTAGAAGCCGCTCGACGTTCATGGAATCCAAATCCCGTTCGGTTGAAGCATTGGAATCTGGCGATACGCGATCAAAATTCAAACCAGTCCCTTCGCTTAGGGCTCACAGTTGAAGACCAACAGTCAGTCTAGCACAACGGCAATGGCGTCGATGGATGTAGAAGAAGCACAATTAGGGTTTCCGCACTGGAAACCCCTCCGTCGGAAGTTCGCTCCCGAATCTCCCTTCTTCGCATCCGGAAACATCGAGAGGGAACTGCTCTCCAAACAGGTTTACATTTCTCTGTAATTTGGTGTAAATTTTATGAATTTTGATGTTATCTCAGCTGATTTGCGTCGCTCGGTCCGAATTTGAACTGGGTTTTTTTTTTTTAATTATCAAACGCAATTAGGAATTAGCATTTCAAAATTTTGCTTCCACATTCGGCTGAAATGAATTTGAATTTTCAAATTTGGTTGCTTTTTTGTTTATAATTTACTGTAATATTGCGTAGATTGCGTTGGATTTAACCGAAGACGAAAAGCATCAGCTTCGAGAAATGGTAGATGGGGAAGGCAGGTATTCATATTTCCTGGTTATAAGAAATTTGTGTACTACTGTAAGACACTATTGTTTTCTGTTGCTTTTTCCCTGAACGTGAAGTGTGTGGTTTGATTTTGCAGGGGGTGTTTCTGCCCGATTGTTGGCTGCGGTGCTCGCTTGAGTTCCTTGGAGGACTTTGAAGATCACTACAATGCACGGCACACTGCGTCTTGTTCTGTGTGCTCTAGAGCCTACCCAACGTCACGGTTGCTCAGCATACATGTATCTGAAGCACACGATTCTTTCTTTCAGGCGAAAGTGGCACGCGGCTATCTCATGGTATTTGCTCTTTATTTTCTTCCTTGATCTGTGTTGGCACTGTCTGATTGAGCATGATCGTATGTCATATGTCCTTCTTTTGAATTTGGGAAGTAATGGCATAGTGACAGTTCCTCTTTCATTTTTACCAAACGTCGATGATCTTTAACTACCGAGAACCAAAAACAGAAGACAAACATCACGGTAGAAGTCATTTCATGGTTATATGTTTTTACTGATAATGAATTGGCTAATAACTTGAATCCTTACCCTAAACTGCATATCAGTATCCTTCAAAGTTTCAAAGAACTCTTTAAGTACAGATTTGGATTGTACTTAAGGATGAAGAATTGATCCGCTATTTGTCAAAGCTCATGGATTTTTGTAGATAATATCTTTGTTAACATAAAATCTTTCTATAGAGACGCTTCCAGGTTTATTACTGAAAGAATGTTTTGCTTTTACGCTTCTGTAAATTTTTTTTATTTTTTAAAATATTCGAGTTTTGTGTGAAGCAAACACAAAATACAAACATTGCCATAGAATACAATTCATGTGTTTCTTCTTCCCTTGAATTCCTCGTATGACACCTTGACTAATGCTCATGGTTTTTGCTAGATGGTGTGGTTGTCTGTACCTAATTACCTATGCTTTGTTATTTGCATCCTGAAGCGATCATCTTAGTTCAAAGATGAAAGACTTCTCTGTCGTGTGTTTGAGCATACACTGGTTTAGTTGTTTTAATTTTGTTTGGATGTCTGTGTTTAACAGTATGAATGCCTTGTGGAAGGCTGTGGTTTGAAGTTCAAGAACTATAAAAGTCGGCAGCAACATCTGGTGGACAAGCATAAATTTCCCACTTCATTTGAGTTTTTCAAGAAGGCTCTTCCTTCTAAAAAACAGAGGCAGAAGAACCAACGCAGACAAGCTACTTCGAAGAAGGCAGAGTCATCTAGCATGCAAGTAGATAACGAAACCATGGATGGCCTTGTTTCTGGCGTCTCCAAATTAAGCACATCAGACTCGACCCCTTCAGCCATCAGCTTTGGTCGTAGACCCACTCGTGGCATGACATTCGTCCCAAGAGCTGTTCAACGCGAGAAAAAACCGGACTCCACATAAGTTGGAACTCAGGGAAGGATGTTTGGAAGATTTTGAATGTTGTAGGTGATGATTATTAATCGTTCTCTAGAAATTTTCCGTGTATCCATCCAAAGTTGACGAGTTAGGAGTCAACAGCTTACGTAGAAACATTCTTCTTTTGAAAGTGTTGTTGAAACTCAGCAACTATTGCTAAAATTTTCTTTTCTTTTCATTTTCATCGTTTGAGATTGCTTACGTAGAAACATTTGTGTTCATAAGTGCTTTTATTTGAAGTACACTGAAATCCAAGCACTTAGTCGAAAAGTTGTCAAAGCGCTTTTTTGACACATGCTTCTTTTGAAAGTGCTTATATGATGCATAAACGCTTCCAAGTTCTTTTATTAAAGGAACTTTTACGAAAAGCTCTCACTTTAACGAAAAATCACATTTTTACACTAAAGAATCTCATTCATTCCGAGTTCTTGGGTTCAAGATCTTATACAAAATTAGTGCAATGTTCATTTCGTGGTATCCCAAACCAACTACGTCAAATAACCGGACTCGCTGAGACGTGCAAAGGCAAAGGCAAACTCCTCTGCAAAGGCTGCCCACAATGTTGAGTAAATTAGCATTAATCAACAAACTGGATCGGCATCGGCAGCATCGGCAGACGCAAGTATTAGCTCGGGTTTGTTCTGAAGGATGTAGCCTTCCTTTCTTGCTTTCTTACGTTCACGCTGTAGCCTGAAGTTCTCCCTCTTTTTCACCCTGTAGCTATTGGGGTTCTCCGGCTGCACTTCTCGCGGGTAAACACTGATCTGCAGATAGTACAAATCAACGATTCGTGTTAGTATGCAACACGCAGCCAATCAAACCACCAGCTACGACGGGTTTCGGAACTCCGGATCATACCTTCTTCTTGTCCGGTCCAAACTTCTCGAACTTCACCATGCCGTCGATTAAAGAGAAGATGGTGTGGTCCTTGCCAAGCCCCACGTTCTTCCCTGCATGGAACTGATAATTCGATGCCCAAAAAACATCCAAGTCACAACATCATTCTGTATTTCTATTTCTACATGTGCCAAAGCTACAATACCACATTTAAAAAGATTTTTTAACAAAATATTTCCGGTACAGTACATTTTTAACAAAAAAAATCACACTATTTTTTCTCGATATGGCTATTTTTTCTTTCTATACAATCACATTTGATTTTGTTTATTGATTCTGTTTTAATTTATTAAATCCGAATGCCGAATGTAAACATGCGTCAGTTACCTTGGTGCCGCGCTGGCGGACAATGATGGAGCCAGCCTTGGCGACCTGGTCGCCGTAAATCTTGACGCCGAGCCTCTGCCCTTTGGAATCGCGGCCGTTCTTGGTACTCCCGGCTCCTTTCTTGTGCGCGTTTTGAATCGTCAATGGCAATCTCTGTGGGCCCGACGACAGTAACGAAAGCTTGGGACTCATTCGCAGAGAACCCACCTCGCCTCTGAAGAAGGAGGAGGAGGAGGACGAGCTGGCGGTGGAGGTTGGGCGGAGAGACAGCCCTCTGAAAGCTCCGACTACGTCGAAACTCATGGACGCAACCGCCATTTCTGGGAAATTATTAAGCTATCGTAAACAGAAGACTGAATTTGTTTGTAGACAGCCAAGCTTATAGCGTTGGACGAAGAAGAAGAGGAAAGGAGAAGACAGTGAGAACCTTATCCTGGAGGCTGCTGATTGGGTGTCCTAATTTTCTATTTGGGCCGCTTATGCTAGTCTATTGGGCTTGAGCTAGAAGCCCTCATCAACGAGAAGGTTTTTGGTGTACAGTGGGCTTTGAGTAATTTGATTTGAAGACCTTTTTTCTTTTCTCTTTTCTCTTTTATAATTGTTCAAGTGATTATAATTAACCATTTTGACAAGGGAGAAAGGAGATAAATTTGAGTAGAGATGTCTCGCCAACTCACACGGGTTATTCCGTATGAGTTGGAAGTTGTCGGTCGAATAATAACCGAATACAATGAGTTTGTTGTTTTTTTGTAAGTCTTATCATTCAACTGATTAGGCTGTCCTACTCAAGTTTTTCTCTGATCAAATTAAAATTTAACATATTGTACAAGTAGAGATATAAAATAGCTAAAGTGGATCCTTTTAGCTAAAATCAAACCGCACCATTAAACAATTGATTAGTTTGGGGTGAAATTGAAACCAATTCAAACCGGACTAGCGCCCGCCCTAGAGTATTCATAGTATGAAGACTAGTTGATAATTGTTTTGGCACAAGCATGCAACTGTAGCATTCCAAACACTTGACCAAAACGGAAAAAAGCTGAGCAAAAGCCATAGGCTGGACGGGAGGAGCGGTTGACTCCGCCATGACAACCACCATACCGAGTCACTACGACTCACCGAGTGAAGCAAAGGGCGGGATTGCAATCAGGTACAAATCCTTCTTTTTCTTGCATGTAATTCCAAAAGCCTCAGTCATGTCAAGTTCATCTGGCTTGATCCCATTGACCAATTCCCAATCGAAGTCACAGAGCAAATGACAAAGAGCAAGTTCAATCATTGAAATACTGAATGATGCTCCCGGACAGATTCTCCTGCCGGCCCCAAACGGAATGAACTTAAAGTCAAACCCTCGAAAGTCAAGGGCAGAACCCTCGAACCTCTCAGGCCTGAAAGACTCAGCATCCGCTCCCCAACTCTCTTGATCTCTTCCTAATGCCCATTCATTAACAATAATCTTTCATTTGGTCGGTAAATCATATCCGCCGATTCGACACTTGTCCCTTGCTTCTCTTGGGAGCAATGGGGTTGCAGGGTGTAGCCTTAGGGTTTCTTTCACCACTAATTTCAAATGCTCCATTTTCTGAACATCTGTTTCTTCAAGTCTTCCCGTTGTCTTTCCTTGAAGGACTTGTCTCACCTCAGCTTGGACCTTCTTCATGATTCTAGGGTTTCTCATCAGCTCTGACATTACCCCCGCTAACGCTCCCTGCAGAAAAGATGTCCTGCGTGCCAATAACATGTAAGTTTTGTTGGCGACAATAATATCGATACATTATTGTATGGCAAATCACAATCTCTATTGGTTAATAAAAAAAAATGAACCATTGTTTCTAAGGCTCATAGCCAGACAAATCCATAAACAGTAATGTTACGGAGGAGAATTTTTTCATTGTGACTGGAACACGAGTAGTACACCACGTGTTTTTATATAAGTGGTTGGAAATTGTATTTTTTAACACACATATCCCACCATTTGTATAGTGAAACGCGGTGTACCACCCCGTGTACCGGTCACACTGAAAAATCTCTCGTTAGAGAGACCAAATTTTTAAACTAAATTTTGTAAATCAAATGGTGTGGTTGTTGATGATTGGATTATTAATTAAGTATCAATTAACGTGCTTATTTTCTATTTGTGACACATCATTTAGTCTGCAAATTTGGTCTTCCTAGCCATCTATAAATATTCATAAGTGTTGGTTTACCATACCATAATAACATCTTTAGTCTTTACTATATAGCAGATTGACATTAAATAAAGAACAGACGTTTGTCCATAGTCATAGCCGGACTAGTTATGCATGAACATTCATAATTTATAGTAGGGTTTACGTACCATAACAACATCCTTGATCTGATCGGTTGTGAATTTGAATTCAAACTTATTAGACTCCTGAAGGTTTAGAAGCACATCCACAAAATCTTCCTCCTCCCTTGCTTTGTCATAGCCTGCTGTACTACTGAAAACTTCTGATCTCTTGATCTTGTGATCGTCGATGATACTTTCGAGGATTTTCCCGATGTTATTACGCAGATTTCTCACAGCAGGGATTGCCCCGTTAAGATAACCAACAAATCTGAGTGAAGGAAACAAATCAAGTATGTTAAACCCTCCTATCAGCATAATTGGTTCATCCAACAAGGACGTGAGCTCCTTTTGGTCTTTGCACTTCTTCCCAAATGCGGCTCTCGACACAACGCCATCTGTAAATAAGGCATTTCTCACTGAAATTAAAGCCTTGTCGTCCTTGCCGTGATATTGAAGCAATCGACTCGACAAGAATCCGCACCTCTTCCTCTCTAATCGACCTGAAAGACTGCACGGCTTTGCGCTTAAGAACTGGGAAACACAAATCTTCCTCAGCTCTCTCCAGACATCTCCATAAGGAGCAAAGACAATGCTAGCTTGTCCAAATGCATGACTTCCACAGCCAAAACCGGAGGCCTCTGAGCAAATGTGAGCTCATGTGTTTTCAACACCTCTTCGGCGACTTTGGAGGATGAAATTACCAGTCTCTACTTGTCCCAGCTTTAGGTGCATGATGTGTCTGTGCTTCTTGGCTAAGCCTCCCAATGTGTGATGTGGCAATGGACCCACCATATGATGCAGGTTTCCTATAACTGGTAGCTTCCATGGCCCTGGAGGAGACTTTAGGGTTAGGGTTCAAGATTGAGATCTCTTTAAAAAAATAACAAAGATGCAGAGGAGGGAAGTGAAAAGAGGAAAATAGCCTAAATCGGGTGTTTGGATTATAAGAGACATAATTGAATGTGGATATGTTGAAATGTGGCACTGGGTTCAACTTAAATGCTTGTTTTTGAACAATAAAAAATAAACCTATGTTTTTAAATTCAGTATATATAATATGTGAAGATTTGGAGTGAGGATCATGTGTATATATAAAATTAATTGATGAGCTATAATTCAAGGGAAGATGGTTAGTGCATGGATATTTATATTATAGTTGATAATTGCTAGTCATTCTTCTTAATATATAGTATTTTAAATACCTCGTGATCAACGAGTAGTCATGATGAAACAATTCAATTACAATGCGATATATGGATGCCGATTATGCAAGGGATTTGAACAAGAGAAAGTCAACTTCTCGTTTTGTCTTTACATGAGCAGGAGGATTAATTAGTTGGAGAGCACTACTGTAAATTATGAATAATAATTACATGTAATTGAGGCTTAAAATATGGTGTTATCTCAAATTAACCATACAATGTACTGCAAATTATGAATAATAATTACACGTAATTGAGGTGTAAAATATGACGTTATCTCAAATTAATGAGTATTTATCATTAATAACCAAAATTTGACACCTAATTTCATAAATGTCACTTTTTATAAAAACTTTCAAATATATCAGAAAACACACATGATAGACCTAAATACCCTCAAAATTCAAAACCATTTACATAGAAGTGCTTCACGAGAATTCTTAGGACCTCTGAGAAGAACCCCGTTCTGACCCAATGGTGCTCTCAAAGCAAGTTGATCAAATGTCAAGCACTCTCCTACTGCTGCAGTCTTAGTAAACCTCAGTGTTGTAACCTTCAATTGCGGAACTTCATAAACCCTAATGTTGTCGGTGACAGTTCCCACAACCACAACAATCTTGTTGTCCTTTCCATGCATATACTTAATCAACCTCGAGAGAGAAAGTGGTGTCTTGTTGACTTTGCTCATGAACAGACGTTTAAGAATGACTGCATTCAACATGCTTCTAGTCCTCCGAACAAGAAAACGGTACAGCTTGACGAGAAGCTTGAAATAGATATCATCATATTTGGGCGCAGTGCGCTTCGTCTTCTAGCTTTTACCTCCTGCATAAGATCAATCTCCATTGTTGTTGCTGGTGTTGAAGCTCGATTGCTCGGGACGCGGCTTCAAAAACGTTGTGTCTTTATTTGGCCAATTCATTGATCAAATATGAGATCCCGTACTGCAATATGGTTGAGCCAACGATGAAGATAGTATGAGAAAAAGAGTGATTCCCCGCACAGTCTTGTACCATGAGAAAGGCTTTTAATGGTACCTTCATTATTGGAAGCAATTTTTGCTACTGGTGGTTACGACAAGGAGGTTGTGAGCGATGATGTGGTTGATGGCTGTGTGGATCTTATTGCTTATGGTCCTTTGTTCTTGGCATTTGGTTCTAATTCTGAGGGTATTTAAGTCTATTTAAGTAGATTTTTTGTTATTTTTGAAAGATTTTATAAAAAATGACATGTATGAAATTGAGTGTTAAATTTTGGCTATTATCGATAAAAACTCTAAATTAATCACAAAATCATGCGAAAAAATTAAAAATATTTTGAGACACGAGACCGTTAGCCTTTTGGCCTCAATGTCACAACTTTCTCCATAACCACAAACTTTTTAATTAGTAGTCCCAAACACTTATTGGTTGCTTATGTAATTCAACTTAACAAGCAAAAAGTGTAAAATATATGCAAAGTTGAAATGAACTTTATTACTTATATGGTCTTCTTCTTTTTTTTCTTCTATGAATTCTAAATTGTTAGCTAGCTAGTATGATAAGATTGATCGATCATTTTCCAATTCTAAATTGTTAGTATGTAAGATCGATTGATCATTTTTATTGCTAAGTAGACTTAAAATATGACTCTCTATGAACTCTCCACCATATCATTTTTTGACATGATGTTTTATAATGTTGTCACGAGAATCATACCCAAAAATTAATGTGGTAGCGAGTCCATGAAAATCCAACTTTTGAGAAAGTTTTCTTAACATTCCTCTTAAATTGTTAGTATGATATGATTTATTGACCACTTCCACTTAGGCCAACTAATTAAACTTGTTTCCAGACCTTTTTTTTTTTTTTTTTTTAGTTTCCTTCCCTTTCCTAATATAAATTAATTAGTGTATAAGGCATGTAATTGTCGTCCACTAAAATTATGGCTCTGTCAGTGCTTTCACATTCATGCAATTCCATAAAATAAGTATGAGAGGACCTATGACAAGGTCATGCCTATCCCCCCTTAACGAACTCGGAATATTTTGGAGGAGATTTATTCAAGATGTGAAGCACTTCTCTTTCGCATGACTCAAATAGCAAGATAATCGCAGCGTCTTGTAGCTCAGTTATTTAATAATATTTGTCCATACATTCAAAATTTCATGTTCTTTTCTCATAATTTAGTATAGATTAATCACAACATGCAACTTTAGTCACTTTGTATATGTGTTAGATGATGAAATGAATCAGATTAACACCAGGAGAAAAATCAGATTGCAACGATAATTTTATCAAAGTTCAAAATGTTATTTGCCATGATGAAATTTTTACAAAACAAACCCAAAAATAATAACAAATTTAAACATAAGTAAATGTGGAGATGCCACTCAGTGAGAAGTCTTAGATTTGAGCGAATTCGATACCAAATTAGGCTGCGCATTGTGTGACTTAGCCGAACTCCCCCTCCTCCTCCCCTTAGTGTAAAAAATATCGATGTATTAAAAAAAAAAAGAGTAAATGTGGAGAGGAGGCCTACCTTTAATATAAAATTAATTGGTGAGCTATAATTCAAATTAAAATGGTTAGTGTATAGATTAAAGGCTTAAATGTTAAAATGGTCTATGTGTTTTAGTCATTAGATCAATTTAGTTTCTGTGTTTTAATTTGGCCAATTTGGTCTTTGTGTTTATCTCCGTTAGCTAATTAAGGACATTTTAAACTAATTTCTGTAAAAATATATTTATAAATTATTATAAACTTATTTATCAAATTATAATTTATTTGATTTTAAAATGAAATGAAATTTAAAAAAAAATTATTCTCCTCCCAACTCTCCGACCTCCTTCCTAACATTAACCCCCCCCCCCCTTTCTTTTAGATTGGATGTTTTATTTCTTATGTGTTATTTCTCATTGATTTGCATTTTTCCTTAAAGAGAAAGGGTAATTATTTCTCATATGAATTTTTTAAAAGAGATTGAATGAAATGTCCTTAATTAGCTAACAGAGATAAACATGAGGACTAAATTAGCCAAATTGAAAATACGGGGACTGAATTGGCCAAATGATTATAACACATGGACCATTTTGACATTTAAGTCTAGATTAAATTATAGTTTCATTATTGCTACTCATTCTTGATATATTTAGCAACAGAGTATGTATCTGTTTGGTAACATTGAATATTTTGAATACTGGAGTAGGATTTTCTTCCTTCTTTTTTTACCTCCCCTTAACTCCCCTCTTATTTAAATGGTCACAGTTAAGTTACGTCAATAGCTTATATTAATTTTTTTATAGAAAGAGAGAAACAAAATAAGCACGATAATTACAAGTGGCTTGTAAATCAGTTAGTTAAGAGCATTCGCTCGTGCAACTAAAATTCTGTGTTCGAATCACTCTCCCTGAATATAATGTATATTATCCTATCTTTTATAAAATAAATAAATAAAGTAATCCGCGACATGCAACCCTGGTCACTTTTTATATGTGTTTGATGATGAAATGGATCAGATTAACAACACGAGAAAAATCAGATTAACAATAACTTTACCAAAATTCAAACTGTTATTTTACCACTCGAGCGTTTATATAAAAAAAGAGGTACAGTTTTTAGCAACCTGGTCCCATGGTCTAGTGGTCAGGACATTGGACTCTGAATCCAGTAACCCGAGTTCAAGTCTCGGTGGGACCTTTTTTTGGGTTTAATTTCCCTTTTTCTTCCTATTATTTTCATTCGGGAAAGTCTTCGGCGTTCGTATTCAAACGTAGTTGTCCAAAAACACCTCTGGTACCTTTTTTCAGGCATTTCAGAAATCCAAAGCACCACATCCTCAATTTCGATCCCAAAGGAATGATACTGCCATAAAAAATGAAATACAGAACAGCCGCAATCAAATCATTTTCTCGCTTCTCCTTGCTCCTGTTCCAAACTCCTCCCCGAGTAGTTCCCAATGTTTAGGCCGCGGCTCATAACTCGAATTTGGTTTCCAAGTTACTCAATAACTAAAATGCATTGATAATTAAACCGGAGTCTGAAATACAAAGTACAAACAACATTGCATCAACGATACATATCCCAATCTATCTCGGGTTAAATAATGGAGACACCCTCCTTCGAACAATCTCCTGAATCTGCTCCGGTGACAAAACAGATGCAGCACCATCAAAGTTGGCGTTTTCCATCTGCTGATGCAACTGTGATAACAAAACAACATACATTGGCTTCGTTCTTTGTAAATCACATGCCAAATAGCCATTAGAATTTTGACAAGACATTTGCATTCGCCTTCCTAATCTCTAATTTAGTCAGATGAAACCAATCTTTCGGTCATTTAGGTTCCAAATTTTTGATCCAGCGGAAGCTAAGAGATTATATACAGCCAACTTACCTTCTCGAGGATTGCAGATTGATCATCCATGGGAAATTTACGCATGTGCTTTAGCATCTCCAGTTGCTGAAAAATGAAAAAATACTTCTAGTGCTTTAGAAGCATAAACCTTTAACATTACATTTGTCATATTTGGACATACATTACCTGTTCCTGTAATTGTTCTTGACTATGCATCCTTTCAGCAAATTCATCTGCTCCAAGCTCAGCTTCGTCGCAGGCCATCTCCTCCCTGCCATTTTGTAGATGAGTGCTTACAGCAACATACCATATAAATATCAGAACCTTTGTTTTTGTCTCGCCACATTTTAAATGTAAGATTTGCGCTTTCAACCCAATATCTAAGGTAACGCAAACTACCACAAGGTTTACTAAATTACAACTCACTAGACTCTAGAATCCTTCACCAGCTAAACTCAGACAACTTTCAAATTGATAAAGGAAGTTACAGAGTAAAAAAAAGCACCTTATATATATCCTAAAAAATGGCGCGGAGATTTACTTAAGAACAAAATGTAGTCGCGATGAACGAAATGCAAGAAACAAAAACACAAGGTTTAGGTTGCCATAAAAACTTTGGCCTTGTACAACTTCATCACTTGGTTGAATCCTCATATAAACTAAGAAACAGGAAACAACCACTTATTCGAGCAGGCAATTTGGATGCTATTTCCAATTACAAGTTTAAATTCATAAATGGGCAGAAGAGGATACCTTGCAATGAATTTATAAAACTGAATCATCACATCCTGATCATTCTCGTATTCAACATTCACTTTTCCCAGGCACAATAGGCCAAATCTTGGATCTGCGGTAAAGAAAACATGTACTTTGAAGTTCAGTAAGATTGTACCTCCATTGTCAGATCGATGTTTTCCGGTAAGTAGCAGGCACATGTACATACAGGATCTCGATCTCAACTCGACATAAAGAAGAAATTGAACCAATAAATGTATAACTGCAGCATGATAATTTACTCTTGTCGAGATTTCCAACCAAATATACATGAACACAATCAACTAGTGAACCAAAGTGAGTATTGAGTAACGGCTTAAAGAATCACTATGTATGAGGCTTTTACTACTGAACGTAGCAACGATGAACTGAGGAAGAGAGAACCAAGTGAAGGATCCACTTGGTTTAGAGATATCCTAACACTTAACCGGTATCAGTATCAAGGGAGACGGGTAAGTAAATTCAGCAGAGGCTTAGCCATACCAATATCGCAGCAATTTTACATCACCAATTACTACCAAAGTTTACGAAAAATGAGTACTTGCAGTTCATCATTTGGATGAAAGATATGCTTGGCATTTGAAGATAAAACTTACCAATCCCCATCTCCAAAAATATCTCCTCCTGGATCGCAGTAGTTACAGCTACAGCTTCCTGCACAATACTTAATAATCACACTCAACAACTAAAACAAAAACACCATTTGACAAAAGCTCTGCCGGAACAATATACTAGTCGGGTTTCTGCGGCGAGGGGAAGAAACCCGGCATTCCCCTCGATTTGGTCCCTAGAAGAACTGGTTACTCGGACCAAAAACAATTGCACCACAAAGAATTTCAAACAACCACAAATGTATAAAAATTATACCAAAATTACAGAACACGGTTCAGTAATTCATAACAAAATGGTGACACTCACCTGCTTGTCCTCAACACCATCTGCGATTCTTTTCTTCACCTCTGCAAATCCAAATAAAATGGCAGAAAAATTCACCAAAAAAAAAGGAAAAAAAAAAGGGGAAAGTGCGCGGGAGAACAATAGGGAAAAATGTACCAGGCTGAGACGTGAGGAAAGAGAATCGATCGAAAAGATGAAGCAGCTGTTCCCTCGACAGCATTTCGGAGGAGCTCTGCAGCTTCGAGCTCAGTTTTCAAGCTTTGGCTATGGCCGCAAGGGATGAGGTCGATAAAAAGACACCCTGGCTTTTCCCAAGCCATTTCCTTTTTATTCTTAATTATTTTCCCACTAAAAAAGCAACAAATAAAAAAATAAAAAGTAATCATTTCTGTACACACAATTCAAAAATTAAATTAGGGAAAAAATAAACTAAGATTATGGGAATAACGCATCTTCCATTTATAATTTCGAACGTGACACTGAAAAATCAACAAAAAAACAAACTTTTTTTTTGAATTTAAAACTATATAAAAAACAAAGATATTACAAAAAGCGATTTCCATCACTCAATCAGACGATCAGAAATCCTCGTTCATCTTGAACTCATGGGACCCACCGTTGCCGTTGATGCTGTTCATCACCGACGCCTTCTGATACTCGCCGACGCGTTTCTCGAAGAAGTTGGTCTTCCCCTGGAGGCTGATCAGCTCCATCCAATCGAACGGGTTCTGGACGTTGTACATCTTCCCGTATCCCAACGCGCCCAGCAGCCGATCCGCCACGAACTCGATGTAGGTGCTCATCAGATCGCCGTTCATCCCCACCAGGGCGCAAGGCAGCGCGTCGCACACGAACTCCTTCTCGATCTCCACCGCGTTCCGAACTATCGACTTTATCCGATCCTCGCTCAGCTTCTTCCTCAGCAGCGAGTACAGCAAACACGCGAAGTCGCAGTGCAAGCCCTCGTCTCGTGAGATCAGCTCGTTCGAGAAAGTCAGTCCCGGCATTAAACCGCGCTTTTTTAGCCAAAATATCGCGCAAAAACTCCCGGAGAAGAAAATCCCTTCCACGCAGGCAAAGGCCACGATTCGCTCCGCGAAAGACTCAGAACCGTCGATCCATCTCAGGGCCCACTGGGCCTTCTTCGCGACGCAGGGGATGGTGTCGATCGCGTGGAAGAGGCGGTGCTTCTCGTCGGAGTCCTTGATGTACGTCTCGAGAAGGAGGCTGTACATCTCGGAGTGGATGTTCTCAATGGCGATCTGGAACCCGTAGAAGGCGCGGGCCTCGGCGACCTGGACCTCCTTCATGAACCTTCCGGCGAGATTCTCCAGGACAATTCCATCGGAAGCGGCGAAGAAGGCGAGGATGTGCGAGACGAAGTGCCTCTCGCCATCGGACAGAGCTTCCCAGTGGCGGATGTCCTGGCAAAGGTCGACCTCCTCGGCGGTCCAGAAGGAGGCTTCCGCCTTCTTGTACATTTCCCAGATTTCAGGGTACTGGATTGGGAACATACAGAAGCGGTCCGGGTTCGGAGCTAGCAGCGGCTCTTCTGGGAAGGCAGGCATTTTTGTGATGAAACTCGATTTGGGATTTTTCAGAAACGAAATCAAATGGGCATTTTTGTGATGAAACTCGTTTCGGGGTTGATTATTTAGAGTGGGATTGGACTGAATATATATAGAGAGGGCGGAGGGTTTTAGGGATTTTGAATTTTTTGAATTGGGGTTTTGGGAAATTCAGGAGGGTGAATAGGCGCGCAATCCGATTTCGGTGGTTGGCGTTTGCGGCTACGGATGAGGATGGTGTGAACTGTGAAGAGGGGCGTAACGGTCATTTGAAAATCTCTGTTGATAAAAATACCCTTGGATTTGGTGAGTGTTGGACCAGTGGTGGCTCCAAGTTTGGGTTCGGTGAAGGGCTTTATGGTAAATGAAGAAGGACGTTTATGGAAAGAAGGTTGCGAGGGAACCCTTGGCTGGACATTTTTCAAAGTTTTAATATTGTAGCGGGAGTCTTTTTTGGCGCCAGTTTTGGAATTTGGAAGTGAAAGGCTTCGGTAAACATTTGGCTCCTAAATCTATATATTGCTTCCAAATTTTTATACCGTGTGCAGTCCTTATCAAGTAACATGGTCCCCACGAATAAAACAAAATGTAAATTCGTTACCCTTTTTGTTTTTTTTAAGACCAAATACTAAATGGAGTAGCTTCACCGTAACTGTCATTAAAAGTCAGAAAGACCTATAGTAGCGTTTTAGTCTTTCTTTGATCACCATCTTGCGATTCACTAACGTAAAAAACAAATCCAAAATATGCTAGGCTTGAAATTTGTCTTTAGCCACTTGATCATCTCGTGATGGTTGTAATTGATTACCAATTAACTTCTTAACTTTGTATTTATATTTTATATTAACTTACAATTTTCGGATGGTAATTGAGTCAATTAAAGTGAGAGTGAGAAACACGTGACCAATTGTGCAAACACACGCTTGAAGACTGGCACATGTAATCTGCACACACGCTCCAATGTGGCCTTGCATGCAATTGTGCGTGGAGAGCACACAATGCAACACAATTTTGTTTTTGGTCAAACACTATGCAACACTAATACGTATTCTATGATTGTAGTAGATGTCAACGTCTATCGTAAGCAATCTTATTCATGCTTTGTAAAACAATTGTTTCGACAACTTAAACTTCGTGACTTTTTTGTGATAAAGGGGCAACATTTCTGTTGTGTCAATGTTCGCCTTCATATAAGACTAGTACCTTCTTCACATATTAGATTAGCATAATTTCTTAATATATTAGATTTGCATACCTTCTTCATATATTAGATTAGGATTAGTATACAGTAACCATGGCTGCACCAGGTAAGTCTTTCTTATCTAATTTCAAATCGTGACCTAGTATGCATGCTAATAACTAAGGTTTTTCCAACATGGTTTTTTTATGATTCGATTGTTTTCTTGTGTATAATGTGTAGGATTTTGAGGCTTTTCATGGTAGGAAGTTGCAGAGCTCATAAGGGACAAGCAAGTTGATGAGAATCTCAGGTTTTGATTTATTTCTCTTTGCTTGCTTGATTCTCGTTGCCAGTTATGATTTGAAGCTCTATCTGCTTAATGTAGTTTTCAAAGGGTAAAGTCTTTGGAATGAGTAGTTAAATAGGTTTCCTAGGTAAATGTCAAAGTTTGGGTAAATTCTGGGGTAAATGTTAAAGTTTTGGCAAAAACAGGTTTGTGGTAGCCACACAGTTGATGACCTGGTATTTTCTTTCGAATTTTTCGCGAGCTCTTTTTATTTTTAATAGTTAAAAATGTGTAATAGATAAAATTCTACTAAGAACATTTAAAAATCAAGCAAGGAAAACAAAAACCTTATCTTTTATTCTTCACGTCCAGGATTACGTCCTGGATCATTAGACAAGAATCCGAAAATAAAGAGATAAACAAATAATATCACTACCGTATAAACAAATAGTTTGAGAATAAGCATTACATAATCTCCAAGATGTTTTTTAGTAAAAAAGAGAATAGATTCTTCGTTTTTATACTGCATACCCTACTATTTTGATTTTTTATTTTGACACCAAGAAATAAAGTGGGGCTGTGCGTGCTAGTTCTTCATAATCATCATTATCATGAGCAGCGCCTTCCCATCGGACGAGTCTGAATGAAATCCTGTTTTTTCTTATTTTCGAGGTTGTTAGTTAAGCTATGTCCTGTTGCTCATTTTCATGTTTGTCAATTGAGTAACGAGGTCATCTGATAGGAATGAATTAGGGTTTAGGATTCTAAACACTGGTCTGTCTAGGCTGGGTCCTTTCTTTGCCAATATAATGCACACTGAAGAAAAACACATGTTGCTTTTGATTAGGTTGAAATGTGATCCTACCATTATTCCCTTTGCATCTTATAAAAACTCATGCGAGTCTGGAAGCCCTCGTATTAACAATAGAGAGGTGTTATCCACACACCTAATTTTACTTCTCACATAGCTCTTGATAATTTCTGTCCGTTGATCTTTTTCAATTCATCAAATCCAACGATCGAAAATTAAAAAAGTGCGTGAGAAGTAAAATGGGGTGTGGATATCACACCCCTAACAATAATCACACAATAAACGAACACAAGTGAATAAAATGCAAGGAACTGTTGCCTCTCAAAGACAAAAAATCAATAATAAAATGCAAGCAATTGTCTTCTTTTTTTTCTTTTTTTTTTCTGGTCAATATTATTGTATGTAAATGCAAGGAACATTCCCACTTGCGTCGTGGAAATTTCGTTTGTTGGTCCCTATTGTCTTCGGACTTGGATCATCTCCTGAGCCTAAGGAGATGATCCTCCTGACCAAGGATTCAAGACCGTTGGATGAAAATCCAACGGTTATAATTATTATAACTTTAAATGGACTCTCCTGTTTGTAGCCGTTAGATTTTCATCTAACGGCCTTGAATCTTTGGTCAGGAGAATCCTCTCCTTGGGTCAGGAGAGGATCCAGGTCCATTGTCTTCAACCTGTAATTCCAAAGGGTCTCCTAGACAATACATTCCCACTTGAAATTGAAGAGAGAGAGAATCAGAGCTTTAGCAGAGAGAGAGAAGCTGAGTATTGACAAGTTACTAACCGCCTTTGTACCCAGCTTGAAGTAGAGAGAGATTTAGCGTTGTACACGTGGAAAGAAGCCAATTAAGGTTATCCACGTAGAACCAGTCGGTCACCGTCAATTTTATGTGGAAAATTCTATGCACACTGCCCAAACCCACAATTCGGGTGGAGGAGTTCCGAACCGTCATATTTATAATTTTTTGAAAGACGAGCTCACGTAGAACCGGCTGCAACGAATTGCACCTTATTCCATCACTTCTCACCACATGTCCTGCAGTGAATGGTTGGCACTATGCGGCTTACCTAGTTACTCACACACCCGATCACCGCTTTTAACTTCCTAACCAAAGCATCATGGCGTAATCCAGCTCTTATACACTCGCCCGTACTGGATTCATCCTAGAATTTGTTTGATATTTTGCAAGGGCTATGCTATCCACACACCTCATTTTACTTCTCACACACCCCTTGATAAATTATGTTCGTTGATCTTCTTCAATTCATCTAATCAGACGGCCGAAAATTAAAAAGATGTGTGAGAAGTAAAATGAAGTGGGTGGATATCACACTCTTTTTACAATTGGTAAACCGTTTTGGTTTCCTAAATGTAAGTGACGTATCTTAAATTGTTTTAAAATTTTAAATTCGTTTATTATACATGTGTGTATGATTTGTTAAAATTGTTTCTCCTTAAAAATCTGCAAAACTAATATAAGACGTACTATTTTTCACGTTATTTTCATATGTAAAGAGTTTTGTTGATTTTTCAAATCTTTATTCTTAGTTTGCTGTGGAAGCATATTTTTCAATCTTAATGTGAATTATTTACCCATGTACAGTCCTTACAAAGTAATATGGTCCCACGAATAAAACAGAGAATAATATTAGGTAGATTAAATTTTTTTATTAAATTTACAAATCATTTGATATGTCATCGATGAAAAACAAATACGTTAATCAATATTTAAATAACAATCTAAATTATCAATAACCACGTCATGTGATTTACAAAATTTGGTATAAATAGTTTGCCTCCCTTCCATTAACAATTAACTTTTCTTAACTTTGTAGAGTCAAAGCACTATAAACATTAGGAAGCATTTCTTCGGATTGAGCAAATTCCTTCGGAAAACAAATGAAAAATCAAGAGAGAGAGAGAGTGAAAGAATCAGAGCAGCAGAGAGGAGCTGGGTAACCGCCCTTGTAAGGAGAGAGAGATTTTTCCACGTGAAAAACAAATTAGGGTTATCGGAACCGGCTGCAACGAATGGCACCTTATTCCATCACTTCTCACCACATGTCCCGCAGTGAAAGGCTGGCACTATGCGGCTTAACTAGTGACTCACACACCCGATCACCGCTTCTAACTTCCCAACGAAAGCATCTTGGCGCAATCCAAACTCTTATGCAATCCAACCTCTTATATAATCGCCCGTACTGGATTCCTCGCAGTATTTGTTTGATATTTTGCAATTGGTATACCGTTTTGGTTTCCTAAATGTAAGTGACGTATCTTAAATTGTTTAAAATTTTAAATTCGTTTATAATACATGTGTGTATGATTTGTTAAAATTGTTTCTCCTTAAAAATCTACAAAACTAATATAAGACGTACGTGCATGTTTTTCACGTTATTTTCATCTGTACTGAGTTTTGTTGATTTTTCAAATCTTTATTCATAGTTTGGTGTGGAAGCATATTTTTCAATCTCAATGTGAATTATTTACCATGTATGGTCCTTACAAAGTAATATGGCCCCACGAATAAAACAAAGAATAATATTAGGTAGATTAATTTTTCTTATTAAATTTACAAATCATTTGATATGTAATCGATGAAAAACAAATACGTTAATCAATATTTAAATAACAATCTAAATTATCAATAACTTCGTCATGTGGTTTACAAAATTTGGTATAAATAGTTTGCCTCCCTTCCATTAACAATTAACTTTTCTTAACTTTGTAGAGTCAAAGGACTATAAACATTAGGAAGCATTTCTTCAACATTAGGAAGCATTTCTTCGGATTGAGCAAATTCCTTCAGAAAACGAATGAAAAATCAAGAGAGAGAGAGAGAGAGAGTGAAAGAATCAGAGTAGCATAGAGGAGTTGGGTAACTGCCTTTGTAAGGAGAGAGAGATTTGTCCACGTGAAAAACAAATTACGGTTATCGAAACCGGCTGCATCGAATTGCACCTTATTCCATCACTTCTAACCACATGTCCCGCAGTGAATGGCTGGCACTATGCGGCTTACCTAGTTACTCACACACCCGATCACCGCTTCTAACTTCCCAACGAAAGCATCTTGGCGCAATCCAAGCTCTTATATAATCGCCCGTGCTGGATTCTTCCCACTAGTTGTTTGATATTTTGCAATTGTTATACCGTTTTGGTTTCCTAAATGTAAGTGACGTATCTTAAATTGTTTTAAAATTTTAAATTCGTTTATAATACATGTGTGTATGATTTGTTAAAATTGTTTCTCCTTAAAAATCTGCAAAACTAATATAAGACGTACGTGCATGTTTTTCACGTTATTTTCATCTGTACTGAGTTTTGTTAATTTTTCAAATCTTTATTCATAGTTTGGTGTGGAAGCATATTTTTCAATCTTAATGAGAATTATTTACCATGTATGGTCCTTACAAAGTAATATGGTCCCATGAATAAAACAAAGAATAATATTAGGTAGATTAATTTTTCTTATTAAATTTACAAATCATTTGATATGTCATCGATGAAAAACAAATACGTTAATCAATATTTAAATAACAATCTAAATTATCAATAACATCGTCATGTGGTTTACAAAATTTGGTATAAATAGGATGACTCCATTCCATTAACAATTAACTTTTCTTAACTTTGTAGAGTCAAAGGACTATAAACATTAGGAAGCATTTATTCGGATTGAGCAAATTCCTTCAGAAAAAGAATGAAAAATCAAGAGAGAGAGAGAGAGTGAAAGAATCAGAGCAGCAGAGAGGAGCTGGGTAACTGCCTTTGTAAGGAGAAAGAGATTTGTCCACGTGAAAAACAAATTACGGTTATCGAAATCGGCTGCAACGAATTGCACCTTATTCCATCACTTCTCACCACATGTTCCGCAGTGAATGGCTGGCACTATGCGGCTTACCTAGTTACTCACACACCCGATCACCGCTTCTAACTTCCCAACGAAAGCATCTTGGCGCAATTCAAGCTCTTATGCAATCAAAGCTCTTATATAATCGCCTGTACTGGATTCTTCCCACTAGTTGTTTGATATTTTGCAATTGGTATACCGTTTTGGTTTCCTAAATGTAAGTGACGTATCTTAAATTGTTTTAAAATTTTAAATTCGTTTATAATACATGTGTGTATGATTTGTTAAAATCGTTTCTCCTTAAAAATCTGCAAAACTAATATAAGACGTACGTGCATGTTTTTCACGTTATTTTCATCTGTACTGAGTTTTGTTAATTTTCAAATCTTTATTCATAGTTTGGTGTGGAAGCATATTTTTCAATCTTAATGTGAATTATTTACCATGTATGGTCCTTACAAAGTAATATGGTCTCACGAATAAAACAAAGAATAATATTAGGTAGATTAATTTTTCTTATTAAATTTACAAATCATTTGATATGTCATCGATGAAAAACAAATACGTTAATCAATATTTAAATAACAATCTAAATTATCAATAACTTCGTCATGTGGTTTACAAAATTTGGTATTAATAGTATGACTCCCTTCCATTAACAATTAACTTTTCTTAACTTTGTAGAGTCAAAGGACTATAAACATTAGGAAGCATTTCTTCAACATTAGGAAGCATTTCTTCGGATTGAGCAAATTCCTTCAGAAAACGAATGAAAAATCAAGAGAGAGAGAGAGTGAAAGAATCAAAGCAGCAGAGAGGAGCTGGGTAACTGCCTTTGTAAGGAGAGAGAGATTTGTCCACGTGAAAAACAAATTACGGTTATCGAAATCGGCTGCAACGAATTGCACCTTATTCCATCACTTCTCACCACATGTCCCGCAGTGAATGGCTGGCACTATGCGGCTTACCTAGTTACTCACACACCCGATCACCGCTTCTAACTTCCTAACGAATGCATCTTGGCGCAATCCAAGCTCTTATGCAATCAAAGCTCTTATATAATCGCCCGTACTGGATTCTTCCCACTATTTGTTTGATATTTTGCAATTGGTATACCGTTTTGGTTTCCTAAATGTAAGTGACGTATCTTAAATTGTTTTAAAATTTTAAATTCGTTTATAATACATGTGTGTATGATTTGTTAAAATTGTTTCTCCTTAAAAATCTGCAAAACTAATATAAGACGTACGTGCATGTTTTTCACGTTATTTTCATCTGTACTGAGTTTTGTTGATTTTTCAAATCTTTATTCATAGTTTGGTGTGGAAGCATATTTTTCAATCTTAATGTGAATTATTTACCATGTATGGTCCTTACAAAGTAATATGGTCCCACGAATAAAACAAAGAATAATATTAGGTAGATTAATTTTTCTTATTAAATTTACAAATCATTTGATATGTCATCGATGAAAAACAAATACGTTAATCAATATTTAAATAACAATCTAAATTATCAATAACCACGTCATGTGGTTTACAAAATTTGGTATAAATAGTTTGCCTCCCTTCCATTAACAATTAACTTTTCTTAACTTTGTAGAGTCAAAGGACTATAAACATTAGGAAGCATTTCTTCAACATTAGGAAGCATTTCTTCGGATTGAGCAAATTCCTTCAGAAAACGAATGAAAAATCAAGAGAGAGAGAGAGTGAAAGAATCAGAGCAGCAGAGAGGAGCTGGGTAACTGCCTTTGTAAGGAGAGAGAGATTTGTCCACGTGAAAAACAAATTACGGTTATCGAAATCGGCTGCAACGAATTGCACCTTATTCCATCACTTCTCACCACATGTCCCGCAGTGAATGGCTGGCACTATGCGGCTTACCTAGTTACTCACACACCCGATCACCGCTTCTAACTTCCCAACGAAAGCATCTTGGCGCAATCCAAGCTCTTATGCAATCAAAGCTCTTATATAATCGCCCGTACTGGATTCTTCCCACTAGTTGTTTGATATTTTGCAATTGGTATACCGTTTTCGTTTCCTAAATGTAAGTGACGTATCTTAAATTGTTTTAAAATTTTAAATTCGTTTATAATACATGTGTGTATGATTTGTTAAAATTGTTTCTCCTTAAAAATCTGCAAAACTAATATAAGACGTACGTGCATGTTTTTCACGTTATTTTCATCTGTACTGAGTTTTGTTGATTTTTCAAATCTTTATTCATAGTTTGGTGTGGAAGCATATTTTTCAATCTTAATGTGAATTATTTACCATGTATGGTCCGTACAAAGTAATATGGTCCCACGAATAAAACAAAGAATAATATTAGGTAGATTAATTTTTCTTATTAAATTTACAAATCATTTGATATGTCATCGATGAAAAACAAATACGTTAATCAATATTTAAATAACAATCTAAATTATCAATAACCACGTCATGTGGTTTACAAAATTTGGTATATATAGTTTACCTCCCTTCCATTAACAATTAACTTTTCTTAACTTTGTAGAGTCAAAGGACTATAAACATTAGGAAGCATTTCTTCAACATTAGGAAGCATTTCTTCGGATTGAGCAAATTCCTTCAGAAAACGAATGAAAAATCAAGAGAGAGAGAGAGAGAGTGAAAGAATCAGAGCAGCAGAGAGGAGCTGGGTAACTGCCTTTGTAAGGAGAGAGAGATTTGTCCACGTGAAAAACAAATTACGGTTATCGAAACCGGCTGCATCGAATTGCACCTTATTCCATCACTTCTCACCACATGTCCCGCAGTGAATGGCTGGCACTATGCGGCTTACCTAGTTACTCACACACCCGATCACCGCTTCTAACTTCCCAACGAAAGCATCTTGGCGCAATCCAAGCTCTTATGCAATCCAAGCTCTTATATAATCGCCCGTATTGGATTCTTCCCAGTATTTGTTTGATATTTTGCAATTGGTATACCGTTATGGTTTCCTAAATGTATGTTACGTATATTAAATTGTTTTAAAATTTTAAATTCGTTTATAATACATGTGTGTATGATTTGTTAAAATTGTTCCTCCTTAAAACTGTGCAAAACTACTATAGACATACGTGCATGTGTTTCACGTTATTTTCATATGTACTGAGTTTTGTCGATTCTTCAAATCTTTATTCATAATTTGGTATGGAAGCATATTTTTCAATCTTGATGTGTATTTCAGCCTGCTCTAATCCAGGTGGTCAAAGTTTCAAATTCGTATGTAAGTGCAGCAAGCACGCTACCTCGACAAATTACTGGCCTAATCAACGTATGCGAGCTTATGATGTAAATTTCCACACTTCATCCTGTTGTGCGGAAGCGTCAAATATGAAACCAATAAACTAACATGGTAAAATATGACAAGACAAAAAATCCAAATAACACAAGGATTTATACTGGTTCGGCGTAAGCCTACGTCCAGTTTCGAGACGGCGAGGAAATTCCACTAACATCAATATGGAGATTACAAATAGAGTTTTAACTCTCAAACCCAAATCCCACATACACCCAATAGCTCTCACTCTCACAAAGAACAAATGGAGAAGATGAACACATATTCAAATATCATCTCTCCCAACAGCTACAACATGTAGCAACAACATCTTTGATTGAGGGATTACTAACAAAAGGGGATTACAAACAAATGAGAAGGAGCAGCACTGTTTCAAATGGGAGAGCCGAATGCTCTCCCTAGTATGGCCTGCTGTGCTCTCCCCCCAAAAACCAAAGGCATAATCAAATGCCTTAATATAAACAAAGGCTCCACCTTCTCTCTCTATTTTCTGGTGCTCTCTCCAAAACCGAAAAGCCAACACCCACACTTGTCAAAGAAAAAAGTCACGGGTCTTAAGGAAAAAAGGCTGCCCCTTTTTTTTTCCCCAAAACATGGAAGAGACACAATGATGTCCATCTTCCTTTTTCTTTTCAACAAACATCATCGTGTTGTTCTTTTTTCTTTTCTTTTGTTTACTAGCCAAAAGTGGATGCCAAGTTGGCCACTTGGCCACAAATCCAACAATCTCCACCTTGGCCAAGTTCCGAAAGCATCACAGAGAATCGAATCAACAATCACCATAAGCACCAAAAATACAAACTAAAGACAACGGGAACTAAATCAAGTTCCCCAAACTTTCCGGTGCTCATAACAATTTCCACCTCGACTCAAACTGTACCAAAGCCAACAAGAGTGAACATTTCTCTACCGTCTTCTCCAAATTTGCAAACAATAAGTGCCTTGATCAAAACAAAAGTGATTCAAACGAAGAACTGAAATTCTTCAATATCACCAACAAAAGATCAAGCACACCATACCAAAGTTGGACACACAACGAACTCCACCTGCTCACAAACACCATGGTCCGAAACTGCACCAATAGACTCATTCACAAAACATGGAAAATTCTCCAAATCAAAACTGATTACAAATTTGGCAACAAGGTTTAACATACCACATAAAAAACCTTTCACCCAAATTCAAATCCTAGGAATATCAATATTATGCCCTTCACTCAAGTTTACCATCATTACATGAGCACCAACAGGACAACCAAATATTTCAAATTCAAATAATCAGCAGGAGATCCAAAACCATACCTCAACTGGAGTCTTCAACAAAGCTTATTGCAGATGATGGAGACCAACAAACCAAATAGCAGTGGCAAACAAATCCAACCAAATGTCCATAGACCAAACAAAGTTAGAAAGCAGATAACTTGCCTTCTACAAGAGGGTTCCACACAAATGTTCTGCAGTGCATGTGGTGTATCCAAAATAGTGTGGTGTCTCACTATCCAAACTTTGCAGAACTCAACAAATTGGCCCTCACAAATTTCAAGTGGCTTCTGTCCAGTCACCAATTCCAAAATAACCACCCCATGCTCACAATACAAGCAGTGGCTGCAAAGAAACCTAAAACCAACCCAAGTGAAAAACACAGTCAAAGCCGTGACCTGCACTTCCCTCTCCTCCAACGTTTCCAGCAACTTGCTCCAAAGGCAACTAGTGGGAGTGAAAACAAAAACAAAAAATCTCTTGCCGTTGGAAAAATACCAAAGAGAAGAAAACTTTTTTTTTTCTTTTAGCCAACAACATCATTTGTCATCATGATGTCCATCTGCCAAAAACAAATGCCAAAAACAAATGCAAAAAAAAAAGGGCCAACCTTTTCTTTTCTATTCCCAACTGCTTCTACTTTTCTCCTTCCCACTCAACTTACTAATCGCAACAGACATCACCTCATTGAGGTTCTTCGAAGCCAACAGATAATGCAGACAGAGTTCTGCAGAAGAGAACCTGTCATATGCTACCATGAACAAAACTGCAGCATCTTCAACTTCACGCATTTCACAGCAATGCAAACAAACTACGCATCTCCAATTGACCAAATGCCAAAGTTATTCCTCCCGTCAAATTTTTCAAAATCATATTTCACCAAAATATTCGAAGGTTTCATATACATACTAGTACAAAACCCCAAGTCAAAACCCGGAGCTCTGATACCACTTGTTGTCCGGAAGCGTCAAATATGAAACCAATAAACTAACATGGTAAAATATGACAAGACAAAAAATCCAAATAACACAAGGATTTATACTGGTTCGGCGTAAGCCTACGTCCAGTTTCGAGACGGCGAGGAAATTCCACTAACATCAATATGGAGATTACAAATAGAGTTTTAACTCTCAAACCCAAATCCCACATACACTCAATAGCTCTCACTCTCACAAAGAACAAATGGAGAAGATGAACACATATTCAAATATCATCTCTCCCAACAGCTACAACATGTAGCAACAACATCTTTGATTGAGGGATTACTAACAAAAGGGGATTACAAACAAATGAGAAGGAGCAGCACTGTTTCAAATGGGAGAGCCGAATGCTCTCCCTAGTATGGCCTGCTGTGCTCTCCCCCCAAAAACCAAAGGCATAATCAAATGCCTTAATATAAACAAAGGCTCCACCTTCTCTCTCTATTTTCTGGTGCTCTCTCCAAAACCGAAAAGCCAACACCCACACTTGTCAAAGAAAAAAGTCACGGGTCTTAAGGAAAAAAGGCTGCCCCTTTTTTTTTCCCCAAAACATGGAAGAGACACAATGATGTCCATCTTCCTTTTTCTTTTCAACAAACATCATCGTGTTGTTCTTTTTTTTCTTTTCTTTTGTTTACTAGCCAAAAGTGGATGCCAAGTTGGCCACTTGGCCACAAATCCAACACATCCATCCCTAACCACTCTAGGAGAGTTTCTTTTTTCCAAAAACGTTCGCTTCTATCTCGTTGTGGTACATATTTGAACATATGTTTTCCTAACTAGACCTCCAAAACGGTACGTATTAGGCACATGCACGTACAAGTTCTAGATCTCGACTCGACAATAAGAAGAAATTTAACCAACAAATATGTTAATGTAGCGTGATAAATAAATTACCTTTGTCAATATTTACCAAAAATTTATCCGGTTTAAGTATCAAGAGAGACGTGCAAGTAAATTCAGCATAGGTTGGGCAATATCAAATATCCTAGTAGTTTCCAGGACGATGTCGTCCGAAGCGGCAAAGAAAGCGAGGATGTGCGAGACGAAGGGCCTCGAGGAGTGAGTGCAAACTCAAAGACGGTGCGTTTAGCCACTCCATTCTACCACTGACAGACGAACCCTCGCGGAGGAGTCAAGCCTTTTCTCTCGCTTGGTCAAAAGCACGTACACACAGGATGTGGATCTCCACTCGACATTTGACCAAAAATTCAGCATGGACCAAGCGATATCCATATCGCAATAGTTTTACATCCTAAACCATGAAAGAGAATCTCCAGGACGATGTCGTCCCAAGCCGCGAAGAAGGCGTGGATCTTGACAGCAGAAATGCAAATCTCCTCCTCTGAAATACAGTCTGTAAATGAAGATCCAACAGGCGCTAGTTTCATAGCTTCATGACGTTTCTATTGTTAAACTGTCCCGCATCGGTGGTGGTGGTGGAAAAGGTAACCAAGGGGTTTAAATATGATTACCTCACTCTAATTAATATCAAGGTTTTTTGTGGTAAAATCTCACACCTGACGGATTTGACAGGTAAGTTGGGTAAATAGATTAGGAAACAAGAAAAACAAAAAGTGGTAAAAAGATGATGATTACGAGCCTGGCCGTTATATTGTTTTCCAAATTTGCCTCAACAATTTTTAGAATTTAGATTTTACTAAATAGGATGTCATATAATATTTGTCATGAAAACATGTCCACGTAAAAATGTGAATTATGTAACATGAGAAAGAGAAAAAAGGGGAGCCAATAATGTCACGCATCATACGGTCTAATATATATACATACAACTCTTGAAAAATGTGTGTTGCACGAATCTCTAGTTCACATTTATTTATGAAAATTAAAACGCTTTTGGAGCATAAATTGCAAATTTGAGAGTACACGAACCCAGCCCGTCTCTTATCAGACAAGCTAAAACTGCTTGCATTATTCTAGATAACTTCAACTTGGCAACTCTCTGAACCCTTTTGAAACAACAAAATTTCCTTACACAAGTCCTCTTTTGTAAGACATGCGGGATTACCTACGAAATTCCTTGTAGAAATAGTAATCTTATTCAAAACCTCACCATAGTTTAACAAGTACTTGAGCACTTGAACCTCCTCATGTTCTCCATGGAATCCACGCATAGAGACAGTCTTAAGGTGTGACGAGAGACGCACCGGCACAAGCGTTGGTGGATTGAGTGGCTTGTAATCGTGATTCCATGCTGTACGATGAAGGTTTAAGATCAAGTGTTTCATTCTAGGAGATTTCTTGAGCAACTCTATTACAAGGTCCCAGCAAAAGCAACGAAGATCTAACTCCAGTTGGTTCAGATTCTCATAATCCGGCAGATAGCGTGCTTCCAGATATTGAGGAGCTAAAAATGTCAAACATTTAACACTTGAAGTTCCTGCAAGTAACTTAGATATATTGGGAACATAAGATGGATATCGATGCTTATGTTTTGGTGCTATATATTTGACATGAACTTTGGCCTTGACCAAAGATTTAGAATTCTCCAAAACATAATTCGACGTCAGAGAAGCCCAATCGATGTTGACATTGAGGTTTTCAAGTCTCGGGGCATCAACGAAAAACTTGCAGTCGAGATTATCAGTTGTTAACGTCTTCAGCTGAGGTGCGGTGATGTTTAGTTCCAAAACATCTCCACCCACGTTTCCAACTATAGTCAAATCTTCAAGAGCAGGGCAGTTCAGAGAGATCTTTACCCTTCTCTCATTAATGTAGTCCCGAAACGTAACATGAAGGTACTTGAGGCTTGGGAAACAACCTGATGTAGATGAACTATAGGTAAGACAATTTGTGTCCAACCTCAGACTCACCAATGATCAGCACCGGAAAACGCTAGGAGGCATTTCAAATTTCTCGAAGGAATCATAATTATTACTAAACAAATAAAGATCAAGCTCAATGACATTGTTTTTTATGGCAGTGGATATCCATCTATTAATACGAGAGAAATCTTCATCTTTAAAAGCGAGAGAAATCTTCATCTTCAAAAGCGAAATAGTAACAGGGAAGACATAGTCAGCTGCATAATTATGCAGTCAACAAATCTCATAAACCTCGTTTGTTGTTGAGGTCCAGAAGAAAAATCTCTGCTAAAGAATGGTATATATATAGGCTAAAGAATAAGTTAGAGTTATCGGTTTTCTTGTAGTCCGGTTAGAGATTAAGCCCAACACATCTAAGGGCTTACTTGTGAAACAAGGAATTAAAATTAGCTAGAGAACTCCTTGTGGTATTTGTATATTTAAATTTGATACCGATCATACATCCGGATTACGTACTGTGTGAGAAAGCAAAGGAATTTGGATGGTCTTGTTACTTTTTTATGCTAAAATTATTTAGTCAAAATCAATGAAATCTTTGTAGATTAGTCGTATATCAGTGATCGATTATTGTTTTGAACCTCAATAAAATATTTTAATTAATTAGGCACAAGTTAACGAGGATTTGGATGGTCTTGTTACTTTTTTATGCTAAAATTGTTTTGAACCTCAATTGTTTTGACATTAATATTATATTGGATTTTGTTGTAGACCTATTTAACTGAAAAATTATAGGGGGGGGAGAGGCGCGGTGCAAAGGAGAGAGAGAATTTGATGAATTGTGAGGTGGATTTTATGTCACCTCATTATGAGTTTATTTATTTATAATAGTAGGAAAGTAAATTCCTTACCTTTTAGATATTACAACTATCTAAAGATACTACAGAATCTTAACACGATTTATATAATCACATTTCTGACCAAATTAAGACTGCAACATGTTTTTATTATTTATTATTTTATTTACAAGTCATAGTTTTGGCAGGTGCGTTGATCAAGTATCAATTGCCCACCGCCACCAAAAAAAAAAAAGAATATATTATGTAGAGTGATTCGGTATGATTTGGTTTGGTAGGTCGGTTTAATTTGTAATTTTAATTTGAGTATGATTTGGTTTGATGATACTGCACCAAACACTTCACTAAATCAGTCTAATTGAACCCTTAAAACTAGTCTAATTCGAAATAGTTTGCATTCGTACTCTTCTCGTTTAACTCAACTAAACATTCAATATTAGGATTTAAGGCACAATTTTTGAACAATTACAGATACAACAAATGCTAAGAGGATTTGGGCCTAGCATTATTGCATAAACTCATGTCTATACCCACATCTATGCTTAGCTTCGCACAATATAGAGATTAGCACATTTTCGGGAAGAACATGGAATAGTAAAGGATCCAGCATGCGGAACAGTGAATTTCAAATGGAAATCGAGAGATGGGTTCAAAGTTTTATCTAATTGCTCACAAATAATGATTGCATTGACGATTTGCATTAATATGAATAACATAATAGACGAATTTCCAAGTTCGAAATACCCATTTCACGTTAACTTTTAAGAATCAAAATGACTTCTTTTCTTGCTTTGCAAGGCGACCGCGACGGAGATGGAAATGGAGATGCCTAATCACCAATCCCGGCTCTTGGTCTTGGCGATATAATTTGCTTCAACCACAGTGGCAAACTCCGGAGTTCCATTGTTTGCATTCAACGATAAGTCGAATTTATCTGTATAAATGCCGGTGACCTCCTATAATTAGAAATATAAATCAAAATTAATTAAGGAAATATATAGAAACATAATAAGGTCAGTAAATAAAGTATTCATCCACGGAAACAAATAACAAGCTAAATGAGCCTTAAAACAAACAAATCAATCAAGGTGGGGAGGAATGAGGATATCTCACTATCTCGTCCCCAGAAAGGGCACATTCAATTAGATCATTCGATACTATCACTTCCACGCATCTCGGAAGTCGACATGCAGGCACACTTCCGGAGCACTCTTGGAGTGTGAGTTTCTGATAATTCCTGGACGATGATGTTGCCTAATGCAAGAACCAAACGGAATCAAATAATTAAAACACTTTCAACCTCTTTCTGCCAAATGATTTCAGAAGCATTTTTTGTTGTTAGAAAGTTGTTTTTTTAGCTAAAAACAAGGCAAGGTTTTGTATTTTTACTCGTTCTAAAACACTACCAAACAAGCCCTAATTAATTACCTGTTGCAACTTAGGAAATATGTCAGAGCATCGGGTCACAAGCCCTCGAATGCAAATCAAGGCATCCAAATGGGTTTCACTGCGTACAACAACATCATGTTAGAGATTCGGGAACAAAATTGAAATCAATATCATCAAAAAAGAAGGGCAATAGCCACTAAGTAAAATTGGTTGCCCAAAGCCAAGGCGAAAAAATGAGAGTGGTTGTTCCATAAATACCTAATGTTGCGAATGGAAACGCACTTGCGGAGGTTGGTTATGCGAACGTAGATGCTTTGATGGACATTTTTGTAGTTTGGGTGTAAATTAAACACAACATTTTTGGCAGCATCTTCAAAGGTTTCCAGAATAAGTCGGGGGGATTTGATCATCCAACGGGCAATTTGGATTTGAACGGGGAGAAGCTGCTCGTAATTGATCACCAGACTACACTTATTGGCTGCAACAAAACAAATGGAGCATAAATCTTTTATCTTTGTGATCCAGATTTTTAAGCGGGACAATATACATATATATATATATATATTGATGAAATATAGATTGAAGTAATGATTGTATTTTTGTATATTGATTCATTAGAAACAAGAACAAGAGAGGTCTCTTTATATAGAGACCGAACAAGGATAGCAGCCAGAAACAAAAATAACTTAGCTGGCAACCACTAACAGTAAGTAAACATTAGTTGAGCAAACTAAACTAGATACAAGAATCAAGGAGGATAGGAAAACCAAAAATATGGATAAGGATGTAAGGAGTAGCTGAACAAGGTATGGGAGGTATGGAGCTTCCGAGAGAATCAAGGAAGGACAGTGGCGGCTGCAACTCACATGTGAGTAGATGAAGTTGCAGCAGCAACTTGTACCTTGACTCGACTGATGCTTCCTTACATATATATTTATTTATGTTTACCTGACACCATCTGATTGATGAGGCGCACGTACTCAACTTCAGTTTTATCATGCTGCTGCTGCTGAACATTATTACTGTGATGATTGACAAAGGTGAGTAGAAATTTTTTGAATTTCTCAGCTATAAATCTTCGCACTTCATCTTTAGCAACCCACTCTTTGATCGTTCCCTCAGGAAATAACATCTTCTCAAACTTGAGATCTTGGCCGAACTCGAAGCAGTAGTACTGGTCGCAGTGGTATTCGTCTCCAAAGTAGTCGTCCTCTTCCTCGATGCCGCTAAAGTATTCGTCGTCGTCGTCAACATTGTCGTCGTCGCTAATGTATTCGTCCTCATCGAAATCCATGATTAGCTGGTCATGCCCATTCATTCCTACTGCCATGCGTTGCATGCATAATCATTAGCTTTCAGTATTCTTAGAGAAAACTGAATAATCACGACTTAGCGAAAACTTGAAAAGCAAACGGACAATATGTTTACCCTAAACCCTATATATTCACTCCCTCGGAACTACTGGAAGCCCATATGCTCAAAACCGTTCAATATCCCCTAAGATCCTCCAGCGGTTAAAATTCAAGAAATCTAAAATATTTGTTTGTATATCTAAAAATCTCGGAAGTGGTAGCGTTGAAGATTTCACAATCAATTCATATGAAAACATCGGGTACGTACTACAATCAAAATTACAAAATAATAATAATAACAATTAAAAACAAGGAGAGAGAGAGGGAGTAATTATTTAAGTGTTACGCACTCTTAGCATGTGAAGGTGGTGTGGTGCGGTGCTGCAGCTGATCGATCGGCTTTGATCAACCCTTTGCTCCTTCTGAATAATGTGACTGAGAAGCTAGCGGAATCCAGATGATGTGATTAATTTCTTTAGCCTTAAGTTACGGTTTTCAAGTCCAAGGAGGGAGAGATTAATTAAAGTCCTTTAAGAGTCAGGAGTTTTGATTGATGTTAACAAACTTTATACGCCCGAGGTCCTCATTCCATTTAGTTTACTCTCCTAATCCAACTCAACCTTTTTTTTTTTTAAAACCCCCTTCTATCACCAATTCGAGGCGAACAATCGAAGTAGAAGTATCATTCAATGCGGAAACAATTTGAATTGAATTGGTCTCAAAATCAAGATTTTGTAAACCTCTTTTGATAACCAATTCGAGACCAACCCTCAACTAGAGTCGCAGATTACCACCTCTACACCTAAGCCAGGCAAAAGGGCCGTGTAAGGATCGTGTCATGTTACATCCATTATCTTAACGGGTTCTTAAAAAGTCGGGTCATTTTACCCGTTATGACCCGTTAAGAATTCTTTTTCTTCCTAAATTTGCTCACATCACATTACCACATAAATATTACTTCAAAACAAAAAACCACAATTTTCACCAACCCTAGAACGAAAAACCCTAAATTGAAGCAACAAAACCAATCTTAATTTGAAAACTAATTCGAAGCAAAACCCTATATTTTGAAAGTAATTCGAAAGAATCAAATAGGAAGTAAAAGGTAAACTCGTACTAAAAAGTCGAATACGAATACGAAGTAAAAGCTTTAACTCGTATGTATGAAGTAAAAGTTATAACTCCTAATCAAAAGAAGAAGTAAAAGTATATAATTGTTTTTCAGATAAAGGGAACATCTGAAACGCAGCGTTCCAGTAAATCACTCGATCTCGATCTCGATCATGTCACGCACACCTCGCGATGGCAGCACCCTTTGAAAAAGAAAAAGAAAAATGAACTTCAGTCGGTTAAAAAACCACATTTTTTATTAAAACTTAAAAGGGAATTAAGCAAATGAAATCAAGCAAGCAAGATGTTCAGAGACATACTTTTTGACCTGAAACAAAAACATGTGGATTGCAAACAAATGCTCCCTCATCTTAGCGATCTCACCCCTGCGCCTCGCGGGCTCCCCAACCTTGAAGGCAGTTCCAGGCATCCTCCCTTTAGACACCGAGCCATAACGTTTCTTCAGCGACCAGGAGGAATACTTCACTTCACATCTAAGTCTGCGCCTTCGCACATAGCCGTCATCCAAGCTGACCAAAATGTCGCGTACAGCATTCCAGCTTGTCAGCTGCTGGCGGGTTGCTTCGCCAAGCCTGAACATCTTCTTGCCCAGGTGCAAGAACACGGGCACATTGGCAGAACGCGTGTCTTCTTACCGAATGTTCCTGCCAGAGTTTTTGGTCAGGAGCCAAGAACCAAGCATCAGAGCAACCACAAAAAATAATGCTTCGATTGGGAAACAGATAGGAGTTGTAGCCAGCCAAATTAAAATTTAAAGGGCTTAAAATCCCATAAATATGTCAAGTCATTTCTTGAATTCCAAGAACATGAATTTATACACATAAAATAGTAAATAAGCAAGTGAGGGAGTCCTACCAGACACGGGGCCTCGCCATTTCTTCAACATTAGGAAGCATTTCTTTAACATTAGGAAGCGTTTCTTCAACATTAGGAAGCATTTCTTCGGATTGAGCAAATTCCTTCAGAAAACGAACGAAAAATCAAGAGAGAGAGAGGGAGAGTAAAATAATTAGAGCAGCAGAGAGGAGCTGGGTAACCGCCTTTAAGAGAGAGGTTTGTCCACGTGAAAACAAATTACGGTTATTCGGATCACAGAGAGAGAGAGTGTGAAAGATGTTAGGAGTATTAAGTGAATGGCTAAGATGTTGCCAAATGTCAATAGATTAGTATTGCAGTTATAAGGTTGTTAGAAGAAAGCTTAGTGAGTAAGCTACATGAGAAAGTATAAATATCTTTGTAATGAGACAGTTATGTGGTTGTTAAAAGATATACAATACAATCAAGAAATCTTTCCCTCTCTCTCTCACAATCAAGATATACAATACAATCAAGAGAGACGTGCAAGTAAATTCAGCACAGGTTGGGCAATATCAAATATCCTAGTAGTTTCCAGGACGATGTCGTCCGAAGCGGCAAAGAAGGCGAGGATGTGCGAGATGAAGGGCCTCGAGGAGTGAGTGCAAACTCAAAGACGGTGCGTTTAGTCACTCCATTCTATCACTGACAGATGAAGCCTCGAGGAGGAGTCAAGCCTTTTCTCTCGCTTGGTCAAAAGCACGTACACACAGGATGTGGATCTCCACTCGACATTTGACCAAAAATTCAGCATGGACCAAGCGATATCCATATCGCAATAGTTTTACATCCTAAACCATGAAAGAGGATCTCCAGGACGATGTCGTCCGAAGCCGCGAAGAAGGCGTGGATGTTCGAGACAAACGGATTACTGCTTAGCTTAGGTCGTGAATACTCACCCATCTTGACAGCAGAAATGCAAATCTCCTCCTCTGAAATACAGTCTGAAAATGAAGATCCAATAGCCGCTAGTTTCATAACTTCATGACGTTTCTATTCCCTCCACCATCTTTTAATTCACAGACTAACACTTGTGAGAATAGACAATGACTTTCGCGGGAACCATCCCATAAGCGATTCACCATAAAGCATCAGCGCGCCGTCTCACTGCTTCAGAAACATCAGCCACTTGGGCTCTAGTTAAACTATTAAATCGAAGACCATCGATTGACGGAAGAGATATAAAAACATGAAAAAAGCATCAATTCAAATTTTCAAAAACTTGGCCCTTCTCTTATCAGACAAGCTAAAACGGCTTGCATTATTCTAGATAACTTCAACCTGGCAAGTCTCTGAACCCTTTTGAAACAACAAAATTTCCTTACATAAGTCCTCTTTTGCAAGACATGCGGGATTACCTACGAAATTCCTTGTAGAAATAGTAATCTTATTCAAAACCTCACCGTAGTTTAACAAGTACTTGAGCACTTGAACCTCCTCATGTTCTCCATGGAATCCACGCATAGAGACAGTCTTAAGGTGTGACGAGAGACACACCGGCACAAGCGTTGGTGGATTGAGTGGCTTGTAATCGTGATTCCATGCTGTACGATGAAGGTTTAAGATCAAGTGTTTCATTCTAGGAGATTTCTTGAGCAACTCTATTACAAGGTCCCAGCAAAAGCAACGAAGATCTAACTCCAGTTGGTTCAGATTCTCATAATCCGGCAGATAGCGTGCTTCCAGATATTGAGGAGCTAAAAATGTCAAACATTTAACACTTGAAGTTCCTGCAAGTAACTTAGATATATTGGGAACATAAGATGGATATCGATGCTTATGTTTTGGTGCTATATATTTGACATGAACTTTGGCCTTGACCAAAGATTTAGAATTCTCCAAAACATAATTCGACGTCAGGGAAGCCCAATCGATGTTGACATTGAGGTTTTCAAGTCTCGGGGCATCAACGAAAAACTTGCAGTCGAGATTATCAGTTGTCAACGTCTTCAGCTGAGGTGCGGAGATGTTGAGTTCCGAAACATCTCCACCCACGTTTCCAACTATAGTCAAGTCTTCAAGAGCAGGGCAGTTCAGAGAGATCTTTACCTTTCTCTCATTAATATAGTCCCGAAACGTAACATGAAGGTACTTGAGGCTTGGGAAACAACCTGATGTACATGGACTATAGGTAAGACAATTTGTGTCCATTTTCAGACTCACCAATGATCTGCACTGGAAAACGCTAGGAGGCATTTCAAATTTCTCGAAGGAATCATAATTATTATTACTAAACAAATAAAGATCAAGGTCAATGACATTGTTTTTTATGGCAGTGGTTATCCATCTATGAATACGAGAGAAATCTTCATCTTTAAAAGCGAAAGAGTGACAGTGAAGACATAGTCTTCTAATGTTGCATGATGAGCCGCATAATTTAATCACGCAGTCAACAAATCTCATAAACCTCGTTTGTTGTTGAGGTCCAAAAGAAAAATCTCTGCTGTCAAACTGCAGGCTAATGGGAGCACTGGTACACCATAAGTTGTTCCATCTTGTAGACAAAATCGTGGTCCGTATGGCATGTAAAGTTGGAAGGAACGAAAGTACGTGACAGAGAATTGCATCCGGTAATTCACTGATCCTATCTCCAGGAGGAGTTTGGCGTTTTGCTTTCGAATCCATTGCTCCTTAAAGACGATCTTGTTGGTTTTGGAGTTCTGATTATCCCAACATATGAATGGTATATATATAGGCTAAAGAATAAGTTAGAGTTATCGGTTTTCTTGTAGTCCGGTTAGAGATTAAGCCCAACACATCTAAGGGCTTACGTGTGAAACAAGGAATTAAAATTAGCTAGAGAACTCCTTGTGGTATTTGTATATTTAAATTTGATACCGATCATATATCCGGATTAGGTACTGTGTGAGAAAGCAAGGGAATTTGGATGATCTTGTTACTTTTTTATGCTAAAATTATTTAGTCAAAATCAATGAAATCTTTGTAGGTTAGTCGTATATCAGTGATCGATTATTGTTTTGAACCTCAATAAAATATTTTGATTAATTAGGCAAAAGTTAACGAGGAATGCTATAGTGACTCTTCTACCCTTCTCTCTTTCACTTTGCTACTTTCCCCGTGCAAGAACCTCCACCCAACAAATTAAATTTACCCAAATAATTGAATTAACACCCCAAGACCCGATCTCTCTCTCTCTCTCTCTCTCTCTCTCTCTCTCTCTCTCTCTCTCAACCATTGTCTGAGCCAAATCTCATTTGGCATTAATATTATATTGGATTTTGTTATAGACCTATTTAACTGAAAAATTATAGGGGGAGAGAGGCGCGGCGCGAAGGAGAGAGAGAATTTGATGAATTGTGAGGTGGATTTTATGTCACCTCATTATGAGTTTATTTATTTATAATAGTAGAAAAGTAAATTCCTTACCTTTTAGTTATTACAACTATCTAAAGATACTACAAAATCTTAACACGATTTACATAATTACATTTCTAACCAAATTAAGACTGCAACATGTTTTTATTATTTATTATTTTATTTACAAGTCATAGTTTTGGCAGGTGCGTTGATCAAGTATCAATTGCCCACCGCCACAAAAAAAAAAGAATATATTATGTAGAGTGATTCGGTATGATTTGGTTTGGTAGGTCGGTTTAATTTGTAATTTTAATTTGAGTATGATTTGGTTTGATGATACTGCACCAAACACTTCACTAAATCAGTCAATTTAATTTATTCTAAATCAGTCTAACTGAACCCTTAAAACTAGTCTAATTCGAAATAGTTCGCATTCGTACTCTTCTCGTTTAACTCAACTAAACATTCAATATTAGGATTCAAGGCACAATTTTTGAACAATTACAGATACAACAAATGCCAAGAGGATTTGGGCTTGTAGAATCTACGTCTACTTTTGGACCTAAGCCAGACTTATTCCCCTCAAGTTTTGATTTTTGGGCTTTTGCCCCATGTGACAAAGACGCCGTTGGGCTTTAATTCGGATTTACTGCAAACTCCAAGACGGTGCGTTTAGTGACTCGATTATATCATCGACAGATGAAGCCTCGAGAAGAAAGAGTCAAACCATTTCTCTTGTTTGGTCAAAGCTCTAACCGCCTGAACAAACTAACCACCTCCCTTCTAAATTTCCCGCCCCTTTTTAACTGAATACTTCAGCGCTCACTTCATCATCTCTCTGTGAAAACTCAAGATTCCAAAACCCAAAGGTTTCTGCTACTCTGCAATGGTGACCTCCGCCGCTTCTCTCTTGATCTTCCTCACCATCCTTTCACTCTCCGCTTCATCCGCCCTCGCAACCTCCGTGACCCTCTTGAACGCCGCCAAGGTTCTCTCGAACTCCGGCTTCCTCTCCATGTCCCTCACCCTCCAACTCGTCTCCAACTCCATCGAATTCGAATCCCCCACTGCCACCATCTTCGCTCCGCCGGACGCCGCCTTCATGCGCCTGGGCCAGCCCTCACTCCCCCTCCTCCTCTACCACATCTCCCCGAGAAGAATCTCCGTCAACACCCTCAAGTACCTCCGCCCCAATACAAAGATCCCGACTTTGCTTAACAATTACTCCCTCACCGTCACTGCCTCCCCAAATTTCCAGGGCTACTTGTCGATCAACGATCTGGGTATTAATCCTAACGCCGTTCTGGATGATGGGTCGGTGATCGTTTATGCAATCGACGAGTTTTTCAGTTCTTCTTTCTTGGCCGCCGACGCCCCTCAAGAACCGGCGGCAGATCCTCCATTGATGAGCTCTGTTTCCGGTGTTCAACCGCCCAGCCCTGCTCCGAGTGCGACTGTGATGGAGGCTGAACCGCGCCGGCCCGGTCCCGAATCTTTCGGTTTCGTCGCTGATTTGCTGAGGTCCAAAGGGTACTCAATCTTTGCCGCATTTCTTGATGCGCAGCTGGTGGGGTTCAATCGGAAGACCCGGCTCACACTTTTCGCTCCGATCGACGAGGCGATTTATGATTACCAGAGGAACAGCACCGATTACTCGATGATATTTCGGCAGCATGCTCTTCCGAGATTGCTTATGTGGCAAGATTTGGTGGCGCTTGAAGATGGAACAATGCTGCCCACTTTTGAAGAAGGGTTTATGATCAATGTGGTCAAGTTTGGAGATGTTCCCGCGCTTAATGAAGTTCCAGTGGTGGCTCAAGATTTGTTTCTGAACCGGTGGCTGGCTGTGCACGGCCTGAACCGGCTGCTGACGGTGCCAGCCGCGAAGCAAGAACGGGTTGAAGATGTTTTCACTAATGGGTATGTTGCCAATGTTGCTCAGGGTGTACCTCGTGATTATGATGACTACCACTGAAGCAAGATTCTTGGAGGTTCTTTGCAGTTCCTTTTACTGTTTTACTGTGCTGTTTCCCCTTCACATCAAGAATTGGGTAAATAGTTTTTACCTCAGTGAATAAACCACTGTTAATTTCCTTCTCTGTGTCTGCTTTCATCTTAAAGTTTCAAAATTTTTGATGTAATTGTTAGGTTGATGAACTTGTTTTGTTGTAATGAAGAAACTATTTTCTGTTGAATCTTCAGTAAAATTTTCGGGTTTCGAATATGTTCTTTTTTCTGCTAATTGTCTACTGATTCAACATAAAAATGTGTCAGATTGTAAACCAAAGGAACTACATTGATCAGAAAATTTGATGCTAGGTTTTATACTAGTGTTTTGTTCTAGAAGTAGAGGCTCGAGGAGTTTGCATCCTAGAACCATAGCTAGTACTGGCTTCCTCAAGATTTGAATCCCCCGAAAAGCTTGCCATTGCCAACTCCCTCAGTTTCTTCAGATCACTTTTCGGCTCTAGTTTAAGACCCTTTTTCCGTTTTGCTTCTGCTGCTGTCTGCATGCTGAAGGCCGTCTTCACATTAGTGGAACCTGTGACTTGAAGAACATTAGGGCCAGGTGATCCCGGACTGAGTACAGGGAATACGGTTGCAGTCATAGCGCTAATAGCGTCAGCACACGGTGCTCTTGTATCGGGACTTAGTGGAAAGACTGGAGCTAGTCCTGTTTTAGGCTGAGAGGATGCAGCTATGCGTCTTGAGCATTGTTTCCTTGGAAGGAATGGGAGGATAAGACCCTTGGCAACAAACTTCAATCCAAGCTTGAACGAATATTTTTGAGGCTGTGAGAGTATGAGTATGGATTTTACCAAAGTATACCATTCGTTTATCATGTGGGCAACGAAGGTTACGAATAGGAGAGCTAGCATTATAAATCCGAAGCTTCTTGATTTAACATGATTTGAGCCATTAGTACCGATAAATAGCGAAAATATGCCCACCTCACACAGTAGAGAAACACTTTCCACCACATGGACTGCCCTCTTGATGTAGGGTTTCAGAGTGAATAGATAAATGAACTGTACCAGTGTAATGGCCAATGCTAATATGCTTTGGCTTGATTTCGTTGATGAGTAAGCTCCAGATATGATGCCCAAACAGACCCGTCTTAAAAGATCGAGAATAATATAGGAGGGTCTAGCACAACCCAAGAGCCTTTTGGATATAGGAATTGTTGTTTCCGCTGTGCTTTTATCCAAGCTGACCGGTAGCACTCTCCCAATACCACTATGGCCACTTCCAGTGCATTTGGATACACTGTTCGGTTCATTTTGATCAGCAGAGATGATCAATGGAGGACCCCGCAAACTTATGAAGAGAATTCCAAATCGCTGAAGGAATGACGAAGGAAGCCCTTCCTTGTGAAACCATTTTCCGGCTCTAGGTCTCCCTGTGAAAAGATACCAGAGCTTTGCATACCACGGATCTTTTCTAGCTACATGCTTGACTTCCTTGTACTGAACAAAATTGCTGGAGAAGATTGCAATGATTTGAAAAAGACACACCGATAAGATAAGGGCTGCGGGGATAGCTAGCAATAAAGCCCCAGTAATTATTCCCTCTGCCGTACCACCTGTAAATTAGAATAGTCTTGAGTTCAAAACACACTTGAGTGGCAATCGAAACAATTGGATTTTGAAGAACAAAATTGGCTGCTTACCCTTAATAACAAATGCAGAGGACTGAGAGATACAAGGCAGCATGAGAATCAAAAGAAAGAGCTCGAATCTGGGCACTGAGAGTATTCCGTGAACTGGTGTCCCTAGTCTCCACCTTAGGAAAAGTATTACCAACACGTGGATTACGACTAAACTGCCTCCTCCAATGCCAAGCCAAAAAAGGTTCATCTGCAAGTCTTCCCACCTGTTACAATTTAGTTAGATATTGCCAACACGTGGTAAACGGTTATACCCATAAACTTTTGTATAATCCTTCAACCAGAGTCTTCATATTTTAGTGTAAAAGCACCAAAATAAAGGTAAAACGCGGAGCTTACCCTCTGTAATTCTCCATTCCCTTGATGACATTGCCAGCAGACAACGGCTCGCCTCTCTGTAACATAAATGATTAGCAGTCGAGTGGCTTTCATCAGTGAGGAACATAAGTGTTGAATGCTGAAATATATACTCACCAAGAAATATGTGAAGTATTCATTCGAATTAAGAGGTTGTCCATAAGGTGTCATAGGCATACTATGCTGTCCATGAAGCCAACCCAACTTGGGGTACACCTTAATTGGCACTGGTATATCATACCACATATGAGATGAGTTGGTTAAACATATGTCAATTTCAGTTGAAGTTGTTGTCTCAAGCTTCTCTTGGCGTGGCCAATCTGAAGAGCTGTCCCTCTTCCATGGAAGCTTTTGGCGAGGTACAAGCCACCTAAGACCTTTCGCTGTCTCCAAATATTCAATTGGCTGATTAACTGGGAGCCAGTCTGACAGAACAAAAACTTGAAGGTGTCCGACCATACCCTATGTTAAAAACAAAGAGACAAAATTACAGATATCAAAATCTGTCCGCTTGGACATTGTATCTGCTAAACAGTTTAAATCTTTACTTACATGAAGGTTCATTGAGTCAGAAGAAATGGCGTTGGAACTCTCATAAGCAAGAGTTCCCGTTGCTCCAAGATTCGCAGATGAAACAGAGAAAATAGCAGCTGCTAGTGATGTCGCTAATACACCAGCAGTAACAAAAGAGTGCAATGCGATTGATATTGCAGGGGTTGAGTCTGTACAGATTAGAGGGTCAAGCAGGGAAGTAGCCATGTGAAAATGTGTATGTTTTTTTGTTCTAATATTATAGCTTTTTCTCCAAGTCTCTGACAAGTGCTAAGTTTCACTGGTTTCTTAAAGAAGAGGTTGCAGGCCTAACAAATCAACGCATCTTTCAAGTTTCAAATCTGGCTAGAGAGTAAAATATATGAACCATCACGAATAAATCGAGGAAAAAAGGAAGTGCGAAGAATGATACATACAGTGTTTCACTTCGAGTTGGTTAGATGCCATGTTTGGATTTCCTGATATATCATATACTTTCCCTGCTGGAATCGCAACCGACACTGCATTCTCCGTGACTGCCAAAACGTTCAACGAGTACAGAGCTCTCGAGAGTTCCCTAAACCTAAAATTAAAAGAAACATTTTAATCAAATGTTCTCCTACGTGTATGCAGCAAGCTACTAATTGAACAAATAGTATTATGATATCAGAAGTTTTGAGAGTCGCCATATGCACCTGCCTTGTTATTCTACCCCCGAACACATTTACCATGGAGGCCTGAAAGCCAAAGACCGGCTTTGTAAACTCAACTATCACACTGATGACGTGGTCCTTTGTAAAATTTCGAGAACTGGTACTCAACCCTACACCAGTCTCCACAGAATCTGAAAGAAAGTAAAGAGTTAGCTCCGCAAAGCTGCTAAAGTACTCCCATAACTATCTTTGGAACGTATCGAGCTGTGGAATATATTACCATAGAGAAACGTAACAGAGGGAACTGATGCGACAGGAATGCCTGTCCTCCCGAGTATAAATCCAGCTCGTAATTTAACCGTGATGATTTCGGTTGTAGATGCATTTCTGAGCTACAATATGAAACGTTAAACATAAATGCGCTATGCTAATACACCATACTCACCAAAATAGTTATGTGAAAGACGTAGTTGCTTACTTGGAATTTAAACCCGCGGTTTCCTTGATTTCTACCATGACTAGGTACTAAGATACCCGAATTTACAACCAATGCATTCTGGACCTGCTCTGTTGTGTTCATAACGGGAATGCTGAAGTCCAAAAATATTTCCAGGTCCTCCATTTTGTTAGTAGCACGGACAGTTCGTGGAACCCCATTAATCACCAACTCATAGGCTGGAACGGAGGTCCACAAATCTGCGAGAACTGGCCTTCTATCTAAGACATTCATCACAAATGTGATCAGTACATTCTCCCCACGCTTATGCAGCAAGCAACTAATCGAAGTAAATTTGTGGTTTATGTATTACCAAAGCGAACGATGATTGTGGAACCATTTGTCCTTGTAAATCCGTTTCCTGCCTGATCTGTACAAAAACAATCTGCCATTCTGATGGCAACGCGCCCGTATAAACTTTTCGGGGAGAGAATTACATCAAGGCTGTAACTGATACTAGGTTTAATCATGCGCAACGAAGATGCTTGCACATAGCCAGGACCATTTACTATGACCTACAAAAGCACAAAACGCAAATAAGTTTTCGAATTTTAACCCTTGTCAATCGTTGAAGCACGAAATTTACCTTCTCGATCACTTTCCATGGTAATACTGTGAATGTTCTTGAATAACATCATGCAAGGGTGATAAAAAGAAGTAAGAAATCCACTTACATCACAGCTTGATGAGTTCCAACACGTGAAGCCGCCCTTTCCGGTGCAAGCTTCACTAAAGGTGACATCAACGGCTATTTTTGCTGCACTTGTGTAATTCTGTTCACTAAAAATTGTTGCAGTTGGTGGTATTGTATCTGTCATAAAAACGACGAAAACAGCTTAGAGTCCTCCTGTTCAAAAATTTAGAAAAAGAAAACAAATTTCAGGGCTGGCATTGCCGGAAGATACTCACCAATGAACCAAGAGTATGCTGATGAGTTTCTCCGTCCATCCTGAGTCGTGACGTTGAGACGAAATTCGTGATGGCAGTTAACGGTTAAGTTTTTTAATACAATGGCACGAACTGGACATGGACTCAAAATTTGGCCATCAAGCTGTTCATAAACAGATTTAATCACCATAAAATCTACTCTAAATTACAGGAAGCGAGATTGTAACTTGAATGCAGAGGCGCACGCTGTTCTAGCCAACTAATTAAGCGAACTGATAACGCAACGTTATTGAAATACATACCTGACAGAAAATGGTACACACGTTGTGCTTGCATGCATTGGAACCGTCCGGCGTGACGACAGAGTAGCGGAAAATAGCGGAAGAATACCTCGACCATGCCGGCGGAGCTCTGTCGAAACGAACGAGGACCGTGGACTCAGCTGCATCTTGTAGATACAGCAAACTAAGCACAATAAAGGCATACTGAGGAAACATGAGGAAACCACCTCCAAGGGCGGCCATGTAGATCGCATTAAAGCTCTCAAATCTTGGACGAGGAAAAGAAAATAAATAAGAGAAGGGTGTGGTAATTGCAGGGGAAAGTAAATGTTGAGAAAGTAATTGTGTTTATTATTTCACAGCTTTCAATTGAAGGGAAACGTACAGAAAATGGCAGGACAACCACACCAGTGTCCATCTTGACAGTCTCATAAGTGCTCCTTTAATGTTGTTCACAAAAACCTCATTAACTAGTAACTACCTCTCAACCAACCCTTTGCTTTTGAGGTAAGAGGCCTCCACTTTGGTGCATTTTTTTCAAAGTCCCAATTCGAAACACAATGATTTCTTCACACCCATTTTCTTTTCTTTTTTTTCGATTAAAAAAAAAAAACATGTGCAGAAATCACTTCTCTTTTCTCTTTTAGTACTTGCTTAGTATCACTCTAATAGCTCGTTTGGAACTGCTATAAGAAACACTTATGCTCATGAGAATTTTTTACTATAAGTTATTTCATTAGAAACATGTCAAAATCTACTAACTAGGCATTTGTTTGGAAGTATTTACAAGTGCTTTTAGATAACCAAAACAACTGACTCGTTTGGAAGTGTTTTTAAAATGACTGAAAGCGCTTTTAGAAAAAATATTTTGGACACAAAAACGCTTCAAGTGCTTTCTGCGAGAAATACCAGTTGTGTACTTCTTCCAGAAAGTACTTTAAATGCTTTTCTAGGATTTACTTATATTTTTTTACTAAATATTAGTTCCAAAAATATTTTTACCAAAAACGCTTTTAACCATTATAAAAGCACTTCCAAACAAGTTCGAGTGTTTGGCAGGAACTTTAAAAATGCTCATGAATTATAAAAGCACTACCAAGTACCAAGTATGAATTATAAAATTTCACATGCTTCTGATAAAAGCACTTCTAGAAAATAAACATTTCCAAACTGGCCCTAATCGAGCTGGAACCAAATTGTTTTCATTGTAGTTGCTGTGAAAAAGGTTCTGCAGTCTACTTACAAATCACCTGCTAAAGGAAAGCTAGTGCTGACCATAGGATGCACTCTTAGCTCTCCTTTTGGGTTCACTTTCACACTGTTAAACTTTCTACTGAAGCACTTCTTAACGCTCACTATATAGAACATACAAATTTCATTTGTTTCCCCTTACACATGGAGGTAAATCTATAACCAAAATCCTCGACTGAGCAGAAAAAGCAGCAAAACCGGTGCAACATTCGACATGTCCACATCCAGGTTCTCCGAAGGACTTATCGAGATGAATGATTATCTTCGGACTGATAGAGGAGAGGAGCTTTCCTACGACTGAGCAGATTCATTGTCATCTTCTGTCACCATCCAGTGTAATTTAGGTCCCTGAATACATACATACATACATACAAAGATATGCTGAGTCTCACTACTTTAGAAGTCAACAATAATTCAGAGGCTACAAAATTGCATAGGAAACAGCTGTCTCTAGTCGCATCAATATTACAACATATGGTTAACAGATGGTAACATGGAAAAAACCCGACATCATCACGTTCGAGGAGTGCTTGGTTCATATTATTAGGAGAAAGGACTCGTGCATACTGAAACCTTAATTAATGGATGGCCCAATACCTTTCCTTGTCGTACGATTTTGGGAGGGATCACCTTCATGTCAACTACAGTTGATGGTTCAGCCACTCTTACCCCGCCATCAACGATAAAATCAAGGCCCTGTAATGAATTTGAACACGCAATTTACGGGCTATAATAAGAAAGAATTAGTACAAACTAAACAACCTTCATGAGAGTGGCAAAACCATACCTCTGGTCCATATGTATCAGCTATAATGACTGGATCTATCAACCACTCATTCTCTTTCGGGCACTTGACACTGACAACACGGAAAAAAAATTCAGTATAACATCATTTGGAGTAGAACAGAAGAACCTCTAGAAGAAGCTCTTGTGGCTGCTTGTAATGCAAGTATGCAAAGAGCTTCTCATCTTCTTACAGTGTTTTCAAATCATTAACGAAAAGTTGGTGTAAATCATATCCATTTCGAACCATCACCCTCATTAACAACGGAACAAGTCTGCAAACGTATACAAATCAAGGTTAGAGCTACCTTGTGGATATCAATGGTGAGCCCATCTTCTCCAGAATCGCTTGACATACAGGATCATCAGGCATACGAACACCCACATCTTTCCTTGCTTTGTATTTGGCATCTGCCATCCCATACCTTATACAATTTTTAGGTAGTTGTTTGGTTGCAGTTAAGATGAAAGTATACTGTTACATGAAAAGCTCTGTCATAGGGCAAATTTGAGGAAAATACTGAACCATAAATATCATATGCTTTACAATGTAACATTGTCCAAAGTTTGTTCATAGTTCCTACAGCTACAGGCAACAATGATAGTAAGAGAAGCAAAGAAGAAACTTACAGGGCCGGGTATGCATTGCTTAACATATCGGAACAAATTTGCGTGACCTTGGCCATCACCACGGGGAAACCCTGTCGTATATGTATCAATGTCGTGGAAGGAGTGGCATAAGATGCTAAGGGGCTGCGCCAGCAACTCAGTCACAAAGACACACTGGTTAAAAACTAAATATCGAAATCCGAAAGAACAAAAACATAATAAAACCCATGATGCTTTACCTTTAGAGGGTCGATGTTCTTGATTCTGCAACGAAACAAAGACTGCATTTTTAACAACAAATTGATACTTTTGAACGAATTCGAACAATGTAGCTAAAAAATGAGAGGGTTTTACCGGCGAAGACGTTCAATTGCCGAGTTGTTTCTCAAATCACAGACTAATGCATACCTACAATGCAATTACTGTTAAAAGTTACAAACTTTTCTTTCCATTTGAGCGATATTCTAATCTAATCTAAACCACGGAATGTAATTACTGTTAAAAGTTACAAACTTTTCTTTCCATTCGAGCGATATTCTAATCTAATTTAAACCGCGGGCATTCAAACTTGTGTGCTAAATCTACAAACTTACACAGTATCAGTAGGAACAACACCAACAGCTCCTTGTTTCAGAAGATCCACAACTGGTTCCAATTTCCAGCTGTCAGCTCCCGATTGCGACGGATCAACTTCAACGTAAAGCATTTCATCCTCCTGATCATATCATCACAATCAATTTCATAATCTTTGCAAATTCACCCCCAGGTTTTGTTTAATTTACATTTCAACAAGGAGAGAGGACCTTGGTGAAGCGAGGAGCGGAGTATTTGAGGCGCTTGGGGCTGCGCTTAACGGAGAGAGCTAAGACCTGGAAACTGCGGGGTTTCGGAGCGTCGGAGTATACGCGGCCGAAAGTTGCAGGCGCCGCCGAAGACCGCTGGAAGCTGGAGGAGGAAGCTAGGTGGCCGCCGTTATACACTTTCGTCTGACAACCGTAACAGTACGCGGCCATTATCTCAAATTTTTGGAGATAGAAAATTACAAAGAGCTTTTACTTTGTGTTGGAGTTTCTCGCACCGAAACGACGGTCGGAAAACGTCCGCTAATGGTTACGTACGGACAATCAGCCCCGCCGTATAGAAACTTCCAGGTTCACAAGTGGAAAACGCCGTCGTGTCAGGCGGTATAGCACGTGGCCAACCTGATGACGACTTGCCTCATTGCGAAATGGGCTAATGGGCTGCCCTGCTGGGTTTTTCTTAGGTTTGTTCTTTTGTGTTTAAAAAGTCTTACTTTAGGCTATTTATCTGTTTATGCAAATCCGATGTGGTATTACTAATTCACATATTATTAAATTCGTTTGATTTGCCATTATCCTTTAAAAAATTAAAATGCTTCCTGAATGAGCATCTCGTGTGTAGTTTCAAGTGGTTCTCGCTACATGTTCATCCAGAAAGCGCTAATATAATTCAAAAATACTTTTAAAGTTTATCTATCAGATGAGTTATAAGTCATTTTGTTTGTCGGAAAGGACTTTTATCTCTCCTAATAGTCATCAATGATCGTAATATAAGTGTGACTGACATACTGAAAAATTACTCTGTAGAAAAAGAAAATCTTATGAATTTAGCCTCTCAAAGGATATAATTCAAAAGAAAATTAACGAAAACTCCAAAAAAAATTAGTTTTAATGAAAAATGACGAATAAATGTGTAGTGAATAGTACCAATAAAAGAAAAAAAAGTGATTTTTCATTAATAGTCAACAGTAGCAAGAGTGTTTCATTAAAACACCTTATATCCAACCCCAGACTTTGGGCTTAATTAACTAATTTTCAGATTAAGATGAGCTTAATGTGATACTTTAGCTTAATTAATCGCGTTAACCCGGCCACAAGGAATAAAAAATTCGTATTAAGAGCCAAAGCAACAACATCACACACACACAACCAATTGACATTCGGAGCTTAGGAGAATACACGATCACAAGGACATAAAATCTCAAATCATGATCGGCATTTGAAACCAAGGAATTGAATCTGCAAAAACAAACCAACATCCACAAAAACTAGCTGCAAAATCATCATTTATATTTCACTCGATAAAATATTCAATCAGTCACGTTGTCATCGCTACTGTAAAAGTTAACTTGATCTCCAAACTGCCTTCCAGAGTTACCAAAAGTTATGACCAGTTACTGCTATGCTCACCGCGGAAGCGGAGGAGGCGGCATATGGGACTTCGCATATCTGAGCCAAGCAAAAATTCCGACCCCAAGGATTATCCAACCAAATATGTCATACCTGAGATCGCTGTTCTTGTTTTTCTTTGTAGCCTGCAGAGCAAGGGGAGGAAGACAAAGTAATAAATCGTCGACAGATCAAGTTGAAATACAAAGCAACCATCATAAAAGATTCTAGGACTCCGCTGTAAATCATTGAACGTGTAAAAATATCCCGATACTAGATGGACGAAAATAAATCCCAAATGTTGGATACCAAGTGGTGATGTTTCAAGTGAAACTTGTTTTACTTTCACTGATGAAATAGTACTGTATCATCTGCCTCATTGCCTGATATTCAAAATTTAAGAGTCTGGGACCTATTATTCGTAATGACATTCGTTTTGGACCTTAAGTTCAAATTCGATAACCCAACAGAAGCATGCATAAGAAATTAAATTGGCAAAACGTAATAACTTTTAGTAAGGAAAACACGAACATAAAAGAACAAAGGTATCGGAAAAAGGAACTGTGAGACGAAAAAAGTACCTTTCCACCAATTGAAGTAGAAGGTCCAGTTCCAGCTCCAGCAGCAGCCTCCATCCCCAGTTGACCCAAACCACGCTTGCGTAGATCCAAGTGCAGTTGCGGGGCCTAAAAAACCAGTAATCAGTAACTTTGCGATTTAGGTCTAACATACATAACATAAACTAATAGAGCAGATAAAAGAGTATAAGAGAATACAGTTCTAGAAATACTGTAATCAAGAACAACTGACATCTCAACAAAACCAACCGACACTACATTAAACCCGAGACAATTTGAAATTTCTATGCACGTATTGCTCCCGCAAAATGGATGCCAACACAAGATTACAACAACAAAACCAAGCATTGTCAAGAGATCAGGTTAGAAAGCAGTGCACCTTAGCAGCCATTTCTAAAGACTTCCGATACATATCATTTCCCGGCTCCTGTAAAAAGAACATAACATACTTATTGTACATCGAAAGTTGAAAAACAGTGCGGTATGTTTTGAGATTTTTCAGGGGAAGCACCTCATCAACAGCCTTCTGGAAACACTGAGACGCCTTTTGGAAATAAACCCTTGCCTCATTCTGGTCCGGAGTAAAAAATCCGCGAGCAGTTTGAGCATTTCCCAGGCACCACAGAGCATCATGTTTCCTAGGATTAATCATCAATGCCTCCTCCAGCTTCGAAATAGCATCTGGGCAAACAAACACAAACCCGCATTTGCAAATTCGAAACTCTCAGATAACCATATGAAAAACAGTCCCAAATTTCAATTTTTCAAGGCTACCAGATAAATACATGGAGAATTCCAACATATAAAATAATTAATCCCAAAATAAAAACAGATATATTGGGGAAATTGAAAGTTATCACCTTGAGTCATCTTCTTTGATTCCAAAACATTCTGAAACTGGGAAAGCTCCAGCAGAGCTCCAGCCCACCTCGTCAAGTTCTGCAAATTACAAAATACAAAAAACCCAGATCAAAATTTAACTTCTTTAAGAAAAAAAAACTCGATAGCTTGCAAATTTATTAGCTTAGAAAAGATGGAAAAGGGAAAAAGGGGAGTGACAAATTAGGAAGATAGAGATATATACGAACGTCGGCATCGAGAGGGTTCTTAATGTAGATGGCTTCGGAGATCTTGCGGGCTTGTTCGAAGAAAAGAATGCGATCGAAGTCGTTGGGCTGCAAATCCATGGCACTGGAAATTTGCCAGGGGTTTTGCGTGCTCTATACGGATAGTAGGGTTTTAGGAGATGCTTAGAGTGAGAGTGACGCTATTTCCCTTTTTTTTTTTTTTTTTTTTTTTATAAATGAAATGAGGCCACTCGTCTTCTAAGCAAAGGATGATTAAATTAAGAGAACCGGATCCCCTTCAGAACATAGGATGGAGATTTTTTTGACCAGCACATCTGAGCTCTTAAAATTTAATCCAAAAGCTACAAACAGGAAGTTCTCTAAAATTTATAATTATTGTAGTCATTAGATCAAATTTCAAGGACCCAGACAGAATGATCCGCACTCTATGCTCAGGAGAGGATTCGATTCTGATATGAAGGTTCGACTTCCACCGTAAACCAATTCGCAATATGAAATAGAACTAGACTGGATCACCTGTATTGCCTATTCTGGCCTCATTAGAATGGTTTAAGCCGTATCTTCTTTTTTACCTCTTTTTAATCATATTTTTCTAGCTTTTTAGCTTTTACGTGTAAAAATATTATGACAACAACATGTTTTTTCTTTAAAATAAAAACAACTAGAGTTGTGCTTGGTCTTTTGTAAAACCACCTTATCATCTAACTAATCACGTGACTCAAGTTTTGTCCAATTTTTCTCTTAAATTTAATATCTTCTCTCGACTTGCCTATCTTGACCTTGAATTTGGTTATGAAGCTCTGTAATCATTTGAAACGCGTTAATTAGTCACTTACCTTCAATTTGATAGTTATGTCGTTGTATTAAGGATTATTTTCGGGTACTTGAGTAGACGTTCTTAAGTAAGAAAAACTAACCAAAAACGTGATAAATTTGACCCTTTTGTAGCATACGCACTCAAGTAGGAAAAAAAAACAATATAAAAAAAGGTTACATTTGACTCGTTTTAATAGACTAAGGGCTTTTAAAATTAAACTTATAATATTATAAGTTCGTGACATTGCTAATTGTTCACTAAATGTAAAGTAAAAAGGGAGTGCCAACAACCTTTGCATTTAGACATTTTCACTTATCAAATACCACGGGTCATTTTGTACACAAAAGGCAATAACTTTTAATTCTTTTAGCTAGAGATTAAAGATGAAAAGAAATAGAGAAATGCTAAAGGAGATTTTCTGGCACCTTACAATTTAACATCAGTTTTTCTGATACCTTCTAATTCAACGTTAATTTTCATATTAACATTATAAAATAATGTGAAAAAAAATATGCGGTATCAAAGAATTCATAAAAATGGGCCGGTCCATTACAATGCTCGTGAACAATGAAAAGGCCCAAAACCTGTTAATATTTGCAAGACCTCACACGTTACGTGGCAACCAACCGCGCCAACTACGTTATAAAGTAGACACTGAAACATAGAATATTGTTCATGTAAAGTATTGTTACAAGTTAGGGGATGCTATAGAGTCAGAGAGAGAGTCAGAGAGAGCGAGCGAGACAGACGGCGGAACTGGCGGACGAGAGTAGTGGGCTGGCGGTCCCCGGACCGCCGGCGACTGCTATGTTTGAGTTTCAGGCGACGGAATCGAGGGTTTTGAAACGGAATCGTGTAGATCCTGAAATTGGGACTGCTGGTACCGATGATGGGCGAGAAGCTGCGATGGAGTCTTCCAGACTGGTGACGGCCGCCGGCGGTGTGAAGCCCAGTTGGAGAGACAAACTGCTGAACGTTCAGAAGGGTTTGCAGGCGATCGATCTGGATACCTTCCTGTCTGAGCTTGATGATGAGTTGGACTGTGCTGTTACAAGGGGAGAACGCGGCCCCAGTTTTCAATTCTCCGATCGCGCGATGAGGAAACTGTGCGAACCTTGGGAGAAGTCATTAATTGTCAAGCTACTGGGTAAGCCTCTCTCAATTGCTGTTCTGCATAATCGTTTAAAAGGAAAATGGGGTCCGAATGTTAGCTTTAAGCTTGTAGATTTAATCAATGGGTATTTTGTTGCAACTTTTGAGAAGAAGGAGGATTTGGAATTTGTCCTTACGGGAGGGCCATGGGTCATCTCAGGTCAGTACCTTGTAATCCAAAAATGGAAACCTGGTTTCGATGCTAATACCTCTAAAATTACCAGGGCGGCTGTTTGGGTTAGAATTTCAGGGATTCAAACTGAATTTCTTGATGTCTGGGCTCTGAAACGAATTGGATCTTTTCTTGGTAAAGCCCTGAAAATTGATGCACTAACCTTGGCTCGGGCTAGAGGCAAATTTGCTCGTATTTGTGTTGAATTGGACCTGACTAAACCCTTAGAGGCGTATGTGCAATTGAATGGTGCTTGGTTCAATTTGGAATATGAGGGGCTCCCTGATATATGCTTTAATTGTGGTGTGTATGGTCATCGAAGAGAGAGCTGTGTGGACACTTCTGAGATGGGCAGTGATGCTGCCAGTACTGCGAAGGGCAAGAAGGTTGACAGTGGTGGGAAGAAGGCTGGTACAAGTGAAGGCTGCACTGACATACCTGATCCTAATGTCTGCAATTCTAGTGTGGATGATTCTAGCAAGGAATCTGTGTTGGGACCTTGGATGATGGTTCAAACGAGGAGAAGGAATAAGAAATTGAGTGGGGCGATAACTCCCGACAGTAACAAGGGGACCTCTGGTTCTCGGTTCTCTATGCTAGCTAATGAAGATAATTTTCCCCAAGTTCTCAAGGCCAACATTGGTACTAATGTTGGAGGTACCACTGGTAGTACTAAAACTTGGACTCCTAAAACCAAGAAGACCAATATGTCTAATCGAGTGCCCCTGACTGATATCTCGAACCATGTGCGTAACAGTGATCCCCAGAATGAGACTGACACTATGGAGAGCTCTGATGTGGCAAAGTCGAGTGGGGTGCGACCGAACCCTGAACTTGGTGAATCTGTTTCACCTGACTGGTTTCGAAGGGCGAACTGGCAGAGACTTGGGGGCAGTTATTCACCTAATTTTCAAGCATTAATTAATGGTCATGAGCCACCTAATATCCATGATAAGAGTAATTGTGGGGATATGGATATGAGCCTCGAGACAGAATTACATAGGCAAAGCCCAGATAATGTGGGAGATGGCAGGTCCTTATCTATGGATGATATGTGTGCTGCGGGTGGGACTACTCCTCATGTGGGGGAGGGGCCTTTTCCTTCTTCTTGATCCGGCTGTTTAGCCCCTACCTCTTCATTTGTTTCTATGAATATTTTAAGTTGGAATATTAGAGGAGCTGGGAGAGACATGGCTGCCACTACTGTGAGGAAGTTGGTGATACAATACAAAGTTGATATGTTAGTTGTTGTTGAACCTCGTATCAGTGGGGATAGAGCGAAAGATATTATTCGCAAGTTCGGTTTCTATAATTGGGAGATTGTGGATGCTACGGGCTTTTCTGGGGGTATCTGGCTATTATGGAATGAGGATAGAGTTAAGGTGAAGGTTGTTGAAGCTTGCGAGCAAGCCCTTACCGTTCAAGTGTCTTATGGTTGCAAGGGTAGTTGGTATTTCTCTGCCATCTACGGTAGTCCTGATTCTAAAAAGCGTAATGCCCTTTGGGATTTTCTCTATAACTTTAAGTCTAGATGTGATCTCCCCTGGCTCCTCGCTGGAGACTTTAATGAGTTACTGAATTGTGATGATAAGAAGGGAGGATCTGGAAGTGTCAGGCTGGCTGGTTTTAAAGAATGGTTTGATGCTCTTTGTATGGTGGATCTGGGTTTTTCGGGGCCTTCCTTCACTTGGGATGGTGTGAATAAGAATGGTGTTAGAATCTTTGAAAGACTTGATAGGGCAATTTGTGATATTGACTGGAGGGAGATGTTTCCTGAAGCCCACATCAAACACCTTGCGAAAACTATCTCTGATCATGCCCCTGTGCTTATCACACTGGAAAGTAAGCATATTCCCACTCCGAAACTCAAACCGTTTAGATTTGAGGCTATGTGGTTGAAGCATGAGAATTTCAAGTCTTTCCTAGAATCTAACTGGACGTCTCAAGTTACTGGTCTAAGTCAGAAACTTAGTTCCCTTTCCGGTAAGCTGAGATGGTGGAATTACAATATCTTTGGTCGTCTTGAATGGAGGAGAAGAAGGTTACTTGCGCGGATTGAAGGTGTTCAGAGGGCTCTTTATAATAATCACTGGCCTTTCTTATTAAGGTTGAATAATTCTCTTATCAAGGATTATAACAATCTTCTTGAGCAGGAGGAAATTTTTTGGAAGCAGAAATCTAGAGTCAAATGGCTTCAAGAGGGAGATAGAAATACGAGGTTTTTTCATCTGTCTACCATTATTAGAAGGAGAAGGAACAAAATTGAAGGGTTATTGAATGCTGATGGCGTGTGGGTGGAAGATAAAGAGGACCTCAAACAGATTGCGGTACAACATTTTAGTGCTTTATTTGCTGATTCCTTTGATGGGATTTCCAACAGGGGGTTACCTAATCTTTTCCCTTACGTTGATCAATCTTTGCTTGCTGCTCTGAAAGATAATGTGTCCCTTCAAGAGGTGAAGGATAGCTTGTTCTCTATTGGTGCATTTAAGGCTCCTGGACCAGATGGTTACCCTGCTGCGTTTTTTCAACATTTTTGGGAGTTATGTAGCTCTGATATCTTCAGTCTCATTATGGAGTGTTTCAAGCAGGGCTCCATCCCTGATGGTCTTGGTAGTACCTTAATCACGCTTGTCCCTAAGGTTGATGGCCCTCAAGACATTTCCCAATTTCGTCCTATAAGTTTGTGCTCTACTTTGTATAAGGTGGTGACCAAAATCATTGTTAACAGATTGAGGCCTATAGTGAAAGCTGTCATCAGTCCTAATCAGGTTAGTTTCATCCCTGGAAGACATATTACTGATAACATAATAATTGCTCAGGAGGTCTTACATACTTTTTCCATCACTGGAGGGGCTAGAGGTTATATGGCTTGGAAAATTGATTTATCTAAAGCATATGACTGTCTCAGATGGGATTTTATAAGAGAAGTTCTCGGTGAAGTGGGGCTTGATGAGTTGACCATCAAGCTCATTATGGATTGTGTTAGCAAGGTGGATTATAAGATTGTCGTTAATGGGGAATGCTCTAACAGCTTTAAGCCGGAGAGAGGTGTTAGACAAGGTGACCCTCTCTCTCCCTACCTATTCGTGCTTTGCGTGGAAAAGTTGGGGCATCTTATCAGTGAAGCGGTCTCTAACAATGATTGGAAACCTGTCAAAGTGGCAAAAAAAGGTCCTGCCATTTCGCATTTATTTTTTGCTGATGACATTATTCTCTTCTGCGAGGCTTCTATCTCTCAAGCCAAGGTGGTTAAGCACTGCTTGGACACTTTATGCTGCCTGTCGGGGCAACAAATCAGTTTTGAGAAGTCTAAAATCTTTTGCTCTGCCAATGTGGATAATTGTGTTGCTAATCATATTAGTGAAATTTGTGGTTCCCCAATTGCTCAGGATTTGGGAAAGTATCTTGGTGTGCCCCTAATACATTCTCGAATTAATTCTAACACCTATATGGAGATTGTTAATAAGGTTCAGCATAGGCTCTCTGCTTGGAAAGCTAACACTTTGTCTCTGGCTGGTAGAACTACTCTTATCCAAGCGGTTACTTCTGCTATTCCAGTTTATGTGATGCAAACTGCCAAGCTCCCTGTTAGCACCTGTGATCTTATTGATGGTCTAAACAGGAAATTTTTATGGGGTGCTAGTGAAGGTAAAAATAAAACCTGTTTGGTTAGATGGAGTTCTATTTGTCTTCCAAAGAATAAAGGTGGTTTGGGGCTCAAGAGAATGAGGTATATGAATGCTGCTCTCTTGGCTAAGTCCAGTTGGCGCTTGTTGCAACGGGATGATGGCCTCTGGGCTAATACTTTCAGAGGTAAGTACCTAAGTGGGGTAAATTCAGATATTCTCAAGTGGCCCACTGGTAGGGTAGCTTCTAGCTCCTGGAGGGCAGTGGTTCATGGGGGGCAATTACTGAAAAATGGACTCATTTGGAGGATAGGCACCGGTACTAATATTAGTTTCTGGTTTGATGCCTGGCTTGAAGATGGTACGCTTGCGGATAAAGCCTTGGGTCCGTTGGATGCTGCTGCCAAAGCTATAAAGGTCAGTGACTTTTGCGCTGGTAATTGTTGGAATCTGGCTGCCTTGAGAGCTGTGCTTCCAGAGGATTATGTTCGGAAGATTTCTGCGATTCCTATTGGTCTCAATGATGGAGATAATGATTGTCTTATTTGGAAACATTCCAAGGATGGCAATTTCAGTGTTAAATCTGCCTACCTTGCTAGTTTTGACGATGAAGTTTTTGCTGACTGGAGTTGGAGGGATCTATGGAAGCTTAAACTTCCCCCTAGAGTACTTCACTTCCTATGGCTGACTCTTCATGGGAGATTGCTTTGCAATGAGCAGAGAGCTAAGAGAGGTATGACGAATAATCCCTTGTGTGACTTGTGTGATGATTGTGTTGAGTCTATTGAACATATCCTTCGCCGGTGTGACCGAGCTAAGTTAGTGTGGTCGCATTTGGGTATGCATTCAATTATTCTGTCATCAACTGGTATTGATTTTAATGATTGGATGAGAATTAATCTGTTTTCGAAAAGAGTGATCTAGCATAATCTGCCTTGGTGGGGTGTTTTTGCCTTTGCCTGCTGGTGGTTATGGAAATGGAGGAATGCAAGCATTTTTGCTTCTGATTTTACCTTTCCAAGCCAACCTCAGACTCTCATTTCTAAATTTGCTAAGGAGTGGTTTGAGGTGAAAAATATTGGTGCTAAAGTGGTGAAGAGTAGGATTTTTTTGGCTTGGGACCCTCCACCTCCTAATTATGTTAAATTAAATGTGGATGGTAGTAGGAAGAGTGGTAATGGATACTCTAGTGCGGGTGGGGTCATACGTGCTACCGCTAGTGTCTGGATGGCTGGTTTCTCAGTTAATATTGGTGTGGGAAGTGTACTTAATGCTGAACTTTGGGGATTTTTTCATGGGCTGTCTCTTGTTTGGAGTATGGGTTATAGGAAAGTGCTTGTTGAATTGGACTCTGCTGTGGTTATTTCTCTTGTTATGGAAGATAATTCTTCTATGCACCCTCTAGCTCATCTCATCACTGCATGCCGGGAGTTATTGCACCAGGATTGGATTTGCTCGGTATCACATGTCTACCGTGAGAAGAATAGAGTGGCTGATGGTATGGCAACTCTAGGCCATGATCTCGACATTGGGCTGCATTTTTTCCATGAGCCTCCCCCTTTTGTGGATAGATTGATTGCTGAGGATGCTGCTGGCATTTCTCATTCTCGTTTTGTTAATTCTTAGCTGTTTTGTTTGGGTCTCTAGACCCCCATTTCTACCAAAAAAAAAAAAAGTATTGTTACAAGTTGATGATATTTAAGCCGGCTTGGTCTGCAGCTCAACAGACATAACAGAGGGATTTCTTGTTCATAATTTCAAGTTAATATTATACAACTGGTATAAAAAAAGCTTAAGATTTAAACGCAAAACCTCATATATAACGATAAATACACTTAATCACTTATATCAAATTCAATTCTGGGTTAAATGCTATTTTTTAGGTTTCATTTCCCCTCCTAACCCAACTCAACTTATGCTAAATGTGTGAGCTAAAAGCTAAAAGTCAAACAAATGCCAAATTTCCCCCATGATTTAGCCCAGAAAATGGTGCGGGCACCACCAGCGGGACTCACCCACTTGGACATGTCTCTTAGGATTTATTGAATCCAACGGCTAAGATCGAATACAATCAAATCTAACAGTTAAAAAAGATCTAACAGCCCAAATTTAAATCAAATGGTTAAAAAAAATTTAAAAATTATTTAACTTAAAATTCACTAAAATTTAGTGTTTTTTTTCAATATTTATCGAAATTTTAATATTTTTAGATTAAAATGTTCATAAAAATAAATTATGATAGTGTACATAATTTTTTTTTAAATTACTTTAAAGAAAAAACTATTTTAAATTTATTATTTGATAATTTCAGATTAAAAAATTTAGATCAGAATAATTAGAGCAGAAAAATTATTTATAAACTAAAATCTAAATTTTATTGACTAAATTTTTTAAATTTTAACCAAGAATTGGAGATATCCTTAAGCGACAAATTCATAATTCTGGACATAAAGTATGCCACAAGTCTTTGCCGATACAAATGCCAGAACATTCCAAGGAGCGGTGGAATCTAATTTCGAACTCATCTGACCCGTATATAAAACAAAATAAAATATAAAAAAAATTCGGAGTCATATAAATTGGATGAGCGTATTGCGGAAAAGACGTGAAAGGTGGAAGCAGGGGAGTTGGTGACAAAGGACTACGGGCCTGCACAGGTCCCGCCTGCTTTTGTCGCCTTTTTCCCCTTTGGACTCATCCCGTGCCTTTTTGTCAAAGCACACCGACTGGTTTGTTTTACTCAATTTTGAGGGTTATTATTAAACTCCAACCTCTTTTAGCCTCTATTCACACGAAGATATTTTTTAAATTACAACGTGCTACGTTTAATTTATATGTTTTAAATTATTTATTAATGTAGATAAAAATGAATAATAAATATGTTTAATAAAAGTTATTTTTTAATTAATCAAAATACTTAAATTTATATTAATAAAAGCGACCTTTCAATTTTTATCTACATTTTATTAAATTTATATTAAGATTAGAAAAAAATAATATTTATAAACAACTGATTGTTAATGCTAAGTCCACTCCATCCCCTTAGTGTAAATAACATCGTTTGTTAAAAAAAAATCATTTGACAACTAATTGAATCACGTTATTATGCGTGTGCGAGAGACTTTTTTATAACTGGCATTACGCACCTCTTAAGTGTTTAAAAATTGAGAAATAATATTTAATAAACAACCTCGTGCAAAATGTATTTTTTTAATCACAGCGCGCTCCGCGTGACTTAGACATTTTAAATGTATTTATATGCGTGAATTGCTTCAAACGATGAGATCTAAAAAGAAACAGAAATACATTTGTGTTTAAAAAGTAAATACTATAACTAAGCCACCAGCTGATCTCGTAAAAAAAAAAAAAAAAAAACTATGAATCGTATGAAAAATCATGTGAACCTTTCCATATAACCGATAAGTACATCCAATGACTCATGAGTCATGAGTCATGACTCATGACCACAGTAAAAAGATTCAAAACTCTCGAGGGCATTATCGGTAAAGTGCAGCGCCTATATAGCACTAAATATCCAGCTGCTGTGCTGTCTTCTGTCGCATCTTCCGGTTTCACATCGCACGGCAGATAAAAGGTAAAGCCTTCCCCTCTGATCCCCAAATCTAGGGTTCTTCTAACCAGTCCAAAATTCACTCTCACTCCACAAAATCAAAGCCCTCGAGCCCCCCCACTTCCTCTTTAAAGCTAAAAATTGAAGCTTTATTTGCTTAATCTCAGTTTAGCTGGTAATTATTTGCTGCATTTCGCTAATTGCATCTGGTTCTCTTTAATTTCCGTTTCTCTGCTCTTTTTTCTTGTTTTAATATCAAATGCGCGTTCTGGATCTTTGATTTTGGAGTTTATATGTTGATTTTATGGATTTAGGTTTTTGTTAACTGATTAGCTTATTTTTTTTCACGATTTGGAATAATTTTATTTATATTTATGTATTTTGGTTGACTTTGTAACTGCAATTGTTGTTCCCTGCTTGTTTGGTTGGCTGGAAAATGGTGTTTCTGGGTCTTTTAGGTTAATTTTCTATCGTTAGAAGTGGCAAAATTCGAAAGCTTCGTTTTTTTAGCCTCCTGTTTATTTTCAAATACTTGAAATTTAAATTGGAAAATGCTGAGAAGTGGCTTCCCATACCGGATTTTGTAGTGGATGTGTGTTTTTGCAAACCCAATTGGTAATACTTTAGGAAGCCAAATTGTTAAATGAATTTTAGAGTTTCAAACTTTTTTATGTGATCTTAAGATTTAATATTTTAACATTCCATTTTTAAAATTATCCTTGCAAAAATTTGGGTAAATTCTAAGCTTAGTTACTGGGAAGTCTTTGTTTTCCTAATTTTGAAGGCATAAATGTCCTTTCATAAAATTATTTTCATTTAAAAAAAAACTCAGCTTCCGGGTGATGTGGTGTTAAACGTGTGCACTCTTTCCCAATTCTGTGGTTATGCAGACTCAGCTTCAGAGATTTGTATATGGTTATTTTCGGTATATTGATAGCAATATCTCAAAATTAACTTGTTAGACTTTGAATATTGAGTGTGTGCGATAAACAACCACCGAAATAAATTTGTTTAAAGGTTTGTATTTTTCTATTGATTAACAGTCTGCATTTATAAATGGTAATATAGCATGCTGATTCCAACACGAAGGTTATTATTATCTTATCTGCCAATTGATCGCGTATATCTTTATTTTCATCGACGTCTCAAAGTGTTTCAAGCTTGTTTCTCTTGATCATGTATATGATGGTGCCAGTGCCACAACTCTCACTTGTGGATAGATTAGCTGTTTTATTGATTCCCTTATCCTCTTTACTTTCTTTTTAGGGTTTTGGGAGGGGTGGATTGAATTATGTTCTCAATTTAAGTGCATTAATTCAATGCAGTGTTCTTATTTCTTTTTAAAAAAAATTAATAGATTTCATGTTTCGGTATGCCTGTGATCCAATTGTGAATGTTCTCTTTTGTTCTTGCTTAATTTGTGGAATCTGCCATCAGTGCTCGTTAACCAAAGTTCCTTTTTGGCATTTGTATAGTTATTACTGCCTTTGTGCAAATTTGTTATTAGATAAGCTTTTCCTTATCATACATATTTGCTATATGTTTTAACATTTTAAGTTTAACTGGTTTCCTATTCTCAACCCCATTTTTAAGTTTTCTAACTCATCTATTAATTTCTTTTTCTTTGAACACTGTTTTACAGGATCTGTCGATCTGAGTAGAGTTTGCAAGATGGAGAGCTTGAACAGCTTTTGGCAACTGGGTGATGAGCTCCGAGGGCAGTCAAAAGTTGCAGAAGATCACAAATGGTTAATGGCTGCTTCGAAATTGGCTGAGCAGACGAGGGTAAAGGGCGAGCGTATGAATAACCTTGATCTTTCAAAGGGCCCAGCTGAACAAAGGGCAAGGGATAAATTTGGGTTCCAGGAAGATAACAAATTTGAAAGCCAATACTTTAACATGCTGAGCTTGGATTCTAAAGTAAATGAAAATGTGAGCAAAAGTTCCTTCAGGAATGGTCTTTATAACATGAATGCAGTTTACCAGAAGAACAACGCAAGCATTGTGGGAAACATGACTGGTAACAAGTACAGCAACAAAGAAATCAACAACAGCAACAATAACAACAACGAATCTGCAAATACAGTTGAGAAAAGGTTCAAGACCTTGCCAGCAACTGAGACGCTCCCAAGAAATGAGGTGCTTGGAGGTTACATCTTTGTATGTAACAATGACACAATGCAGGAAGATTTGAAGCGACAACTATTTGGTAAGTTTGACTAATTTCTTAGCTCACTTAAGAATCTGTTTTAGCGTTTTAAACTTTTTTTATAAGCTTAAATTTCAGTCTACAACTTAAGGTCCAGGTATAAATGACTGACATCTAGCTGACATTCCCTGCACGATGAATTTGCACTCTTTACTGAGATGCTAGTTCATGTAAAGGGTCCTCGACTTTATGCCAGTGCTTATTAAGGGTTTCCATAGGGATCTGAATTCTTAAAAGTTATAAGTAGGATAATGATTTATCGGACGAAATGGTTTATGATTTTAGTATGTATTCCTCTAGCCATGCAACTTAGTTACTGAGTTAATAATAAATGCAGATTATGCTTTTGAATTATATATTTTATATTCCTTCTTTGACACTCCCAAGTAATTATCGTGTGTATTAATCCTTATATGTATATGGTAGGTTTACCTCCAAGGTATAGGGATTCTGTTCGGGCAATAACACCAGGCCTGCCGCTGTTTCTCTACAATTATACGACACACCAGCTGCATGGCATTTTCGAGGTTTGTTCTCAAACTTACCATATAGTAATATTCTTATGTCAGACTTTTGTCTGCAACATTCTTTGCAGTATAGAAAGTATTTGGACTATGATATTAGCTTATTCAAGTAAGGTTGTTGTGATATTATTAGCTTATTGTTTCCTCCTTTTTCAATTGGTTTTGTGTAGGCAGCAAGCTTTGGTGGTTCAAACATTGATCCAACTGCTTGGGAAGACAAGAAGTGTAAAGGCGAATCTAGGTTTCCTGCTCAGGTAAATTTGAAACGATAAAGTGGAAAGTTCTGTTTGTTTCGATTTTTTGCACTCATCCAATTTATTGATGGAGACCGTCTCCCTTTGTTATAATTGATTATTAGGTAAGGATCTGTGTTAGAAAAATCTGCAAGGCTTTGGAAGAAGATTCCTTCAGGCCAGTTTTGCACCACTATGATGGTCCCAAGTTCCGTCTTGAGCTGTCAGTTCCTGAGGTATGACGACTAAGTAATTGTCTGCATTGCTTTTTTGGGTTTAATTGTAATTACCTCGTATAGACCCATTTGATGTATAATGATTTTGCAGACCCTGGATCTGTTGGACCTATGCGAACAAGCAGGCTCTGCAGCATAAGCTAGATGTTGGCAGCAATATGTCGATGTAGTAGGTTTTTATGGTGCATGTCAGGTGTGTGCTTTCAACAGATTTTCCATGGAGCGCAAGCTTGGGGAGTTAAGTCTGGTGGTTTTTTTTTCCTTTTTTTCCTTTATCGTCCGGAGTTATATAGTGTTCTCGTGAGTGAGCGCTGCCGAATGCTGCTGAATAAGTGATCTCGTCTCGTGAAGTTGCTTGTTTTAAGTTGTACAACACTTGATAGCTTTGATACTGAAGAAAAACAGTCGGAAGATGCAAAAGAGAACCGACTGCGCGGTCGCTGTGTAATGTAATGATAAAACCTCTTTAAGGTCAAGTCCTTAGTCGATGGTGTGCCTCTAATTTGTACCCATAAACGCGAGTTTGGGATGCCCATCTCTTGTTCCTAGTGGGTTTTTTTTTGCTAAAAATAAAGAGCATCTACCATGTTGTTTACTAATGTTGCTTCTTTGAGCTCATTGCTTGCTTGCCCTTGTGATTTCTTTCAATTCTAAATCGTTTGCGAAGCGGATGCACACAAAAAAGTGTAACCGTAGCATTGTCTAAACCCGAAACCCTAATCAAACATCCGTTAATCGTATGTACTAACTTTTGTACTACTTCGATGACGTCTTTACTAACTTGTTTACTACCATGAATGGGTACGCGAGGAAGAAAATCATTCCAAATCCTATTTTTCTTCCTTTAACTAATAAGGAATTAAAATATAGAGTAATTAGAATCTCTTACATTTTCTTCAACGAAATTGAAAAACGAGGCACTTATATCAATATTGCTACCAAGTTAGCCTTTCCAAATCCTAATTTCCTTCCATTCACTAACAAGGAATTAAAAAACGGAGTAATTATAATCTCCTACATTTTCTTCAACGAAATTGAAAAACGAGCGACTATATCAAAACGCCTCTTAAAAGTAATTAGAATCTCCTACATTTTATAAACGAAAAACGAGGTGCCTATATCAAAATTGCTGCCAAGTTAGTCTTCACTTCCAACAACACCGATATTGTTCCCAACTTGGTAATTACCACTTGCACAACCCTTCAGGTGTAGGGTTTTATCACAAAATGCCTCGGTATTAGTTGAAGTGGGTGTAGAATATTTGAACTCTTCTTTACTCAGAGATACGGCCAATGTGTGATATTTGTGCAACATATGTAAGATGGAAAATATATTAACAAGATATATACCACCCATAATTTTAGTATCCATTAAACCACTTGCATATATAAGAGATAACCAGAACTTCAAATCCAGCCTATATACAGTAGTGTTTAAATATTCAATCTACTGACCCTAAAACAAGCATCGATCGATTATCCTGAGCCCACCAAATGTTGTTTTATTCGAGGTGCACCATGTTGTCGAAGAGTACGTTGTGGTAAAACATGTGCTGTGATTCAAATGCGGCAAACTGTTGATCGTATTCGGATGACGAACCAAAAGCACTTGCTGAAATCGGACACTCCAGATAACTCGGCTGCATGGTTAGCATTGGCTGACCATACGAAACACTCAACGGAACAATGTCAATAGGGTTAGGGCTTTCAACACTTGGAACAACTGCTGCTTCTTCTTGTTGAGATGCAACGCTTGAAAATATTGAGTCGTACATGCATGGCTGCTGCTGCTGTATGGGATTGTAGAAAGTTGCGTTCCCATCCATATTTCCATATGGCGCAGGAATATCCCACGTACATGTTTTGATGTTGGAGTTGGAAGTAGTAGCTGTAGAAGAAGTGTACTGAATGCTGTTATTAGCCCAGGATGTGCTTGCAGATAGCATCTGAGAATACTCTTGGTTGCTTTCAAACTTGACCTGCACATTATATTAAAAAGTAGATTATTGTTAATTTCGAGTTCTGCCAGCTTTGATTAATTAATAACGCTTAGACTTTGGTCTTAAGGATTGGATTGGATTGGATTGGATTTGATAACTCGCTAAAGTCGTGTATGCTAAATGAAAAAACAGATGCCGACTTCCAAAACCCGTCCAATCTTCACGCAAATGTTAGGGCGAAAAATTTCCTTCACGGCTAATCCATCTTAATCATATATATACTTTCAACAAAATTTGAATGTTAACGACAATTTCTTCCTTCAACATACATCAAATTTAGTTAGTTATCTGATCAATTATAATCCTAGATGCCAAAGGAGGCCCTAAAAACTACAAAACAAAAATTCGACAAAGATTTGGTAATCAAAGGCACTCACTTTTGGCGGTATTGTCTCTTGCACAACAATTTGCTTTGATTCCTTCATCATGCCATGCATCTTATGAGTATCTACAATTTTGTTCTCCAAATTTGTCAATAGGTCGAGCATTTGTTCTACTGAAAACGCATCGAGACGATCTTCCCATGCAGGATACTTCTCTTCACAGCTCTTGCTGCGTAGCTTCCCAAACTCCTCCTTCGCTTTAACCGTTTGCGTGGCATAGAAGTCACCCAAACTCTGGACCTTCTTTACCTTCGATGAATTTGATTTGTACTTATCAATTACTTCCCTGACATCTTTAAATTCCTCAGGGAACGTTGCTGCTCTGCTCACTTTGCCCTTGGATTTCTTCTCGTAAACGATCGTACACACCTTCACATCACAAAGTGTGTGTAATTCAACAGCCTTCTTCAACAATCCGTTCCTTCTCTTTCGAAAAGTAACCTTACGCGAACGTTCGTTCGGAATCAACTCCAAAGGTAACTTTGATTTGCTTCGACCCATGTTAGTGTAATTTTTAGAACCGATGCAGAAAAGGGAGTTTTAGGGTTCTTTAGGTCATGGGTGTTTATATAAGAGATTGAGATTTCCTCTGATCACAAAAAAGGTAACAAAATCTTACTGATTGATTTTTTTTGTTTTACTTTCTTTACTGATACATTAATCATTGATTAATCACCAAAAAAATATATTCGAGATGCCGAATCTTCATTCTTTCCTATTCAACATCCACCATTTATTAAGGAGTTGACTACAATATTTATTACATTTATTTAATACAACCATTATCTGACGGTCAAAAGTATTATTGTGAATGTTTATAAAGTGATTTTTCGTACACCCAAATTTGTTTCTGAACACTCAATTTAGAGTTTATGTGTTTATTATGCTATTTGAGTTTTCACCACGGGCACCGCGTCCTCGGCCTCGGCCTCAAACGACTCGTCGGGAGCCTTAGGGACGAAGAAATCAGTACCAGAAAGTCACATTTGTGTCTTGTTTCAATTTTTCAAACAAATTAGAAGTTTGTGGCATCTCCGTGGATGGCTTTTACAAGATAAACTTGATAAATGTAGAAACTTGATAGAAAATATAAACGTTAGTTTAAGTTGCTTTCCATAACATCAATTAATTATACAATTCTCCCAGGAAAAAAAAAAGAAAAAAGAAGTTGCCTCCCGCCGCTCTCCAAGCTATTCACTAGTGAGTTTCATTCAGAAAAAGCTTCATCACCACCACTATCATCATTATCATCATATCCCTAGATTGTCACAATCAGGAACCACACGGTGCATCAAAGATTCAAAGAGCTGCTGACACGAGAAATGTACGAATTCTTTGCAAAAGCTCCGCCTTCACAGAATCGGGGACGGAGGCTGTGTGGAAAAGAGTCGGGATAAACTTACAATTGTTAGAGCAACACAATGGAAAAAGAAATATAGAGCAAATTTAAACAGTGAGATCAACTGATTCGAAGATATAAAGAAGTGAGTACTAATTGGCAAACGGGGGATTAACATCTGGTTTACATGAAATCGGATGAAACTATGTCAAGTTCAAACGAGATCCAGGGAACTTGAATCTCTTTTAATTCCAAAACCACTTTCCTTGATTGTCAATGTACGTACGGTCAGTTTCATTTCATTTTCCCAAATGAAGCTCGGTCTCACTTAGACAGGATAACAATATGAAGGAACCGATTAATTTTTACGACAGAGGATGAGTGTAGTATTAGTGCCAAAACAGAAACCTCGCTCGATCTACAGTGAAGGGGTTTTAATGACCCTAATGATCAGCATCACAAGAAAACAGCCACACCATGACCACAAGGTCCAGAAAACCACCTTCCCTGGCTCTGAAAAACCCATAACTGCGGGCTTGTAGCTTCCTAACCCACCTATTCTACAGAATACAAGACTACCACTCCGACCCGCACCACCCACCAGACTTCATTACAAACGCTCAAAAACACCATCATCTAGACAACTCCCTCACAAACACCACCAGCGCATTTTTACAGAGACATCCAACTACTGCCAGTTCCCACACCATCCATCATGCTACCCACTCCCACTAAGACACCATTGTCTATTATACTCTCAATACTACCTTTGCATACGCACACCAAACACAGTATGCCATAGTAGAATTGGTAAAATAAGACGTGGAAGTTTTCCACGAAGATTATATTTTTAGCAAACTATGCAGACAAATAAGGCCTTTTATGCAAACCATTGTGAGTCTGAGACAATCAGAAGAATATGAAGAAAGAAAGAAAGAGTTACCTCTGCCCTTTGGGGTCATTACGTGTACAAGATCATCAACTGTGACACTGTTCCGCCCTTTTTTCTTTATAAACGCCCTAACGATAAAAAGATATTAAAAGATGCTCAATTAGCAACCTTGATATGTGAACACTTGGTTGAGTGCATGAAAAACATTACAGTAAATATACAGAAATGATTTTGCAACATAGAAATGTAATGGATGATTCGATGTACGAGTTATCAAATAGTTCATGACTGAAACTATCTTAGCATCCAATTCCACTTGCAAACATCAAGGCTAGAACAGTTGGCTTTTGCATACAATTATATAATCGAGGTTGCTGTAATCCCAAAGACAAGATTCGGCTTACACAACCATCGAGCCCCTAGGACCATACCGCAACCTCCAAAAGGAAGAATGTGGAAATCAGCCAAAATAATCTTGTCCTTGTAGAGTAAATACCACCATGACCTCAAAACAATCTTGTCTGAGTGTATGGCAATGAATCCTGGGTAAATTTATGAGTGCTGCCTAAATTGACCAACATTGTAACTGGGTTTGTTGAATTTTTAACAACTGTCATACTTTTGAGGCATCACAAATCAAGCTTCTTATGACAAGACGATATATACTAAATTACTCTAACAGGGAGGGTGATTCGAACTCGGGTGCAAGAGGGCGGGAACACTATCCAGGTCAACTCGCCTAACCCACGCCAACCTCGAAATTACTAATCAAATAACGAAACATTGCTTTTTACTGAAATTCCATACAGTAATTGATGAATGGATCACAAAAATACCTGCAAAGAGCTTTCATTTCATCCTTCCACCCGCACTCTATCAGCCTTTCCCTCAGAAGCTCCATTAACCTCTCCTTTTCACCGCTCTCAATCAACTGTAAAAACCAGGCAGTAAATTCGAACCAGAAACCGGGATAATCTAACTCAGCTCAGTAAAACCAACCCCAGTTCCCAAAAGAAAAAAAAAAAAAAACTATAACAATTAATTTAATTAAAATAAAACACCACACCTCAATGTTGATAAGCTCTTGAAGAGTGGGCTCTTTTTCTTGATTTTCCGCAACATCCGGCGTCGGCGGACGATTCACAGATTTCCTCCTTAATTTTCCACCAAAATATGCAGAAAATTATATTAAAAATCCGTTCTTTTTCACACAAAACTTGCAAAATACAAATTAAAAAAAAAAACCCACAAATAATAAAATCGTATAAAACCCAACTGAGCTGGCTAAAATTTAAATTCATTAATTTTTTTCCCGGGAAAGTTTTTTCCACGAAAGTAAGACCTAGCTAGCTGAGCTCAGGGTAGGGGACTGACATGGTTTGGGGAATCGGAGACCAAGTAAATCTCGACCGTCGAACACTCCGCGACCTGAAGGAGGAAAGTAGATTGATTGATCGATCAGGATTATTGATGATGGTGAACGAACATCTCAGAACTGGTTAAACTGCATATTAACGATTTCGTCTCCTACAGTCAAACGGTGATGCAGGTTTAATATTGGGCCCTTGGGCCCTTTTTATTGAATAATTTTGGGCCGGGTTTTCTACCCATTTTTAGTGACTTATTACCGTCTTTGCCCTTACTACTGTTCTAAAAATTTCCGTCTATGCGCTAGGCGATTGGCCACCGCCTCAATTAATGCCTAAACATTTGAAAATTGAAAAAGGACGCCTAGAACTATTGAGGCACCAGTCTAGCCCGTCCAGACCCGTCTAGCCACCCGACTAAATTGCGACTCACTTAAACAGAAAATAAATAACTTTTATTTTTCATTTTATTTTTTTAATAAATTGTAAAAACTTGTTGAATCCTTAAATGAACATACATTATAAACTTGTTCTCCATGTTTTTTTTCATTATGTTCTAATACTTCATAATATATATGTCATTTTATTTTGTAGTTTACGATGAAATTATATATATATTTAAATATAAAGACAGTTGTTTATACGAAATATAATAAATTTAACTAAATTCACGTACTCTACCTAACTGCCTAGGCACTAGACTCAACCCACTGCCTAATCAGCATATACAAATTTTTCTAATACTTCATAATATATATTTTAAATATAATGTATGTTGATTAGGCGCTTGGCCACCACCCAATTATTATGAAGTATTATAACAGAATGAAAACACGAATATAATATATTATAATTTTTCTAATGCTACGGGTCAACGAAAGCGAAATGGCGCCAAAGGACCACCATAAGAACGGCTGTGGACACAAACGTACAAACGGTGGAGGTCTGGAGAACGCATGCCCAATCCCTCCAATTAGACCTCCCTAATCAGCAAACGTGGAGTTTAGATTTTAATATTCTCCTCCACCGTTGCTCTCCTGAGGCTCCGTCGCTGCGCTTCCATGGCTTCCGCCGCCGCGCCCTTGATCTCTTCTCTCTGCCCGACGCAGAACCTTAGTTCTCTTAGTTTTAGCTCCGTGGCTTCCGATCATTTGCGGTTCGGTTCGCCCACCGTCGAATTCGCCGCCGTCAGGAAGTACCGGAGAGTTGGAATTAGAGGTCCTGTGTGCAGAGCTGCCACGGTTGTGTTTAGCAACCTCGATGCCGATGATTTTCGGCACCCTCTGGATAAACAGGTGCGATTTTACTGGGAAGTGTTTTTTTTTTTTTTTTTTTTTACTATGAACATGTAGAAATTTCATTCGAAATTTAAGTGGTTTCTGGAAAAGTACTTGGGAGTTCTTTTTGAAGAAGCATAACGTCGCAAGTGCTTCTCCAAACAGTATTGTGTTGGAGGTTCTTTTCTCGAAAGTGCTTCTACGAACTAATGCTCTTTTAAGTTATCATCCAATCGTAGTCAAAAGTGCTTTTGGTTGTGCAAAAACACTCTCTCTTTCAGAAGATGTCAAAAACATTCATGTATATTGTATGTTCATTTTTATACCTGCATTTGTATCTTCAGATTGAAAGAAAAGACGCGACCTTTGCACAAAAGATTGTTTTCGGTTGTTAATTTATATTATGATTAGCATCTGAGTGTAAATTTATCAACTTGTTCTGCAGAACACGCTGATTTTGAGAGCGATTCCGGGATTAAATGAGTTTGGAAAGATTCTGCTAGGTAATACTCATCTAATTTCTGTAGGATTAAACTTGTGTAAAATGGTGTTTGTTTAATAATTTGTGTATATGTTATTTTATGAGCATTGCAGGATCTGTTGCAGAGCAAGTCATGGTTCTTGAGAACATTGGAACATCGCTTCTTGTTTCGAAAGATCAGGTTATCCAGTTGCGGAGAATATAAGTGGAAAACTTGTTCTTCTTTTGCAAGTCCAGGTTCTGCATTAAAGTTAACGTCGTCAGCTTATGTGTTGCCCTTTGTTTTATCAGCTTTCTGGCCTACATCAATTGATGGTGGAGGCCGCGGAGATTCTCAACATAGATGCTCCTGATTTATACGTTCGTCAAAGTCCTGTACCAAATGCGTATACTTTAGCAATAAGTGGTAAAAAGCCGTTTGTTGTTGTTCATACTAGTCTCGTGGAGCTTTTGACACGAGAAGAGCTGCAGGTGATCAGTTATCTCTTGGATTTTAATTGTTTACTTTGTATTTTAAAGTGTTACCCTTGTCATCTCTCGGTTCTCGGTTAACTTCTGCTGTTTAACTTGAAATTAGGCTGTTTTGGCTCATGAGTTGGGTCATTTGAAATGCGACCATGGTGTGTGGCTTACGTTTGCAAATATGCTTACCCTCGGAGCTTATACAATACCCGGTTTGATACTTAATATCCTTGGTTGTCGTTTTTTGGTTACTTGTGTCACGTTCCATTCTGTTTGATACATTTGAATATTTGTGTTATTCATAGGGCTTGGTGGGATGATTGCTCAGAGGTTGGAAGAACAGTTATTTCGTTGGCTTCGAGCAGCAGAGCTAACTTGTGATCGTGCAGCTCTTCTTGTTGCACAAGACCCAAAGGTATACAACCTCCGGAAGCTACATGTTTTCGAATAAACTTGCTGTTTCATATTGGTTATCCTGATTACCTGATATCCATTTTGATGTGCCCACAAGAGGTGGTTGTCTCTGTTCTAATGAAATTAGCTGGGGGCTGCCCATCTCTGGCTGATCAACTAAATGTGGATGCATTTTTGGAACAAGCTCGCTCATACGACAAAGCTTCTTCAAGCCCTGTGGGGTGGTATATAAGGTAAGTGACAGCATATGTTTATCACCCTTTGATAGGTTATGTACATCTTAGGTTTGCCTGTTTTAACTCATGCTCTCATGCCATCCAGAAATGCTCAAACGAGGCAACTTTCACATCCTCTGCCAGTTCTACGTGCTCGTGAAATTGATGAATGGTCAAGAAGTCAAGATTACAAAACCCTTCTGAACCAGGCAACACGGATCGCTGGTGCAAAGAAAGGGTTAACAACACCTGGAAAGATAGAGTCAAAATCCATACTACTGTGAAAAGGTGTCGCCTCTTTTCTTTGTTTCATTTCCACTGTACTTGTCTTTCGAATATGTAGTCTCACGTAGAATTTAGGACACGTCCAAAAGGAGAACAAAATTTAGGTTTCTAGTTTCCGAAAGGGGAACCAAATTTAGGTTTCTAGTTTCAGATTACAAATTAACCATGGAATTTAGGACACGACCAATCAACTTTGGCATGCACATTGTGTTCTACTTTCGTTTTGTTAGACTTTTTTGTTTGTTATATATGTTAAGTTTCTCCTTTACGTTTCATTTATGTAGCCCTGCGTGTGCATCCCATGGCAAAGAACTCAGGAGTTAAAGAGGACGATATGCTAAGACTTCATCTGCTTTAAAAGTTTTGCTGCAACTAAATTATACAGACTGAAGATGCACGATTAGCAACTCGTAAGCTGAGTACTTTCGCCTGTCCATCTTGTGCAAAAGTCAAGTACATATAGGTTCTCAAGTCATACAGTTAGGTTGCTTATAAATCATAAACTTTTAATTTGGTAATTACTGGACGGAGTCAGGCTCGCTGATTCTTCTTGTTTTGGTTAAATAAACTGTATATACATCATGTACTCCTCTCTTTGTTGTATCACAAATTTTTACTTACAGAATTACTTGACATGCCTCTCCAACGGAGGGTAGTAGCAGCACGCTCTATCGATGTAACATCCACATCGACCAACTGCTCTATCGATGTAACATCCACATCGACCAACGAAGAGGGAGTAATGTGCCTTATATGTACATGCTCACCTCCATATAGCATGAGGCTTTTTGAAAGTTCACTGGCTTCGGAGTTCGTCAAACTCCGAAATTAAGCGAGTTCAGGCGAGAGCAATCTCAAAATGGGTGACCCAGGGAGTAATGTACCTTACATGTATATGCCCACCTTCATATAGCACGAGGCTGCTCATTGGCTTCCCAGAAACACTTGGAATTGCTCTCGTGTGAGTTCCCCAGAAACACTTGAGATTGCTATATCGTGCTACGGCGAAGCCGAGTCTGGGACGTGACAATCGAACTTGCTGCAGTTTTGACCGTTACGAGATGTGCTCCTAACATTTTTATGTAACTTTTGTGTTGAAGCATAGAAAGGGGAAAACAAGAAAAGAGAGAGTTCGAAAAGTTTGTTGTTGCAGGCATTGTTTCAAGCCGAAATTTCGGGGGCATGATTCGCATGAAGTTAGCTTCTTCCTTATAAATACCTTGCTCCTTAGTTAACTAAAACACACAAATTTCTCATTAGTTTCCTTAGCAAGCATGGCTTCCACCATTTCGCGCTTTCCGGCATTCTACTCTGCTCTAGTTTTCCTTCTCCTTCTGAACGCCCTCTTTCCTCTTGATTGTGCTTCAGCTCATCAACCATCGCATGTCGTCCCTCCTAGGCCGCCACCGCGTTCAGCCTCGGCTCCGGATGGCAGAATTCCTCTGACGGGAATGTTGAAAATCAATGTCAAGCCCAAAACAATAAGTAATCCACAACCCAATCTAAAGTCCAAGTCCATATCTAGTTTGATGATGTAAGTGCTTACAATTGCAAAGTTAGGTTGTGTGTGAAAACAAAGCAAAGTTAGGCAAGTTAGGTTGTGTGTGAAAACAAATAGGTGCAATTAATGTGTTTTGTGTGGTAGTAAATAATCTTAGTTTAATTAAAATGTGTGGTATAGTTTCCATTTGGTTTGCTATAAATACCCAAGTCCCCTAGCCTTGTAATTCATCCAAAGAAAAACAAAGCTAAGTGCTAAATAAGAAAAGCTTTGCTAAGTAGTATCTTTGTGATCTTTCTTTTGAGTGTGCTTTATTTTCTTCTTCTTGGGATAATTAGAGTTATCTTGGATACTCTTTTTGTTCAACAATTGGTATCAGAGCCAAGTCGGTCAGGGATCGTTCTTGGTGGAGCTATCTTGAGTCGTGAGGAGTTTGGTACTCTGCAAGTTTGTTAGTCAAGCTTGATCGGTATAGTCGAAGTCTTGCCGGCACGATGGGTGACCTTCAAGTAGTTGGAGGAATCAAGAAGCTCAACAACAAAAACTACAACATGTGGTCAACATGTATGGAGTCCTACTTACAAGGTCAGGACCTTTGGGAGGTTGTCGATGGTGGTGAAGTTACACAACCGACGACAGAAGATGCCAATGGCGTCTTGCGAAAGTGGAAAATTAAAGCAGGCAAAGCAATGTTTGCTTTAAAGACCACAATTGAAGAAGAAATGTTGGAGCACATCCGGGATGCCAAAGCACCGAAGGAAGCACGGGACACTTTTGCTACACTCTTTTCAAAGAAGAATGATACAAGACTACAACTTCTTGAGAACGAGCTGTTGTCGATAGCGCAACGTGACACAACGATTGCCAAGTATTTTCACAAGGTGAAATCGATATGCCGCGAAATTTCTGAATTAGATCTAACGGCGTCTATTGGGGAAGCCAGGATAAAGAGAATAATTATCCATGGTTTGAGACCCGAATACCGAGGGTTTGTTGCCGCTATACAGGGATGGCCGATACAACCATCACTTGTTGAGTTTGAGAATTTGCTTACAGGTCAAGAAGCTATGGCTAAGCAAATGGGAGGAGTCTTGCTGAAGAGTGAAGAGGAAGCGCTCTACACCAACAAAAGCAAAGGCAGCCTCAAGCGGCACACTGGTGGTGGATCTAAAAAGGATGGTGACAAGATGAAAAATCACCAAGGAAATGGAGGCTTTCGTCCAGGGGGAGCTTCGAAGAATCACAGTAATAATAAAAAGTTCGATGGCGAGTGTTACAACTGCGGGAAGATGGGCCACATGGCGAAAGATTGTTGGGCCAAGAAAAAGCCTGCTGAAAGTAATGCTGCTACTTCTAGTTCTAAGGAGAATAGCGAAGATGGTTGGGATGCCGAAGCGTCATTCGCTATGGAGGAAGAAGAATTAGCTCTCAGGGTAACAGCACCAGAGCAAATTGACTACAAGAATGATTGGATCGTAGACTCGGGTTGCTCAAATCATATGACGGGTGATAAACAGAAGTTGCAAAACCTATCTGAGTACAAGGGAAGTCGTGTGGTGGTGACAGCTGACAACTCAAGGTTACCGATTGCTCACATCGGTAAGACAATAATTGAGCCCCGATACAACACTAACCACGTGCCACTTCAAGATGTCTACCATGTTCCAGGTATGAAGAAAAATCTGCTTTCAGTGCCGCAACTAACGTCATTAGGAAATTATGTCTTGTTTGGTCCACGAGATGTGAAGGTGTATCGACACCTCAAGATCTTAGGGACGCCAACAATGGAGGGACGGCGATTGCAGTCTGTCTATGTAATGTCAGCAGAAACTGCATACGTAGACAAGACAAGGAAGAATGAGACAGCAGATTTATGGCACATGAGATTAGGTCACGTTAGCTATCATAAGCTAAATGTGATGATGAAGAAGTCAATGCTTAAGGGGCTACCTCAGCTTGACGTGAGAGTAGACACGGTTTGTGCAGGATGCCAGTATGGTAAAGCACATCAACTACCATACGAAGAGTCGAAGTTTAAAGCGAAAGAACCGTTGGAGTTAGTCCATTCCGATGTGTTCGGGCCAGTCAAGCAACCATCGATAAGTGGGATGCGATACATGGTGACGTTCATAGATGACTACTCCAGGTATGTGTGGGTTTTCTTTATGAAAGAAAAATCTGAAACATTTTCAAAATTTAAAGAGTTTAAAGAGACAGTTGAAGGAGAAGTGGGAAAGAAGATTCATTGCATACGCACGGATAATGGAGGAGAATATACCTCGAATGAGTTTTCCCAATATCTACGAGAATGTAGAATACGTCACCAGTTCACATGTGCTAACACGCCACAACAGAATGGCGTAGCAGAAAGAAAGAACCGGCATCTTGTAGAGATATGTCGAAGTATGCTCCATGCCAAGAATGTACCAGGAAGGTTTTGGGCTGAAGCAATGAGGACTGCAGCCTTTGTGATCAACAGACTTCCTCAACCAAGGTTAGAATTTGTTTCATCCTTTGAGATACTGTGGGATATGAAACCTACAGTTAGTTATTTTCGAGTATTTGGCTGTGTGTGCTACGTATTTGTTCCAAGTCACCTACGTAGCAAGTTTGACAAGAAGGCAGTCCAATGTATCTTTGTGGGATACGACAGCCAAAGAAAAGGGTGGAAATGTTGTGATCCTACGACTGGAAGGTGTTACACCTCACGAGATGTGGTGTTTGATGAAGCATCTTCTTGGTGGTCCTCAGAAAATGAGGCATTGCCTAATTCAAGAGAGATTGAAGATAAGTTGCAGCAAAAGATGGGGGAGCAAACTGTTCGAATCCAGTCGAGACCAGATGAGTCTGAGGATTCGCTTGATGATGATGATGTCAAGCCCAAAACAATAAGTAATCCACAACCCAATCTAAAGTCCAAGTCCATATCTAGTTTGATGATGTAAGTGCTTACAATTGCAAAGTTAGGTTGTGTGTGAAAACAAAGCAAAGTTAGGCAAGTTAGGTTGTGTGTGAAAACAAATAGGTGCAATTAATGTGTTTTGTGTGGTAGTAAATAATCTTAGTTTAATTAAAATGTGTGGTATAGTTTCCATTTGGTTTGCTATAAATACCCAAGTCCCCTAGCCTTGTAATTCATCCAAAGAAAAACAAAGCTAAGTGCTAAATAAGAAAAGCTTTGCTAAGTAGTATCTTTGTGATCTTTCTTTTGAGTGTGCTTTATTTTCTTCTTCTTGGGATAATTAGAGTTATCTTGGATACTCTTTTTGTTCAACAGGGAACACCGCCGACTCCTGTTCTGTGCGACAAGGAGGCACCTGTCCAACAACAGCCAACGTCTCGGAAGCTTGGGGTTTAACTTTAACACAGAAGATGAATGATGAACTCATGCCGTTTAATTCTATGAATAATAATACCGACTAAATAATCGACATTGATCGACTTGTATTTCGATAGCCAATAAGCAGTTGGATGCTGAAAACTTGAAATCATACACATTTCCATGCCTAAGGTTGTTTCTTCAAAGCGTTTTGCCATTAAAATTGAACTTGGATCGGTTTTGGGAATTTTTGCATGATTAATTATAAGCTAAAATTTCATGTCATTCTTGTCGCACCACATATTTCTTAAAATTAGTTTGGGATATTCCGAAGATTTTCGACACGTAAAAAAAAAATTGGGGGGCTCATTATTAGTTTATATTATTTTTTTATTTTTCAACTTTAAAAATCAATAAAAATATTTTGAGACCTAATAAATGGTTGGATCACATCTAAAAGGTCTTGCGACATTTTCCTAAGCTCTCGTGAAAAATATTTCCTAAAACTAAAAATATAAAAAAAAATTCATAAAAACTGTGAGTTATAACTCAAGTTTTCTAATCGATTTATAGAATTTTTGCAAGATTAATAATAAACCTAAAATCAAGTCATTCATGTTGCACAACATGTTTACTAAAATTAATTTATGACTTTCCGAATATTTTCAACATATTAAAAAAAATTGTGGGCCCAATTGTAGTTTACATGAATTTTTCTATTTTTCAAATTTAAAAAGTAATTTAAAATGGTTTCAGACCTAATAATTCGGAGGATCACGTCCAAATCCAAAGGTTTTGTGACATTTTCCTAAGCTCCCACGCAAAATATTTCTTAAAACCAAATATCTCAAAATTTTCACAAAAATTGCGAGTAACCCACGTTTTCAAATTGATTTTGCAATTTTTACAAGATTAATTATAAGTCATAATTCAAGTCATTGTTGTCGCACCACACGTTTCTTAAATTAATATAGGACATTCCAAAAAAAATTTACATATAAAAAATAGTTATGCGCCCACTATTAGTTTACAATATTTTTTTGTATCTTTCAACTTTAAAAATCAATTAAAAAAGCTTCGAGACCCAATAAATAGTAGGATCACATCCAAAGGTCTTGCAACATTTTCATAAGCTCCCGCGAAAAATATTTCCTAAAATTAAAGATTTCATTTTTTTTCTTCATAAAAACTATGATTTATAACTCGCGTTTTCAAGCCAAGTTTTTGAAAGATTAATTATAAGCCAAAATTAAGTCATTTATATTGCACCACATGTTTGCCAAAATTAATTATGGACATTCCAAAGATTTTTGACATATAAAAAATATATTTCGAGGCCGCATTTTAGTTTATATTATTTTTTCTATTTTTTAACTTTAAAAATATTTTGGTGACCTAATAAATGGTAGGATCATATTGAAAAGTTTTGCAACATTTTCCTAAGCTCATGCTCAAAATATTTTCTCAAATTTAAATTTTTTTCACAAAAAGTGTGAGTTATAACTCACGTTTTCAAATCAATTTGAGGATTTTTTTTTCAAAATTAATTATAAACTTAAATTCGAACTATTCTCATCCCACAACATGTTTCATAAAATTAGGATATTCCAAAGATTTTCGACCAACAATATTTGGGGCCCACTATTAGTTATATTAATTTTCCCATTTTCCCAACTTTAAAATTCAATAAAAATAGTTTTGGAAACTAAAACATGGTTGGGGTACGTCCAAAGGTCTTGCAACACTACTCTTAGCTTCCATGCAAAATATTTTTCAAAACTTTTTTCCACAAGAACTATGAGTTATAACTCACGTTTTCAAATCTATTTTGAGAATTTTTATTAGATTCACTATAAGCCAAAATTCGAGTCATTCTTGTTGCATCACATCACATGTTCCTAAAATTAATTCAGGATATTCCAACGATTTTTTACGCATACAAAATATTTAGAGGCCCACTATTATTTTATGTTATTTTTTTATTTTAAAAATCAATAAAAAAATAGCTTCAAGACCCAATAAATAGTAGGATCACCTCCAAAGGTCTTGCAACATTTTTCTAAGCTCACATGCAAAAAATATGTTTGAAAACTAAATGTTTTAGTTTTTTTTTAATTTTTTATTTATAAAAAACTGTGAGTTATAACCCACGATTTCAAATCGATTTTGAGAATTTTTAGAATATTCATTATAATCCAAAACTCGAGTCATTCTTGTCGCACCACATATTTTCTAAAATTAATTTAGAATATTCCTAAGATTTCTGACACATAAAAATATGTTAGGATCACCCCTTTTAATCAAATTAATTCCTTCTCTTTATTAACACTAGATGCAGTACACACACCATGTGTGATATAAAGTAAAAAATAAAACTTAATTAATGTCAAATTATGAAATAAAAATTAGTGGATCGGAGAAGTTTGAAAAAGTGGAAAGAAAAGTAGACGTGGGGTGCAAATTTGTGTGAGAAAGAGAGAGTTTACGGCATTGATGGGGTGATATGGCTGTGAAATTTAGAAGAAAAAAAATAGCAAAAAATTATTTGCGTTAAATTACTTTAATGACCCCTTTTTTACTTTTTTTTTTTAATTATTATTTTTTATTATGATTGAAAGGGTATAATTTTTTTAATTTTTTGGTTCACCACCAGAACTTTGAAGTTTTAGACATAAGTTATCACACATCAAAGATTGCTTTTGGGAAACAAAAGGCGCCAACGGTTTTAGAGGCGGGTCCCGCGTTTCGGCCCTTGTTTTACACGTCCAATTTTGGACCTCCGGGCCCAAACACAGCAAACGCCACCGAGTCCAAACAAGTGCTCTTTTTTTTTTTAATTTCTCTCATTTCATTTTTTTTAATTTAAACGGTTACAATTTAATCGCGTTAATATTTTATATTAATTTTTTTTATAAAAATAATAAGATAAAAATTAATATCGAGAGGAGGCGAGAGGATGGACGCCAACCGGATGGGAGAGCATCCAATTCCCTCAACAACAACGTCACCATTCCTAAGAAGCTGAGGAGCTTGCCGTCTTTGGCCAAATCAGTAGAATCATATTCACAATTTGTGCGTCCGTCTCCCTCTCCACTGTAAGCGAAAGGTTGAAGAAGAAGAAGAATGCCGGGCGTTCGAGGGCCGTCGGATTACTCGCTGGAGCCACCTCGACATCCCAGCCTCCAAATCAATTCCAAGGCCAGTTTAATTTCATTTCCTTGACTTTTTACGAAAAATAATTCGTCGGAAAACTCAAAAAATCAATGGAAAAATGAGTTGCAGGAACCTTTCAATGCGGAGCCGCCGCGTTCCGCTCTGGCTTCGTCGTACGTCACTCCCGTCGACTTCTTCTACAAGCGAAATCACGGTCCTATTCCCGTCATCGACGACATCCACAGGTACCTCGCAATCTTATATCTTTCGAACTTGTTTGGTGGATTGGATTGGATAACGTACCGTACTTAACTATGTTGAAGGAAGAAATGGGGAAACTTATCCCTTCCAATCCTTTCCTTACAATCCGTGTTAGGATTAGAAGGGATAAGTAAATTATGAGGAGTTATCATATTCAATCCAATCCTAGCCACCAAACGACCCCTCAAATCGGGACGGTGGCCAGCCGCCAAGCGTCTAGGCGGGGATTTTTAGAATAGTGATTCTAACTCATTCTGCAACCTGTTTGCCATGCAGTTACTCAGTTTCCTTCACCGGATTAATAGAAAATCCCAAACAGCTCTTTATGAAAGATATCAAGTGAGTTATTGGCACTTTGGAATGATACATATAATCCCATACATGTGTTTTTCCTATCAGTGTTTGCTTGTTACAAAGAAATTGAATTTTGCAGGGCGCTTCCCAAGTATCTTGTGACTGCCACGTTACAGGTACGTTGTGCTATTATGTTATGCTTGTGCATTTGGGTTTGGAGCAATTATGCTGTTATTCAAATCGAATGTAATGGTGTGATGGGGTTTGATTGGTGTATATATGGGCTACGCAGTGTGCAGGTAATAGAAGGACAGCTATGAGCAAAACCCGGACCGTCAAGGGAGTAGGTTGGGATGTTTCTGCTATAGGAAATGGTTTGTTGCTCTTTTTTTGTGTATAAATTTCAGCTTCAATCTCTCTCGTCGAGTATGAAGTATCATAAACTTCAGGGTTAACAACTCATATATTTTTCTATGATATAGTGTCAGAGATAACCAAGCTAAAGTATATGCTTTTGGTATAACTCTTTTAAATTATTACAGCTGTCTGGGGTGGTGCAAAACTGGCTGATGTTCTTGAACTCGTCGGAATACCCAAGTTGACAGGTGCCACAAAATCAAGTGGAAAGCATGTCGAATTTGTAAGCGTTGATAAGTGTAAGGTGCGGACTTGGTTATTTACTTATCATCTGAGACTTTTCTGTGGTATGCTCATTCTGTTTGCTGGAGTAATGACTTTAAATTGTAGGAGGAAAACGGAGGCCCCTACAAGGCTTCAATCCCTCTAATTCAAGCCACAAACCCAGAAGCAGATGTTTTACTTGCTTATGAGATGAACGGAGAGGTAAGTTTAGCAAAGTGGATGTTGTGCTCTTCTTTCCTAACGTTATGCTATCCAGGTTCTGGCACATGATATTCATTTAAGTTCATGTTGGGTTCATATTCTTTGATCATGTCAAAGACTCTTAACAGGGATCATGGCTATCCATTGCGTGTGGTTGTCCCTGGTGTCATTGGTGCCCGATCGGTCAAATGGCTTGACTCTATTAATGTAATTGCTGAGGAGTGTCAGGTTAGAAATAGATTCTTCAATTAATTCTTATCGATCATTCATTTTTTCTTTCTTCCTTTAACACAGTTTTATATTATTCGAATGCATCACAATCTTGCAGGGTTTCTTTATGCAAAAAGATTACAAAATGTTTCCTCCCTCGGTGAACTGGGATAACATTGATTGGTCAACCAGAAGGCCGCAAATGGATTTTCCCGTCCAGGTATGGACATTTGCTACTCCTGCTAGAGTACTTGGAGTAGGCGCTTATTTTGCTATATTGTGTATTTACAAATTGTCGTAACCCTTTAGAATATCATAGGTGCAACATTTCATACTCTGTCTTACAGTTTTCCTATGTATTCCTATTTTACTAACTTACGACTATGCTGATTGGCAGTGTGTAATTTGTTCTCTAGAGGATGTGAATGCGATAAAGCCTGGAAAGGTTAGTTCATATGCTAATTACATTTTTCTTTCTCTTTTATGCATTTGAATATGTTTTCCCTTTACTTGGGTTATGGCATGCACATTCATCTCCATCATTGCAGTGTTCCCACAATTTAATCAGTTCACTAGCACTCAATCATTAAAAATATGTTCTGATTTGAATGTTGTTCTGTCTGACCATGAAGTGACCACAATGATTATGTGGTTCATTTCCACCATTTAAGGCATTGCAACCCCTTCCTCTGACCTTGTCAAATGATGTGAATTTTTGTTAAGATATGATTCCTCCCTCTTTATTTTTTATCGCATTCTAAAGCTCGACCATGGAGATGCTGCCACAGTAACTGACATCGTGGGGCTTTAGCCCTTAATGGTTTATCACATTTTTAATCATTTTAAAACATGTATTGTACAGGTAAAAATTACCGGGTATGCGGCATCAGGAGGTGGCCGTGGCATTGAGAGAGTAGATGTGTCTGTTGATGGTGGCAAAACCTGGATAGAAGCTTCTCGATATCAGAGAACGGGCATCCCATACATTTCAGAGCACACAAGCAGTGATAAATGGGCATGGGTGCTTTTCGAGGCTATGGCTGATGTCCAACAGAACACCGAGATTGTTGCAAAAGCAGTATGATTACTTTACTTACCGTGATGAAATTTTCTCAACTAGGAAGCTCGTGTGCATCATTGATATCTAGTCCTGAAAATCATTTTCTGTGAATAGGATGCATACAAACTAAAATAGCCCATATCATAAATGACATAAATGAATTAAAAGGCTGGCTAAGTTTTGGTCTCGATGTTTATACTAGCCCATTTCTGGAAACCATAATCTGCCAATGGGTTTGATCACTGGTTGGATGGTCATCTCCAAAACCATCCATCCACATCGCCCTTATTGCCAACTAAAACGTATGAACATAAAGTTTCTGGTGGAGAAGTTCTCAGAGGTCAATGAACTCTCTTTTAAATAATTAGCAGAATCCTAGCTCACAGAATCATATATAATCTTAATTTTAAAGACCAAAAGCAAGTGTCCTTTATGACAAGTTTTTTAGATGCTTATATAAACAAGAATAACATTAGAAATCACATGGGCGGTGAAGCTGCATAATTTATATGGATCTAAAGCTTATTATATACAACATATATCAATCACATGTTTCAAAGTTGGTATATATGACTTTGCATTGGTCTTTGGTAGGGTAAAGCTAGCAAGACCGTCTATTTAAACCATATTTTGTAAACCATATGACGTGATTGTTGATGATTGGATTATTACTTTGAGTGTTGATTTATGTGCTTATTTTTTATTGGTGACACATCACATAGTTTGCAAATTGGTTTAAACAGTTGGTCTACCTACCGTTACTCCCAAAAATATTTTAGGATACCAAACGTGCCCTTGTTTTCTTCTTGGCTGCGTTTCTAAAATACTCTGAACATGACCTTTTGGTAGACTTTCAGGAGTTCATGACTTAAGTTCTATTCGCTCATTTTAACATAGAATTATTTGTTCACATGTCTGGACTCAATAGTGCTTTTACCGAATTGAATCAATGATGTAGCGAAATAGAGTTGGATGTGTTTTTAAAATGACTGAAAGCACTTTTGGTGAAAATACTTTTGGAAACAATCCTTAGTAAAAATAGTAGTAAATTCTAGAAAAACACCTAAAGTGCTTCTTGGAAGAAGCACATAAATGGTGCTGCTTGTAGAAAGCACTTAAAGTGCTTTTGGAACCCAAAAACATTTTTTCTAAAAGCGATTTCAGCCATTTTAAAAGCACATCTAAACGAGCTCTACTTCTCTAATTTTTTTTGTGAACAAAAATTGTGTATAGAGCGTTACTCTTCTGGGAACTGTATTATGTTTGTATCCTTGCCTTGCCTACAATTTTCACTTGTCATGATCTTCCGTGCCGTTGTTTGGCAGGTGGATTCAGCTGCGAATGTCCAACCAGAAAAAGTGGAAGACATTTGGAACTTGAGAGGGATACTCAACACTTCATGGCATCGGGTACAGGTTCGAGTTGGTCACTCAAGTTTATAAACCAGGTTCAAGAAACTGAAGAAAGTAACCGACTGAATCCGGTTTCACCTCGATCAGGGATTTCAACGTTTGGAGTAATAAGATGTGTGTAGCGTGCTCTTGTTGTTTAGACTTTACGGGGTTTGCCTTGAACACTTAGTTGTTGTTCGTCTCTGAGTTCAGCCATGCGTTGTCATGGATCGATCCTCAAATCTGGTTCGACATATCTGTTGAATCCGGGAACATAGACAGAAATACGAATCGTCAACTTTGTTTTGAAGATAATGCTTGATTAATCAGAGCAATGTGGTCTAACATCTTAGTAGATAATGTGTTGTTTTTCACTCATGCATTTCGGGTTTGAAACTCTCCCTCTTGCTCCTTAAAAAAAAAATATATATATATATATATATATATATATATATATATGTTTTTTTAAAGTATTACATTGACTAAGGCTAAATTTAAAGGACTGCGCACAAATGCATAGTGGGAAAGAGAGACGACAACAGCGACAGCCACGAGTGTGAACAAAGTGTGGAATCAATGTTAATGATTGAAGATGTAAGGAGATTATCATGAGTTTATCACTAATCCCTTTTGATTAATCAAATCATTAATAATTAATCATTTCCCACTCCCCCAAAGTGGTTCCTTTCTCCATCAAACCATAAAATTCCAAATTTTCCAACAGCTTCCAATCCCAGCACACCTTCAATCGTCAAGCCTGTCCTATTCTCTCTCGTCAGCAGTCTGCTTTGGGTCTTATAGTCTTCCACGGCACGACTGTTTGTCTGCCATATTAATTAACCACTAAAATTCCGCATGCTCTCAAATGAACCAATTAATTTATAATATGCCTGAGCTCTTGGACTTTAAAGTGGTTAGGGTCTGGATTTATATGGTTTAGGGGTACATTGTTATCGAAGTAGCTTGTTCTAAATACTTGTGTGTCATATGTATTGCTCTCCTTTAAAAGAAGTGGATAAAAACGAGATCTGGAGTCTCTTCTTGGATATAACGTGAGGTGTACGGTGTACCTCCTCATCAGTATTTCTTTCATCTCGTTCTGTCCCGTGATGGGAAAGTGTATAATCTTGGTTACATATGCCATAAGCTATATCATATCATAACCAGTCGTGATGAAAGGAACTATGATGAAGGGATATATCATTGTGACACTCCAAATTTTGCTCAAAAGACTTGCATGGAACACATCCAGAAATAAAAAAGAAAATTTTAACGAAAAGCTCACGGTACTGTTCACTTTAACGAAAAACCACATTTTTACACTAAACAGTCAATCTTGATACTATTCATTTTACCTTTTATTTTGTCCTTATCGGTAAAACTCAAAATTTTCAACCTCTTTTTATTAGTTTTCCTAAATAATAATGCATTGTTATGTGTAATATTCACGTATTGAACCAGAACACTGCGGCGATGGAACCCATTTTATATGAGTAGCTCTCCAAGACTCCATCCATAGGCCATAGCTTACCAAAACTAGTACGCATCGTGTGTGCACACGAATGAAGTGAAATTGAGCGTGTTTTTGTGTAAGCATGGAGAGCCAGCCAGTGCCGGTAAAAGTCTTGCCGGCTACAGAAGAAACAAAAAAAAGAGGGACTTTTGTTCCTACTGTGAGGAGGATGAGAGCACAATCCTAATCGTCCATATCCAAATCCACGTGTGTGAATCTCTATGATCCCCCCAACAATAACACACGCCTTATTGGGGAAGGGACGGTGTTGATTTGATTGCACGATGCAGACATGCAGCTGGTTTCGCTGTATATATTTGTACTTTGTCGCCACCGTTGATTGCGTAGCTAATCAGATTTTTCATTGCACAAAAACTTGCACAATTTTGGTGTTTTGGTGAACTGTCGTCGAACCCCATCGAAATTCATGCGATTTCATTTTTTTGGGAGCATTTATTTTAAAGAGAAGTTAACGAAAAGCAAAAAAAAAAAAAAAAAAAAAAGTTTTAATAAAAAATAATAAATAAAAGTGTCGTAAATAGTATAAAAAATATATATATATAAATGTAGTTTTTTTTAATTAAAAGTGAACAATATCATAGTGTTTCGTTAAAACTCTTTTATTTTAATGCATACAAAACATATTAATATTATTAATCTGAAATATCACGATAACATCTCATAATATTTCTCATCAGGAATGCATGTAAAGCCTTTCTTCGAGAATAAATAAAAGTTTACTCACGTGAGAAATGTAAAAGGAACTTTCTAAAAAATGAAGCTCTTAATGAACTCACTGTCACTAATAGTGTAACGTAAATTTTCATGTCATTATTATAAAACTTTTGAGATAATCCGTTGGCATTTCTCTAAGGAGATTCACTCTCCCAAGCAGCTGCAGCTAAGGAGATTCGCTTTCAATGTGATTTGTAAGGTGTTTTTGGGGGTTGAGTGGTGCATCGATCCTCGAATCTGGTTCGACTAATCGTAAAGGTACTTTGTTTGAAGATAATCTTTGACAAAGTCTCAATTTTTAATTGTCATCCAAAAAAAAAAAGTCTCAATTTTAAGGTCTTATATTATTGCATGTACGTACACACGCTTAGTGGGAAAGAGAGACAACAATAGCATAGTCACGCAGTAGCGAATTCAGGATTTGAACTTTAAGAGTTTTAGTGTTAAACACAAGCTTTTAGAATTTGAACTTTAAGAGTTTTAGTGTTAAACACAAGCTTTTAGATAGGAACAAAGTGTATAGCGCGTTAAAAAAAAATTAATTTATTCATTTTGTGTGCTTGTTATGCACATATCAACAGATATCGTGATATGTTGCAGCAATCTGACAAGTGATATAAAGAGAACTTTTCGAGTGTTGTTACCATAACAAGTTAAAATATGTCCATCATTCGTTACATCAATTATTTAATAGACACAAAAAAAAAAAACCTGTACTAAACACTTGAAAAGTCCTCCAAAAACTTTTAGAAACATATTTTCCAAACTCGGATGGCCTAGAACCACCTTGGACTCCCTACTTCCATCCGCCCTGCAGCCACGGGTGTGATGTGAACAAGCCTGGAATCTATGTTAATGATTGAAGATGAAAGGAGATTATCATGAGTTTGTAGCTAACCCTTTTGATTAATCAAATCATTAATTATTAATGATTAATAATGCCCCAAGTGGTTCCTTTCTCCATCGAAGCATCAAAATTCCAAAATTTTCCAAGAGTTTCCAATCCTAGCACACTTTCAATCGTCAAGCCTGTCCTATTCTCTCTTGTCAGCATTCTGCGTTTGTTCTTTCACTTTCTTCCGTGGCACGAGGTCTATCGGCTGGTTCATTTCAGAGCATGTGCAATTTTACTGGTTATTAATACGGCGAATACGGATCTCATTCAAATTCATTATGCAAAGCTCATTAGAATTCCTACATAATAGATTCAAAGGAAATCCGTGTTCGTCGTATTAATAACCAATAAAATTGCACACGCTCTGAAATGAACCAATTAATATATAAAATGCCTAAGCTATTTTGGACTTTAACGGATAAGGTCTCTAAGGAAATGGTTTGGGTCCATTGTTATCGTGAAGGCTTGTTTTAATAATACGATGACATGTTTGTTATGCTCTCTTTTAAAACGAGTGAATAGAGACGAGATTTTTAGTCTCTTCTTGAATTTAACATGAGGTGTACATCCTCATTAGTATTCTTCTAAATCGTTTTGTCACATGATAAAGAGTGTATATCCTTATTACACTCCAAATTTTACCTGATCGTAAGCCTTAAGCTATACCATACTATAACTAGTCGCCATGTCGGGATGACAGAAACACTAATGACGGGATATGTCATAGTGACTCCAGATTGTGCTCGAAAATTTTACGTGGAAAATGTCCGCCATCATAATGTAATTTTCATAATTAATAAGACATTATCATGTGTAAGTATTCGCAAATTGAATTAAAAAACTACGTGATGTCAACCCATTTTTTATTAGTGACTCTCCATCCATAGACCATACAGGCCATCAGTATGCATATGTGCATTCGAAGTGAAATTGATCACGTTTGTCTAAGCATGGATAGGGAGCCTGTCTTGCCGGCTACAAGAGAAACAAACAAATGGATTTCTGTTCCTACTGTGTAGAGGATGAGAGCAACATGATCCGAATCGTCCATATCCAAATCACGTGTGTGAATCTGTACATACACACCCCCAGCAATAGCACACGTCTTATCGGGGGAGAGGCAGGTGAAGATTTGATTGCGAGGTGCAGACACGCAGCTGGTTTCGCTGTATATATTTGTACTTTATCGCCAGCGTTAACTACGTAGCTAATCAGATTTTTCAATGCACAAAAACGTGCACATATTTGGTGAATTGTCGAACACAAACGAAAAGATTATATCTTGAGGATATTTTCTCACCACTGTTAAAGCGATTGTGATGGTTGAGTTTAAATTTTAAAATCCATTTAGTAGATAGACATCAATTTTAATATTTAAACTTATCGAATAACATTCTTCTTCATGATAGTCTAATAATATTTCTTTTTATTTATAAGTGAAAGATCTTAAATTTGATTCATGTTAAAAACAAAATTAAACCACATTATTATAGTAAGTTCATTATAAAGCTTAACATACTCCTCTACTCTCTTAATGCTTTATGATAGTGAACAAAAATACACCCTTATATCTTGATTTAAATACATGTTTCGCATCACCTTTGTATTACGACTATATTATATGTTTTATTTTTACAAACACATTATATTATTAGTCTAAAACTTCACGTCAACATCTCATGATATCTCTCGCCGAGAATGCGTAAATCTCATCTCAAGAATGCATACAATTACCCACACAAGAAATGCTAAGAAAATTCTCTCAAAAGTAAAACTTTTTATGAATTGTCTATTGCTTCAATGGCTTCAGGTCTGCTGTCTCCTAAATTATGTCTCATTTGTCTCCTTGCTAATATGTAGACACATATTCTTTTAACTTAACTTAAAATTTAATTCCATTAGCTTTATTTATTTAACATTTAAATTTAAAAAAAAATCCTAAATAATAAAAAACCGTTAGGTTAAAGAGGTGAGCAAACCCAAATAAGATTCTTCACCTAAGCTTCTCTGTTCAAGCTTTCTGGTTAACCCAACCGTTTTTGCTGAGTTCGTAGGCGCAGGATAGCCCGGCGGAGCCAGCACCGACGGCAACGACGTCGGTATCGGTGTAGGTGATCATGTCAGTCATGTAGCGCCTGGTCATCTCGCGGGAGACGATGGATTCCTTGATGGGGTCGAACTTGAAAGCGCTCAAGTCGTAGGAGGGGGTCAAGCCGTTGGCGGACATGGAGACGGAGAGAGAGGCCACCGTTGTTAGTGAGCACCGCCTTGGCCAGCTGAAGGCGGACCATGGGAGCGCCATGGAAGGAGGAGTCGAGGAGGGAGGACTTCTGGAGCTTGGCGGGAGGGAGGAGGAGGTGAGGGTGGAAGCCATGGCTGCCATTGATTGATGCGAGAGATAATAGGAGACGGCAGACCTGGGTCCTGCTTCAATCACTTTAATTCTCGAACTAATATTATTAAACATGTATAAAAAAAAAACAGAAAGTCTGTCAAAGTCCCCTAAAGCATTTCTCTACTCACGCTTACACACATGCACCGACGACTGTGCACTTTATTATTAATAATAAATAAATAAGCATAAAAATTGAATATAAATATGTGCATTTCACACTGTAACCGAAATCAAAATTAAACAATGATAATTAATAAATAATTAACTAATCAGACCCCTATAAAACATTGCGGTTGCTGAAAGCTGGTTTTTGCTTAGTCTGAGTTCATTGCGTTCATATCTGAGATGGAAATATCCATGTCGCTCTTCACACGTCCTACATTCATTGTTTTCTTAGCAATCATTCTCTACGTTTTGCATGTGCTTTTTTCGAGATTCCGGCGAGTCTGTGAGTTTTCCTACCAAGGCCCGCCGAGGTATCCCGTCATCGGGTGCTTCATTTCCTTCTACAACAACCGCAACCGCCTCTTGGACTGGTACACCGACCTCCTTGCAAAATCAACCACCAACACCATCGTCGTGGACCGCTTCGGCGCACGGCGGACGGTGGTCACGGCCAACCCGGAAAATGTCGAGTACATGCTCAAAACCAACTTCAACAACTTCCCAAAAGGCAAACCCTTCACCGAAATTCTTGGGGACTTTTTGGGATGTGGTATATTCAATGTGGATGGTGAGGTTTGGCGCACCCAGCGCAAGTTAGCAAGTCATGAGTTCGGCACCAAGTTTCTGCGTGAATGCATGACGAAGACATTGGAGGAAGAAGTGGAAAAGAGTCTACTGCCACTGATAGAGTCGCTGGCGGCGACGGCGCAAGTGGTGGACTTGCAGGAGTTGCTAAGGAGATTCACTTTCAATGTGATTTGTAAGGTTTTTCTGGGAGTTGAGAGGTGCTGCTTGGATCCCTCTCTGCCGCATCCGCCACTTGCAAGAGCTTTCGATACGGCGTCGGAGATTTGCGCAAGGCGCGGAGCAGCTCCCATGTTCATAATTTGGAAGGTTAAGAGGTGGCTTGGAGTCGGTTCGGAGCAAAAACTTAGAGCTGCGATTGAAGAAGTTCATGCCTATGTGATGGATATAATCGAGAGGAGGAAGAGCGAGCTTGGAGAAGCTGAGACGGATAGTGGAGCTCGAGAAGACCTCCTAACGCGGCTAATAACGGCGGGGCACGAGGAGGAGGTGACGAGGGACATGGTGATAAGCTTCATCATGGCGGGGCGGGACACAACTTCAGCAGCAATGACATGGCTCTTCTGGTTGCTTTCCCGCCAACCAGGTGTGGAGGAAGATGTGGTGAAAGAGATTGAATCCGCCGGGGAAAAGATGTCGGATTTCGAGCTGTTGGAGTTGAGCTTGTTGAAGGCATGCCTCTACGAGTCCATGAGGCTTTATCCGCCCGTTGCTTGGGACTCGAAGCATGCCGTAACTGACGACTTGTTGCCGGACGGGACTCGAGTTCGGGCCGGAGATAGAGTGACGTATTTTCCCTACGGAATGGGTAGAATGGAGGCACTGTGGGGGAAAGACCGGTTGGAATTCAAGCCGGACCGGTGGTTTCTTGAACCGGACAAGGAGAGATCAGCTCTGGGAAAGGTATGTCCTTACAAGTTGCCTATTTTCCAGGCAGGTCCAAGGGTTTGTTTGGGGAAGGACATGGCTTTTATTCAGATGAAATATGTGGTGGCTTCGATTCTCAGACGGTTCGAGATCAGACCGATTGATTCCGGTGAGCCGGTTTTCGTGCCTCGGCTGACGGCTCACATGGCCGGCGGGTTGAAGGTTCTAATCCACAAGAGAAGTGACTGACCCAGATTAAACCTAGATATATTCATTTAAATTAGTAGGAGTCAATGGTTTTGAATGTTTAAGGTTTGTTAGACAGTGTAACATGCAATTATGCCTCCAATGTAGCACAAGGATATTATTTATGTACATAAAGCATATGTATAAGCTCTATAATTTTGCCATGGGAACTGTTATTGGTCCGCCCGAATTTTTATTTTATACACCAAACTTTTTATATTTAAAAAGAAATACACTTATGAGGAGTGCAAAATAATATTTTTAGAATTCTAATAACAGTTCACTCTCACTAATTTTCCCTATTCAACAACAAACAATAAGCATTCTTTCACTAAGTAGGAGGTTGTATGAATTCTAAATCGTCGCCGTGCTCGGTTTTGCACAAACTCTTCAATTAGCTCCATGTACTTCATATATTACTTTAGTCTCTTCCCAATTCTTTTTCTACCCTTTTTACCCTAAGCCTCCATCCCTTAGTCGTATTTTCTAGGCGGAGTATAGGTAGGTCTCATCCACGTGTCCAAATCACCTTAACCAATTTTCTCTCATCTTATCTTCAATTGCGATCACTTCTACTTTACTGTGAATATCCTCATTCTTATGCATATCCTCTCTCCTTCGTCCATATAGCTCTGTTTCTTGCATTTTCGTCATTGTTTGATTCTTTTAGTACGCAAAACTCCTAAGAAGATGAATTTTAGAAATGCTCACAAATGTGGGTGAAACTCAGTTGACGAATTGGCCTATAAGTGCAAACAGAACAAAGCTACCAAGAAAAATCTACAAGCACGAAAACGACAATGCGAATAAGCTATGGAAACTATTAAGTGCAAAAATCATGTGCTGTTCAAATAGAAAATAAGAATTGAAAAAAAAAATACAAATTGAGGATTAAGTTAAGTTTATATAGAAAATTCAGGAAAGAAATTCACATGTCAATCGGGCAGCTCATTAAAAAAAAAATAGTCGATCGAGCAGTTGGCATGAAAACAATCAGCAAGCACCGTACACGTGTCGTTGATAGAATGGTATGTTGATGCTTTTGTTTTTTCTGTTGTGTTTTGTTTCAGAAAATATACAGACAGATTCCTACAGTGACAAGCTTCCAAATTGCTTGTTCCATTCCTCATACGTACCGAGCTCGTTCAAGGAAACAGAAGGCCTCACTTCTTGCAATGCACTCTCAAAGTCCTGTGTCAAATAAACACAAACTAGTTCTTAATTCATAAAAGGGCGACCCCAAGCCAACAAGGCTCTTTGCTTTGCGAGGGAGGGAAGGAGGGAGGGGGAGGAGGGGGAGGGGGAGGGGGAGAAGGGGGGCGGGGCGGGGGGGGCGGGGCAGGTAAAAAAAAATGTCAAGTAAAACAACAAATATACTGAGGTGTGAGGAGTCTGAAATTTTAACCTGAACAGTTACTGGACGCATATCCTCTTTTTTGAGCTTTGTTATTTCGATGCCTTGTTTCAGAGCTTCTCTCAGTGGACCCATTGAGGCATCCTTCACCAAGTTTTTCATGTCCGATCCTGAGTACCCTGTGAAAGAAAAAGAGAAGCTTCAGACAGTGGAAGTATGATAGAGAAGACGATGGATAAGGGTCTCAAATATATGGAGTGGATACCTTGGGTTAAATTGCATACGATATCGATGTCCTCCCTTGAAAGTTTGAACAGTCCATCCTTTTCTAAGAGATTCCGTATGATCCAGGCTCTTGCTTCTTCAAAACAATAATAGCTGGTTAACCATGAATCGTGTATTAAGAATGTTAGTTAAATTAAACATGTTGTAACTTGTGACTTGTAAGTTGATACCTAATGAAGGCAGGGGAATGTAAAGCCTCTTGGTAAGTCGCCTCCGTGCTGCTTCATCAAGTTCTTGGGGTCGGTTCGTTGCTCCTAGAAGATTGTATCCATTTTGTGAAATTTTCGCCATTTAACAAGTGAAACTAAGGATCAAGTCTAAACTCGACGTGTTAAAATTCATTAACAGCATTCTAGTTAGAGATGATTGAGATTCAGGGGGTTCATTACCTATAAGAAGAATTTGCTCACTCCCACTGTCAAAGCCTTCCATCTCAATAAGGAACTGCGTTTTGAGTCGTCTACTTGATTCATGCTCACCTTCTGACTTACGCTGCAGTCAAACAAAAATTAGTATCAGCTGAGTACATCCAGAAAGAATGTACAGTGATTGATACGATAAGAGCTAGAATTGCTCATTCAGTATAGCAAAGTGCAACAACCTGAGAGAAATGTATGGCATACATAAAAACAGCTTATTATCCCATTTCAAAGTTTAGTTAAGAGCTAGAGCAAACCTTACCTGTGAGAGAAGTGAATCAATTTCATCAACAAAAATAACAGCTGGCTGGCGACAACTTGCGACTCCAAACAGTGCTCGCACTAGCTTTTCACCCTCGCCAATCTACAGTCACCAGTTAAATAGTTCAAATATAAGTACATTTCAAGCATATATAACGAGAACAAGGGGTAAAAATCAGGGCAAGGAATTTAAACACTGATTTTCTGAAGAATGGGAAAATATGCAGGAATCAAAATTACTAAGTATACTGATTATAATTATCTTTTGTCATATATCCTAAAAGTTTCCACGTAAGTTGACATTTTAGAAAAGGCAGAAGAAAAAAGACATCAGAAAACATATGCCAGTGAACTATCACGGAACCTAAGCAAACAGAAATAATGCATCGCATACCCATTTGCTTGTTAATGAACTGGCAGATATGTAGAAAAAGGTTGCTTTTGCCTCTCCAGCTATGGCTTTCCCAATCATTGTTTTTCCTGTTCCCTAAATCAGGTAAAGGATTAAGATAGCTTATTGATCAGAAATGCTTTTACTCCCTCTACTTAAAAAGGATTCAACACTTACTGGTGGACCAAAGAGAAGAAGGCCTTTCCCAGGAGAACGACAGCCCTTAAAAATGTCAGGACGTAGTAGAGGCCATATGACCATCTCGGTTACACATTTTTTAGCATGCTCCAAACCAGCTAAAACATTGACATGCAACAGAAAAAATCAGAACAGCTTTAGATATATTGCAGAAAACTGTACATGTAGAGAGTTTAAAGCATCACATATTACCAATATCATTCCATCGAACATTAGGATCCTTGTCCATAATCTCATTACTAACATGCTCAAGAAGACGAGGTTCCAAGTTCCTTAGTTTTTCTGGAAGCTCTCCATCAGGACCACAGAGCAGTTCCAAACTTGAATGAAAACATTGAAGACATTAGGACATACATACATATTTCACACCATCTATAAAAGCTATACTGCTCACCATCTCTTAGTTGAGTCACCTAATGCATCATCTGACTTTCCAGTGACTCGTGAAGTCACATTCCCAATGTTTCCCTCATTAGATTTAATGGGGGGGACAAAATTACCACGGGGTCCCCGACGTGAATAACCATATGATCTCATACCATAACCCCTATTAGTAGCATTGTTATCACTTTGAGGAGAGACACAAGAATTTGGTGATCCCGCTGGCGCTAACCCTCTTCTTTGCCTCACATCCATTTCCTAGCCAACAAAGGAACAAACCCATCAACATTTCCACATGTGAAAAAGTGTAAACAAAAGGAGGAAGAACTTAAAAGAATGAAGATATGAGCTCCAGTATGATCAGGTTAAGTACAAAATTATTTACTACAGGTTACAAAACCTTATGGTAAAAAGCAGTAATAAGAGGAAGGGTTGTCAGAAATAAGATAGATACCAATTTGGCTTTGGCAGTAACAAAGCTATTTCCAGAACCATCAGCTTTAGCATCTTCGTTGGCTGATGGGGACTTCGCTATATCAATGATGGGGCTGTTAAATTCCTTGTGTGCACGTTTAGCCCTAAATGTATTCCCATAAACTCCTTCCTCTTCAACTTTTTGAAAAGAAGAGGCATTATGACCACCATTACGGTTGTGGAGAGTGTGAAGCTTTTCTACAACAACGCAGTCCTCAAAGCTGTTACTACTAGAGGCCAAAGAACCCTTGGATTTTCTATTACTTTCCACCATTGAGTTCTGTTTGTACAGCGATGTCAACTTTGTTTGTGTCATAGGTTTCGATAACTTGCTAGTAAACTTGTCCTGCCTCTCCAATTGATCTCCCTAGGGCAGACAGAACTTTCGGTAAGCAAAACCAATCGTAATAAATCACAAAGTTAAGGAAATGATTTCAACAAGCGAGATCAGAGGCAAACGATACCAAATCATTCACAGCCCTTCCGTTATTAGATTGCTGAAGAAGAGCCTGAAAGTACTTTGACTGCTTAATCTTCTCAATGTCAATATCTCCGTTTGTGCCAAAAACACTGCCCGGCGCCTTCTTTGCTTGCTCAAAGACTTTTCTGTACAACATACGATAAAAAATCTGAATCTAGTTGTGAAAAACAAAATTATAGTTACTAATCTACACTAAGACCACTAACAAATTCAGTGCCGGTTCACCAACACTCGAATAAATTGATCAAATTCAGATTTAGGGTTCATCAATTCAAATCCTACTTCGTATCTAGCAAACATTACACATTCATTTGAGTCACAATTCAAAATTTAACTTCTCCAAAAATCTTCAAAAAATTCACATAATGTTTAATTTCTAGCAATTTCACAGGGTCTCGACCAATAAAAAGTACAATAATAGGAAACTAAAAACGCACACAAGAAATGCGAAGTGCTAGGGTTGTCAAAGCTTCGATTCAAATGAAAAATCAAGCTCAGACAGCGAAAGAGAGAGAGGCACACCGATCAGAAAGTGGAATGAGTTCGCGCCGGGCGGCGTGGAGTTTGGCTTCGGTTTCTCGACGAATGGGGCGGATGAAGGCGTGGTCGAGCGAAGACTGAGATTGGGAGTCGAGGAAGCCAAGGAGACGAAGGCTGAGAATCTGAGCGGAGGAGAAGTCGTGCCTCTCGAGGGCGAGCTCGGCTCCAAAGGAAAGAGAATGGAGCCTGTTAAGGTTATCGTCCACTTGCTTTCTCCAGCAGACCTCTTCGCCGCCGGCCCCGGTCGCTCCTCGCCGCCCCTTCGCTTCCTCCTTTCCCGCCATTTTCCCTTTTCCTTTTAATTTGCGCAACTGTGAGTGTGACTGAGTGACGATGATTTAGAGCGCAGGAATCGATGAGCCTGCAAGGTCAAAGATGCCCTTACTTATTATGTCATCGAGAGGGTAGAAATGACTTTCTATATTTTTTGAATTCGCAAATTTTTCCCTGGCTATGCTGTCGTCGTATGTGAAAGATAGGAGTGGGCACTGAAAACCGAAAACCAAAATCAAAACACGAATCAAATTGAAACGCACCGAATGGTTTGGTTTTGCGGTTTTGAAACAGTTTCGGTTTTGAAACAGTTTCGGTTTTGAAACCGAACCGCAACATAGAAAACGGTTTGGTTTCGGTTTTGGCTTTTGAAAACCACACCAAAACCGAACTGTACCGTAAATATTAATAAACATTTAATTAAATGTTCATATTAGATTTCATGTTTTAATTGGTCGTTTGTTATAATCCATACACTTAGTATGGACTAAACCACACTAGGAATAGGATGACAGAGAATTGTACTCTGTTGAAAACACTCATAGACGAGTAATGCTACATTTACCATATATTTGTACTATATCTCTAATAGAGGTAGGGCTCGTCAACGCATGTAGGTCTCATCTTTATTAGTGGTATAAATTATAGTACAAATAGGTAGTAAGAGTTGCATTTTGCTCATAGACCTCTCTATAAAGTCCTTTTTTGTCAAAATGTTGTCATAAACACTTTTTATTTTATTATATTAAAACAATTTTAATCATTTTAAAGACACGTTTAAATATACAAACAAAAAAAATTCATAAAATTTAATAAAACCCCTAAAAGGTAGTAACAAGGAATTTGAAACCCTCCATCCATGTTAAAAAGGGGCCAAAAAAGATTTTGAGATTGACATAACTCCTTACTTTTTTTTCTTCGTCAAACAATAGATTTTTTTAATTAGATGTTAAATTAGGGAGCCGACATGGTTCGAACTCCTGTCGTAGTGTAAGGGCAATACTCATATCCACCACTGTGGTAGAGGGTCACTTTCTGGCATAACTCCTTACTTTAGTCCTTCAAATTTGAAATCGATAGAAGTAGTCTATGAGTTTATGCACCATCAATCATTTTGTTCATTGACACACCCCGACCCGAAAGTGGGGCGTGCTGGCCGACACGTGAGCGTGACGTAACCATGTGCACAGTGCGGAAGCAAGAATCATTATCAGAATACGAACTCATTAAAACCAATCCACTAGCAACCTAAAAGAGATAGTGCTAAAGTGATAAAATAGTACTTATACAGAACCATAACGTACTAAGTCAAAGTGCAGTCAAGCACGCATAATTAAATTCGAATAACACCAACGGGTGTCCAACATAAGAATGAGTCTGTCAGAACTGCCGAATGGTCCTCACTAGCCACCAAAGATACTCTAGCTATCTAGAACCTGGAGGGGCGAAAAACAAAATTAAGTGGTTCAGCAAAACAAATCTTTTCAAAATTATTCTTTTCTCAAAAGTATAACCCCTCTTCGTAAAACTTGTATAAATTCTCAAAAAATAATACGTACATATATGTCTCAAACATTCTCAGCATTATTCATTATCAAACGTATCTCATAATATACCATGCAATGCATTTCAATAACCATTTTGAATCTCAAAAACCATGCCATGCGATGCATTTCGATAACCATATAACTACTAGGTATCAACTCAGCCCTCGGCTATACATATAGCTCATAACATCTCAATCTCATCATATATATACTCTGCATATACATCAATATCCTCATGAGGTCATCATCACATCACTGTATCAATATAAGAATGCTCTAGTGCTACAATCACGTGAAGACTGTGCGAATAATCGCGGGTCACCTACAAGTCGAACCCACTCAGAGGTGGTCTATACGACAGGACTGTGCACCTAACTTGGATCCAAGGGGAGCATACGGTGCGGGAGGTGAACGACACGTGAAAGACTGTGCCCCTAACTCTGGGCGTGAGCACTAACAATATGTGTAGGTTTATGAGCTAACATATCACATCATATCTCGTCTGTTCTTTCTTATCAATGCATGCACCTACCTGGTACTTACCTGTGCGTCATCGGCACCAACATATGCATGAAATATATATGAATACTCATGCATCAATACTAAGTTATATGCATGACGATAAAAACGTACTTTTCATTTAAAAGCTGATTCTGGGAAAATCATTATATATATAGGTTTATACGGAAAAATAGATGCCCACTCACTGATAGGTCGCCGGGTCGTAGCCCCCACGTCTAGCCTGGCTACGCTCGTCCTCGGAATAAGTCTAACCTATATGAGAAATTACTAAAAATACGTTATTTAAGCACATATACGCAACTACAGAAATAACTTATCATACATAACTCAATTTTGGCATACGAATATACCAACGCGACCTACTCGACATCACGGACGTCAACATATTTTTAAAACAATTTTTTGGTGGCCCACGCGCCCCCACGCACCTGCCAGGGCACGGTGCAACGCGCCCCCCACGCGCGGCACGTGTCGTCCCCTACCTCCAGCTTGCCAGAAAATTTTGCCGGCGCCGGGAACCTGTAACTTGAGTTTTCTCACTCATTTTTGCACCATTTTGTCCCATTTTTCTTCCTACATGCTCAAAATCAAATGAGGAACAAGTCTATACCTTCAAAAATCACGAAAAACCTCTGAAAACTCGTCGGGGAAAATCTCCAAAACCGGCCTCTTTGGTTCAGTGTTATCCCGACATCCAAACTTAACAAACGATAGTCTCCGAGACTCCTGGGAACCTTCTAAGGCTCATGGTGAGCTTGGTTTTGCCTAAAACACAACCCATGAAAAGTTGATGAACAGTGACAAACTTGGGGAGTGAGTTTTCAACGTGAAATCGTAAGAGTTCTTACCTAAAAATGGTACCACTGTGTTCGTATGGCCTCCAGGAGCACGATGATGGTCTTGCTTTCCTCGATCTGTGAAGATTGGGTGGTTTTGTGGCTTGTCCGTACAAGAAATGGGAGAGAGGGAGTTATCGAGAGAGGAGAGAGATAGAGGCTAGGGGATGGGAGAGAGGAAGAAAGGTATGTGCACGTGTGGTCAAAAGTCCCCAATCAGATATCAAGGACCCAAAAATATCTAATTGGCCCCAATAATTGAGGGCAGTTCATTATTGGCCATCACACAAACACATACACACACGTACACGACCCTGAATGGGTAATTTCGTCAATTCACGTCTTCGAAATAAAAATCCCGGGACGGGCTATCACAATCATGCTGGGAAATTTTTTCGTTGTTACTATGAGTTAAAAAAATAGTATAAACAAATAGTGAAGCCACCAAAGAAATTTGTAGGTGTTGAAAAATATTTGGGATGTCCTAAATTAATTTTAGAAAACATGTGGTGCGACTAAAACGACTCAAATTTTGGCTTTTAATGAATCTTGTAAAAATTATTAAAATCGATTGGAAAACGTGAGTTATAACTTACAGTTTTTGTGAAAAAATTAAAATTTTTAGTTTTAGGAAATATCTTACGTGGGAATTAACAAAAATGTTGCAAGACATTTGGATGTGATTTTTCCTTTATTAGGTCCCGAAGCTATTTTTCATTAATTTTTAAAGTTGAAAATAGAAAAAAAATAATGAATGCTAATAGTGGAGCCCCCAAAGAGATGTGTAGGTGTACAAAATCTTGGAAATATCTTAAATTAACTTTAGAAAACATGTGATGCGAGTAGAATGACTCCAACTTTAACTTATAACGAATGTTGTAAAAGTTATCAAAATTGATTAGAAAATTGTGAGTAACTCACAGTTTTTGTGTGTTTTTAGCTTTAGGAAATATTTTGCGTCAGAGTTAAGATCTTGCAAAACCTTTGGATGTGATCCTACCATTTATTAGGTCTCAGAATAATTTTTTATTGATTTTTTAACTTGAAAAATAAAAAACATCTTTAAATTTAGATTTTAAATCATTGATTTCAAGTGTTTAAATATGAATTAAAATATATTTTCTATAGAAAAAATATATTTTGAAGAACATGAATATGATAGTTTGTTGTTATGATAAGATAAATAAAAGAAAAATTAACAAATATTAAAATATTAAAAAAATAAATGAAAAATTAACATGAATATGAATTATAATATAGTCGCTATAAATCTAGCGACTCACTGTGGGATTAGTCGGTAGTTTAGTAGCAACTCCAAACTTAGATAATCGCTATCTAAGTACCGATCGTATATTTTTTTTTATTCTTTTCTTTATTTTTCTTCAAAAAAAAAACTAATGAAAATGGTTTGAAAACTTAAATACGTTACTTTATTTAAATTTAAATACTTTTAAATTTGTATCTTGTTTTCAAAATTTTTGACATGGATTATAAGAAACCATTATGCATTTCGGCATCTACAAATATTTTTGGGGCCTCACCATTGTTTATTAAATTGAGAATATTTTGTCATTTTAATTCTTGTTTAAGTAATTTTTTTATGAAAATGATTGATGTTGGACAAATTCAAAGAACATTTTTAACTATTTCGAATCTCAAAAATGAGAGTAAAGAGTTATGTCAATCTCGACAATTTTTGGCTAAAAGAGAGGGAAGGTCGTTGTTGGCGAGAGATTTTGTAAGATCCCACATCGCCCAGGGGTGAGGATCCTGTAAGCCTTATATGTACATGCCCACCTCTAATTACCACGAGGCTTTTTGGGAGCTCACTATCTTCGGAGTTCGTTGGAACTTCGAAGTTAAGCGAGTTCGGGTAAGAGCAATCCCAGGATGGGTGACCCACTGGGAAGTTCTCGTGTGAGTTCCCAAAAACAAAACCATGAGGGTGTGGTAGGGGCCCAAAACGGACAATATTGTGCTACGGCTGAGTCGAGCCCGGGCCGGGATGTGACAGATTTTTCAATGTAATCGCATCACGAGATAGTATACCACGTGTTACTGTATAAATGGTGACATGTGGTAGACTTGTCACCCGCCACTCTCTTTCTCCCTCCACGCGCATTTTTCCTAACCTTCCCTGCTCTCTTTGTGCGCCTCTAATTTTAGCTCGCACGCTCTGTTATTATCTCCCTCTCTAACCCTCCCCTTCCAAATTCTGTTACCTCCCTCCCCTACAAAGCTTCACCATACAAAGCTTCATCTTCAAAGCTTCACCCAAAAAAGCTTCACCTACAAAGCTTCAAAGCTTCACCTACAAAGCTTCACTTACAAAGCTTCACCTACAAAACTTCACTTTCAAAGCTTCACCTTCAAAGCTACAAAGCTTCACCTTCAAAGCTTCAAAGCTTCACCTACAAAGCTTTACATTCAAAGCTTCAAAGCTTCACCATACAAAGCTTCACTTACAAAGCTTCACTTACAAAGTTTCACCCTACAAAGCTTCACTTACAAAGTTTCACATACAAAGCTTCACCTTCAAAGCTTCAGAGTTTCACCTACAAAGCTTCACCTTCAAAGCTTCAAAGCTTCACCTTCAAAGCTTCACCTTCAAAGCTTCACTTTCAAAGCTTCACCTTTAAAGCTTCAAAGCTTCACCCTACAAAGCTTCACCTACAAAGCTTCACTTTCAAAGCTTCACCTACAAAGCTTCACCTACAAAGCTTCACCTTCAAAGCTTCAAAGCTTCACTTTCAAAGCTTCACCTACAAACCTTCACTTACAAAACTTCACCTACAAAGCTTCACCTTCAAAGCTACAAAGCTTCACTTTCAAAGCTTCACCTTCAAAGCTTCAAAGCTTCACCTACAAAGCTTCACCAAGCTTCACCTACAAAGCTTCACTTACAAAGCTTCACCTTCAAAGCTTCACTTTCAAAGCTTCACCTTCAAAGCTTCAAAGCTTCACCTACAAAGCTTCACCAAGCTTCACCTACAAAGCTTCACTTACAAAGCTTCACCTTCAAAACTTCACTTTCAAAGCTTCACCTACAAAGCTTCACTTTCAAAACTTCACCTACAAAGCTTCACCTTCAAATCTACAAAGTTTCACTTTCAAATCTTCACCTACAAAACTTCACTTTCAAAGTTTCACCTACAAAGTTTCACCTTCAAAGCTTCAAAGCTTCACCTAAAAAGCTTAAAGCTTCACTTTCAAAGCTTCACCTACAAAGCTTCACCTTCAATGCTTCAAAGCTTCACCTACAAAGCTTCACCTACAAAGCTTCACCTTCAAAGCTTCAAAGCTTCACCTACAAAGCTTCACTTTCAAAGCTTCACCTACAAAGATTCACCTTCAAAGCTTCACCTACAAAGCTTCACCTTCAAAGCTTCACCCTACAAAGCTTCACCTACAAATCTTCACCTTCAAAGTTTCACCTACAAAGCTTCACCTACAGAGCTTAACCTTCAAATCTTCACCTACAAAGCTTCATTACAAAATTTCAACACTAAAACATGCAAGAGCTTCACACACTCTTGATCAAGATGGTATGAAGCTAAACCAAGTTTTGTGTCCTAAAAATAGCTTCAACCATTCAAGCTATACACCCAAATAAAAACCCACAACAAAAACCTACATTCAACAAACCTTACCTATTGAACTACACACACTCCGACCTTCAACAAATTTCTGCAACTCCTCATCTTCTTTAATGGAGCTGAATTTTAGACATCTTATAGTCCTTGAGTAGATGAACAACTTTTAAGAAGGAACTTTTTATGTTTAAGCAACGGAAATTAGAGTATTGAAGCTCCAAACAAGACGGTCGGATTTCTGCATATTTTAATGGTGCTACAGGTTTTCAACGATCTGGAAATATTTAACAGTTAGTTTGTTCTGAATTTTTTTATATGTTATGGAAGAGAAGATAAGGAACAACTTTGATGAAGAAAGTATATTGATATGAGCAAGAGAAGATGGAGTTTCGAAGCTCACAACAGGTCTGACGAATTGACATGAAAATAATGAACAATCACTGATCATACTTGAATTTCTGGAGTTGTACTGCTCCGATGGGTCTCAAATTTGGATATGTTGTAGTTAACAAGTTAAGGAACAACTTTCATGAAGATATCTTTGCAATTTGAGCTACAAAGGATGGTGTTATATTGCAGTGACTCAGGCTGATTAGTGGAAACAAAAAAGAATTCAACCAAAAAATGAGCAGCAGTAGCAAAAAGTGGCTGAAACTTGGTTACTAGTAAGACACCTCATTCGTCAACTCCTCGCCTGAAGACTTGGGGGACTCCTACCATATGCTACTATGCTTCGGTAATCAAAAGTTTCACGATTACTCAATACCTTGGAGCTTTCAAGTCCCCAAGCGAGAAGCTTTCTTCACTCAGGAAACTAGGGGAGCACTATTGCAACCTACATGATCTACCCACGAAGTTTCGACATGCAAACTTCAACAAAAGAAAAGATTCAAAGAACTTAGCAAATGATGCCTTAGGGTATTTAACACAATATGCTAAACAAAGTAAAGCTTGTTTATTGGAATTTTCGATAAATTACATACATGGACATACACAAAAATCAAAACAAACAAAGAGGATGGAGCCTTCACAAGGTTACTCGTGAGAAGCCTCAGTACTCGGCAGAGCACCAGAAAGAGGAGGCATTAGAGGTTGATCATTTGAAGTTTCGGTACGAGGTAAAGCTCCAAAAGACGAAGGCAGTAGATGCATTTGGAATAAATCCACAAACCTCTGATGATCACTCAAAATCCGACTCTCAGATTCCTGCAGCTGGTCAAGCTTTCTCTTCATGCCCATGGAGTAGTTATGTACAAGCATGTATAACTGTCTATTTTCATGCTTGAGCCCCCTGATCTCTTGTTTGAGACTTGACACGTCCACCATTAATGACTCAACTTGACGGGTTCGAGCAAGGAGACGTTGGCCCATATTAGACACAGAAGCCGCACACTGAACATTGAAAGCCAGAGAATCCTGAACAACCAACTCATCGGACCGTTTGGAGAGTATCCTATTATCTTAAGGGGTGAGAAGATTCCTGGCCACCACAGTAGCGGTCATATTATTCTTCATCACAGAGTCCCTAATGGTAAGAGGACCAGTAGGGGATAAGAAAGATGGATGCCATATGTTGTCTTCAGAAGACATGGATGCCTCTTCCACAACATTGAAATCAAAACGACGGTCGGATGGGCAAGCCATTTGCAGAAATAACGAAGGAAAAATGAGGCACAATAAATCTCAGAATTACGAAAATGAGGGGGAACTTCTACAAGCAGTAGCTCTCTGAATGTACTCCTTTAACACAATTGGGAACCCCTTTAAAAGGAAGGGCAACATGGCTACGTGTTCAAAAATCGAAGAAGCACTATACTCCGAATTCCAAGAGCCAGGTCCCCCTGGATAAATTTTTTTGGCAATCCTCACACACAAAATCAGCTCATCGGATACCACGAATAACTTGGGCAAAGATCTCTAACAAAGCTAAGGCACGCAAATTTTGAAGTGCCAGCTACCCTACTATTACCCACAAGGGCAAAGGAATGACACCACTACTTGCTAAGTGGGAAACCCCTGTATATGTCGATTTTCGTCTTACATGGCAAAACAAGCTTGGGAAAAGGCCTACTTTTTCATCATCCCTGATAATGCATTTTCAACAAAGATCTACGTGTTCAAAATCGAAGAGATACCACTCTCACGGATTTCGAAGAGCCAGACCTTTAACAGATCTGCTTGTTCAAAAATCGAAGAGATACCACTCTCACGGATTTCGAAGAGCCAGACCTTTAACAGATCTGCTTGTTCAAAAATCGAAGAGACACCACTCTTCGGATTTTGAGAGCCAAGTTTTCCTGGATAAAATGTCTCGACACTCTTCACACGCAACATCAGCTTTTCGGATACCACGAACCACTTTGCCAAAGATATCCTACAACACGCGAACCTTGCAACTCCCACTACATTGCTATGATCGAGAAGAGTAAAAGAACATTATTACCACTTATTGTTGGGGAAATTCCTATATATGTCGACCTCCATCCTCCACAGCCAGGCAGATCTGCAAGAAATGCTCAACCCTTCCTCACATCCGAGAGGGCACTCCCAACGAAGCCTTTCGAAATACTCAGTTTTCTTTCCCCCGATAATATCTTTGCAAACAAGCCACACTAGAGTAAGAGTATCTCATATCATCAGGGTCGAAAGCAAGAGTATCCCATATCATGCTTTCTCCATGTCTTTGTCTTTGTCCTTGTTCTGACCTACATGACAAGGAGAAAGAGAGCAATCAGTCGGAACTTGAAGTCAGAATTTCGATCTGGAACTGATTGCCTAGAACCCTTGCCTGATTACTTCCCTAGCATTGCTCTCAAGTACTCATCCTTAACTGTTTTCAAGGTCACGAATTCCTCTAGCAAATACCCCATGACAGTTGATCAGATATTGGCTATTTACACTGAAGCTGCCAAGCATGGATGAGTCACTAAGAAGTAGTGTTCTGAAGGACCATTCAAATGCAAAGGGTACACACCACTTTGGCTATGCAAAAGATTGAAGCAGAAGGGTCAACAATGAGCTGGAACAGATCACTACGGCACGACGCTCTTCCTACAGAACCGCATAATCCAGACGAAAGAGTCTAAGTCAAAACCAAGCTCAGCATCATTGCCCCATCCGAAGAACTCGAGAAACCTCAACAACCTTTCGTTGGCACCATCGTCGAATAGCAACAGTATCCTATATTATCAGGATCGAATGTACTCTAGATTTGATGGAGTTGTTTTGACCCTTAAATTCTCGAGTCGGCTCGCTCATTTGGAGGAAACCAAAAAACCCTCTAGCCCAGTTCAAGAATAAGCATGTGGAAAGTCAACAAGTACAACAAAGCACGTACCGATTCATCTGGTACATCTTCAAAAGAAAAAGTATCTCATATCATCTCTTCTCTATTTGCTTCTCCTTATCCTTCATGGAACTTGCAAAACAATGAGAAAGAAAACAAGCAGCCAGAGTCCGAAGTCAAACCTCCGATCTGCGACTGCTTGCTTAAGACTCTGATTGCTTACTTTGTTTGTCACCTCATTCGGCAGATCTTTTCAGTCAAAGACTTAAGGGACTCCCACTATATAGTTTGTATCGCACTTGACCAAGCCTGAAACTACAAGTAAGCTTCAAGTGAAAATGATACATTACCTTATTCGTCAACATATGTTCAAGATACCACTCCTACCTATGGGACAGAGGCAACTGAAGATGATACCACACTTCGGCACTTAGAAGTTTCGTGATTACTTAGTAGCTTGGATCTTGCAAGTCCCCAACCGAGAAGCTTCCCTCACTCAGGAACTTAGGGGAGCACTGTTTGTACCATACTTGACCAACCCCGAAACTACTAAGCACCGGTCAACATTATACCGTCAAGGACCCACAAGAGTTTCCCTCCAATCAGGAGGCCAATCACAACGTGATACATGTCAACGTCAGAAGCCAATCACAGCACGACACATGTCAACATCAGAGGCCAATCATAACATGACACGTGTCAATGTCAGAACAAAGCTAGAAACTCTCTTCTATAAATAAGGATCATTCTCCCACAATGAATCCCTAATGTCATTTATACTAAATCATTCACTAGAACTCACAAAACGAGAGCTTGAACCTATGTACTTGTGTGAACCCTTCACAATTAATGAGAACTCCTCTACTCCGTGGACGTAGTCAATCTGGGTGAACCACGTACATATGGTGTTTGCTTCCCCGGCTCTATATCTTTACTAGTGGCCGAAGCAATCGAGCGAATGTCACACACCTGACACTTTCTGTTGTACTAAAGTCCTCACTGATTTTGTGCATCAACACGTTTATTAAATTGAAGGACTTTTGTTATTTTATACCATCACACACACATATATATGCAGGGGTCAACTAATCTTGTTATCAATAGTAGAACAATAATCTAATTAAGTCCGCTCATTTGAAGCATGATATCACATATTCTAGTATGAAAGTTTTGCTCACGTTTAATGAATTCAAATTCATTCAACTTGTTTTATAAAAAACATTGTAAGGGACACCCTTTTGTTGCACAAACATGTTTTAATATCACAACTGCATGCAACATGCTAATTGTTTACATAACAAATGTATTTTTCCTATTATTATTGGAAAATACTTATTAATATGTTAAATTACAAATTGTATATTTTTTCTTAAAAACTAAATCGAAACCGTTTGAAACCACACCAAACTGAACCAAATAGTTTGGTTTCATTTTGGTTTTGGCTTCAAAACCGCACCGAACCAAACTGCAAAAACTTCCGGTTTTGGTTTTGATTTCACTCAAAACCGCACCAAACCGAACCACGCCCACCCCTAGTGAAAGATGTTTGCCAATCATATCAAAATTTATGATTGAGGTATTTGCCAATGGACCCACCTCATTTTATTTCTTACACTTCTCTGTAATTTTTAGCTGTCGAAGCGGATAAATTGAAGAAGATCAACGGACATAAATTATCAAGGGTATGCGAGAAGTAAAATAAGGTGTGTGGATAGCACACTACTTGCCAATTTCTTGAACGTATAAAATACTAAAAATGTTTTTTATAGTGTTTGGTAAAAAGAGTTCAAAATGTTTCTGAATTGAAAAAGTATTTAGACTACATCTACCAAATTTCGATTCTCTAAGAAATAATATGAAAAATTAAAGGGTGTACTTCTCACACACGCTTTTAATTTTCAACCATTGAATCAGATGAATCGAAGAAGATCAAGTGACATAAATTAATAAAAGGTGTGTGAGAAGTAAAAAATGGTGTATGAATAACACACCCCAAATTAAAAACGCACGCACACAAGAAACCCCAAGTGCTAAGGTCTTCAAGTTTCGATTCAACAGGAAAAATGAAAGTCAGAATTCGGAATGTGGCCGCTCTGAGAGGCGTCGAGTATGGACATGGTATCACGGCGAATGGAACGGATGACGGCATGATCAAGCGGAGACTGAAAGTGGGAGTCAAGAAATCCGAGACGAAACTCCGAGGATTTGAACGGAGGAGAAGTGGATCAGGAATTTGTCGATTTGAACCCAAGGATTGGGGCTGAGTTGGCGAATACGGCTGTGGTGATAGCGATGGCGGTCTTCTAGGTCGGTCTGAGCGAGCGCATTGAAATGGAATCACACAGCACAGATGATAAATAAAACTGTCTACATGTTTGTACATTAACCATAAATCAGCAAGTTCAGCAGCACAGCAAGTACATGGTAAAATTTAATGGTTACAAACAGAACAAGATCTATATTTTTTTCCTTTGGTTCAATAATCTGCGAGCAGCGTCAGTCCTCCCTCCTCGTCCTACACTAGAAAAGGCAATCCTATATCCTCCTCCTACATCTGCTTAAGAATACAAAGGTGGCTGGCAGTGGCGCCGCCGGCAAGAGCTCAATAGTCCCCTCATATCATATGCTTCCAGGAGCAGCATCACTTCCTGCACCTGGCTTACGATTCAGATACCGGATAACAGCATCTTCAACCCTGTTACAATCACCAACCACAAGAGTCAATAAGTTCTTCATCGTTCTAAACCCTATACGTAACTAAATGTTGACGCGAATCAACTAATGCATCATTTAACCAAAATGAAATTCCATCTGGAACAATCAAGCAGTGGATATTGAAACAGTAAGTAAATAATGATCAGCAGACATTATTCCTCTGGATGAATGCGCGCACCTAAAAATAGTGACAACAAAGCTGTGAAGCGCAGGTAAAAGTGGAAAAATCAATTATGCTAAGTGATGTGCTTACCATGGCTGGTGGAAGAAATCTGATCGCCTCTGTTTTTCAGCACTATGGCTTGCTACTCCAGCTACAAGCTTTAAATCTTTGTTTTGAGATTCAATCAGTGCATTGATAAATTCTACAGGTGATTGACTAAACCCAAGGAAAAAAGCTCGCCTGCGACGATGCTCATGGATTTTTCTTATAGCTGCACATATTGCTTCATCACAGGTATCAATCTCTTTGTTCTTCTCGGAGTTGGCCAAAAGAGAAGACAGTTCCCTTTGGATTGGGAAAGGAACATCAACCAACACATCATAACATGCAGTTCCAGCTGGACTATTTCCTGAAAGCTTTATCTTATGCTCCAAATGTATAGGTTGCGGGGGGAACAAATGCTGAGATATCTTCTGCAATACCATGGTGAATTTCATCTTTTCTTCCCCAAATACTTTCTGGAGTGGTGGATCACAGTTAAAGAAAGAGGGGTCATGCTGGTTCTGCAATTTCCTAGCTTTCACATAGTGCCAGATTGAAGCTATTATCCTGGGGCGGGTTTCAACCTCAATACCAAGAACTTCCATCAATGGTTGAGAAAGCTTATACTTCTCAGGCGCATAATTCATTTCCAACCGTATGTTCGCAGTAAATTCTTTGTCCCCTTTTCTCTTCACCTCGAAACCCTCATGAGGTGCCGGCGATCTAGCATTTTCCCACAAAATGATATGATTCTCAGGATATAGTCTCTGATCCAAAGAAATTGTTACTCTCTTGAAGAAAGATGAGAACTTTGGATAAAACGGATTTGATTTCTGGACCATTCCAGGCTGGTCAGGATCAACCCCATCTTCCAAGATCCTCCCAACTATTTTAAGTGTCCAAGTAGGGGGATCAGCATTTGGCTTTTGTGGAATCGAGCGAACCTGATTAGCAAAAGTGTTAAAAACATAAATCCGCATTGTTTTCTGAATGCAAGGCGGGCTTTTAAGGGCCTCTTGGATGTCAACTTTCTTTCTTGCGAGGGCAGCATCAACACGAGCCTCAAACTCGAGAAGCTGGGTGTAGAGAGCAGATTCAGGCAGAATGGTGGCTACTTTGTCTTGTAGCTGTTTATCAGGAAGCTTCTGCTTCTTTTTACGAGCAGCAGGGTTGAGTTCCATGGTTCTCAGAGGTGACATCGTGTGTGTAGGAGAAGCACCAGAAGGGCGCACTGGTGGTTTTTGGGGGTAGCGCTTGGCACTTGCATTCCCAGGTGTGGAAAAGGAAGGTGAAGATGACCCCAAATTCGCAATGCCAACTGATTGGTTCTGGTTAAGGGCCATCGCCTGAGCTTGCAACTGAGCTTGGAATTGGGCATGAGCCACTTGTGCTTGGGCATGTGCATGAGCTTTTGACTGAGCCTGGGCAATAGCCTGGGCTTGGGAGAGCTGAAACTGACCTTGGTAACCAGCCCCAATCTGTGTTTGGGCTTGCGATTGTTGAAATGCAGGGTTTGCAGAGATAGATTGCCCTACCATACCGACATTGCCAAAGGGCGACGAAGAGGCTCCGAGACTCTTAGGTGGGTTATTATTGTTCATAGACATAGCTGACTCTAACCAGATAAAGATCCAAAACCAGTAAAATATTACTTCCCCAGACGCATAACCTTAAAAATCAGTCCCAACATCAAAAACCCACAAAGAAAACGATACATGCATAAGCCATTTCCACCAAGATCTTACAAGATCATAACACTTAAAACCCAGCAAAAGAACATGCGAGAAACCGAAACCCGCACAAATTCAAACCTCCTAGAACCATTCCGAGCAACACACCATAAGGGAGATGACCCAAATCCACGAAATGCACAAATTTCGCAGGAGGCAAACTTTTGGTTTCACAAAACCCTAATTCAAGAAACGGCAATCAGACCCAAATGTTGACATATAGTACCAAAATCCATAGCCACAGGAGCAAAATATCAAATAAAAAATACAGAACTTGACATAAACAGATCAAAACGAGAGCAATTTTGAAATTCTGAACGAGAATTGGCAGTTGAGAATACTGAGAAATTCACGAGGAGATCAAGAAAGACCTAAGGAAACGAAGGGATAGAGAAGCACTTACAGATATGTAGAAGCAGAAGCAGTCCCAAGCTTTTAGAAGTAGAGCAAAAGCTGGTTTGCTTTCCTCCCCCTGACAACGATGACACCAGACGAGTGTGAGCTTTGATTGATTTCGCTCTCCTTTTCCTTTCTCCTACTTTCCCTTGGGGACTACATTACCGAAAAATAGTTTTTTTTTTCTTTTTCTTTTGTGTAATTGCACTTTGCACCACTCTATAATTGGCATTTTGCACTTTGCATCTCTTGAGTTCAGAGTTCTTACCCTTTACTACACAATGTAACCTACTTATTTACAAACGATATTACTACTCTAAACTAAATTAATAGAAAAGAAGAATTAGGCAAGTGACCCTCTATTACAGTGGTAGAGAAGAGTGTTGTCCTTCAACCACGGTGTAAGTTCGAACCCGTCGGTTCCCTAATCTAATAAATCTATCTTTTGACAAAAAAGAAAAAGAAAAAAAAAATGAAAAGAAGGATTAGAACTTGGAACACAATTGATTGGAAATAAAACAAAATTCAAAACGGAGTGGATTGAAGTCAATCAACCACTTATTACCGAAAAATAGTTTTTATTTTTTTTATTCTTTTAGGTAATTGCACTTTGCGCCACTCTATAATTGGCATTTTACACTTTATTGTTCTTGAGTTTTGAGTTCTTTCATTTATTGCACAACGTAATCTATTCATTACCAACAATATTACTACTCTAAACTAAACTAACAGAAGAAAAAAAAGAATTAGAACTCTGAGCAAATTGATTGAAAATAAAACAAAACTTGAAACAGAGTGAATTGAGACAATCAACCACTTATTTTACTCTTCTTTTCAAGTTTTCGTTTCACCTGACTAAATGTAACTTTTATCTTTTATATTAATAAATTGGCTAAATTTTTTTTCTTGATCCATGTGGTGAGACACTACTTTTAAATCAACTCTTGTGGTGAAAAAAGTGTTAGTCTTAACTCTGTGATGAAGTTCATTATCAATCGTAGTCTAAATTGAAATTTCGGTCAAAATCTCACCCACATGCAAGGGTACAAAGGTCATTCCATTTTTTTTTCTTTTCATTTTGGTAATTCCACTTTTTTATAATAAAAAATAGAAGGAAAAAAAAAAAAAGGAAATCCCTCCCCAATCCATACCCTTGTCAACCATAGCCACAATGACCACCCACCACCTTTCCTTATCTCTCACATAACCCTAGCCATCCCATCCACCACTGTTCTTCTTAAAATGAAACTAAATTCAATGTTTGCATAATAACTTATATTCTAACCTAAACGTGGTGAGATACTTTGTGATTTTTCAAACCTTGAATTTGGACTCTTGGCTCTCTTGAAATGAGAAAGTCTGATAATATGAACTTTGTAATTTTATTATTTATTTATTATTTTATTAGTTCTAAAAGTTTAAAAAATAAAAAAAATTTATGTCCATATGGTGCTTTATGATTGGTTGATATAATCAATAAAAAAAAGAACTAACAATTTTGCTCCTACAAATGACAAAAGAATGAGAAAAAATCCAATTTGGACTATGATTGATAACAAATTTCATCACAGGATTACAATTAATAGTTTTTTCATCACAGGAGTCTATTAGTAAAGTATCACCACAAAAATCACGAAAAAAATTTGGCGTAATAAATTTTTCTTGTACCATCGAAGTTTAATAAAATAGAAAAAAAGACATAGATGGGACTTTAGCCCAACATCCCAAAAAGCCCAGCCCACGCATTTTTACCTGTTTGCGCTTTATATTGCTAAAACCCTAAAGTTTCTTCGATTTGCGCTCCAATTCACCTCTGACCGCCCAGACTCCTCCTTCCGCCGCCGATTAACAGCAATGGTAGATCTCTCTAAAAAATACTCGTTTTTGTTGTAAAAATGCGTCCTTGTTATTTAATTCTGATCAATTTTCCAACTTGATTTGCTTAGGTGAAGTACTCGAGGGAGCCCGATAATCCCACCAAGTGTAAGCAATTTTTTGTTTTAATTTGCTCAATTATATGTTCTAAATTCGAATTGAATCTCATTCGTATTAATTTTTTGTTTATTAATAATTATTTTATGCATTTTACCTCAGCCTGCAAGGCCCAGGGCGAGGGTCTAAGAGTTCATTTCAAGGTACTTTTATTTTTATTTTTACAAATTTGATGTGTTTTTAAAAAAAAAAAAAATTTATGGTGGAAAATCTGTTTATCTTGGATTGCTTGTGTTGTGCTTGGACTGGTTCGATTCGATTGGTATAATTTGGATTTGTTAATCTGTGTTAGAACACGAGAGAGACTGCCCATGCCATCAGGAAGATGCATTTGGCAAAGGCCAAAAGGTACTTGGAAGATGTTTTAGCCCACAAGCAAGCCATTCCCTTCCGTCGCTTTTGCCGCGGTGTTGGCCGAACTGCTCAGGCGAAGAACCGCCAGTCCAATGGTCAGGGACGTTGGCCGGTTAAGTCTGCTAATTTCATTCTTGATTTGCTCAAGAATGCTGAGAGCAATGCTGAGGTGAATGCTTCTCGTTTGTTGGCCTGGCTTTCGCCGCTTTGCTTGATGTTTTATGTTAGCATTGAAGGCAAACTGAGCTGTTTTCGTATTTTGTAGGTAAAAGGGCTTGATGTGGATTCGCTCTACGTCTCTCACATCCAGGTCAACCAGGCTCAGAAACAGAGACGCCGCACATATCGTGCTCATGGGAGAATAAATCGTGAGTTTGCTTTTATATCTCTCTCTTTTTTTCCCTTCCATTTTGAGTGGTGGGAAGGAATTACCTTTTTCGTGTGGTTGAACATAATTTTATCTTTTTGCAGCTTATATGTCATCTCCCTGCCATATCGAGTTGATTTTGTCAGAGAAAGAAGAGGCAGTAAAGAAAGAGGTAATCTACAGCGTCATTCTCAAATTACTTAAGTGTCAATTTTGAAAGGAAAACCAAATTTGAGAGTAATTCAATCCAGCCTATAAATCGAAAATATGCATTGTGTGGCATTATCTAGATATGTGCGTTGTGCATTCAGTTTCTTAAAGGTGTTTTTATTCGACATGTATTTAAGCTGAGGTTTATATCATTAATGTGCTGCAATAACGCTTATGTGAACGAGATCTTATCATGTTTGTTAGCATACTGAAAGGAAACAGTAGGTCATTGGTTGAAACCTTTTCACATTTTGAACATATCAAAAGCTGATGTGGATCTTTACTGTTGTGCATCAACAATAAACCCCTCTGCTAGTCAACGATAGAACAAATGTATTGGAGCCCAACCTTTTTTCGGTACATCTGTGCTGGTATTAACTAACAAGGCATGCAGCCTACGCTGCAAACTTTGAGCTGGTTGACTGAAGTCATCTTGTTACTCGGAGTTTGTTATCGTCTCCAAATGAGTTCCAATAGGCTATGTTGTCATAGTTGTTGGATTATGCTACTGAATTGTTTGTCAAATATGAATTCTGCTCGTTGTGCTTATTTTGCAGGCTGAAACTCAGTTGGCTCCCAGGAAATCGAGGAAAGGTCAAGCACTGCAGAGCGGTGCTTCTTCTTGAGATGTGGAGTTTAAAGAGTTTATGGTCGTCATTCGTATTCCTAGACCACTGCTCTATTATCTTTCCCAGAATATCTCAGTTTTCGGTATCTGTTATTTGCAGTTGAGAATTCTCTCGCTGAATGTTTGTTCGGCAATTTTACTTTTCAATGTCTGCAAGAGATTTTAAGCCTTTTGCAAGTGGAAATTTGTGGCGATTCCATATTGTGAAGCTAATTAGCATGTACTAGTCAAAAGCAGTTCATCTTTACTAATACTTTATGACGTTGTGATTCCATTTTACTATTCTTTTTTGGTACGCACTGTTCTAAAACCATCCCGCCTGGGCTAGGCGGTAATAGCATCGTCCCATTTAATACCTAGGATTTAAAAATTAAAAAATGGCACTTACACCTGCTTAGGTGTTTGCTTGCGTTGCAATTTTTTACGGCAGAAAAAAAAAATTATTTTACATTTTATTTTTTTAATAAATAGTAAGAGTCTTGTTGAATACTTGAACAAATATTTATTATATGCTTATACCTTATGTTTTTAATATATTTTAATATTCAAATATTTTATAATTTATATGTTATTTGTTGCAATTTATGTTTTTTTTATTTATAAATATACATGTTATATAATAAATTTAGTTAATTTTTAAAATAAAAAAAAAAGGCTAAGGCCTTGCCTAGACATCTCGACACTAGATTCTTTTTTGTTGCTCGACTAGCGCCTAACGTCTTTTAGAATTTTGATGGTATTAATGTGGGAAAGTTGGTTCATTTTAAAACTTTGTTAATTGATAAAGAGCAAATTCCAAGCTTATAGTTCATCGTCTCATAAAAAAAGTGTTCCCGACGCTACAAAATAGTCATCCTGGAGTCGTCCTCAGTGGAAAAATTATGGACAGAGGAGTTCAAGGTTACATCCTCTGTTTTCTGTGGTTGGACACGCGTGCACATGTTATGCAAGACAGAAGAGAAACGAAAAACCCAGAAAGCTTCATTAGATGCTCCCATGTTCTATGTCACGAGGTTTGGACTGGGGGAGGAACACGCACATTAATAGTAATACAACAAACAACGGAAAAACAAGTGGGAAATCAAACACACTAGGCTGTACTTGTGGCAAGCCTTATAAGAAGCGTATTGATCATCCGTCTGTGGTGCATTGTATGTCTATGATTCCATTCTATCATTTTTCGGGAGTCGATTATTCATAGCTATTACCATGACGCCAAAGAATAGTTCGACCCAACGCTCCACATCAAACGGCTAGACAGGCAGAAAATACACCTTTTAGGGTTGAAGTTAACCTTATTCAAGCAGCCATGACGGAACAATTAATGATGAAGCTGGTAGTGTGGCTGTGCCCCTGCTCAAGAGCTTGCCACTGCAAATCATCAGCGGTTGGATCAGGGCAGCAAGTGTACTCGAGGGCAGGGCCTCCTGCATTTGCATCTGATGAAGATTGGCCGACAAGTAGCTCGTCACCGAGCGACTTAAACCCTACACCCCATCCGGAAGTAGCATCAGCTCTTACCGGAACGACTCCCAACTTCTTCCATGCCTTGCTTTGCTTCAAATACACCTTGAGCTCATTTGTGGAAGTTTTAAGAGAGTAGAGATGGTTGGCCACCACCGCAATAAGAGGCGGAGACGGGTTGCTTACAGTTGTCCAGTTAGCTTCTAGTATGTCCGGGATGAGTTCCCACGTGTGTGTCTCAATATCAAAGGCTTCAGCACAGAACAGATCGCTTCCATGCCGATCTTTCCCTCCAATCACATAAAACTTGTTGTCCAAGAAACAGCCGGCGCAGCCCCTCCTCTCTTGCTTCATATTCGGAAGGGCCTCCCATGATTTAGTCCCAGGATAGTATCTCTCAGCAGAATCCATGGCTTTCCAATCACTTGCCAATCCCATCCCGCCGGCCACATATGCGTAGGAACCACATGTTGCAGAAGCAAACATACACCTCGGACTGATCATGCTTGGACCCTTGCCCCATTGGTTTGCTTCCATGTCATACCTCCAAACAACAACACCCTCTATCTCTCTGCCGGACACCAGAAGATGAGTCCCTGCACAAAGGGACTCCCTGTCGCTTGACGCGAAGCACGAATCCGACGGTAGGATTGGGAGCTTCCTGCAAAACCTGGACTGCCTGTAGCATTCCCACCATGTATTCTCCCCGTGTTGCGACACAAACACCGAGGGCTCCTTTATCCCAAGTTTGGCCCTGATCTTGTATAGCTCACCGCTCTTCAACAGTGCGAAAAATCGCTTGTTTATGGTACAAAAATTCCGGTACTCTGATCTCGGCACCCTGGCTAAGATCAAGGCCTCCACCTCATCAGTGAGGGGAGGAATTGTACAGTCTGCATCCTGCGGTTTACGTGGCACAGTTCCTAAGGAACCGGAACCATCAACTTCGAGCCTAAGCTGCCGTGAATACTGAAATCCACGGCAGCTCAGGCCTTGATTTCCAGCCTTTTCTCCGGCATTACTAGCAAACTCCAATTTCTTACAACTGAGAACATTATTATTGCATTCATCTCTAAACAACTCCCTGCTTTCTTCTTCTCCTCCTCCTCCTCCTTCTGCAGTATCCTCCATTTCTTTTTCTCTGGACATTGATTCCTTCAAACCCTCAAACCTTTGAATTCTTGGCGATTTCAGAGACTGGAGAACAAAATCCAAGAAATGATCATCAGAAATTAGGTCACTATATGTGCACTAATCATATCATAAATAAATAAAGAAAAAGAAAGCAATACGACTCAAGTTAATGATTAGAAGAAGTAATTTCATTTTCTCAAGGAGAATCAGATTCTGCTAGGGCAAAAAGCTGAAAATTTAACTTGAAACAAAGCTGCCTTACAAACATATAAATTACGGGGTGTGATTTTTTCGCTCTCGTTTTCTCTTTTCGCACTCATTTATGTGTTTTTGTCCCTTTATTCTCTTTCCATTATTCAATCGTACAACTGGAAGAAAAAAAAGCCGACAGAGGGCAGAAGAGAAAATGGGGGTATATATTTACCCACATGAGGAAATTATATCAAACACTTGTGCAGAGGTTAATGAAAATTACCCACATATATAAGAAGATAACTAAGATACCTCAAATAATATTACAAATAATATAATTTACACACATAAAAAGTTTTGATCAATATCCAGTAAACAGAAAGCAATACACACACACACACACACACACACACACAGAAAAGTACCTTAAAATGGGCAGTTGCATATAAACAGAAGATAAATATTGCAGAGAGATTATAACCAATGAAAACTAATTAAAAATAAACAAATAAAATAGTAGGGAAGAAAGAATAGTAATACCAGCCTACCAGGGAGTCAACCTTCAAGTCAAAGCTACGAAAACGAAAGAAATGAAAGGTGGTGGTGGGTGGTGTGGTCTCTCAGCTCAGTTGATCTCTAAAGATCAAACTTTATGCGGGGAGAAGAAAACCAGGACATTGAAGCAGTATCAGCAGCAGCGAAGGAGGAGAGAGAAAGGCTGGAGGAAATGAAATAGTACAAGCAGTGTGATGGCAGCAATGGAGAAAACAGTTCAACTTGGAGTTGAATACGACTCCCAACTTGCTTGTTGCAGGGATTATTATACACCAACAATATTATTTTAGTTATCATCACCACCACCAACATTTTTAGAGAGAGAGAGAGAGAGAGAGAGAGAGAGGGTATTTACTGTATTGTATGGTTCTTTTGTATACTGGGTGAGTAGGAGTGGCAGCCGGAGTCGATCGTGTACCGATTAATAAATAGCTATGCGTGGTTATAACATTAGTAGATCAGTATTATTAAGTGAGGTGTTGTGACAGTTACACTAAAAAAACTAATTTTATCATAGCAAAATTGTGCGAATTAGGTCAACTAATACATTTAACTTCACGATTGCAACAAGTTATAAGATATGTATGTATAAATGTACTTTTGTAACTAGTCTATGCACTCACAACAAAGTTACATTTCACAATTAAGATAAGCATAATTGGAATTTGAACTCGTTTGAAAGTGTTTTTGAAATAGTTGAAAACGTTTTTTTAAAATGTCTTTGAAATTAATTTTTAGTAAAAAAAAACGCAAATGAATCTTAAAATAAAAAAAAACATTTGAAATGCTTTTTATAACTTGTGTTTCTTGCAAGAAGTACTTTAAGTGTTTTTAAAATCTAAAAATATTTTTTTATAAAAGCAATTTCAGTTATTTAAAAGTACTTCCAAACGAGCTCATACATATGAGAGAGTATATAAACGTTCTAATCAATGTAGCTACAACCACATCTCTCGAAAAAATATTCAATGTACCGGGAATATGACATGATATACCAAGCGTCATAATATAAATGGTTGAATTTTTTTTTTCAAGTGTCCAATCATTTGTATTATAACATTTAATGTATCAGGTAGTATTACCAGCACACTGAAAAATCTCTCTATCTTCTCAAACCAAATAATATTTAAGATTTGATAAATATTTTTTTGGGTTAATATAGCATAGCTATATTTCTAGGACCCAACAGGATCATCTCCGGATCCTACCGGTGAGGATCTTGAGGATCTATAAATCGTGTTCGTTTATCGTAAATTATGCGGTTAGTTTTTGTCAGGTACCGTTTATATTTAATTTTAAATATAAATATTTAAATAATTTATAACTTCACGATGTACAATGAACAAATATAATTTACGAACTTTCGAAATCTTCACAAAAAAAAATCTGACGAGAATCCAGATTCTTCAAGGACCACTACATCGGTCCTAGTCGGATTGCACTGATCAAGAGTATCGATAAAGCTAGTTAACAATTTCCCATCTGAGTTGTTTAATGGCCATCAGTAATTAACCATCAATGTTTTTCTCCTTTTTAAGTGTTCTTTTTTCTGCTAATCCATTCTTTAATCAAGGGTTTGTGCTGCCTGTCCACTGATTAGTATCATGGACTAGCCTTTCGTCACCAAACTATTTTCTAATTAGTATTATAATCACGTTTCGGAGTCGTATATCGTTTTTGTTCCAAATAAACTATGAGAAAAGCAAAGCATGGCGTTGGCAGCAGCAGTGGGAGCTTAATTAATCAGCTTTCGGCCCTCGATTTAGTACTAAAAAGCAAACAAGTTTCGACAGACATACTCGTTCATCTCCTAATTGGTTTAATTTTATTTATTTATTTATTTTAGTCCAAAATTGGTTTACAACATTTTGTTATAAACTCTATGTCACTTCACAGTTTAAAATTAATTCGTGTGCCAATATTTATTCTAAAATATTGTGCAAAAAATATGAAATAATAAAAAGTCGGTAAAGAATCACACTTTTAAGAGAGTCACCTTAACATTTTTCATATTTAGCACCAAATGTATCTTCCAATACACATGACATTAATCAAACGAAACAGTAAAAGAGGAGAGGAGAGAATCCTAATCCTTTGTATTTACCAAGAATTGGGGAAGCACGTCAGCACGTGGCATGAATTGCTTCAAATATGATGATAAAGCATTGTGAGAGTCACATTATGTAAAAGGTGAATGACGTAGTTGATATCTTATAAAAGAAAAATGCGAGGTAGGCTAAATTATTAGACCATTTCTTGTATAGCGGTTGGTGGTTGAGCTTCTTTTTAATGATTAAAAGGAGTCTAACCATGAACTGCCACATCATATAATCTAGAAAAGATAATTTTATAAATTTGATTTCTCTAGCATCATTCTTTATAAAATATTATAATATCGTTGTATTTATTGCAGCTTGAAATGAACAAATGAAATTCAAAAAAAAAATATCATATACTTTTATTACTTTTATCGACCGTATTAATATTTTGGTGCACTTATTATACATTTGATGTTTAAAGCATATTACATACTTGAAGTATGAGAAGTTTGAATGAGAAACATATCAGAATGATAGTTCATACATGAGATAAACAACTCTCTAGTGGAATGATAAGACTATATTAGGAGAGTGACTGTCAAACCGAAAGCATCTCTCAAAACATATATTATACATACACTAAAACTCTTTCGACTGTTCGTCAACAGTGTAATGTTGCTGAAACGGCCTTCATTTCTTCTTGGTTGCTTGCTTTGTAAGTTAAATGACGGTTTTGCCCATGCTTGCCACCCGTCGATCATCATTTATCTCTATGCTTCAATATCGTCGTCTTCGCTTTACCTTTTAGTTTGGGTTTTGTCCCTCAAATCATGTTTTTTTTGTCTTCATAATAGTCACGAGTAAACCTAGTTTTCGTTTATTTGAGAATTTTGTTTCCAATCTCCGTTTTCAGAGTAGTCGTGCATCTCTGTAAAGGTCGATTTGTCAACGTTTTGTCGAAACTGACAACAACGTTTTCTGTGGAAAAAAAATAGTCATCCTGGACTCGTCCGTAGTGGAAAAAAAAAACTAAGGACAGAAGAGTTCAAGGTTATATATATCCTCTGTTTCTGTGGTTGAACACACACGTGCATATGTTATGCAGAAGATAGAAGAAAAGAAAGACTCAGAAAGCTCCATTAGATAACCCCAAGTTTTATATCACAAGGTTTGGACTTGGGAGGGAGACGCACATTAATAATAATACAACGAACATCGAAAAAACAAGGGGAAAATTGAACACTAGTTAGCCTTCTAAGAGGTGGAATAGAATAACCCGGTTGAAGCGTATTGATCATCTGCCCGCACTGCATTATGTGCGTCCATTAACATGATAGTTCTTATTCCTTTACTCTTTCTCGGGAGTTGATGACTATTTATAGTTATTACCATGACACCAAAGAAGGGTGGAATTTAAATGCACCACATCAAACGTCTACCTAGGCAGAAATCACACCTTTTAGGGTTTAAGTTAACCGCATTCAAGCAGCCATGACGGAACAATTAACTATGAAGCGGGTAGGGCGGCTGTGGCCGTGCTCAAGAGCTTGCCACTGCAATTCATCAGCGGTTGGATCAGGGCGGCAAGTGTATATGAGGGCAGGGCCTCCTGCATATGAATCTAATGAAGATTGGATGACAAGTAGCTCGTCCCTGAGCGACTTAAAGGCTACACCCCATCCGGAAGTAGCGTCAGCTCTTACTGGAACGACTCCCAACTTCTTCCATGCCTTGCTTTGCTTCAAATACACCTTGAGCTCATTTGTGGAAGTTTTAAGAGAGTAGAGCTGGTTGGCCACCACCGCAATAAGAGGCGGAGACGGGTTGCTTACAGTTGTCCAGTCAGCTTCTAGCATGTCCGGGATGAGTTCCCATGTGTGTGTCTCAATATCAAAGGCTTCAGCACAGAACAGATCGCTTCCATGCCGATCTTTCCCTCCAATCACATAAAACTTGTTGTCCAAGAAACAGCCGGCGCAGCCCCTCCTCTCTTGCTTCATATTCGGAAGGGGCTCCCATGATTTAGTCCCAGGATCGTATCTCTCAGCAGAATCCATGGCTTTCCAATCACTTGCCAATCCCATCCCGCCGGCCACATATGCGTAGGAACCACATGTTGCAGAAGCAAACATACACCTCGGACTGATCATGCTAGGGCCCTTGCCCCATTGGTTTGCTTCCATGTCATACCTCCAAACAACAACACCCTCTATCTCTCTGCCAGACACCAGGAGATGAGTCCCTGCACAAAGGGACTCCCTGTCGCTTGACGTGAAGCACGAATCCGACGGTAGAATTGGGAGCTTCCTGCAAAACCTGAACTGCCTGTCAAATTCCCACCACGTATTTTCCCCGTATTGCGACACAAACACAGACGGCTCCTTAATCCCAAGTTCGGCCCTGATCTTGTATACCTCACCGCTCTTCAACAGTGCGAAAAAGCGCTTGTTTATGGTACAAAACTTCCGGTACTCTGATCTCGGCACCCTGGCTAAGATCAAAGCCTCCACCTCATCAATGAGGGGAGGAATTGTATAATCTGCATCCTTCGGTTTACGCGGCACAGTTCCTAAGGAACCGGAACTATCAACTTTGCGCCTAAGCTGCCGTGGATATTTAAATTCACGGCGGCTCAGGCTTTGATTTCCAAGCTTTTCTCCGGCATTATTACTAGCAAACACCCATTTCTTACAACTGAGAACATTATTATTGCATTCATCTCTACACAACCCCCTGCTTTCTTCTCCTCCTCCACCTTCTTCTGCTGCAGTACCCTCCATTTCTTTTTCTCTGGACATTGACTCCTCCAAACCCTCAAACCTTTGAATTCTTGGCGATTTCAGAGAACTGGAGAACAAAATCCAAGAAATGATGATCATAAATTAGGTCACTATGTGCACTAATCATATCATAATTAAACAAATAAAAAAAATAAGAAAGCAATACGACTCAAATTAATGATTAGAAGAAACAATAGTCTGGGCAGTAATTTATTTTTCTTAAGAAGAATCTTATTATCCGAGGGCAAAAATCTGAAAATTTTACTTGAAACAAAGCTGCCTTTCAAACGTATAAATTACGGGTTGCGATTTTCCCACTCATTTTCTTCTTCCGCACTCCTTTCTTTGATTTTGTCCATTGATTTTCCTTTTCGTTATTCAATCATACCGCTCGGAAAAAAGTGATAGAGAATGGAAGTAATATGAAAATTACCCACATATATAAGAAAACAACTAGAGATGCCTCAAATAATATTACAAATATTTAATTTACCCAGATAGAAGTTTTGATCAATATCCAGTAAACAGAAAGCAACATATATATACAGAAAAGTACCTTAAATTGAGCGGACTGCAAATAAAACAGAAGATAAATATTGCAGAGAGATGATACCAATGAAATTTTTTTTTATAAAAAAAGTAGGGAAGAAGGAGTAGTAATACCGGGGAGCCAACCTTCAAAGTCAAAGCAAAGAAAATGAAAGAAATGAAAGGTGGTGGTGTGTGGTCTCTCAGCCGAATTAATCTCTAAGGATCATACTTTGTGCGGGCGAGAAGAAAACCAACTGATTGAAGCAGCAGCGATGGAGGAGAGACAAGGATCAGAGGAGAGAGAAAGGATGGAAGGAGGGAGGCCATCAAGGCACAGAGAAAAAAATGGATGGTAAGAGTGGAAGAGGAAATGAAGTAGAAGCAGTGTGATGGCAACAAGGGAGAAAGTTCAACTTGGAGTTGAATGTGACTCCCCATTTGCTTGGTGAAGGGATTATAATACACCAACAATATTATTTTAGTTATCATCACCACCACCAACATTTTTAGAGATATATATATATATATATATATATATATATATATATATATCAGTATTTACTGTATTGTATGGTTCTGTACTTCTTTTGTATACTGGGTGAGTAGGAATGGCAGCCGGGGTCGTTTCATGTATGTTATAACACCGGTAGATGAGTATTATCAAGTGAACTGTCGTGACAATCACACTAAATGTTATTTTGTCTCAGAAAAATGGTGCAGGTTAGATCAACTAACACAAAGAAGATACATTTCTTCAAGATTGCAACAAGTGATGAGATATGTATGTTTAAATATACTTATGTAACTAGCATGCGCATCTATAATAATGATACGTAATTACAATTAGGGTAATCATAATTGAGATTTTAACTCATATGTATTATACATAAGAAGGAGTACATATACGTTCTAATCAATGTAGCTACAACCACATCTTCTTGAAAAAAAATTTAGTGTATCGAAACATGGTCTAATACACCGGCACATTGAAAAATCTCTTTATTTTTTGAAACCAAATAATATTTAAGATTTGATGAATATTGTTTTGGGTTAATATAGTATACCTATTTTTCTAGAACAACTACGTCGGTCCAAGTTGGATTGCACTGATCAAGGGCATCGATAAAGCTAATTAACAATTCCTATCTGAATAGTTTAATGGCCATCAGTAAACTGCTAATACATTATTTAATCAAAGGATTTGTGCTGCCTGTCCACTGATTAGTGATTAGCATCATGGATTTGCACTTTCGTCACTAAAATATTTTCTAATTAGTATTCTAATCAGGTTTCAGAGTCGTGTAGCATTTTTGTTCCAAATAAAATATGAGAAAAGCAAAGTATGGCATTAGCTGCAGCAGAGGGAGGTTAATTAATCAGCTTTCAGCCCCACGATTTAGTACTATAAAGCAAACCAGTTTCGACAGACACACTCATTCATCTTTTAATTGGTTTAATTATATTTACTTATTTATTTTGGTCGAAAATTGGTTTAACTAATAACCATATATATTTAGCACCAAATGTATCTTCCAGTACACAAGGCATGAATGAAAGGAAACAGTAAAGGAGGATTTGGATTTACCAAGGATTGGGGATGCACGTCAGCACGTGGCATGAATTGCTTCAAACATGATGATAAAGCATTGTTTTTTTTTTTGTCGAAATGATAAAGCATTGTTTGAGTCAGAAAGTGGATAACGTAATTGATATGTTATAAAATGAAAATGCACATTATTAGATATTTTTGTAAATAATTTGATGTGTCAGTTGATAGTTTAGCTCATTTTTAATGATTTAAAGGAGGTGTCCAACCATTAATCGTCACAACATGTGATCTACAAAAGATGATATAAAAATTTGATATCTCTAACATCACATTATATAAAATATTACAATATCGCATTGTATTTATAGTAACTCGAAATGAACGAGTGAGATTTATAGAAATATATCATATACTTTTACTACTTTATCTACCTCATTAATATTTTGGTGCACTGAGAGCCCCAAGTATTGTATAGTTGATGTTTAAAGCATATTACTTACTTGAAATATGAGAAATTTGAATAAGAAAACTATATCAAAATAATATGTACAGATTGTTGAAATACATTACAATATAAACTCTATAAAAAATTGTGTAAAAAAAAAGTGTCACGGATCTGTCTCTATTTGTTATTTATCAACTAATATTTAAATTATAAAATAATGATATCTCTCAATTGTCTAAATGGATAAAACCCGAACTCATGACGGGTTATATAAATGGTTAATATCCACGCAAGTCTTCAACATGGTCCGGTTCAGTTGATGCGGAACCACTGTTTCTAGCCGGGGCTCTCGCGCTCAGATCATGACTGTCTAGATCCAACGGCCCAATTTTGAAGTCCATCGCGCAGATTGTATCTTAGTGGGTCCAGTCCTATCTTCCCTCCGGAAAAAGTCGACAAGTCTCACCAAAGTCATCATCCATGGCTGCCTCATCCGCTCTCTGCAACTTGTTCTCCTTCCTCAGCCTCACAAAGCCATCGCAACCCAAAATTCCACCGACCCAGCTCTCCATTTTACAAACCCAGAAGCCCAGAGATGGGTTGGTCCCACTGCCAGCCCAAGGGGCCCACTCTTCTGCTGCTGCCTCATCGATAGGGTCTGTGAGGTGCTCCTCTCTGGCTCACGCCAACGTTCTCTTCTTCAAGTCGGCGTACAATGTTCAGGCGATTGTCGACGACAACGAGCCCGAGGAGCGGCTGCTCGGCAGGTTCCGGCGGGAGGTCATGAGGGCCGGCGTTATTCAGGAGGTTAAGAGGAGGAGGTATTTTGAGAACAAGCAGGACGAGAAGAAGCGCCGGACTCGCGACGCCGCAAAGCGAAACAAGAGAAAGTCTGTGTTCCAATTTCTGCTTGTGAGATTTTGTCCTGCTTTTCATTTCTTTTGGTTAGTTACCCCCCTTGAAAATGGTGCTCGTGTCTTTTATCAACCGGCGTCCCTTCTCAAGACCCTTTCAGCAGAAGCCGGAAGTCCCCGAAACCAAGAAGAGCGATGACGACGGAGATAAGTGGGATCTTCCTCAAGAAGACATACCCTACTGACCACATTCTGCCCGGGCTTTGATTTGTAGGAATATCTACCCTTGTTTTGAGAGGCTTTGATCCATTAAGTTGTATAAGAGTTACATTCAGTTCAGTTATTCTTTGATTGACCCCAAGCAAAACCGATCCTATATCTTAATTTAATCAAATTGAAAATTTTCTTTCTTGCTTCTGTGTGAAGAGAGATTTTTCAGTGTGACCGGTACATAGGTGGTACACCACGTGTTACTAAACAAATGGTGGGGTATGTGTGCTAAAAAGTTAATAACTTAAAAAAAAAAAATTTCCACCATTCATGTTGAAACACGTGGTGTAGTACTTATGTTTCCGTCACAACTAAAAATTTCTCTTATCCGAGGGTACTTGATGTGAATTCCAATGCTTTTACCTACCTAATTGTGTTGCATTACCCCGGTTAGGTAGAGTAATGCTACACTTATCATATTTTTCATATTAAATTTGTGCCACGTCACTAAAAAGGGTAGGATCTGTCCAACACATGTGGATCTCATCTTTATTAAAGCGGTGGTACAAAAATATAGGAAGAGTAACATTTTTGCTTTATGTACCAATTGCAATCTTAAAACCATTGCATAGACAAATGCATAGGACATATGTCTCAAGCCTAAGAACCATACAATTTGGATCATTCAAGTTGAATTCGACGATTTTCATTAACTCATTTCGTTGACTTACTTCACGCAAACCAAAAGCTCTGATCTCCCTTTCACACAAATCAACAGCTCAAATTCTTAGTTTTTATGCTCCGATCAATAATATATCCAAAGAAGATCCAAATTCAAAAGCATAGGAGGAGGAGCACCGGTGAAAAAGCTATTAGAGGAATATTTTTTTTTCATCTCTCTCGATGAAATGACTCGGTTTTCGAATTTGTAATGTGATTATTGGAAAATAATTAGAGGGAGGGTAAATCATGTTAGTGATGTGGAAGATTACATATAATCCCTTTCAAATCTTGGTCTAAGAATGGAGGGTTTGGTACACTGTTCAACACAAAATTTCACTTTCTATCTTTATTTTTCTATACAAAGTGATTTTTTTATTTGATAATATTCTTATATAATTTAAATTATAATGGGAAGATTCAAATGTGCGTGTAGAAAGAAAAAATACATTACTCTAGCCAAATCAATTAGAGTATGATATTTTAATATAATATACAAGTGATATTATACATGGAAGGATCGAATACAAGACTTTTGTTAAAGATATAATAACTGATTAACCGCATGATCCACAAGCTCTTACAAAATTCAATAAAAAAAAATGATTGCAGTTGATTTCAAGGTAGATATAATTCTATATAGCGGATCATGGATAAGGTTTATCAACTAAATAAATAAATGTAACAATTTCAAATTTTGATATTCTTAATTCTTATAAATCAATGTTACCTTCTTTCTATCCATGAAATGGTCCTTCAAATGGAAAATTCAAAACTGTATTCTCAGAGATCCTTTCTTGAATCACGTGAAGGACTGGCAGGTTAATTAGTAAGGATATTGATTCTTTTTAGATTTCACTGTTCGAAGTTCAAAAATCATTCGATTCGCATCACTCATATTGAATTTGACAATCTTTATTAACTCATTCCGCTGACCTATCTCATACAAATCAAGAGCTCTGATCTCATTTTCACACAAACTAAGGACCCGGTTTTCTGATCCTTAGGCAAAGTCCGTAGAGGATTCAAATTCAGTTAGTAATGATTTCATAGAAGACCGACCTACTCGTTTTCTATATAAACCAGAAAAGCGATTACAAACTAAACACACTTTGAGTTTCAACCAAAGAAGCAAAAGCAGAAGCAGAAAGGGCAAGTATTAGGATCATGGCGGAGTCCAATACCAATAATAATAATGCTGGGTTCGTGGTTAGTCTCCTTAAACCAAATTGATTATCTGTAATGGGTGCTTAATCAATCATAAATATTTCATCTTAATTAACTTGTTTGGATTATGTATGTGTTCATCTGTAGACTTGTGAAATTAAATTGGATACTCGTTCGTCTGGATGGCACAAGACCATGATCAAAATTTTGAATAGCATCCGGGGTACCTGAATAGTGAATATAACTATATACATACATATATATATATATATATATATATATATATATATGCTTATAATTTTCAAATATATTATACATATTTTTTTCACTCTTTTGCTCCTTCTGCAGACTCATTTTTATTATCTAATTAAGTTACTAATATTGTTTATATTTCTATGACTTGAATGAATGAATGAAGGAGTATCATACAGCATTGATGCAGAAGCCGGAATGGCATATGTGGCGGGGACAGTGGATCCCAACACCCTTCTGACGAGTTTCGCAAAAGCAGGGAAGCATGCACAGCTGCTCAGGGTGCATTCTGATTCGGGACACCACCGTCATCACTTCTCCACCTCCGTCGGTAATAGTAGTACCGGTAATGTGAACAGGAGTGTGAAACCACCTCCAGAGAACAATCAATACAGACTTGGAGATGGCGGTTCCAGTTATGGTTATGGGTCTAAGTCTAACCAATACAGACATGTAGACGGCAGTTCTGGTTATGGTTATGTGTCGAAGTCTAACCAATACGAACAGGATCGAAGCCTCGTAACAAAAGCACATCACTACCACCGACCGCTGCCATCGGCGCCACCATTGGGAGGAGACTCCGGCCAGTGCTCCATTATGTGATCACACGTAGCTGATGACACTGAATAATAAAAACACCATGCCCTAAACCCTAACACATATATATGGAATGTTAGCTTTTTAATGGGATATTTGAGCTTGGGATATTTGTTTTTCCCTTCTTCCCAATTTTTAATGGGATGTTAGCTTTTGTGTAAAAAAAAAATAAAGGATGTTAGCAGGGAGTTTGTGTTTGCAATTTCTCCGATTATTAGAGGAGAGTATGTAGAATTTTGAATGGAATTTCGTTGAGTTCTACATCTATATATATATATATATATATATAAAGTGAGAGTCCAGTTTGGAAATTTATATTTGAATTTCGATTTCTGCCTTTACCTTTTGGCTACCTTTTCTTTCTTCTAATCATATTTCTTTTTCTTTTTAGTTTAGGAAATTCATATTTCATGTTAATCACTTTATCTCAAGGACTTACCAATTATAAATCATCAAGTGAGGAAGATATGTATATAACTATTATAGTTTAAGGGTACCTCGCACGTACTTTTTGTTAATTTTTGTTAGAGTGATGTTAAGTCCATCCCAATGTTTTATTTCCACTATAAAATGATACTCTTATTGACAAATTTATCCTAGTATAAAATGATCTTTAAAGACCTAAAGACCAACGAATCATCTCTTGCCACATAATTATTAGTTATATTGATTCTTTTTAAACAACTTATTAGTTATACTATAAAAAAAACTAAAATATCATAAATAAGAAAAAGAAAAAAATATCATGAACCCCACAAGCTTTCATGGGAAAGAAGTTCATAAATTAAACTTTCCTCGAGGCTCGCAATAAAGCACATGTTGTGGAAGGTGTGATCAAGCTTCACCAGAGAGTAGAGCAAGTTAGTCTTCAAGACTATTATAATGTTGAAATAGATAAGGAGAGAAGCTCATAGTCCAGATTACATTAGGGGATTCACAGATTCGACACTCGTTGGACTCCGATCGTGTTTGGTGTTTTGGAACAATTTGGATACCTACCATATACTGAATTTGGAGGAATTTGATGTTAGAGAAAGCCAGTGCAGCACCAAACTATGAGTGAAGCTCTTCCAATTTAATCACACTCTCTCTTGTGTGGTCTAAATTCAAATTGGAAACGATAGAAATTGGGTACTGGAGCTGTTTTCGAGACGTGGTGGTGGTACGATGGTTGGCGATAGAGGAGGGGCGCTTGGTGTTGGGGATTTTAGGAGTCGGTAATGCGGTTCAACAAATTTTTTGGGGAGAGGGCTGCTGCTGGTGATATTTTGTGTTCTTGGGTATTTTCATTTAGTGATAATTGTTTTTTTTTACTTGCAATAATTTTTTTCAAGAAAGAAAAAATTGAAAAATAAATATTTAGGGTTATTTTCGAAATAATGGTGGGTGAGAAAAGAGTTGATGAATTTTTTTTCACTTTTTATGGTGGGTGTAAATATAAGGTGGAAGAGGAAATAAGATATTGGGGTGGGCATATCACCATTCTTTTTGTTGTTTAATTTTTTTTAATTCATTAATTCGACGGTCGAAAATTGATAGGGTATTGAGAGGTAAAGATTTGTTGTGTGGATATTGGATAGCATAGCACCACCCTAGTTCAAAATCAATTCAAAGTTGTATCTTTTATATCTTGTACGTTCAAATTTGAATGCTATAATTTTGATGAATATTAAGATCTCACTTTTGCAGATATAGGTTTAAAATATCCAAGATCGTATGATTACTGTCCTTAAATTCAAGTTTGAATTCTATTACCAATAAGTTGAAGGGATTTAAAATTTATTTAGCCGATCTTATAAAATAAAAAAAAATGGGTTTCATTTTTTTATATTTTCACCAAAATATAAGAAGTTTAATGGTTGATCAGTAATTTCAATTTGAGATCGTATGATTCATGCATCCATGTATCTTACTTCTATACAACACCGCAGTTAGCTAGCGTTGCATGGCATAAGCATCACTATTGTGAGAAATTTTTTAGTCTGAAGAGGACATAGATTGATACATTGAAAAATTTCTCTGCTACTGTTCGTTTTGGCTGAAATCCCCACCGAAATGTGATGTGTGATCAAGAAATTTACTTGAATTCCAAAGTTATAACTCGTTTCTCATAAAAATTCATGTCCTAACATGTACACATCATTTGTCAAGTCATATTTTATATAAATACGGTATAAATATGTGGTACAAGATGTGGTCTTCCACACTCTATTGCCATGTCCACAACACACAGTAATTAATGGGAAATAAGTGAAAGAAAAAAAAATTGTTATGTAAAGTCTACATAATTTACTTAATTTTTTGCATACAAGCGTTATTATTAATTTATTAACGTCAAATCTTTCATATTTCTCAATGATCAAGGAACAGGATTCAAATTTGAATTTGGAGTGATGTTTGGATTTTAGAGAGCGTTTTCGAATGTTTGGATTTTAGAGAGCGTTTTCGAATGGTTGGATTAGAATTATTTTAAATTAAATACATTAAAGCATTTAAAGCAATTTCCATATCAAAATCTTGAATTCTTTTAGGATACTTTTGTTCCTCTTTTTTGCTGTGTATTTCTTTCATACTTTAAAAGAAAAGAAAAAATATTCAACCACATATTATTGATTATTTTTATTGCTACATTTAACCAAATAATAATTTATTTTCCTACTAAAATCTATCAATGTTTAAATTCATTTTATTATAGCTATCTAATAAATATTTTATTTTTTAACAAAAATAAAAGATTATAAAAACACAATAATAAGCTATGTAACAGTTCAATATAATTTTCAATAACTATTTATTTATTTTTGGTAAAGAACTAAAGAAATTTATTTCATTGTAATTTTTAGTAATTATAAAATTATGAATAAGGTGAATTTGTCACAGTCCACAGAATTTTGGCCATGAAATCTCCTAGATATATTTTACTCTTCATGAAAAAAATGGTCCCCAAAACAGAAAATTGTATTCTGAGAGATACTCTGCTTGAATGGTGTGAAAGAATATACCCTAAAAACTTACCTTACTAGGTTGAAATCTGTTTGGTTGGTTATTAGTAACCCATATAATTATTTTCAAAAATACCAAACAAATCTTACCCCCTAATTGCTAGACAACCTACCTACACCTCCTCTATATAAACCACCCGACAGTACCATAGCTTTTGTGTTTCAAGAACTTTCCGAGTACCAAGTAACATACAGTTTTACGGATAATTCATTTTTGACCGAAAAGCTGATCCGATACAGAACACGGCAGAATCGTTCGAGTTTTTTTTGCAGAAACCTAGCAATCTGTTCTTTTTCTGATCATGGCTGAAGCAACCGATACTGATTTCATGGTTAGTGACGTTTAGCAAACCCTAGTTATATCCCTCTTTTTATTTTCCATGTGATTTCGTTTTGTTTATTAACTTTGCCTAGATGGGTTGCTTATATTTTATGATTTCGCAGAGTTGTGAGTTGAAACTGGATACGGGTGCCCCCGGATGGCATAAGACCATGACCAAAGTTTTGAGCAAAATCAAGGGTACGTGCAAAAAGATATATCATATAGTTCTTATGATTTATTATTATTATTATTATCTCCAAAAACCGCAAAAATTGATCTAAAGACATCCGAAATTTAATTTCAACGAAAATTTGGATGGAATCATAATTTCATAAATTAAATTATTTGAGAAAAAAACTGTGGCCCCCAATTGACGTACAGAGAAAATTTCAAGGGAAAAACGATAGTTTACCCTTAAATGAATTGCATCTCTTGGATGGCTTGAATTACGTATATAAAAATGAGTCTTTTCGTTTTTGAATATCTGAGTTTATTTTTTTTTTACTGGAAAACGAAAGATTTTATCTTAATCTCATTGTTCTTGAATCTCTAGTGTTTAATTTAATTAAATTTTGATTTGATTATAATTAAGGAGTGTCTTACACCATCGATACACAAGCCGGAATTGCTTATGTTTCGGGAACAATTGAAGCGGACATGCTTCTCAAGTTATTAGCAAAATCAGGGAAGCATGCAGAGCTGATCAGAGTTGATTCAGGATACAAGCATCAGTTCTACGAAGCCAAACCTGTTGCTAATTACAGAACTGGACAAGGCTATGGGGATTATTACAATAACAATCATGATTACGGATATTATGGTCACAATGGAAGCTATGGAACTACAATTCCTTACCACCACCATCCTCAGTACTACCCTAATTACCATGAGACGCGGGCAACCCCGCCGGCGCTGAGGTTTCCGCAGCCGCCTCCTCCAATGCAGATCCATCCATTTTATGATCCGGACAGCCAGTGCACTATTATGTGATCAGCTAATAATGAAATTAAAATGCCATGCTACTTAGGTTTGGTGTTTTAATTTCGAAGCTGTATATATATATATATATAGGAAGCTCTTAAACGAAGGGATCTCCATTTTTCTAAAAAAAAAATAGAGACCTCTCGACTATTGGATTTGGCTTTAATTAAATTGTGTGGCCTGTGTTTTAATCTCAAACACACAATTTCATTAAAGTTAATCCAACGGTCAAGAGAGTGTTCCTATTTAAAAAAAATGAAAATCCCTTTCCTTAATGGGTCTATATATATATATATATATATATATTATTATATTATGATGCCCAATACATAAAATAAATGGGCAAAAACATTTTGTTTTCCCCTTATTCTCCAATATTTGGGAGAATAAGGGTTTGATGATTCCGTTTGCCATTCTCCAATTATTAAAAGGAGAATGTTGAATTGAATGGAATTTTACATATATATATATCAGAAGTCAGGGTTTGAGTGGACTTGTCAATTGTATTTGAAGAGTTCAGACTTCAACTGTAATCGACATTCTGTATTTTACGCTAAGTAATATTGAATTTTGCTTAATTGTGTCGTAAGTTTTGGGTAATTGCTATTTGCTCTCGTAATTGCTTCATTTTGATTTTGTTGATCAACCTCATTGGTACAAAGAGAGGTTTGTTAATTTTTGGAATCAAATAACGGTGCTATATATTGATTTTCTTTTCTTTTTTATTACCGAAGGTGATTTGCTACCCGCCCACTGAGGGCAAGACACGATGCTATTGATTCTCAATAAACTATAAGGATGCTGCTAAAGAACTCATACACATGTCCATCAATCTACACCCTAAACCTCGCAAAAACTTACACATTTATCAATTGAAACTTCTTCAGTTTGGTTTGAAGGCCTCCTTTGATGTACATCCAGGACCCGAATTCTACTTGAGTTTCATGTTTAATGAAAGTTATCATATGTTTTTTTTTTTTTTCAAAAATTTTGCAAAAACTAAATTGAAAACAGAGCTAATCATGATTTTCAATTAGTTTGCAAATTTCTACAATACCATAATAACATCTATCTGTGTGACATGGTCATTGCATCGCAAGCTTCATAAATCACTTCTACGTTTTTAACTTCTACATTTCTAACACATAAAAGATTTGTAAAAACTTAAAGTTTATCTTTTCATAAAAGAGGTGAGCTAGAAGTCACGATTTAATTATTTTTACAAATTTCTACAATATCCTCATTTTATCTAATTTTTGTTCCATTTTTTGTGGAGACATGAGTCGAGTCAATAGTATAACTAGATAAGTTGTTAAACAAGTTTTATATGTAAAAGAGATAAATGTGTTAAACATCTCTAGCATTCACCTAATTACAAAAAAAAAAAAAAAAAAAAAAAAAAAAAAAAAAAAAACCATCTGTTAGTGTGGCTGCTGGGATTCGAGCCCAGGTCTCCACGGCCACAACGTGGAATTCTTACCACTAAACTACAGCCACAAATTGTTGTCATCTGACCATATCTATATTATATCTTCAAGACACTAGAATATACTTATGGATATACACACACACCTTTGAAAATAAGAGGCATGAGTTTTATTTATTTATTTATTTAAATTAAGGTCAAAAAACTCCGTTTAGGGTTTAGACCAATTAAAGATTAATCGTTTTAAAAAATTGAGAGTTATAATTGGCACTCTAAAAGTTTAATTATACATTTTTATAAGATTATTTTTCTTTCTAAATGCAAATAAATTGGGTGGACAATTAAGTTTTTAGAGTACTAATATGAATAATTTATATGAGACGATCCAAATTTGATCAAATTTAAACATGAAGAAAACAAAAATTCGAAAATTATAGGTCCTAATACAATTTAGGGTAGTGATATTTAAACACCCTTGTTAATTTTTGTTTATTAATCTTCTTTAATTCATTCGATTCAATGAAAACAAATTTAAGAAAAATATACGAGAATTTAAAAATATGTGTGAATAGCACCGTCCTATAATTAAGTGGCGATGGGTTCCGACAACAAATATACAAAATCCAAATTTCAGATTCTAATGGTTGAAATTGATAAGTTGCCTTTTCAATCACGCCAAAGGTCACATTTGATGCCCACCGTTGATCTGTACGATCCTAGGATCAGATGTTGACATGTGTGTTTGCTCAAGTGGCTGACTGGCCATCACATTTTGTGTCAATCTATCTTTCTTGATATGGCAAAATTTTGAGAAGTTTACATATGAAAACAATTATATTATATTTCGCCTATGGGACAAATCATGTGTAAATCTATCATCTGAGCGAGGGTAACTTGCATAAAATGAATTTGCCGTTATATTAATTTTCTAATCCAATCATTGCATGCTATAATAAAAAATTTAAATATAATATCGTATTATTAAAGTGGAGCAACACGTGACAAAGACATTTTATGTAAATTCTTCTTATGAATATGGAATATACAAACACAACTCACCGTGCACATTTTTGCAGGGAGGTCTCTTGTGCAGATTATCAGTCCAGTAACTGTATTTGGGCTAACTACATTTTACGTTCTTAAAATTTGTAGTGATTTTACGTTTTTTTTTTGTTAATGAATGAAATATCGTAATTTTTTAAAACAAAAAAAAAGGTTCAGACCATTTTTTTTCCTTTGTAACCGAAACATCACCAGTCCGAGTCGTGAAGCTGTCGCAAAGCAAAGATAAAACTGCGTACGATAGACGTTTTTCTGAACTCTCGCAAAGCAGAAAGCTTTTTTCACTTGGCGTCGCCCTTTTTGTCAAAAAGACTTCGTCTATTTTTTCATAATTAATTAGTCTATTGTTCATAATTAATTATACATGTGATATGCATGTGCATATATAATTATATATAAGAGCAGTCTGTTGCCATGTATCATTTATGAACAAAATCAAACAAGTATCTATCTATACGTGTTTATTTAATTATTATACAGATACTACGGACTGCGTGATACCAGCAGTTCTTAGCTTCTAGCCAATCTAATATCCTAGTCAATACGAGTAGCTGGATCACTTCAGACGAGTTTGAGAGCTCTCTGTTTCCCTCGTTCTGCAGCTTCCATGAGCCCGATGGAGGAACACTCGAACCAATACGCCGAAGCTGCGGTTCCGCAAACCATGCAAGAAACTGGTGCAGAAGAAAGAGATCCGGAGAGCATTTCTCTCCACCAACCACTCCTCCTAAAGAGAAACCGAACACTTTCTTCCATTCCACTGGCTATGGTTGGAGCCAAAGTCTCCCATATTGAGAGCTTGGACTACGAGTAACGACTTAAACAACCCGTTTCTAGTTTTCCATATTGAAGAGAAATACCTGAATCCTTATTATGTTGATCTTCTTCACACTGAATTGAAGTTGGTTTGATGCAGGATCAATGAGAACCATCTGTTTAAGCATGATTGGAGAAGCAGATCCAAAGTCCAAGTCTTGCAGTATGTATTTTTGAAATGGATCCTTGCCTTCCTTGTTGGACTCCTAACTGGTATAATTGCCACCCTCATTAACCTCGCTGTTGAGAATATTGCCGGCTACAAGCTTCTTGCCGCGGTTGGTTTCATTGAGAAAGAAAGGTTTGTTGCAAGCAATCCAGATATCATATTATAGTCTGTAGAAATGCCTATGATCACATAAACAATATGGGAATCGTGTGGTGTAGGTACCTGATGGGGTTCATCTTTATAGGCGGGGCCAATCTTCTACTTACCGCTAGTGCTTCTGTTCTGTGTGTGTGTTTTGCTCCGACTGCAGCTGGACCTGGTATACCTGAAATCAAAGCATATCTCAACGGAGTCGACACACCGAATATGTTTGGTGCAACAACAATGATTGTCAAGGTCGATTTTCATTTTTCAATTGAACATTGGTTTCATATAATTTCATAATTTATTAAGCTAAGTGGCACAAAATCTTTCATCTTGCAGATATTCGGAAGCATTGGGGCTGTCTCTGCAGGCCTAGATCTTGGAAAAGAAGGACCTCTTGTGCACATTGGAAGCTGCATTGCTTCCTTATTAGGTCAAGGGGGACCTGACAATTACCGTATTAAATGGGGTTGGCTCCGCTACTACAACAATGACCGTGACCGGCGAGATATCATTACCTGTGGTGCTGCCTCTGGGGTATGTGCAGCTTTCCGAGCTCCTGTGGGTGGTGTACTGTTTGCCCTTGAAGAGGTGGCAACTTGGTGGAGGAGTGCCCTTCTCTGGAGAACTTTCTTCAGCACAGCCATTGTGGTGGTGGTGCTTAGAGCTTTTATCGAAATATGCAATTCTGGGGAATGTGGGCTTTTCGGGAAAGGAGGGCTTATCATGTTCGACGTAAGCACTGTTACTGTGACATACCATGTGTGGGATATCATCCCCGTAGCTGTTATTGGTATTATTGGTGGAGTTTTGGGAAGCATATACAACTATCTTCTCGACAAGATCCTCAGACTATACGGTCTCATAAATCAGTAAGCAACCCTCAACCAAATATGAAAACTGACACAACACGATGTCAATTTGATACTAATTACTTCTTGGTTTATTCTTCTGGCAGGAAGGGAAAAGTTCACAAGCTGCTCCTCAGTCTCACTGTATCACTCTTTACTTCCGCATGTCTATATGGTCTCCCTTTCCTTGTCGAATGCACACCCTGTGACTCCTCTCTTTCGGCGTCTGTCTGTCCCACCAATGAAGGATCTGGAAACTACAAAAAGTTCAACTGCCCAGATGGCCACTACAATGACCTGGCTACTCTTCTCCTTGCCACCAATGATGATGCAGTTCGAAACATCTTTTCGACAAACACTTCCGCTGAGTATCGTCCTTTATCCCTCCTAATCTTCTTCGTACTATATTGCATCTTAGGATTGTTTACCTTTGGAATTGCTGTGCCGTCTGGACTTTTCCTTCCCATCATCCTTATTGGCTCAGCTTATGGCCGTCTGCTTGGAATTGCCGTGCAATCATATACGAGCATTGACCAGGGGCTTTTTGCTGTTCTTGGCGCAGCTTCCCTAATGGCAGGGTCAATGAGGATGACCGTTTCACTATGTGTCATATTTCTTGAGCTCACCAACAACCTCCTCTTACTGCCCATAACAATGATTGTCCTCCTGATTTCCAAAACAGTTGGAGACAGTTTCAACCCAAGCATCTATGAGATTATACTGCACTTAAAAGGTTTGCCTTTCTTGGAGGCACATCCAGAACCATGGATGAGAAATCTGACAGTAGGTGAGCTCGCTGATGCCAAGCCGCCAGTAGTCACCCTCCGTGGAATTGAAAAGGTGGATCGTATTGTGGAGGTCCTGCGAAACACCACACACAATGGTTTCCCTGTTGTAGAAGAAGTGGTGCCACCAATGGGATTGGCTGTTGGGGCAACAGAAGTACATGGACTAATTCTTCGAGCTCACCTTGTTCAGGTGCTGAAAAAGAAATGGTTCCTAAGAGAGAAAAGAAAAACAGAGGAGTGGGAAGTAAGAGAGAAATTTACCTCAGTTGAGTTGGCCGAGAGGGAAGGGAAGATCGAGGAGGTGGCTGTGACAAGGGACGAAATGGAGATGTATGTAGATCTGCATCCACTCACCAATAGAACACCTTACACAGTTATGGAAGACATGTCTGTGGCAAAAGCTATGTTTCTTTTCAGGCAAGTGGGACTTCGCCATTTGCTCATTGTGCCAAAGTATGAAGCATCCGGAGTGAGTTTAACAATCATTCTCGTTTTACTATACACAATGCACTTGTTAATGAGAGTAAAAACTTACTTACCCATGAGCATATTCATTCTGTTCGTTGAGCACAGTTAGTAAAAATGGTACACTAAATTTTCTGTTAAGGCCAATACCACTAACCTCGTTGTGTGTCTGTTTGTAGGTGCCTCCAGTTGTTGGGATCTTAACCAGGCAGGATTTAATAGCCTACAACATTTTGAATGCCTTTCCACATCTCACAAAATCTGCAGGCAGAGAGAAGGGGAGCTGAAAACGTCTTCTGCTCAGCCAACGAAACTAGCAGCTTTCCTGATGAAAGAAAATGCATTCTTCATCTTTTGAAATTTTCTAAATTATTTATTCTTTTCATCCAATTCAAAAGGAGACAGGTAGATATACAACAAAGTGCAATTTCATTCATTTGTAACTATTCATTTTACACATCTTTCAGCCGATGGTGAACAAAATCCCTTTCTACAAAAGGGAAAGCAAGACAGAAGATTTGGTTTTGTTACATTCTCTCTACTAGATACTCCCACTCGTCTTCTTGTAATAAGTTAATAACCCAGAAAATGTTCAAGCGGTCATCACTGAAACTCACTGCAAAATCCTACTTTCATAATTGTTTACAAGCGTTTCTTCTGCTTTATTCCTGTTCTCTTTTTCTTTGGGCTTCCTTGGCCCCTCCTGAACACAGCTAAAACCTCGATGCTGCAATCATGGCAAAAGAACATTTATCATACACAAATGGATAAAAAAGAATCTGGAAATGAGAATATTTAATCAAATTAAAAGTATAATATGTGCTACATTCAATTTAGTCATTCAAACAGCTTGGATTTTCTGACAAGTCTGCCTCGACAAGAACCAGAAAGAAAATAGTGTTTGAAGGAAATGTTGGCAATCTTGATAATATATCACAAAAATTAGTTATCAGGAATTTCGATCCAATTGAAATGTAACGAGAAGCATCATATATTGGAAAGGAGAAAGGAGCCAAAAGAGAAGAAACTGATAGACACCTCTGGGTTCCAGGGAAAAAATTATAGCCATGGGCTTTTTCCAAGTGCCATGCCTTGCTAGACAACAAATCCTTGCAATCCTGTTGAAACATTAATCCCTAATTAGGTAGAGGAAGAAAAGGCAACAATAAAGTAGACGAAGACGGGATGGAATAATCAGAGTAGAGAATAATCTAATTTCGTGAAATATCATAGCAACACTTTATACCTCTTTGAAGCTTTCCCATCCACAACTTATATAAATAAGGGTTTGAGGCCATGATTTACTATCTTCTGAAGTAATTTCGCTTCCAATCTGAACTGAAGCTTCTTTTGCACGCAGCATCCATGGTCTCTTCTCATCCTTACCCCTTGAGCTTGAACTGAGTTGACATATAAACGAGCTGAATTAATTATCGACAAGGACCACCAGTGACGTCCTTGACTTCAATATTTTTGAGTACAGAAATGGCCTAACCTCTCTGAGGACGACTTAGCTTTACGCTTTGCTGAAGCTATACTTCGCAATGCATCAACAAGAGATGCATCCAGTCCCTTTCTAGGAGGATCGACAACAAGTACATCTGATCCCATGATCCAAGAAAGAGGTTCCTAGGTTATTTGTGAGAAATTTATAAAGTTAGTTATCAACTATTCCACCACAATCACAATGGAATGACAACGGTTTTAGAAATTGCTTTATACACCTTATAATATAGATAAAAAAAAACTGAGATCTCCACATGCATGAGACTCTGGGGTTAAAACTTCAGAAATATATGATCATAAACTTTCCAAAGGTTACTAACCTTAGAAGTGTCTGCAAGATGCCAGGTGATGCTGCTCTCTACTGTGTTTGGCAGGCGGTCCACTGTCTTCTCAAAGGATACTTTTGATTCTTTGTTAATCTCAATGCATCGAACAGACCTAGACAACAATTATGACTCCATTTTAGAACATATCTAAACATAAAGATTGAAATTTTGAGTTTTTATACCAGTGCTTTTACAATTATCCCAATTCTTGCCTGCATTTTCTTGTCACAGCTAATGATAATCCAATTACACCAGCTCCTGCATACAAATCAGCAACAGAAGCTCCCTGAGGGACATATTTTTGTAGCTTCCGGAGCAAGGTATCAAAGGCCTGGGATGGAGTAGCATTAGACCACGAGATATTGAGTGGAAACTTTTTCAAGAAACGGAAGACTAAAAATGTAGGGATTTCCATAGTAAGTTTCAGAAAACAGGTTCAATAGGTGGTCCGATAAAAAACCCAAAGGTTCATTCTGTTTACATCCTTCAAATTATTATGCCTTTGGGATTTAACTATACACTTATTGTAATATCTTTGCATTCTAAGAAGGGTTTTTTTTCTTTTCTTGTTTTAAGAATATTTTAAGTGGTTGATACGGCTTTAATTTCTACGTCCATAAATTGAATGGAAGTTGATGTTGCTGGAAATGAAATTGTGCATTTGAATCAAATTTGAATAGTTGGGTAATAAGTTAATAACTAATACGTTTAAAATACCCTTGTGTTTGCTTGGCCAAAACTGGACGGAGCCAAGGAAATATCAATTCCTCCAACATGTTCCCAAAAGTCTCTTTCCCCTAAAAGATGTCTCCATCTATTTCCAAAAATTATCTGCATCACCAAGTAAACATACGTAAATTCAAAATAACTTAGTAAAATCTCCTAAAATTAACCCTTTGGACTCACATTGTTAGACGATGTCTGAAAGTTAGCCCATACAGAGTGAATCAGATTGACCTTGCTCCTTGGCCCACCATTTCTCCACATAAACTGGAAACAAGTATACAGGTCATAGATTCTTTAAAAGAAAATATTTATAGCAATGAAATGAAGTAGCTAGCTCACATTGGCCAAGGCTTGCAGTTTCTCCGAACTCAGCGAATTTTCATTTCTTGAATTCCATACTAAAGCTACCTGCACTTTACCTAGAAAGAGATGTAATTTATATGTTAATCAGATTTCAGATCAATATCTGTGTATCACATAAAAGCTCTTTCTAGAATAACTCTGATGAACTCAGCTGCTAACCATTCTTATATCTTTCGGAAGCAGGAAGGGAAGTATTGTGTGTTGTCACAGCCATCTGCACACAACACCACTATTAATTGAATTCCAAAACACTACAACTTACTAACATGTTTTCTATGCGCATTTTCATTATTTTGAATCACATCAGTCACCTGCACATATCGTAAATCACCTGTCCCCTCATCTTCATCATACGGCTCAATGCGTAGTTCAGTAATACCTGAATGTTATACAAAGAAGTAATAAACGATTCAAGACTCAAAAACTGTAAATGAAAGCAGGTAACATTGAGTTCAATAACCGAAAAAGAGACCTTGTTTAAGCAGCTCCACAGCAGCATTTATACTTGGATGATGAGCTGCAAAAACAGAAAATAAAACACAAATTAAACTAAAAATATAGAATTTAACACTAATTCAAGGATTAAATATCAAATATAAAGCCATTAGGATTGGGACCTTTGCATTGAGGAATATCTACTACATTATGAGTTCCCTCCTGATAAAGCCCAATCAGGGGGTTTTCCAGTGAGCCACGAACGGCTAACTTTGCGCGACATCGCCATCCCCACTAACACCAAACCCAGATAATATCAAGATCAAAACCCTAACCGATACCAGAAAGATATTTCTCTTTATTTAAATTTTAAGAAAAGGCCTAAACTTTATGAAATTAAGGGGGAAAAGAAGTTAAGTAAAGCACCAATTTGCAACTGTCAAAAGTGAAATCTGAGACTCCAACTGTCTTGAAGAACTCCGTCGCCTCATCGACGATGACCGGGCGGTGGAGATTGAACTCGTGCGTACACCCGGAGCACCTGATTATACACCGAGCAGAATACAAAATTTAAATCAAGACGAACAATAATTATGAGAAAATAAACTAATAGGGATTTGAGCTGAGAGTTACGATTCGAAGTGCGGGCAGTGGAGGGCGCAGGTTAGCGGCGGCGGAGGAGGGGTCGAGCTAGGGCTCAGTGAGAGAGAAGGTAGTGCTGCTGGTGCTTGTGGTGGTGTTGAAGCAGACGGCGGGGGACGCACTGCGGTTGGGGACACGTGGCAGGTGATGAGTGGAGGCGGAGGAGGACGGACGGAGAGGAAGCAGAGAGGCATGTTGTCCGGCGGCCGTTGCTCTGTGGCGGGAATGGATAGTAGACGAACAGATGTTGATGGACTTTGGTAGAAATATATCAACGGTAAAAAAGTGAAAGCTGCTAATTACAAAATTTCCCCAGAGTCATAGCACTTGTTCAATTTTGGTCGTCAAACTTTTTTTTGTCCCAAATTAGTCCATAACGTGTTAATGAAGTTGGTAGTATCAACCAATTTGGGTTTGGTTAATTTTGTTCGTTTTCTAGCATAAATGCCTATTCTTAGACAAAAGTGGTCATATTCTAATATATTAAGGGAAATTTTAACAAGTAGATGAGTTTTCGGAATGCTCTTTAAAAATTAATCACGTGTTATTCTGTCAACTTTTGTAACGAAAGTCACTCCGTTTACATCAATCTTCTCTTGCCAGAGATGGTTAGAAGGATCCATGAGGCCTCGTTTGAGATCGAGAAGGGCTTTCCTCTCAAAATACATGCATCCCACGTTATGATCAGTGCTGCAAAGACGGAAACACTAGGAGGTGAAAGATTATGTGCCGTCGTGGGTCCTCTCAGTTACTACTTAGTGTGGAAGTTCAGTACTTTGGCAATCAAATTCATTTGAACCAGGTCAAATATGCATTGGATTTGCTCAGACGTACAAAATTCGTGGATGCCAAACCAATTTCTGCACTTGTTCCTCCTGGACAAAAACTCAGTGCTCATGATGGTGAACCACATGATAGTCCGAAGACGTACAGGAGCGTAGTTGGTGCCCTCCAGTACTTGACTATCACGAGACCAGTCATATGCCGTGAACCAGGTATGCCAGTTTATGCATTCTCCAAAGAACACACACTGGAGCAACACTTGGAGGTGGACTATGCCAGCTATTAGTTAATTTCATTTGCTCTCAAGATCAGATTGCCGCTTTTTTACGAAAGGACTGTATTCATCCCGGCTCAAGTTTCTGGTATCCAAGCTTCCAGCGGTGGCTCATCCTGTCAGCTTGCGGGGGGAAGGTAGACCAAGTCCTACTTCAATGTCTGTTACAACGGTTTCAAGTTGTTGCGATCAACCTCAACACTCATCCACGAAGAAGTAGCGTAGATTTACAATTATTTTTCAAATTTTCAGGTCTTATTTGCATTCATATATATGCTTTCACATTTGACAGTTTCTATGGTCTTTTCTTCAGAATGGCTAATACATATGCATACACCTTTTGAGTAAAGTTGAAATACGCACATCTCCAAGACTTCTTGATGACCAAAGTCCCGCAAACTCCCCAGAACCCGAAAAAGAAACCTATCACCATGCTGATTATGAACCACAGCTTATCGAGCTTACGGTCATTATCCTCGCCATCTCCACCTGGAACCTGAGGTACTTTAAGGAAGAAGGAGGAGCAAGCCAACGGATTTCATTCGCAACCGGTTCAAGAGTATAATAGCTGAGGTCTAGAGAAAGCAATCTTGAAAGGTTTCCGAGATTGTGGGGAATGACTCCACCGAAAGATGCACTAGAGAGATTGAGATATTCCAATTTCTCTAGTGATCCGATGAAGGTTGGAATTCAAACACTTTCGAAGTTATTCATGCTCAAATCCAAGTGAATCAAATCATTAAAAACAAGCAAAGAAGGGTTGATCTCACCGCCAAATGCGTGCACTGTTCCATCCTCACCGTCTGAAAATGCGTTGCGGAGATTGAGCTTGGTCACACGTCCAGTTACGTTGTTGCAACCTACGCCGCTCCATTGACAGCAATCTGCCCCCACTCAAGACGAAAGACGGTCTGAAGGATCTGTGAGACCGGCTTTGAGCTCGAGAAGGGCTTTCCTCTCATTTTCCTTGCATCCCACGTTAAGATCAGCACTGCAGAAACCAAGTTTAGTGGTTTCAAAAAACAGAAATCCTGACAGTACAATAAGTGAAAAAAGTTGGACGGAAGCACTTCTGCGAACCATACTTCTTATGTAAGCATGCAATGAGATACTATTTGCAGGTCTCAAGATACCTGCAATATTTAAAGTGTGAAAAAGTATAAACATTGTCATTTTTCTAAGAAGCATTTTCTATGTCTTCATGGAAAATGGGGAGGCGCATGGTGTGTGGCTGGCCTTTCACAGTCGCTAAACTTCCAGGTCAGTGGTCTTGACTCTTAGTGCCACGTGACTTACATTGCATGAGTATAATATTATTGTCTCGTTCTGTGACAAATATTTAAAAATATGTGTAAATTTTTGTTCACGTGACTCTGTTATCTGCCCAAAACAAAATGCGAAGCCACTATTTGAAGATCATGGCATACGTTGGAAATCCATTGAGGACGGGTCAATCTTGACACAGCCCTTCCAAGTCAATGATTACGGCACAGTATCGTTGGAAGTCTAGTATTCTGTGGAATTGAAGTTTCGTGGGATCAATGACAATGACTTAGAGGTTGAAATTGACAATTTCAGTTGATAGGATATTAACGGGAGATTCTTACATATAACCGAAAACAAGACAAATTCTTTTGATAAAGGCAACCCGCAACCCTAAACCCTAAAACAACAATGTCAAGAGTGTGATGGTACTTGAAGCGAATCAAGCATTCATAGAAAAAAAGTTAAAAAAACATATTAACGTGTAATTAACTTGAGATATTGTTACAATTGCATTTCCGGTCCCTAAAAGAAATATGCAAGTCAGACAAAACCCAAATTATCCAATTAAAAAGGAATAATACTTGGTTACTCAAAGAATGAGTAGGAGTTCCTACTCAAACTATTCGTTCTCGATTTATACAACTTGTGTTTATAATTAGAACCGTTCATATTACATATTACTCTATAAAGATCGGTTCTGCAAAAAGTCAATCAAAACTAAAGTTGTTTAGTCTTCAAAATTTTATAAAAATTGATAAAATTATTACAAATCATCTGTATATTTGCTACAATAAATTCACTACACGACCTTATTTTCAGTTCATTTTTTTTTCGAAAATGATATTTACAAAATGATTTATAATATGAACGGTTCTGATCATAAAACCAAAACTCTATAATTAAAACACGAAGAATTTTGAATAGAAATTCCTACTCATCCTTGAGTAGGCACTCGAGCATTATTCATTTATAGGTCCCTCTGTTCAAAGAATCTATTAGACGCGATCAAATGCAACAAAAAAGCTCCTATATTTCTTAAAAACACTTCCAATGAGGACCAAGAAACTAACATCACACAGTAATTTTTATAAATTCCACCATCAGTTAGCTCTTGGGTTGAAAGTTGAAACAATTTAAGAAAACGCAGCTGGGCCATTTATAGAATTTGGACATAACGCCAATACACATTTGAAGGCTTCCAAATGGAAACAAATTCGGAAAAAACGATCGATTCCGAGGCCGTAGCCCAATATTATACAGGATCCCAATCTACAATTATGCACTTATCTCTGATCAATCATCGGTGCCAAAGTACCGATCACCAAATTCACCCATCCCTGGTATGACACGGAACTCTTCATTCAGCGCAACATCGATCTCTGAAGTGACAATCTTCAAAGACGGAAACCGTTTGGAAACACAATGGATTCCTTCAGGGGCCTGAGGCAGATGAAGATAGTAGGGCATTTAAGTCAATATGTGTCGTTACTGGTATACAAAATACGCGTAACCAACCAGCATCAAGAAAAAACTCACAGAGATGAGGTTTAAGAAAATAATATGCGCTTCGGGAACTCCTTTCTGTATGAGTAGTTCAATCGCCTGGTTAGCAGAGTTACCTACAAGCCATTAAGGTTGATCGTCACTTCTTCGCCATACCACATTAAAAAGACTCCCATGCCCAAAAAATAAAAAAAATAAACAGAAATTGGACTACAGTTTTAAGGTAGCAAAAGCTAACATGCCACACCAACTGAATTTTCAGGCTGTACACACAATGAGAAGAAGAAAAAACTAGCGACGAAAATTTTCCTTCAACACCATCGACTAACCAGCTTATGAGAGATTAATGGGATTACCTGTAGCAAGGACTGGATCTAGAAGCAGGACATGACGTTCTGAAATATCCTTTGGAAGTTTCTCGTAGATAAGCTGTTTGAGTTGGAATAGCTCGGTTATACACAACTTTATAAGGTTTGAGAGGGAGGAGATAGCCATTGGTCAATTTTCTCCTTTAAAAACAAGGTACCTGTTTTCCATTGTCTCCATCACGGTGAATCAGAATCTTTCCGATCTTTATTCCCTTGCAGCATGCGCGTAATGCATTTTCCATGCTCTCGCCACTGACATAATAAACAAGGAAAGGTTGTTGGCTGTTGGCATAGACAAAGGACTGCCGGACAAATAAAACTTCTAAAATTCAATACCTGACTTAAAGCTCACCTTCGAACGATTGAAACCCCACACAGTTTCTTGCAGAAATCCACCCCAGTATATACTGATCCTGGTATATAACAAAAGAAAATTTTCAAAGACTTGCAAACTATTCCTCATTTTCAGGCTATAGTTCAGATGATGCAAATTAAATATGAATCGATGTTTGTGCGAGACATATCCATTTACTCAAAATAGCATATATCAAAATACAACCCACCCCCTCCATCTAAAGGAAAATCCAAAACTATCCCCAAGCCGAACCGAACAGGTCGCAATCAAGTTATGAAATGAGTATGGGTGAGGTAAGAAGAAATTGTAGACATGTAATCAGCACACCTGTTGGAGTTATTATTTGCTTCTCTGTGAATGGCAAATGGCCAAGGCCGTGCTCCACAACCTGGAGGCCACATCAGAGTATCAGAAAATAGAAGCAGAACTCTGGTAGATTTATGAAATTTAAATGAGGCAGGGAATATAAATTACCAGACGTATTAGCCGATCTGAATAAAATATGATATTTCTCTGTCTCGAATCAGTGTATGCATACCTCTTATCTGAAAAATGAGAACAACTAGATTAAAGCCTGTAAAGAGATGAAAGTGGGCAAATAGTCATCTGATTGCAGACTGTTGGGAAAAGCCTTAAGGTTACAAGTCCATCACAATGCAGTTAATGCTTAAATTACTTGGGTCAGTCAAACAAGAAATCTGATTCGTAATGCTTTTCAGAGCTGAAAATTAAAATACTTGAGAAGAACACAAAACGTGCTCAGAAAATGCGGTTTAGAAAGTTTCTCAATTATAAAAACAACACCCATACGCAAGTCTAAACTAAAAACAAGACCCATTGACTGAATTTGGTATACAATAAATGATAAATCGTTTGTACTCGAGTTGTGGAATCAACAATCAAAGCCAAATACCAAATTCCCAATTCCGGCAAAAGATAGATGGTGAACAATATGTCTATATAACAGCAAATCACACGAACACATATGGCATACCTGAAATGTGGACTGAATAACGTACACATTAGGATAGATTTTGCAGAGGTCATGCTGACCAAGCTTTGTGCGAATATGTTGCACAATCAAATCAATGGCAACATGATTCTCACCTCCACGGGGAATGATCACATCAGCATACTTCTTTGATGGGTGAACAAAATCATCAAAAGCAGGTTTGACGAACTTGGCATACTGCACAATACATAATGCCTCAGTGTTATTTTAGGAATGGAAATGATACAATCTCAGCCGAGTTACTAAACAAACTACAAAAAGCCACTCTAGCCTTACCCAATGCTACTAAACAACAGATTATGGCTATCCCAAGTCCCAACTCCTGTGAAAAGAAGAATAAACCAAGTTCAAATTGGGTCTTACCATTTCAAGAACAGAGTCAATGTCCCTGCCCCTCTCAACTATGTCTCGTCTTATTCTACGCGCAAGCCTCACATCAGCATCTATTAACATATGGTAAAAGGTAAGATAAATATTCACAGAGAGAGAGAGAGAGAGAGAGAGAGAGAGAGAGAGCATAACCCAAAAAAAAAAAGGTTAAGACCTTCTCCTCACACACATACAGAGACTGGCCAAGAAGAGGAAAATTCCATATCAAGACCGCAAGTAACGCTCAAAATTCCATATCAAGTCCACAAGTAACGCTCAAACTAACATGCCATGCAAAAAAAACATATGGAAATCTAAAGGATGTGATGACCACAAAGGACCCTAACTGGAATATGATGAAAACGACAAGAATTGCACAAAAGAGATCGGACCTGTATCTACAAAAATCTTCATGTTCATTAGATTGCGTACATGTTGGTCATGGAACACCAGAATTCCTTCCAAGATTATTACATCAGAAGCATTCACCTTACAAAACAGTAAACCAGATGCTAAAAAGGGAAGAGAAACGACAATTACAAATCAAAATTGACCTTGAGATGAGCAGTAAAGGTAACATAAAGACAATAATAGAAGTAATATAAGAAGACGAATATTAATCATGACAATAAATAGTACAGCATAATCAGTAACATGCAAAACCAGCTAAATACTCGTAAGGAAGAAAAGGGAGGATACCTGCCGGAAACTATCAGATTTTCGGCTATGCGTCTTAAAATCATAAATTGGAACTTGGACAGATTGCCCGTTCTTTAGCTTTTGAATGCAATCCAAGAGTTGTTCGGTGTCAAAAGCGTCTAAAAAACACAACCAATAGATAATCAGTAAACTATATGAATAATGTTCCTACATGACATACAAAAGAACCCCAACAAAACATGATTTGTCACTACATAACTGTCAGATATGCACAGTATAGCACAGCGCACAGCCTAATTCCTTAGCTAAAATCAACAACACGAAACTAAGGGGGTGTATTCAATTGAGAATTTGAGAGATTTTAATGGATTTATAAATCCATGGATTTTTATGGAGTCTAATTGATTTGTAGAGATTCAATGTAAAATTTTGATTCAATTCCCTCAAAATCTTTTGGGGAGAGTTGAGATTTGTGGATGCTTAAAATAACTTTTTCAAATTCTAATTGAATACATCTGAAATGTTATAAACTTCTTTAAAATCCTAATTGAATACACCTGAATTTCTAAGGATTTTAATAAACTATCTTAAAATCCTAATTGAATACACATTGAATTTCAGAGAATCACTTAAATTCATGATTGAATACCCCTAGATTCATTAAAAGAAATAAAATTCTTCAAAATCCCAATTGAATACATTCGAACTTTAATGGTAAAATGATTACCAGGATGATCAAAATTATACTCATGCACTCGTTCCGATTCCTCGGGTGTCAAACCTCTATAAAATGAATCCTACAGAATGTCCAAATGAAACTAATCAAAGAATTATACTAATTATATAGCTTAAGCAACTAACAACGGAAAATCGTACATGCAGAGAAATAAAAAGGCAAAGTAAGCAACGAGAAGGAGCTGCACAAAGCCCTAACCTGATTGACTAGTACGACACGATGATCGTGAAGCTGCTGGATGATCATGTCGCACACCGTCGTCTTACCGGAAGCCGTACCTCCCGAAACACCTAATCAATCATCGTAACAACAACGAAATTGAAATTGAAATTGACGAAATTGAATTAAACTTGAAATGCAGTTGCAGCTGAGACTGAATCGGATGCAACGGATCAACGAAATGCAAATTGAAATGAAAACGAAGAGCGAGGGAGTGAGGTTACCGATGACGAATGGCTGTTTGGCGGCGTGGGGGTCGGCTGCGAGGTTGGTGGCGGCGGCGGGAGACGAAGAAGGTGGCGGAGAGGAGAGGATGCCGTCGAACCGGAGCCCCGAGAAGTGGGGACCAGAAGCTTTCTCCGTCACGTAGTCAATCGCCATCGCGTTCTCCGACATGGTTTCCCACTCTCTCGCTCTCTGGTTTTGCGTTTCGGAGTGAATGTGGTAAACGACTCGACGCTGCAATTTAAGTGAAAAATTGTGTTAAAAGAGTTTCAGCTTGACGGAGACTGCCGTTACGTCACGATCAGTCCGGGCGCGCAAGATTCACGCTTTCTTTCGTTTCTCTTTTATATATAACTCCTCAGTATTCTTGATCGACTAGTGAGATTGTCCATTGACAATTATTTTAATTCTTACATGAAAAAATTCTGTTAAATTGATAATGTTTTTATAAGTTATCTCCTTCACTTGAACTGGTAGCTTTTTTAATTTAACAGAGTTTTAACAAAAAATAAAATAAAAAAAATAAAATGATTGACGGCGGACAATTTCAAAACCTATTTTTGTCGATTTTAAATCTTAGTGATCAAAGTGATGAATTATGATAATATTATAGACTATTTTGATTAAAAAGCCACAAAAAAAAAATTCTATGATTTTGTGATAATTATTAGAAAATGTTACAGTAATTTTTTTAATTGAATTTATAAACCAAAAGACGTGACGTCTATTATTGGACTAGTTTTAAAATATCCTCTGCTATATTATATTATCTACTAAATATAGTTTAAAAAAAATCCCTAGAATCACTTTTTTTATTAATATTTTTCTGATTCCATGATCGTGATCCTTCATCGTACATAATACGGCCAGTCGCATGATAAACGATCACGATCACAGAATTCTTAAAATCCCCAAAATAAAGATCTGACGATGATCCATTTTTGCTTTATTTTGGCCGATAGTCATTTTTTTTATGATGTAAATTATCATCTTCTCACTGTTTCGTACAATTTGAAATAGTAATACTTTTTATAATAAAAATAAAAAGAAAGTTACAAACTTAAATTTAAATTCGTTTTCCATTCCGAATTTATTCTGAATTTATACGACTGCTGGTGCTCCACTAGCTGAAGGTCATGGAATAGGCATCAAAATGAATTACGTAGTTCAAATTCCTTGTAGTCTCCCCAAATCTAGAATGATTGGATAACCGTGACTTGTCACCGGATCAATTGTTCATCTTTTTAAGGAAAAAAAAACCTACGTAAATTGAAGTCCTCTTGAGTTTAGTATAAAGTGCAAATTTTTCGATGGTGAATCTTATATTAGGTTTAAGAGACTTTGTATATGATTATAAAGTTTAACGGTGAAACTTTTAACATTTTTAATGGTATTAGAAAAGTTAATCTAAGTGTTAAGCTCAACGGCTCTTATGTGCATACATACTTCACCCAATATGTGTTGTACTCATGTGTTAAGTTTAAATGGCGACATAAATGAGCGTTCATCTGACTTTTTGCGTGGTGTGAACAATGCCTTTAGCCTTGTATTTATATAAACTTAGCCATAGTAAATCCTTCTATTGTGACGTAATTAGAGTTTGCGTCAGCCATGCATATTGATTCACCAAGTCTCTTACCTACAAGGAAAGTATTAGGAGCCTTTGTTCCCTAAGCAGCCAAATATTAGCTTTACTTAGGGTCCAAGCAATAGCAATTAACTGAACTCTAACCTTACTTACACTCTAAGCAATTTTTAAATTAATCGTGAAGACCTATTAGACGTTGGTCTTTCAAGTTCAATGATGTTAAAACTTCGGTGAACAAAGGTAAGAGAACTGTCAGATTCTAAATTTATAAGTCTAAAACCTATAAGTATAACTAGTAGCAAGCAACCTTTACATTTGAAACTTTTCACTTCTTCAAGTAACATGTGTGGATTTAGCCTCATAATGAGCCAACAATAATGTGGTTCAAATTCACTTTTGGCGAGAACCAAACCTAAAACCTCTCACTTACAAATGAAAAAGAATACTACTAGAACATAATAATAAAGGGTAACTCCGCCCAGATACGAAACAAGGATAGATCATAAATTTCATCCTATTTTGGCGAAGAAAAGTATAGAATCTTTTCACTCCGTGCAAATATACAATGTGACATCCCGTTCCAATTTTATAATTTTGTCGACGTGAAATGACGATTTTACCCTCGAATACGCGGGAACGAATGTGATTTTGGGTTTGGATTTGGGCTTTGGTGTCCTAATCATTAAGTCCAAAATTGGGCTGATATTTTATAACGCACACACGTACGCAGCATGCACACATGTGCATTGCTTCTGTTTCCTTTCTTTCTCTCGAACCATCTCACATTCTCTCTCTCTCGACTTCATTGTACGGACACACACATACCACCTCACCACGGCACGGATCGAGCCTCAGGACGTTTTAGTCAAAACCAAGATCACAGCGATGTTCTAGGGACTCCCACGAAGCTCGGAGTACCTCGGTGACAAGGTTTGGACGTCGGGATCGCCGGGTTCGTGACTGGCCAATTTTGGAGAAATTCTTCGACGAATTTCTCGTCGTTTTTCAAGGTATCTAGGGTTATAGGAATGTTCTACGTTGAATTTTAAGCATATAGGAAGAAAAATCGTGGAAAAAGGATGAAAAATGAGTGAGTTATGGAGTTTTGAAGTTTCGCCGGAAAATGTCGCCGGAAAAACCAGTCTGGCGCCGGCGAAGGTCGCCGGAGCTGGAGGTTGGGGGTGACGGAATATTCCGTCAAAGTTGACGGAATATTCCTCACGCCGTTAGTTAATTCTAACGGAATCCGTTAGAAGATAACGGAATATTCCTGCGCCGTTAGGGTTAGCCGCGCGTGCGCAGCACGTGACGCGCGTGGGGGCGCGTCTGTCTGTGCTTTCCTTGGCGCGTGGGGGCGCGTGCTACAGTAAAAAATTATTTTAAAAATATCACGACGCTCGTGACGTCGTGTAGGTCGCGTTGGTATATTCAAATGCCGAAATTGACCTTCGTATGAAAAGTTAATTACGTAGTTCGGTTATGTGCTGTAAATGACGGTTTTGCAGTTGTTTCACATATAGGTGAGGCGTACCCAGAGGACGAGCGCATTCAGTCTAGGCTCGGGGGATACGACCCGTCGACATACCAGTGAGTGGGCTTTTGTTTTCAGTATATATATATATATTACTGGCGTTTTTCCCAGAAACGCAATTTGCATGATTTATGAACATAAATGGTTTTATAATTATATTGCCATGTCGTATACCAATTAAATTTTATAAATATGATTATGATTGCATATGCTATGCTCCGACGCCGAGGACGGCCAGGTAAGTCAAGTAAGTATGATAATAGTGATTGAGATGATGATAGATAGTGAATTAGCTCATCACCTGCACCTCGGGTGTTAGTGCTCCGCCAGAGTAGGGCCTAGCCTTCACGTGATCGTTCACCTCACGCACCGTACGCTCACCTTGGATCCAAGGCAGGTGCCTAGCCTGTCGTACAGACCACTATAGGTGGTTCCAACTCGTAGGTGACCCGCGATTCGTCGCACAGCCTTCACGTGATCGTAGCACTGAGCGTAATATTATACACCTAGCCTGTCGTACAGACCACTATAGGTGGTTCCGACTCGTGTGCAGGATAGTGATTGATAGCGATTGAGTATGACGGATGAGCTATAGGTTCAGCCGTACAGGTCACTAGAGGTGACTCCGGCTGACATTACATTAGGGATACCTGTGATTTACATTACCTGACTGATGATGATGATTTTCTGAGTTGGTATATCGACATGGCCTGTCATCGTGTTTTGATAATGGATTTGATTCCGAGACGAGTTTTCGTATATAAATTATATACGTATTATTTTCTGGGAAAATTATATATCTTTACGGAGAGGGGTTATATATGGATTTCTAAAATGGTTTTTGAAAGTATTTGTTTTTGCCCACTCACATTTTCTGTTTTGCGCCCCTCTAGGTTCTAGGTAACGACAACGTGGACGGCTATCGAGGCACCGAGGCAGTTCTGACAGACCACCACTGATGTAGGATTTCTTTAGTAATTCTGTCGTTTGTTTTAATCGACTGCACCTAGGATTGGCTCTGTGATCTTTCACCATTACACTTTCTTTCGATATCATTTTTTTTCATATGTATATTATCCACTTGACATTCAATGCTGCATTTCATGCATAATTACCTTCCGCTGACGTTTTGGCTACGTCACTCGCACGTGACGGCCAGCACGCTTCGGCCCCTGGGTCGGGGTGTGTCATACAACTTCTACAATAATTGAATATCCAAAATTAACAAACTATATATGATATACACTAATCCATTACCATGTAACTGTTTGTTATAACGATAATCAGTCTCAACTTTTATTGTATTGAATCACTTAGCCCGCATTTTACATGTTACAAAGTTTTTAAAAAATAATTATATTATCGTTAATTTGTAATAATTTTATTTATTTTATAGAGAGATATATTTACACTAAGAAATAAATATTAATTCTCGTACAAAAATGATAATTCTGAGTTATTTGAAACCAAAAACAAAACCAATCACAGCCACTTTATTATGCTATTCTTTAAAATTCCAACCAACAACAAAACAAAACCAAAAATATTGCTTAATTACAAATTTACAAATCCATCACTGACCATAATTTATCTCCAAATCGAAGATAAAATTATACGTCCATCTTAGTATTAAGCAGGCCCAAAATACTCCAAAACACAAAGTTTAAAACATGGAAAGCAGAAGGGTAACAGATAATGCAGCAATCCCAAACAATGAAGTGAAAGAATGCAGGGAAGAAGAAGAAGAAGCTGCTGCAGAAGACGATGGCGACAACGGTGAAGAAGGTGAGTTTCCTGCGACAGTAGTGATCTTCATCTTCATGCCTTGGCCGCAGTGGCCTAAAGTGCCACAAGCAAAATATCGTGTGCCGGCCTTGGTCAGTTTCACCACATCATTGCCGCTAGACTTGGAGTCTAGAGCACTGCCGGTGTTGCAGCTCTTGTAGGCGCTCTCGTTTGGTAGCTCCACCACACTATGCAGCCCCGAGGTGTACTTAAAAACTGCCAAGGAAGATCAATTATATTGGTTATCATAATATAACACCAAGCATAATGCAATTAGAATTTCATGTTGGAAGGATGAAATAAGCATTTTCTAACAACCAAAAAAGCGTGTTTGTATGCTTAGTTGAAAGTGCTTTTGGGTAATATAAGTGTTATTTGGAGAAACACTTTTGATAGCTTTTTGTGAGTAAAAGTATTTATAATAAACCAGTTTTAGACGGAGAGGTACTATTAGAAACATGTAAATTCTTTGTGCATGACGTTCCTAGTTTGTTAAAGAAAGGATTTTGTATCAATAACACGTCGATACATTTTGCTATTGACAACATTATCAATCTACTAATGGTATCGATGACTTGGCCATACTTTATTGAGAAGTCATTATTTACTAAAGGACGGATGCCTTGTCTAGAGACGAAGTGACAAATAACTTACCAAGTTGATCGCCAACCTTAAATTTCTCGCCGGACGCCCATGAGTTCAAGTCTGTGGATTCCTCCCAGCCTTGGCTTCCCCCAACAACATGTTGTGCTGCCAAGGTTTCCTTTGTGAACAAAGCTGCAAAAACAAACACCAACAAAACTGTGTTCGTACGCCCCATTCTCTTCTAATTCTTTCTGGTCTAACTTTGCTCCCAGCTCCTTTCACGGTCTGAGCTTTCCAATGCTTATACAGCTATATATATATGTTGTAAAAATATTTATTTGGTATTGTTTGATGAGTTTCACAAGATGAACATTTGATCAAGGGCAGATCAATTTACCAAATTGCCCCAAGAAGCACGAGGTAGTGTACTGCAAGTCTGCAACCTAGACAAGGCTTTTGTGTAATTCTGCAGAGAAAACAGGCTGATTTTGTGAAGTGAGATTAGGTTAAGAATTCAGAGAGTTTGGTTTGTCAGCAAAGCAAAACTAATTGGCTTGTCCGCAAAGGAAGGAAGCTTGGAGTTTAAACAAAGATATGTTGGTGATCGTATTAATTCACTAGAAGGCTGATCGTGAGAACTTAAAGTTTTACGCGCAAATGTCAGAAACTGACAGCTACAAAATGAAGAAAGCACTTTTGTTGAAAGCACTTTTGTTAGAAATATGTCGAACTTTTTATTAGAAACTCAATTGTTTCTTGAGAAAACGTTTGAAAGTAGCACATGACGTGATTTCTCTATAAAACATTTCTATGACACCAAAAACTTCTATCGTAAAACAATTTTACCCTCTCTAGAAGCAAAATCGAGCAAATATTCAAAATCACTTGTGGCACCATTTAGACGAACCAAAACACATGAACTCGATTTGTTATTGCACATAATTATTATTGTAATTATTGTTGCCTTTTGGCATTAACAATCGATTGGCAAGGATTTGCTCTTTAGTTTGATTCTAGAAGTGTTTCCTACTAATATTAACAGTTGTAAACGAATTTCCGCTCAATATGCATCAAAATAATTTAAAATTTCTGGGTACATTTAACTTGAGCTCATGACCCATTATTTAAAATTTCTGGGTACATTTAACTTGAGCTCATAACCCATGTCCATTAGTTAACCTTTGGGCCTCAGTTAGTAAAATCAGTCTTGCTGCTTGAAAAATGCAGTCACTTGATTATACACAATGTCCTTAGCATTCAACCCCATGATGAAATCTGCGTGTGCATAATTCTCTATGTACTGAACAGTGAGCTTCCCCGCATCGTGAAATTTTAGATTATCCAGTAAGCGTTCCACGTCGCGAGGATCGGCGAGCGCGTCTTGGCCGCCGTAGCTGAGGAACAGAGGAAGGTCATGGGGAATGTTGGAGAGGTTGTAAACTGGAGGGTTAAATCTGCCATAATGCATCAAGTTTAAGTCTGGTGTCCCGTAGTTGTATTTTGCCAACTTCCCATCTCGTACAGCTGCAAGTTAATTTATGTCACAATGGATAACTCTTAAACTGCCTTATCGTCAATTGTATACAGTACATTAATTACGTATCTATATGTTTCATCATGTGACTAATTAATACGTAACTATACACAACTTGTGACACTTGAAAATCTCTCTTTAAGTTTGGTAAAAGAACTTACTTTGAGCCAAGTGCACCACGTTCTTGGTGGATGTTGATTGAGGCGTATTATTCAAGAAGAGTTCAATGGTGGAAGAATTGAGACAGCAGTTTTTGCCTTAAATCAGATCAATTTAGGAAGGTGATTAGCATGATTGTGTTACAATTATGCTAGACGCAATATAATAATTAGAGATAATAAGAACTGACTAACTATACCAGTAACTGCTTGTAATGAGTCATAGCAGTGAACCCCTAGATAAGGACATAGAGATTTCAGAAATTGAGCCGATTGGTCCCTGCAATTAGGACAAACCTCAAATTATACCAAATCGACAGTACCCAAACACCGCCACGTAATATAATCAATTAATGAGTATAATATAAATGAACAGCGATCATACACTTTACGTAGTATCATAAATACTTCCGTAATGCAACACACAAATAGGTGATTAATTTGTCATTCTTACCATTTCGGGTCGAACTCCGCATGTCCGGAAAGCATAGTGATCTGTTGAGGAAATCAAGCATTTAAGTAAAATTAGTGACATGTATTACGACATATACATTGTATTACAAATTAATATGGGGAATCATTGGCACAATTGTTGACAACTGAAGTACCTCAGGAACAAAGGCTTTGGCAGCAGCCACAACAAGTGGACTGTTCATGTGGCTCAAATAAGCAAAGGGGCTTAGCAAGGCTGCTGATTTCATCTGGCCCACCAGTTTCCCTTCTGAGGACGATGCCAATACAAATAAAGTTCCCTGCCAAATAAATCAACACATGTTCTTCTTCTCAAAAAAGTTGAAATGTCTTGATTTGAAACTACAAAGATGTATAAATTTACAGAAAGGGAAATGATTTTTGTGCATTCGCTTTACTGATTTCGTATTAAACTATTCAATTCAACGTTAAAAAATAAGCAGGGCTGCAGGAGCGTGCACTGGTAAAAAATGTGTATGCGAAAATTAATTTAAATATATTGGAATGCTATCGTGACAAACATATCAATCAACCACGCATTATCATGAGTTTTAATCTACACATCTAACAATGAGTGATTAAAATACTATTTGTTCATTTGGAAGTGTTTTTAAAATGGTTGAAAACACTTTAGGTGCAAATATTTTTAGAATCAATTTTTGGTAAAAATACATGTGAATCTTTCAAAAAAAACACTTCAAGTAATTTTTAAATTCAAAATCACTTTATCTAAAAAATATTTTTAGTCACTTTAAAAGTACTTTCAAATGAGCGGCAAACTCCATAAAAGTTTTTATATTTCTCAGAGGTGCATTTACATAACACAATATTGATTCTCACCAGGGAATGGCCAACATAATTGATCTTCTGTCCTGCCTTGCCATACACGAAATCCAACACTGCTGGTAGATCAAAAGCCGCCAGTTCATCCCAAGACCAATTCCAAAAGTTCTGCCATTGTCACAAATCACAACTCATTAAGCTAATTGCTATTAAAATCCGGAAAAAAGAAAAGAAAAGAAAAACAGATATTTAATTCTGAATTAGAAAAGAGAGTGCATATAAGATCGGACCGGATCGCTGGGATCCATGGAAATATGTCGCCTGCTGAACCTGGTCCCTCTGGTGTTAGCAATCCACACATCAAATCCGTTGTCTGCCAGAATCAACGGCAGATTTCTGTCCGGAGAATTCAAGAACCAGGTGACTCCATCCTGCATTTACATACACAATGTAGAAACCCACCAATAAAGATATATTTGACTAAGACGATATTCTATTGTAAACTATCCTAGCTTCCAGGATAAGAGATTCAAACTCGAGTGTCCTAAAACTTCAAATAGACGACTCTTAATCATATTAAAATTGATAAGTGTCCCTAACTTATATTTTCTCACCTACTTAGCAAAATATTAGCGTTTCATCGCAAAAAATCTTAATAAAATATACTTATGAGTTAAAACCTATCTAACTTACATCTGCAAACGTTACACCCCAACTTCAACAGAGTCAATATTGAGAGAAACAAATGTAGGAATCTTGAATTATGCACCATTGGATGTATGCGTGAGGTGGAGCATGATTTTTTGCACAACTTCTGTTCTAATGATGGTCCTTTTTGCCTCCCCGTAAGAATCCAACCAGATTCAGAGCCACTTCTTGAAACTTTAAATTTGATTTCTTGTAATTTGACGATGAGTCACCGCCAAACTCTTGAATCTTGTTTATGTGGCATGTCCTCTTGTAACTTACGTGGAAGTTTCATATTTTAAATGACTTTATTTATAGAAATTGTTATCGGCACTTCAAATTTTTCATTTTACACTTTAAATTTTTTATATTTAAAAAGAAAAATATTGTAAAGAACATAGAATGAGATTTTTGAAGTGCCAAAACACTTCTCTTATCTATTTATAATATTTGACAAAAACAAAATTTATCGAAAATGTGTGAAAATTACCAACAAAAATTTCTAATTATCTAACTTCACTCATGTCTATGTACATAACAATATAACATGACGCGTTAATCACTCTTACATTGTACCTTAATTTCCCTTTTTGACTTTTGCCCGTAACGATCGATCTAAAGCAACTTTCGGTACACTTCTCATAATTTGAAATTGTGGTGGTCGAACGAAAAGGCAAAGTTTAATCAATATATGCCATAATGATTCTTTATCAAAGACGCAGAGCAGTTAAACGTAAACAGGAGCAAAATTTGCTTCGTAATTGCGTGATGACGAAGATACTAACGAGAGATCGTGCCTAAATCGAACATAAGAATTCCAGTAAACAGGACAAGATCATGTGTAATTAACGTGGATGTATGGAGAAAACTTACCGCGAGGGCACCATGCTGCATTAAGACCGGTGGCTTCTTAATCCCGCCGCCGCTGCCGCCACTGCTGCCTTTCCTGCGACCTTCCGGAATCCTTTGCACACTCAATATATAACCATCTTGAGTTGTCACCTGAACAAAAGTGCAGCCATTATTAATTAACTAAAGTCAAGTCACTAAACTATATATTATCTGCAGTGGCTTAATTAATTAGTTTAGGTCTTTACTTCAAACTCCTGGCATGGGTAGCCGTACGCAACCACCCACGACGCGCATATACCGACGGTCGGGGCGGCCGCAGCACCGAGTTTGCGGCCGAATGGTGAACCCCAAGTGGAGCCGTGCGCTCGATGGGGTGAAAGTGCTGCAAGCGATATTAGGAGGCAAAAGCTCGCCCAGGCTGCAGCCATAACAAAATGCTTTGGTCAAATTCTAATAAAACCTCTTTTGTTTCGCGTTGATGGAAAGTTGCCTGCTTTCAGGGCATTATATAGCTGAAGAGAAAAGGTGGGCAAAACAGAACAACAGACTGGGAAAAGTGGTTGTACTTTTCCCTTTTTAACCAATTTCTTGCTTAACTGACTACTAGTGAGGTATGATGTTGACTTGAAGTGGAGAAAATTTTTAGTGTGCAGAGAGTACATTTTGATACATTAAGTATCATAATATAATTAGTTGAATTTTTTTTTCTTTTAAGTTTCAATCAATTGTACTATCACTCTTAGCGTACCGTCGTTATTCACGTTCTTTTCAATGATATGGCATCCTCTGAACTTTACTTTTCTTATCACTAAATTGATTCTGTATAATGCATGGGATTTGAGATTGGCCAACCCTGCAAGCAAATAAAGAATTTTAGCTTGAGTATTGCTATTTCAAAGAACTGAGAGCTCTGAACTGGAGATTAGGATAGGGGTGGAAAAAATTTCTAAAAATTCCGAACCGAACTAAAAAAATACCGATTTCAAATTAAAAATGTCCCAAACTAAAATTCTCAAAATTTTCGAGATGCTATCCCAAATCGATCCAGAAATTTTAGTACGTGATTCATAATTTTCTTCTCAATGTTTCAAGAATCCCATACCAAACCGAAAATATATATTATTAATTATTATATATATATTTTTTTATTTATAGTTAGAGTTAATTTCAACCATTGGATTGTTTCAAATTAATCTATACCGTTCATTCATTGTTAGGAACTTAGGGTTCTCCAAGCTCCAGCCTTCGTTTATTTTATTTCAACCGTTAGCCCACTGAGCCCTCTCTTCCTCTCTTCCTCTCTGTCTTGAAATTGAACTTTTGAAGCTCTGCTCAACTTCGACCAATCATCGGCCCACCACCACACAAAGCCACCGCTCTCTCTTTCCGACGGTGGAGCCTTCCTTCACCACACAGAGCACTGCTTTCTCTCTCACGATTCTCTCTATCAGAGATTCAGATTTCAGACACCCTAGAACTCTGATAGTCTTCGGCTCTTCATCTTCATCTAGTGCACTCACTGTGCACCGATTCTCCCCCAAATCTAGTAAATTTTAGAATTAATTTAGGGTTTGTGAAATTTAATTTTTGAACTCTAGATTAGGGTTTGAAATTTAATTTAGGGTTTGTGAAATTTAATTTTTGAATTCTAGATTAGGGTTTGTAAATTTAGGGCTTGTGTGACACACCCCGACCCGAAAGTGGGACGTGCTAGCCGTCACGTGAGCGTGACGTAACCATGTGCATAGTGCGGAAGCAAGATTGATTAGACATATACGAACCAACTAAAACCAAGCCACTAGCAATCCAATAAAAGAGAGTGTGCTAGTGCGAGAGTTGAAATGCTTATACAAATTCAGAGCATAAATGGCCTACGTGCAGTCAAGCAAAAAGTACTAAATAGAAATAACACCCGCAGGTGATCCTACATGAGTGAATTCTGTCAGAACGTCCGGGAGATCCTCTTATGCCACCGACGAACACTACTTAATACCTGGATGGGCGAAACACAAAGTTGAGTGGGTCAGTAAAACAAATCTTTTCATAACTATTCTTTTCTCAAAAATTGTAACCCCTCTCCGTAAAACCTGTATAATTTCCCAGAAATAAAGTATATACTCATATATATATATATATATATATATAATCATGCTGTGAAAACATCTGTATGTATTTCATGCCAAAGTATCTCAATTGTATGCTCATATCGTAAATCTGTGATGTGAATAAATATCCGGTAATCATCTCAGCCCTCGGCTGCATATATATAGCTTATAATCATCTCATCATATCAACTCAGCCTTTGGCTGTATATATATATATATATATATATATATATATATATATATATATATATATATATATATAGATCAATACCACGTCTAGTGGTCTGCAACTCATCTCTGTATATAACATAATATGCTCTAGTGCTCCAATCACGTGAAAACTGTGCGAATGATTCGCGGGTCACCTACAAGTCGAACCCACCTATAGTGGTCTATACGACAGGACTGTGCACCTACTTGGATCCAAGGCGAGCATGCGGTGCGGGAGGTGAACGACATGTGAAAGACTGTGCCCCTAACTCTGGGCGGGAGCACTAATATAAATGTGCAGGTGTATGAGCTCAAATCACATCATTTCATTCATTCATATCACATCACATCATTTCATTCTCATCATAACTAGTATAGAATCTTACCTGATACTTACCTATGCGTCTGCAGCACCATCACAATTATATGCAAGTACTAATGCATAATTAAAATAAATTGATACTTGCATGGCATCTCAAATCATTTCATCGTTTAAATTCATTTTCTGGGGAAAATAGCAATATATATAGGTATGTACGGAAAACAAACTGCCCACTCACTGATATGTTGACGGGTTGTAGTCCCCGTGACTAGCCTAACTATGCTCGTCCTCTAGATAGGTCTCGCCTGTATGAGAAATAATTGAATAAACGTTATTTAAACGCACATAACCGAAACTCGATAATAACTTCTCATACGTAGCTCAATTTTGGCATACGGATATACCAACGTGACCTACACAACGTCACGAGTGTCGACAAATTTTTAAAATAATTTTCTAGTGGGCCATGCGTCCCCACACGCTGGGGAGGCCACGAACCCACACGCCCCCCACGCACATCATCTTCTTCACCCAGACGCCGGAACAGTGCCACCGGCGCCGGATTCTGGGCAACCTGTAATTGCTTGTTTCTCGCTCGTTTCTACACCATTTTCCATGAAATTTTCACCACAACACTCTAAATCATGAGGGGAAGAGGGCTATACCTTTAAAACACCTCAAAAACGTCTGAAATCTTGTTAGAAAATTCTCCAAAACCGGCCAAACTCGAACTGGGCTATTCCAACGTCCAACTCGTGCAAACGATGGTCTCCAAGACTCGTGGGAGAGTTATAAGGCTCGTTGTGAGCTTGGATTCCCCTAAAATGCAACCAATAAAAGCTTCATGAACAATACTCAACTTGGAGCTTGATTTTTCACGTGAAATCGAACAAGTTCTTACCTGAAATGGATACCAATGTGTTCGTCAGGTCTCAAGGAACACGAATATGGTCTTTGGTCTTTGTTTATTCGATCTATGAGATTTGCAATGGTTATGGGTCTGTTCGTACAAGAAATGGGAGAGATGGAGTGAGTTCGAAGATAGGAAAGATAAAGTGTCTGAGAGATTGAGAGAGACACGGAAGTGAGAAAATAGAGAGATGAGATGAGTGGCCAAAATGCAATCTCATCAACCAATCACAACATAAATTTTCTAAGTTTCCAATTGGTCCCAAAAACAAAGGAAATTATGTAATTGGACCAACCTTAGTTCTCTTACAATTGTACCTCAAAGCTCAAGGGTGACATCGTCTTTTCACATCTCAAAAATAATATGTATCGGGACGGGCTGTCACATTGTGACTTTTCGAATTCTAGATTAAGGTTTTCGAATTCTAGATTAGGGTTTGTGAACTTTGTTCATGTTTTGGATTGGATCTTCATGATTAATTTCAGCCCTAATTTAATTTCTATATTTATGTTTACAGTTTACCATTAGGAATATAAGGAAAATTGGTGTTTGAATATTTACAAATTTAATGTTTTGGATTGAATATCAACTGTAACAAGCTGAATTTATTATACTCAATCTCAATCATAAAGTCGACGTTGGATCCAACCCCTTTGTAATAAAAATAAAAAGTTGGATTGAGAGTTCGGACCGACCTACATTGACTGCAGGCCAAATGATGATGACTTATTATCAAAAGCACCGGTGATCAAAACAACCCCAACACCAACATATATTCTATTGTCATATATATGACATAATAACCGTAAAAAGATAGATAAAAGTCGAGCTTTCGTAATTCCTAAGATATGGGGATGAGTTTGGCAGGTTAAAGACTTTTAATTGAGGTTCATTTAGGAGTTTGGCAAGTTAAAGAGTTTTTATGAATTTTTTTTTTCATTTTAGGAGTTTGGCTAGATTTGGTAGATTAAAGGTTCATTTAGGAGTTTGGTTTTTTTCCGTTTTAGGAGTTTGGCTAGATTTGGTAGATTAGAGGTTCATTTAGGAGTTTGGCAAGTTAAAGAGTTTTTATGAATTTTTTTTTTTCCGTTTTAGGAGTTTGGCTAGATTTGGTAGATTAAAGACCCTTAGTTGAGGCTCATTAATGAACTTTAAGTGTGGATGCAAATTTTTTCCTCATTGTTCTTGAACAAAATTGCACCTACTAAACAAATAACACCATAGGTCAAGGCTAAGAGCCTCACGTGCCCACGATGAATGGGGGGAGTTTTGGCCGAAGAACCTCCGATGCCAAAGTTAGAATTTTCAGGGAAAAGTGCGTGGAGAATTTAGAGAATTTAGCAAGAGAATTAGAAATGAGTTTTGAAGAGAATGATGAGGTTTATATAGGGGAGTGGCCGACCTTTTTGGGTGAGGGAGGACCAGCCACTTGGCTCCTTTTGTGGGCTAGGTTCATAATTTGTATTCAATTGGGAATAATTGAATAATTAACTAATTAATTAGCCAATTAATATACTAATTGCCTAATTGATTAGCTAATCAATATAATAAAAAGGAAGATTTGGGAGTTATCTTGTGGAGAAGATTTGATGAGGATGGATGAAATAGGTTTTGACTTGATTGAGAGATGATTGCCCACTGCTCACGCGTAGCAATCCCGGTATGTCTCAAGGATAATTTTGTCATCTTTTACCCAAAAATCCACGTGTCACCTTGTAATTATTTTTTGGCTCCACATTAAGCTTTTCTTTTTGCAACTTATTTTATTTTGAAACTTTGGTCTGTAGCTTGTTTTTTTTACTTTTGGGAAACTAACTAGATTCATATTGACACACCCCGATCCGAAAACCGAGGCGTGCCGGCCGTCACGTGTGAGTGACGTAGCCGTGTGCGTCAGCGGAAACGAATTTGGCATAAAGTGCAGCAGTGAAAGTTAAGTTTATAATATACATATGATACAGAGCCGATCCTATGTGCAGTCAAGTTTAAACAAACATTACAACTACGAAAGAAAATCCTACATAGGTGGTGGTAGTCTGTCAGAACTGCCTTAGCGCCTCGCTAGCGTCCACAACGTTGCTACCTAGTACCTGGAGGGGCGTAAAACATAAAAGGTGAGTGGGCAAAAACAAAGTTTTCCAAAACCATTTCATAAGATCCATAAATAACCCCTCGCTGTAAATCAGTATAATTTTCCCAGAAAATAGTACGTATATAAACTTATATACGAAAACTCGTCTTAACGTCAAATCTTGCTATCAAAACGTAATAATATGTCATGTCGATGTACGAATTCAGACATCATTATCATTATCAGGCAAGTAATATAAAACTAGGGTGTCCCTAGTGCCCTATCAGCCGGAGTCAACCCTAATGACATGTACGGCCGAATCTATAGCTCAACAAACATACTCAATCATATCAATCATCATTATCACTATCATCATCATCCTGCACACGAGTCGGAACCACCTATTGTGGTCTGTACGACAGGCTAGGTGTATAATATTACGCTCTGTGCTACGATCACGTGAAGGCTGTGCGACGAATCGCGGGTCACCAACGAGTCGGAACCACTTATTGTGGTCTGTACGACAGGCTAGGCACCTATCTTGGATCCAAGTTGAGCGTACGGTGCGTGAGGTGAACGATCACGTGAAGGCTAGGCCCTACTCTGGCAGAGCACAACACCCGAGGTGCAGGTGATTAACTAAATCACAATCTATCATCATTTCAAGCACTACTACATTACTTACCTGGCCGTCCTCGGCGTCAGTGCATAATGAATGCAATCATAATCATATTTATACACTATAGTAGGCATGTGACATGGCAATCTAATTATCACAACCAATCAATTCGTAAATCAATCAATTTACGTTTCTGGGAAAAACGTCATATATATATATACTGAAAACAAAAGCCCACTCACTGTATGTCGACGGGTCGTATCCCCCGAGTCTAGAGTGACTGCGCTCGTCCGCCGGATACGTCTCACCTATACGTGAATTAATCGCAAAACCGTCATTAACAGCACATAAACGACCTACGTAAATAACTTTTCATACGAAGGTCAATTTTGGCATTTGAATATACCAACGCGACCTACACGACGTCATGAGCGTCGTGATATTTTTAGAATAATTTTAGGACTACTCACGCGCCCCCACGCGCCGGGAATAGCACGGACAGACGCGCCCCCACGCGCTGTCACGTGTTGTGCACGCGCGGTTAACCCTAACAGCAAAGGAATATTCCGTTGGGAATATTCCGTTAACTTCTAACGGATTCCGTTGAGTTAACTGACGGCGTGAGGAATATTCCGTCAACTTTGACGGAATATTCCGTCACCCCCTACCTCAGGTCGCCGGCCGGACTGGTTTTTCCGGCGACCGTCGCCGGCGCCGGCGACCGATTCCGGCCAAACTTCAAATCCTCCTATCTTATTCATTTTTCATCCAAAATTCGTGAAATTTATACCAAAATGCTCCAAATTCAACATAGAACACATTTGTACCTTCAAATCCTTCGAAAAACGTCCAAAATCTCGATGGGAAAATTCTTCAAATTCGGCCAAGTCTAGAACTCAGTGATCCCGACGTCCAAACCTTGTCACCGAGGCACTCCGAGCTTCGTGGGACAATTCTAAGATGATTGGTGATCTTAGTTTTGTCTAAAACACTCTGAAACAAAAGTACATGAATAGTGCTCAAAGTTTAAGTCACGGTTTCGATAGGTTTCCAAGGGTTTCAAACCTTAAAACTAGTATCAATGAATTCATCAAGGTCCCACGAGTTCAAAAAGACTTACCTTAAGTCTTGGTTGATGTCGAATCGAGTTTTGTGTGTGTGTTCCGTAGGGAGAAGTCGAGAGAGAGAGTGAGAGATAAGGAAGAAGAAACAGAAAAGGTGAAATGAAAACGTGGGTGTGTGCATGTGCAGCACACGTGTCACTTCATCAGCCCAAATCTTTGGGCTTAATATTCCGGACACCCAAAGCCCATTTTCGTGTCCGAAACGTATCCGTTCACACGAGGTCAAGGGCAATTTCGTCATTGCACATCGAACGAATAGAAAATTAGGGACGGGATGTCACAACCTACCCTCCTTAATAAAATTTCGTCCCCGAAATTTACATAACACAAACAAACACTAATAAACATAGAATAAGCGCGGATACATAACTCTCATCCGCTCCTCTAACTCCCAAGTAGCCTCCTCAACCGAATGGTTTCGCCACAACACCTTTACTAACCGAACCGTCTTGTTCCGTAGAACCTTATCCTTCCAGTCTAGGATAGTCACCGGCTCCTCTTCGTACGTCAAATCAGGACTAACTTCTAACTGCTGCGAAGGTAGCACGTGGGACGGATCAGCAATGTAATGACGTAGCATCGAAACGTGAAACACGTTATGAACTCTGGATAGCTCTGGAGGCAACTCGAGTCTATATGCCACTTCACCTATCCGTTCAGTGATTAGGTAGGGTCCGATATACCTGGGACTCAACTTCCCTTTCTTACCGAACCGTACAACTCATTTCCACGGCGACAACTTCAGGAACACCCAATCGCCTACCTCGTAAACCCGATCTGTGGCATGTCTATCGGCTAAACTCTTCTGGCGATCCTGGGCCACTTTCAAGTTAGACTTAATTACCTGGATGTTCTGAGTCGTCTCATCGACTATCTCTGGGCCCTCAAGTACCCTCTCGCTGACCTCCGACCAACATAGGGGCATACAACAAGCTCGACCGTACAACGCTTCGAATGGTGACATTCCGATGCTCGAATGATAACTGTTGTTGTACCCGAACTCCATCAGATCCAAGCGTAGATGCCATGCATCGCCAAACTGTAGTACGGAAGATCGTAACATATCTTCAAGCGTCTGAATGGTCCTCTCGGACTGTCCGTCCGTCTGTGGATGATAAGCCGTACTATACAGTAGCCTCGTGCCGAAGGCTTCCTGGAATGCCGTCCAGAACTTGGATGTGAATCTCGGATCTCGATCTGAGATAATGCTGACTGGCACGCCATGATACTTGACTATCTTCGATACGAAAAGCTCAGCTAATCGTTGTAGAGAAAACTTTTCTCGAACCAGGATGAAATGTGCAGATTTCGTAAGCCGATCGACTATTACCCAAACACCGTCGTAACCATTCAGTGTACGGGGTAACTTATAGACGAAATCCATGGTGATGTTCTCTCATTTCCACTGAGGAACGGGAAGTGGTTGCAGTCGTCCGAACGGTTTCTTCCTCTCGGCTTTAACCTGCTGGCAAACAAGACATCTGCTCACGTACTCGGCGATCTCCCTCTTCATACCCGGCCAATAATAAAATGGTCGAATGGTATGATACATCTTGGTACTGCCCGGATGCATCGCATAAGCTGATACGTGTGCCTCATCGAGAATAGCCCTTTTTAACTCTGCGTCGTTTGGCACGTACATTCTGTTTCCTTGCATGAGCATACCGTCGGTTTCTCGAATCCGTAGATCGGTATTTTTACCTTCACCCCTCAATCGAAACTCACTGTATGTCGACGGGTCGTATCCCCCGAGCCTAGAGTGACTGCGCTCGTCCGCCGGATACGTCTCACCTATACGTGAATTAATCGCAAAACCGTCATTAACAGCACATAAACGACCTACGTAAATAACTTTTCATACAAAGGTCAATTTTGGCATTTGAATATACCAACGCGACCTACACGACGTCACGAGCGTCGTGATATTTTTAGAATAATTTTAGGACTACTCACGCGCCCCCACGCGCCGGGAATAGCACGGACAGACGCGCCCCCACGCGCTGTCACGTGTTGTGCACGCGCGGTTAACCCTAACAGCAAAGGAATATTCCGTTAACTTCTAACGGATTCCGTTAGAGTTAACTGACGGCGTGAGGAATATTCTGTCAACTTTGACGGAATATTCCGTCACCCCCTACCTCAGGTCGCCGGCCGGACTGGTTTTTCCGGCGACCGTCGCCGGCGCCGGCGACCGATTCCGGCCAAACTTCAAATCCTCCTATCTTATTCATTTTTCATCCAAAATTCGTGAAATTTATACCAAAATGCTCCAAATTCAACATAGAACACATTTGTACCTTCAAATCCTTCGAAAAACGTCCAAAATCTCGATGGGAAAATTCTTCAAATTCGGCCAAGTCTAGAACTCAGTGATCCCGACGTCCAAACCTTGTCACCGAGGCACTCCGAGCTTCGTGGGACAATTCTAAGATGATTGGTGATCTTAGTTTTGTCTAAAACACTCTGAAACAAAAGTACATGAATAGTGCTCAAAGTTTAAGTCACGGTTTCGATAGGTTTCCAAGGGTTTCAAACCTTAAAACTAGTATCAATGAATTCATCAAGGTCCCACGAGTTCAAAAAGACTTACCTTAAGTCTTGGTTGATGTCGAATCGAGTTTTGTGTGTGTGTTCCGTAGGGAGAAGTCGAGAGAGAGAGTGAGAGATAAGGAAGAAGAAACAGAAAAGGTGAAATGAAAACGTGGGTGTGTGCATGTGCAGCACACGTGTCACTTCATCAGCCCAAATCTTTGGGCTTAATATTCCGGACACCCAAAGCCCATTTTCGTGTCCGAAACGTATCCGTTCACACGAGGTCAAGGGCAATTTCGTCATTGCACATCGAACGAATAGAAAATTAGGGACGGGATGTCACACATATTGCACTAGAACTAAGTAAATGTATTTTAACACCGAATGGATAGTCGTAGAATGATTTTGTATTGTAGGGATTAAGGTACACTGGCTAGTGGATTTCTACTTTGTAATTTGGTAAGTAGAAAAATTGCAGAATTGTTGTAGGGGTTAAAAGATATTAAGAATTGCCGAATTGAATTGAAAGATTGCAAATTTCCACTTTGTAATGGGTATAGGAATTGGACTTAGCCCAAAAGCCCAAAATGGGAATAAAAAGGTTAAATTTCTTAGCCCAAAAGGTCAATATGTCAAATTTTAGCCCAATAGTCCAAAAGTTCAAATTGTAAATTTAATCCTGATTTGTCCTAAAATATCGAAAATATTTCAAGATTCTCGAAATTCGAGAATATTGAAAATTCGGTTCGAAATTGATCTTAAAATTTTCATCCCAAAATTTTTCGGTTTGAGATTTGAGATGGTGGTTTCAGATTGGTATTCCATACTAACTAGCCCTAGATTAGGACGTTGGATTTTGTCTTTGGGAAACTCAATATGTGGGCTCCACTTTACGATTATGTGAGTACCTAATTGGACCCATCCAAAACTGCGAATATCAAGACCAAGGAAAATCTTCAGTATGGCAGCTTGGTTACGTCATTTGTATGACCGTTCTCAGTTCTCACGGGTTTTAAAGTGCAGAATTATATATGCCTGGGTTATTGACTATTTTATTGAAATTTTTTTCCAATACAAATGAATGAAAGGATGTAACATTGAATATAATTGCATCCACAATCTCACCGGTACGTCGGTTGATCATGTTAGAGAAGTATATATATCTTTTTCGGCCTTTGGACTAAGAACAAGTGAAGTCTAATAACTACGTCATATGTAACGACAGTTCTCAAAAGTATAAGAAATCGACACTGCATGCAAGTTCGGAAGATTAATTTGTCTGTAATCTGAAGGAGGTTCAATCAAATCGTGCGCCGTGAAACATGACAAGTACAAAGTATTGGCTATATTTATGCATTTGAGATGGCGTTCTGCAACTCAAACCAAAGTTCTCGTCGTGGAATTCATGTGAATGCATGTGGCTTAGGCAACTTTAGACTCGACTGCAATATCCAAGAACAGGTACATCGATTTCACATTGGAGTTGACCAACTTAGCTTAATTAGTATATCGTAAGTCATAGAAATGGAAGATACCCAGACTTCTGTTTGTGGCTGTCAAGGCTGTGCAACATTTTATATGTTTTCAGCGCACCATGGGATAAGGTTAGGCTTGGCAAATTCTTGCACGATCTATTACTATGACATGAAATGATATAAAATAACAGATTTCAAGTCAACCTATTAACAAGCCGGGGTTATCAAGTCATTGTTTAGAATCAAATAAAATATTGTTTGTTAGATCTTGACATTAGACATGATAATTTATCGCATGACCCCGTTAATCAGACACAAAACGACACGATCCATTAGCGAATCGAGTCATTATCGAGTCGCCTGTTAAGAATTTGTTAAAATAACGAGTTTGACACAACACAACTCGTTAAGATAACAGATATGACACGAAAACAACACGAACAAACATAATCGTTTATCAAGCTTAGATAGGGCTGTTGGCTATACATTCTCTATACTATACTATATCTTATTAGCATGGACTTAAAAAAAAACAAAATTCAAATCCATGACAATTGTCCGATATTGCATCACAATGATGTTGATCAAACATTATCTTGTTGAACTCATAATTATATCGTGTGTGAACTTGGCTCGTGTTGAGGATATAGTAGTTAGTAGTTACTAAAGAATAAAAATCTCAAATAAAAAACGTAATAACAAATTTTGATATGAGTAACCGCCTCATAGATCCCATGTCTTTATGAGTGAGTTGCCACATGAGTCAATTTTATTCAAAACTTTTACCTTAATAATTTGAGAGAATAACTTACTTAATATAACAACACAATGTAACGTTCAAGTTGTAATAACAACATACTTGTGTAGCGTGTCATATCCACTCCCAATATGGGCTCATTGCCTCAACAAAACTCCAAGAACCATACAAACTTATCATGTGAAAAAATAATTGAACTATTGCTCCACCTAGTGCCTTCCATTGTGGAGTTTCGGCTTTTATTGGGTCCACTATTCTTCCCTTTACGTTGACAAGATTAGTGAATAGGTATCAAAGCGAGAAATTGAGCCACTTTCTTGAGGTTCCACTTTGTATTGTATGTGATATCCCAATAATTTATTATTAAAGATAAATATTTGAGAAAAAATAATATGTTGTGCTTATTTATCAAAAGGATTTTCAAATTAAGGTAGTAAACGTTATTTCTAGAAGCAAAATCGGGCAAATATTCAAAATCACTTGCGGCACCATTTTGACTAACCAAAATTCATGAACTCGACGGTTGTTGCACATAATTATTATTGTAACTATTGTTGCCTTTGTCATTAACAATCGATTGGCAAGGATTTGTTCTTTACTTTGATTCTAGAAGTGTTTCCTACAAATATGAACAGTTGTGACGGAATTTCGCTAAATATGCATTAAAATTAAGGTAAATTATATTTTACCATCTTGAGGTTTGTGGTCAATTTCAATTCCTTACAACATCTTTACAATATTTTATTTTCATACTATTTTATTTCAATATAATACATTTGTTACATTTTTCATCCATTTATCCATTAAAAACTAACGTGGCTACAACATTTGTGTTACGTGACTGACAAATGTGTGCCATGTGATAAATTTTTTTTTTAATTTAAAAATAAAAACTTGAATCTTTTCCCAAAAAAAAAAAACGCAGAAAGTGGTTCAATTTCTCCCCACCCCTCTTCTCCCTCCCAATTCTCCCAACCACCTCCCTTTCTTCCACTCTCTTCACCTCCCCTCCCATCCAAAAACCCACCCCACCCCCACCTCTGAACGCCTTCACCGGAAAAATCCCAGAAACAATTGCAGGACTGCAATTGGAGTCTCTGAATCTCAACGACAATCTCTTCTCCAGCGAGCTTCCTCCGATCTTGGCCTCCAATCCGAAACTGCAGCAGTTCAAGATCTTCAACAATAGCTTCTCCGGCTCCCTCCCGGAAAATCTCGGCCGATATTCCAATTTGGCCGACGTCTTGACGAACAAGTTTTCGGGCGAGCTGCCGAAGTTCTTCTGTTACCAGAAAAAGCTCTAGAATGTCATCGCAATGGCAAACCAGTTCTCCGAAAATTTACCCGATACGTTAAACAAGTGTCATTCTCTCGGATACGTTCGAATCAAATTCAATGAGCTCAACGGGAGGGGAGGTGGGGGTGTGTTTTTTATGGAGATAGCGGGCTCGTTTAAAAGTTTTTAAAGTAAAGTGTTTTTTTATTTATAAAAAGTGACTTTGGATTCGAAAATCACTTGAAGTGTTGTTTTTTGTTTAAAGGATTTATATGCATTTTACTTACAATTGGATCAAAAAATGTCTTCAATTATTTTAAAAACACTTCTAAACGAGCAAATAGTATTTTAAGTTAACCATCTCTCATTGTCAGATGTGTAGATTAAAACTCATGATAATACTTGATTGATTGGTATGTTTGTTACGATGGTATCCCAATTGGTTTGAATTGATTTTCGCAAACACATTTTCTACCGGTGCACGCTCCTGCTTATTTTTTAACGTTGAATTGAATAGTTTAATACGAATTCAATAAAGCTAACAAAAGTCGTTTCCCTTTCTGTAAATTTACACATTTTTGTATTTTCAAATCAAGACATTTCAAATTTTTTGAGAAGAAAAACATATGTTGATTTATTTGGCAGGGAGCTTTATTTGTATTGGCATCGTTATCAGAAGGGAAACTGGTGGACCAGATGAAATCAGCAGCCTTGCTAAGCCCCATTGCATATTTGAGCCACATGAACACTGCACTTGGTGTGGCTGCTGCCAAAGCCTTTGTTGGTGAGGTACTTCAGTTGTCTAATTGTGTCAATGATTCCCCATATTAATTTGTAATACAATGTATGTGTCTTAATACATGTCACTAATTTTACTTAAATGCTTGATTTCCTCAACAGATCACTACACTTTTCGGACTTGCGGAGTTCCACCCGAAAGGGTAAGAACAACAAATTAACCACCCGTTTGTGTGTTGCATTACATAAATATTTATGATACTACGTAAAGTGTATGATCGTTGTTCATGTATATTATACTCGTTAACTGATTATATTACGTGACGGTATTTGGGTACTATCAATTTGGTATAATTTGAGGTTTGCCCTAATTGCAGGGACCCACCGGCTCAATTTCTTAAGGGTCTATGTGCATATCCAGAGGTTTACTGCTATGACTTATTATAAACAGTTACTAGTATAATTAGTCAACTCTTATTATCTCTAATTATTATCGTGCATCTATCATAATTATAACACAATTATGCTAATCACCTTCCTAAATTGATCTGATTTAAGGCAAAAACTGTTGTCTCAATTCTTCCACCATTGATCTCTTCTTGGAGAATGAGCCTTAGTCAGCATCCACCAAGAACATGGTGCACTTGGCTCAAAGGTGCATTTACATAACAAAATATTGATTCTCACCAGGGAATGGCCAAACATAATTGATCTTCTGTCCCGCCTTGCCATACACGAGATCCAACACTGCGGGTAGATCAAAAGCCGCCAGTTCATCCCAAGATCAATTCCAAAAGTTCTGCCATTGTCACAAATCACAACTCATTAAGCTAATTGCTATTAAAATCCGGAAAAAAGAAAAGAAAAGAAAAGAAAAACAGATATTTAATTCTGAATTAGAAAAGAGAGTGCATATAAGATCGGACCGGATCGCTGGGATCCATGGAAATATGTCGCCTGCTGAACCTGGTCCCTCTGGTGTTAGCAATCCACACATCAAATCCGTTGTCTGCCAGAATCAACGGCAGATTTCTGTCCGGAGAATTCAAGAACCAGGTGACTCCATCCTGCATTTACATACACAATGTAGAAACCCACCAATAAAGATATATTTGACTAAGAGGATATTCTATTGTAAACTATCCTAACTTCCAGGCTAAGAGATTCAAACTCGAGTGTCCTAAAACTTCAAATAGACGACTCTTAATCATATTAAAATTGATAAGTGTCCCCAACTTATATATTCTCACCTACTTAGCAAAATATTGGCGTTTCATCGCAAAAAATCATAGTAAAATATACTTATGAGTTAAAACCTATCTAACTTACATCTGCAAACGTTACACCCCAACTTCAACAGAGTCAATATGGCTAGTTCGATTGCTGATAGGGTTGCCCAGCGTAGAGGTTATGTCGTGCCCCTAGTGCCGAAACCAGTGCCAAAAAGTCCATTAAAAGCTAAGTCTGGTTCACTTTTAGAGAGGCTTGCTAATATGATGAGCGATAAGGTGGACTCTACTGCTAAAATGGCGCTAAGGCCTACTCTTCCTACTACTGAGACTGACAAGTACAAAGTATTGGCTATATTTATGCATTTGAGATGGCGTTCTGCAACTCAAACCAAAGTTCTCGTCATGGAATTCAGGTGAATGCATGTGGCTTAGGCAACTTTAGAATCGAATGCAATATCCAAGAACAAGTACATCGATTTCACATTGGAGTTGACCAACTTAACTTATTGGGATATCATATGTCATAGAAATGGAAGATACCCAGACTTCTGTTTGTGGCTGTCAAGGCTGTGCAACATTTTATATGTTTTCAGCACACCATGGGATAAGGTTAGGCTTGGTAAATTCTTGCACGATCCATTACTCTGACATGAAATGATATAAAATAATAGGTTTCGAGTCAATTTATTAACGAGTTGGGTCGTTATCAGGTCATTGTTTAGAATCAGATAAGATATCGTTTGGTAGATGTAGACATTGGGCATGACAATTTATTGCATGACCCGTTAATCAGACACAAAACGACCAACCCATTAACGAATCGAGTCACTTGTTAAGAATCTGTTAAAATAATGGGTTTGACACAATACAACTCGTTAAGATAACATGTATGACACGAAAACAACATGAACACAACAAACACGATCCCTTTATTAGGTTTAGATGGGGTTGTTGGCTATACATTTTCTATACTATACTATTTCTTATTAGCATGGACTTCAAAAAAACAAAATTGTTTCACAATGATGTTGATCAAACATTATCTTGTTGAACTCATAATTATATCGTGTGTGAACTTGCTTCTTGTGTCGAGGATATAGTAGTTAGTAGTTACTGAAGAATAAAAATCTCACAACAGAATCGTAATAACAAATTTTGATATGAGTAACCACCTCATAGATCCCACATCTTTATGAGTTTGCTGCATAAGTCAGTCTTATTCGAGACTTTCTCTTTAATTAAAGAAAATAACTTACATAATATAGCAACACGCTGGAACGTTCAAGTTATAATAACAATATACTTGTGTAACGTGTCATGTCCACCCCAATATGGGCTCATTGCCTCAACAAAACCCCACGAACCATACAAACATATCATGTGAAAAAAGAGTTGAACTATTGCTCCACCTAGTGCCTTCCATTGTGGAGTTTTGGCTTTTATTAGGCCCACTGTTCTTCCTTTTACATTGACAAGATTAGTGAATAAGTATCCAAGCCAGAAATTGAGCCACTTTCTTCAGGTTCCACTTTCTATTGTCAGAGTGGCAAAAAATATCTTGAGGACTCCTGCCAAGGAATCATTTTATAACTTTTTCACAATGGCTTGAAAAAGGACTCCTTTCCGTTCATTGCATCTAGAAAAGCCTTAATAGTCACGGATTCATGCAATTTTTATCTTGATATTCCTCACCAGTTGACATCTATGAGCGAAAGAGGTTGCATGTAATAGAACTGTAAGTTTTTCTCGTTCACGGCATATATGTAAGTTTTTCAAGTAAAGCACCAAGTCCCGAAAATGAACTTTCGGAAAAAACATCCTATTGTCACTTATTTTCTTCCGGAAAGTGATTTTTGAAAACCATAATTACTTTTTGACTTGTAGATTGAATAAATCAAAATAAAATGAACAGACAAAAATAAACACGGGCTTTTTCTCTCTTTTATTCAATATGCAGAAACAACCTTCCTTACTAAGATTTCAGTGGTGTTGATAAATTCTCATAGATTTCGGTGCTGCTGCCCTCAACCTCCAAAATTCTTAATTTCAACAGCAGCAGCAAGGATCTCTAATACTTTACAAGATATTTGAGGTCGAAGTGTAGCAACTCGAGCGAGTTCTTAACTTCTCAAATTTACACTGTATTACAATATCAGGAAAAAAGATCAAGCTTTATCACGTACAGCAATCATAGGGCTCATCTTCTTCCTGTGACTCGAGCTGCGGCAAGAAACTAAGCTCGGAAGGCAGCACGGCGAGGTCCTAAATGGTTTCTCCATCGCAACCTCAGTTTGAACGTCTCCAGTTATTGTCCTCTCGCTACTACACACGGAATTAGTTCCATTGACAGACTTTGGAGTGAGGTTAAGTGCAGTTGGCGGCTTTACTTCATTGTCTACGTCTTCATCGTCTCTGAAGCTCTCCTGAAAAAGTTCAAGTAGTTTCTTCTTCTTTTCTGTTGGTGTTGGCGATGGAACAGGAATTGAAACAGGAGTTCTGTTCTCGAAAGGAGTTTTGTTGATTGGAGAGGAACCCGCAGGTAAGTTGTGATGGACAGGAGTGTTGCCGCGAGATGGAGTAAACTCTGCACCGGAGGCCATCAAAGTCACAAAAAGTTCAATACGAAAGCGAACAACAATCCTGCATTTTATGTTTCTTGTGGCAGAGCTAAACCAACAATCCATTTTCTCAAGAACTTTTATATCCAGCTCATTGAAGGCAAGAAACGTAAAGAAAATCACAATGTTGCAAGACAAAATGGCTCGAAGAATTCGACTAGATTCTTACCGCCATTCACACTGTAAAAATCATCTTCACAGTCCGAGTCCAACCACGGCCGGGTATCAAAAAAGGAATCCTCTTTACTACCTGCTCAAGAACAAAAGGAACTTCAAAATTCTACACATGAAACAGCCACAAGCAAATTAGGCTGAAACAGAATTAGGGTAAATGCTGTAGCAATTTAATAGAAAGCTTCCAAATGCTTGCCTAAAACATCCATCTGATCAACACCAGCAAACAAATAGAAAATCAAACACAAGTTAATTAGATATAACTAGGTTGGAACAGAAGCAATTAGGTACACCACTTTTAGTAACAACATGAGTCGTTTCGAAACCGATAATGACACAATGAGACACGAAAGACGCAAAGTTACACCATCTCAATGCACCAGCGACATCTAGGTATCAAACTCATCACAAATATACATCTTCTCACTTCTGTTAGAAATATACTCCAACCAAATTACACCATCTCAATGCACTAGAAATATACTCCAACCAAGTAGAGTAAACAACCATTAGGAAAGTGATTTCCGCATACCCTTCTACATCTCCTCTTAGATTAAATAAATGAAAGAAGAACAAGGGACGCAAATAAACATGATATGTAGACTTGGTGTAAGAAAAGAGAAGTGTACGGAAATCATTTCGCCAACTACCACTATACCAAAAGCTAGTTGGTCTCTAAACACTACACATTCCCAAATGTGGTCCATCCATCGCTTAGAGACTGCTTTAAGCCTAAACGGGCTCTAGTCAATTATCTCATCGATATTCATCACTTTCAAATGAAGGGAAAGCAGAGGGACCACAGTCTCAATAAGTTATATGTTATATGAAAAACAACCTAATCCTACTTGCGGCAACAACCGCACACCTACTGAAAGCTCCACCGGAGAACATTGACTTTCACCGATTCCTTGTGTAATCTGGGCAACCTTAGGGTACTAAAAGTTCACATTTTTCAAGTGACACACAAAATTGAAATTCAAGCTTGGTTTTTATTTTTCCTGCAAAAAACAGGGGCATGATGGAAATGTTTAGGCGTATTTCTAGTCGAATTTGTAATATACACAACGAATTAAAATGCTTTGTATTTATTCTGGCATCCAAATTCGTGACGGATTCAAAGGTTACTTTCCCCACAATGATCGACCCAGTTTTAGGCCAAAACACTTGAAGAACAACTCTGTTTTGTAAACATATTCAGAAATTATTTAAAAAAATATCACATCACCAATTAAATCCACAACTACCTACAAGAAATAAGGGCTACTCTCTTCACTTGAAGGCAAGTAGATAGATAGTGTCATAAACGTGAAAGCAATTTCTAAGGCTTCTAAAATAAGGAGGAGAAGTCTAATTAAGCTATGACTAAACCCAAAAAATATTAAATAAAAAATAATTAACCAGAAAATTATAAGCAAAAAGGAAAATGATTTCCAAATAATCTTTTTTCTCGTTTTGCACGCATCTATGAATATTTTTATTATTTGATTCTCATATATATACGTAAAAAGAGTATGCGAAAATCACTTCGCACTCAAAGCATAAACCTTTTATACATCTTATAATCCAAAAGATTAAAAACCAAGCATAAGCATATGTTTTATTCTTTCAAAATAATTTACCTAAGTTTGCGTGAAAATATCAAAAAAAGCAAAATAATTGGTTTGACCAGAGAAGACCAAAAACTAAGTCTTTTTGTAAAAAGGTTGGTTTTTTTTTACCGTAGTCCCGGAAGGCGGTGGCGGTGGCGGTGGCGGAGGGCGACCATTGAGATTTAAGAGGAAGATCGGCGATCTGACGGTCAATATTGGCGGTGAGTTTATCATCCTCGACTGGGAATGGTGGGATGACGAGCTTATCATCGGTTTTGGACCCGATTGAAAGTCTGAGCTTCATGACGGAATCTGCGTCCTTATGAACCGAAACACATGAACCCATCTCTTTCTCTCCCTCCCTCTCTCTCTCTCTCTCTCTCTCTCTCTCTCTCTCTCTCTATATATATATATGTATCTGTTTCTATATATTACTCTGGAAACCCAATAATTTTCTCAGCGCCACTCCGAACACCATGCCTTTTAGACACAGAGAGAGTAAAGCAGAAGGAGAGAGGAGGAGGAGGAGGAGGAGGAGGAGGAAGAGGGATGGCCTTTTTTGGCGTTATGCTTACAGACTTCTGAGTGCCCGAATGCCTTTCTCGCGCGGAGAAAGCGAGAGGACTTGAAAGGTAAGTTAAGGCTATGAGGAGGTGCATTCTACTGTTTGTGTGGAATCGTGGGTTTATAGAGTTGTGGTACCCCACTGGGGCGAGATTTTCCTCTTTTTTTCTATTGGTGGAAATTTTTGGGGCCTGCTGTTTCTCTCAAAGTCAAAGCTGACCGGTGAGTCTCTGAATTTTTTGCTCTAGGGTTAAAAAACTTTTCAACTCCGGAAAAATTTACTCGTAACATGAACGTCAACGTAATTATACTTAAAGTTTATCACATATCGTCATTTGATTAATTTACTAACATGAGATGGTGATTTGTTATAATATCTGATAGTGTTATTTCTTAGAATACCGTTTGCTAAGTTTGTTGTTTCTATTGACAATGAATTTGTATGGTTAGAGGACCCTCATGATTTCATTCAGAACATCCTCAGTTACGATTTGATGTAGTGCATTTGAATTCAATAAATATTGAGTTTTCGTCAAAAAAAAAAATAAAAATCATCTCTATTATGGTTCGAACCTACGCCGATAATTATAAATTCTTTTCATGAGAAACGAAGATGAAACATTTAAGGTGATTAAATTGTTTTTGCTTCAAGATCGTCAACAAAAAATTTGGGGGAATAAAATCACTATTTAGTGCTTGAATTATGCTTGAATTTTTCTTTCCTTTTATTACAGTCAAATATACTTATAAAAATTGTTGATTAAAAAGGACTTTAAATTGCCATACTAAAAAATGAAGGCCACTGGTCAAAAGTTGACTTTAACTACGTCCATGAAAATGCACAATTAGATATCATTACCCCAATAATCACGTTTAAATTAATTATTATGTGCAATGCAACACATATAAATATACATACTCATTTCAAGGCCAGGATAGTCAAAGATTTGAGCTGTTCAAGGGAGAGAAATTTAGAATTTTAGTTTGTGTGAAATGAAGTAATAAGATGAATTAATATGATGTTCATACAATTTAAAATGAGTAATTCAAATTTCTGAATTTATGGACTCTAGACACAAAAATTTGAAAAGAATTTCTATTTAACAAAGTTGACCATGATTAGCTGATGATCCAAGGCTTTGAAGGTATTTATTGCCATGCCATCAACTATTGGAATCCCGAACAAAACGAACAGACAGGGCGAGTGATTTTTCCACATCTATTTTTTATTATTGCATACTCATATCATTTGAATTATTTTTAGTGCAACGATATATTATATACTAAGAATAATGGAAGGTCAATTAAATCACATAATGAGTAATCTAATTTGTTATCGAATTTTTCATCCACGAGATCCGAACTTAAGACATTTTACTTAAAAGAATACCAGTAGATTGTAGTACTAAATGATATGTCATATTAAATTTTGAATGAGTGAATACAAAAATCATAAAACAAAAATACTTAGATTTTATAGTATATTTTGGGGTGCCTTATATTTTAATTTTTAAGCAATAAATTTTTGGTAAATGATTATGATACAATATTCATTCAATATCACATACCTTCTTTTTTTTTACATTATACACACAGTTTTTAATTTTTTATTATCAAATCAAATAAATTAAAAATAATTAAACAACAAATTTTAAAAAATGTATAAAAAGTAAAAAAGTACCTGTAAATATCACCACCCTAATAAAATCACGCAGATTGCAGAGCGTGGCATACTTTTGACAAGACGGAACGTAGCCAGTTAACCCTAGTTTGAAACAGGTAGTTTAGTTAGACCAGCATGACACCTCTCCTCTCTGTGTTTGGTTTGAGTTTGATTGACAGAAGACTTGAAAATTACTATAATTTTCTTTTTAATTAATTCGATTCATATTCTTATTAGCCGACGTCTTGTCCTTTCAATTTTGTATTATCTCCCCACTAATCAATCTAAGTCTTTTTTTTTTCTAATCTTGCATGATCACATCAAAAGAGACAAATTGAGAGACGTGTGTGGATAAGAACCTGAGTTGGATAAAGGACCCAGATGAAAACGATGGAATTCACCCTATACGCCAAGACTGCTACAAAATTGACCATAACCTAATTAACTTGTGAGGAGATTTTTTTTCAACATCTAAGAGTGGCCCAGCATTAATCGCACAATAGTCTCATACTTGTATATATCTCATATTAGTATTATACGTGTGAGACTTTATCATAAAAGATTTATGAAATATATATATATATATATATATATATATTATATTACGCTTGGAACTCTTCAGTATAATGTTGTTTTTTTCGTTGCAATTTTTTTTACATTTTTCAACCATATTACTAAACACGCGTTCAAGCTTCTCGCTGATGCCATGGGTCATGACTACGAAGTAGATTTATTGAATTTATGAGAACGTGAAATGAGTATAATTGAAGTTTATAACTTTATGTATGTTTTTAATGAATTTACAAAGTATTTTCTTAAATAGATGCTCATAATTTTTTCCAGTCAATCCAAAACAATTAGCTATTCACATGTCACTAACGGACTTAACTATTATAAATACACCTGTTAAACGTCCACCCATACACCAAAATTTTGTTAATGTAGGAGCATAAATGAAGATAAAGATTAGGGGTCCTACACCTAAAAAAGTAAGTATATAGATGTGTGTGTATCGTCTGCCACAAATCAACAAGTCTTTCATCTTGTAACAGAAAGAAAGACCTTCATATACTTTCCTTTTAAAGCGATAAATGCCTTCTAGTTTGCCTTGTGTGAGAGGTTGGTATTGTTTCCATCTCGATTGTTCTTCTTCTTTTGTGTTTATTTACCTTTTTATTTTATTTTTTATGTCTACTCATCTCTGTCACGTTGACGACGTCCCTTTCATGCACGAGAGGCAGTGGTTAGCAACTGCAGTAGGCAAGCAATCAACACTCCATTTAACCTGAAGTTTCATCTGCTTTGCTCCAGAATTTGCCTCCTCAAGATCAATCGCACCTCATCACTCCAAGGGGAAAAGAAAAACGCTTGGATTCTAATTTATTTATGCGTGCAAACATGCACGAGAAAAAAAACCTAACAATGGTAACAGTTGTGTTCCAAGATTCCTTTGCACAGGTATTAGGTAAGGTTAGGTTTCATATAGTATTAGAGAGAAGCGTGAAAAGTGCAGTTTAGGTATTCAGTATTCTTCAGAAAGTTTTAAAAAGCTGATGCCGATACCACATGGTTGTTTGACCAAAATGCAGTGGAGTCAAAATGCAGTGGAGAAGTTTGAGTGAGAAAAGGTTTGAGTGAGAAAGGGTTTGAGTGTGAGGCCGCCGAATGTAATGGGCTATGAGAGTGGCGTGAGAGGGGGCGGGACATGAATGAAGACAATGAAAATATCTAACATGGATAGCTGCTCATACAATGGTGATTGGTAGATGAAATTAAGTTGCTCACATTCATTGTTTGTTTTAGAATAATGCTAAGTAAATCAAATTTTCAATTATATTTATAAATTATGTGATGTGTTATTAATAAAAAATTAGCATATTAATTGATATTTAAATAATAATTCAATCATAAAAAATTACATTTTACAAAAAAATTCTCTTTCTAGTTCTACGTACTTTTATTTTTAATCTTTCATCGAGAGGTGGTGGATACTTAATTAGTTAATTATTATGTAATGTGGACAATTATATCATTTAAATTTTTTACAAAAGCCAAAGAAATGAAGGAGACAGGCTACTCATATGCCATAATCATCATTTAATTAACTAGTTTTTCTTAATGATTAGTTTATTAAATAATGAACTAAATTTAAAAACATGATTAATTCAAATGATGTGCTTGTCCATATCAAATGCTATCTAAAATGATATAAAAATATGGTACACAAATATAGTATGAATATCATTACTCTTATTAAAGAAAACCCAATTAAAGAAATAAAATAGTTTTAAGAGCTTCAAAAGAAGATAATAAAGGGATTTTGTCTTTCCTCCTCGCTTTCTAATACTTGCAAGTTAGGAACTAATCTGGTCCAAAAAGATGGATAAGGGGGAAAACACACAGAAAGAAAGACAGGTCATGCAGTGCTCCACGTACATGATAATGACATACGATAATATTAGGGCATATATAATAGTTGAGTGGGGTCGATGGCCCCCCATGCCCTAAATTTAAGTCCACACAGCACATTCAGAAGATGTGAATTCACTAAAACCTTGAATTTGTAAGTACAGGAAACATGAGATTCGATCCGAAGCTCTTCTATCAACTCCTCCTGAATTTATAGCAGGAGAATCAAAGAATAGAGTTTTATTTTTGCAAATTAATGAATTTTTTTATTAAATTAACTGAACAGACAGATATAAAAGAAATTCAAGTACAAATTGCAGGGCGTATGAAAGGAAAAGAAATTGCACGTGTTGAACAGATCTGAGAAGGTAGAGTTCCTCTACAAACCATTCGAACTAAAATTAATTATTGTTCTTATGCATTTCAAACTATTTATAGGATATTAGGCATCAAAATTTGGATATTTGTATACAAGAAATAATAAGAACTTACTATAAGGATCCATCAGACTATCTCGTTTAAATAATAATCAGTGATGTCACTTGACCATTATCAAACCGACTGTATTTTTCAATTATCCTATCTAATTGAATGAGATTTTTCAGAGATATTGTATTATTTATATGCATTATAAAGACGTTCGGATTGATAAATAACGTTTCATGACTCTGTTTCGTAGCCAAATAATTGCTCATTCAGTGTGAGCTTTGTGCGACAAAAAACCCTGTATAACGTTAATGCTTAATTCCAAAAATACGAATAAAAAAAAGATTGAAATTGATTAGCGATTGAAGCATAATTGTTGTTTTGGGCTGGCCTTGTCTGAGTTGTGTCCATCGTGAGGTTTGAAACGTATCCACACCGCACTTTGATCATATCTTTACTTGGAATAATTATCAATCAATCAATCAGTCAAATTATTGAATATAAGAACAAATTCATATGAGACGCGCCATCTAGAGAGATTTTTCAGTGTGACCGTCGCACAAGGTGGTACACTACGTGTTCTTATATAAATGGTAAGTTATGTGTGTTAAAATATTAATAACTTAAAAATTAAAAATTTTCACCACTTACATAAAAATACATGATGTACCATCTGTATCCCCGTCATAATTAAAAAAAATTCGTCTACGTGCCTTTCCTCCTCTTCCTCCTCCTCCTCCCCTCTCTCTCTCTCTCTGACTGGTATTTTCCATGGAATTAAAACACGTGTTAATGTTGCAACTGATTCTTCTATACATTATCAAACACAATTCATTTGCAACCGCCTTACATAGGGTGAATCTTGGGTAGAATTGCAATATATATTGAAACTGATTCCGCACTAGAACAATGAACGGTTGAATGTGTAGTCATCCAAACGGTTAGAAAATTGAAACAAAGCATAAACGAAAGTGAGATTTGAGCTCGAAGAGTAAAAACATGGTAGATGCTCCTCATTTTTACCAAAAACCAAGACAAGGAACAAGAGATGGGCATCCCAAACTCTAGTTTACAACTTGAGGTACAAAAAAATGGGAATGAGGATCATCTTTGTGAGATTCCTAGAGATTTTCAAATCGTGTCTGTTCATCATATACCGCGAAGTTAAAAATTATTTTAAATATTTTATTTTAAATTAAATATAAATAATACCTAAAAAAATTGCATAATATACAATAAACATAAATAATTTAAAAATTCCTAAAATTCTTATAAAGAGAATCTGGAAATGTTCCTCCTAACAAAAGAGACACACAACTTTGACTTGTCGAGCCCAACTCTGACAACAAGTCAACCATCCAATTTATTTGTTGTTGTAAATTTGTTCATTTACTTATTGGGCCTCAGAGGTTTCTTGATCCATTTTTATTGGGCCTGAGCGGAGCCGCGCTGTATGTTAACTACTCGCTGCCACCGACCCTCCGCCCGCATCTAAATTTTTGTCTTCTCGGACTTGTCTTGGCGTCTTTCTCTCCCACCAAAAACTGAAAAGTTAGTTGACTAGACCGGCGGCTTCTGAAAACATGGGTGTGGCGGCGAAAATAGCACCGTCGATGCTGTCGTCGGACTTCGCCAATTTGGCATCGGAGGCCGAGCGCATGCTCAAATGCGGCGCCGATTGGCTCCACATGGACATCATGGTACGCCTTCAATCCGTCTCTTCTATTGTCCGATGAATTTCAATGTTTTTTCATTAATACCATGTCTAGTGTTTGACAAAAACCTCGTATTTGTTTTGCAGGATGGGTAAGTTTGACTTTTTTTTGTTGCTGTTTTAGTAATTCCCAATTTCTCATGACTCTCAAGTGGCTGCCAACGAATTGGGTTTGCTAATTCTTTTTTATTTTATTTTTAATAACAAATTTATTTACTTGTTTAAATTTTGATACAATGAATAGTTAATGATTGAATAGATTTTGAAAATTCTGTTAATACTTGCGCAAAACCGAGCACAGTAGCGTTGTAGGATTCATACGCCGACCCCAAATAATGGTATAAAGCTTTGTTGTTACGATAATTCTGTTAGCTACTGGTTGATGATTGGATTAATGTGTGATTTTTCGTATTCAAGTTGACATCTTTGCATAATCTATCCATGAAGTTGCTTTCTTTGAAAAATTCAGTATGTGCTTACTGAAGACATTGTAATTAATTGATGTTTTATGTTAATCGCAACGTTTGTTTTTCACAAGTGTAATAGTGGGTGGTCTTGTATTCATTTATCTTTCTTATCAACAGGCACTTTGTCCCGAATTTAACACTCGGTGCTCCGGTCATTCAGAGTTTGAGAAAGCACACAAGGTAACCACCTTGACATTGTTTTATTTTCATTTTTATCAAGTATAAATGGATGTTGGTATGATGGTATCGTTCCTTTTTTCGCCTACAGGGCGTATCTTGATTGTCACCTTATGGTCACAAATCCTCTTGATTATGTCGAGCCTATGGGAAAAGCCGGTGCTTCAGGTTTTACGTTTCATGTTGAAGTATCTAAAGGTTGGTTGTGGTCGGGAACTGGAATGTTCCTATTTTACTTCCCTTACCTGTTCGTGTGGTATTTTGTTGACACAAAAGGGACTCCCTACTTTTCCTTCATTAACTTTCGTTATCCTTCTTTGTGCAGACAATTGGCAAGAACTTGTTCAAAGAATTAAGTCCTTGGGCATGACGCCAGGTGTGGCATTAAAGCCCGGAACGCCAATTGAAGAAGTTTATCCTCTGGTCTTACTTCTTTCCTTATATCTAAATTTCCCCCCATTGTTTGGTGTATATGTATTGATTGACCAGGCTTACTTGCATGACATTTAGTGACCTAGGAAAGACAATCTGATATTTTGTCATCGTATGCATTGTTCAGTAACTGTCTACTCCGGAGAGATGTTTAATTCAGAAGATATTCAAATGATGTTTTGTTATTTACAGATTGAAGGTGAAGATCATGTGGAAATGGTTCTTGTTATGACCGTAGAACCTGGGTTCGGTGGACAAAAGTTCATGCCAGAAATGATGGAGAAGGTGCGCACACTAAGACAAAGGTACCCTTCGCTAGATATAGAGGTAAGTTAATAATCCCATATGTTTCCTCTCAACACACATTTTTTAAGGGTTGTTTCTTCCGGGGACAGGTACTAAAGTTCCTTTCATTCTCATGTCACAGGTAGATGGTGGCTTAGGGCCTTCAACGATTGATGTGGCAGCTTCAGCCGGTGCCAACTGTATAGTTGCAGGCAGTTCCGTGTTTGGAGCCCCTGAGCCTGCGACAGTAATATCCCTTTTGCGAAGTAGCGTCGAGGGAGTTCAACAGAAAAGTTGATACTGGTATGGGCAAGCAGACATCATAATTTGTTTTTATTTTATCAACATACATTTACAGTGTGTACATCTATGATCGAATTGACATAGTTTTAAAACTGTGATGAGTCTGCGGATGCTTTTTACGTCTCTCATTTCTTATGTCGTACTTGAATATCATGACATCCCTCGGCTGGCAGCAATTCCTTGATACATTGCATACATTTATGTGGATCTTTTTTATTTGTTATCTCTTATCGGATTGCTTTGAGGCTGTAAATACAACCGTACTGACGATATGTTCATCACCTATAGGGATTTGCCTCAAGCATTCATCTTAGTAGTCAGTTTTCGAATGAGGTATAAGGTGAATTTAGCCTCACTGTGGCCGCCCTGTAAAGAGAGACTTACGTGCAACAAGGATGCCATTGAGGCATTATCTCAAATCAATCACTCACTGTTATCCGTTTTATTTTTTTCACATGGCGATACGTGAATGGTTTGGGTTTACTGACTTGGTAGCATTTTTGTGCATGGAAGTTCTTCCCTACAAGGGAAATCTTCAGTTGCTTACATTTGGAATGTTTGGTTAAAATCGTTTCTCAGCAAATTTTCTCCAGACAATCCTGTATTCCACGACAGCGCATGTTTATTTTATATCAAGATTATGTTGTTCTCCTGATCTGTGGAGTATAGAGCACATGCACCAGACATCATATGCGATCCGAACACAATGTTTGCATTTGGCATCGACTATTGAGATTTTGTCACCTCACAATTTAATGTTAATTCTTGTGCCAACATTATAAAACAATACGCTTAACACATGATGTAACAGAGAGTCTATCGAAAGTTTCATTTTTGAAAGTTTTATTAACATTTCTTGAGTTAAGTTATGTTATCCATTTCACGAAAGAGAAGAAATTACATTGGGAAGACCTATAAAAAACATAATGAAACGCTTAATTACATATTTAATGGAACATGTAAGTGGGAGATCGGATCAATACCTATTGTAAAGGGGGAAATCGAGTTCTATTTTTATTAACAAGTTTAATCTCACCTGAAGATTGTCGTATAGTACACGTGCAGCCGGACAGTAACGCAAGTAACGTAACTTGGTTGTCAAAGCGCGGCGGGAGAAGAGAAATCGCAACTCCCAACCTGTTATGTTTCGGCAAAGGCATTAGGTTACAACTTTAGGCACGCTCCAAAGTCCCAAGTTGTATCTTTTATTGTTGACCAAAAGGGGAAGTGGTCAGCATGTGTTATCACGTGCCCTTCACTGTTGCCCTCTTTGGTTCGTCCATCGGGACATGGATTTCTTAACTTAAATCTTTGCTTTGAACGAATTTTTACTAATCTGAATCTTAGTCAGACTTAAGCCATTGTACAGATGTCGAGGATTTGATTAATTTTGATGTTCGAGACTAGTCAAACTAGGTGGACTGTTCGGAATTGAATTCTTTTCTGAGCAAATAGTAGGGATCCTCACGACCCACTAACGTAGGCTGTTAAATTTTGATCTAACGGCTACAATTATTATAACATTTAGAGGGACCTCCCGTTTGTAGCCAATTCAACGGTCTGTGTTAGTGGGTCATGAGGATCTCTACCATTTGCTTAGGAGGGGATCCAATTCCGGACTGTTTTGACCACCCAGGGGATCCAATTCCGGACTGTTTGACCACCCACTCACAAATGAGTGAATTGTAATATTAGGGTTTGTAATATTAGAGTTGGTACCTACTTATGATCTAAGTGGTACCTAAATGTAGAGAGGCTGACTTCTTTGTGAGTGGGTTGAACTTTTTATCTAGTCCGATCGTCGGCCATATAAAATTGATCTTCAAAAAGTATTATCGAGAGAATTCATATAGTATGAAGTTCAATGTGCCGTTATTTTTCATTTGGAAATTCAAAACTAATCTTATGTTCGAATCTCTCCCCTTGGGTAAGATAAAAAAATGACTTGATCAGCGGAGAGGACTTGAATATTTGATTGATTGGTGAGTGGTGGTGCTTGTCAACCTACGATCTTCATAAGTTCATAACCAACTTGACCTATCAATAAAACGTAGTCCTTTATTTCATGCCTCGCCTTTAACCTGCGTCACTGTCTCTTCGATTGTATTTCCATTCATTTTTATCCTCAATTTTCTCCAGATCCTGCATCATTCCATACTGATGTTGCCTGCCTGCCAATTAAACTTTCATCATCCTTTCGTTTCATTCACGAGGACAACGTTTGAATTACATGTTATTACCTTTTGCTATTGATATGTTACCTATCAATATCATCCATAATTTATCGACACCATTTAAAGTGACTAAATAACATCTTGTCTAGAGAATAACGGCTTATGATCAATATCAAACTAGTAACTGATGGATTATGTATCGATAACACATCGATACTTTTTTCTTTTGACATATTATTTACCAATGTTATCAACGACTTATCAACCCGATATTAACTATCCGTCTTGTTAAATACCAAACATCCTATCCAATGAAAAAGTGTTTATGGTAAGTGACATTTGGAACTTGGGGATAAGTAGCTGCCCATTAGCTAGCATTTGGTAATGGAGGATGGATGGATTAGCCCAAGGTAAGGACTAATTAAACAACTCATTTGCCATCCCCAAGAATCTTGCTCATGAACAACTTTAACAAAATTCTCCCATTCAATTTTCAAAATTATATTTTGTATAGATCCAAAATATTCACTCTCTCAAAGTAAGTTTTTTAATTGTTTTTACTTTTTGTAGGCTCATGTGGAAGTGAGTGGTCAGCCTAGTGGTTCATCGGCATGGCTGCAGCTGCTGCTGCTTCTTCTTCTTCTTCCTTCCTATTTTTCTTCTCACTTCTTACAGTCTCTGCATTTGAACAAAAACCACACAACATTTTAAGCTGCGAGTCCACGTCTCCTGACGCTTCCGGCTGCCACTGCAACGCTGCAAATGCATCATCTGTAGAGAACAAGTGTGCAACTTTCGCGATTCTTCGCACTAACGCGTACTACTCCTCTCTCTCCAATCTGAGCGCTTACTTGGGCCTCAATCCGTTGGTGATAGCAGACGCGAACGGATTTTCAGCTAACACGGAGTTTCTTCCTAAAGACGAGCTTTTGTTGATACCGATTGATTGCAAGTGCGGCAAACGTGGTGTTTTTCGTGCCGAGTTGACAAAGACTAGTGTGAAAGAATAGAGCTTTTACGGCATTGCTGAGTCACTAGCGGGCTTGACGACCTGCAGAGCTATTCGAGAGAACAATTCGGGAGTTTCGCCATGGGGGCTTGCTGATAAGCTTCAGTTGGCGATCCCCTTGAGATGTGCTTGTCCATCATTATCTCAACTTGTGAAACAACCAAGACTCTTGATTTCATATCCGGTGAGTGGAGGCGAAACGATTTTCGATTTGGCTTTTAAGTTCAATACAACACAAGAAGTTATCGTATCTGCAAATAACAGATCATTAAAAATCTTTAGGCCCGAAAGTTTGACGCCAATTACATCTCTTTTGATTCCGCTTGAAGTCCCCTAGCAAAACCCTGGGAACCCAATTTGCGCTTTCCGGCAACTAGCATCCCAGCAATTAGTCTGCACAAGAAGAAGGTGAAAATGGACCAGATCGGATTGTATGTCGCGCTTAGCGGAGCCATTGTTGGAGCCAGCATTGCGATCGCGGCAGCATTCTTGCTACTTAAGATGAAGAAAATGAAAAAGACTTCTCCTAAAGGATGTGATGTGGAGCTGCAACAGCTCAGCCTAAGTGTGAGGACAAGTGACAAGAAAGTCTCGTTTGAAGGATCTCAAGATACTTTTGGCGGTCCGATCGTCGAGACCGCCACACCACGAAAGGCGCTGGTGGAGATGTATACAATTGAGGAGCTGAGGAGAGCAACCGAGGACTTCAGTTCGAGCAACCATATCGAAGGATCTGTGTACCACGGCCGCCTAAGCGGGAAGAACTTGGCAGTAAAGCGCACGCAGCCAGACAACATTTCGAAGATAGAGTTCGGCCTTTTTCATGATGCAATTCACCACCACCCCAACATAATGAGGCTGTTGGGAACTTGCTTGAGGCCGGAGGGGGAAGAATCGCTTCTGGTTTTTGAGTATGCAAAGAATGGATCTTTGAAGGACTGGCTTCACGGCGGATTGGCAATCAAAAATCAGTTCATTGCGTCATGCTATTGTTTCTTAACGTGGAGCCAAAGGCTGAGGATATGTCTTGATGTGGCCATGGCATTGCAGTACATGCACCACATTATGAACCCCCCTTATGTCCATCGAAATGTCAAGAGCCGAAACATTTTCCTAGATGAAGAATTCAATGCGAAGATTGGGAATTTCGGCATGGCAAAGTGCGCTGAAAATGAAGCCGAGGATCAGAGCTTCGGGTACATGGCACCCGAATATCTTCAACAGGGTGTGATTTCTCCGAGCATTGACATATTTGCATACGGTGTGGTGTTGCTAGAGGTCTTGGGTGGACAAACGCCAATAAGCAGGCCGGGCGCTAAGGGAGAAGGAAACTTTTACCTGTCGGAGAAGATCAAATCCGTGTTGAAGTCGGACAATGCAGAGGAGCTAAGAGAGTTGATGGACAGCGCGTTGGGGGATAACTATTCGTTCGATGCAGCTGTCACATTGGCGAATCTTGCAAGGGCCTGCGGCGACGAAGACCCTAGTTTGAGGCCTAGTGCAGAGGAAGTTGTCGAGAAGTTGTCGCGATTGATGGACCAGTCGAAAAGCGTGGAGGGAGAGAATATTTTTATCAGTGAGAGCTCTTGTAAGCCGCTGATGAAGGCAGCTGCAGCGGCAAACAATAAGTGAATAAAGCATTGGAGGATGCAAACAGAAGACATGTTCTTCTGGGCGCTGTTACAAATGTTTTTAATTTTGTCTTAGGTTCATGTCATAGGGTTCTTCTGCTTGTATATATATGTACTATCTTTGTTTCTTCAAATAATACGGGCTTAAAATACGTCTCCAATTACTGAACTACGATGATTAACTTGAATGATTGTTGGTTATATAAACATGATTTCTTAGGGTGCGTTTGTTGTACCAGACTATCTCGGACTGGACTAGCTTTAGGGACTAAATTGGACTGGCTTAGACTAGACTAAGCTAAATTGATTTAATGAAGCGTTTGATGCATTGTCAGACTAAGGAACAGATAACTAAAAGATTCAAATATCATATTATTTAATCTATATTTATTAATAGTTTATTATTAATTTATCCTTTCTTTGTTTCTAGAATAATTTCTCAGTCTGCCAATATCTTTTCATTTTTTTTCGTCTTAACCCACTTCTCTTTTCCTCCGCCTGTCTCTCCCTCTCCTCTCCCTCTCTCTGTATCCTGTTTCACCATTTTTTCTAGAATTCTCTTCCTCTCCGTACACCTCTCCTTATTTTCCTCTGCACACTCTCTCCCTCCCCTCTCCCACTTTTCCTCATCCACTCTACCCCTCTGTTCCTTATGCAGAGATTCGCATAAAGGATTTATCGAACCTCTCCACCCAGTGCCTTCATCGATTTTCTAGGAAAATCTCAAAATTTTCTGGTGATTTTGCCTTTTTATTTTGAATTTGTGTAGGGATTCGTCTGCAGGTGCTTATTTCTAGAGGTTTTACATTTTTTTTGTTTTGAATTTTAGGTATTAATTTTGAGATTTAGGCAGTGGGTTTGAGATCTGGGCATGGGTAAGGGAGTCGGAGTTGTAGATGACAAAGGTGTGCAAACGATGTTGGAGACGAGATTAGGAATCCCATGCTTTTTGGGGGGTCTCACTAGGACGACCTAGCGAAACACTTAGTCTGAACGAGTCCGACTTAGTCTCATTTAAATTTAGTCCAACTCGCATCAAGCACGGGATTAATAGTTTTAGCAAAGCAATCCAGTCCAGTGAACTCTAACGAGGGCAAATAAACACGCTTGTCAAAATACTAAGAGATTCTTGTGTTCTTGAAAGAAATAGAGAGAGAGAGAGAAAGAAAGAGATTCAAGAGAATAGCAATTCAGAGAGAAAGAAATTATCTTGTATGTATTAAAACTATCAACCCTTAACGATACAACTGCTGCTCACATATATATAGACAAAGCTCTCTTAGTCACTAAGCTAGCTAACTTCTAATAACAAGCTTAATTACTTAGCATCCTAATCTACGTACACTTGTCAATATCTGAAGCACCCAATACATCTTTACATTCCCCCGCAATCTCATGCTTGAAGGAACCAAGCATTAGATTGGAACAATGAGACTGAAATAAAGGGGCAGCAAGACCCTTGGTGAGAATATCCACAAACTGTTCTTTAGAGGACACATGACAAATACTCAAATCGCCTCGAATGACCCGTTCTCTGACAAAGTGATAATCTATTTCAATGTGCTTTACTCGAGAATGAAACACTGGATTAGAAGATAAAGCAATTGCTGAAATATTATCACAGTAAATCACAGGTGCAGTGAACACAGAAACATGAAGATCACACAATAATTGTCTAATCCAAGCCAATTCGGCAGCGGCAATAGCTAAAGCTCGATATTATGCCTCAGTTGAAGAGCGGGACACTGTGTGTTGCTTCTTGGAAGCCCAAGATATGGGACTGGAACCAAAATAGACAATATGACCAGAAGTTGAGCGACGATCATTAGGATCGCCGGCCTAATTGGCATCACTGTATGCCTGTAGATGTGATGTTCCAGGTTTGAAAGACAGACCATAGTCTATTGTGCCACTGAGATATCGAAGGATTCTCTTTACTGCAACAACATGAGAAGTCATGGGATTATGCATAAATTGACAGCATTGATTGACTGAAAAGGCAATGTCTGGCCGTGTAAAAGTCACATACTGCAATGCTCCAACAATGCTCCTGTATTGGTCTGGACTATGATAAGGAGTACCATCATCGTTGATAAGTCTGTGATATGGTAAACAATGGGTAGGACAAGGCTTGGAATCTTGCAAATTAACTTTGGTTAACAACTCCTTGATATATTGGGACTGAGAGACAAACAAACCACCAGAATGATAAGTAATCTGCAACCCCAGAAAGTAATTCAACTGGCCCAAATCCTTCATTGCAAAGGCTTTGGTTAGCTCCACAATAACATCATTAATCATTGGAGAGGAACTTCCCGTTAGAATAATATTGTCCACATAGAGTAACAACACAACTGTACCAGCAGCATTATGTTTAACAAATAGGGAAGGATCGGCAGAAGAGGGCTTAAACCCCAAACCAGGCAAATAACTTGAAAATGTTTCATTCCAAGCTCTGGGAGCCTGCTTCAACCCATACAATGATTTATTTAGCTTACACACATACTGAGCGGGATGAATAGCACTCTGAAATCCTGGAGGTTAAGCCATATATACTTCTTCATGTAACTCACCATGCAAAAACACATTCTTGACATCTAATTGTCGCAAGGGCCAATGGAACTGGGCTGCCAAAGCAAGAATCAACCTCACAGTGGTGGGTTTAACGACAGGACTGGAAGTCTCACTATAATCAATACCTTCCTCTTAACTATAGCCTTTTGCAACCAATCGGGCTTTGAATCGAGCTAGAGAACCATCAGAGTGGGTTTTAAACCTATACACCCACTTACACCCAACCAAATTCTTCCCAGAGGGTAGAGGAACCAGACTCCAAGTTTTCTGAGCATGAATAGCATCTATCTCTTCTTGCACAGCAGCTTGCCACTCAGGAAACTTACTAGCAGATTTGTAGGAAGTAGGTTCAATGACAGGTGCAGATGATTGAACAGTGGCTGTGAACACTTTCTTTTTAGAAATTCCACTTTTGGAGCGAGTTTGCATATGATGCAAACTAACTGAGGGAATGGGATCAACAGGGAGATGATCGGTTTGAAAATCGGGATCAACAGGGATGGAAGACTGTGTAGAACCCTGAGAGGCTGGCTGATATGATGGATTATGGTGAGAAGAATCCAAAAATTCTGTGGCGCTAGTGGATATGGAAGTGGAAGACGTTGTGGCTGTAGGAGATAAAACAGGTGAAGAAGATGGTTGAGGAGAAATGACTTTGTTTTGGGAAGTGACCAGTGGTAATAAGGATGGGGATGTAGGAACAGAGACTGGGGACTGAGATGAAGTGTTATGAGAATGAATGAATGATTGTGAAGAATTTGAAAATGGAAAATCAAACTCATCAAATAACACATGTCTAGAAACCATGATTTTTGCAGTAAGTGGATTAAGACACAAGTAACCTTTGTATTGGCATGCATACCCGATAAACACACACTGAGTTGTTTTGGGTTGCAACTTAGTAGAATTATAGGGTTTTAAAAAAGGATAGCATGCACAACCAAAGATTTTTAGATGAGAAATATGAGGAGGCTGACCAAAAAGACATTGATATGGTGAACACATATGCAATGTTTGATAAGGCATGCGATTAATAAGATACACAGAAGCAGCACAGGCATGAAACCAATACTTAGAGGGCATGGAAGCATTTTGTAAAAGGGTGGAGCAGTCTCAAAAATATGGCGGTGCTTTCTTTCTGCAAGACCATTTTTCTCAAGAGTATATGGGCATGATTTGTGATGAACTATACCCTTGTCAAGCAAAAAATTTTTGAACTGATGACTGGAGTATTCACCCTCTCCATCACTTTGAAAGACTTTAAGTTGGGCAGAAAACTGAGTATTCAAAAACTGATAGAAATGAACAAAAATATTGAACACTTCACTTTTATTTATCAATGGAAAAATCCAGGTAAACCTGGTACATTCATCCACAAATGTAACATAGTATTTGTAACCTTCAACCGAAACAGTAGAGGAAGGTCCCCAAACATCACTATGTATCACCTCCAAAGGTTTTACAGATTTATTAGCAGGAAAAACAAAAGGAAGCTTTGTAAATTTGCCCTCTAAACATGATTTACAAATTGAAGACACATGAGAAACATGCATAGGTATATTGGATTGTTTTAACATGGCAAAGGTTACAATGTTGGAAGAATGGCCTAGCCTGTGGTGCCACAACGTTATTTTGACATGCTGTCCAAGGAAACATGATTGTGTTGAAGTGAAGGTAGATGGTTGTTTTGCATGATTGATGAGAGGTGGTGGAATGTAAAAAGGAAGTGGATATAAGCCAGCTCTACACAGTCCCTGGAGAAGGATTCTCCTTGTGACCTTGTCCTGAATCCAGTAAGAAAACTCATCACATATAAATCGACATTTGTTATCTTTACAAAGGTGATATATGGATAATAAATGTTGAGATATATGAGGAACATGCAGAATTTTCTTCAGTTCAAAGGCATATTTAGGTGTTCGTAATATACTGGAGCCAATATGGGAGATATGCAAACTTGAACCACTGGCTGTGGTTACTGTATCTGTGCCAGAGAATGGAGTAGCAAGATTGAGGTTTGCCAAATCAGAAGTCATATGAGAGGTTGCACCTGTATCAGCCACCCAAAACTGATCTGAAGGGGCAGATGGTTGAAAAGTTGTATGCATAGGAGATAGATTCTGAGAGGGAGCCCTTCCTTGATAGGAGAAATCAGTTCTATGATAGCATTGCAAGGCAGTATGGCCAAATTTTCAACAAATTTGACACTGTGGCTTGGAGGATGTAGGAGTAGATGATGAATGTTGCTGGAAGCAATCAACAGCAATGTGACCACGTTTGTTGCAAATCTGACAAGTGGGAATATCAAATCCATGATCAGGACATGTAGAAATATGTGGTTTTCCGGGACCAAGAATTCCTGCACTGGAGTGTGAAGAACCAGAATTGAATCTGTTACCAGTATTATAGTGATTTTTGCCTCTACCTCTTCCTCTGTAATTAGAACTGTACCCACCATTGTAATTAGAAGAGCCACCATTATAGGAACCAGTGCTAGTTGATCTAATAGGAGTATAGTTCTGTGGTTTAGTTTGACTAGACCCCTCTCCCAACACCAGAGCCTTTCCTTTATTGTTTTGGTCAGTCGCCATCATGGCAGACACAAAGGTTTCACTCACAGAATGATTCTCAACAACAACTTCTTCTGCCAATAGCTGAGACCTAAAATCCTTGAGGGAAATGGCATTATCTCTTCCCCGTATAACAGTTCGAAAAGTATTATACTCAGCAGGCAAGCCCTTAAGTGCCAAAATGACAATGTCATCATCTTCAAAGATTACCCCTGCAGCAGAGAGATGATCCCGTACATCTTTGATCCTTTGAAGATAGTGAGAGACTGAATCAGAACCTTTCTAGATATTCTGCAACTCAGTTTTCAGCTGAAAAATACTAGCTTTCGTGACGGTGGAGAACCGATCCTTCAAATTAGTCCACATATTATGAGATGTGAGACAACCAATAATACAAGACATGGTTGTGGGAGAGAGTGTAGCAATGATTAATTGCATGAGAGCACGATCATGCATTCGCCAAATCTAAAATTCCTCAGTTTCAACACCTTCAACATCGGAATCATCTTTAAACTGAGGAGGACATGGACGATTGCCAGCAACAAAGTCAAATATACCATGACTTTCAAGAAGTAATCGAATTTGATAATTCCAAACAAGATAATTTGTATCATCAAGCTTCACAGTAACAGAATTAGAGACATTCAGAATGAGATTCGTGATCGGAAACTGTACAATTTGTAATTGTGCAGCAGTCACCATATTTGCAGAGACAACGATGCAAGAATTGAAGAATTCGTGAAAAAGATCACAAAATTAGGGGTTCAGAAAGAATCGGACACAATCTCAAAGAATTCAACGGATAGAGATCGTGAAAACTAACAGCAAACCAAACAGATCGTATAAGAAGCAATTAATCGAACACTTGATGTGCACGATCAATCATGTATATCACAGAGCAACTTCACAGATACACAAACTCACAGATCAATGGAGAAAGAGAGAAGAGCAACAAATTCACACCACAACAGTTTGAGTAGAAATGCGGAAGCAAAAACTACGCAGGATCAATGCTCAGGATCGAGAAATTTGCATCCCCAGCGAGGATACCATGTCAAAATACTAAGAGATTCTTGTGTTCTTGAAAGAGATAAAGAGCGAGAGAGATTCAAGAGAATAGCAATTCAGAGAGAAAGAAATTATCTTGTATGTATTAAAACTATCAACCCTTAACGATACAAACCAAAGAACGACTTTTATCTTTAGGCCTCGTTCGATGTAGAGAATTATCAATTCTAATTCATTTTTTATTACAAACATGGCCTTTATATTTCAAAACATTGAACAAGAGGGAAAACTCTTGCAAGTACATAAAATGCGTGATTAACTTAAACTGCATAGACATGGAGCAACACCAACCCTTGTAAAGAGGGAAATGAATAATGTTATTCATACCATATTTTTATACCACATTTTTATATCACTTAAGATGACATCTGATGTGGACAGCCACATCATTTGAAAAATTTGTAAAACTCAATGCAAGGTTGGAGAAAGACTCCTCGTATATTACAATTATCATTTACTTAACTAGTTTTTCTTAATTATTAATTTATTAAATAATGAATTAAATTTAAAACATCATGACCTTAAACTCATCAAAACTGAGCACCCCATCACCGTTGAGATCAAACCTCGCAATCATGCTCTTGCACTCGTCGACGCTCTTGGACTCGCCGAGTCGACTCAGCATCCTCTTAAGACTCTTGGGCGTAATGCACCCACTCCCGTCCATCACGTACATCTTAAAAGCCTCCCTCAAAACACTCACCTTCTCTTCGTCGCATCCTCCGTCGACAAACTTGACAAAATCATCCAACCCCAGCAGCCCGTCGCCGTCTGAGTCTAGGTACTCCACCGCCACCTCCGCCTCTGTCAGCGAGAGCTCGCCGCCTATCGCTCCGACACATTGTTGCAGCTCCATAGGTGATATCTTTCCGTCACCGTTGCCATCAAATTGCTTGAAAACGCGCTCGTATTGTGCTACTTTTTCCATTATTTAGAAGCCTTTTTCTTTTTCTTCCTGGAGTTGTGTTCTTGTTGTACATGGTAAGCGTAGGGTTCTGGGTTTAATGTGGTACATATATGAGACAATGCCGCGTGTCGTGGTTGACCAACCAACTTGCTGGACGGGATGCTAGGTGTTGGGTACTTTCGTAAATACGTTTGCAAGACTATGTTTTGTACAACAATATTCTATTTAAGAAAAATATTTTAGGTAAGTCATTTAATATAACCACTTTAATATTTAAGTATCGAATTCAACATTTATGTGAATTGAATTAATATTTTCAATTTACTAGTAGAGTAAATTATTGTTGGACTATAGTGCTCAATCTCAGTAGTGTCAAACCACGACTTTAAAGTCTTAGTCTACTTAGTGGGGTCGATTGTATAAATCTCACATCGCCACTGCACTCGGTTTTATGCTATGTCCTCCAGTATATCTAATTTCTCATATCTTTTCTTAGAGTTTCTTTCCAACTTTCCAAGTCTTTTATGTCTTCTTCTATTTCTTTTGTCATGTGTCTCCGACTCATAATCGCATTTTCTAGCCGCATCATCTATAGATCTTCGATTCACATGTACAAACCACCTTAACTGATTTTTTTCTCATCTTATATTTAATTGCAGTAACAAGAAAGCATTTCCACTCTTTCAGCTAAAATTAATCCTATTATTCCAACAATTTTCTGTTTATAAAAGGAATCTCATAAAACAGATGAGACAGGAGAGTCGTTGGGTTTTTCTGCACAACTTGGAATGTAGTGACCGACTTACCTTTAATTTAAAGCTTTCTCGAAGCAACAGATTTTTTGGATGGGCCAACCGTCCAAAACCGCCTCAACCAGCAGAAAAAAAAAAAAACGAAAATAGCAAGCAGTTTCTTCCTCGAATTTATATTCAAGCTCTTTGGTTTAGTAGCAATTCTATTCAGATTTCTAAAACGGTTTTCTTTATCCACTAGTGCCCTAAGTATTTGATACAAGTAGCTACTTGTCTATTTCCCCTTTGTAAAGGCTTAACCAGAAAAACTTAGATAAACAACGGGCGGGCAACATTACCATTTTTATGAAAAACAACTAAACAAATATATCGATATGTTATCAACTATCTGCATGTTATTCATATTATTGATACTATTGATACTCCGATGTGGTATGCTATCAACCTTCTAATTTGGATATTATTGACTTTTCTTCTCAACAACAATATAGCACAATTTCTGATTTGGTTGATTTTTACAGGGTGAATCGAAAAATAGACATTTTGATCATCGAGCAATATTAAAGAAAGATAAAGAGAGCCAAAATAAGAAGGTTCGATTAGGAAGGTCATATGGCCTCCCCTACTTCGATTACATAGTTCTCAATTTGTCTATAAAAGTCTAGGTAGAAGGTAAACGAAAATGTGACAACAATTTATTTTTTTTTTGGTAAAGCCACAAAGTCAATCCCTCTCCAACATTGCTATAATGGAAAGTGACAATGATGTAGTTTTATTAAAAAGAGAAGGAAAATACAATCTGTCAAGGGGGACATCAAACTTAACATTGACCATGATAATAATCATAATAAACAAAACCTTCAACAACTAATACAAGATATAACAACATGACAATATCTTATTTGGTGGTCGGACGAGACAATTGATCAAGCCGTCACACCTAAGTTTTAACTACATGGTTGTCCAATAAAACTTCAAATGACGAAACCTGTAGCTCAAGTTTCTAACACACGCGCACAAAAGCCCATTTCATGTCCAAGCCCAAAGCGTTGGCAGCGAAACAGAATCAAGACAATAGCAAACCGAATATTTCTGTTAACTTACATCCAAATTAATATAACTACTTAGGAGGATAATAATACTGATGAATTGTATACACTGGCTGCAACACTGTGAGAACCAGCAGAATAAACGCTGCAACCAAAGAAATAGTCGCCCATGGCGAATCAAAATGATCGCGCCTCAGCTTTTCCCTCCACTTGTTCCAGTCAGTTTTGTAATACGATTTCACATCCTGGCAGAGTTCCCCATAGTAGGTTCCCTTGACCGTCGTATCGTTGTACAGATCGTTGAAGAACTTCGCAGCATCTTCCGAGCTCAACCAGTTATCAAGTATTTTCTTATCGGACGAAAAGAAGGTCGATGTCATTGCTCGAATTGATGAGATTATCCATCAGGACGGCGTAACTCGTTATCATGTGAGGGCAGCTGCGGTAGCATTGCTCGAAGGCGATGAGGTTCCTGAAGAGCGGCCCTGTCCGCTCGTCGATCAATAGTGGTGGTATAGTGATAACCCCAACCTTTTTATCGAACTTTATGTCCAATATGCAACTCGGAGGGAGTTGTTGCGGACAGAGTTGTTGGGAACTGGAACCTTCTTTGAATTTAATGCCAGCTTCGGACAGAGTTGTTGCGTCTGGAATCCTCAGCATCTGTGTAGGGGCGAAGCTAAAAAATTTAGAGAGGTTTAATAAAACACTCACTTTTAACGAAAAATATTTTTTTTTACCTTTAAGTGTCACTATTCATTTGTTGCAGCACAGAATAAAAAGAACAATATTACCAGTGAACAAGAACGTGAATGAGGATGTGTCTAGGGTTGAGTCGCGGACAATGTCGCTTTCTTTAAGACGTTCTGCGGCTCTGCTCTAACTCGTGCAAGCAGTTCGTTTCACACCACGTCGTCCCCAGGATAAAACAGCCCAGACTCTCACTGTCTAGATCACTTCTTGCACTGAGAAGGATCCGAAACTTTCACTCTTTCGTGCTCAGAAACCTTCAATGTATATGCTCAGTTTTGTGACTCAGTTTTCTCTATATTTATGTAGAAGATAGACGTTCTATTTATAAGAAAAGGAACTAGGTTTACGTTGGAAAGGCTGAGGGAAGTGAGGCCTACAAACAGGCCACAAAATCTGGAAGAGATAACCTAGTCGAGAAAGACTAGGTCTTCTTACTTATCTTTATCACAAAACCGTTTGAAAAAGAAAAAGGAAGTGGTCAGCCAAATAGGTTTAAGTACCCTAGTTTAAAACAAACGATATCTAGAGTTTTATTTTAAATAAACACAAAGTTTCAACAATCCCCCACTTGTTTATTTAAAACGAATTTTGTTCATTGAGCAATTCAGCTATAGAGTTGAGCTTAAATACAAGTGTTTACTAACTTGAACTTGTACATAGTGTCATTGCCTCAGAACTACAAGAGTAACTCTCGGTTTTGAACTCTACCTCTGACGACAAAGCACACACAACTCTTCTAGGGTGAAGTTTGAAGCCAGCACGTTTCGGCCTTGTGCTTAAGTCCTGGTTTAGTGATGATATCAAGAAGTATGCCCTTATGACTTCTCTGTTGGCGGCCTCACCTTCATCATCACATAGGTGGAACTATCAAGAACATTCCTACAGCTAGATGTTCCACTCAACAAGAGTATAGTTACCATTAAGAGTGACATACACTCAGCCTTTTGATCGCTATAGGATATCATGTTTTCAGAATCTCAATGTTCGGTCTTAACATGATCACATATCACTCCATGACTTGTTATTACCTTTTGAACCAAATTCTTGGGATCTCCAGTCCTTTGGTTAGGTTACCATCACAAGTGACTCATCTATCCAAGGGCATTAACCCCATTCCTTTAGAGGTTTTCCAAACTTTTTCACGAGCCAATCCTTTCGTCAAAGGATCAGCTATATTGTCCTCGGATCTTACATGATTCCCTCGAACAGCTCCATTAGTGAGAAACCCTCTAACAGTGCTATGTTTTTGACGAATCTGGCGTCTCTTACCATTGTAATATCGATTCTCAACTTTTGCAATGGCTGCAGTGCAATCACAGTGAATAAGAACTGCAGGTATCGGTTTCTCCCACAATTGAGTGTCTGAGAGTAATTCACGAAGCCATCCAGCCTCTTCACTAGCAGTTGCTAATGCAATCATTTCTGATTCCATTGTTGATTGTGCTAGTATCGTCTGTTTCTTAGACTTCCACGATACTGCAGCTCCTGCCATCTTAAAGATGTAACCACTTGTGGCTTTGGAGTCTTCAGATAACGTGTTCCAATCAGCATCGCAATATCCTTCAAGGACTGCGGGAAACCTTTCAAAGTTTAAGCCATAATTGACTGTTCTTTTGAGATATCTCATTACTCTTTCGACAGCCTTCCAATGCTCCTCATTAGGACTGCTTGTAAACCTGCATAACACCCCAACGACATAGGCTATATCTGGTCTAGTGTAGTCAGTAGCATACCGAAGACTCCCGATAATGCTCGCATACTCAGGTTGCCTAACACTGTCGCCAGTGTTCTTGAACAATTTCACACTAGAATCATAAGGGGTGCACGCTGGTTTACATTCAAAATAGTTGTACTTCTTCAGAACTTTCTCAACATAGTGAGATTGATCCAAAGAGAATCCTTCCTTTGTTTTTGTAATTTTGATACCAAGTATTACATTCGCCTCACCTAAATCTTTCATGTCAAAGTTGCTACAAAGCATAGTTTTAACTTCATTCACAACATGCAAATTTGAACCAAAGATCAACAAGTCATCAACGTATAAGCAAATCAAAGTACACATATTATTGTTCGTCCTTGAGTAGATACACTTATCACTTTCATTAGTTTTAAATCCTTTAGAGATAAGTAAATCATCAAATTTAGCATGCCATTGTTTCGGTGCATGTTTTAGGCCATAAAGAGACTTAACTAATTTACACACTTTATGTTCTTGTTTAGGTGAAACAAAATCCTCAGGTTGGTCCATATAAATTTCTTCTTCTAGGTCACCATTTAAGAAGGCAGTTTTCACGTCCATTTGATGCACTACAAGGTTATTTAGAGCAGCTAATGCAAACAAGACCCGAATTGAAGTTATTCTAGTGACTGGTGAATAAGTGTCAAAGAAATCTACATTTTCTCTTTGCTTAAACCCTTTAGCTACTAACCTGGCTTTGAACTTCTCTACTGTGCCATCGGGATTCAGTTTTTTCTTTAGCACCCATTTGCAACCGATTGTCTTGCATCCTGGAGGAAGATCTACTAGTTCCCAGGTCTTGTTGGATTCGAGAGAATCCATTTCATTGTCGATGGCTTCTTGCCATAATTCTGCATCTAGTGAGGTTAGGGCTTCCTGAAGAGTACTAGGATCCTCTTCCAACGTAAATGCTTGAAAATCTGGACCAAAGTCCTTGGCAATTTTGGTCCTCTTGCTTATCCTTGGCTCGAAGTCAGTCTCGGCCGTATCTGCAACATTATTTTCATTCACTGTAGGTGCTTCCCTAGATACAACATTCGATCCCCCACTATTCCTAGATTTAAAAGGAAACTTGTCTTCAAAGAAATCAGCGTCATTAGATTCAATAACAACATGGTTTTTCAAATCATAGAACCTATAAGCTTTACTGTTATATGCATAACCAATGAAAACACACTCAAAAGCCCTACTAGCTAATTTTGACCTTTTAGGGTCAGGTTTTCTAACGAATGCCAAGCAACCCCAGGTCCTTAAGTATGAAACATTTGGTTTCCTATTTTTCCAGATTTCATAAGGTGGAGTTTTGTTTCTCGAAGACGGAACCCTATTAAGTACATAACAAACTGTGATAAGTGCTTCACCCCACCAATATGAAGCACTCCCAGAGTTAAGCAAAATTGCCACTGTAAGTTCACTAAGTGTTCTATTTTTTCTCTCAGCTTTGCCGTTCATTTCTGGGGAATAAGGTGCAGTGGTTTCATGTATGATTCCTAGTTTCTTACAGAATTCGGTGAAAGCTCCAGATTCATATTCCTGTCCTCGATCACTTCGCAGTCTTTTAATCTTTCGGTTAAACTGGTTTTCCACCTCAGTTAAGAAACACTTAAACATATCTAGGGCTTCACTCTTATATCTCATTAAGTAGACAAAACAATAATTTGAATGATCATCGATAAAGGTTATGAAATACCGTTTTCCATTTCGTGTTAGGATGCCATCGAATTCACAAATGTCAGAGTGTATTAGATCTAATAATTCCGTTTCTCTAAGAACTGATCTATGTGGAGTTCTGGTTATTTTGGCTTGACTGCAGTATTCACATTTCTCAAAGTTATTTAGCGAGAGTTCTGGAAGTAGACCTAGGTTACTCATTTGTTTTACTAGTCTTTTATTTACGTGACAAAGTCTTGCATGCCAAACATTAAAGGAACTCAATAAGTAAGCAGAAGAAGCAGTTTTATTCATGGCATCAACATTCAATTTGAACATCCCATCAGTAGCATACCCCTTTCCCACAAAGACACCATTCTTTGTGAGAGTATACATGTCAGCTCCAATAGTCTGTGTGAAGCCTGCTTTGTTGATGAGATAACCTGAGACCAGATTTTTCCTTATTTCTGGAACATGCAGCACGTCTCTCAGTATGACAGTCTTACCCGAAGTGAATTTCAGCACCACTTCGCCAATTCCAGTAACATTCGTTGAGTGAGAATCACCCAACAAGACCTTCCTATCCTCAGCTTCAGAATAGGATTTAAAGAGCCTGCGATCGTGGCAGACATGGCGCGAAGCCCCAGTGTCTACCCACCACCCCTCGAATCCGTCAACCATGTTGACTTCTGAAATCATGGCAATGAGTTGATCCTCAGTCAAGTTAGCCTGAGGAGTCATTCGACGCTTACTGCGACAGTTCCTAGCCAAGTGTCCAGGTTTATCACAATTGTAGCATAAAAATGGCACGGTAGTTTCATCTCGTGAGGGGGGTAGCTTCCTATTCTGAACTCGTTGAGGGTTCTGAGAGTTTGAGAAGTTCTTGTTATTGCCACGATACTTGGTGGAATTCTTCATAGGTTTACCTGAAGGTTTGAGCACCACAGCTGCATGATTCCTCGAACAAGTCTTCTTCAGATGGTTGTTGTTAGAGACAACCAGTACCTCCTCTCTCATGTCTTGTTTCCTTGCTTCCTCCTCGATTCGAAGACGTGTGATGAGACTCTCCAGTGAGAATTCCTTCGTCTTGTGTCGAAGATCCTTTTTGAACTCCTTCCAGCTTGGTGGGAGCTTATCTATGATCACAGCAACCTGGAATTGTTCATCCAGATTCATTCCCTCCGTGATGATCTCATGAGCAATCTTCTGCAACTCATGTGATTGTCCTTCTACAGACTTGTCATCCACCATTTGAAACTTCATGTATCGGCTGACTGCAAACTTCTTTGCTCCTGCTTCCTCAGTATCGTATTTTTTCTGGAGAGCATCCCACAGTTCTTTGGCTGTCTTACAAGAAGAGTAGTAATCATATAGGTCATCACATAACCCATTCAAAACATAATTCTTGCATAGAAAATCGTTGTCAGTCCATGATTGAAATAACCTGAACTGTTCAGCTGTTGGTTGTTCAGGTAGTGATGGTAACTCAGAAGTGCAGTGGGTGGCAAGTTTCTTGGTGGTTAAGAAAAACAGCATTTTTTGTCTCCATCGTTTGAAGTGGGGACCTTCAAACTTGATAGGTTTGTTCAGATCATTAGCGAAGGTGTTGCTTTCATTCTCCATTGCAGAAAAAACGTCTTAAAATTGTTGCAGCACAGAATAAAAAGAACAATATTACCAGTGAACAAGAACGTGAATGAGGATGTGTCTAGGGTTGAGTCGCGGACAATGTCGCTTTCTTTAAGACGTTCCGCGGCTCTGCTCTAACTCGTGCAAGCAGTTCGTTTCACACCACGTCGTCCCCAGGATAAAACAGCCCAGACTCTCACTGTCTAGATCACTTCTTGCACTGAGAAGGATCCGAAACTTTCACTCTTTCGTGCTCAGAAACCTTCAATGTATATGCTCAGTTTTGTGACTCAGTTTTCTCTATATTTATGTAGAAGATAGACGTTCTATTTATAAGAAAAGGAACTAGGTTTACGTTGGAAAGGCTGAGGGAAGTGAGGCCTACAAACAGGCCACAAAATCTGGAAGAGATAACCTAGTCGAGAAAGACTAGGTCTTCTTACTTATCTTTATCACAAAACCGTTTGAAAAAGAAAAAGGAAGTGGTCAGCCAAATAGGTTTAAGTACCCTAGTTTAAAACAAACGATATCTAGAGTTTTATTTTAAATAAACACAAAGTTTCAACATCTTTAAAAACGGTCTTTCGTTAAAAGAGAAGTTTTTTTAAATTTGTCGTTAGTTTTCCTAAAAATTTAACTAAGAGGGGCACTCTAAAAAATTTGAGCTAATTTTTTGGACAAATAAAACTAGTTCTTTTACAAATGTTGAACAAATTAATTTTAAAATGCCTAATTTTATTATTCTATTGTCTAATTTTGTCTTTAATTGTTGACAAACTAATGCTTATTTGTACTAATTAACCAAATATATGCAACTCAACAAAATTTAAACATTAGTGTGTAAGAAAAATATACAGGACGAAAATGCATTTAAAAATTAAAAGAGGATTTTTGCTATTTTAATATGATTAATTGAATAATATGCAAAGCTAAAAAAAATGGGAATGATTAATTGAATAATTTGTAATGCAAAAAAATGGGATGAGAGGGGGCATGTGCCCTCACTGGGCCTTACCTCCCATTGTCAATGCTGTGTCCCCTTGCTCGGGTCTTCAAACGGAACAACGATCACGGTTCTTATGAGATCAAGTATGTGCAGGAATTTGGGAGGGAGTTTCACATTCCGGTTTAAAATGTGATTGTCCCCGAGGTAATCTATGAAAAAGTCGAGGATAAGGTTGGTGAGGGAGGAGGCATTTCCTTCGCAAGTAGTATTCTTCACGGCGGTTAAACTGTATAATCGCTCGAGAACAAACCATGGTAGTTGATTTTCTAGCAGGAGAAGGTCATGGTAAAGATATAGCCGAATGCCGGACATACGGTAAACGGGGTCGTTCTCGTCTTGTTGTTCGTCGGAAGGTCCTCTTCGAAATAATTCGATTAGGATCCGTCGAGTACCATCATCTCAACAAATTCTTTCTTGTTGAGATCCAATGGCTCTGCGTAACAATCGTGAGCGCGCTTGTCCAAATCCACAACACCTTCGATCAAGTCAGGCAAAGTCATGTTTGCGTGTAAGAGAAGGCAATGTAAGTACCAGCTCTTCACATTTTCCATGAGTCGGAATCGACCGCCACCTTGGCCACGGTGAAAGGGTCCGATTGAGATGACGTCAGGTTTGTATGCTTGTACTTTTTTCTGCCGAATCTGGTCGGGAACTCTGAAGATGCTGCAGGATGCTGGCACTGGCGAGTCAGTGAGAAGGTTTGGTGTGATTTTGTTTGTCAATTCTTCTACAATACCATCATACTCTATGGGAACGGATTTCATGGCAGTACGATCAACTTCGCTAATTTCTCCCTCACTTTTCATGGCTGTAGATATTTTAAAAAATTCTGAATCAAATTGCAACGAAACAAATTCTGAAGTAACTTTTAAATAGGATAATACTTAGCGCATTCACTTAGAAGTAGGCAAACCTTATATTTCTGATAATCACAGTTTGACATGGGTGCAGAACGATAGAGTAAAATGAGATGGGAACCGTGCACTTGAAAATTAAACAAATGCAATTATGTAGGACGTTAATTAGAAGAGGATTCAGCAAATCAAAGTGTAAGTTTTCTATAATACACACACAAAATACTAACCTTGAGAAGCCAATGATATGAACAAGATTCAACCACGAGCTGCAATTAATAAGCAAAGATCTTTCTCTCTCTAAACACCTTATGCACTCCTATATGGGGTGGGGTTTTGTGCTAGAATACTATGTATGAGAATGGAGACCTAAGCCTTATATATAGGTGAGAGTATTAGGTTTCTTACCCATAAGGAAGCCCTAATACGCATCTTTAACACCTCCAAATTTTTTAACAAAGAACATAGTTTTTTCATTGCAGAAGCAAAGAACAATTCTCACTCTTTAAGAATGTAATTTAATTCTATTCAACCACACTAAAAGAGTGGAGTTTGTTTCATCTTTTCTAGCATCGTACAAAAGAAGGGTGGAGTTTTGAATTCAAATATATCTTTCACATTTCACAAAAAAAAAAAATGTCTTTAATACTTCTCACTCTTTAAGAATGTAATTTTAACTTTAAAGCAAAAATTCAACCACACTAAAAGGGTGGAGTTTATTTTAATCTTTTATGGCATCATACATAAGAAAGGTGAAGTTTGAAATCAAATATATCTTTCACATTTTGCAAAAAATTGTCTTTAACAAAGAACATAATTTTATTTTGTTGCAGGAGCAAAGAACAATTCTTTCTCTTTAAGAATATAATTTAATTTTAAAGCAAAATTTCAACCACACTAAAACGGTGGAGTTTGTTTCAATTTTTTCTGACATTGTACATAATAAGGGTGGACTTCTAAAATCAAATAAATCTTTCACATTTAGCCACAAAAATTATGTCCTTTGTTAAAGAACATAGTTTTTTTAATTGCAGAAGCAAAGAAAAATTCTCACTCTTTAAGAGAGTAATTTAATATTAAAGCAAAAATTCAACCACATGTGGAGTTTGTTTCAATCTTTTTTGCATTGTACAAAAGAAGGGTGGAGTTTTGAAACAAATATATTTTTCACATTTCGCGCAAATTTTTTTGTCTTTAACAAAGAACATAATTTTTTTGTTGCAGGAGCAAAGAACAATTCTCACTCTTTTAGAATGTAATTTAATTTTAAAGCAAAAATTCAACCACACTAAAAGGGTGGAGTTTGTTTCAATATTTTTTGGCATTGTAGAAAAGAAGGGTGGAGTTTTGAAATCAAATACATCTTTCACATTTGTAACATTCCACATCGCCCAGGAGAGAGAATCATGTAAGCCTTATATGTATATTCTCATCTCTACCTAGCACGAGGCCTTTTGGGAGCTCACTGGCTTCGAGTTCTGTAGGAACTCTGAAGTTAAGCGAGTTTGGGCTAGAGCAATCCCAGGATGGGTGACCCCCTGTGAAGTTGCTCGTGAGTTCCCAGAAACAAAACTATGAGGACATGGTCGGGGCCCAAAGCGGACAATATCGTGCTACAGTGGAGTCGAGTCCGGGTTGTGGTGGGGGCCCGGGTCGGGATGTGACAACATTTCACCCAAAAAATTATGTTTTTAATGAAGAACATAATTTTTTCGTCTCAGGAGCAAAGAACAGTTCTCACCCTTTAAGAATATAATTTAATTATAGAGCAAAAAATCAACCACACGAAAAGGGTGGAGTTTGTTTCAATCTTTTAATGCATCCTACATGGTGGAGTTTTGAAATCTAATATATCTCACATTTCACGCAAAAAAAAAAAAGTCTTTAACAAAGAACATAATGTTTTTTTGTTGCAAGAGCAAAGAAAGATTCTCTCTTTAAGAATGTACGTAATTTAATTTTAAAGTAGAAATTCAACCACACTAAAAGGAAGGAGTTTGTTTCAATTGTTTCTAGCATTGTACAAAAGATATATAGTGAACTTTTGAAATCAAATATATCTTTCACATTTCACCAAAAAAATTATGTCTTTAACAAATAACATATTTTTTTATTGCAGAAGCAAAGAACAATTCTCACTTTTTAAGAATGTAATTTAATTTTAGAGCAAAAATTCAACCACACTTAAAGGGTGGAGTTTGTTCCAATCTTTTCTGGCATTGTACAGAAGAAGGTGGACTTTCGCAATCAAATATATCTTTCACATCTCGTGCAAAAAATTATGTCTTTAACAAAGAACACAATTTTTTTGTTGTAGGAGCAAAGAATAATGCCCACTCTTTTAGAATGTAATTTAATTTTAAAGCAAAAATTCAACCACACTAAAAGGGTGGAGTTGTTTCAATAATTTTTTTACATCAAAAGAAAGGTAGAGTTTTGAAATCAAATATATCTTCCACATTTCATGCAAAAAATTATATTTTAACTGTCACATCCCGGCTCGGGCGCAGCCACCTCTCGGGCCCGCTCCACCACCGTAGCACAATATTGTCCGCTTTGGGCCCCAACCACGCCCTCACGGTTTTGTTTCTGGGAACTCACGAGCAACTTCCCAGTGGGTCACCCATCATGGGAGTGCTCTAGCCTCCTTCTCGCTTAACTTCGGAGTTCCAACGGAACCCGAAGCCAGTGAACTCCCAAAAAACCTCGTGCTAGGTAGGGATGTGAATATACATTTAAGGATCACTCCCCTGGGCGATGTGGGATGTCACATTAACAAAGAACATAATTTTTTTCGTTGCAGGAGTAAAGAACAATTCTCACTATTCAATAATGTAATTTAGTTTTAAAGCAAAAAATCCCACACTCAAAGGGTGGAATTTGTTTCAATCTTTTTTGACATCATACAAAAGAAGGGTGGAGTTTTGAAATCAAATGTATATTTCACATTTCGCGCAAAAATTATGTCTTTAACAAAGAACACAATTTTTTTGTTGCAAGAGCAAAAAAAAAAACCAATTCTCACTCTTTAAGAATATATTTTAATTTTAAAGCAAAAATTCAACCACACTTAAAACGGTGAAGTTTGTTTCAATCTTTTCTGGCATCGTACATAAATGTGGAGTTTGTTTCCACCTTTTTTGATATCATAAAGAAAAAGGGTGAAGTTTTGAAATCAAATAATATTTTCAAATTTCGCGCAAAAAATTATGTCTTTAACAGAGAATATATTTTTTTCGTTGTAGAAGCAAAGAACAATTCTCATTCTTAAGTCTAATGGAAAGCATTAACTAGAGTGTATCACCCATAGGGCACCCATAGAACAACCCTCAACCACCCGTGGAGTCCTTTTGTCACAAGTATTTGACACGTGTCTCCCTCGCCTTGGATGCATTTCTTACAAATCTTAATAGCTCAATCATCTCGTTAGATTCTGACACATAGATTGTTGCACGATAACTTTAGCACATGATACACTTGATTTGAGCCCACACAGTAATAAAAGAGTAAATAGAGTTGCGCCATGTTTTCCGTTATCTCCAAGTACTCCTTTTTTTTAAAAGTCTTATTCCAAGTCTTCTTAGATCTTTCTCATTCCAAGTCTTCCTAGATCTTTCTACATTCCTTTTAGCCTAAGCCTCCATCTCATAGTTGCATTTTTTGACCAGAGCATCTGTAGGTCTTCGATTCACGTATTCAAACCACCTTAATTGATTCTATATCATCTTATCTTCAATTACGGTCACTCCCACTTACCTCGAATATCCTCGTTTTAATCATATCATTTATCATTTAGTAAATATTTTTCACGTAATTAAATTGATGACATGAAGCATTTCCAATCTTTTAACTAAAATTAACCTATTATTCTAACAATTTATGTTTATAAAAGAAGTCTCAAAGAACTGGCCAAATTAAAACAAGGGGTGTGCTGTCCACACATCCATTTTTACTTCTCACACACTCCTGTTAATTTCTGTCCGTTAGATCTTCTTCAATTCATCTGATTCGACGGCCGAAATTCAAAAAAGTGTGAGAGAAATAAAAAGAAGTGTGTGGATATCACAGCCCTTAAAACAAAGAGCAATAGGCTCCTAACTTTATTGGCAAATCAAAATGCCCCATGAATCTGAGAGTGGGAAGAGACTCGTGGCCAGCACCTATCACCCACGTGGCACCCAGATAACGACCCTCCATCCGTAGAGTCCTTGATCATATAATTTTGACACGTGTCTCCCCCGCTATGGGATGCATTTCCTACAACCCTTATCAGCGCAATCAACTCCTAAGATTCTGACACGTAAATTGTTGCAGGATAACCGTTGCACATGATACACGTGATCCGCCCCCACACTGTACTCAAGGAGTAAGTAGAGTTGCTGGCAGCCTGGCATCCGTTGATTTTGACATTAACAAAACCCCCGGCTCTCTCCCCACCTCTCTAAAATCCTAGAGAAAGTGAGTTAGCCACCGCCGGCCGCCACCATGGCCGTACTCAGCAGCCTGCAAGTATTTGCGTCCCAGATAACGTTCGCCGCGGTCTCGAGAATCTGGAGCGCCGAGCCTACCTATGGGCGGCGGCTCAGCTGCTGTACGACAACGACCATTACTTCGACGGTCAGGACGAAGAGGAGGAACGGAGGAAGACGAGTCGGAATAGGATGCTGGAACCGGACGGGTGCGTCCCGGGAAGAGGTGTGCAGTGGGTGCTGATCGGAGACAGAGGCGCGAAGATTAGGACGCTAAATGTTGTGTAATTAAATTGAATCCGAGGGAAACTAAACCATCATATTTTCGGAGAGGTTCTGTAATTTCTGTGGGAAATTTGAATTTTTGTTTTGTTTTGATGGAGATTAGGGTGCTAAATGTTTTTATTTGTTTTGCTTGTTACAGGAGATTGTTGACCAATTTAGTGGTGAATTTGAAACGCACAAAGGGGCAACTCCGTTCGAAATCTAAATCTGCATTCAAAGGAAGAGCTTCTGAAATCTTCCCCTGCTGATGCAGAGCAGGTATGTTATTAATTATCATTTTTATGAAAATAAATAAATAAACAAACTTGTTGATATGTTATTAATTATCCACATATTATTCACATTATTGATTCCATCAATACTCTAGTGAGGTATGCTATTAACCTTCTAATTTGATTATTCTCGACTTTTCTTCTTACCTGCAATGTAGCACAATTTCTAATTTGGTTGATTTTAAAACAGTGAATCAAAAAATAGACGTTTCGATTATCGAGCAACATTAAAAAAAGAAAGATAAAAGAGTGCCAAAATGAGAAGGCCCTATTAGGAAGGCCACATAGCCTCCCCTACTTTGATTACGTAGTTCTCGATTTGTGTATAAAAGTCTAGGTAGAAGGTAAACGAAAATGTGACAACATCTTCTTTTTTTTTCTCGGTAAAGCCACAAAGTCAATCCCACTTCAACATTGCTATCATAGAAAGTGACAACGAGGTAGTTTTATTAAAAAGAAAAGGAAAATACAATCTGTCAAGGAAGACATAAAACCTAACCTTGATCATGATAACAGTCATAAGAAACAAAACATTCAACAACTAATATAAGATATAACAACATGACAATATCTTATTTGGTGGTCAGACGAAACACTGATCAAGCCATCACACCTAAGTTGTAACTACATGGTTGTCCAAAAAAACTTCAAATGACGAAACTTGTAGCTCAAGTTTGTAACACACACGCACACAAGAGCCCATTTAATGTCCAAGCCCAAAGCGTTGGCAGCGAAACAGAATCAAGACAATAACAAACCGAATATTTCTGTTTAACTTACATCCAAATTAATATAACTACTTAGGAGGATAATAATACTGATGTATTGTATACACTGTCTGCAACACTGTGAGAACCAGTAGAATAAACGCCGCAACCAAAGAAATAGTCGCCCATGGCGAATCAAAATGATCGCGCCTCAGCTTTTCCCTCCACCTGTTCCAGTTAGCATCATAATACGCATTCACATCCTCGCAGAGTTTCCCGTAGTAGGATCCCATGACCGTTGTGTCGTTGTACAGATCGTTGAAGAACTGCGCAGCGTCTTCCGAGCTCAACCAGTTTTCAAGTATTCCCTTCTCACAAAGAAGGTCGATGTCCTTGCTCGAATTGATGAGATTATCCATCAGGACGGCATAACTCGTTATGTTGTGGAGGCAGCTGTGAGAGCATTGCTCGAAGGCAATGAGGTTCCTGAAGAGCGGCCCTGTCCGCTCGTCGATTACTAGTCGTGGCATAGTGAACACCCCTTTTTCGAACTTCATGTTCAATATGTCAACCGAAGGACGAAAAGCCTTTTTGAATTTAATGCCAGCTTCGGACAGAGTTGTCACGTTTCGAACCTTGGGCATCTTGTTCCCCGTGCTCTCACCTTCAAAAGGGGCAATGATCGCGCTTCGTATGAGATCGAGTATGTGCAGGATTTTAGGAGGGGGATTCACACTCGGGTTTAAAATGAAACTGTTCCCGAGGTATTTTGTGAAGAAGTTGAGGACAAGGTCGGTGAGGGAGGAGGCATTTGTAGTATTCTTCACGGCGGGTAAATTATATAACCACTCGAGAACAAACCATGGCAGCTGATTTTCTAGCAGGAGAAGGTCATGGTAAAGATATAGCCGAATGCCGGACACACAGTAAACGGGGTCGTTCTTGTCTTGGTGTTCGATCCTTCCTCTTCGAAATAGTTCGAATAGGAAGCATCCGTCAAGTACCATCATCTCAACGAAGTCATTCTTGTTGAGATGATCCAATGGCTCTGCGTAACAATCGCGAGCAAGCTTCTCCAAATCCGCAACACCTTCGATCAAGGTTGCCAAAGTTATGTTTGCGTGTGAGAGAAGGGAATGTGAGTACCAGCGCTTCACATTTTCCATGAGTCGGAATTGATGGCCACCGCGGTGAAAGGGTCCGATTGAGATGACGTAAGGTTCGTATGCTTGTGTGCTTCTTTGCCGAATCTGGAGGGGAACTCTGAAGATGCAGCAGGATGCTGGCAATGGCGAAACATGGAGAAGCTTTGGTGCGATGTTGTTTGTCAATTCTTCTACAGTAGCATGATAATCATTGTGTACAAGAACGGATTCCATGGAACTACTATCATCAGCTTCGTTAATTTCTGTCTCATTTTCCATGACTAGATATTTTTAAAAATTATGAACCAAATTGCAAACGAAACAAATTCTGAAGTATTTTTAAAAAGGATAATAATTGGCGCATTTGCTTAGAAGTATGCAGGCTTATACTTCTGATAATCACAATTTGACATAGATGCAGAACGATGGAATAAATGGGATGGAAACCATGCACCTGGAAATCAAACAAATGCAATTACGTAGGATGTTAATTAGAAGAAGATCCAGCAGATCAAACTGTAAAGTAAATCTTCTATAATACACACACTAAAAATACTAACCTTGAGAAGCCACTGATATGAACAAGATTCAACAACGGGCAACAATCAAATAAGCAAAGATCTTTCTCTCTCTACATGACTTATTTAGGGTAGGGTTTTGTGCTAGAATATTGTGTATGAAAATGAAGACCTAAAGCCTTATATTTATAGGTGAGAGCATTAGGTTCTTGCATATAAAGGAAGCCCTAATATGTATCTTTAACACTTCCAAAATTAATGACCTAATCGGATATATATTCCCATTAATTAGGGGTGTGATATCCACACACCTCTTTTTACTTCTCACACACCCTTCTAATTTTTTGTCATCGAATCGGATGAATTGAATAAGATCAAGGGACAAAAATTAACAAGGAGTGTGTGAAGTAAAAAAAAGTGTACGGATAGCACACCCCCATTAATTATTGCTTTACTTCACCGTCAAGTAATTCGGGATAATCAAATATTACATCCTATCTTTTATTTTTAATCAATTAGGACTCCTAAATAGATGTAAGGCCAATTAAAGCCTTGCATTCTTCCACTTGGTAGTGACATCTATTCAAGAAGTTCTCTTTAAATCAAGAATCAAATACCTTATGCGCGCAACTTTAGAAGATTATTTGATAACAATATATATTCAAACGTAATATCAAATATTGTCATTAGCTCATAAGACTATAGATCGTGATATCTAATTTAGCGGATACATACCTCTATATATAATCACATACAAGCAATGGCATTTACATAAAGTACCAACAAGTCATGAACAAAAGTATATAAATGATAAGTGAAAAGCGAAATAGCTCCCACTAATATTAGATATCTTTAAAGCTTGATAATTCTCCCATGCTAATAACTTGTTTTGGAAAAGCTAAATGAGGAACAACTCTATTTAATATGTATATAGTCGCATATGTAGTGTGCTAATATAATCAACACTTGTATATCCTTCCCTCACCTTTTCTCTTTCTAACAAGTACTTGATGGACTTGCATATGGAGAAAACTTTCAACTAATATGCATGCATTAGAGCTCCATAACATCCCATGAATTAAGCATACATAGTATAGTAAGGGACCGTTTGGAAATGTTTTGAAAATGACTAAAAACATTTTTGGTGAAAATGTTTTTAGAACCAATCCTTAGTAAAAGTGCAAATGAATCCTGAAAAAATATTTTGAAGTGCTTCCTCTAAGATGCGCATAACTGCAGCTTCTTGCATAAAACACTTAAAGTATTTTTGGAATCCAAATTTTTTGTTTTTTAAAAGAGATTTCAGTCATTTTAAAACCACTTCCAAACAAGTCCTAAAAATAATCGTTTATTGCTTAACATTTGTCCATGTTATTGCACATCCTTCTAATACAAACACAGAACTAGAAATAGAATATCCATCGAAATGGGAATATGAATAATCATTATTTCCAATTTGTCGTCCCTTTTGAAAACTTAGATTAGTGTTCTTGCAGACAGCACAAAACTTATTTTTTCATATCATTGGACAACTCTGTCTTCTTTTCCCCTACTATATATTCTCTTAATCATTACTAATCCCCACTTTATTTAAAACCTCCAAAGTTCTTGGTTTAATTTAAATCCCAATTTGCTCTAAAAGAAAATTAAAGGTCAACACAATCAACCAAAATAATTCATACAATAAGCAAGAACAGAAAAGTACACTACTTCCCCTTAAGAGAATTTCATCTTCGAGGAAAATAATATCGGAAACGAATACCTCTCTTTAAGCGTATGACGATACATGTTTATCCTAGTGGTCGTACAATCTTTTGTCATATGCGAAGGAAAAGTGTGGCTACATATGTTATTGTTCGTTGCAGAAGCAAAGGACAATTTCACTCTTAATTAAGAATGTACTTTAACTTTAAAGCAAAAAATTCAATCACACTAAAAAAGGTGGAATTTGTTTCAATCTTTTTTGGCGTAGTACGAAAGAAGGGTGGAGCTCAGAAATTAAATATATTTTTCATATTTTGTGTGAAAAATAACATTTTTAACAATGACAATAATTTTTTTTGTTGCATGGGGCAAAGATCAGGTATCACTATTTAAGAATGTAATTTAAATTTAAAGTAAAAATTTCAACCACATTGAAATGGTGGAGATTGTTTCAATTTTTCTGGCATCATAAAGAAGAAAGGTGAAGTTTTGAAACCAAATATATCTTTACATTTTGCGCAAAAAATTGTCCTTAACCAAAAACATAATTTTTTTGTTGCAGAAGCAAAGAATAATTCTCACTCTTTAAGAATGTAATTTAGTTTTAAAGCAAAAATTCAACCACACTAAAAGGGTGGAGTTTGTTTCATCTTTTCTAGCATTGCACAGAAGAAGGTTGGAGTTTTGAAATCAAATATATCTTTCACATTTCATTCCAATAAAAAAAAAGTCTTTAACAAAGAAATAATTTATTCGTTGTAGGTGCAAAGAACACTTCTCACTCTTTAAGAATGTGATCTAACTTTAAAGCAAAAATTCAACCACACTAAAATGGTGGAGTTTGTTTCAATCTTACTTGGCATCGAAGAAGGATGGAGTATTGAAATCAAATACATCTTTTACATTTTGCAAAAATTGTCTTTAACAAAGAATATATTTCTTTTGTTGCGGAAGCAAAGAACAATTCTCACTCTTCAAGAATGTAATGTAATTTTTAAGTAGAAATTAAACCACACTAAAAAAAATAGACATTTCGATAATCAAGCAGCATTGAAGGAAGATAAAGAGAGCCAAAATGAGAAGGTCCGATTAGGAAGGTCATATAGCCTCCCCTACTTTGATTACATAGTTCTTGATTTGTCTATAAAAGTCTAGGTAAAAGGTAAATGACAATGTGATAACATTTTTTTTCCCCAATAAAATTACAAATTCAATTCCACTCCAACATGCATTACCATGCATCGTGGGAAATGAAAACAATGTAGTTTTATTAAAAAGAGAAGGAAAATATAACTTGTCAAGGGAGGACATAAAGCTTAACCTTAACCATGATATCAACCATAACAAACAAAACCTCCAACAACTAACACAAGATATAACAACATGACAACATCTTATTTGGTGGTCGAACAAGACACATGATCAAGCCGTCACGCGTAAATTCCATCTATAGGGTTGTCCAAAAAAACTTCAAATGACGAAATTTGTAGCTCGCACAAGTTTAACACTCTCACAAAAACCCATTAGATGTCCAAGCCTTAAGCGTTGGCAACGCAAGAAAATCAAGACAATAACAAACCGAACATTTCTGTTAACTTACATCCAACTTAATATAACTACTCAGGAGGATGGATGATAATACTGATGAATTGTATATACTGTCTGCAACATTGTGAGAACCAGCAGAATAAACGCCGCAACCAAAGACATATTCGCCCACGGCATGCCGAAATGCTCGCGCTTCAGCTTTTCCCTCCACTTGTTCTGGTCAGTGTTGTAATACTGATTCACATCATAGCAGAGTCGCCCGTAGTCGAATTTGTTGACCGTCGTGTCATTGTACAGCTCGTTGAAGAACTGTGCGGCGTCTTCCGATCTCAACCAGTTTACCAGTATTCCCCTCTCGCAGAGAAGGTCGATGTCCTTGCTCGAATCGATGAGATTATCCATCAGGGCGGCATAAGACATTATCTTGTGGAGGTGGCCGTGGTAGCATTGCTCAAAGGCGATGAGGTTCCTGAAGAGCGGCCCTGTCCGCTCGTTGATTGCAAGTGGTGGAATAGTGAACACCCGTTTTCGAACTTCATGTTCGTTATGCAAACTTGGAACTTTTTGGAATTTAATGCCGGCTTCGGACAGTGTTGTCACGTTTGGAACCCTCTGCTCATCCTCTTCCTTTGTTTGGGAGCCTAAATCTTCAAACGGGGCAACGATCACGCTTCTTATGAGATCGAGTATGTGCAGGATTTTGGAAGGGAGATTCAGACTGAGTTGAAAATACGATCGTCCGTGATGGATTGTCTGCAGAAGTTGAGGACAAGGTCGGTGAGGGAAGGGGAGTTTTCTTCGCAAGTAGTGTCCTTCACGGCTGTTAAATTGTATAACCGCTCGAGAACAAACCATGGCAGCTGATTTTCTAGCAGGAGAATGTCATGGTAAAGATATTCCAGCATGTAGGACATATTGAAAACGGGGTCGTTCTCGTTTCATTGATCGACTGAAAATCTTTTTCAAAATAGTTCGATTAGGAAGCATCCGTCGAGTACCACCATCTCAGCGAAGTGTTTCTCGTTGAGATGATCGAATGGCTCTGCGTAACAACTTTTTCAAAATAGTTCGATTAGGAAGCATCCGTCGAGTACCATCATCTCAGCGAAGTGTTTCTCATTGAGATGATCGAATGGCTCTGCGTAAACAATTGCGAGGGCGCTTGTCGAAATCCACCACACCTTTGATCAAGCTTGCCACAGTTATGTTTGCGTGTGAGAGAAGGCACTGTAAGTACCAGCGCTTCACATTTTCCATGAGTTGGAATTGATTGCCACGGAGGCCACTGTGAAAGGGTCCGATTGAGACGATGTCAGGTTCGTATGCCTGTACCTTTTTTCGCCAAATCTTGTGAGGAACTCTGAAGATGCAGCAGGATGCTGGCAACGGCGAATCATTAAGAAGCTTTGCTTCGATGGTGTTTGTCAATTCTTCTACAATACCATCATTGTCTATAAGAACGGATTCCGTGGAATTACCGCTCTTTAAGCGTATGACGATACATGTTTATTTTGGTGGTCATATTTCGCTCTTCTCTCTACAAGCAGGTTAAATTCTTGGTTTTTAATTCCAATTGAATTTCTTTTGCAAGAAATAGGAATCTTCTGAATTGAATGCTTTCTCTAATTTTTTTGGTAATTTAGATTGCGAATGCAGTGAATGTAAGGAAGCTTGTCCCGGACGAAGTGATATTTGCGTTGTTGGCCAAGAGGTCGGAAGAAGGATGCTATCGCGGCGAAAACGGGTTCATCCTCGATGGGATTCCTCGAACAAGAACTCAAGCTGTGAGTTTTAACTTCTATGTGCAATTTGCACAAATAGAACCGGTTACAAACTTTTAATTAAATTGAATCTGAGGGAAACTAAACCATCATATTTTCGGAGAAGTTCTGTAATTTCTGTGGGAAATTTGAATTTTTGTTTTGTTTTGATGGAGATTAGGATGCTAAATGTTTTTATTTGTTTTGCTTGTTACGGAGATTGTTGACCAAATTGCTGATATTGATTTAGTGGTGAATTTGAAACGAACAAACGAGCACTTGGTGAAGAAGAATCTAGGAACCGAAAACTTCTCTGCTTGCCAAGAATATCTTAGCATGGGCAACTCCGTTCGAAATCTAAATCTGTAGTCAAAGGAAGAGCTTCTGAAATCTTCCCCCTGCTGATGCAGAGCAGGTATGGCCATTATCCTCTGTTTGTATCTGTTTGATGATTTTGACAGACTTGGGAAACCATCGAAAAATGGGTTGTAATCCGTTTCTCTCTTATCTGTTCGATACCCAGCTGGGCTTTGTTACAACTGGCGAAAACCGGGAAGAATCGATGAAGATTGAGGCCAAGGGTGAATTTAGTTCATCACGCTCATCATCACTGGTGTATGATTTTCTGAGCACTGAAGATCCACTTCTTCTCGGCTGTGATTGGCTTCCAACCCCTCCAGTAATATTTGCAACGGAAGCTGTTGAGGGTTGCAAGTATACTGTACCAACCGCCAAAAGCGCCACAACCACCAGAAAAATTAAGAGTAATTTAATGAAAACCTCGTGTTAATGTTTATTTTAACGAAAAATAATATTTTTATACTAAAAAATTAATTCTAATACTATTTACTTTACCTTTTGTTTTGTTTTTATCGTTAAAACTCAAAGTTTTCAAACTTTTTTTTTATTAATTTTTCAAAAAATTAAACGAAAGTACCGAGCAGCTTCTTTCTTGAATTTATATCCAAACTTTTTGGTTTGGTGGCGATTCTATTCAGATTTCTGAAACGTTTTTCTTTATCCACTGGTGCCCTAAGTAGTGGATACAAGTAGCTACATTCTTTTTTTTCCTTCTTTAAAGGCTTAATCAGAAAAACTTGGATAAATCACGGGCGTTTACATTTTTATGAAAAGAAAAAAAAACAAACTTGTTGATATGTTATTAATTATCTACCTATTATTCATATTATTAATACCATCAATAATCCAATGAGGTATGCTATTAACCTTCTAATTTCTCGACTTTTCTTCTTACCTGTAATGTAGCATAATTTTTAATTTGGTTGATTTTAAAAGAGACTCGAAAAATAGACGTTTCGATTATCGAGCAACATTAAAAAAAGAAAAATCTAGAATGCCAAAATGAGAAGGCCCTATTAGGAAGGTCATATAGCCTCCCCTACTTTGATTACATAGTTCTCAATTTGTCTATAAAAGTCTAGGTAGAAGGTAAACGAAAATGTGACATCTTTTTTTTTTTTTTTTTTTTTTTGGTAAAGTCACAAAGTCAATCTCATTTTAACATTGCTATCATAGAAAGTGACAACGACATAGTTTTATTAAAAAGAGAAGAAAAATACAATCTGTCAAGAGGGGCATAAAACTTAACCTTGACCATGATAACAATCATAATAAACAAAACCTTCAACAACTTATACAAGATATAACAACATGACAATATCTTATTTGATGGTCAGATGAGACACCTGATCAAGTCGTTACACCTAAGTTCTAACTACATGGTTGTCCAATAAAACTTCAAATGACGAAACCTGTAGCTCAAGTTTCTAACACACGCACGCACACAAAAGCCCATTTCATGTCCAAGCCCAAAGCGTTGGCAGCGAAACAGAATCAAGACAATAACAAACCGAATATTTCTGTTCACTTACATCCAAATTAATATAACTACTTAGGAGGAAAATGATACTGATGAATTGTATACACTGTCTGCAACACTGTGAGAACCAACAGAATAAACGCCGTAACCAAAGAAATAGTCGCCCATGGCGAATCAAAATGATCGCGCCTCAGCCTTTCCTTCCACTTGTTCCAGTCAGTGTTATAATACGATTTCACATCGTCGCAGAGTTTCCCGTAGTAGGATCCCTTGACCGTCGTGTCGTTGTACAGATCGTTGAAGAACTGCGCAGCATCTTCCGAGCTCAACCAGTTATCAAGTATTTTCTTATCGGAAAGAAGGTCGATGTCCTTGCTCGAATTGATGAGATTATCCATCAGGACGGCGTAACTCGTTATCATGTGAGGGCAGCTGCGGTAGCATTGCTCGAAGGCGATGAGGTTCCTGAAGAGCGGCCCTGTCCGCTCATCGATTAATAGTGGTGGTACAGTGATAACCCCAACCTTTATATCGAACTTTATGTCCAATATGCAACTCGGAGGGAGTTGTTGAGGAGAGGGTTGTTGCTGACGGAGTTGTTGAGGAGAGGGTTGTTGCTGACGGAGTTGTTGGGAAATGGAACCATTTTTGAATTTAATGCCAGCTTCGGACAAAGTTGTTGCGTCTGGAATCCTCGGCATCTGTGTGGGATCGAAGTAAAAAAATTTAACTAGGACATTCTAAAAAATTTGAGCTTATTTTTTGATAAATAAAGCTAGTTCTTTTACCAATGTTGAAAAAATTAATTTTAAAATGCTTAATTTTATTATTTTATTGTCTAGTTTTGTCTTTAATTGTTGACAATCTAATGCTCATTTGTACTAATTAAGCAAATACATACAACTCAACAAAATTTAGACATTAGTGTGTGAAAATAATATACATGATGAAAACGCATTTAAAAACTAAAAGAGAATTTTCACTATGATTAATTGAATAGTATGCAAAGTCAAAAAAATTGAGAATAATTAATTGAATAATTTGTAATACAAAAAAATGGGATGAGAGGGGGCATGTGCCCCCCCCCACTGGGCCTTACCTCCCTCAGTGGATGCATCTGTGTCCCCTTGCTCGAGTCTTCAAACGGGACAACGATCACGGTTCTTATGAGATCAAGTATGTGCAGGAATTTGGGAGGGAGTTTCACATTCCGGTTTAAAATGTGATTGTCCCCGAGGTAATCTATGAAAAAGTCGAGGACAAGGTTGGTGAGGGAGGAGGCATTTCCTTCGCAAGTAGTACTCTTCACGGCGGTTAAACTGTATAATCGCTCGAGAACAAACCATGGTAGCTGATTTTCTAGCAGGAGAAGGTCATGGTATAGATACAGCCGAATGCCGGACATACGGTAAACGGGGTCGTTCTCGTCTTGTTGTTCGTCGGAAGGACCTTTTCGAAATAGTTCGATTAGGAAGCATCCGTCGAGCACCATCATCTCAACAAAGTCTTCCTTGTTGAGACCCAATGGCTCTGCGTAACAATCGCGAGCGCGCTTGTCCAAATCCACGACACCTGCGATCAAGTCTGGCAAAGTCATGCTTGCGTGTAAGAGAAGGCGTTGTAAGTACCAGCGCTTCACATCTTCCATGAGTCGGAATCGACCGCCACCTTGGCCACGGTGAAAGGGTCCGATTGAGATGACGTCAGGTTCGTATGCTTCTACTTTTTTCCGCCGAATCTGGTCAGGAACTTTGAAGATGCTGCAGGATGCTGGCACTGGCGAGTCAGTGAGAAGGTTTGGTGTGATTTTGTTTGTCAATTCTTCTACAATACCATCTATGGGAACGGTTTTCATGGCAGTAGGATCAACTTTGCAAATTTCTCCCTCACTTTTCATGACTGTATATATTTTTAAAAATTCTGAATCAAATTGCAACGAAACAAATTATGAAGTAACTTTTAAATAGGATAATACTTGGCGCATTCACTTAGAAAATAAGCAAACCTTATATTCTTGATAATCACAATTTGACACGGATGCGAAACGATAGAATAAAATGGGATGGGAGCCGTGCACCTGAAAATTAAACAAATGCAATTATGTAGGACATTAATTAGAAGAGGATTCAGCAGATCAAAGTGTAAGAGGTCTATAATACACACACAAAATACTAACCTTGAGAAGCCAATGATATAAACAAGATTCAACCACGAGCAGCAATTAAATAAGCAAAGGTCTTTCTCTCTCTAAACGCCTTATGCACTCCTATATGGGGTAGGATTTTGTGCTAGAATATTATGTATGAGAATGGACACCTAAACCTTATATATATATAGGTGAGAGTATTAGGTTTCTTGCCCATAAGGAAGCCCTAATACACACCTTTATTTTTTAACAAAGAACATAATTTTTTTCATTGTAGAAGCAAAGAACAATTATCACTATTTAAGAATGTAATTTAATTTTAAAGAAAGATTCAACCACACTAAAAGAGTGGAGTTTGTTTCATCTTTTCTAGCATCATATAGAAGGGTGAATTGTTTTGAATTCAAATATATCTTTCACATTTCACCCAAAAAAAATGTCTTTAACAAAGAACATAATTTTTTTGTTGCAGGAGCAAAAATCACTTCTCAATCTTTAAGAATGTAATTTCACTTTAAAACAAAAATTCAACCACAATAAAAGGGTGGATTTTGCTTCAATCTTTTTTGGCATCATACATAAGAAAGGTGAAGTTTGAAATCAAATATATCTTTTACATTTTGCAAAAAAAAAAAAAAAAATTGTCTTTAACAAAGAACATAATTTTTTTTTTATTTTTGTTGCAGGAGCAAAGAACAATTCTCTCTCTTTAAGAATTTGATTTAATTTAAAGCAGAAATTCAACCACACCAAAAGGGTGGAGTTTGTTTCAATCTTTTCTGGCATTGTAGATAAGAAGGCTTTTGAAATCAAACAAATCTTTCACAGTTCGCCACAAAACTTATGTCCTTTGTTAAAGAACATAATTTTTTTCATTGTAGAAGAAAAGAAAAATTCTCACTCTTTAAGAAAGTAATTTAATATTAAAGTAAAAATTCAACAACATGTGGAGTTTGTTTCAATCTTTTTTGCATTGTACAAAAGAAGGGTGGAGTTTTGAAACAAATATATCTTTCACATTTTGTGCAAAAAATTATCTCTTTAACAAAGAACATAATTTTTTCGTTGCTAGAGCAAAGAACAATTCTCACTCTTTTAGAATGTAATTTAATTTTAAAGCAAAAATTTAACCACAGTAAATGGTGGAGTTTGTTTCAATTTTTTCTAATATCGTACAAAAGAAGGGTGGAGTTTTGAAATCAAATATACCTTTCACATTTCACCCAAAAAATTATGTCTTTAATGAAGAACATAACTTTTTCGCCTTAGGAGCAAGAACAATTCTCACTCTTTAAGAATGTAATTTAATTTTAGAGCAAAAACTCAACCACACTAAAAGGGCCCTACAAAAGAAGGGTGGAGTTTTGAAATCTAAGATATCTCACATTTCATGCAAAAAACTTTAACAAAGAACATAATTTTTTCGTTGCAGGAGCAAAGAACGATCCTCACTCTTTAAGAATGTAATTTAATTTAAAGTAGAAACTCAACAACACTAAAGGTATGGAGTTTGTTTCAATTGTTTCTAGTATCGTACAAAAGAAGGGTGAACTTTTGAAATAAAATATATCTTTCACATTTCACCAAAAAAATTATGTCTTTAACAAATAACATATTTTTCATTGCAGGAGCAAAGAACAATTCTCACTCTTTAAGAATGTAATTTAATTTTAGAGCAAAAATTCAATCACACTAAAAGGGTAGAGTTTGTTTCAATCTTTTCTAGCATCGTACAGAAAAATGTGGACTTTTGCAATCAAATATATCTTTCACATCTCGCGCAAAAAATCATTTATTTAACAAAGAACACAATTTTTTCGTTGTAGGAGCAAAGAATAATGCTCACTCTTTTAGAATGTAATTTAATTTTAAAGCAAAAACTCAACACACTAAAAGGGTGGAGTTTGTTTCAATATTTTTTTTATGTCGTACAAAAGAAAGGTAGAGTTTCGAAATCAAATATATCTTCCACATTTCACGCAAATTTTTTTTATTTTAACAAAGAATATAATTTTTTGTTGCAGGAGCAAAGAACAATTCTCACTGTTTAATAATGTAATTTAGTTTTAAAACAAAAAACCCAACCACACTTAAAGGGTGGAGTTTGTTTCAATCTTTTTTTGACATTGTACAAAAGAATGGTGGAGAAATCAAATATATCTTTCACATTTTGCGCAAAAAATTATGTCTTCAACAAAGAACACAATTTTTTTGTTGCAAGAGCAAAAAAAAAAAAAAAAAAAACAATTCTCACTCTTTAAGAATATATTTTAATTTTAAAGCAAAAATTCAACCATAATAAAAAAGGTGAAGTTTGTTTCAATCTTTTTTGGCATCGTACATAAGTGTGGAGTTTATTTTGACCTTTTTTGGTATCGTAAAGAGAAAGGGTGGAGATTTGAAATCAAATAATATTTTCAAATTTTGGGCAAAAAGTTGTGTCCTTAACAGGGAACATGTTTTTTCATTGTAGAAGTAAAGAACAATTCTCATTCTTTAAATCCAATGGAAAGCATTAACTAGAGTCGACGACCCACAGGGCATCCAGAGAACACCCTCAACCATTTGTGGAGTCCTTTCGTCACAAGTATTTAACACATGTCTCTCCCGCTCTGGATGCATTTCCTACAACTCTCAATAGCGCAATCATCTCGTTAGATTCTGACACGTAGAGTGTTGCATGATAACTTTAGTACATGATACATGTCATCCGTGCCCACACAATAATCAAAGAGGAAATATAGAGTTGCGCCATGTGCTCCTTTTATCTCCAAGTACTCCATATCTTTTTGGCTTTTCAGCCAAAATGGTCCATGAGATTTGCATAACACATCACTTTGGTACATGAGATTGAAAATCAATAGAAATGGTCTCTGAGATTATCCACCATCCATTATTTTGGTCATTCCGTTAAAAACTCCGTTAAGTGTCTCGGAACTCTTGGCCCGAAGTTTGAGCAATTTTCAAAGCTTCGTAACTCAATCGTTTCGTAACCAAATTCGACCCATAATATATCAAAATGAAGATATGAAAGTATAGAACAAGATTATACCTATTTGGAAGCCCAATGGTTGCCGGAGATAGCCGGAAAATAACCTGAAAGGTTACTGATCCGCAGAAAAACTGGAAAACTCACCGGAAACTGGGTAAACTTTAAATGTTCATAACTTCTTCAATACTCAACGAAATCAAGTGATTCAAAAAAGAAAATCATACTTCTCAACGAGATGAAGAGAATGGAAACTTTCTTAATGGTTAATTCACCATGGTTTGACCAGAAAATGACTTGAAAGTGGCTAACTCGAGATTAAGACAGCCACTTTTGAGCTATTTTTCGGCCAAAATACGATGATTTAGCCATCAAGAAAGGTATCATTCTCTTCGTCTCATCGAGAAGTATGATTTTGATTTTTTAATCACTCGATTTCCTTGAGTATTGAAGAAGTTATGAACGTTTAATGTTTATCCAGTTTCCGTCAAGTTTTCTAATATTCCCGCGGACCAGTCACCTTTCAGATTATTTTCTGATCATCTCTGGCAATCATTGGGCTTCCAAATAGGTATAATATTGTTCTACACTTTCCTATCTTCATTTTGATATATTGTGGGTCGAATTTGGTTAAGAAACGATTGAGTTACGAAACTTTGGGCCCAAACTTTCGGCCAAGAGCTCTAGGACACTTAATGGAGTTTTTAACGGAATGACCAAAATAATGGATGGTGGACAATCTTAGGGACCATTTATATTGATTTTCAATCTCAGGGACCAAAGTGATGTGTTATGCAAATCTCAGGGATCATTTTGGCTAAAAAGCCTATCTTTTTTAAAAGTCTCATTCCAAGTCTTCCTATGTCTTTCTCTACTCCTCTTAGCCTAAGTCTTCGTTTCATAGTCGCATTTTCTAACCGAAGCTACTTGTTTTATTTTTCTCCACTAGTGTCGAATAATTGACATTCTGATCATCGAGCAGCATTGAAGGAAGATAAAGAGAGCCAAAATGAGAAAGTCCGATTAGGAAGGTCATATAGCCTCCCTACTTCGATTACATAGTTCTCGATTTGTCTATAAAAGTTTAGGTAGAAGGTAAATGACAATGTGACAATATTTGTTTTTTCAATAAAATTACAAAATCAATCCCAATCCAGCATGCATTACCATGCATCATGAGAAATGACAAAGATGTAGTTTTATTTAAAAAGAAGGAAAATACAACTTGTCAAGGGGGACATAAAGCCTAACATTAACCATGATAACAACCATAACAAACAAAACCTCCAACAACTAATACAAGTTATAATAACGTGACAACATCTTATTTGGTGGTCGAACAAGACACATGATCAAGCCGTCACACGTAAATTCCATCTACAGGGTTGTCCAAAGAAACTTCAAATGACAAAGCTTGTAGCTCTCACATGTTTAACGCTCACACAAAACCCCATTACATGTCCAAGCCTTAAGCGTTGGCAACGAAAGAAAATCAAGACAATAACAAACCAAACATTTCTGTTAACTTACATCCAACTTAATATAACTACTCATGAGGATGGATGATAATACTGATGAATTGTATATACTGTGTTTACACCTCAAATGTACTCGATTTTACTCATTTGGGCTATTTGCGTTAAATATGGCATTTGGAGGATTATTGTGCAAGAATGCTAACTTGAAAAGATATTTGGCTGCAAGTGGGTTAATTTGACATTATAATATTGTCTTTCCCTTTTGTTTGGGTGGTGGCGGTGTGCCAAAAGATTTATTTAATCAAGACAAATGCATGCTTTTTCATTGCAAGTGGATAAGAAGACATCATGCAGGATTTCTGGCAATGATATGCTTGTTACAGGAGATTGTTGACCAATTTAGTGGTGAATTTGAAACGCACAAATGGGCAACTCCGTTCGAAATCTAAATCTGCAGTCAAAGGAAGAGCTTCTGAAATCTTCCCCTGCTGATGCAGAGCAGGTATGTTATTAATTTTCATTTTTCTGAAATAAATAAATAAACAAACTTGTTGATATGTTATTAATTATCCACATATTATTGATTCCATCAATACTCAATGAGGTATAATATTAATCTTCTCATTTGATTATTCTCGACTTTTCTTCTTACCTGCAATGTAGCACAATTTCTAATTTGGTTGATTTTAAAACAGTGAATCAAAAAATAGACGTTTTGATTATCGAGCAGCATTAAAAAAAGAAAGATAAAGAGTGCCAAAATAAGAAGGCCCGATTAGGAAGGCCATATAGCCTCCCCTACTTTGATTACGTAGTTCTCGATTTGTATATAAAAGTCTAGGCAGAAGGTAAACGAAAATGTGACAACATCTTTTTTTTTTTCTCGGTAAAGCCACAAAGTCAATCCCACTTCAACATTACTATCATAGAAAGTGACAACAAGGTAGTTTTATTAAAAAGAAAAGGAAAATACAATCTGTCAAGGGAGACATAAAACCTAACTTTGATCATGATAACAGTCATAATAAACAAAACATTCAACAACTAATACAAGATATAACAACATGACAATATCTTATTTGGTGGTCAGACGAGACACTGATCAAGCCATCACACCTAAGTTGTAACTACATGGTTGTCCAAAAAAACTTCAAATGACGAAACTTGTAGCTCAAGTTTGTAACACACACGCACACAAAAGCCCATTTAATGTCCAAGCCCAAAGCGTTGGCAGCGAAACAGAATCAAGACAATAACAAACCGAATATTTCTGTTTAACTTACATCCAAATTAATATAACTACTTAGGAGGATAATAATACTGATGAATTGTATACACTGTCTGCAACACTGTGAGAACCAGCAGAATAAACGCCGCAACCAAAGAAATAGTCGCCCATGGCGAATCAAAATGATCGCGCCTCAGCGTTTCCTTCCACTTGTTCCAGTTGGCATCATAATACGCATTCACATCCTCGCAGAGTTTCCCGTAGTAGGATCCCATGACCGTCGTGTCGTTGTACAGATCGTTGAAGAACTGCGCAGCGTCTTCCGAGCTCAACCAATTTTCAAGTATTCCCTTCTCACAAAGAAGGTCGATGTCCTTGCTCGAATTGATGAGATTATCCATCAGGACGGCATAACTCGTTATGTTGTGGGGGCAGCTGTGGGAGCATTGCTCGAAGGCAATGAGGTTCCTGAAGAGCGGCCCTGTCCGCTCGTCGATTACTAGTCGTGGCATAATGAACACCCCTTTTTCGAACTTAATGGTCAATATGTCAACCGAAGAACAATAAGCTTTTTTGAATTTAATGCCAGCTTCGGACAGAGTTGTCACGTTTCGAACCTTGGGCATCTTGTTCCCCTTGCTCTCACCTTTAAAAGGGGCAATGATCGCGCTTCTTATGAGATCGAGTATGTGCAGGATTTTAGGAGGGGGATTCACACTCGGGTTTAAAATGAAACTGTTCCCGAGGTATTTTGGGAAGAAGTTGAGGACAAGGTTGGCGAGGGAGGAGGCATTTCCTTCGCTAGTAGTATTCTCCACGGCAGTTAAATTGTATAACCGCTCGAGAACAAACCATGGCAGCTGATTTTCTAGCAGGAGAAGGTCATGGAAAAGATATAGCCGAATGCCGGACACACAGTAAACGGGGTCGTCTTTGTCTTGGCAATCGATCCTTCCTCTTCGAAATAGTTCGAATAGGAAGCATCCGTCAAGTACCATCATCTCAACGAAGTCATTCTTGTTGAGATGATCCAATGGCTCTGCATAACAATCGCGAGCATGCTTCTCCAAATCGGCAACACCTTCGATCAAGGTTGCCAAAGTTATGTTTGCGTGTGAGAGAAGGGAATGTGAGTACCAGCGCTTCACATTTTCCATGAGTCGGAATTGATGGCCACCGCGGTGAAAGGGTCCGATTGAGATGACGTAAGGTTCGTATGCTTGTGTGCTTCTTTGCCGAATCTGGCGGGGAACTCTGAAGATGCAGCAGGATGCTGGCAATGGCGAAACATGGAGAAGCTTTGGTGCGATGTTGTTTGTCAATTCTTCTACAATACCATCTATAGGAACGGATTTCATGGCAGTACTGTCATCACCTTTGCTAATTTCTCTCTCATTTTTCATGACTGTAGATATTTAAAAAAAATCTGAATCAAATTAATTGCAACGAAACAAATTCAGAAGTAATTTTTAAAAAGGATAATACTTAGCGCATTCACTTAGCGCATTTTAAAGAGGATTCAGCAGATCAGTGTAAGTCTTCTATAATACACGCACTAAAACTACTAACCTTGAGAAGCCATTGATATGAACAAGATTCAACCACGAGCAGCAATTAAATAAGCAAAGATCTTTCTCTCTAAAACTCTTATGCACTCCTATATGAGGTAGGTTTTGTGCTAGAATATTATGTATGAGAATGAAGACCTAAGCCTTATATATAGGTGAGAGTACTAGGCTTTTTGCCCATAAAGGAAGCCCTAATACGCGTCTTTAACACCTCCAAAATTGTTAACAAAAAACATAATTTTTTCATTGCAGAAGCAAAGAACAATTCTCACTCTTTAAGAATGTAATTTAATTTTAAAGCAAAAATTCAACCACACTAAAAGAGTGGAGTCTGTTTCATCTTTTCTAACATCGTACAGAAGAATGGTGAAGTTTTGAATTCAAATATATCTTTCACATTTCACAAAAAAAAAAATGTCTTTAACAAAGAACATAATTTTTTTCGTTGCAGGAGCAAAAATCACTTATCACTCTTTAAGAATGTAATTTAACTTTAAAGCAAAAAAATTTCAACCACACTAAAGGGTGGAGTTTGTTTCAAATGGCATTGTACATATGAAGGGTGAAATTTTGAAATCAAATATATCTTTTACATTTCGCAGAAAATTGTCTTTAACAAAGAACATATTATTTTTTTTGTTGCTAACAATTCTCTCTCTTTAAGAATGTAATTTAATTTTAATGCAGAAATTCAACCACACTAAAAGGGTGGAGTTTGTTTCAATTTTTCCCCATCATACAGAAGAAGGGTGGACTTTTGAAATCAAATAAATCTTTCACATTTCGCCACAAAAATTATGTCCTTTGTTAAAGAACATAATTTTTTCGTTGCAGAAGCAAATAACAATTTTCACTCTTTAAGAAAGTAATTTAACTTTAAAGCAAAATTCAACCACTTGTGGAGTTTGTTTCAATCTTTTTTGCATTGTACAAAAGAAGGGTGAAGTTTTGAAACAAATATATTTTTCACATTTCGCGCAAAAAATTATGTCTTTAACAAAGAACATAATTTTTTCATTGTAGGAGCAAAGAACAATTCTTACTCTTTTAGAATGTAATTTAATTTTAAAGCAAAAATTCAACCACACAAAAAATTATTAAAGCAAAAAATTACTCTTTTCATTGGTGGAGTTTGTTTCAATCTTTTTTGGCATCGTACGAAAGAAGAGTGGAGTTTTGAAATCAAATATATATTTCACATTTCACCCAAAAAATTATGTCTTTAATAAAGAGCATAATTTTTTTCGCCTTAGGATCAAAGAACAATTTTCACTCTTTAAGAATGTAATTTAATTTTAGAGCAAAAACTCAACCACTATCACATCCCAAACCCAGTCTGAATAGTGAGATACGGATTTGTTCTTGGGCTTCCACGAAGCCCAAAACGTGTCTCATTATAGGGAGGTGGGCATGTACATATAAGGCACATGTGATCCTTTCCCAGGGCGATGTGGGACTCTACAGTCCACCCCTCTTAGGGGCCCGATGTCTTCGTTAGTACACTTCTGACTGGGGAGTAGTTTTGATACCAAATTATCACATCCTAAACCTAGTCTGCATAGTGAGATATTGTCTACTTCGCAGCCTCACAAATTTGTTTTTGGGCTTCCACAAAGCCCAAAACGTGTCTCGCTATAGGGAAGTGAGCATGTACATATAAGGCACATGTGATCCTCTCCCCCGGGCGATGTGGGACTCTACAACCACACTAAAAAGTGGTGTTTGTTCCAATCTTTTGTGGCATCCTACAGAAGAAGGGTGGAGTTTTAAAATCTAATATATCTCACATTTCACGTGCAAAAAAAAAAAAAGTCTTTAATAAAAAATATAATTTTTTCATTGCAAGAGCAAAGAATGATTCTCACTCTTTAAGAATGTAATTTAATTTTAAAGTAGAAATTCAACCACACTAAAAGGATGGAGTTTGTTTCAATTGTTTCTAGCATTGTACTAAAAGATAGGTGAACTTTTGAAATCAAATACATCTTTCACATTTCACCAAAAAAATTATGTCTTTAACAAAGAACATATTTTCCATTGCAGAAGCAAAGAACAATTCTCACTCTTTAAGAATGTAATTTAATTTTAGAGCAAAAATTCAACCACACTAAAGGGGTTTGTTTCAATATTTTATGGCATCGCACAGAAGAAGGTGGACTTTTGCAATAAAATATATCTTTCACATCTCTTGCAAAAAATTATGTCTTTAGCAAAGAACACAATTTTTTTATTGTAGGAGCAAAGAATAATGCTCACTCTTTTATAATGTAATTTAATTTTAAAGCAAAAATTCAACCACACTAAAAGGGTGGAGTTTGTTTCAATATTTTTTTTACATTGTACAAAAGAATGGTAGAGTTTTGAAATCAAATATATCTTCCACATTTCACACAAAAATTATATTTTAATAAAGAACATAATTTTTTCGTTGTAGGAGCAATGAACAATTCTCACTGTTTAATAATGTAATTTAGTTTTAAAGCAAAAAATCCAACCACACTCAAAGAGTGGAGTTTGTTTCAATCTTTTTTGACATCAAACAAAAAAGAGTGGAGTTTTGAAATCAAATATATCTTTCACATTTCATGCAAAAATTACGTCTTTAACAAAGAACACAATTTTTTTTGTTGCAAGAACAAAACAAAAAAAAAAAAAAAATCTCACCCTTTAAGAATATATTTTAATTTTAAAGCAAAAATTCAACCACACTTAAAAGGGTGAAGTTTGTTTCAATCTTTTCTAGCATAGTAAATAAGTGTGGAGTTTGTTTCAACCTTTTCTGATACGTAAAGAGAAAGGGTGGGGTTTTGAAATCAAATAGTATTTTCAAATTTCGCGCAAAAAGTTATTTCTTTAACAGAGAACATATTTTTTCATTGTAGAAGCAAAGAAAAATTCTCATTCTTTTAATCCAATGGAAAGCATTAACCAGAGTCTATCACCCACAAGGCACCCAGAGAACAACCCTCAACCATTTGTGGAGTCCTTTTGTCACAAGTATTTGACATGTTTCTCCCCTGCTCTGAGGTAACCAAAGAGTAAATAGAGTTGCATCACGTCTTCCGTTATCTTCAAGTACTCCATATTTTTTTAAAGTCTTGTTCCAAGTCTTCCTAGGTCTTTCTCTACTCATTTTACCCTGAGCCTCCGTCTCATAGTCACATTTTCTAACCGGAGCATCTAGGTCTTCTATTCACGTATTCAAACCACCTTAATCGATTTTCTCTCATCTTATCTTCAATTGTGGTCACTCCTACTTACCTCGAATATTCTCGTTCTTAATCGTATCATTTATCATTTAATAAATATTTGTCACGTAATTAAATTGATGACATGAAGCATTTCCAGTCTTTTAACTAAAATTAATCATATTATTCTAACAATTTTATGTTTATAAAAGAAATCTCATAAAACCGGTCAAATTAAATAACGAGTAATGCTAGGTATACTAAATTTATAGACTAAATGATGTGTCACTAATAAGAAATAAACATAATAATCAGCACTTAAGTAATGATCCAATCATTAACTTTCATTTCATTTAGTTTACAAAATTTAATCTATACATTTAGTTTTCCTAGCATTACCCTAAAACAAACTCTGAAAACAAAGAAGTCGTTGAGTTTTTCTATACAAATTCGATTTGAGTAATGTTAGAGAGATTAATTTGTAGACAAAATTAAACTAAATGACATGAAAGTTGATAATTGAATTATTAATTAAGCATTGATAAGCACGCTCCTTTTCTATTGATAACAAAGTATTTGATTTGCAAATTTAATTCCCCTTACGTTACTCTACTTTAATTTAAGCTTTCTCGAAGCAACAGATTTTTTGTATGGTCCAACTGTTTGGCGCCAAACCGTCAAAACCGTCTCAACCACCCGAAAGAAATAAACGAACGTAGCAAGTGGCTTCGTCCTCGTATTTATATTCAGGCTCTTGCGTTTGGTGGCGATTCTATTCAAGTTTCTAAAACGGTTTTCAGTATCCACTAGTGCCATACATATTTGATACAATTGGAGCAACTTGTTTTTGTTTTCTCCTTTGAAGGCTCACCTAGAAAAACTTAGGTCAGCCACGTACCTAAGCCCGTGATCATTCTGGTTATTTAATACCTACAAACATATAAACATCGATACATTATTAATTATTTAACACCAACAAACATATCGATGTGTTATCAACTATTCACATGTTATTTATATTATTAACACTATTGATACCCTGATGAGATCTGCTATCAACTTTATATGTTCAAATCTAATTTGAACATTCTCGACTTTTCTTCTCAACTGCAATGTTGCACAATTTCTAATTTGGTTGATTTTTTGCATGTTTAATCTTTATAAGGTGAATCAAAAATAGACATTCTGATAATCGAGCAACATTGAAGGAAGATAAAGAGAGCCAAAATGAGTAGGTACAATTAGGAAGGTCATATAGCCTCCCCTAGTTGGATTACATAGTTCTCGATTTGTTTATGAAAGTTCAGATAGAAGGTAAATGACAATGTAACAACAATTTTTTTCTAATAAAATCACAAAATCAATCCACTCCAGCATGCATTACCATCACGGCAAGTGACAACGAGGTAGTTTATTAAAAAGAAAAGAAAAATACAACTTGTCAAGGAGAACATAAAGCAATAATCATAGCAAACAAAACCTCCATCACGGGAAGTGACAACAATGTTGCAGGATAACCGTTGTCCATGATACGTGTGATCCGCGCCCACACTGTAATTAAAGAGTAAATAGAGTTGCTGGCAGCCTGGCATCCGTTGATTTTGACATTAACGAAACCCCCCCACTCTCTCCACACCTCTCTAAAACCCTAGAGAAAGTGAGTTAGCCACCGCCGGCCGCCACCGAGTATTTGCGTCCCAGATAACGCGCCGCGGTCTCGAGAATCTGGAGCGCCGAGCCTACGGATCGGCGGCGGCTCAGCTGCTGTACGACGACGACTATTACTACGACGGTCAGGAAGAAGAGGAGGAACGGAGGAAGACGAGTCGGAATAGAATGCTGGACTCGGACGGGTGCGTCCCGGGAAGAGGTGTGCTGTGGGTGCTGATCGGAGACAGAGGCGCGAAGAAGCACTTGTACGCCGAGAGGCTCTCGAAGCTGCTGGAAGTTCCGCACATTTTTATTTGTTTTGCTTGTTACAGGAGATTGTTGACCAAATTGCTGATATTGTTACAAATGAGCACTTGGTGAAGAAGAATCTAGGAACCGGAAACTTCTCTGATTGCCGAGAGTATCTTAGCATGGGCAACTCCGTTCGAAATCGAAATCTGCAGTCAAAGGAAGAACTGAAGTCTTCCCCTGCCGATGCAGAGCAGGTATGGCCATTGTCCTCTGTTTATATCTGTTTGACGATTTCGACTTTGTTCCGTTTTATATGGTAGTTTATTTCCATTGAAAAATGCTAGTAGAAAATCATTGAAAAATGGGTAGTAATCCGCTTCTCTCTTACCTCAGACCCAGTCGCTGGAAGATTACTACAGAAAACTAAACAAACTCATCGATTTTCAGGTCCAAGCCGCACCCGGAGAAACCTGGCAGGGGCTGTTGGCTGCGTTTCTTCTTCAGCATATAAATGCTGTCAATTCTTCCCAGAAGCTCACTGCGCGATTACGCTTCACCTGTCTTTTTCGTCTTGTTTTCGTCGAATGCATTCCGGGAGTATAAGTGTATATTTAAGCTGTGAGAATTAAGAGTTTGATTGGAGTTCATGAGTGTTGAATGTTCCGACTTGGTTTCGAAATTTTGGTCGTCCAAGTGTTGTTTTTGTCACGCGTGGCTTGCAGCATGAGAGCTACGAGTTCGTAACGTAGTGAATGAGAGATGAAAAACTGGCCTGTTAAGACCGTGATATCGTATAAATTAAAGCATTTCTCTACTCGTAGCTGGTTTTGTTGTAACTGAATTGGGATAGTTCTTTCGTGCGTAGGTGTTGCGTACGTCTGTAAATACGTGTGCAAGACTATGTTTTGTACAACAATATTTAAGAAATATTTGATAAGAGTCACTCAATGTAACGAGGTTAATATTTAAGTATCAAATTCAATATTCTTGTGTATTAAATTTAGTATTTTCGACTTACAAGTAGAGAAAATTATTACGCATGATAATGCTCAGCCACAGTAATATCAATCAACAACCAAACGTTACTAAGTGAAATCAACGATATGAATAATAGAACGCCACCGCGTTCGGTTTGGGTTAAGTTCAAGTAATTCATATATTTTCATAAAGTCACTCTTCGTAGGTATTCCGCTACTCTTTTTATCTTGAGCATTCATCTTCTAGTTGCATTTTCTAACTAGAGCATCTGTAGATCATCGGTCACGTGTCTAAACCACTTTAACTGATTTTTTCTCATCTTATCTTTAATTGTGATAGCTCTTATTTTATCTCGAATATCCTTGTTCTTATTTTTATCATTTTTCATCTAATAAAATATTTATCACGTAATAAATTGAGGACAAGAAAGGGTTTCTACTCTTTTAACTAAAATTAATCATATTATTCTAACAATATTCTGTTTATAAAAGGAATCTCAGAATACCGGCCAAATTGAAACTGAACTCTGAAAACAGAGGAGACAGGAGAGTCGCTGGCTTTTTCTACACAAATTGGATTTTAGTGACCGACTTGCTTTAATTTAGGGAAATCTTAATGAAACATTTTAAGTATTGTTAATTTTTAACGTTAAGGATGTTTTTATTTTGAAAAATCACTTCTGATACTATTTACGTACACATTTATTTTGTCATTCTAATTAAAACTAAAAAATTTAAAGATTTTTCGTTAGTCTTTCTCTAATTTAAAGCTCTCGAAGCAACACATTTTTTTGGATGGGCCAACTGTTTGGTGCCAACCGTCAAAACCGTCTCAACCACCAGAAAAAATAAACGAAAGTAGCAAGCAGCTTCTTCCTTGAATTTACATTCAAGCTCTTTGGTTTGGGGGTGATCTGTTCGGATTACTAAAATTGTTCTCTATATCCAGTAGTGCTCTAAATATTTCATACAAGTATCCAAGCTCGTGGTCGGTCTGATTATTCAATATCTACCAACATATTAATATCAATGCATTATTAATTATTTAATACTAACAAACGTATTGATATGTTATTAACTACTCGCATGTTATTCAAGGAAGATAAAGAGAGCCAAAAGGAGAAGGTCCGATTAGAAAGGTCATATAGCTTCTCCTACTCGCTCCAACATTGTCATCATAGAAAGTGATAACAAGGTAGTTTTATTAAAAAGAGAAGGAAAATACAATTTGTCAATGAAGGCATAAAGTCTAACCTTAACCATGATAACAACCATAACAAACAAAACCTCCAACAAGCAATACAAGATATAACAACGTGACAACATATTATTTGGTGGTCGGACAAGATACGTGATCAACGAAAGAAAATCAAGACAATAGCACACCGAACATTTCTGTTAACTTACATCCAAGTTAACATAACTACTTAGGAGGATGATAATACTGATGCATTGTGTATACTGTCTGCAACGTTGTGAGAACCAGCAGAATAAACGCTGCAATCAAAGAAATAATCGCCCACGGCGTATCAAGATACTCGCGCCACAGCTTTCCCATCCACTTGTTCCATTTAGAGACGTAATACTCATTCACATTAGCGCAGAGTTCGCTGTAGAAGAATTTGTCGACCGTTGCGTCATTGTACAGCAAGTTGAAGAACTGTGCAGCGTCTTGCGCGCTCAGCCAGTTCCCCAGTATTTGCCTTTCGCAAAGAAGGTCGATGTCCTTGCTCGAATCAATGAAACTCTGCATCAGGACGGCGTAAGAAGTTATCTTGTGGGTGCGTTTGCAGTGGCATTGCTCGAAGGCGATGAGGTTCCTGAAGAGCGGCTCTGTCGTCTCGGCGAATGGTAGTGGTGGAATAGTGAACACCCCGTTGTTGAAATTTATGTCCAGTATGCAGTCACTGGAACCTTTTTGGAATTTAATGCCGGCTTTGGACAGAGTTGTCACGTTTGGAATTGTCTGCTTCTCCTTCCTCTGCTCTTTGGGGACTTTAAACGGGGCAACGATCACGGCTCTTATGAGATCGAGTATGTGCAGGATTTTGCCGGGGCTTTTCCCCGGGTTTGGAGTACTCTTGTTCGGGATGATGCGTTCGAAGAATTTGAGGACAAGGTTGATGAGGGAGGAGGAGGCATTTTCTTCGCTAGTAAAATTATCCACGGCAGTTAAATAGTATAACCGCTGGAGAACAAACAATGGAAGCTGATTTTCTAGCAGGATAAGGTCATGGCAAAGATAATCCCGCGTGCAGGACATACTGTAAACAGGGTCGTTCAGGTCGTTGTGATCGGGTCCTTTTCGAAATAGTTCGATTAGGAAGCATCCGTCGAGTACCATCATGCCAACGAAGTTTACATTGGGATCAAATGGATCTGCGTAACAGTCGCGAGCGAGCTTGTCTAAATCCATGACACCTTTGATCAAGCCTGCCAAAGTTATGTTACCGCGTGAGAGAAGGCGGTGCAAGTACCAGTGCTTCACATTTTCCATGAGCTGGAATTTTTTGCCAGAATCGTCATGCGGGTCACTGTGATAGGGTCCGATTGAGACGATGTCAGGTTTGTATGCCGGCTCTTTTTTGCTCCGTATCTTCTCGGGAACTTTGAAGATGCTGCGGAATGCTGGCATTGGTGAATCACTGAGAAGCCTTCGTTCGATGCTTTTTGTCAATTCATCATCTACAATAGCATCATTGTCTACAAGAACTGAAATACTATCATCAACTTCGTTAATTTCTCTCTTACTTTCCATGACTAGATATTTTTAAAAATTCTGAACCAAATTGCAACGAAACAAATTCTGAAGTATTTTTAGAAAGGATAATACTGAGCACATTCGCTTAGAAGCAGGCAGCCTTGTATTCCTGATATCACAGTTTGACATGAGTGCAGAACGATGGAATAAAATTGGATGGGAAACATGTACCTGAAAATCAAACAAATGCAATCATGCAGGTTGACGTTAATTAGATAAGGCTTCAGCAGATCAAAGTGTAAGTCTTCTATAATATGCACACTAAAAGTACTAACCTTGAGAAGCCATTAATATGCACTCCTATATGGGGTAGGTTTTGTGCTAGAATATTGTGTATGAGAGTGAAGACCTAAGCTTTACATTTATAGGTGAGACTGAGTGAGAGTATTAGGGCCTGTTTGGTATTGTATTTGAAAAATTTTATCATTTTTCAAAACATTTCTTAAGAACATTTCTTAAAAACAATTTTCTTTAAGACTCAAAAACTTGATTGGTTTCCAATTTAAAATTTTTAAATCTTACGACTTAAACTTGATTGGATTGGAGTAGAGATGAAAAAAGTAAAAAAAAAAAAAGGAGAAAGAAAGAAGAAAAGAGAGAGATATATTTGGAGTGAAAGGAGAGGGGGAGAGAAAAGAAATGAGTGAGTTTAAGTTTAAAAACTCTAAAAACTCTAAAAACTCACTTTTTATGTTTTTAAGGAATATACTATATTTTTTAGTTAGTCTTGAGTTCAGTTTTAAAAATAGTCATACCAAACAAGTTTTTAAGACCTAAAACTTGAAAACAGTTTTTGAGTTTAAAAAGTTGGATTCAAGTACATTACCAAACAGGCCCTTAGATTTCTTGTCCATAAAAAATAACCCTAATACTTATCTTTAGCATCTCAAAACATCCATAACATCCCATGAATTAAGCATACATACATAGTAGAGTATAAGTGATTGTTGATTGCTTAACATTTGTCCATGTTATTGCACCCCCTTCTAATACAAACACAAAACTAGAAAGGTTTTTTTAGCCAAAATAGTTCTTGAGATATGCATTACTACTCACTTTGGTCCATGAAATATAAAATCGATAGAAGTGACCCATCAAATTGCCTACCGTCAATCATTTTGGTGCTTCAATGAAAATTAAAATTGAAAGTATTTTTATCAAATCAACTTATCCACTTGAACTGGTGGTTTTTTTTCAGTTTAATGGAGATTTTTTTACAGACAAACCAAAATGATTGACGGTGGACAATCTAAGGGATCGCTTCTATCGATTTGAAATCTTAGGGACCAAAATGAGGAGTTATGACAATCTCACAGACCATTTTGGCTAAAAAGCCAACTAAAAATAAACTTTCTAAGTATATACTTCCATCGAAATTGAAATATGAATAACCATTTATTTCCAATTTTTTGTCCCTTCAAAACACTTACATTTTCATATCATTGGATAATCTACTCTATCAATTCCATTGGATAATCTAATCTTTGTCACCTTTAGAAATGGGGTAATGCTAGAGAGACCAAATTTTCAAAACCAATTTACAAATCAAATGACGTGGTGGTTGATGATTGAATGATTACTTTAATGTTGATTAATGTGTTTCTTCATGATTGGTTAATGAAAGCTTTATCAACTTTGCCCATGGATTTTTTTTTACAAGAAACAATAATGTGGTAATTCATTAATCAACACAAACAAATACAAGGGTGTCATTGGGTACATAGCTCAAGTGACCAATAAATATATCTGGAGTGAATTTGAGCAAACAAACAAATAAGAGTAAGCCCCTAGTAGACTACCACAAGCACGAACACACAATCGCCAAGTGCACAAGTGCCACTAGTACATAACTGTCACAATAAACGATAGCCGCAACAAAACAATACAGGCAGCCACAATGGTCATTGCTGAATAACGAGGCCACATAAAGTCATTGCAGTAGAGCGAGACCACATTAAGTCATCGTTGACAGACGAGACTACATAACGCATCACATAAAGGCGAAGGCCAATCTAGCCTAAACAACAGCGCCACCACAGTGCACATAAGGCGAGTGAAAAAAACTACACTACTCCGAGAAGGGATCCGCTGGTCCGCTCATCACAGAGGGGGATGAGGCAGTCATGCCAAGACTACATACAAATTCGCTGGAGTAAGGTACCGGCATCAACACATCGAGCACCGAAAGGTCTAGCTGCAACAAGCAGAGGAGCCACCAGGTCCGAGCCACACAAGCCTACCAGATCAAGCCGAGCCGCCAAATCTGAGTGCACACATCAGTGCAACCACCGAAACCAGGCGAGGAAGGTGACACCACCCTGTAAATGAGTTGACAAAGGTGGATTCAACCCACTTGCAGCCCGAATCCACCCCACACCAAGAAAAGCCACGCCGAATATAAAAAAAATCTTGAAAGAGCATGGCCAAGATCAAGGTACAAGGCATAAATCTGAGGAATGCTGCACACAAAATGGTAAAAGAGAAGCACATGAGGGGAGATGAGGTAGGTGAAGGCCGGAAAAGAGAAGTCGGTGTGATGTCATGGGAAAATAAGGTCATGTATGGAGGGGGAAGAAGGCTGGGATGGGGAAGATGGGGGAAGAGGAAGGGAGAAAAGGCTATGAGGGAAGCTGCCACTGCCTCCCAGCCATAGCCAGAGGCCGGCGACAATGGAGGTAGCCGGCTAGGGTTTTATTGTGGAGAGACAGGACACCAATTTTAAGAAAAGAAAAAGGAGAATACAAAAAAGTGTGTTTTTAACGTGCTTATTTTTATTGGTGACACATCATTTAGTTTGCAAATTTGGTCTCTCTAGCAATACCCTTACAAATGTGATCTTAAATTAAGCACCATCATAATTCGACATGTTAAATCTCTTGGATACTTTAAAGCTCTAAAGTTTCTTTTATCCTACTTCTAATTTAATCATAATTTGCTAACCGTAACAAGCTTTCTCTCCTTTTCTCCAACTATAATCCATTAATCATTAGTAAGTCCTACTTCTTTTATTTAAAACCTCCAAATTCTTGGTTTAAAAATCAACGGTAAACACAATCAACCAAAATAATTCATACAACAATAAGCAAGAACCGACAATTACATTCTTTCTCCTCAGGAGAATTTCATCATCCGAAGAAGATAATAACGGAAACTAATACCGCTCTTTAAGCGTATGACGATAGATGCATGTTTATTATGGTTGTCGTTTATCTTTCGTCATATGCGTAGTAAAATTGTAGCGACATGTGTTCTTTTTCGTTGCTGGAGTAAAGAACAATTCTCACTGTTTAAGAATGTAATATTGTTTTTTGAACAAAAGAATGTAATATAATTCTAAAGCACAAATCCAGCCACACTAAAAGGTTGAAGTTTGTTTCAATTTTTTATGGCATCATAAGGAAGAAGGGTGAGGTTTTGGAATCAAATATATCTTTTGTATTTCTTGCAAAAAATTATATTTTTTAACAAGAACATAATTTTTTTCATTGCAGAAGCAAAGAACAATTCTCCCTCTTCAAGAATGTAATTTAATTTTAAAGCAAAACTTCAACCACACTAAAAGGGTGGAGTTTTGAAATCAAATATATCTTTCACATTTCAAGCAAAAAATTATGTCTTTAACAAAGAACATAATTTGTTCGTTGCAAAAACAAAGAACAATACTCACTCTTTAAGAATGTAATTTAATTTTAAAGCGAAAAATTCAACCACACTAAAAGAGTGGAGTTTGTTTCAATCTTTTGTGGCATTATATAGAAGAAGGGTATAGTTTTGGAATCAAATATATCTTTCACATTTCACCCAAAAAATTACGTCTTTAACAATTTTTTTGTTGTAGATGCAAACAACAATCCCCCCTCTTTAAGAATGTAATTTAATTTTGGGTCAATATCAGTTTACTACCCTCAAGTTTCGTGGTTTTCAACATTTAGTACATCAGTTTTTTTTCATCCCAGAGTCATACATAAACTGTTAATTTTGGGACAGTCTCATACATCTGTTAGTCAAACTGTTAATTCTCCCGTTAAGTGATGATGTGGCACCCATGTGAACAATGACTGGGCGCCACGTGTCATTAAAAAATATTAAAATAATTAATTAAATAAAAATAAAAAATAAAAAATAAAAAAACCCCATACCTTCTCCCCTGCGCAGAAGAAGAAAAAGAAGGAAACAAAAAACAAAAAAAACCCAGTCCCGCCCCCAACCCAGAAGAAGAAGAAGGAGGAGGAAAAAAAAACCCCAGTTCATCATTTCCAGATTAATGGAGATCTACCACAAAACCAATCCAAAAATCATCTCAAACTCAAACTCCCCATCTCAAAGTATTTTCGAAATTCACCCACACTCAAAATCTCAAAAATATGGAGTTCATGATCTGGGTTCGCATTCGCGATCGCGGGGTGGGGGGAAGGCAGGTGGGTCCCGGGGGGGTGGGGAGGGGGTGGACAAACTGGATTTGGGAAAAGCAAAGAACAATACTCACTCTTTAAGAATGTAATTTAATTTTAAAGCAAAAATTCAACCACACTAAAAGGGTGGAGTTGTTTTAATCTTTTCCCACAACATACAAAAGAAGGGTGAAGTGTTGAAATCAAATATATCATTCATATTATATGTCTTTAACTATTTAATTTTTCGTTGTAGAAGCAAAGAACAATTCTCCCTCTTTAAGAATGTAATTTAATTTTTAAAGGAAAAATTCAACCATACTAAAGGGGTAGAGATCGTTTCATTCTTTTGTAGCATCGTACAAAAAAAGGGTGAAGCTTTGAAACCAACTATATCTTTCACATTTTGCCCACAAAAATATGTCTTTAACAAATAATAACATAATTTTTTTCGTTGCAAGAGCAATGTGTAAGAAGAAATATGAACTTATAGACTAACTCATTAGCCAAGAACATAAGGACTAATCAACATAAGCTGATCTCGCAAGAGCAGTGGTTTGAACCATAAATATATAGTGCTCCTCCATCCATTCCCTATTAGAATTGGACTAGGATTCAAAGACATACAAATCATAAAGATTCATGAGACCTTATAAAGGTCCAACACAAAGTTCTTTTCCAAAACCAATTGGAACTTCTCTCAAGACTGCATTCCTTATCAAATTTAGACTTCTTTGTAATATCAATTATCCCAAGACTTGTAAGAATCATACTCATACTCTTACACGATGAACAATTCTCACTCATTAAGAATGTAATTTAATTCTAAAGCAAAAATTCAACCACACTAAAGGGGTAGAGTTTGTTTCAATCTTTTTGGCATCGTACAGAAGAATGGTAGAGTTTTGGAATCAAATATATGTTTCACATTTCGTCCAGAAAATTATGTCTTTAACTTTTGCAAGAATTAGGATTTTTCTGGAGTAAAAATATCATCTTTTCCAATTTAGTTGGGAAGAAAATTGAATGCTTTCGCTTTTTTTGGTAATTCAGATTGCGAGTGCGGTGAATGAAAGGAAGCTTGTTCCGGACGAAGTGATATTTGCGTTGTTGTTGAAGAGGTTGGAAGAAGGATACTATCGCGGCGAAAACGGATTCATCCTCGATGGGATTCCTCGAACAAGAACTCAAGCTGTGAGTTTTAACCTCTATGCGCAATGTGCACAAATAGAACCCGTTACAAACTTTTAATTAAATTGAACACAAGAGAAACTAAACCGTTGCATATTTTTGGAGAATTTTCGTAATTTTGGTGGGAAATTTGAATTTTTTTTTTTCATGGAGATTCGAATGCTGTGTGTTTATGTTTGTTTTGCTTGTTACAGGAAATTGTTGACCAAATTGCTGATATGGATTTAGTGGTGAATCTTGAATGTACAAACAAAAGGAAATCATCAAAAATGGGCCGTAATCCGTTTCTTCTCATCGATTTTCAGGTCAAAGCCGCAACCAGAGAAACCTGGCATGGTGTTAGGTATTTAAGCCCAAGAAAAGAGCCTAACCCAAAAGACTAGTCCAATAGGTAGGAGAACCCCAATGACTTAAGTATCACTACACCATTTCTGGTGTAGCCGATGTGGGATCATAACATCACACCACCCTTCGGAAGACCCGACGCCTACAACGGCCCTTACTCTAGTGGCTTTCACTCTTAACGGCGGCACACCCTTTGGTCGTCCCGTTAAGGTGGCCTTTTCTAGGTCACCCTGTTGGAAGTATGCCCACAAAGCCACTCATTTGATGTAATAGCTTTTTGGAATACTTATTGTATTAAACTTTTATATGTTTAATAGAGGGCAAAACTTATTGTTAATCACTATTTATTGTATCTTGTGTTTAAGCAATAAGGGAATCCAAGGAATGTATTTGATCTAAGAGATAAGTGATCTAAGTAAGTTAGATTAACGAGACCTTTCTCTTATGTTCATTCCTAAAACGTTCCTAGCCATAGGGTTGCCAATTGGGCATTGACAATCCGCTAAGGTTAGTATGTGTTATGTCGACTCAAGCGTGGATATGACAAGTCTCAAGTCATTTAGTGTTGGACACTAAGACAAACACATAGGTGCTCGAAAGAGTAATCGAGTACACTGAACTATGATCAAAAGAGAGTTCAAACATACATGTCATGTAAGAACTCGATGGTTACAATATGCAAAGTAGTCCTTTGACCTGAGGCATCATAGATGTCTAATGGTTAGGTCCTTGATCTTTGATCATGTCAAATGGCATTCCTTTGGAGTGTCCACGACATTGTTGGGGTCAAGCTATCTAGTCATGTAGGCATATGAATGCACAACAAGGGATCTATAACCTTCCATGGTGGAAGGAGAATACTCTAAGATATGATTCGAGAGTCTTTGGCCAAAGCATATGAATATGACTTAGGAAGTTTGTTCCAAATCTTATTCAAGCGAATCATATAGGGAAGTATCACATTGGATAGTAGACATGAAACAAACTATCACTTAAACAATGTGATTAAGAGTATTGTATTAGAGAATGACCGTATTGCATTGTAGTTGTAACTGGATAGGTTCTCCAACCACTTCTACTTAGCTTGGGTAACCATGACATGCTGCTAGGTGTCACTCATGGTTTGTGGAAGCCCTAAAGATTAGCAAACACTAATCTTAAGGGAGAATTGAAATGTGGTTTCAATTCACAATCGATAGTTAAGAGTAACATCGCCCACTGCCTCGCTAATTGGAACCTAATGGATCGTACACCGAGTAAAGATGAAAGTGAAGTAATTAAATGAAATGGATATACAATTAAATGGTTTAATTGAAGAATGGTCAAAGTTAATTAATTATACGAAACGTTCGTATTGGGCTTTTAAGTTGGTTTTGGGTTTCGGGGCCCAAAAGTGTTTTGGCCCACAAGGCCCATTAAGTTTAAGTTGTATGACAACTAAAACAAAATGGGCAATTAGCCCAAAGACAAAGCTAAGGCCGGCCATAAGGGTGAAGGGTTCAAACTTGGATTAATTACAAATTTGCCACTCACAAGAAATGAAGTATAAATTCATCTTTATAGCTTTATTTCATTTAAGGTTCTCTTAATAGAAATTGGGTGAAACATTTTCTCTCTATTTCTCTAAAGAGGCCGGCCACCTAGGGAAGGAAATCTAGCAATTTCTTCTTCCCTAAGTCATCCATTTTATCTTCACATTTTATCTTTGGTGTAGAGACTTGGAGACATCAAGCATTTGGTGTTTTGGAGAACACATCCTCAAAGAAGCAAGGAGGTGACTTGAAGGCCCTCCACTTGGGTGAATCCCTTGTGTAATCAAGGATGAGCTTCAAGGGTAATGATTCTCTAAATCCTTTCTTCTCTTTAATATTGTTAAAGAGTTCTGGTTCACCATATACTAGGCTTTGAAAGTCATGGGTTTTATGAATTGTTTTTGGATGCATGCCTACTTTAATTTGTTAATAGTTTGCATATGTATTCAAATGTTCTTACATGTTCTTAGCTAGGACATAATTTTTCCTTCACACCCCCTCCGTAGCGTCGGGACCCGACGCCCACAACGGCCCTTACTCTGGTGGCTTTCACTCTTAACGACGGCACAACCTTTGGTCGTCCCGTTAAGGTAGCCCATTCTAGGTCGCCCCCTCCGCAGCGTCGGGACCCGACGCCCACAGCAGCCCTTACTCTGGTGGCTTTCACTCTTAACGGCGGCACAACCTTTGGTCGTCCCGTTAAGGTAGCCCTTTCTAGGTCGCCCCCTCCGTAGCGTCGGGACCCGACGCCCACAGCGGCCCTTACTCTGGTGGCTTTCACTCTTAACGGCGGCACACCCTCTAGTCGTCTCGTTAAGGTAGCCATTTCCAGGTCACGCCCTCCGCAGCGTCAAGAACCTAGGCTCTGATACCATATGGTAGGACCCATTCCGTAGGAAGGAAAGATAAACGGGAATTGCAAGAAAGTAAATGCATAAATAGAAAAGAAATCAAAATAAATTCATATCTTCATTCATACCCTATTGAAATGAACAGTGGTTTAAATACATAAAAGGATAGCTAGGGTTTTGGTGGGTTTAATGGGCTTAACATTAATATTGGGCCTAATAACTACTAGTAACATATAGTAGCCCAAAGGATCCTAACAATAATACCATAAGGACATAAACCCAATAACTAAGATCCTAACACATGGGCTGCTGGCTGCTTCACATCTTCAGCATATAAATGCTACCAATTCTTCCCAGAAGCTCACTGCGTGATTACGCTTCATCTGCGTCTTTTTTTCTTCGTATGCATTCCGGGAGTATAAGTATATGTATATAAGACGTGAGAATTACAGAGTTTGGTTGGAGTTCTTGAGCGTTGAATGTTCCGACTTAGCTTTGAAATTTTGGTTTTGTCACGTGGCTTGCAGCATGAGAGCTACAAGTTTGTAATGTAGTGAATGAGAGATGAAGAACTGGCCTGTGAAGACCGTGACACCGTACAAATGAAAGCATTTCTCTACTCGCAACTGGTTTTGTTGTGTTGTTATTCGAAGTCGAGAAGAAATATTCCCTTCCGTCGGCCTTTTTTTCATCGAAAAGAACAAATTTTACTCTCTCTACTAGAATTCGATCACAAATAACACTCTTAACTACTTGAGTTGCGGCGTTTCCCATTTCCTTTTGTACGCGACAATCAATGAGATAATGTTGCGACCAAAATCGGAGGACAGATTTACAAACTCCAACAGGGAAGAGAGACAATTATATATACTTCTGAATCTTGAACATATAATTCCATATATATTACAGCTACTCGCTGTTCATCCAAACTTCCCGAAGGAGTTCGTACCTGACAGAAGTTTGATTGCCATTTCTCTTCGATACCCAGCTGGGCTTTGTTGCAACTGGCGAAGACCGGGAAGAATCGATGAAGATTGAGGCCAAGGGTGAATTTAGTTCATCAAGCTCGTCATCACTGGTGTATGATTTTCTGAGCACTGAAGACCCACTTCTTCTCAGCTGTGATTGGCCTCCAACCTCTCCGATAATACTTGCAACGGAAGCTGTTGAGGGTGGCAAATAGACTGTACCAGCTCCCGTGCACGGAACGTTTGTGACAGCCTCCTCCCCAGCCTCAAGAGTGTCCTATTTTAAGACAAGCGACCAAAATTGGTTTCGATTTAACGTAGACTGCACCCTTATTATGATTGTAACCATTTCAATTTCACCACAAAACATGCAGCTCTTCTAAAGAAATCATTTTGAAATGGCTGATTACCTCGGATTCCAGGGCTTGAAGCACCACGCCTGGAATTGGGTCAGTGCAAAATTCATCCCGGACAAAAGTGTCGAGAATCCTCTTGATCAGTGGTGCAGAAAATGCAGGGCATACCTTCATAAAAAATAAAAATAAAAACAAAAGACCAAGCACCGTGAATAAGAACTGGACAATGCTCAGATAGTCTAATAGAAGGGTCTGAGAATTGTACTGAACCTCTTTTCTGATGGATTTACTTAAGAGCAAGTCCTTCGGGAGCATCATGAGATCACTCAACGCATTAAGGAGATGGAATGACTTGAATGATGTATCTTGTCTCTCGTCATTGTCATCATCGTCATTCACATCTTCGAGTGAGTCACCATCGTCTATACCAAATAGGTCAGTTAGCCATCTTGACCAGTTCCCAATCTGACAACCATGACCATAAATGGAGAAAAAAAGAAGTTAGAATTCCTTGCATATAACATAATAGAAATGCAAATTTGACGGGGTACACTAGGAATAACATTTTTTTTTAAAATGGGTACACTAAGAATAATGAGACTTAGGGATTATGAAGTACAGGATGCGAATTTGATGGGACTCGGAAGTGTTTTGTCCTATATGGCTTTCAATCCAATGCAAATAACTATCTGATTTGTAAGAGTTGCTCATTTGAATCAACGATTTAGTGCACAAGAGATTCACGAATGAGCCAGGCAACTATGGTGCATAAGGGATTTGAATGGCTTACCGCACTCTTCAGTTGTGCACCAGCCCCAAAACTTGATTTCCCAGCTGGAATTGGAAGAACCTTCAAATCACTGATGGGATCGGACACAGGATCAGTTGGGATCTCATCAGACGATTCACGAAGAATAGCATTGAACATTGCCACATCTAGTCTAGCCACAGATTGCTCCATTACCTAGACACATGACAGTGACAAAGATGAGATGCAAATGCAATGCCAAATTTAAAAGAAACAAATTTTCATCAATCAATAACATATGAAACAGAAGCATCCCGTGACATTGCTATTCACAACATTCATATAACTTCGAAGAAAAAAAGAAGATACTTATTCATGTCAATAAATAATGATGGAAATATACCAATCTAGCCAACAAAGGCAAGCAGCCACACTCATGTCCCTCAGCTCGTATTGGACAGAGTCTTTCACAAGCATCCTTGAAAGCCTTCTTCCAAAGCTCCAACGAAAAGTTACTTTGCTCTTGATCAACTGAACTAGATGTCTTTTTATAGTTTTTACTCGACCCAGAATCAGCACCTTCATTAATTGCCTTTGCAACAACAGACTGCATATGTAGAGTTAAAGTCTGAAAATTTAACATTGAAAGATTCAGATGCAAGACCTCATGAAATTCATTCAATAAGATAGTTAGATTTGAAGAAAATTCAGTGCGGAAAAACAGGAGGAAAAGAGTTACTCTATGACCTGCCACCAGATAGATTCAACTATCCGGGAAAAGATCCACAATTCAATCTTCTCCAGTGTAGACATAAATGTTTGTGGGTTCTCGCAGTCACCAAAACTTCCATTCAAGAGCTTCAATCCTTCTTTCTTCCCAGAAGATGGAGCCTTCCATTTAATTGGAGAAGATACATTATTCTTTATTTTTCCAGCACCATTCCTGTCAATAGAAGGCCCTGCCAACACAGGTGATTCTGATTCACCAGTAACCTGGCTTATTATTGTTCTCAACACGATAGAATTTGACAGCCAGTATGTTAGCCTGTAATCGGAGAAAACGAAAATGAATGAGTCCATAAAACGAACATGAAAACTTCATTCATGCAATTCATGATGCAGTTCTTCTTCGGATCCTCATGCTGTAAGTACCCTGATTTCACATCAATTAACAATATAATTATTATCCACCACGAGAGTTCCATCAATTTGTTAAAAATTCACACTTAATGGTAGAAATCTAACAAGCTCGAGAAACTTTTGCTTCAAAAAAGATCAATCTCAAAGGCAACATGATTGTAAATAAGACAAAACACAAAAAAATAAGCAAAGTACCTTGGGACATCATTCCCACATGCTTTTGCAACCAAAACTAGTCCTGAGACAATACTTTTAGCTGCACTGGCCCTCCTAGAATGGGGATTTTCTTTGCAAGCATGAAGATACAGCCTAGAAAGGCGCCGAGCTGGAGCATGGACCTTACTCGTGGAACTTCCGTGCTCAGCAACTACTGAATAAAGAGCAGCCTCAACAGCCGCGGCTTCTCTCAATTCTCCCTCAAGCAACTTAATTCTGTGCTCCATCTGATGGATTTTGCTTTCTAAGATCACACTCCTTGTATCCCTAGGATACACTTTAGCATCTTTTCTTACAATACCTGCACTGTTCTGTGCATCACCCTGAACACCAGTTAATGCTTTCTTAGCCGAGTCAATCGATGACCTAACAGATTTAACATGCTTCGTATTTTCCTTCATTCCGATAGGAACTTGCTTTCCATTAGCCTCATGCGCAATGGATGATTCACCTTCCCTAGAATGCTTTTCCTCATCAAAACTTTGTTTTTCATGTCTGTTTTCTTCTTGTTGCTTTCTTTCGTTGTCCTCGGTGGAACTGTCATAACTGCCATCACTAACTGCAGCCTCCAGGCAACCCCTGCCATCAACAACCTTATCATTAACCTCAAGAGCTAAGTGTTCGTGGCCATTGCTTCTCATGCTGGAGTTGGAATCTTCGGCCTTTCCATTACAAGACGCTGATGGAGAAGGCAGAGTCTCCGCACCAACAGTTTTTAGGATCCTTAAATTTGAGTCGGGAGAGTTGGCTACTGAAGCATTACCATTTACTGGGCTTCCAGCTTCAGAAGATTGGTCAATTGATGATGAGCATGATGAACCTCCCTTCATATATTCATGTAGTGCATTCTGAGCCATTAAATTTGATTTTTCAAGCTCTAGTTTTGAGGGTAAGGTCCGTTTCTCATTATCACCTTCAGTGCTATGAGGCCCCGCCTCTTGTCCCGTCTGCAATCCAAATGCCAAAATGTTATATGACGTATTACTATATAATCATTTTAGCAGTCACAGTGACAAGTTTCCATCCAAAACAGGAAAAATGAAAACTAAGTTGGAATCATTACCTCTTGTTTTCGAGGAGACATAGTGTGATTTGTTTCTAAAGCCGAAGAAATTGTTTGAGATGAGTGCGAGGAAACATCATCATCAGTGAAAGAGGCAACTTCCGCTTCCTCAGCATATTCCTCATTCATCAAGGCCGAAGCAGATTCACTACCAGCATTGTCCAGTGATACCCCTCTTGACAAGCTACCCCTAGATGAGGAGCTAGTGCGGCCCTTCACAACAGGATGAATCTTGATATACAAAACTGGTTGATCAGTGTTCCTAAAGCTTCTCTGGCTGTTCATTGGAGCGGAAACGCCTACAGTCTCTTTGACGATACCATGATCAGCTAAATCTACAATGGCAGTGGCCAACAACTGGCCTTTAGGGTTGTCCCTCCGAGGCTCATACAAATGCAACTCTAACAAATTCTTTTGAAATTTATCACCACCACCCTTAATCGACATATCTCTTAGCAGAGTCACCGGTAACCTGAAAGAATGATTGAATTCAATTTTTCCCTCACCAACATTGGACCCAATTGAGGGGACAACAGGGCTGGTGGCCCCCGAATTGCGGTCGCCATTTTCCCACTGAATTAACACAGAACGGAGTGATCTGAGCGACTGTGATGGCGGCCAAGGCTTAATGTCCTGAATATGGATGAGATAATCAATTTGAACCGTGCTGCCGCGGCGGTTCTTTGCCTTCACTCCTAGACCCATGGTTGCACAAACACACAGCAGACCTCTTCTCCAATGCGTTCAAGTATTCACATCCACAAAGCTTTACACTCCAAAACACTTGAGACGCAAACAAAACCAGAAAATCATGTCAATCAGCAGTAAAAGGTATTCAGGATTCGAAAATATCGCATTCATCACCAGAAAAGAAAATGCTTGATATTTTCTTTAGCAAGGGACCAGAGAGTGGCTTCGACACGACAGTCCACCCATTAAACGCCGCCACCGACACTCAAAAGATAAAAATTAGTAAATTTTAAAGGAAAAATGGGACTGAAACTAGCTAAAAAAAGCTCAAAAATCACAACCCGAGCTCATCAACACAAGAAAGCATAAATAATAATATTTCTTCAAATATCATTCACAAAAATAGCAATGCAGAGTTATCAACTAATAAAATATTTCCTAAAATTTGCTCCAAAAGCATCCGATCCACAGATTTCAACTCCAGCTCGCTCAAAGCAAACAGATTTATCGCAATGCATGCAATCAAATTAAGCAAAAAGCAATAAAAACTGCAGATTACAAGAAGAAAAAGAAAAGATTAGTGAAAAAATTAGCTGAATAAATCAGAAAAATATAGATAATTTACCAGTAAAAATCAGTGGCCAAAAATCGGAGAAATGCGAGGGAGCGAGACGAGAGGGACGAATCGTTTCATCGGACGGTGAGAGAGAGTGTCGAAAAATGTGAAGCTGACAGGAGCGACTCGGGAATTTCCAGAAAAATATAATATAATATCACTAGTTGTATAAGCGCGAGGAAATTTATCTTCCCGAAAGGGGTGCTGAAACGACGTCGTACCGGCGGGAATTTGGTTCGGTGTTTGTTGGTCGTTGTCGTTTTGACGTTGGCCTGATTACGACGCGGCGGCTGAAATGCTCCTCTCACCTAATAAATCGCAGTTCACAACTCGCAGTTGAAACTCGGAGAGCGTGTGTGACCGTCGCGCGGAAAAATGGTTGGACTCGAGCGCACTGACTCAGTTGAATCCGAGCGTGAAATGCACGCGAGGGTCTCTCGGCGTGGTGATGCGCGCGCTTTTGTTGCATGGTTGGATAATACTCGCCGACACAATGCTGTTGATTTTTTATTTTTATTTTTTTGGGTTGTTAGAGCATTCCGGGGCTCTATAGAGTTAGAAAAGAGGCTGTATATATTTATTTATATAGTAATTTAATTAAATAATAATTTTTTTTGTGTTAACTTTTCTTAAGTTAATTTTTGGACGTGTTATTTGAAATTGTTTTTATGAACCCTTTAACCTTAAAAGTTTAAATTGTGACAAAATTAGATTGCATCACTTATAAATCGTTCATTGAATTAGATTCCCATATCTCAATCTCATCAGTTGAAATAAACAAACTCCCACTTTGCCTTTTGAAATAATTTAATTTTCACATATAAGACAACAATTTACCTAGCACCAATTGATAAATTAGTATCATACAATTTTGGAAAAAAAAATTTATTTGAATATTTCACCCATCAATGCCTATGAACGTTAAATCAATTTTAAAATTTAATTCTTATGGAATTTAAAACAATCATTAATTAACCAAATTGCAAGAAAAATAAGTAAGAAAAAATAATTAAAAATAATAATAAAATGAGAGTATAAGTGTATTCGTAAGTGGAGGGAGTGATAGAATTTTGTTCACATGGGTTACTACTTTTTTTGTGGGACCAACTTTTTTTAAGGCTAAATGTAGCCCGATTTTATGCTACCTAAGAAAGGAAGTTGTTAGCCCCAATGGTGGATCTAGCGCCATTTTCCGACTCATTGGGGATGAAATTCCTCGCTAAGGCTAAAAATGTGGTAGCTTCATGGAGGATAAAGCCTCCATTGGGGATGCTCTTGGAGGGGGATTTGGATCCGATCCGGATACAAATTGTGGAGTTCTTAGGGATCCTCACATCTTAGTTATTCATCGCGCATCATGTGTTCAGAATCACTTGATTTTTTAATTTAAAATTAAACACAAATAGTATCTGACGAAAACTAGCCGCATTATGTACGATAAATGGCTAGAATGTGGGGATCCTTAAGATCCCCACAAAGTGTATACAGAGAGGATCTTCTTCCGTTAGAGGGCGTTGTAATAAAAAATAAAAAAAATAAAAACACGTCAAATGCAAATTCGAAGGCTTACCGCTTATTTGGCAATGTCAAATTTGCTGTAAACTTATGTATTTTTATTTCAACAGTTGAATTGAATAAATATAAAAAGACCAATGGTAAAAAATTAATAAGAAGGATAGTACTATTGCATCAATAGCTTGCAATTTGAGACTGATTTGGATGTGTGCTATAGCTTTCATCGTTACAAGTTTGAAAGGAAACTTAGAAGACAGAGAATTGATATCATGACGTTAGTTTCATAGAATTGGACCTGGAATTGGACCTTTCACCTGACAGACCAAACTGCCTACAAGGCATATATATAAGCTTCTAGTGGAGGAGGAGGTAAGTTAGTAGTAGGTTAAAATGTCCACTTTTACCAAACAACATTGTCCACTTCAAGGTTCAGATATTGGGGTTTGGTCTTAGGTTGTTAACAAAATGCATTCAAAATTTATAATTGAGGTTGGGGAACACAACCAACCTTTGGTTAGATTCTCATACTTTATAAAGATTTTTTTTTTCTCAGATACAATTCTCTTTTGTTTTTTTTTCATGCACACTCATATTTATATTTTACTTTAAATTAACTAAAATAAGAAGAAGATCAATTAATAAAAATAGACACTACCTTTAGAATTTGCAACATTGACTAAATAAAAATAAACAAAAGTGTGTATGCAAATTAAACTCGAATTTTTATCTTCTTTTATTTCTCTTATTATTTAAGTATCCCACGTTACCTCTTCACACAATTCTGCAGATTACTTTTGAAGGAAGAAAGAGAGGAAAGCACGTGACCAGTCTGCAGAAACTGTTCCCCTCTGTCCTTGTAACGTGAGAGCCACCGTTATTGATTTTTATTTTTTATGTTTCTTTAATTCCACACCCTGATTAATTTAATCTTACAATTAACAATCACCATTCTTTAGTGATTAGCGTGCATACATATATACCACATATGCTAACATCTTTTTCTTTGATACAAGCGATGCTCAGGGGTCAGGAAGTTAAAAACATAATCTCGTGTTTTATATGGTGAGCGTTCATAGTCAACTGAACTACAAATCCGCTTGTTTCCTTGCACCGATTTTTACATGGCCCAAGTGTGCAGTTCTACTACCTAGTGTTATCTTTACAAGCCAACCTCTTAAAAGTGTCACTACAAATTAAAGGCAGAGGCTCGAAGAAGTTTTCTCAATGTGACAGTCGCACCGCTACATGTTAATGTGATCTCACTTCTCAGCTATCAGACTGTCACGTAGGCTGTAAGCTTACAACTGACCAGGAGGAGTGTTAGGACGTAGAATCTGATTTCTGATCAGTATCGGCAGTGGCTTGCACTTGAGCTGCATACTGCAAGTTCCAAAGAACATCCTCGAAAGAGGGCCGAGCTGACACTTCCGGACATATGCATTTTTTTGTTAAGGATACCACAATCGACAGAGATTCTTGCGAGCAAGTCGTCAACACAATTGGATCCACAATTCTTCTTCGACCATCTCGGCTGCCAAACGATGCCTGCATTTGTGGTTCATCACAACGCACATAAAAAATGCAGTTCCGCATGAAACACTTCGAAATGTTATCCCACAAAATCGAAACTTTACATTAGCGTACCATTTCGTTTAGCAGAAATGCATCCCCTTTTCCTCTTACAATGGGGCCAGCTAGTGATTCGAGCAGTATAAATCCGAAGTTGTAAACATCACTCTCCATGTTTCTTTTGTTCCTGCAAAAACGAAACAACAAAACTAACTATTTATACTTTTAACTTTTGAATTGTTAGAACAGCAGTAATCTGCTGGAGAGCTATTTTCTCGACGATAGGTTACATTCTTACCAAGATTTTGTTTTCGGGCCCTCTTCCCTTGCCTGCAGAACAAATAGAACGGCATCAGAATAACCACTTGGAACCGTGCTTAAGATTTGCAAAGTCGAAAAGTAAAATTGGGAAGAAACGTGCCTCGAGTTTTTCACTTTCATCTGTGGTGATGGACATTCCGTAGTCACTCAACTTTGCAATCCGATGCTCATCAAGCAACACATTGTTTGTTTTCAGTCGGTTGTTGAAGCAACCTGGAATAACCCCGGTGTGAAGAAAGTGCACAGCCTTCGCAACTCCTATTAGATTTGCCAATCTATCAGACCACTTGAGAACCTTGTCCGGATGGTTTTCTACACGTATGCGCACAGCTTGGTTAGAATTTGAGAGAATTCAATACGAAAACCTTCGGTAAACTTTAAAAACACGCTGTCACACACATATGCAAATACTGACCAGACAGATGGGTTCGGTAGTTCCCACCAGAGACAAATTCATTTATAAGGAAGATTCTGTTGCCACTGGAATCATCGTGTCCACCACTGACGATGCAATAACCCAAGAGGCCAGCCAAGTGAGGATGATGAAGCTTGGAGAGCAAATCCAGTCGAACTTTAAGGCTTTGAATTGAATGTTTCTTCAACATAGTGAGCGAGCGGATTGCAACATAGGTCCCGTTTTCCAACTTTCCTTTGTAAAGCTGAAAGCAAAAGAAGGAAAATAGCAGGTCAAAATCAAGAATCAGGAGAGCTTAAGTGATCACTAAATAACTCCGAGCACGTTAAACTCCTAGCTAGCATTTTTAAATCAGAAGGGTACCTTTCCCATAGAGCCTTCACCCAAAAACATAGATGAATCAAAGTTGTCTGTTGCTTCCTTCAACCGTTCAAGTGAAAATATACGACTCTCTGGGGCACCGTGTGTGTCTAACTTCGCTGCTTGAGATACGAATCCTACAAAGGGTATAATACAAATGTTACCTTGTTAAGCTTTCGTAGCTACTCAAACATGTCTGTATTCACAGATTTCAGAGCATAAAATTGATATTATGCACTGTGAAATATCATGCCTTGGGTTTGGGGCAACAATCATAACAAAATAACCTGATTAATTACAACTTACTTGCATTTGCGACGAGTTCAGAGCAATAACCATTTGGTGAATGATCTGGCACGGCCTCTGCAAATATGTTGTGCCCAACTGTCCTTCTAGAACGGTATCTTCTACAGAAGGAAAGAACCCCAAATGCCAAAAGTAGCAAAACAAGAACAGCTCCAGTGACAACAGCAACTAGCACGACAGTTTCTCTTCCTCTCGAGTGTTTGTTCCTTGCAAGAGCCTCTCTGCAATATGAAACCTGATGCTGGTGTTGAGAATCAACTGACAGACAATTTCCGTTCACTTGAACAACTATTTCATCTGAAGTACTTCCTAGACAAGACGGAAGATCACCTATTAACTTGTTATTAGAAAGATCAACAAACCCAAGTTTTGCACCACACTTTAGCTTGTCCGGAAATGCTCCACTCAGCATATTGGATGCTAAATTCAGATAACTGATGTTTGACAAAGAGAACAAAGCAGAGGGCGGTGCTCCGCTAAGATAATTGAATGAGAGATCAAGGTGCTGAAGCTGACCCAAAACACCAAATTGTGCAGGAATCATTCCAGAGAATGAGTTCTGGCTAAGAAGAGCTGTAACCAACCCTTTCGGCATCCTTGGTAGTTCGGAATGTAAATGATTTTCTCTCAAGTCCAAGACATGCAGGCCGCTTAAAGTAGCCATATCAGGTAGCTTTCCAGAAAGCTCATTGTGAGACAAAGCAAGGACAGTGAGTGTCTTGATTCTGCATATCGCAGAAGGAAACTCGCCCTTCAACCGATTGTTCTTTAAGCTCAAAACTGCGAGATTCGACAACGAGTCCAACCAATCAGGCACAGTTTCGTTGAAATAATTGCCCTCCAGAGTTAGAGTTTGAAGCTTCACCATTCTAGATATCTTCACGGGAACAGAACCAAACATGAAATTCGAGCTCAAGTCTAAGACTTCAAGAGAAGATAACCGATGAATCTTATCAGGAAGCGGTCCCCAAATCCCCAAATACACCAAGCTAAGAACTTTCAAGCTAGGCAACCTTGACAAAGTGGTGAAAAAAGAATCAATCTTAAAATTCTCAGACAATGTCTTGCTGGGAATTGCAAATCCATTGAAACCACTCGCATTAACAAGTTTATAATCTCCCATAATTTTAAGCTCAGTGACTGAATTGCCCTGGCATGAAATGCTCGCATGAGCAGTGGAAGACAGGTTGCAGAGGTCTCCACTGTAATTTGCCCAAATTTCTAATGAGGGAGGGTACTCTAAATGCTTTCTCAGCTGAAACAACACTTGCCTTTGAGAAGTTTGCAATTCATGGGTTCTTGGAAGGAACAAAACCCATGCCACAATTACTGAAACCAAGAAGTAAAAATATCTCATTGCAGTCAAAATTCTTACAGCTCAACTAAAACTTCTAAGCTTTCTGATACTCTCAAAGTTCCATGAAAGTTCCTCAGTGCCCAAAATCCTGTGATTCCTCCATGAAAGTTTTACTGAGCAAGTTCCCTTTTTTCCTGGCTAATGTTGGACGCTTGAACAAGCTGGTTAAAAAGTCAAAAACCCATGCGAAAAAACAAGGGTTAATCATTCAAAGGAAGCACCTTTAAGAAATTTTCTGGAAAAAAAACACAACCCAGAAGAAAAAAAAGAGAGAAATAAAATGCAGATAGGGTAGGAGGAAGAGGAGACAAACCTTGAGAGTTGAAAGAACCAAAAACACCATTAGAGAGCAGCTCCCACAGTGATGTTCGTGGTTAGTGAACGAATGTGTGGGATATAATGGGTGGGTGGTTGGAGAAGGCCGTACAGGACAGCGTCGGCATTTACTTCTGGTTTTAAATGGGGCCGATTTTTCACTGAGAGAAAGACAAATGCAAGTAGAAATGCAAAAGGATTGGAAGGTGAAAAAATGGAAAATATGGCACCAAATCTGTCAATTAAAAAGAAAATTTTGGGTTCTTTAATTCTTGGTGTTCTGGGTTTTGTTGTTCGTTGATTCTCGTGAACTGCATAACATTCCGCTGGTAACTGCAGTAACGGCATCACATGGTTTTTCCCTCTCTTGGTGTGGTGCCATTTGATAGGCGTTTGATATGAATCACATGATCAGATTGTACCTGCTTCTGTGTTCTTAACTGTGACTGTCACGGTATATCGAGTCCGCATAAATTATACTATTTTTCAGTGTATGATACTTACGTTGTGAATGAAACGTTCATTTAAAAAAAAAGTGAATGAAACGTTAAATGTGTGGCTAAGTATCCATCTTAATGTATACCATTAAGCTAATCAAACAATGCTTGTGTGTTACGGTATATTAAATTCACGTAAGCTTTTATAAATGAGTTTAAACGAGCATTTAGTAAGAACAGTAACATTATGTATTGGGAAAGAAAAATCACATCTTCTGAAAAGAAAATGTTATTCACACTTTTATTTTTACCTCTCACACACCTTTGTAAATTTTGGGCATTGATATTTTTCAATTTATTTTATCTGACGATCGAAAATTGAGATGAATATGTAAGAAATGAAAATGGGTATGTTGATAGCACTAACCTTTTGAAATTGAGAGTTAAAAAGGGGAATATTTATTGTAAAAAAGGAAGAAGGCGCTTTTTTGGTCCTTTTGGAGCGGAGGCAGATAATCTGCCCTCCCACTTCTCATACACTCTCATCCCCTCTTATTTTGTGTGGTCACGGTTAAGTCACGTCAACATTTTAAATTGATTTTTTATAGAAATAATAAGAAAAAAAGTAATAGTAATATAAAATGTTGACGTGACTTAGCCGTGACCGCACAAATAACAAGAGATGAAAGTATATGAGAAGTGGGAGAACAGATAATCTGCCTCCCTTCAGAGCAGGTTGCACAGCCACAGCACGTTTCTGCAGAGCTGTACACTTCAAGAATCCCATGAAACTCAGTACAATAAAGATTAAGACATGAATAAAGTTAAATTTTACCCATCAAGAAGCCAATATACCTCCAGGCCTCCCTCTTCTTGTGCTGCAACCATATTGTGTGGTGTGTGGTGGTGGAGAGAAACTTATTTACTGTGATGTTTTAAATTAATAACGTAGAGTTATGTGTAGTTAATTTAGGTATCGTCACCGAGAGAAGTTTGGATATACTTCTTGTAATTAATATGCCTCTCTCCGTTTTTATTAGAGAAGAGAAACTTACTTATTAGATGTTAATTTAAATGAATCATGCAATATTATGTGTTATTGACTTGAAATACAATTACAGTTAGTTGAAGTAAGTTTAGACTTTGAAGATCCCACTTGAGCGCCTAAAATGGCGCATAAAAGTTGGAGGATTGTTAATTGTTGTATGCTGTCGTTGCCCAGACAGAGAGGCAGAGGAAGGCAAAGGCATGTTGGTAGGGTTTTGGCTTTGCCTTTGGAATTTGAATTTGGCATCTCACTCAGTCAACCCCAATTGCAGTCTGCATAAGAAGATATAAGATAAACTTTTGGTTTATGAACTTTATACATCATTTGTTTGGGACCCAAAAAAATCAGATTGGAGAGTTCACATCCACAAGTTTATGTTAGACCATCTCCAACCAATTGGCCAAAGCTCTATAAGACTAAAAATAATCTGTTTTGACATGAAAACTGTCTCCAATCGATGGCTAGGCTAAAGGGCTCGTGGGCCCCATCCGACCAAAAAAAGGAGAACTGGCCAAAGGGTTGACCAAGAGCAGCCAGCCCGCCAGCCCTATAGCCCAGCTCAAGCCTGACATCGGGTTACTGTTTGACTTTTTTTTTAATTTTTTTTTTATAAATTTTTTTATTTTTTTATTTTATAGATACCTAAGCCATTTCTCACATCATTTTCACTATTTCATACTATCTTACCTCATTTTATTTCAATTATTCACCAATTTTTCACATCCGTTTCAAATACACGATACAATGCTGTGGAAAACTCAAAAACCGTAAAGTCATATTATTCATTCAACACTTCATGGTGGCATGCTAAAGGATGTTAATAGGGGATTACGATAGCTCTACATTAAAAGATATTTTTTAATGTGACCGGCATACGAACTAATGACACAAGTACACCACCATATAACATTATGTGCTAATAAAATAAAGTTTTGAAAATTAAACAAATTATATGTTTTCATTTCAGTAGCACGAGATATCAGTATCAGGCCATGTAAGTCCTAGATTGGGCCCCATATTATATGCCTAGCATTAAAAGAAAGAAAAACTAATGAATAAAGCTTGAAAGCTTTAAGTTTTAACGATAAGGACAAAATAAAGGGTAAAGTGAATAGTACTAGGATTGACTTTTTAGTTTAAAAATGTGATTTTTCGTTAAAGTGAACAGTACCGAGAGTTTTTCGTTAAAATTCCCTTAAAAGAAAAGTCCATTAGTCATGGTAGTCTAATAAGCAGATGAAGTCTAATAAACACACTGAACCGGATTGGGCCGGCTAATGGTTTGTTTATTGAACCAACGACAGGTCGTTTTGCTTTGCGATAAAGGAACGTCCGCCTTCACTTTTCCCACCCACATACCAACCAGCCCCCGTCCGCCACCATTATTCGCCATCTTCAACCTCGAGCCTTCCTTCCATAAGCTTCCCTCGTTCCATCTCCAATACCCTTGAAAAACCATTACTTGATCCCCAAATCAGTCTCCAACTCCCTCAGGCTCTCAGTTCTCCAAATTACCCCTCACTTTCCGACCACCCAAACACCTCCGCCGACCCCGGCCTCCTCTTCTGCGAAAAGGTCCTCTACTTAGAAACCCACCTCAACGTCGATTCCCAGAAAGCCCTCCGCCAAAACCCAGATTTGCGCTCCTGCCCCCTCTCCTTCCTCAAGTCCGTCGAGGGCTGCCTCTCCTCCATGGGCATAAAGCGCTCTGCCCACGGCCGGATTCTCGACATGTACCCGCAGCTCCTCACCGTGGACCCGCACTCCGCCCTCTACTCAATTTTCGATTTCCTCCTCAACGAGGTACGAATCCCTTTCCCGGATATCAGGAAGTCGATAACCCGGTGCCCGAGGCTTCTAGTCTCCGACTTGGACAGCCAATTGCGACCCGCATTGAAGTTCCTGACCAAATTGGGGTTTTCGGGTCGGAGCTCCATCACGTGCCAGACGACAGTGCTGCTGGTTTCAAATGTGGAATTTACCCTTTTGCCCAAAATCGTGTATTTGCAGAGCTTGTGGCTGAGCTACGAGGAGGTGGTGAACATGGTGATAAGGTCGCCGGGGCTGTTAACTTTCAGCATAAACAACAATTACAAGCCGAAAGTTGACTTTTTCTAGAGGAGATGAAGAGGGACGTGGCGGAACTGAAGAGGTTTCCGCAGTACTTTTCGTTTAGTTTGGAGGGGAAGATTAAGCCGAGGCACCGGTTGCTGGCGGAGCACGGCTTTTCACTGCCGCTGCGGGAGATGCTGAAGATCAGTGATGGCGAGTTCAATGCCCGGCTGATTGAGATGCGGTTGGGATCCGCCAAGGGCAGCTAGGTGTAATATCGCAGCTTTCCGCAGTATGTTTTCTCAGCTGTCAAATGTAAAAACTGCGTTCGGTTGACAGGACCGAAGGGTTAGGCTATCTCCAAGAGGGCCACAAGACTCCCTTTCGCCTTGTAGTTTTGCAAGAAATTATATTTTAATGAACAATATTAAGTCATATTTTATACAATTTCTAATCGAATGGTCAAATAGTCATAGGTCAAATATAGCTTTTTGACCAAAAAATCATCTCCAAATATCAAAGAATCATAGGCCAAAATAATTTATTATTTTAATTGAATTAATATGATTACTTAAATTAAACTATTATATTAAAATAAGGTTTTTAGACATATTTTGAATATCATTTGTCGCCAAACGAATAAGTCTCTGGATTTTTTATCTTTATATAATCTCAATAATTTTTTAGATAGAATTTCGAGTGATACGTGTCGCTAACGTGAATAACTCTCCAGATTTTTTCTCTTTATGTAATCTCAATAATTTTTTTGATAGGATTTTGAGTGACACGCGTCGCTAAAGTGAGTAACTCTCTAGATTTCTCATCTTTATGTAATCTTAATAATTTTTCGAATAGGATTTCGAGTTTCACGTGTCTATATATAATTGGGTGTGCAAATTTTAAATAAGATTCTTATTTATGTGACACTTCTTATCTTCAGCTTCCAATGTTAATAAATTGGCTCAATATCGGGGTAGAATTCATACTGTTACCTATCGACGGCAACGGGTAGCCGTTGCCATTCAAATGGGATGAGCTGAAGGGCTGGCAAAATGTCAAGCTTGACATTTTGGCATTAGGCTGGCAAAATGTCAAGCGTTGGAGGGCTTGGGCTATAGGGCTAACGGGCTAGCTACTCTTAGCCAACCCTTTGGCCGGTTCTCCCATTTTTGGCCAGGTGGGGACCACAAGCCCTTTGGGCCTAGCCCTCGGTTGGAGACGACTTTCGTGTCAAAACAAGCTATTTTAAGCCCTATAACCGTTTGACCGGGTCGGTTGAAGATGACCTTATATTGAAGTTCGGTTTGGAGAACATATTTTTATTTGTGCTCACTGCTCAGTTAGTCTTGATCCAGACCGAACTAGGCTGCTTGTTTCGGCTTATCACCCCCGAAAATTCATCAAACTTTCCGATCCTGATATGTCGGAACATTTTCTCGAAACCAAAATTTCTCCAAACGTACAACACAAGTAAATCTTGAAAATAATGGTTCCATGTGGACTAGAGTTTTGAGGGTTTTGGTTCTGGCGCGAGTATTAGGTGAGATTAATTGTCCTTTATTGGCTTTTCAGACGAAAACATAACTAGAACTAAAACTTTCACTAATTTTTTGGGTGGCAAGAGTTAAATGGTGGTGTGGCTAGAAAATCTCTAATATCAGTTGCTTTCAATATGTAATTAATTCGTAGAATGTCTCGCGAAATCTACAACAAAAAACAATCAAATACTGCAAGAAAAACACTTGAGACTTTCGTCTTTCAAAAAAAATAAAAGTTCACTACTTGAATACAATCACGGAAAAGAAGAATAAAATTTTGCGACTCATATAAGACATTATGATTCTTTCTTACCAAAATTCCTTACCAATTTTCAGGTCTTAACTTTCCTCGTCCACTTAATGTTCCAGTGTATCAACAACACACATTTTGAGACTAATTTGGATACGTACCATCGTTGTTAATGTCATCATTACAAGTTGAAAGGAAACTTGGAAGACATGGAAGATATCATTACGTTGGTCTAGTGAAACAATTGCTACGTGAAAGATGCAATCAAGTTTTAGTCGCAATAGCATAACAGTTTGATGTTTAAAAGTGCACTGCTCGTCCAAGTCCAATAGACGATCCGCCTCCTTTATCAGACATTTTTCCCACCAAACCAATCTTTATCCCATCACTTCTTCATTTTTTTTGGACCATTCATTAAGGATTTCGGCTCCTTGAAGCATCGCATTTGCTAATGCTGCTAAGATTATGTATAGACGACGACACGTGGGGCACAGAAAATAAGCATGCATGTTGATTTAATTAGTGAATGATTTGGTGGTAATTGAACCACAAGCAAAGCAACTTATAATACAATTTACATAGTTATGGTTGATTAGTAATTAGAGACTTTAAGCAAAATTATGTGGCTTCAAGACAACTCTTACTTATGCAGAGTTGGTTAATTATAACTCAAGGGAAAGGAAAAAGACACCGCAGTTGGTGGCTTGCTGTGGTGGATAGAATTTTTATCTTTGATTTGCATTTCAAGTTTAAACGTTTCTCTTTTCTTTAGTATAGTAATATCGTTTGTAAAAAAAATGAGCATGAAAGTTATTTGAAAGAGAAATTATTATCGCACATTTTTTTTCTCTTCTTACGCACTCACTGTTTAATTCTAGTCATTGAATCAAATAAGTAAACATAAATAATGGACAAAATTAAATAGAATAAAAAAAATGTGATGATCATTCGCATTTGAAATCTTATAAAGGTCCACAAAATGTTTATAGTAAGCTCCAACTTCTTCATGGTTGCAGAGCAAGTTGTCTTGTGTGTGAAGGTCAACACCACATGTGGTCCACATCACTCGATTTGTGTTATCCACGTGTTAGACTTGAAAATTTGCTACAGTGAGGGGCATGTTGAGCATGTTGAGAGTGAATCCCACGTTCGGGAAAGGAAGGACATCCATATGCATATAAGTAATTAAGGTACTTTCTATATTGCTAATTGATTTTATAGTAGAATCTCAACTTCTTTAGTTTTGTGCCTTTTTGGCAACCGAGATAATGTACACACAAAATGGTCTCCAAAAGTTTGAAAACTAATGATTTGAATTAAGGAATCCACACTGAGAAAATTTTAGGTTAAGCCTGATTTGTCCAGGTGGACAGTGGTTAGGCTTAATTAGGAAGAAAAAGAAACAATTGAAAAGGAACAAAGCTAGGGATCGTGAATTGGTAAAGAAGCAAACACATTAGTTGTCCCAATTGTGGAAAACAACTTGAATGATCTCCAGCCTCCACCACCAAAACACCGGCCGGCCCAAGATTCCGAGGGCCCAGTTAGTTAGTTCCACGTCAGGGTCAATTTTAAGGGTCCAAGCAAACTAGTGCAAAATTGAATTTTGGAAAGTTTCATATAGTAATAACACACATTAACTTATGTGGTCGATTGCCCTAGTAATTACTATAAATTTTCAATGTGTCAAGAACACGGCCTGGTACACTAAGCGTCATATTACAATTAGTTAAAAGTTTTTTTTTTTTAAAGTTTCTAACCAATTGTATTATTACACTTAAAGTACCAAGTCATGTTCTCGTACACTGGAAATCTCTCAGTAATTATAACCTTTGTATAAATTGAACACTTCTTCCTCCCGTTAATGTGGTTTAGATTAGAATGATCAAATTAGCAAAGCTTAACATCTAAATCTCAAAATTCACTTTGAAATAATTTACCCTAAAATTAAAAAGAAATACTTATTTGCAGACTTGGCAAAAAATTGTAGACTTATGAACAAGTTGACTAAAACGGTATGCTTTATGCTCTGTACGCGAATTTAAAATCTCCTTTATATATGCATGTAATCATACCCATTCTTTTATATGATTTAAGAAAATTATAATGACTCACCGTTTGATCTTAATTCAACAGTAAGTGATAATTTTAACCTTGTTGTTATACTTTCTCTTCCATCGTTAGATTAAGACCGAACTATAGTTGACCAAAATAGTTTTGAACCATGGGATCTATGAAAAATTGAACTCGTAATGTAACATACAAAATTTGAACATGGACAGGAAACTTCGTACTAACATTAATCTTAGCATGCATGCTCAACTATCTGTGTCGATCTCAATAAGAGAATTAGTGCTTCACATTAATTAATTCACGCTTAATTTGAAAAAATTTGCTCATAATTTTGGCATATGAATTTTAATTTACTTTTGTATCTATGGTCTTCACAAGTAAAAAAAAAACACGTGTTCTCAGCCCATAACGAACAAGATATTCTTCTATACAGTCGGCAGTATGCAGCGTTCTTTACTTAAGTAAAATTTTACTTATGGGTGAGCATGGGTGATATAAAATGCAGTTTGTTTTTGTGTGTGATCGTATGGACATGTGATTCCTCGGACACTAAAATTTTACTGAAGTGCGCCTCACGCTTTAGAGAGATTTTTCAGTGTGATCGGCACACGAGATGATACACTACGTGTCACTACACAAATAGTGAGATATGTGTGTTAAAAAGTTAATAACTTAAAAAATAAAATTTCTCACTTACATAAAAATATATAATGTACTACTCGTGTTCTCGTTACAATAAAAAATTTCTTCACGCTTTAAAACTGTTTTGTCAGGGAATCAGGGTTAATTAGGTTTAGTTAATTCAAAAAGAGGTATACGAGTGGTAGTACTGCATGCCACGCGAGAGGGCTTGGGTTTGGCGTCCTTCCCGGCGCTCGCGACCCTTAATCCAGTTTATCTTCTTCTTCCTTTTTTAAGTAAGAATAATTACAAAGAAAATGATTAAATTTTATATAGTTGGTCCTAGCTAGTAGTAGATCAGCTAAACCTTTAACTGTTTGGTAACTGTCACCAGTACCAAGGAGCTATCACTAACAACTATATAAGGACATTTTTGGATTCATTCGTGGAAGCGGAGAAGTGTTTAGTATGACTGGACTACGGAGTGATACACTACGTGTCACTATACTAATAATAGGATATGTTATTAAAAAATATCTCGTGAAAGCATCTCTTTATCATATTTCGAGACTAATTAATAAATAATAAGTTAATTAACCTCATTGAGTCAAATAAGATTCAATTTCTTGTGGTTATTTACTTTATAAAAATACGTGATATACTATTTATATTTTACTGCAATGGCTTCGCACGTGTGTGTATATATAATATTTAGCAGATGAAACGACAAAGAAGCCCTCCTCCTCATGGATCATATCAAAGATGCCTCCATTGAAAATATCAAGCGTTCAAGGTTCCAGACCTCCAGAGAGAGGCAGAGAGAGAGAGAGAGAGAGAGAGAGAGAGAGAGAGAGATATGTGGCTTCTTCAGTACGTACTAGTATTGATTTGACTGCATGGGAGACATACAGAACCATGCAGGCAGGCAGTAACTTTATACAGCCCTTTTGCTTTCTCTCCTTTAATGATTACATGGTTTCAATCTCTCAGATAGGCCAAATTATGACCTCTGACCAGCTTATCAACTACTCGGATGAGGACTGGCCAAGACCATGGACTGTCGAGTACTGGTGCTGTTAAAGATCTTCTAGACATTGCATGGGATGCCTGCATTGTGTATATACATGTATCTCTTCGTGTCCCGCACATAACGGTGTTAGTATGGACTGTGTGTGCCTTTGTCCCCGTATTACACGACACCGACATGTATTTTATATTTCATATTTTTGGCATTTATATATTTACACGTTCAATTTTGCATTGGATGCTCATATACTAGGCCATGCTACCACACCAGCAATTTTGTTTTCTTCACAGTATATAGTTCGCTAATAAATTTAGGAGAATAATATGCATCTCTAAAGAAAAGAAATGGTGAGGGAAGATGATGTAACGGGTAAAGATTAGAATATGTTACGGTTCAATTTGTTCTAATGTAACTAAAAAACTAAATAGAGAGTGTTTGATGAATATTGTCTGTGATTCAAGCCAACTCAGGAGTTATGTTAGTCAAGTCACTGGCGTGACATGAGTAAATCTTCGATAGGGCTGTTTGACTAGAGTTACTTACTCAATGTAGTGAACGTTACTTATATTTTAATGCATGAAAAGTGATATGAAAATAACACACAATATCTCATGTATAACATAAATACACCCCTTTTGATAACTCAGTATGCAAACAAGCTATTAGTGGAATAAATATGAGATTGAACAGAACCAAATTGCAGAGTTTAATACAATTGTGAGATGTGGCCTACAAATAACTTAGTTAGGGCATACGTACGAAGTTTTTTTTCCTAGTGACACTGACAAAACTCAAAGAAGAGTAATTTATATAACACTGATACGGTGACATACTTATAACTAGTAAAAAAATACCGTGTAAAAGGAAACATACATTGTTATTTTTATTGACATAAATCACCAATGCGACTTTGTTAGCGTGCCATAAAAATCCTTCTCCAATTCAAGTCCAAACAAATTGACCAATCCATAGTATTGTAATAGGATTAATTTTTTAGTGTGGCGGGAACACAACTTGATACACTAATTGTTATAATATAAATTGTTGGATATTTAAAAAGCAAATTATCAAATTATCAACTACTTGTATTATAACACTTGGTATACTGATATGTCATTTCGGCGTCACGAAGAATCTCTCTCATAGAAGCCATCGGACCCCACGACCTTTGTGTTAAATAATTTAACCCACGTCTTTCCTAACCGTGGTTAAATCAAAATTTAAAGTTAAATGTTCCCCATAAATTTGCAACTTCTCTCCTTTTTCTTAAGAATTTTTTTATTGTGACAAAAACACGGTGATACATTACGTGTTTTTATATAGATGGTAGAAAAAATTATTTTTTAAGTTATTAATCTTTTAATACACATATCCCATCACACGAACATTTTTTTCATTATGACCAAAACACGGTCATACATCACGTGTTTTTACATAAATAGTAAAAAAATTTATTTTACACACATATTCCACCACACGTAATGTAACATCCCATCCGTCGATATATTGAAAAATTTCTACTTTCCCTGTAGCGCTCACTTATTTCAAGTTCTCTTCTTTGTCTCTCTCTCCCACTCGGTCCCTCGAGTCTTATTTAAACGCATGCAAGCTCTCACTCGAGTTTGCAGCACCAGAGACGCAGACCGCCACTCTCCAAGCTCAAATTCCGCTACGTGTTCGCCGGAAAATGACGGTATTCTCCAGCAAACAGGTGTTCCCGGTGGACAACGGAGCCGAGGTTTCGCAGCGACTTCTCGAAGCCTCGCTCTCCGGCGACCTGAAATCGGCGCTGGAGTGCGTCGCCGATCCGTTCGTGGACGTCAACTTCGTCGGCGCTGTGTGCCTCAAAACGAGGAAGTGTGAGGTGTTGTTGCGCGACGAGTCGGCGAGCGAAGTCCGCGTCGACTACGAGGAGTTCAAAACCGACGTCACGGCTCTGTTCCTCGCCGTTCATGCTGGAAACGTCGCTTTGGTGAAGAAACTGCTGGTAATGTGCGATTCAAGCTTTGGTTTTAGACCTTGTGTTGCCAGATCACTGTGCTTGAAGTCGAGATTTGAATGTTTTTTTCTTCACATTGTTGATTTCTCACCGAATTTGAAAGCTTTTTCTGTTTATTTTGAATTATTTTGAACTATTTATGCATTTTTTACGATTACATCGTTTGATTTGAAGCTTTTATTTGTTTGGATTGTAGAATTTGAACTGATTTTGAAGTTGTATTAGTAAAAATCAGCTTTTTTTCACATTTGATTTACATAAAAGTTTATCAAACACTATAATACTGTTTTTTTTCTTTTTCAAAAGCACTTTTACAAAAAAATTTACTAACTTCAAACACTCTGCTACTTTATTTTACAGCTGCTTATTCTCACAGCACAACAAAATAGTTTTTTTTTCCAAAGCTCAGCAATACCAAACCAGGCCTGTCTGCGCGCAGAATTGCTACTGTTTCTGGCTTTGTAACGTACTAAGGATTGTCGTTTTCTTGAATCACAGAGCATCGGAGCTGACGTAAATCAGAAACTCTTTAGGGGCTTCGCGACAACAGCGGCAGTGAGAGAGGGCCACCTTGAGATTCTGGAAATCCTACTGAAAGCTGGAGCATCTCAACCAGCTTGTGAGGAAGCTCTGTTGGAGGCAAGTTGTCATGGACATGCTAGGCTCGTGGAGCGGCTTATGGCCTCTGACTTGATCCGGCCCCGCGTTGCCGTGCATGCTCTTGTCACAGCCAGCTGCAGGGGGTTTGCTGATGTGGTGGACACTCTCGTGAAGGTACGGCGTCGTATTTATTTTCCCATAAGAGCTGTTCAACAGCAACTTTCTGAATCCCACAGCAGATAGCATATAGTGAATTCGGAAGACTTGGTGCAATAGCGTTTTAGGATTCATATAGCCGACTAGTACTATTACGATACTTTAGTAGGTTTATAAGCACAATAACGTTGTCCATCTTGTTCAATTGCAGTGCGGTGTGGATGCAAGTGCGGCTGATAGGACGCTACTTCAATCGTCTAAGCCATCTCTTCACACTAATGTTGACTGTAGTGCACTTGTGGCTGCAGTTGTGAGTAGGCAGGTTCCCATCGTGCGTTTGCTGCTACAGGTGATTCCCACATCACTTTCAATTTTGCTTAAGTTTAAATCAACGATTATGGACATATGGACAAGTGCAGGGGGAGCCCGGTTATTTTTACTGTCAACTTCCCTTCATTCTTAAGCCTAAAATGTATCATTAAATTAGATACGACTCTAAAAGCCATAATTTGAGGGCAAGCCTTGACACAACTAAAATGTTGCTCCTTTGTGACCGAAAGGTCATGGGTTCAAGTCGTAGAAACAGCCTATTTGCTAAGCAAAGATAAAGCTGTGTACGATAAACCTTTCCCCTACTCTCGTAAAGCAGAGAGTCTTGTTGGCTTGGGGTCGCCTTATAGAGAAGAAATTTTCAACTGAGATTCCAACCGTAGGCCCTCTAAGGAGGTGCATTAACCTGGACAGCTGGATTTGTACCTTTCGATAGGGATAGAGTGGTACACGGTTCTGTGATTGCAGCAAGATCTAAACAGAAAATGATTCTGATTCTATCTTTCTGACAAGACAATAGTACTGTTACTGTTTCATCTTCTTAATTACTACTCTCCTTGTATTCTTCTTCTATTCACTCCACATGACTAACAACCCTCGCTTGTTCTGTGTTCCAAAACCGGAAAATTAGGCCGGCGTGAGGACAGATGTCAATGTGAGATTGGGAGCATGGTCATGGGACCCGGCTACGGGGGAAGAGTTACGGGTTGGGGCAGGGCTGGCGGAGCCATATCCCATTACCTGGTGTGCAGTGGAGTATTTTGAAGCGAGCGGTTCTGTCTTGCACATGCTCCTCCAAGGCCGTTCTCCGGATACCCTTCATTGTGGAAGAACTCTCCTGCACCACGCTGTTCTATGCGGTAATGCAGGAGCTGTCCGTTCGCTCTTAAGTTGCGGTGCCAATGTGGAATCACCCGTTAAAACAACTGGTAGTACAATGTTTAATCCGATACACATGGCTGCCCGCCTTGGCTTGCCAACAGTCGTTCGATGTTTAATTGAATCGGGATGTGATATGAACTCCAAGACTGATTCCGGCGAGACAGCTCTAATGATCTGCGCAAAATACAAGCATGAAGAATGTCTCAGAGTATTGGCGGCAGCCGGGGCTGATTTTGGCTTGGCTAACGCGGCTGGTCAGTCTGTTAGTTCGATTGCCAGGATAGCTAGGTGGTCCCTTGGTTTTCAGCAGGCGTTGATGTACGTAATAAGAGACGGAAAGATGCCCAACTCGAGCAACTTTTCTGTTTTCTCTCCCCTAATGTTTGCAGCTCAAGCCGGCGATATTGAGGCCTTGAAAGCCGTGGTTGGTTCGGGAGAATTTGACATTGATTATCAAGACGGTAAAGGTTTCACAGCCGTTATGATCACTGCTTTGAAGGGACACGTTGAAGCATTCGGGTTTCTGGTTTATGCAGGGGCTGATGTAAAATTGTGTAACAAGTCTGGTGAGACTGCAATCACTCTGTCAGAAATAAGCCACAACCGTGACCTGTTTGAGAAGGTAATGCTCGAATATGCACTAGAAAAGGGCAATCGTTACGCCGGAGGGTTCTACGCTCTGCATTGCGCAGCACGCCGTGGGGATGTCGATGCAGTCAAATTGTTAACAAGTAGGGGATATGATGTGAATGTCCCTGACGGAGATGGTTACACTCCGCTCATGTTAGCGGCTAGGGAAGGTTATGGTCTCGTGTGTGAACTCTTGATATCTCACGGAGCAAACTTGGATGTCAAGAATGCCAAAGGCGAGACACCGCTTTCACTTGCGATGAAAAGCGGCGGTTTGCAAAATGATGCGGAGCGAGTGATACTAGATGAGCTAGCTCGCAAGCTGGTGCTAGGCGGGGCGCGTGTCCGGAAGCATACGAAGGGAGGGAAGGGAAGCCCTCACGAGAAAGAGGTGAGGATGGTGGGAACTGTAGGGGTGCTGTGCTGGGGGAAGTCAAACCGGAGAAATGTGAAATGCCGGGAGGCGGAGGTGGGGCCTAGTGCGGCCTTTAGGAGGAATAGGAGGAGCAATAGTGATGCAGATGAAGCCGGAGTGTTCAGGGTGATGACTACCAAGAACAAGGAGGTGCATTTTGTGTGTGAAGGCGGAGTTGAAACCGCCAAGCTTTGGGTGAGAGGCATAAAGCTCGTGACCAAGGAGGCTCTTTTCGGTAAACAGAGGGAGGAGTGAACGGTGGTGGCCGGTGAGAAAAGCGTCAGTGAAATAGGATGGTGTACAGAGAGGTTTCCGGGAATACTTCGTCTTGAAGTATTTAGAAGTAGAGTTAGTTTCTTTTCATTGTAAAGGTTTTGATGCCGCAGTTGTGAACCTGTTCTCGTCGTAAGGGACAATGAAAACCAAACATTAAAACTGAAACAAAATGATTACCAAGCGGGCCGTTAGTTGGTATGAATTGAAACTATATCTTGGTAACCATTTAAATGAGCTCACTTTATGACATATAAATATTTTTGGAACGAAGAATTAAGTTGTAAGAATACGATTACCTAAGGGACTCTTTTACAAATCGAACTTGGGTAGAGCTCTTTCGGAAAGGAGTGGGATCGAGCGCCAACCACGTTCAAAATACACTAAAAACACCACCTTTTAGCCTGAACTGATCTCCTTCTCCTTTGCCTTGCACAAGTCCTCTGCTGTCTTGAACTTTTTAGTCAACTCATCAACCTGGAAAACGTAGCCATTCCGAAAAACCAATAAGCAATACAAAAACTTGCATCATATCAATTAAATTTTCTGCAACACACTGGAGTAAGCAATAGTCCTGCACATAGAACCGTTAGATCCAACTTTTGAATTGAACCTAGTTGGATCTAATGGCTCTAGTTGCCACAGTATGCCATACTCCGGTGTGTTGTAGCCAAACCCCATATCAATTTTAGGAGCAGTCAGTTCTTAAGTTAAAGCTCACCTCTTTCTCCCATCTTTTTAAGTCGTCTTTGGGGTAGTTTTTGGTCAACTTTTTAATCGTATCCATTGCCTGTAAAAGAAACCAACAACCTATTTAGTTGTGCTGCAAAGCAGCCAAACTTTCGTTCTACATTCCTCACCGTTTTGGTCTTCAGTTCTACTAATGACACATTTCTTCCTGAGACCACCAGGCTGGAGACCAGGAAACTAGAGATATTACAAATTGTCCAATAGTACCGGTAAAATTGCCCATCGCAATGAAGGATCATATCTTACTACAAAGTATTTTGCGTTATTAACATGTATAAACTTGCAATTGAAGCCTGTGATGGTAGATGAGCCGAAGATCATCTAGCTAATCTGTTAGATGGATATCGTGCAATGATTTAGGAGAATCAATGACCTGGCCCTTTTTTAGGACTAAATGTATAGTACATTTCCAGAACTACGCTGTCTAAACTTCTCCGAATTAATGGTTGGTGATTATCAAAATAACAAAGCACAATCTTGCAGTCACCTCAATCGCAATCAAATAAGCATATATTACAAAAACAAAATTTACTTCTGTACCTTTTGGCGAGCTCTTCAAATACTCAGCTTGCCATCTTCAGAGGACTTGGTAACCACTTTACAGATAGCCTGGTAGAATATGTTCACTGATAAGATATGGTAATTATCAAGCAAGGCAAAAACAATGACGGGAAAAGCAGTTGTAAGTCACCTGAACATGCTCTTTCGTCAATCTGGCCATCACAAAAATTAGAAAAGATAAAATTAGTCAAGTAATCAAACACATGGCTAAGTCCAAGTTAGCTTGGCGAATATTTTCGAGTTATTATTATTATTATTAAGAACTAAGAAACTGAAAAATTATGAAAACAAAAAATTCGTGACAGCATGAGTGACAATCAGATGCCTGCTTACGGAGGAATAGCTGCAATCAGTCAGTCCCCGTCCACCTTAGGATTTAACCCCAATGGAGATTCAACAATGGCAGTCTCCAAGCTTGATATGGCCTGCATAAGATAGTCAGGTTATTGGAATTTTTCTTTTACCAGATGTTTATGATCTCGCTTATTCCAACCCGAAGAACAGAAAAGTTGAATTATTTCATTTTGAAAGCTTGGAAAATTACATCAAATGTGTATACAGTCTAAAGTTAGCCGAAAAATGTCCCTATCTTCTTGCGAAGTAGGCGATGAATCTTCATATATAGAGCCAAATACAAATATTTGAGAGAAAAATGTACTTGAGATTTACCAAAATCACAAGCCACAACATACAAATACAACAAAATGTTACTGAAATGCGCATGCTGTGCTTCATTACCGTTGAATCGAACGGGTTGATTGATAAAGTTTTTGAATCAATGACCAAAACAGCGGCTATCTGATGCAAAGGGCAACTTCACACCGCAGGTTTCCACAATGACGTGATCAAGCATTCCTGCATAAACATTTCAGACAACTTAGAACGGTAAGAACCAAAACTGAGTAAATGAACAGTGATTTGGCACCGGAGGAACTGAGAGTGTACCCGGAGCTGCTCTTCCGGTACGCAGTTTGCTTAATTCAGCGGTTAACGCTGCGATCGCTGCCTCCATTTGCGAGGTGGCGCTCGCCTTGATCGTTGGCCCCATGTTTGGCAAAATTTCAACTGTACTCGCAGCCGATTCATCTTCCTTTTCTTTTTCTGAAAATGTGGAAAAATTGGAATATCATATCAAAAGAGTGAAGAAGTTACATTTGAGAGAGAGCTAGAGAGAAGTACTTGCATTGCGGCCTTTGGCGAAGCCTCTGCGGCTTTCTCTGACGAATTCAAGGGCGGGAAGAGAGAGAATCCTGTGCGGTGGCTCGGGTTGCATTGACGGAGCTCACGACTGAGCAGCGCGGAGCTACGGGGGAGAAGGACGTTCCGGTATGAGGGCGCGCGTCTCAGAAAGATCGACATGGGTGGAGCTAGGGGTGGTTTTGGTACGTTACCGTACCAAAACCTCTGTACCGATTACCATACCAAATATTTGGTACGACAAAATCTATTACCATTACCGTACCAAACTTTTGGTATACCGAATATCGGTATACCAAATAGTTTGGTTGGTATGGTATGCCAATGGTAATTACCACTTTGTTTTACGCCACTTAGTTTGTCCAAAATCTAATATTTTTCTAACCTAATTCAAAGCCCATAAAATATACATAGTTTGACATATATACACAATTTAACCTAATTCAAGATTTTTTACTATTGTATGTCAAAGTGGAAAAAACTTAATAAATCATTAGACAAGATTTCTATAGCATGCTGAGACTCAAATGAACCAGAAACGTAAGACAGCAAACCACAAAAAATGTCAATATCCATAGCTGTGCTCGACGATTGGCTTGCTGATTTGAACCCACAATCCAAGGTGGTAATACCCAATGCATATGTTGTGCTCTCACTTGGAAGACAAAGTCGCCGGAAACGAGAAACGAAGATGAATCAATGAGAGAGCTGCGACGGCGGAACAAGCCCTAGGTTTCTAATGTGTCGAGCAAGGACCAGAGTGAGAGACTAAAAGTGTTTGGTTTGTGGAGATTTTAGGAATAAGATAAATGAGTCAAAGTGTCAAACGACATAATATAATAATACATAATACATAATACATAATACATAATTATATATATATATGAATAAATATATAATATAATATTAATAATATTGGTAACCGGTAGGTATGGTATACCACCGGTACTAGTTTTGAGTACCAATACCGTACCGAAACAGTATGGTATGGTACAAATACCGTACCATTACCAGTGGTACAAATTTTTTGGCACAACTTTGGTATGGTACGGTTGGTAATACGGTAGGTATGGTAATGTGGTAAAAAATTCCACCCCTAGGTGGAGCTCTCCAGGGCTTTAGATTTTTGATAAACCCCGCCGCGCGCGGCGAGGCCTGCGATTTGGGCCTCCAGCCTTGGATTTGGGCTCGGCCATCTCCAACCAACTTAGTCAAAAGGTCGTACGACTAAAAATAGCTCAGAATGACATGAAAATCATTTCTAAATGAGAGTTAAGCATATGGGCTTGTGAGGCCATCAGTCCCAAACCCCCAAATCAGGCCAGTGGAATGGTCATTTCCAACTAGTCAGCTAGCTCTCAAGCGTCAGAATGTCAAACTTGACATTTTGCCAGTCTCTCTCTAACTCCATAATGTCAAACATGACATTTTACCAGGCCTCTAGCTTAGCCCATTTGAATCCTAAGACCATCTCCAACCCTTGGGCTAAAAGCCAAATTTTTTAGCCCGAAAAATTTAGCTTTTAGTCCAGAAACAATTTTTCTGCTCCAACCCTTTCTAGCCTAAAATTTTAGCTCGGAATTATTAAAGAATAAACTTAAACTATTTTTTTCTTAAATTAAATTTTTAAAAGAAAAATAAATAAGTAGACTATCGTAAATTAATTTTATGAACATTTTAATCAAAAAAAATTTAAATTTCGATAAATATTTTCATTCAGTTTGGTGGAGCCCACACCAATTTCTGGGCTAAATTCTGGGGGGAATCTGGCCTTGGTTTAGCATTTAGCATTTAGCCCGAATTTTCCCCTTGGGTTGGAGTGAGTTTGGGGAGAAATTTTGGGGGATAATTTGGCTTTTAGCCCAGGATTGGAGATGGTCTAAGGACTACCTGGCATCAGCATGACGCCAACTAGCAATGGCTAGCTAACTTTCTGCTGCCTTCAGGTTACCGTTGGAATGTGAATTTTTTTCTTAGATGAATTTGAAAAAAAAAATTTCTAATTTTTTTTCTATAAATACATACATCATTCCTACAACATTGAAAATTGAAGATAAGAAGTGTCACGTTGATAAAAAAAACCTATCTAAAATTTGTACAATCAATTACACGTCGACACGTAACACTCGAGGCTGAGATTTGGGCCTCCAGCCTTGGATTTGGGCCTTTAAGCAACCATATTATAATCCTAGCCGAGGAGGTGAAACAAACGGGGCGTTTAGTACCGAAAGCCACTGTTGTAAGTCGTACCTAGTAAGTTTGCTCTTCGAAATTTGAGGTCAGCGCACTAAAAATGCAGGTCTTGGTTTTTCAATGATTGGTCGGGTCGTTAAAGTTGGATGGTGGAATGACACGTACTGCATGACTTGGCATTTTACAGTCGGTTAATTTACACAATCTTTAATTCTTTATCCAATTATCTTCTTGGTCCTGGCAATCAAATGATGATCTTCTGTGGATTTTTTTTTAAGGATTCAGGTACTCCAATCACATCTATTTATTATATATCGTGCGGCTAATTTTTATCAAGTATTATTTATATTTAATTTTAAATAAAAAAATTTTATAATGATTTCTAATTGCATAATATATGAGGAACGAATATAATTAGAAGATTTCTAAAATCCTCACAAAGAAGATCCGGAGAGAATCCTCATTTTGTCATTCTTTTGTTTTTTCCCATTTTAGCATAAAGTTTTAACTTTTTATTTCCAAATTCAGATATTTTTCTTTAAACTTTTTTATTTTAAATATAGTAATTCAATTTACACCCTACCAATTTCTTTCCCTTTTTATCATTTATGTATTTTTGTTTTCAGGAATATCATTTATGTATTTGTAATAAAAATGGTACGTCATGCAAATTTGGCTGCCCACCGTACATGGGAATTAGTTGTCACCCAACTAATTGGCATTTTAATTTTATTCTTTTGTATAAGTATTATTTTATTTTAAATTAATTCAAATTACGTGAAGTAGAATTCAAATTCATTCCATTTTAAAACGAGAACATCTACTCTAATTAATATGACTACGTATATAACTGCGTTTACAAATTCACATATACAAATGTTAAACAGCTTTCTTTTTATCTGTCCTCTTTTCGCTCTTTTTTTTTTCTTTTTTTCTTCTGTCTGAGGCTTGTATGGCACACTACACCACCAGCCGACCGTTTCTTGTCTATTAACTCCTTCCCTCCCTCCCTCCGTGGCCCGTACATACATTTGTTAGCAGGTTGCTGACACAACCGGATTCCTCTGTTTTTTTTTTCTCCTTCTATCTCCGACTCCGAAGAGAAGCGAGTACACTAACCAATCCCAGAGAGTGAAAAGCTTCAAGCTTTTTCAAAGGCGACGATGTTCTACTCGCAGCGTCTGCTGTCGAGAAAAGGGCCGTTGGGCGGCATTTGGGTTGCCGCCTACTCTTTCAAAAAGCTCAAGAGGTCGCAGGTCAACCAGACCGACATCTCCTCCTCCGTCGGTTCGTTTCCTCTCTTCTCTCTCTCTTCTCATATTTTGGTGCTTAATTATGCATATTTGCATTGACATTGATCAGTTTTGTTATCTGGTTTCTGGGTTTTCCATTAACCTCTGTTATCAACCATCTGGGAAATTTTTATTGCTGTAGTAATTTTTGTTGTTTGGAGAAATTGCAAAAAAAAAAAAAATTACAGAAAATTTCGAAACAGAAGTTAGCAGAAAAAATTTCCAACAACAAAAGCCTTATCCCATTAAGTGGAGTTGTTTGTATAAATTCTAGAATGCTTTTGCACGAAGTCTTTCGCTATAAGAAACCGAATCATATATACAGAAGAGTAGGAATGGTTCACTTATTGGCGAAAAGAAAAATGCAAATTGCTTCTTGGACAGTCTTACTTGCGTTTCGGGGTTTGGTAATGCAAGGGGAAGTGGATATGATATCAGGGATTTTGAAACAGAACTTGGAAGACTAACAGATTACATAATCTTAAGTACAAGTATTATTTCAACTCGATCATGTTCATTTAGAGTGGTAGTTTTCGGATCGGATTCTGTCCTTTTAAAGTGTTACATTCATAAGGGTTGAGGACATATGCTTCGAGTTTATCAGGTTTAGTTTTGGGAAAAATCATTCGTGTTATTCAGCATTAAGCCTGGAATATCCTAAAACCGGATTGTGCTGCCGCAGATGAAATTTTGCAGGATGAATGGGATGCTGTTGCATATAGGGTACTGGCCTACGTTCTTCTTGGCGTCGTTCGAATATACTCAAAGAAAGCTGAATATCTGTATGATGACTGCAGTGAAGTGCTGGTTAAAATCAACAAATTTGTAGTCAGTACAAAAAAGAATGCAGGCGCTGATAAGCTGCGTGCACCTTATTACGCTGTTACCCTACCTGATAGGTTTGAACTTGATGCTTTCGATCTGGGGATCCTTGAAATTGAAGATGTCAGTGGGTAAGCTGTGTAACTTATAAAACCGTGTGAGGATATTCTTGTATAAGTGCTCGTATTTAACATAAGTTTTTTGCTTAATTCACAGAGGCACTGTGGTGGCTGATGAAGAAATCACATTGAAAGGTATTAATCTGCGGTCTTGAATACTATTTTACTTGGTCTTATTTGTACAGTTTTACATGATTCGGCATGATATGAAACAGATAGTGCGCAGGGGAACGGAAGAGGACAATTTTATTCAGAAATGGTACGTCACTTGATCAATCTTCGTCTTTAAACTTTGATGTTATTCATGTTTCTTTTTCAAGCCGTTCTTTTTCGTATAACAATTAGTTCTTAATGATCTCCCAATTTCCTCATAAGCGTTTTCATAGGCTTGATTAATTTGTTTTCCGAACATGCATATATGACTGGGTTTGTGTTTGCGCAGCATGATTACGAGGAATTTGGTGCCTGTGACACCCCAGTCAAAGAGTATGTACAATAATTCCGGATGCTCAAACTCTAGATTAGTATTGCAATATTTCCCTTTAATCTTATGTTTGACAACTATGTCTTATTTCAGTGTACTTTCGTCTCACTGGTTGGAGTTTGACATGGAGCTAAGAGCATCGAGTAGTGGAGCCAAGTCAGCAGCAGTTGTGGACGAACCTCCAAGACAAATTAAACCATCTGGTGAAGGTCAAGAAACTAATGGAGAACAGTTAAAGGCTCCCGATGTAGCACTCTCTGAAGTTGCTATTCAAGGAGAAGCAAACCCGGAGGAAAAATTTCAAGACCTTAGGTTGTCTCACGAAGGTTTGAACCTTGAGACATTCGATGGGACTGAGAGAGAACCTTCCCACCATTTTAGATCATCCAGTGAAGATCATCAAATTGATCTTGAGGAGGCTATGGAACCAGAGTTGGTGCAACCAGAAAGTCAGACATGTCAAAATATAGTACAAGACCATAATCTATTCACCGTAGAAGCTGGCATGGAAAAGTTGCAGAGTTGTACAGTTTCCCAAGAAGAGTACATGGACATTGATACATTTAATGGGGCGAAGCAACCTCGAGAACTTGTTTGTTCATCTGGTCAAGCAAATCATAACGATGGAGAGCCAAAAAAATTACCTGACATGATTTCACCGGATAGTAAAGAACGTCAAATTATCATACAAGAAGATCGAGATCCTCTCTCTGTTTCATGTGATGGAACTCCTGGTGTCAAAATCCCCGATGCAGGTACAACATTGTCAATTCCTTACTTGTATACGTCTGTGGTAAAGGGCTAATTTTGCACCCTAACATACACAATTGGACGTTATTTTGCGTGGCCTGTCACTTTTCTAAATTCCATCGTATGCTTTGCAATATAAGCAAAATTAAAGCTTTCACGCGTTCTTAACAAGTTTTGTCTGAAATAATTTCTCCTAATGCAGGTGCACCAAAGTTTATGGTTATTCATACACCAGCCTCTAAGGAGTTTGCTCGATTTTCTAGGAAAAGAAAATGTGTCATGGATGATATGATAGTCCTGCCTAATGAGTACGTAATGGTTTACTTCCCCTTTACATGTGTTAGTTGAAGTGTTTCTGTTTCGTGTATTGATAAAATCGTTCAGGATGCTCTGGCTATTTATGTTTTAATGGATTATAAGTTGACCGCGGAATGTAAATTTGTAACAAAAAATTTCACAGGGTAATCAGGAAAAGCATAAATGATGCAAGTGACTTGGTTTCTAAAAGAAAGAAAGTTCCTCAAACTGCCCTTGCTATCTGGAAAGCCAGTCGAATTGCAAATCTTTGCCATGATTTCTCGGAGTCATTGGTACCTGGTAATTTTCTATCATTATTTACTTTATGGTTCATCAGTCATGGTCCTCGTGGAACCGCTGCTAACCATATATTTTCAGCTGCTGTTTCGCGAGAACTTAGATCCCTCTTCTGCAAAAAGAAATTAAAGATTGCAGCACCTGCTGAAACAGTTGCCCCTCCAGAAAAGTTACATGCGCCCCAATCTCCAAGTGGTGTTAGGTCAGAGCAAGTAGAAATTGCACCAGAAACACCCGTTCTTCGCTCACAATCAGTGAAATCATTTGGGACTCCAAAGAGCCCTGACGCTGTTGATATGGATATCTTAACACCTGAGACATTTGGAGGGATAGAGAAAGAGGAGCAACCCCTAGGCAGCAGGGAGCAAGCTGCCTCGTCTGGATATGCAGAAGAAGTACTATTTCTGGACAGGGATCAGGAACATGATTTTAACTTGTTGAATGAGGTATAGTAATAATTATTGTGTTTGCATACCGCATAGCCATCTCGCTAAACCTTTCTATTTGTGGTACTAAACATCTTTAGCGCACGTAACAAGCTCGCACATACCAAACTAAATGTCTGAAATGAGCATGTAGGATGTTGATGCCGCTACACGTTATTATGTTGCTTCTCATGTGGTTCCAGAATTGAACCAGTTTGTATCTTTCGTTGTTCCAAATTTCTCCTAACTTTTTTATTTCTATCTTTCCCCAGGACATTGATTCATCCGAAGGAGTCAACCCGCAACTGGGTAAGAGTCTCAAATTGTTTTCATTAAGCTAAGCTTCTACTTGTATCTTTTTCTCACTAACTGAATCTCGAAACCCTTTTTTTTTGTCAGAGAGATTGTCCGGGAGAACCAGGTATGGTGGATCGGCCCCCTGAAACTCTTTTCGGCATAAATGTCAGGGCTATTCGTTCTTGTACAATTTTTTCTTCAACACGTTAAACTTTGTGCATACAGAATGGTCGCAAGGTACCTGCATAGACACTTTCCAAATTGTAAAAATCGAGGAAAGGAGGAAGTGAACTTGTTCGATGTTTCGAAAGGAAGAACTAGGAAAGAAACTGCAAGGCTGTTTTACGAGCTACTGGTACGATCTTTCTGCGCTGATATGGTTTAGAAACTTCATTTAACTACGTCCGCGAGCCTGCTTCGTTTGAGTTCTTGTAGAATTCATGAACCGAAATTGCAACTTCCAAACGTGCCGATGCAAAACCTTGTGCAGCAAGTCATTATCTTTTCTTTTTCTGCAGGTGTTGAAGACTCGAGGGTATGTGAATGTGAAGCAAGATGTTTCCTATGGTGATATACTGATCTCAAAACGTCCGGAACGGGACCAAACGTGGGTAGATGATGATACGGTCAACAGAGGCACCTCAGAAACTATGTACGTGTGTGCATAGCGTTCGGATCGTCCTGCGTAAATTGTAAACGGCGCTAGTTTTCGTAGTCGTATGGTCTCCCTCGCAGCAAGTTTATTAGTTGTACATTTCGGTGTTTTTTCGAAAGGTATAGCCATTGTTGATTCAAGTTTCAAAGCTTTCTGGTGGACTCTCAGCAACCACCATGGAGCTTATGTTGAATCTCCAATTCTGTAAAACATATGGTTAGTGAAATGTTTTGAAAAATAAAATAGCTTTTAGCTTTCAGATCAAATTTTAAGAGCCCAGATGTTTTGATTCTTAGGCTCCGAAGAGGATCTGTGTTCTACCAATTAGGTCCAAACCGGGCCCAATTAGAAAGAATCCTAAATGGTTGTAGGCATAACTTGAACCGGTTCGAACCATGCTTGATCCTAGAAATATTTTGGTTTAGTACTATTTTTTTTCGTCTCCCGCATATTTTAAATTTGTTTTTTTGACAGTCGAATTAAACAAATAAATGAAAACAACAAATAATATTAAAGATGAGCGGAGAAGAAATAAGAATAAAGACTTGCTTTGATATGTTTTTATTTCAGCTATTTTGATGCAAACATTTTTTGAACCAAATTTTGGTAAAATTGTAAGTGAATTTTTAAAAAGTACTTGAAGTATTTTTTACAAGAAGTAAAGCACCTAATGTGCTTTTGAATCTAAAAATGCTTTTAATCATTTTAAAAGAAAAAACGAGTTCTAAGATTTGGAATTAGAGAACCACAAAGTGTTTAGTAGCACCGTCCACACACCCCTTTTTACTTCTCTCACACCCCTTGTTAATTTCTATCATTTGATCTTCTTCAATTCATCTGATCCGACAGCCGAAAATTAAAAAGGTGTGAAAGAAGTAAAAAGAGGTGTGTGGATATTCCCGCCGAAAAATTCATGAATATGAAAACTAGGAACGATGTAAATGTTAATTTTAAGTAAGTAAACATGTTATATTCAACTAAAAAAAAAAAACATGTCATAAACTTTGCTACCCGTGTTGCATTTCGAATCAGACCGCAGCAATAGAGAAACCCAGTCGAAGCACCCCAACAGAGTCTGTTCATTTGCCCAGCCGTCTGCCTCTGCGGGGTTTTACAGGTGCCATTTCCTGAGGATTTGAAGTTCTTAAATCTTCGCGAGCTTTCTGCTTGTTTGCTTAACCTTTGATCTGCTTTCCCAGGTGGATAACTCGCGTTTGAAAAAAAGGGGGAATCGGAGAAAACGAAAGAGAGATATGGCGGCCCAAGCAGCTACCGCGTTTAGTGGCAACATGAAGGCAATCTTTCCTTCTAATTACGGTGATTAATCGTGTTTAAATTGTTCTTAATTGTTATTTTCTTCTTTATATGGTGATTTTCGATCAATGAATGCCCGCGAACTGTTTGTGGAATGTCCTGAGAGAGACGTTGTGTATAACGGAATATGTGCTTTGATGTTCATACAGAAAGCTCTTGCTGGCCCGAGACGCATTGATCTTGACGGTCTGCAGTGGAAAGTTTTCGATGCCAAAGGCCAGGTTGGTGTTTATAGTTCTTACGATTTTATGGTAGCAAGCGTAACTTGTAGGCATAGGAGATAGTGTTGCATTTTTGATTTCGGGATAAATTTTGTTGATTTTTTTTAACGAGATCCGCAGAGATTGTGGATTGTCAGAGCCACTGATGAATTTAGGTTCTTGGAAGACCAGCAGCTCAAATATCTACTGTGATTCAAGGAAAGGATAAACCAACATATTCTCCAAATCGAGATGATGGCGATATGTGCATTGTACGCAAAGGATGTTTGTGTCACGGGGAGAAAAATGACAGATAAGGTTTATTATTGGCATACTGGGTGAGTGCCATTGTTTTTACTCGGTTGTTCTATGAAGGAGATATCAATAGAATTGGCTCGTGATGTTTCCGAACATCTGTTGGTTTTGGTACTGAACCATATATGGCCTGTATAGGTACGTGGGTCACCTCAAGCAAAGGAATTTGAAGGATCAGTTTGCTAAAGATCCTACAGAAGTCATTCGCAAAGCTGTTATGCGCATGCTTCCGAGGAACAAACTGCGTGACTTGAGTTTTATAGTAGTAGCTTTTCTTCTCTGTTCTAATTAATTTTTAACTTAAGAGTTCTTTGCTGGTGTACTGAATTATCTCTCGATGCTTCAAATGGATGTAGGATAGAGATAGGAAGTGGAAGATATTTGCAGGTGACGAACATCCCTTTGGTGATAGGCCCCTTGAACAGTATCTGATGCCTCCTCGGAATGTAAGGGAAATGCGATCCTTGATTCAGCAAAGAGATGAATTATCGCATAAAGAAAGAAAGAAAGAAAGAAAGAAAGAGATGAACATCCCTTTGGTGATAGGCCTTTTTCTGGTGTACTGAATTATCGCATTCTTTTGATGCAATCCTTGATTCAGCAAAGAGATACACTGAGACCACAAACTGCCATCGTGGATTCGGGAGTTTCTTGTGCTCCGTCGAGCCAACTACTGCTGAATTATCGGCATACTTAGTGTTCCACAACACTCTAGTAGTTGAGCATGAGACAAACTGCAGTAAAAAGGAGGACGAATGCTACTGTCAGAATCTTCATCACTTCCATGGTTGTAGGAAATTAGAGCTAGGCGTTTACACACTGGGTAGCGGGGGGCAGTTTGCAATGGATTGCCTTTCAGAAAAATACGGTTTTCTATATGAGGGGGATGATCCTAGTGCATCATGGTACTCATGTGGAGAAAAAGCGCAAGATTTAGGCATTGATGATCTTGAGAATGCAAGAGCTGACGTCTTTTCTGCTCTGCTTGCTGCGGCTTTCGATGACCCTTTGTCCAGCGTACCATTTCGAGGTATGTAAAAGAAAGAAAGAAAAAATTCAAATTTTATTTTGTTTTATAATTATTTTCAATGTTTCAAATTTTAATAATTTTTTGTATACCAGTGTCTATTATCAGAAAGAATGGAAAATTTTCGACTGTGAAACACCGTTTTCTTCAAGCGTATTCCCAATGTGATTTGGGGATGCTTGGACCGAGTTATATAGGAAAAAGTGCTTACTTGGTGTACCAACAGTGCTTACTTGGTATACCCAATCGCCGTTGTCATTGTACTCCAACACTGTTGGGTACACCAAGTAAGCACTTTTTCCTATATAACTCGGTCCAAGCATCCCCAAATCACATTGGGAATACGCTCGAAGAAAACGGTGTTTCACAGTCGAAATTTTTCCATTCTTTCTGATAATAGACACTAGGATACAAACAATTATTAAAATTTGAAACATTGAAAATAATTATAAAACAGAATAAAATTTGAATTTTTTCTTTCTTTCTTTTACATACCTCGAAATGGTACGCCGGACAAAGGGTCGTCGAAAGCCGCAGCAAGCAGAGCAGAAAAGACGCAGCTCTTGCATTCTCAAGATCATCAATGCCTAAATCTTGCGCTTTTTCTCCACATGAGTACCATGATGCACTAGGATCATCCCCCCTCATATAGAAAACCGTATTTTTCTGAAAGGCAATCCATTGCAAACTGCCCCCCGCTACCCAGTGTGTAAACGCCTAGCTCTAATTTCCTACAACCATGGAAGTGATGAAGATTCTAGCATTCGTCCTCCTTTTTACTGCAGTTTGTCAATTGCTCAACTACTAGAGTGTTGTGGAACACTAAGTATGCCGCTAATTCACCAGAGTTGGCTCGACGGAGCACAAGAAACTCCCGAATCCACGATGGCAGTTTGTGGTCTCAGTGTATCTCTTTGCTGAATCAAGGATTGCATCAAAAGAATGCGATAATTCAGTACACCAGAAAAAGGCCTATCACCATGGTCCGAGCTCAGAAAAAGGCCGAATAGCAACAACTGGATGCCGGGGATCCACGGAGGGGCAGAAAGAAAGAAAGAGTTACTTGAGCTTATTTCCCGTTTTTGAAGTTGTCGGTCTATCGCTAGCATACATGGGGCTTGAATCACGAATTCTTTGGAGTAACACTTTTAGCAATGTTTGATGGTCTTTGCCGGGTCAGAATTTTAAGTTTTTGTTTTCGTCGAGCAATAATCTTTTTGGATAACTCTAATGTTGCGGTTTTTGAACTCTACGGATGTATAAATCACTTGCCACAATTTTGTTGTCAAACAAGTCAGACTGTTTTGCCATCAGATGAGTTTGATTTCATCTACCCGCTTCACAAATCTCAAAACTCAAATTCATTCAGTTGTGTATAATGTGTTTACGAGCAAATCTACATTATCTTTCACAAGCAATGAGAAACCAAAACCGCCGTACAAGAAAGACGAAAAAACAAGTCATCTGATTCCAATCAAAACTCTTACAGAAACCAGTTCCAAGGTTCTAAACCCAAACTATTACAGAAACCCAAAAATAAAGTTACCGAGGTTCTAATCGCTCGAGGATCCATCGTCAACGTCTTCATGCTCTGTCACAACCTTCTCTATAAACCTCTTGCGAACTCCGTCGATCACAGCTTGCCTCGACCGATCATTTCCGCTCAGGCCATCATTAAGTACAGGATCTGATTGGCACAGAAGTAATGCCACACCTGATATTTCAGCAGAGCACAAAAAGATTCATTAAAAAGAGTTTTAAGTGTCTCGCATAGCAGCAGAAGCAGAAGGCCACAACTTGTAGTGTACCTGCACCATCACCCAAGTTCGAATCCCCCTCCCGTAGATTAGAGTAGATTACAATGTCGTTTTATCAAAACGAAAAACTCCACTTCCTCACAGTCCATGTTAACTTGAATCCACTTCCCACAATAATTTGTGTTCTATATAATTGTTTACAAGTGCTTTCAAAATGACTAAAAACGTTTTTGATGAAATAGATTTTCATTTCCAAGAAACACCAAAACCGCTTTTAGATTATAAAAGCATTTCCAAACGAACCTTATGTTAACTAAAAAGCTTAAAATTTCATTGCAGACATGAGTGTAACTACATTAGCTCGAGCGGATGTGTTTCCCTATGAAATTGAGTCCGAATTCCCTCCCCGCAGTTTAGATTAGTTTTAAATAATTATCGCTTTGTATAAATAAAGCATAAATGAAATACCTTCAGGTGTGCATCTGCGGCCGAAGCTCTGCAAGCCGACGTAATTAGCTTTGACATTCCCACTGTTGTACACTAAAACAGTCGGAACATTCCGATCAGGGTAGTTCGGAATGCAGTCCGTCGATATTATCTTGACGAATTTCGTAGCCGGATATTTGGTCGCCAAATCTTCCAAACACTGCATCAAAACCCCGCACTCGGGGATTCCTTCTTTGTACAGAATCACCACCACCCACACGTCCGGCGGCGCCTGCGACACCTCCCGCACGAAATCCGATCCCGAAATCGGCACCACCGATCCGAACCTCGCAACTTTGGCTGCTTCTCTCAGCTCCGCCAGCCTCTTCTTCCTGTCCAAACCGCCAATTTTTCACATTTGCGGTTTCATTTTCAAGTAAATAAAGCAGCAATTCAGTAAAAAAATTGAACCGTAAGGACCTGTATTCTTCGAGGAAGCGATCGTCGTCGAGATCAGGATTGTCCTCGAGGTCTTCAACGTCCTGCTCGGATTTTTCATCGATCCAGGACTTGTCTTTGGGAAGGGAAGCTTCGTCCTGAGCTGGTGTGAACTTCGGCGGCTTGAACGGCGGTGGCTTCGCCGGAAGGTTCCCGAGCTTTCTCTGTATGTCGTCCCACTGGGTCGATGCTCCCTCCACGTCCTTGTACACAAAGTGATAGTCCGCCATTTCTCTCTCTCTCTCTGGTATTCGCCTCAAACAGCAAGAAGAGAAGAAAAGCTCGAAATTGATTTCTCTGGTTGTCAATGGCGTCGACCAATGACGAGAGAGAAAAATCCAGTGAGAGAGAGATCCTTCACTTTGGGCCAACTTTTATCATGGGCCCGAACAAATGGGCATTGTTTTATTTACTGGGCCTACAGCCCATTTTAATGGGCTTAGTTGATCGTGTTTCTAATCAACTCGTATATACACACACAACCAAAATCTCGTTTCCGCTCCGGATTCTCAGAAATCGGAAACTTGACCGGAAGCCATGGAAGCCATACAATCTCTGGTGACGAACATCCAAGGGCTGTCGAGCTCCGGCGACATCTCGCACCTCCACGTCCTTCTGAAGCAAGCGCAGGAGTCGCTCTACGCCGAGTCGACTCGGTTGCTTCCCTTTCTCGACCAGCTCGACCCCGCCACGCACTCTCTCGGATACCTCTACATCCTGTGAGCCTCTTCGTCACTCTAACACTCCTCGTTTTCGAGTTTTATTTGTGTATTTTTCGTTTTCAGTGTTGGATGCCCTAGGGTGTAGTCAGACGGCGTCGTTCGCATTGTGTTAGGGTTTGATTATTGAGGGATGTGGGAGCGGGAATTGTGTGCCCTAATCTACTGTTTGGTGATCGAGTAAAAGAATTCACACACATCTTTTAATATGATTTTACATGATTTGCATTAAGAATTCTGGCAGTGCTTGAAAATTGCAATTGTGTTCACAAATTTGATTGTCGAAAACATGCATAGTGTGCGGTTCATTTGTTTAATATTCCGCCTGGTTGCTAGTTACCAGCATTTGAAAATTTGGTGGAAATTTGACTGTATCATGGGTCTGTGAATGTGGTGACAGGGAGGCATGCTCATCTAGTTCGATTTCAAAAGAGCAGGCGAGTGTGTTGGTCCTGCCCGTTGCTAGATTTATCAATTCCTGTGCTGCGGAGCAGATTCGTTTGCAACCTGATAAATGTATGCATCTTTACTCTTATTTGATTTGCGTAAATGTTAAACTGCATATTTCATTCCTCTTTCTGTGGATTTGTTTGGTTTGCAGTCATATCTGTTTGCAAGAGGTTCAAAGATCAAGTTATGCTTCTTGAAGCACCACTGCGGGGAGTGGCACCGATGCTGACAGCTATTCGGAAAATTCAGACCTCCTCAGAACATTTGACTTCTTTGCATCCAGAGTTTCTTCTGCTTTGTTTGTTGTCAAAATCCTATAAAGTTGGTTATTCCATTTTAGATGATGACATATTTGAGGTTGATCAGCCAAGGGATCTTTTTCTCTATTGCTATTACGGGTCGGTTGCTCTTTCAACAGTGTTATCTTTGTTTCAGTTTGCTTTCGCTTGAGTTTGCTGTTTTTAATTATTGAGGAAATTACTTTCATTTTCTTTTTGGAAGTGTCCTTGCTTCGTTTGGCATGTTTCACTTCTTAATTCTTTAATCTATGTGTGGGGGGGGGGGGGGGGTGGTTGCGTTGCGTTGCTAAGGAAATTTCTGACACTATTTCACTTTTGACATCATTGTAGGGGGATGATATGCATCGGACAAAAGCATTTTCGCAAAGCATTGGAGCTTCTTCACAATGTCTGTGATCTATATTCAGTTTACATTCTTATACTCTTCAAATTATGTTCTTGATGAAGTTTGATTTACTTGTCCATTCTAATCGGAAATCATATTTTCCAGGTTGTAACATCACCAATGACTTCTTTTAATGCAATAGCTGTTGAAGCATACAAAAAGCATATATTGGTTTCACTCATTCACAATTGGAATGTATGCCTTTCTTCTTATAGATCCATCTACCTTGACATTTAATTTGACTCGGTTTTGACTTGACAAGTTCATCTGTTTGTGCTGTAAATTTGTTTGAGGATAATTTGATGATTGTTCTTTTCATGGTGATAGTTCTGCACCAGTCTTCCTAAATACACCTCCTCAGTATGTCAGAGGAATCTAAAAAACTATTGTCAGGTAATGCAAAATTGAGCGCTGCTCTTTGCTGCATGTATTTTCTTTAATGGATTGCTTTATTTGAATCCTGATATAATCAGGCATTCCATAGTAGGCTAGCATTTAAACTTACCAGCTCCGATGACTTTATTTGGTTTTTCAACTCCCTTTCGAGCAGCCCTACATTGACTTGGCGCACTGCTATGTCAGCGGAAAAATTGTACATTTGGAGGCAATGGTTGACAGACACAGGGAAAAATATGAAAATGTGAGTTCTCATAATGTTTTCATCCTGTTGTTTTTCCTTTATTTGTATGTCGTACCGATGGTGTCAAAGAAAAAGTAGATGCGACATGATTCCTCTGTAACCTACGAGTCTCTGACTCGAATTCTTCAGCCTTCTTAATTTGGCTTTGGAATTGTGTTTTTCTCTAGGACAACAATCTTGGACTGGTGAAGCAGGTATTATCTTCCCAGTATAAGCAAAACATTCAGAGACTGACTCAGACATACTTGACTCTTTCCCTTCAAGATATAGCCAACAGCGTTCAACTAAACAGCGCTAAGGAAGCAGAAATGCATGTGCTACAAATGGTAAATCAAAATTACGAGCAATAAAGTATCGGTATTACAAATCTTTTGTATTGTACCCTAATGTTCTCTTTTACCAAAGTATAGATTGAAGATGGTCAGATATTCGCAACAATCAACCAGAAGGATGGAATGGTTAGATTTCTTGAGGATCCTGAGCAATATAAAACCTGTCACATGATTGAACACATTGACTCATCAATACAGAGGTAAATTGTTTGAATGTCAATTAAATTTTGCGTCATTCTTTTCTTTTGTCTTCCATTTTAAATTTGGTTTCCCTCCTCTTCGTCCAGGATAATGGCTCTGTCAAGGAAGCTGACTGCTATTGATGAAAGCATCTCAACTGATCCTTTGTTCCTATCAAAGGTGAGTGAATTGCTTCCGTAGTGTTACTGAACTAGCTAGTTCGTCAATCAAACTAATACCTGCATATATGTTCAGACCGGAAGAGAGCGGCAGAGATTTGACTTCAATGATTACGATGGCGTTCCTCAGAAGTTTAACATATGAATTAAGCAGGTTCAGCCAACATATCGACTTGAAGTTGAGAATGGCGATGAACAAACATGCTGCAGCGCTGAATTGTTTTTTCGGCTCCTTATTTTGCGAAGAGATGGAAAATTTTCGGTCATTTTCTCCCCGACGACAAGTAGTTATCTCTGCCTACTGCCTGGTTATAGAACCAGCTTTGAACATGCTTTATATTAGCCTTTCTTTTGATCATCCATAAATGATTTTGCGAGAACTCGACAATCAAGTTTTGATGTATGAGTTACAACCTACGGTTTATGATCGGTTTTTTTCGACAATCAACCCAGATATTCGAGTAAAACGGCGGAGGCAGAGCAAGCTTCTACGAGAAAGGTCATGCGTATTCTGAGCAAAGTAACGTACATCGAACACAAATGGATTAAGAGACTGGTCGTCCCGATTCACATTTACAGAGAACGACCAAAGATTACATTAGCTACCAAAATCAAGGCATTCATCCTTCGTATCACTTTCATTTCCTTTCGTTTCTCTTTTCCGGCACCCCATTCGTCTGAGGGAGGAAGAAAATGAACTCGGGAGTGTCGGGACGGGTCATATTGTATGCTGACAAACAAGTGGGAAGGAATTTACATGTTACTGAAAAAGAATGCCTGATTCTCTCCGCTTTGATGCCTGATGGAGCCACAGACATATTCCAGTTCTCTTTGGTTGCCCTGTGCGTTGCCCGCCTCCTTGGATCTATCTGCAAAGATAAATAGTTTTGGAAAGGAACTTAGTAGGATGCATCTGTTCAACTATGAAACTTTTCTATCCTGTTAACAATCAGAAATTAGCATTAACGATCCAGAAATTCCTCAATGACAACGGCTGCAAACGGACTAACGCGGTAAAATCTTATCAAGGGAAATAACACAACTATGAAACTATTAAATTCTCCCGTTTGAACCAATAAGCAACATACGCACCTTTTTATTTCAACGAGGGGGCATAAGGAGCTGGGCACGGTGATACAGTGTCGTCTGGTAACTGGCCTATCAAATCAACCACCACCTTCAGGCATGCATGGAGCATTTTCTTTTCTAACCTAACAAGCCGAGTGGCAACTCGCTTCTTTGGATTCAAATTAGCATCTGCCAACTGCACAAGAGTGTGAATATTAATTTGCCTTCAGCTAGCAATAACCTGGTATCACAACTAATTTGACAGAGCCAAGATTACCAAAGACTCATCTTCACTCAATGTAGTTGGATAGCCAGCCAGCCGTGTTCTAAAATAATCAGCGAGTTGGTCCAACACTGCTCGTTCCATACAAGGACTCACCTATAAGTTTATAACATACAGCACTACATTTAATTTATCACCATAAAAAATTTTGCCTCATTAAATACGAGACGTATTCACCAGTTAATGAAAATCATTTGCTCCCAACTTTTAACTTACTGGACAAACTGGACCTTGAGAAGAGATGACAGACTGCATCTCTGAAGGATCTGAAACATAGCCCAGTCGCAGATAGGGAAGCATATCAATGACCGTTTCCTTTTCCTTTCCCACATATACCTGAAAACAATGAGGCAGATTAAAGACTAATGTAGAAAATCATGTTTTAACTTCCTTAAGGAAAATAGTTTTAAGTACACACCTGAAAACTTTGTACTGATAATTTTCCATTTCTTTGAGTAACCATTCTTTTATCTTGATATTGTGGATCCTCAGTATTCAAAGCTGCCTGGAACACACAGGATATTTCAAGCACATACACATTTGACATGAACAGAACCTGCAAGCTTATGAAATTGTCCAGAATTTACCTCAACCACCAAACGGTCATAAGAATTATCTTCGTCAACAAAACCATAGTTTATAAGCAACTTTGAATTAGGCTGTGGTCCACACCTACAATATTTAACCAAATTACATTTTTATGATTTCTACACAGCAGTAACATGATAAGGCCACACTATAGCTACATAATCTTGAAAAGTTCAAATAACATACCACACAACAATAGACTCCCCTGCTTTATATGGCCGATCAACCACTAGTTGAACAGAACCATCAACAGCTGTCAACATTGCTCTACAGTTACTTCCATAAGCTAACAATGGGGGCCCAAGAGGAACCAAAGCAAATCTCTGAGCCAAACTAACTTTCTGCATCGGAAAGGGAAAAAAGATGTAAGAAATCCAGATGGCTTGATTAGAAATGCATGGCACAAGTAGGAGACATGGAGCACTTAAGAAACTATGTATACCCTTTTCTTATCTTGCGCAGGTTAATTGTAACAAGAAAATATATTGCCAATAGAATGAGGAAGTTACCTGCAAATGCACTACACAAGACTGAACTGCAACAAAAGCTTGTTTGAATATCTCAAATGTGAAGGCCTCCGTAGGAATGTCATATGGGTATTGCTGCAAAATGAAATAAATGAAGAAAATTTAAGTCCATATCATTGGCTACAACACTAGTGCCAATCAAATACACTTGAGTAATACCTGAAATAGGGAACCAGCCATAAACCAGACAGTGTCAAGCTCATTATATTCTCTTTTAATTCCTTCGGCCCTTGCACGAACGTCAGCCTGATTCATCACCACAAGAATGTAGGGTAAGAACATTTTGAAATACTGAAGAATTCCATAACTTACTTAAACTTGCATGTACAGCGATCGTAGCATAAGATACCTTTGTAGGGCTGCCTGTAAGATAAGCCAGTTCAGCTTCTGACCATAAAAGGGGTGATTCAACCGCTAATTGACCCCTCCCTCGCTGACGATCCAGCTCTCTTATATAGGGATACCAAAATGACTTCTTTCCTTGTTTCTTCTCATACATCAGATACAATGCCAAGCATGCCAATTCCGATAATTTGTTCGTAGTTAATAATTCAGCTGCAGAATAAAACAAGCATAATCCACATTAATGTACGCCCGCATATCCCATTGACTATGAACATTCATTAGAAAAGTCGAGAAATTGAACAACAAATAATGCACATTACCAATTGTTTCGTTCCCCAACACTCTCTTGAGAGTCACAACTAAAGAATCCGGCACCGAAAATGCGACATCACCAGCCTAGCAATCACAAGAATTCAAAGAACATAAAAATCAAAACCCATCACCAAGAAACTCGAAGAACTAAAACCCATCACCAAGAAACTCGAAGAACTAAAACCCAATGAACTTTAAGAATTACATCACAGAAATTGAAAATTCAGAGTCTCGTCACCTCGAGATCTTCGCTGGCAGCTACGTAATGGATGGGCCGGAGCTTCTCGTCGTAGGAAGGTTTGTCCTTGAGCACGACCTTGCAAGGAGGCAGGCCGTTCTTGTGCATCCAAGATTTCAAGTCTTCCTCCTCGTCTTTCTTGCTCACCACCTGAATCTCCTTGCCGCCGTCCTCCTTCCGCGACCCAACCAAGGTCTCGGAGCTGGAGGCGGAGCACAGATTTCTCCGGCGAATCGATCCAAAAGAAGGTACGGACCTAACGAGCTTGGCCTTCCGAGGCGAAATTGAAACGAGGAGGGGGCGGTGCGAGGAGGAGGACGAACGAATCGGCGAGGACCAAATGCAACGGTGGGGCGGAGGAGTGAGCTCCATGGCGGAGGGTTGGGATTTGAAAAATTCACAGGGGAAGAGAGAGAGGGAGTGAGGAGGAATTGGGAGGGATAAGAGCGCGGAATTTGGCAGCGTAAATCCGATTGGAGGGAAACGAAGATACTGTTTGGTGTTGGTGTTGGTGTTGTGTGGACTCACTCTCACAGCTCACAGCTGGGAACATTTTATAGGATGATATATGATGAACAAATAATTTAATTTAATTGTTTTTTTATTATTTGATATTTATTTGTCTTAATATTAAAAAGTACGAAATTTTAACGAAAAGTTTTCGGTATTGATTATTTTAACAAAAAAATCATATTTTTACATTAAAAAGTCAATTCTGGTAGTATTCACTTCACTATTTATTGTGTCCTTATCGTTAGAACTCAAAGTTTTCAAGTTATTTTCATTAGTTTTTCCTTAAAAAGTAATGTTAAAGACACCAATTTTTAAGGAGAACATATTTTATATAAATTTTTATAAATGATGACTTGATTACTGATGATTGAATTAGTGCTTAATTGTTGATTAACGTACTTGTTTTTATTGGTGAATCATCATACAATTTACAAATTTGATTTTAAAAGTTGATCTATCATTACTCTTGAAACAAAATACAAGTTACCCAAAAAAAATTTCATGTGCGAAAGTCGTTTCTCTCTCGACTATTTACATGTCGATATATTATTAATTGGCATCTAGCTAAAAGTAAATTGAGCACGTGACATCATCTCATATTATTAATTGGTTTTGTGCAGATGTAAGATGTGGTCTGACCATCTTCTAATGAGGCAGTTCAAGGATGGACATGGAGAAATTTTAATGTCATGTTGCCAACTTCTAAGACATTTTTTTTTTTAATCAAAGACAATTCTCATATTGTGAGATAAAGTAGGACCCAACTAACGGATCTAAGCACATCTACACTAGTTTTTCTCGCCTCTTGATTGGTCGACACCATATTCGACTTCTTACCAGCAGCGTCCATCGGCCCTAACAGCCCCATCCATAATAAGCCCTCTCCGTACCATAGGCATAGGTCCAGTCCAACTTTCAAGCCCAATATTTGAAAATCTTATGGTCTGTTTGGTATTCTACTTGAATTTAACTTTTTAAATTCAAAAACAATTTTCAAGTTTTAGACCTTCAAAACTTGTTTGGTATGATTAGTTTCAAAAACTGAACTCAATACTAACTCAAAAATATAGTCTGTTATCTAAAAACATAAAAAATGAGTTTTTATAATTTTTAAACTTAAACTCACTTTTTCTTTTATCTCCTTCGTCCCCTCTCACTCCAAATCTCTCGTTTTTCTTCTTTCTCTCTCATTTTTTTTTATTACCTTTTTCGTCTCTCCTCCAATCCGTTCTCTTCATTTTCTCACTCCTCTTCCTCTCTATCTCATCCAATCCTCTCTTCTTTCTCTTTCCTTCAATCATCTCTTACTTTCTTTCCTCCTTTCTCCCTCTCTTGTGACTCTCTTTTTTTAGATTTCTTTGTCTAGTTTAAGTTGTAAGATTTGAAAATTTTAAATCGCAAACCAATCAAGTTTTTGAGTCTTAAAGAAAATTGCTTTTAAGAAATGTTTTGAGAAATGATAAAAAAAATTCAAATAGGATACCAAACAAGCCTTTATGTTTTTGTTTTTCTTAAAATCAATTCTATGATTTTGTTCATCACAAACAATCATGCTGGATTCTTTTCCTAAGGATCTTAGAGATTTTGTAATCGTGTTCGTTCATCGTACATCGTGCAGTTAAAAATTATTTAAAATTTAAAATTATAATATAAATAGTATCTAATAAAAACTGACCACACGATGTACGATAAACGAACATAATTGCGAAATATCTAGAATCTTTATAAAAAAAAATCCGATGATCAACCTTTTCCGAAACAAACCATGAAAGCACAATTATAATTCGAAAACGATCCATCAAAAGTGCGGCCGAAAACACAGGAAACCGTGGCGCGGTTTTTAACCGTGGATACCGTAAAAGCCCGGCCCATAAACACAAGCCGCCGGGTCCCACACATGGGGTATTCAGCCCACCATTGGTCCACGGTTCCACATATTCTCACGCATACAACGAACGAAGGAACAGTTCTTAAGGTCCTCCTCCACGGCCGCTGCTTCTCCTCCTTCATTTCGATCTCCGAGCTCCGGCAGCTCCTTGACCGTTCTATCTCAGACGACGTCGCTTTCCCACTGTGAGTTCATATTCAATCCCTCTCTCTCTCTTTCCCTCTCCCTTTCTGATGCCTCCCCAGATCTGTGCTCCCCTTTCGACTTAGGGTTCGTGTCTGTTTATTTGTGATCGTCCCAAACCAAGTTTCAACTATTTCTGCGGTCAAAATTTGAACTTTATGATTGTTCCAATCCTAATTTTAACTGTTGCTGCGGTCAAAATTTGAACTTTATGATTATTCCAATCGAGAAATGGCACCCTCTTCGACAAAAAAGAAAGGGGGCTGCCCGCGATTCTGTTTCGATGATTGATCTTACAGTGGTTTGTTTCCGTTTTTTTTAAAAAAAAAATTATATATTCTTTGAATTGTTGTAGAATTATATTTCGTTTTGTTGCAGTTTTTGTTATCGCTATTTTGTTAGTATTTGTTCAAATGGAGGTTTAATTTGAGCAAATGAGTTGTGCAATTTTATTTATGTTTTGGGATTTCGGTAATTGACAGGAATATTGACTGAAATGGCTGGAGGAGCGATCCACCAGTTATTGAGGAGGAAGCTTCAGTCTCAATCTACTGTAAGATCTTCGTCCCGCCTCGTTGTCCTTTTTGTTTTCTTGGGCATTCAACGTTTCCAGACGTGACGCTCTATGTTACTTAATTGGAAATTTATGGTAGCATCCAGAAATTGTTAGGATTATGTTAGTTTAACTTTCATTTGTGAGTTATGTATGCTTTTTGGAGTAAATGCCATTTGCATTTTGTCGTTTACATTTGTTGAAAAGAAGGAAATCAATCATTTATGTTAGTAACTCTGTCTCTAACTTAAGTCTCTCTTTACCTTTTTTCTCGTGGAAATGTCGTAAATCTTAGTTCTAGATTAGCATAATGATGGTTGTTGTATGCCACTGAATTGCAGGCCTCTCCATTATTGGCTTCCCTAATACATAAGAAAGATGATGCTGGGTCTGCTGGGGCAAGGTCCCTCAGAGCACTTGCGCTCCTTGGAGCAGGTGTTTCAGGACTGTTAAGTTTTGCAACTGTTGCATCTGCGGATGAGGCTGAGCACGGATTAGAGAGCCCAAACTACCCCTGGCCTCACGCAGGAATCCTTAGCTCATATGATCATGCTTCGTGAGTTCAAACAGAATCCATGACGTGTGTGTGTGTGTGTGTCTCTCTTTTCGATTATTTATTCCTTGTGAATAGAAGTTGTTTTTTACTCGATGTAACCAAAGCTTAAAGGTGTCAAGTCTTATAATATTTTGAGCTCCGTTTGTTTTTGCCAAACGTTTTGGTTTATATCTCTAGCCTTCAGATTTTCCCCTACACTCTGGTACCTCTCAAGCAAGAATCCCATATTTATTGTATCTGAAATGTTATATCATGATGTGGGTTGTTGATGGTTGAAGTTCAATTTTTCTACTTGCAGCGTTCGTCGTGGTCATCAGGTTTACACACAAGTCTGTGCATCCTGCCATTCCATGTCTTTAATATCCTACCGTGATTTGGTGGGTGTTGCTTATACCGAAGAGGAGACAAAAGCTATGGCAGCTGAGATTGAGGTAACTGACGGGCCGAACGATGAGGGTGAGATGTTTACTCGCCCTGGTAAACTTAGTGATCGATTCCCGCAGCCATATGCAAATGAGCAGGCAGCTAGGTTTGCTAATGGTGGAGCATATCCTCCTGATTTGAGTCTTATTACAAAGGTGCTTTCAGTCTTCTGCTAATAAATTCTTATTGATTTGTATTTTTGTATTTCCCCTGGAAATATCTCACCCATATCCTTGCAGGCTCGTCACAATGGTCAGAATTATGTATTTGCCCTTCTCACCGGTTACCGTGATCCTCCAGCTGGTGTTCAGGTAACTTCTATTCTTAAATTTATTCTGAAAAAAATTGTCGATGTCGTGAAAAAGAAAGAAGGCTTATATGTTTATATGAATTCGCACTATCCTGATTTTGTAGAACTATTGCAAAATGTACGAGTTATGACCATAATGGAAATAACATTTCGTATGTTTGTTGGGCCTCTGGTCCCTGTTGTGTTGTGCTGCTGTCATTGCTAATTTGTTGTTTGGCGGTGAGTGTCTGGTGTTTGCATCAATCAGTGTTGTAATTAGATTAGATTAGACTTGAACGGTGAACATCAATCTGGTGTTTAGTTCCATCCTACTGAGAATTATGTTTGTGTATGGCGTTCGCATATTTGTGGTTCTTTGAAATGGAGGTGATGTCCTCTAATTCTTATCAACTGCAAAATGTTATCTGGTCTTTTGTAGATCCGAGATGGCCTGCACTATAATCCGTACTTTCCTGGGGGAGCAATTGCTATGCCTAAAATGCTTAACGATGGTGCTGTTGAGTACGAAGATGGTACTCCTGCAACTGAGGCTCAGGTTGGTTTATGGTTAAAGTATCTGTATATGTTATGTGCGAATCTTATTTCTGAATGGTTGCTCAAACTAATCGAATGCTGCTATGTTGCAGATGGGGAAAGATGTTGTGTCATTCTTGACATGGGCCGCGGAACCAGAAATGGAAGAGAGAAAACTCGTAAGTTTCATTTTGCAATTTCCCTCGTCGACAATTCTGAAAGCCTGAAACTATTTAAATCCTGACACGATGAGCCTTGAAAATGCAGATGGGATTCAAATGGATCTTTGTTCTCTCTCTGGCGCTACTTCAAGCTGCATACTACCGGCGCTTGAAGTGGTCAGTTCTCAAGTCCCGCAAGCTGGTTCTCGATGTTGTGAACTAAGCCACCTTACTTTGGTTTCTTTCAATGTTTTGCTTCTGGGAGGACCTGTTTTTGAAATAATTTTTTTTCACATTGTAATCAAAGTCTTTCTTTTCTTTCCATGTCAAATTGGCTCGAATCCGAAATTGGTGATGAAGTGACCCTAGGAGTGTCGTTTTAAGAGAGAATAAGCTAATTCCATACGCAAGGAATATTTTTTTTCCCCCTTACTTGGGCATGTGAATTTTGATTAAATTTTCTTCGAGTGCCAAATTCTACTCGTTGGATTACAGTTAGTCTTCATGTGTGTAAGTAGATATTGTTCAATTTTCTGGATTGAAGACTTTTTTTTTTTTTTTTTTTTTTTTTTTTAGGTGTAACACCCAAGTAACAAATAATACCAAAAGTTGGGCGAAAGACTTGCATAGAATTGGTTCGCTGCCACATAGCATTTGAATCTAATAATGCTTTGTTTTGTGTGAGTTTTTACTCTATGTGGTAATGCATTATTGGTCGAAAGGATTCGTCATTTCCAATTTTGGATCCTATCCTGACCTTACTGTCTGGTGCATAAGGACCAGAAAATCCAAATTGTTCGAGCGAGAGAGATCTGGGCACTTGGTTTGATGTTCTAGTTAGCTAATAATAGCTAGTATCCCCTCCTGAGCAAATGGTGGGGATCTTCATGACCCACCAAAATTCAACAGATACAACACAGGAGGGTTCTATTAAAAGTTATAATAATTGTAGTCGTTTAATCAAAATTTAACGGTCTCTACTAATAATAGCTAATATTTTTATGGCATAAGAATACCGTCAGCGTGGTGTTCCATGCCATAATCCCCGTAAAGCCCAATCCAATATTAAATTTTAGAAGAGGTGAGGAATGAGGATGAGATGCGAGATGGATTGGTGGCGGGCAAGCGATTACTGATTGAGGCTGAATCGTGACTCTTATCTGTCACAGATCCACGTGGCAACATTTGTTCCCTACAAATTATGATTCTCAAGTGCTTACACCTCTCTTTAATTCGTACAAGTAAAATAATGGTCCCTAATTGATGCACATGTCTGTCTACATTTGGCACACATTCAGTTCTATTCTTTTGTTCTTCTTTGCTTTCTTCAACATAAGGGTCAAAGATACCAAGGTTTTGAATGGACTAGAATTTTCTTTCCTTCTCTTTCTGTCAATTTCTATTTCCTCTTTTCATATTATCTTATTTTGTTTTTCTCTTATTATAAAAAATTAGTATAAAATATTAACGTAATTTAACTGTAACCGTTCAAATAGAAGGAGATGAAATTAGAGGGAAAAATAGGGGAGAAAATCCTACTCCGTTTTGAATGAGGAGAAAATTGGTGTGCAAAATTACTTCCTAAATTTTTTAGAAAAACTAACAAAAAGTCTAAAAAAAACTTTAATTTTAATAAAAAATGACAAATAAATGCATAGTAAATAGAAAAACTCTTTTTCTTTTTTTTTTTGCGATGAAATATGTACACCGGGTGGAGTCATAATTCTTTAATAATAGGTCATGATATAAATCAAAAAAACTTTATTAGACCGTTTTGTCAAGCACTTACTAGATACCTACTAATTTTGGCCTACATGTTGAAAACTTAAGCCAAAATATGTCGACAATTTACTATTATCGATAGAGGCTCGTTGAGGGTATTGCAGGATACTGTACAGTAATGTTGAGGGTCTTAGTTGTTTATAAAAGTCAAATACAATACACCAACAAACATACATTGAGTTTTTGAAGTTGTTAGAGTCAATGCAACCAATAACAGGCTCTGCCATGAACGGTCCACAAATATTTGAGCAAAGAATACTTTAATTACGTCATTCGTAAAACACCTATTACACTGTTACAAAAATATGAAATTCTTGATATTTCGGCTACACCCGAAACCCGATCGCATTACAGTTACATAATAAATACCTAAAATTATACAATAGGTGACATGACATCTTAAAATCTCCCATTTCTGAATTAAGTAATTCCAAGTTCGAACTAAATAAATAAATATATATATACACACACTTACAAAAGGTGATGCGTTTGCCTGCCTGTCATCTCTCGAAACCATCCACGCGTCGATGCGCTCATGAATTGCAGGAAAAGTCAGGTGGTCCAGTCCGACCGCTCCTCCAATCAAGTCGTACTGTCTAACCAACACCTTGGTCCGCAAACCTCACGCACTTCCGGGCCACCGTGCCACCCACATTCCTGAACTGTGCTGAAAAGAGAAATTTTTAATTGTTACGGAAACACAATTGGTACACCACGTGTTTCAATAAAAATAGTGACAAATTTTATTTTTTAAGTTATTAAATTTTTATCACACATGTTCTACCATTTGTATAATAACACGTGGTGTATCACTCTGTGTGACCGATCATACTAAAAAAATTTCTGTTGAAGGGCCATGTTACTTGTTTTGGCTAATCTCGTTGGTACACGTGTGGACATTCTCGAACGTTCTCAATCACAAAGTAGGAAACTTCAATTTCCACTTCGGTTGGAAAACATGATACTTTCCCCCTAACCTAACTCCACGTGTCCCTCATTTTTGTGAGAGTGCTTCTCACCCTCAGATGCCTGGTTGGCCAACATGTGGGTCCAACTTCAGAACATATAACTCAATTATACTTTTAATAGATGAGAATAATTTATATGAAACATGTTTATCGTAAAATTTTGTCGAATAATTTCTTGTATGAACAAAATAAACTTCCACATGATAAGATTCGGATCAGGAAGCTAAAAAGGTAGTAAATATGTTTTACATAAGTCTTTCTTGTTATATACCAACAAACTGAGTTTATAATATTATATTATTATGTATAAAAATAGTATTATTGACACTCATTGTTACTTCTCCACACCGTTAGTATTGTTGACACTCATTGTTACTTCTCCACACCGTTTTAAATTATAGTAAAACAATTTTTTTCATAATATCAAAGTAAGTTTGCTTATATGCGAAACTTAACGGCTACATGTACCCTACACCTCACTTTTTATATTGTCTACATATTAGACTTTAAAATTTGCCAAACATGCGAGAACTTACAAAAAATTAGGCTACTCTTAATTTGTCACTTAATTTTATGATGAAACTTTAATTTTTTTTATATTAAATTCTAGTGTAAAAAATTAAAAAAATTATGTTGGTAACACTACCGATGTGTTAACTTGTGTATTTGTTTTTAGTAAAGCTTATAAATAAGACGTATCAATTGGTCCAATTACGTTGTCAACGTTTATCACGACACATAAAATAATATGAGTAATGCTAAAGATATTAAATTTAAAAGCTAAAATTGTAAAGTAAATGATGTGTTACAAATAAAAATAAACATGTCTTTCAACGCTTAAGTAATAAATCAATAATCGACTTACATCTTATTTAATTTTTAAAATTTAACCTTCAAATTTAATCTAAATAGCATTACTCAAATAATATATATACGTCTTATGTGTTTTATATATAAAAATTCTTCCTAGATACGCCTAACTTTAGCGGGTCCTGCAGGCAACCGAATCAGCCAATGGGTAGTCACAACTGCTGGAGTGGTGCCCTAGACACGTGGTGGTTCCTCACACAGCCACCACGCTCCTGCTATGATTATCGCTTCTGTCCTCCGGAGACTAGAGAGAGAGATAGAGAGATAGAGAGAGAGAGAGAGAGATAGAGAGAGAAAGGAGAGAGAGAGAGACAGAGACAGAGATCAGGCATCCGAGGGAGAGAAGGGGAACATCATACGAGGAGGGTGGATGGACGCCGGAGATGGATGGCACGTGGCAGGCGGTGAGACTGGTGCTCCAGATAAGACGATAATCGACCAGATAATGCTCAGATTCCGGCCGATCGCTCCGAAACCGGCGGCTGGCGGCTCTTCCTCCGGTCCGACTTCTGCGGATGGTAAAACCGTCCTTTCTGCAAGCAAGAGAGTAAAGAGGAAGTACATTAGGGTTTCAAAGGACCCCAAGAATAATATCAGCGCTAGAAAATTAATCGACAGTAGATCTTCATCTTCCACAGATGATAATCCGACGGACGTCGCCACTCTTCAACTGATGCCGGAAAAAACGGACTCACTAGATTTTTCAGGTGGTGGATCTTGGGATAACAAGGAGATTCCTACGTGGATGAACCTAAACCCTAAGATGAACTGGTCAGTCTGGAAGGAGGACAGCCGGTCCAGGACAGATCGTGCGGCGGTGGTGCCTCGTGCGGCGGCCGTGGAGTCGTGGGTGACGGTGGAAAGCGTGACAGACAGGTGCATGGAAGTACGAGGGTTAGGGTATACGGACGTGGAGAAAATGAAGAGTTTGGATAAAGACACGTGTCCGGGGTTTATATCGGACGGCTCTAACAAAGTGCAGTGGGTGAACGAGGCCTACAAGAGGATGGTGAGCTATGTGGAAGGGCAGTCGCCGCCGGCGGAGGTTGTGGTGTGGCTGGCTACGAAGGAGAACCTGCCTTATGCTCACCCGATGTTCAGTTGCCGGGTGAGGCTCCAGTACTCCACGTTGCAGAAGGAGAAGTGCTCGAAGACGGTGCCGTGCGATGTGTGGAGGATGGAGTGTGGGCTGGCTTGGAGGCTGGATATCACGGCGGCGCTTAGTTTGGGTCTTTAAACTAGCTAGGAGGAGCAAAGCTGGAGGGAGCAGAGGGTGCTAATAAAAATCAGGTATATGTTTATTAATTCTGGTTTTTAATATAAACCTTTGAATAAAGCAAGCTACAAAACGATAGACTAACTCGCACAGGGAACAAAGCTCAATCTCTGATGATAAGGTCTTTATGTGTGTCTGTCCTACTAGTAAAAATACAAAAATACGTAGGTTCTTATATATATTAGGCGCTAATCGGACGACAACTTAAGAAAACTTAACAAAACAATGCATTGTAAACATATAAATACATAGGTAAAAGCTTTGGTTTACTATTCTTTTGGGACTCCTTGGCTGGTAACATTTTGTATCACAGTCAAAATATAGTCTCGGAGCATTATCCGTCGAATAAATACTGAAAATGTGATGAAAGCTTACAGGTAGTAGGTAAAAGCTTTTGTTTCGATCTAAAACCATGGAAAGGGAAAGGAGGACAGGAAGAGAAGTTCAAACAAAACAACACGTGGTTGCTCTCCTTGAGCCACACCTAGCATCTATGTGCATATAGATATAGATAAAGAAATATATATATATATATATATATATATATATATATATATGTGCGTGTGTGTAGCTGTTGGAAATATTATCTTTTGTTGGCTGCTGTGTGTCATACAATTTTCTGTCGTGAGATGTTTTCAAGAACCCCACGTATAATTAAGTAGTATTTTACTCTACTAATTACGTAGTTTTTTTTTTTTTTTTGTAAGAATCAAATTCTTATAATTGGTCGAAATTTTTGAGTCCTGCGTGGTTGACATATTTCAATTTTTTTGGTTCAATATATTAAAATTATGAGTTTGATTTCTATTAAATAACTGGTAAACCATGTACGAGAGAAAAGGGAATAAATAATTATAAAATAGGGAAAAATAGATGGGTGGCCCAATTGATATAATTGGGTTAGTTTGAGGTTGTTTAAATTTTTAAAAGCAGTTTCTTAAAAAGTTGGTGTCTTAATTGTAATTGGCAAATGAAAAAATAAAATAATATATTGTTTCAAAATTATGAGTTCAAAACAACAGAAAGAAAGAACAGCTTTACACATTCTTTTTTTTTTTAAAATGCTTTTTTTCTTAATTAGAGGCAGGTGAATAATACTAATTAATAAAACTTTCATAATCACAATTGTCCCCAATCTAGCCCTAACCTCTACCAACCATACATCAATAGTGTTATTGAAATTAAACTCAGGGTGTCAGATTCTTGTATAGCTGAATTAAATTCATCTAAACTATTATGAAAAACTAAGTGATAGATTCTATGTTCAACTACTTTGAAGAACGAGTTCAATACTATAGTTAATTTATTGTGTAGCTTAATCGAACACCACTCGCAATATAACTGTTTCAATAGAATTGGAAAATGAGGTTTCTAGGGCATCCCTCCAAGCAGGCCGGGGAATCGGTATATGCCCAACTTTTAGATGGTCCAACAGCTCATAAAGTAATGCCATACACCCTGGTATGCCAAACATAGGCATCTCCAAACTTAGTAAATATATTACACATAAATATATACAATATTCTGTCCTTGGAAACTTATAGTTCTATGTAAACAACAAAAAAGGTAAAGCATAATAGTATAACTGACCCTGAACCTTCAATTGCAAGATAATGGGAGCATTTTAGCTCGCTCACATTAAATGTCGTGTATGCTCGTCACATACTTTTTATGTGACATCCCACATCGCATAAGGGAGTGATCCTTAAATGTATATTTTCATTCCTACCTAGCACTAGGCTTTTTGGGAGCTCACTGGCTTCGGGTTTCGTAAGAACTCCGAAGTTAAGCGAGAAGGGAGTTAGGTCACTCCCATGATGGGTGACTCACTGGAAAGTTGCTCATGAGTTCCCAGAAACAAAACCGTGAGGGCGTGGTCAGGACCCAAAGCGGACAATATTATGCTACGGTGGTGGAGCGAGTCCGGAAAGTGGTCCCGCCCGGGTCGGGATGTGACATTTTAGGCTGTGATGTGTCTTTCCACTCAATATAATTAATTAAATTTTGTAATTTATTCCAAAAAAAATATTTAAAAAATTAAAACTATAATTGAAATTAAAATTTTCTCCCTGTAAAACTGCAAAATTAAAAACGATCGGACTTAATCGCAAAACAAAGCATACTTCTGAAATTTCCCCCCCAAAAAAAAAAAAGAAAACTAGAATACCAATCAGCACATGACATTTGATGACGTGGGAGTGAGTTGTCCTCGGCTGCGCCACCGCCGCAGAGTTGTCATGTCGTGACGGTGCTCCTCCGTACGGTCCCCAGCCTCGACGGCCTCTGCAAGGGCCTCGTCGCCGTCACTGACAACCTAAACGGAATTTGGTGGTGGTGCCGTGCTCTGCCTCTTCTTGCCCATGGTCATCTTCCGTAAGAACGAGAGTCACCCGACCTGCGACTCAAAAAGTAAAAAAATGGAAAACTAGGTGCGTAAATTCAAATCGTTTCCACCTGTATCACGAATGTCCCCCGATCCATGCAATAAAATAAGGGTGTGTGGATAGTACAATCTTAGTATTTCAGTTTTTGAATTTTTAAAAGTAAATTACAAAAGTTAACTGTAGTTGAGTGAGATAACATATAGCAGCGTAAAAAGTGTATGGTGAGCATATACTACACTTAATGTATCATATATGTAATCTTATATGAAGGATTGCTAAGCGGAAAGAGACTATATATATATATATATATATATATATATATATGAACCTTCTCTTTCAACTGTAAAATAATGAATTTGTCTTTATTTTTTCAGGTGACGAAATGTATTCTAGATTTTAAAATGTTCGTTTTTCTTTTGAATAAAATGTTCTTATAGAGACGATACTCATTGGACCTATATTTACAAAGTATTGTTCTGCATTAACAAGGGAGAGTAAGCCAACTCCCTCCGGCATTGATAATTTGATAGGATAATATTTTGCTCATTAGAACAAGAAAGTCTTTATTTAATTAAAACAGAACATTTTAAACTATTTTGGGAATTTTCCAGGTTATATATGTTACATTTACTTTCATATATTTGGTAAAGAGAATTATTATTAGCATTCTAAAAATCTCATTTTACACTCTTTATAAATTTATTTTTCTTTCTAATTATACAAAAATTAGTGTGTCAAATAAATTTTTTAGAGTGAATAACAATTCTTGTAGTAATTTCGTACAATTAAATAACACTATAAACTCAAAAATAGTAGATCTAGGTATGAATTTATAGATCAGGATTCCCTCTTGACCTTAAAAAAATGAGCTTGTTGAGTATGCGATCGTGGCCGTTAAAATTAGATCCAACAGCTACAATTATTATAACTTCAAATAATTTCTCTGTTTGTAGTGTTTAGTTCAAATTTCGACAGTCACAATAGCCGAATCAGCATTCTCAGTTTTTAAAGGTTAGGAGGCATCCGGGTCATGAATTTACAACATCGACAAATAAAAAGCTTTGGTTTTACATCAGATATTGGCCAATCATTTTAGGAACACGTGGCAGCACTCGACGTCAAGTGACAGCACTCAATCGAAGGTATCCAATAACGGAAAATTATCAATTCCATATATGGAAATTAAAACAAAAATAAGCCTAAAAAATCTTGCCCAAAGATTCACTTGTCCATCCGACCAACCACGCGTCCATATCGTAAAAGCACCAAATTCATCTCCTTCACTCGCACAAGCCTCGCGTCGTTCACCCGCCCTTCTAATAGTTGCCGGGAGTCGGGACCCGTCCGCGCAGCGTGCGAGAGTGCGCGGCACGCGGGGCGTCTCGCGTATGAACTTTTAGTGTTACCCTTTCGCAAACCGAATATTGTTGTTCTTCGCTCATGGAAGACTGCCACGTATTTGATATCTCGAACCTCCCCAAAGGGCACACTAGTATGCTAGGCTCGAGGCAGCCCCACGTCGACGTCTGCTTTTGAAAGTGGCTGACACACACTGCTCTCTCATTGAACGGGAGGGAGGGACATGAGTTCTGGCGGGCCCCACCGGGGGAAAAGATTAAGCCAATTGGATATATCCCGTCGTTGTTTAGGAGCTGTAACCCTAGCCCATTGGTGGGGGAGGGGCGTTGTTTCTTCACACGCGCTTCGTCGCGCGTTTCGTTGTCATTACTTCTGCCTGCCTCCTATTAATAGAAATTATCGCTAGTCTTAGCTTCCATTCCGAGAAGAGAGAGAAAGAGGAGAGAGAAATATTGTGTAAAGGTTGTGGATATGGAGGGCGGAGAACGGCGGCGGATGCTGAGAGTAGCTGGTGGGGGGCAGGATAAGCCTGTAGTCGTGAACCCGAGCATGCTCAGATTTCGGCCGATTGCACCGAAACCGGTGGCGAACAGAGCCGGAGAGGTTGGTAGCGAAAACTCGGTTTCGAGTATTTTGACGAGTGCAAGAAGAAAGAGAAAGTACGTTAGGGTTTCGAAGGGTAGTGTATGTAGGGCGAATAATAAGGATACTAAGCGCGTGGTGACGACGCTGCAGCTCTGGCCGGAGAAAAACGATAACAACGGCCCATCGAACGGTGAATCTTGGCGTCCGTTAGATCCTACGGTGACGGACAATAATAACGATAGAAATAACAAAAATAGTAATCCTACTGGTAAAGAAGATGAGGGCGTAGGCCTAGGAAATGCCAGGTGGTTGAGGAATTGCATGGGTGGTGGAGGAGGATCAGATCCGACGGAGGGGGTGCGGCAGATGGCGGCGGTGGAGTCTTGGGTGACGGTGGAGTGCGTGACAGGCACATGCATGAATGTGCAAGGTATGTTTGGAAGTTTTTGGAGTAGGGACGTGGAGAGGATGAAGAGTGATCTGGAGGGGGACACGTGTCCGGGGTTTATATCGGACGGTCACAACAGGGTGCAGTGGCTGAATGGGGCATTTAAGAGGATGGTGAGCCAGCAGGAGCGCGCGGCGCAGATAGCGGTGTGGTTGGTGGTGAAAGAGAAACTGCCGTGCGCGGATGCTTCAGCGTTAATAACGTGCCAAGTAAAGCTGCAGTACACGGTGGGTAAGGAGAGGTGCTCTCGAACTGTGCCGTGTGATATGTGGAGAATGGACGATGGAGGATTTGCATGGAGGCTCGACGTTAACGCTGCTCTCACTCTGGGCCGTTGATTTGAAGTCGTTTGTAATCGTATTTATGGATAAGATTCATACAGATTATCAGTAAATTATGGAATGCAAGCTGAAGATCTCAGGTATATAATTTGCGTTCATATATATTATACACATTTGAGTTAGTTTGGTCATTAACTTCGCCAATTAAACTTAATTTAAGTGCGCAAATTAAGATAAACACGGATTAAGAAGTACTCCTAAACTAGTGGTAGAGCGAGCTAGAGCTGGCAAAACTTTATTTGTGGTGTAGGTGGGACAAAGTTAGCACATAACCATTTCGTTTTAATTTTCTGCTTTTTAATTCGTTGGTAGAGTCGTGACGATTGAGTAACTAATTAAGTAATTATTCAAATTAACAAGAACCAATGTTTAAACACCAGGTTAATTAAAAAAGAGACCAGGTTAATTTATTACCATATCTCTTATTGTTTATTGTATTAATTAAGCTTGAACCAACACTAATCCCCTTTTTTTTCTGATCTTCTTACCAGGTAGGGTAAAGAGAGACTGCCCTATTCTTTCTATCCTGTGTAGTAATGCCAACTTTAGTCACAGTCATCTCATCTACATCTAACCCTTTAAATTAATTTGACCCTTCTATATAACCATCTGGCTGGTTGTCTTAGATGGCATCATGCTTTTGGTGCACTTATTTGCCAGAAATATGATGTTTATACTGATTAAAAGGCAAAACGAAACGATTAACAAATTGTGTGTGTATATCTATCTGAAAATATCATCTCTAATCATGGGAAAGTCCATTACTAAATTGAACTTTTGAACCCTAGTTAGATTCCAGTGTTCAATCAACAATTGGTTATCTGCATGATGTTATTTATCAATACTTGAAAAAAATAGTTCTTATATATATATACACACACACACACACACACACACACACATATACACATGGACGGAGGGAGTTAAGGCATAGTCCCCTTTTTTTTGCATTACAAATTATTCGATTAATCATTTCTTTTTTTTACTTGCAGATTATTGAATTAATCATATTAAAATAGTAAAAATCCTCTTTTAGTTTTTAAATGCGCCTCGTCCTGTATATTTTTCTCACATACTAATGTCTAAAATTTGTTGAGTTGCATGTATTTTGTTAATTAGTACAAATGAGCATTAGATTGTCAACAATTAAAGACAAAATTAGACAATAGAGTAATAAAATTAGGCATTTTGAAATTAATTTTTTTAACATTTGTAAAAGAACTAGCTTTATTTGTACAAACATGGAGCTCAAATTTTTTAAGGTACCCCTTTTTAGTTAAATTTTTGACTTCGTCTCTGTATATATACATATATATATATATATACACACACACATACATACAGAGGGGCCATTGAGGGGGAACGAAATGTGTAGTCGTACAAGGCCTCAAATTTGAAGGAGCTCTCAAAATTGTTGTCACCAAATATTTATATGTAATAATGATCTATATTTAAAAACTACTTTTGTTATGTAATAATATTCTATATTTAATTTTTTTTTTTGTTAGTGCTTTAAATCTTATCGTGCACTTCTTATAAGTTTAATTTTTTTTCTTTCTAAATATAAATATTTAGAGTACAATGAGATATTTTTAATTGCAATAATAACACCTTATAAAGGGTTTTTTTTTTTCAATTTTATTATATAATAGTATTATATATTCAAGTGAAACTTTAAAGTTAAGAGTTTTGAAGTTTTTTTTTCATGTTTAGTTTTTTAAGATTGAGCTGCTTTTGATTATTTTGTGAACGTTATGTTTGTAGCTATTTTTACTTATAATTAATAATATTTTTGAACTTGCAATCATTGAGTGATAATTTTGTTTTGATTTAAGTGATAACTTTCTAGTGTCAATAAATTGTGCTACATTTAAAAAAAAAGATCTTAAATAAGGGTTTTTTTTATTTATAAATTTCGTACAAGATTTCCAAAATATATATATGCACATAATTAATAAGAGAAATAACTTATGTTCCTGGTTTGCATTCAATATAAGGAATAAGAAACTACTGTTAAAAAAATAAATTAAAATCAAAACTATTTTGGAGGAGATACATATATAAGAGAGAGAATGACATGAGCCGGGAACACAAAAATGGTGGCATTGTCCCACACGTATTACGCATTTTTATATGCTTTAACTTTTTTTTTACTTAGTGTCATAATTAATTAATTCACGACATGCATCATAAGTTTAGTGATCTTGTTTTTATGTAAGTCATTTTTTACATAGAATGGAGATGATTGAAACAATTGCTTCGTATCAGATAAGTAGTATATTGTCATTTACTCCGTGTGGATACGGATTGTTCCTAGTAGAATTCTACTATTTTTTTCTCTTTTTTCCCTGGGGCATGTTATAAAAATAGGTTATCATCCATTGTTAAAGATTTTCAAGATCGAATCCTCATTCGTTTGCTGATGAAAAATGAAGAACTTGCGTTGTAATTCCTAAACTAAGTACCTAAGTTGTTATTCCTTTGGTCTAATAAGTACTTAAACTGTCGGATAATATTGCGCTTTAATGATATTACTCTTCATTTGTAAATGAAAAGTCTTACGATCGATTTTCATCAAATAAAAATATAAATTAAATTATTATATGATTAGATCACTGTGAGAGTTAACTAATTTTTTTCATCCGTCAGTGTATTCCTTCACCTTATCATGACTGCCAAGAAAAACAACTACCTTGCATTATAGCTGATTGAATTTCTCTTCTCCCGCTGGTTGTAGTTTATCATCAGATAACATCAGTCTTTTCATTCACTTTATAATGCATGCATGACATGTTCGGCTGAATTAATTGGTTCATAAGAAAAGTCAGAAATGTTTGGATTCGTGGAACCAGCTGGAATATATGATATTATTATAGTAAACTGTATACTTGATGTGATCTCAATCATACAGTTCAAAAAGAGCCAAAATTAGAAATATCAGCTAAAACTGTAGCTCGTCTTAGTGCTATATTTGGAATTTTGGATATCTATGTTTGAAAATTGTTTAAGAATATAGAGGGGACTACAGCAGAAGCTCATAACTTCTGTGTAATTCTTTTAACTCTTTGTTAAACGACAAGAGCTATATTTACTTTGTTTTCATTTCTTGTTAATTAATGTTTTATGCAAAGAATAATTAATGTTTTATCTTTGTTGCTAGAATTATTGTAAAAGGGTTTGACCTTTCCTGAGGAGGCTGGCTAGCTTCTGTGGATCTGAAGAATAATTGAACAGTAGTGTCTTGAAAGTGTACATACTGGTAAGCACGAAGCAGTACGTATGTATTAGATATCGAAATATTTCAATGCCAAGAAACCGCATTGATTTGAAACGTAGCCATATATATATATATATAGCTATATGTGTACTCCATTTCTACTGTAATTTAGCAGCAAATTAAAGCAGCTGCTGATGAAATCCTTAAAGATTTGAGTACGTACATATATAATGCATGCAGCAAGCAATCTGTGTAAAAAACTGCTGGTATGTTTATGTTTTTCTAAATTATCAGAGATTAATCGATGTCCAATAATTATATATATTGCTTCTCGATCTGTCTCTGAATTGTTTCGTTTCTTTTCTTAAATTTTTACCATTTTTGGTGGATAATTACGTACGTAGTTTCATCATCAGCATGCAGTAATTAAAGAAAGAAAATTATAAAATACACTGCAATGACTTGCAAAGAAGGGATAATACAATCTGCAAAGCTAGATAAACAAAACAGGAATTTACAGTCTAAATTAATTGCAATATGCATTCCAAGCTAATAAACCTTAATAGAAAATCAGATACTTATTTAAAGTTGGGTGTTAATTGGATTTTCATTTTAGTCGTCCTAATTAGTTACTTTATTTTGAATGGGTACAAAATCTCTCGTAGGTAATTACAAACTCAATAGTGTTTAATCGTGTTACTCTTAGACGTGTGTGTGTATATATATATTCAAACTAATGTAATTAATCAAAGGAATAAAATAAAAATTCAATCCAACAGTTGGTTTAATGAAAAATAAATTTTATTTATCCAGAGATTAAAATCTATGTGCCAATTTGATAACTATTTCGTCTTTTAATTTTTAGTTTTCACTTTTTATGCTTGAGATATAAAGTATAGGAGATAATGGATGAATGAAGAATGGTGGTGGGAGGGAGAGGATGATGAATAAGATGAACACAAAATCTCGAAGGCGAAAACACAACTCAAAATAGTTTTCAATTGGTATACGTTACCTTATACATTTCTTCTACGTCTATCAGACCGTACTTTCTCCACTTTTATTCATCATTCTCTCTCTTATATCCTTTCCCCATAACTGATGCACAAAGATAAAAAAAACTAAAAACTAGTTACAAATGAAATGGCTACAAAAAAATGTGCTAAATATCACAAAGTAACAGAGGCAATAACCCGTCTTCCTTCCTCGTTGCTTTTCCTTTATTCTGTCTTGCTTGATATTTTTAGTGATGATCGTCTTCTCAATATTTTCTTCATTCCTTCACACATATCACCCTCCATAACTGGCCATCAAGGCTGCATGCACTGTAATCAATATCTCGATCGTTCTCTTGAAACTCTTTCTCATTCGGATATTGCCTGATGCCAACTCTCTTTTTGCATGTTTCTCTAGTTGACGGTCACTCTCTTTCATCAAACATCGACAACTATTTCTCTTGATGTTTAGAGCTGGATTTGAACAGATAATCCATTATATTCAAAGTATGGGGAAGAAAGAGATAAAATTGTGTCTAACTTGAAGATAATATAGATTACTCATTAATGAAACTTATCTTTTCCAATTACTTGAAATGGATCGGAAGCGATACGTTAATTCCTTTCTTGTCTAATCTCTATCTGATTCCTTCAAAATGAACGTCAATATACTTTTAAGTCTTCTGGATTATCCATGAAAGTCCAGTTCTAAACATCAAACTGATGCCTTAAGAGTTTTTGATTAGAAATTCCCCACAAGTTTGACTTCCATGTCTAATCATTAATTAATCAGTATTCACCCAATGTTGATTGGTGAAACTTGCTCAATTAAGTAATGATTTCTTCTTTGACGGATGGGATGTATTCCAACCATTAACAATACACAGAAAACATGAGAACGCAAGAGGTGGACGGAGACGAAGTCAGAAATTTAACTAAGAGGGGGTACCTTAAAAAATTTGAGCTCCATTTTTGTACAAATAAAGTTAGTTCTTTTACAAATGTTGAAAAAATTAATTTCAAAATGCCTAATTTTATTACTCTATTATCTAATTTTGTCTTTAATTGTTGACAATCTAATGCTCCTTTGTACTAATTAACCAAATGCATGCAACTCAACAAGATTTATACATTAGTGTGTGAGAAAAATATACAGGACGAGGTGCATTTAAAAACTAAAAAATAATTTTTACTATTTTAATATGATTAATTGAATAATCTACACAGCCAAAAAAATAGAATGATTAATTGAATAATTTGTAACGTAAAAAAATGGGATGAGCCCTTACCTCCCTCCGTCAATGGAGGTGGACAGAGTGTTTTGATTGGATGAGGCATGCATTTGGTACAAAAATTCCAAATTATTTATTAGTAGTATTAACGTTTCGTACATTTTGATTAGGTTTGAACTGAAAGAAAAATCAAAGGCTGGCTGGACGTACGTGAGTCGATTCAGTGAGGCCACCAAAGCACTGGTAATTAGAAAATATCCAGACGCCCGGTCAACCTTTGCAGTTGGCACATATCTAAAAAGTCTATACAGATGCCTCCAAAACATTTTATAATAACAAAATAATCTAATTAACCTATAGATTAGATGACAGATATCTCCAAAACATCTTGTAATAGATTGATGTTTGGAAAACGACATTTTGTACTATATGGATGTATAAAAATATGACATGTTCACATTATTTAATACGTTATATGGTATTTTGATAATAATAAATCTTTATTCCATTAAGTGGGATATAGGCTGTGTGAATTTTAGAACTTTAATGCATTCAGTTTCGCGCCAAGTCTTCTGTTAACTCAAAGTACTTCAAGTCTTTTTTTAGAATCTCTTTCGAAGTCTTCCTAAGTCTCCATCTCTTCCTTTTGTCCTGAGACTTTGTCTCATAATCGCATATTCTAATTGAAGTATTTGTGGCTCTTTAGTTCACATGTCCAAACCACCTTAATTGATTTTCTCTTGTCTTATATTCAATTACGGTTGCTCTTACTTTACCTTAGACATTTTTGTTCTTAATCCTGTCATTTCTCGTGTTACCACACATCCAATGAAGCATTATCATCTTTGCTACTCTCATATTTTGCTGATAGTAGACCGACGTAGTACACAAATATAATTTTCCTAACATTTTTCTTTATAATAACATAATTCACGAAATCTAACGTATAGGCTTTAGAGTAACTGCACGTAAAATGAAAATTACTTGCTTTCTCATGTTTGATAGCTTTAAAAAAATAAGACGCTTATTTTATGAGACGAAACCTTCAATTGAACTAGGGTTTCATTTTTCTTTCCAATGAAAAATCAAGGCAAGCATAAATAACACTTTATCATGATCAATATGCACCCATTAACAAATTTAAATGCCACGGCAAATCAAGCCAAGTAGACCAAAACCTTCATTTGCATTACCAACAACAGCAAAATATCGTATTCTGAAAAGATGGAAAATTTGCTCCAAAAAAGAAGATATGGGAAGTAATTTCCCATAATTTCCTTTCTTGCCGGTCCCCGCTCAATAATTTACAAAACCGAACATTTTATCGAAACCGAGGCAGGTATTGGGAAACAAATAAAGTGGAAAATGCACATGTAATATATTCATTCGGTAATGTTAGAGAGACTAAATTTTAAATTATTTTTTTGTATACCATAAGATTGATGTGATTTGACTCTTTTTTTTAAATTATTAAAAATAGAGTCTAACCATCAATCGTCACATCATTTGATTTACAAAAGATGTATGTTAGGATTTTTCAACGGTCTGAAACATCTATATTTTAGTCCATCATTTATGGATCATCCTTGCAAAAAATTCAACGAATCCAAAATCATTAAGACATTCATTTGTAGCGAAAAAAATTGACGATTACAGTTCAGTAAAGTAAATGCTAAATTTAATCCAATGGTTGTATAATTTCACTCCTGAGTATTATTGGCAGACATGGTTGTTGAGGTAAAACATAAACAATCACGGGTGAATCATTAAAATATATATTACGGAGTAGCCCAAAAAAAAAAACATGTTTCAAAATGTATATCAAAAGTCAAAAGTGTGTGCCTCGGATCCTAATCCTAAGAATATCCTGTCAATTGTCATGCACATCATACATTCAGGCCGAAATCCCGAGGTTACAATCAAATTCATTAAAAAAACACTCGGAATCTCGTCTATTTCAGTCAACAAGTAGTAATGATACGTTAACAGTCAGAGCACCACAATCGGACAGCATCCGTGAAACCGAGGATACTTTTCGGACCTTTTCGCTGTTAAAGGAGTACGAAACACCGAATCTACTTGTGAAACACAAGCAATGTAGTAACATGATCCGACATGAAATCCTCGTACAGATAGCGGGCAAGCTTGTTCGCTGCTCCTTGTGCCCGGAATCTGCATTCGACCTCCCAAAGATACCAGCGCTTCTCCCTTTCCGGAGAAGAGAAAATTTAACCAGACCAGGGACACGAGAGGGGTTTCCCTTCTCGGCATGTTTTTACACAATCAAGTACCATCTCTTGCAACTGTTCCTCCACGTCCTCCATGGATGAACACGCAGCTATGATCTGCATCAAGCCAAAAACAAAATTTTAACCTCTGCATAATATCCAAGTAATTCAACTTTCCTAGGAATTGTATACTGCAAGAATAACAGTTGCGAACCAAACAATTTAGCAGTGTCGCGGGCTTAGTTGTTTTTGAACCGCTACTGCAATGAGTCTCCCCAATCTACAAAAATTACCAACTTGCAGCATCGCTCCAAGTTAAAATGCGTGAACAATCGTCAGATAATGACAGTCAAGCTATGCTCTTTGTGTACAACCATTCAGGATGACATGCTCAAGATAGCATCACAACCAGCAACCGGAAGCAAATATGCAGAGGACCTGAAAGTTGTGACCAACCTTCTTCTGAAACTCAAGCTGCTCGTATCTCTCACCTCCATAGCCTCCTCTTTTGGCAGCTTTCTGACAATATATAAATTCATATTCCAGATCAAAAAATGGGAAGAAAGTTACTGCGTCTATCTAATTTGCAGAATCCACTGTCCAGGTTAATCATTTACAAGAACTAATATATTTTAAAAACTAAGGACCATGTGCCAACTTCACAACAGGATAAATGTAACAGCTCTCATTTTATCAACAGTCAATATCAGCATAGATAAGAACCTTAAGATATCAGGAATTGGATATATTGTTCCTCTATTTGAGAACCTATTGACTGTGCAAAATCAACGCCTATCCGCTAAAGTTCTTATGAGGGGCTGTTTGTGTATCTCGGAAGATATGTCAGATCATATAGGTAACGAGAAATCACCGTAACCATGTTCAAAATTAGATATATAATCATGTAGGAATTAACGGAACTAACACAGCAAGATCCAGAATTACAGAATATGGGCGTTTTTCTTCACTAAAATTCACTGTAAACACTAGAATGGCTACATACTTCAGGGGGTATGTACACTACAAGATCTGGAGCCAATAGCCCAATCTCCGGAGCCTGCAAAAGAAAACCGCAATTTTTAAAATATCATCATAGAGAATATGAAGCTCTATAGGGTAAAAACAAAAATAAAGCACTTCCCCACCTTACACCATTCGATATCAAGTCCTTTGGCAGACGAAAAAGCCACCCCCGAATAAGAATAACGGTCAACAAGAAGAGTGGTTCCACTTTTCAATTTGCTTTCCATCAACGATCTGCAGAGACATTATAGAAACAAAAACTGAACCACTTATTTCCTCGCCGTTAGCCATACAAAGGAAGTAACTTTTGCTGCTTACATATCTACTTTAGATTTCATTACATATTTTTCCATCAGTATGTTACATTGGTTTCTTAATGCAACAGAAGCTGAAACTATCACGTATTGCCCTGACATCAGTTAAAACTAAACCAACAATCAGAAGAAGTGCAATCTCTCTTTCTCTCGTGAATATACAAAACCCCATAACAAAAAGAACAACACAACCAACCTCTTCTCCCACCGATTGGCACTAAAGAGTAGATGGATTGTATGATCGTCCAGTTGTGATTCGTTGGAAAGATACGAAGATATCATTTTCCCAACACTAGTAGTTCTGTCAGGAAACCGCCACAACTCAGCTGAATATCCTAACCTCTCCAAGTTTGTGACTAGTCTAGCAGACTGTGTCGTCTTCCCACACCGATCCAAGCCTTCAAGAACAACCAAGGCACCTCTCGAATCCTACTTTCCACCTCTTAGGCTACAGTTCTGATTTTTACCTTCCATCCGAATCCGCCTGACAAAAACCTTGAAAACCCAATGACCTTCGTACTGCTCTGGCTCCAAAGTTCCTAGACAAGCAAATGTACTCTATTAGATAACTCCCTCAACCTCAACTAATTTTGACCAATTTCCGAAAACTACCATGCAACGATCATTCTTGGTTACTCAAGTTCAAATTTTTCAATAACGGGTATACAACTATACATTTTTCAACATGGGAAGCTGAGAAATCGAAACCGACTCAACAGTCACTGAAATGAACCATAAACATACTATTTACAACAATTCTCTTCCTTAAATCGAAAACAGCAAAACATTATCTCCGGAAGTAAGTAAATACACAATGTGTAAAGATTAAGAGTTACGAATTCTTACAAAGCCTTGCAAGCTGTAGGAAAAGAAGCACGGATCATGTCCCTTACAACCTACAACCTACAAACTGGAGATTTAACATAAAAAAGGAAAATAATTCACCAAAATTTATATGATAACTGCGAAAAAATATTGATCTTGGCTAAAGAAGAAAAAATCACCCAGAAAAAGGAAAGAGTACCTTGAACGATTTGCTCTTCTGGGTAATCAGATTGTATATACAAATGTCAGACAGAAAAGACAGCAAATTTAAAGGAGGAACTTGGGGGCCAGCGTGAGTCCCCCGGCCAGTGAGGTATCCGTCGTGCGGGGAAGGGCGGCGGCCGGGGAGGTGGGTGAGGCCGAGAAGAGTGGCGGCAAGAGGGGTGAAAGTGATGGTCTTTAAGGGTTTAAACTTAATTTTGGTTTTTATTTTTTATTTTTTTAAGAGTAATTTTGAACATGATTTTGATAAAGTTTTCGATATAAAATAGTTTCTAATATTAATATAACTCCTCACATTAATTTTTGAGATTTGAATTGATAGAAATTGATTTTGAGTTCATTAACCATTAATTATTTTAGTATTTTTGTTATTTTGATCCTTATTTAATATAAATTTTTCATAGAACAACCAAAGTAATTGATGATGAACAAACTCAAGGACTAACTTTATCAATTTCAAATCTCATCGACCAAATAAAAAATTATAAGTTCATTTAGATGTCCTTTTAAAATGATTAAAAGTGTTTTTAGAAATTTTTTTTTTTTTTGAATTTCAAGAAACACCAATTTTACATATTTTTTCGAAAATACTTTAAATAATTTTTTGAAAAATTGATTCTAAAATTATTTTTTCCAAAAACATTTTTTGTTATAGTAAAAACACGTTCAAACGCACTATTTTAGATAAAGAACCTTCTAACAGGAAAAAAAAAATCACCAGCTAAGCCGCTTCCATCAGCATAACCGCTATATCAGATCCAACGGCTGAAATCTCAAACTTCGTGAATGGTCGGTTAAATTATATGCAATGGTCGACATCTGTTTTAACCGATATTTAAATCAGAAGGCTTTGACAGTCAAGGCAGTCGGAGTGATATATTTTTTTTTTCTGTTTTTTTTTTTTTTTTTGGAAGTCTTGCGCTTGCTCTGCCGGAAAGAAAGAAACCTCGCATTCTTCAAGCTCGTCTTCTTCTTCGTCGCTTCGGGCGGGTACGGGTCGCGATCCGGTCACTCTTCAAGTCGTGTTTTCTAGGGTTTTACTCGCTCTGCACTCTCCACCCTTAGCAGTTTCTGCGTCTCATTGCTCTGAAGTGTTCTCGACCTCGATTTGTCATCGCGCGGAAGACTTCGTGTAATTTGATCGCAGGAGAGCTCTGGAACTCAAATGGGCAGCTCAGCAATTAGTACAGGTATTTTTCTAGGGTTTTGGATTACTTTCAATTTTGGGGTTTTTGGTGCTTTATGTAGTTCAATTTTGTCGAATTAGTAGCTGTGCAAGATTTAGGGTTTTAATTCAATTTTGTCCAATTTTCACTTCTTGTTTAAAAATTGAGCACTGGAACTTACCCAGGAATTAATGTTACTGTTGTTAAACTCTGTGATGAATGTTTCTTCTTCGTCGGATTGTTCGTTCTCATTTTTCTTTTTCTTTTTTTAAGATAATTTAAAACTAAGCTCTGCTAAGTTTCTTCTTCGTATGTGTTTTTTTTTTGGTATCGAAATGTAATAATTTTGGCGGTTAAATTGGAGAACTTGATTTTATTGCTCCTTCCTAAGCAACCTAGCTGACCCCTTTTTGTTTAACTGGAAAATCACTGTTATGGTATAAAGAATAGTGCTAGGAGATTCTTTGAGATATTTGATCATGGCCAAGAAGAACAAGAACCCGGGAAGGGGAGGGTACTATGGCAGTGCTTTTGGGCAGGCTGGTGAATGCTCCAGTAGCTCAGGAAGAATCGACGCAGACGTTACTGGCTCGGAGGATTCAAGTGCTCCGACGAGGAAATCTATTAGTTTGAATTCTAGTAACCGTGACAGTTTTGGTGTGCCCATACAAATTCTTCCCCTGTCAAACATGTTGTCATCAGAGAAGAAGGATTTGAAACATAGGCTGAATATGGAACTTGAACAGATACGAGTACTTCGGAAGAAAGTTGAAATGCATAGAACCAATGGTGTTGCAGTGTCCTCTTCTAGTGATATCATCAGCAATGGCCAGAATGGGCCGCATGTCGATAATTTTAGAAAGTCGTCCACCATGATTTCTGGGCCTGGTAAAAGACTGAATCCCGGGGCTTCAAAAGCACAGAAACAGAATCCGGGAACTTCTGGGAGGTTTGACTCTAGCACTGCTAGTGTGATTCTTATGAAACAATGTGAGGCACTTTTGAAACGGTTGATGTCCCATCAATCCAGTTGGCTTTTCAATGAACCTGTTGATGTGATGAAGTTGAACATTCCAGATTATTTCACTGTTATCAAACATCCAATGGACTTGGGTACAATAAAAAGCAAGATAGCTTCGGGATCTTATTCAACCCCGCTGGAGTTTGCTGCTGATGTCAGGATGACTTTCACCAATGCTATGACATACAATCCACCACAAAATAAGGTCTATAACATGGCTGATACTCTTAGTAAATTTTTTGAAGTCAGGTGGAAAACCATTGAGAAAAAACTGCCAAAGACTGATGGCCAACAACCACCAACTAAATCTGGTCCTCATGAAGGCATAGAAACTCCTAAACCATTACCCCCCTCAAAAAAGAGGACTATCACGTCAGTGCACAATGAAGTCAAGTCTGAGCCTCCTAAGCGAGTAATGACAACGGAGGAGAAGCTCAATCTGAGCAGAGAGTTGGAATCTTTGATTGGAGAAGTGCCCTTACGCATCATTGATTTCTTGAAGGAACACAGTTCAAATGGAAAGGACTCTGGTGAGGATGAGATCGAGATTGATATTGATGTTCTAAGTGATGATACCTTGTTCACATTACGGAGGCTTTTAAATGAGTATTTGCAAGAGAAACCAAAGAACCATGTAAGGGCTGAACCTTGTTCAATGGGGGTATTAGCTCGACGTCAACTTTTTCCTATTCCTGAATCAAATAGAATAATTAAAACATAGTTTGTTGTCACTATTATTGCAGCTTGTCAATGAATCAGGGTTGATCAATTCATCCATGCAGCCATGTAAAGGTCATATGCTTCTTTATCTACTTGCATATATAAGTGCCGACTTCAGTTTTAGTTCCCCCCACCTCACGTATGTGCATTTGTAGGGAATGACCCGGCTGATGAAGATGTTGATATTGGTGGAAATGAGCCTCCTGTCTCAAGCTATCCTCCTGTAGAGATAGAAATGGATACTGGCCGTAAAAGTAGTAAAGCCATCAGCTCAAGCAGCTCCAGTGGTAAATTGAGTTTATCCCATGCTTCTTTGTTTAGATCCTTCATATGTTCTGTTTCTTGACTTTTTGTCCGTGTTTGGGGTCTTCATAGGTTTTTGAGCTTGTGTAGGGCTTGTTGAAGCAACTTTTTATTTCTCCAATTTCATGCGGAGAATAAATTAGAGTAGGGCTTGTTGGAGCAAATATAGCGTTCAAGTTTTGACTTAAATTGAGGCCAACAAAAAAAAAGGCTATGCATGCTTGTAAAAGAGAAATGTGATATTTTTTCCTGAGTTTCATAAACACTAAATGATTTTGTATCTTGTGTATGCTTTACAGATTCAGATTCTAGCAGTTCTGAGAATGAATGTGATGATGCGAAGGCCGGAAGTCCGGTAAATGAGCATAAGCTGTCTGAATTTTTATGTTAAATACATCAAATCAATTTGTATACCTCTCATGATGGATGGTTTATGAACTATTATGCTGTGTGCTATTGAGTTTGTGTGGTACAATAGTGTATGGGTACTGGTTTGACTGACAGACCTGACATTATACTTAATTCTTCTTCAGGTACCAGAAACTGTGGGTTCTGGAACTCATTTAGATGAAAAGACAACAATTGATAATCCCCTCGAAGGAAATTGTGAGTATCTTTTTAATAAAATTACATTCCTCCTTCCATTCTCTAGGTGTTGCATGAAAAAAAAAATTTATGTACAGTTTCCAGTCCATAAATGAGAAACACTGGGTGGGTCTAGAATAGTGTGCGTAGTTATAGAAAATAATAGGGAATCTTTTGACAGCGTCTTGGCCAGGAAATTAAACAGGATCATGAATAGAGAGGAAGCACCTTCCTGCTTAAAATAGAGATTAAAGTGTTTGGAAGAGTGTATCATGTTTTCTGTCGCCGGATGCAGAACATCTGATCACCTCTTATTTATAATAAAACATGTTTTCACTTATATATAATAAACATGATCTCATTTATGCTGCCATCGGATCATTTATTACCGTATATAGCTTAATGATGGGGCATGAAGAATTGTCAGTCATATTAGTAACCATCTTGGTTGTACTCTACTAATGACGTGGTTTGGACTTCTCTGAAATATGATTGTATTTATGGATTTTGAATTACTTGTGGATCATTAAATTTTCTAAGATATTTTCTATTCCATGGGATCTTACAGATTCTGATAGTGGGTTGGATCAAGTTGAACAAAGTTCCCAGCAGAAGCCAAGTCCTGTTGAGTCAGATTGTTGCCAGCATGGTAAGCCAAAGAGTTAAACCAATATAAAGAAAAAAAACAGTTTTTGTTTGAAAAAATAGTAGCTATGCTGTTGGTTTTGTGGTAGCATCTCATAGTTCAATTCATCTCTTAAAAAAAATGTAGGAGACAGTGCTCCTCCCGAGAGGTCAGTCTCCCCTGAGAAGCAGTACAGGGCTGCTCTATTGAAGAATCGTTTTGCTGATACCATTTTAAGAGCACGAGAGAAAACACTTAATCAGGTGGGTTACAGAGTCACGCTACTTGTGTACTTACCGTGTTTGTATGAATCCATTTTGCTGGTATTCTACACTGGATGTGATCCCGTGCAATTTGATCTGGCTGAGATCAGGGTGCTAAAGAAGATCCTGAGAAATTGCGGAGGCAGAGGGAGGAACTTGAATTGCAACAGAAGAAAGGTGGAGATCTTTACGTTTAAGGTTTACTTTTCTGTTTGCATCAATTCCTTTGATGTGTGCATGTGTTGTATTGGGTTGGTGGCATAAAATTTTGCAACGAGCCCTTTAATTGCACACCGTGTTCACCAACATCTCCGAGTTTATTAAACTGAAATGTCTGTTGGTTTAAATTAGCTTATTATGTTGCCACTATATGAGCAGAGAAAGCGCGGTTACAAGCGGAAGCTCAGGCTGCTGAGGATGCTCGAAGGAGAGCAGAAGCAGAAGCTGCAGCTGAGGCTAAACGGAAGAGGGAGCTTGAGAGAGAAGCAGCAAGGCAGGCATTGATGCAGGTAAAATCGCGACACCTCCTCGTATGTTGCATAAATATAACCCTTGAGTGTCTGGATTTTAATTGGGAAATTATGTGTACAGATAGAAAAGACTGTTGAAATCAATGAGAACTCTCGGTTTCTTAAAGATCTGGAGATGCTTAGAACTGCCCCTGCGGAGCAGCTACTGAGCTCTGTAGACGAAACGAGCCCCGATCACTCGCAGGACGGCTTAGGCGGCTTTAAGTTTGGGGGGAGTAACCCGTTGGAACAACTTGGGCTGTACATGAAAGACGATGAAGAGGAGGAAGACGCGGATCCTGTAAGTAATGTTCCTCCAAGTCCTGTATTTGCTGCTATAAGTCCTGTAAACGATATAGAAGAGGGAGAAATTGATTAAATCGTTTGCTACTTTTGTACTCATGGACGAACCAAGGGAGCACAAAATATAATATTTTGATAAGAAAAGAGGATTGAAAAAGAAGAAATGTCTGCGCACTTTTGTTGTTAATGCTTTCAACGAGGAATCCTACCGTTCGCGCAGTGTATGCAAGTCTTTCTCCGTTCACAGGAGCACAAGGCCAAGGCTAGTGCTCGTCTTTTGCACTTAAAACCATCTCCAACCTAAAAGACAAAAGTTACAAGTTAAAAACACATATTTGATGGTAAATTTTGTGGTGCAAGTATGCAAACAAGGTTAAAATTGACTTTTAATCTTTTAAGCAGGGGCATTAAGCCTGAGTTAAACATAATTTTTGTATCTTCAGAAAAAGGCATAGTCTCATTTCAGCATATTACACTGCAGATAACATCAAAGTTATATATGATTATAACGTTTCCAATATATTGAGGAAAATTTGAGTTAAGTTTAAAGTATAAAAAAGGTATAACTTTCAACTCAAAATTTTCCTAAATATCATCAGACATCAATTTTTTTTTATTACGTCTAATTGTACAACGAAACTTGGTGTATCAAACTGTGTTTCCAGTATTGTATGAGAGTTATTCTGTGAACATAACGATTTAGAATGGGGAAACTTTATTTGGATCCATTTATTCTCTTTCTACACCTTACTTATTATTTATTATCATGAAATTCCAAATGTGCTCAATAATTCTACCTACACCCAACAAAACAAAAACAAATAAATTCAGCAATAGGCATCTTCAGACACCCTATCTCTCCAAATCTCAACCCAAAAGGAATTTATGTGATTTTTTTTTGGCAAAATTCATGATAATATCAAAATTGTGATTCTACACGTGTATCTACACTCAATGGTCCAACAGAGTTAAATTTGAAAGGTCGACAGTTTCAGTGGAGTTCAAACATGTTAGAAGGATTGAGTGGAAGACAGAGTTGTAGTGTGACCAAAGAAAAATCGGGAGAGGGGTATAGATGGCTGAGATCTTTTTGGGATTTCATTGCGGGTGGTAAGGGAGGTAACGGTGGGGGATTAGGGAGGGATAGGAGTTGGTGGTGTAGAGTTTTCTAGTGCTGGATTTTTATTTTAATTTTATTTTTTCGTTCTTTTACATTTTGGACATAGAAAGAGAGTCGAAAATTTTAATACACTGAGCATAAAAAGAGAATAAATAAATCTGAATAAAATTTAGAAAAATTAACAAAAAGTTAAAAAAAAAAATTTAATTTTAATTTTAATTTTAATAAAAAAAATAATAAATAGCACCAAAAAAGTTTTTTAAAAAAATTTATTTTTTAATTTAAAATGCAGTACCGAAAATATTTTTTTAAAACTCCTAAAATTTCCGCCAGAATAATAAATAGAGTGAGCGGCACCAAATTATTTTGAACTTTGTCCAACTCAAACGCAGTCATTCCGTCTGGAGAGTCACGGACCACACCGGTCGTCGTCCCACTCTCCATCCCAAATAACACTAATCTATACAAATTAAATCCTGCCTCCGTTTTCCGTGATCTTCGCCGAAGCCCTTTGATTTCGTTTCCAGCTCAAATGGAAACCCAAAACCCAATCCACTTCCTCCTCCCATGCCTCCCCATCTTCTTCCTCATGTTCTCCCTCATCTACCTCATTGCCTACTTCATCGTCTTACGAACTTGGAGCCCCAAGATCCGACCCGAAGCCTCCAGCTGCCTAATCTCCCTCGCCCACGGCACCCCCGCCGTCCTTCTCTCCACTTACGCCATCCTCTCCGACGCCACCACCGGATTCGCCGCCCCCAACACCCCTTTCCAGAACTCCGTCCTTGACTACAGCGTCGCCTACTTCCTCACCGATCTCCTCCACTACCTCGTCTTCTTCCCCAGCGACGTCCTCTTCATCGGCCACCACCTCGCCACGCTCTTCGTCTTCCTCACCTGCCGCTACGTCGCCTCCCGCGGCGCATTCGCCATTCTCTCCCTCCTGATCCTCGCCGAGGTCACCAGCCTCTGCCAGAACGTCTGGACGCTCGCCGACGCCAGGAGAAGCGACTTGAAGTTTGCAGCTAAGGTGTATGATCTTTTGTCTCCTCCATTTTACATTTTTTATTCGATTGTCCGTGGCTTTGTGGGTCCGTATTTCGTGTACCGGATGGGGGCGTTTTACATCAGCGGCGCCGCCGACGGATTGATTCCGCGGTGGGTTTGGGTTTCTTGGATTGTGGTGGTGGTGGCCGCCATTTCTGTCAGCATTTTGTGGATTTCCAATCTCTGGGTGGAATTGTTTAGAGCCAGGACCGGCGAATTGGAAAAGAAAACTAGATAATTAGAGAACTGAAATTGAAAATTTGAGCTGTTTCTCAAAGCTTAATATGTAACAATTTGCAACATGTATTCTTTAATCACAGTTTCATAGTCTTTTTATTCAAATGTTGTTACTATTGGCTAGAGTGCGAGTCTTGGTGCAACAAAAAAGTTTCTTTTTTGTGATCGAAATATCATGGGTTCAGTCGTAGAAATAGTCTATTTGCAAAGTAAGGATAAGCTACTCATGATAGACGTTCCCCAGACCCTTGCAAAGCGGGGAGACTTGTTGGCTTGTGCTGTTGCAATTGACTAGTTTCTGCATAGGATTGCTTGAATTCTCTTGACAAAGCGATATTCTATTATGCTCTAACTTACGGGAAGGGATTCGAACTTGGTACAAGAAGTAGGCACAATATTGTAACTAACTGGCATAACCCGCGTCTGAATATGTTTGCCTGAATTGTTCTTTGTTGAAAGCTGTATCAATTATTGGCAAATGAAATAAATAAAAAGAAAATTGACGAAAAATTCAAAAAAATTTCATTTTTAATTAAAAATCCTTTTTAAAGTTGAATAGTACTAGGCAAAGGTAAAAATGTGATTTTCGTTAAAAATGAATAGTATCGGGAGTGTTCGTTAAAACTCTCGTAAATAAATTGATACACTCTATTATCTAGTTGAAGCAGGCCAACCACCAAACATATTGAATAGGTTGAAGCTGACCCAAAATTTGAGCCTTTCCTTCTTCAGCAATATTCTTCTTCCTCCCAAATGCTTTGGTCTTGGGTGGACTTTCAACTTTGCTGTGCTTGGTAGGATGTCGAAGTCCGTCGTTCCTAACCGAAACCAAGAGACATGGAAAACCTCGTTTTCGTGTGCCTTTCGTGGTACTTATTCGTCACATAAGCTTGCACCTACATAAAACGCATTGATCTTACAGAGTAGACTAGTTTTGTTCGTGTGTTTGACAAGTTTGTTAATTGTAGAAGTGGTACTCCTTGGCCTGAAGTATGATATTCCGAAAACCTCCTATCGGCGAGACGACCATCAGCAGGACGCCGAGTGTGATGCAAATCTGAAATCGAGGACAGCAATTGTTAATGGAGGTCTGGTTTTACCACCTTTGAACGAAAGAAGTAACTTACGTACCCAGTTAATAAACCACGACAGGCTGAACTTGCGCGGTTTCTTGATGGCTAGCCATATAACGCACGGGAGCTTGAAGAATGCAATCAAACGGAGAGTGAGCGAGTGAGAGATTTAAACATAGATTTGACTGCAAACAAAGAGAGAGGTCATTCCGACTTGGGACTTACATAGTATGATGTTGGGGAATAAGCAAATCCTCCGAGGAATCCCATGATACCACTGAAGAAGGGAAAGGTCATTCCGACGAACATCGTGCACGCTGAAATATCACACACGAAGAACATCAATTCAAGCGACGTAATACACTCAGTAGTCACATAACGGAGGTCAGTCCGTTCTCAAACTCACCAACGTATATATTCCTAGTGATGAAGCGAAGCTTCGTCGTGGGCTGAAAGTGCAGTTTCTTTACCAACACAGTTTCTATCATGTCAAATACTGGCATTGCAAATAGCTGCATTGCAACAAGGTTTGATTAAAATCGAATCGAATGACCAAGTTTACCAAGAGCAGAGCTTTTAGAGTACTTCTGGTACAAATTTACCTGATAACCGCCGATGATGTGGATGATAACAAACATGTTTGCTGTTACAATGAGCCATGCGGGTTTCTCTAACGAGATTAGGATGTTGTCCTCCACCGTGTTCCCAAAAATGTAAAATCCGATGAAAGCCACCGGAAAATAGCACAAGGCCACCACTATGTAGGCGATCACCACCCCTCTCCACATAGCACGCTTCGATGGCTTTTCTGGAGAAGTGGGGAGTGTAGCTTGGATCTCCAAAACCACGTTGTGGCCTGCGTAGGCAAAAGCTACTTGCCCCAAGGCGTTGAAGAAATTGAAGACTGTCCCAGACGTGCTGTGAGCTTTGTACCCGTACTCTACGTCTGGCTGAACACCCTTGTGGATTGAAGTAGTCCATGCTATAGTAGAGTAACTGCGACCAACACAATGAAATTAAATCAATTTTGTTTTAAGTAGAAATTCTCTGTGCAAGACGTCTGTTTCTTATGTACCTTAGCGACATCACTGCCGCGGCTAATGAGATGCCGGAGATGGAGTTGAAGTTGGGGAGATGGGAGAGGACAAATTCCACGGAGGCGAAGATCATGATGAAGTAGGTGAGCTTGATGGGATCCTTGTCTTTCTTCACTATCTTATGGATCTTCTGCAGGGATTGTCCACCTGTGACCATGTACAAAATGTTAACACCAACTTCGCATACGAGCTGCTGAGGCACCACAATCCAGAGGCCAAGCTTTTCGCCGAAGGCGTGTTGCCCTAGCTCATGGTACCTATCGAACCGCTTGCCGGGAACCATTTCATGCATCTCAACCATTTGCCACAACGTGAACAAAGTGATCACCCACGAGAGCACCATTACAACACATCCTGGACCCCTGAAATGAATGAAACAAGCAATTAAAAGCTTGTCTGCGGTTTAGTCCAGTTGGTCAGGACAGTGTGCTCGCCGAAACATACCATCCGAGACTGGCCATTGCATAGGGAAGACCTAGAACACCAGCTCCAACCATGGAATTGACATTGTGGAAAGCGGCGTACCACCAATTTGCATTCCTTGACGAAGTAATTGGAAGCCAATCATTTATTTCCTTCTGCTTCCTTACCTTTTCATCATCACTGATCTGCGGCCGCTTCTCCGGTTTCTCGTCCACCTGCGGTTCAGCGCACAATTCTTAAAACAAATCGATTCGCAAGCCAAATGAAACCCGAATGGATCAAAATCCAGTCAAACACAAGAACATATGAACACGGTCCTTGAAGGCAATATAAACCAGTCTTGTATGTGCGTGCGCGAGCATGCGTAACTACGGAAAGAGAAAGGAGAGAGAGAGCGAGAGAGAGACTTACATTGTTGGGGTTGGAAGAATTTCCGTTAGTCGGAGCTTGAACTGCCATACTTGTAGAGATTAGCTAAGGCTTGGCTTCGAGTCTTGCAGGAATTGGATACAGAATTTAATATAAAGTATGGATGGGGAGATGAAATATATTTAAGCATTTTTTGGTCAACGATGACCCGTCTAACTTAACTCACTTGATATTTTTTTTGTCACAGGAATAATGTCATTCGGCCAACCAAAGTTGATTTCTTTGAGCTCACTTATGTCCATACTTCTGTTTGCTTTGTTGCCGGGAATTACGATTGGGGTCCAATATTTTCGTGGGTAAAGTTAGAAACGAAGCTAGAAATTTAACTAAGTGGGGACACTTTAAAAATTTGGAGCTCATTTTTTGGACAAATAAAGTTAGTTTTTTTTATAAATGCTGAAAAAATTAATTTCCAAATGCCTAATTTTATTACTCTATTGTCTAATTTTGTCTTTAATTGTTGACAATCTAATGCTCATTTGTACTAATTAATCAAATACATGCAACTCAACAAGGATTAGACATTAGTGTTTGAGAAAAATATACATGATAGAGGCGCATTTAAAAACTAAAAGAGGATTTTCACTATTTTAATATGATTAATTAAATAATATAAAGCCAAAAAAAATGAGAGTGATTAATTGAATAATTTGTAATGCAAAAAAAAAATGGGATGAGAGGGGGCTTGTGCCCTGACTGAGCCTTACCTCCCTCTGTCTATGGGTAAAGTGTTGGATTTTTATTAATGTGTTTCGAATCCAAAACTATTCATTCTATTAATTATTGTAATAGTTTTGAATTATCCATTTCCCTTTAATAATGATAATTTTAAAATTAAAAACAAATTATGGTCGGAGTAAGAAAATAGTTTGAATTTTCCTTAGTTCCGTTAAATTTTTTGTTAGTTTGGTAACTTGTTGCATGTGGTTTTCATATTTTGTCAATGTGAGTGTTTTATGACTTGCAGAATTATAAATAAAAATAAATTTTATTTATTAAACTTCTTTATGTTTGTATTTGTATTTTTTAAATTATTTTAATCAATTTGGCTACATCAACAAGTACATGAGTCCACATCCATAAAATATTCAAACTAACAAAAGTTCAAAGGCCAAATCTAAATGGAATTGAGTTCAAAATTAAAGTTGAACAATAGTTTAAGGACTCTATGTACAATTACCTCTATATATACATAGACTCCTGCGACGACTTTGACTGTTTGTACATATAGCTTGTTCTTTTCAACACAAAATTGTTTTCAATCTTCATTTCCAACACGCATTAAGCATGCATATTTAACACAGTACGCAATCCACAAAAATGAGAACTCTATTTCATTGCGAAAGACTCACTTCCAACAAAATCAATTCACAACCTATTAATTACCACAACTGAAAGGTATAGAATTTTATCACAAAATGTCTCGATGTTAGTTGAAGTAAAGCCATGATATTTAAACTCTTATTTTTTCATAAAAAAAGACCGATTTAGTTTATTTCAACAATACTAACATACAATACAAAAATACACACCGAGAAGGCGTGTTACATAAGTTTTCTTCTGGTTAACTCCGTTGGCACTTCATTATAAACACTAGAACCGTAAGTGTTCAATCATGGTACTTATTCGTAACATATGCTTGTCTGTCCATATCTACTGCATTGAAGTTCAAGGCAGAGTACATATGTTTGTGCCATGTTTGTTAATCAGTTGTAGAATTTGTAGGTACTGGCTTGAAGTACGATACTCCTCAACCCTCCAATCGGTGATAGGATCATCAGCATGACGCCGAGCGTAATGCAGATCTGCAATTAAGGAAAGCCGATTTAGAAATGACGATGGTTTTGGAAAGGGTTCTGTTATTAGCAAAGTACAGGAAACAGTAACAACATAATTTGAACAAACGTACGTACGCAGTTAATGATCCAAGATAGGCTAAACTTGTGCGGTTTCTTGATGGCAAGCCACATAATGCAAGGGAGCTGAAGAATGAAACCAAATGGAGACCATGAATCAGTGAATCAATAGTTTAGATTAGACTGAAATATCGCTTGGACAAAGGAAACGTAGAACTTAAATTTGACTGCACAGAAAGAGCTTGAGGACTTGCAAAATATGTAGTCGGGGAAAAAGCAAATTCTCCAAAGAATCCTAGAAGACCACCGAAGAAGGGGAAAGTAATGGCCACGAACATTGTGAAGGCTGAAATCAATCACACAGGAAAACTAATAAAAATGGTTTGAAAATTTTAAGTTTTAAAAATAATGGCAAAATAAAAGGTAAAGTGAATAATACCAAAATTGACTTTTTAGTGTAAAAATGTGATTTTTTGTTAAAGTAAATAGTACTAGAAACTTTTCATTAAAGTTTCCTTAATTTAATTCTTCAGAAAACTATATATGAAACACCCATTTTTCCCTTCTGCACGCCAGTTATATTTTTTTTCTCTTAAATCGTCTTTGATTTATTCAATCTAAAGAACATAAATCAATAAACAAGGGTGTGCATAGGGAAACAAGTGTGGAGTAATTGCTGTCACTGGATGAGGAGCTGAACTACTTACCGACATAGATATTCGGATAAATTACACCAAACTCCCTCAGGTTTGAGGTCAATCCCATACAACATGTTTAAAATATTTCACTTTCATACATTAAGTATCATTTTATTTCAAAATAACACATTCGTTAGATTTTCCATCCATTAGTTTGTTAAATGCTGACATGGCTGCCGCATTTGTGATGATGTGGCTGCCATGTGTCAAAAAAATAAATTTTTTATACATTAACAATATTATAATATTAAACCTAATTTAAATATATTTAAAAAAAAACCTCACTAAAACCCGACAGTTCCCTCCCCCCTTCCCCCCTCCTCTCCTCCTGCAACTCCCAAAACCCAGTTCCATCCCCCCTTCCCCCCACCCCACCCACTCCACCCGCCCCCACCCCACCCACTCCACCTGCGTCCCCCACCCCAGAACACCCTAGCCCCTCCACTCGTGACCCTCCCTCCCTCTGCACCCAACCTTTTTCCTCCTCTACACACACCCCATTCCACGAACTCGTGATGGCGAGACGGATCTGGGTATTTTTTTCTTTTTTTCTGGGTTGCAGGTAGGGGTTGGGGGAAGAAGATGAAGATGGGAGAGAAGAGAGGGGAAGAAGATGAAGATGGGGAGATCCGACCGTCACCAAACTTTTTTTTCCTTTTTCTTTATTTTCTTTATGGGTTGCAAGGAAGAAGATGAAGATAGGGATATGGGTTTGGGGGTTGCGGGGAGAAGAGAGAGGGAAGGTCGCGAGTTAGGGGGTGCGCAGGGAAGGTCACGGGTGGAGGGGTTCTGGGGTGGGGGACGCGGGTGGAGTGGGTGGGGTGTGGGCGGGTGGAGTGGGTGGGGTGGGGTCGGGGGTCGGGGGTCGGGGGAGGGAACTGGGTTTTGGGAGTTGCAGGAGGAGAAGAGGGGGAAGGGGGGAGGGAACTGGGTTTTGGGTTTTAGTGAGTTTTTTTTTATTTTTTATTTTTTTATATTTTAATATATATTTAAATTAAGTTTAATATTATAATATTGTTAATGTATAAAAAATTATTTTTTGCCACGTGGCAGCCACGTCAGCAGGTTTGCTGTAAGTATGATGAGGATGTTGTCCTCCACTGCGTTCCCAAAATTGAAATATCCGATGAGAGCCACCGGAAAATAGCACAAGGCCACGACAATGTAGGCCAACACAACTCCTCTCCACATAGGCTTCTTTGATGGCTTTTCGGGTGTCGAAGGGATGGTTGCTTGGATCTCCAAGACCACATTGTGGTCTGCATAGGCAAAAGCTACGTCCCCCAAGGCAGTGAAGAAGTTGAAGACTGTTCCCGGCGTGCTACCAGATTTATAACCGTATGCTACGTCCGGCTGAACACCTTTGTGGATGGAAGCCGTCCATGCAATAGTTGAGTAGCTGAAATCATAATCAAACAACAAATTTGAGAATAATGATTTGCAGTCCAAAGCGTCACACGTGCCCAAGCATACTATTTGACAAAAAAAATATATGAAATGTACCTTAATGACATGACTGCTGCAGCTAACGAGACGCCGGAGATGGAGTTGAAGTTGGGGGGATGGGCGAGGACAAAGTGAGCGGAGGCAAAGATCATGATGAAATAGGTGAGTTTGATCGGATCCTTGTCTTTCTTCACCGTCTTGTAAATTTTCTGCAGCGATTTTCCACCGGTGACCATATATACAATGTCCACGCCAACTTCACATACGAGCTGTTGGGGCACCACAATCCAAAGCCCTAGCTTTTCACCAAAGGCATGTTGCCCTAGCTCATGGTACCTATCAAACCTCTTTCCAGGAACCATCTCATGCATCTCAACCATTTGCCATAAAGTGAATAGAGTGATCACCCAAGATAGTACAAGAATCGCACAACCAGGACCCCTGAAAGTTACACAAGCAATTAAAAATTATCGATCCGTCAGCGAGGCCATCTAGCCACGGTGGTGTGAACTCTCAAACTTCACTATACTAGTTTGAAATATCATTAACAAAGCAAGGCCAATGACTTTAGAACTCATATTTTAGCTTCTTGCAGTCCTTCTGCGAGTGTAGATAAAATTATAAAGTATTCAGTTCAAAAAGTTCACTATACTAAAAGAGGAGTGAGAAAAGTTAACATAACATCCGAGATTGGACATGGCAAAGGGAAGACTTAAGACGCCGGCTCCAACCATGGCGGTGACATTGTGGAAAGCTGAGTACCACCATTTTGCATTCCTTGAACCAGTGATTGGAAGCCACGCATCTATTTCCTTTTGCCTCCGTAGTTTTTCATCATCAATAATCTGTGATTGGTTGTTCAGCTTCTCGTCTACCTGCGATTCAGTGCACAATTCCACAGTTTTTAGAAAAAGTAATTCAAAAGCAGAAAATAATCCAAATGAAGCGAAATCTAGTCAAATGTTGAAAACCAATGAGCACGTTCCTATAGGTTAGGTAAACCAGTTAACAATACGAGGAGTTTTCTCACTCAGTTAAGAAATGTTGCACAAGTTTATATAGGGTTGAGCTACTCCGCACACTGTCAACAAGTTTTGAGGTGAAATCTCAAACTTCTTTCATGCATAGACGTGTGTGCGGCTGTGTAGCTATGAAGAGAGAGAGAGAGAGAGAGAGAGAGAGAGAGAGAGAGAGAGAGAGAGAGAGAGAGAGTTACATTGCTTTGGATGGAAGAACTTTGGTCTGTTGTATCTCCCATTGCTAGTTACAGAGGTAGTAGCTAAAGCTTTGGCTTCAAGTCTTGCATAAAATAGAGAATGAAAAATCAACATATATAAATGAAAAGATGAAACTTATTATTTATCGGAGGTGACAAGAATGTGAAGATCCAGAAAAATCCGCCCACAAGAGTTCGAGCTCATTTGAAATTGATATTTTTGTTTGCTAGTTTTCTTCTAAGAAATATAAATATATATATATATATATATATATATATATATATATATATATTTTGTCAAAGGATAATTTTATAATTAAAGTTTAATTGAAATGTTTACATCTTCAGCGAGAATATTAAACAAAAACTCCGGACCAAAAACATCTCATTGAAAATCATCTCCATGTGAGGTAACATATGAGGTTACAACATGACTAGTGGCATTTTCACTCCGCTTAACAAACATAAGCCTCACCTCTCCTACTTTAGATATGAATACTTTGCATAAAATCGAGACAATGATGTTTTAGATTCATACAACAAACCCCACTTAGTAGGATAAGGCAAGCCTCACCTCTCCTACTTTAGATATGAATACTTTGCATAAAATCGAGACAATGATGTTTTAGATTCATACAACAAACCCCACTTAGTAGGATAAGTCTTGATTGTTGTTTGTATGCTTATGTTTGTCTTTTGTTAGTGTGGAAAAGAAAATAACCTCCTTAAATACTGATATTATGAACTTATTAATGCTTCTTTCTGCATTATCGACAAGTTCATGCAGGTTATGGTACATATTTATATTAATTGCAAACTATGTATTTAGTTTGTTATTTAACTAAGTTATTGAAATAAAACTTGGATTTAACTAAGTTACCATATAAAAAGCAATTGATACAATTAGTCAACAAAACAACACAAAATACAAGTTACAGGGAAATAAGAGTTTCAATGAGTCCGGAAGGCAAATTCTCAAGATGTTTTGGGGAATCATGACTCATAGCACTATTTGTCTGCTTGTAAGTTGATATCTTCATTTCATATAAGTCCTTCTTTATTGATGAGACAACGAGAAATTAGAGTGTGCATGTTAGGAGGAAATTGGCCTGTTTCTCCCTTTCTTTAGTTCCAGCTGCATATCTATCTCGTATGGTACATAAATATAATCAACCTACCTGCCACTTGTGGAATGATGATGTCTCAAAAGAAAAGTTACAAAGGTCAAGCTGGGCTTATTGTGTCAACTGAATTCTAATTTTGGAGTGTTCTTTAGTCGAATGTAATAACAGTCGGGTTCAGACGTTTTTTTTCTTTCAAAATGGTGATTTATGTACTTTTTAATATGAAATAGAGTTTCGGACATAACTCAGTGAAGGTATTTTGGGCACACTTTACATTATAACACCATAACACAACCATTAAAGATTTCAAACCGTCTTTGATAAATATATGTGAAAATGTTGCACACCAAAGAGATTAAATCAACACCAAGCTACATAAAGCGAAAATGTAGTTCCAAATATTCTTTTCCTAAGCCCTATCAAGAGTACTCATGATTACACAAAAGACTACATTTGTTCTCATGTATTTTAGGATTTGATCAATCTTTACCAAAGAGATCAATTAAAAATGCAGAAAAACAAACACAAAAGAAAAGAAATTGAGATGATACATATAAATACATGCATATATCCACAACCACAAACTGAGAAAATGAAACAAAAGAAGGATCCTTTGAAGTTCCTTCAATTGGTGATATGGTTTCAATTCTTCCCCATGAAACCAATCTGTGTTTCCAATTTATTTCAGATCTTCGATTACTGCAGGATCACATAGTCCTAATTAAATTGATTCTCCATCATCATCATCAACATCTTCATTTTCTTTTTTGCGTTTCTGAGATGCATCTTGCAGCAACCTAGTATCCTTTTTCGGAAAGGATGGCGAAGGACTTATGAGTAAAATTTGTAGGTTTTGGCTTCAATGATGATTTTTCTCAATCCTCCGATAGGTGATAGAACCATCAAAAGAACACCAAAAAAGATGCAGATCTGAAAATGATTTAAGTAAAATAATTATTAGGTTAACTAATATATAATTAAAGGAAACGAAAACTTATGAACAATGAAGTATGAGTACGAATGAACATACATAGTTGCACCACCAAGACAGGCCGAACTTCCTTGGCTTGTAGATGGCAAGCCACATTATGCAAGGGAGCTGCAGACAGTTATAACAAGATTCAATCAAAATGTACAAGTAAGGTTACGCTATGTTTTGAATCAGATGCGGAGAAACAGTGCGCGCTTACAAAATAAGTTGTTGGTGCGAAAGCAAATCCTCCGAAGAATCCAAGGAGACCACTGAAGAAAGGGAAGGTAATGCCGATGAACATGGTGCATGCTGCAAAAATATGTCAATTAGAACTCATTTATCCGCCTTCAGGTAACAACATGCTCCTTTCAGCTCGTGCTGTAACTTGATGGAATTAAGGGAAAAGGGTACTTACCGACATATATATTACGCAAAATGAAGCGAAGCGTTCTAGTAGGTTTGAAGCTCAACTTCTTTACCAGTACAGTTTCGATCATATCAAACACTGGCATTGCGTAAATCTGATAGCTTCCGATGACATGGATGACAACAAACATGTTGGCCATTGCAATGAGCCAGTTAGGTTTTTCGAGTGACAGGAGGATGTTATCCTCGACTGAATTGCCAAAAATGTAGTATCCGACCAGAGCAACTGGGAAGTAGCACAAGGCGACTATGATGTAGGCGACGATAACTCCTCTCCACATGGGTCCCTTGGATGGCTTCTCAGGTGTAGATGGAATTGTTGCTTGGATTTCAAGAACAACATTGTGACCAGCATAGGCAAAAGCCACGTCACCCAAGGCATTGAAGAAGTTGAACACATTGCCTGATGTAGTCTTAGATCTGTAATCATATGAGACATTGTCAACCACACCCTTGTCCACAGACGCTGCCCAAGCGATGGTAGAGTAACTGCATCCATCACAAAATCAATTGAAAGATATTAGTTAAAGATGAATTTGGATCAAAAACTAACAAAACGAAAGACCTGTTCTAAACTGCTTTTCTAGAAAGTGCTTTTAGAATAAACACGTTAAATTTGTTTATAAAATTGGAAGTACTTATATAATTCATAAACTCTTTTAACTTTTCTTTGTCAAATATTGACATAAGTAATTTTTCCGTTGTCTGAAAGCACTATTAAGGCCCGTTTGGAAACAAATTTTAAAAAAAACACATGTTCGTAAGTGCTTTCAGTAAAAGCACTTCATGAGACGACGCTTAATAGGTGCTTCTCCTAGAAAATGACAAGTTTATATATCCATAACCCAAAAACATTTTCAACTAAGCTAAGCCAATGAAAGCACTATTGGTTGTGAAAGCACCTTTAAGCTTTTACCAAAACAAATCTCAAACAAGGGCTTAGTCATTCTAAACGCACTTTCAAATAAGTCAAGTTCAGAATCTATACCTCAAGGACATGACTGCGGCAGCCAAAGACACACCAGAGATGGAGTGGAAGTTGGGAAGGTGGGAGAGGACAAAGTGAACAGATGCAAAGATCATGATGAAGTAAGTTAACTTGATATTTTTACAGTCCGAGCACACAGAATTATGGACCTTCTGCAGTGATTTTCCTCCCGTAACCATGTATACAATGTTGACACCGACCTCGACGATGAGCTGTTGAGGCACAACAATGTAAAGGCCAAGCTTTTCACCAAATGCATACTGCCCGAGCTCGTGGTATCGATCAAACCGTTTGCCTGGAACCATCTCATGCATTTCAACCATTTGCCACAGTGTGTACAGTGTGATGATCCATGACAGCACTAGAATTACCACACCAGGACCCCTGGATTACCACAAAGTGAAGGCAAATTAACAGCAGTAAAAAGTAAAAAGAATGTTTTCCGCACGCTCTTTCCTTCTTATTCATACCCTTGTTTATTTCTGCCCGAATGTCAAAAGTAAACAAGGGCGTGCAGGGAGAGGAGTACGCGAAAATCACTTTCCAAAGTGGTTTGAATAATTGTATAATTATTTACTAGTGACAGAGGATTAAGGTTGAACTGATTGGGATTAACATACCTTCCAAGATTGGACATGGCGTAAGGGAGACTGAGAACGCCAGCTCCAACCATGGCAGTGACATTGTGGAAGGCTGAGTACCACCATTTTGCATGCCTTGAACCAGTGATCGGAAGCCACTCGTCGATTTTCTTCTGCTTTGCTAATTTTTCATCAATCTATCATACACAATAACATGTTATTTCATCAGTATCTTAAACAACAATCAAATATCTTCACCCATGTAAATGATTAATATCACATAAGCCAGTAAAATTAACGATTTAATTAAGGGAGGTTTAATAAAAAACACCCCGGTACTGTTTACTTTTAACGAAAAACTGTTTTTTTACCTTTAACTGTCACTATTCACTATACCTTTAAAAGTGGCTTTTCGTTAAAAGGAAAGTTTTCAAGCCATTTTCGTTAGTTTTCCTTTTAATTAATCTTCATTTAAAAATTAATTTTACAAAAATTATTTGAACTAAAGATCATTTAATTATCTAAACATATCAAATAATAGACGATTATTTATGAATATATTATTTAGTACTATACTATCAATTTATATTATAATTTTTTTATCAATTTGTTCTATACACTTGAAATGATTAAATAATCTCCGATTAAAATAATTTTTTATTACGATGATCTTCAAATGAAAATTAAGAAATTGAAAAGTTTCAATATAAAATTTGTATTGTCGAGAGAGGAATACAAGTATTATCCTATTATTATTCACTTGAAAAAAAGTAATACGGTCGGAGGTGGGTTAGCTAGAAACTTGACTCTACATAAAAAAAGTTATTCTAATTTAACTGCAAATCACATTCTAACATACGGTACGAAACTGGAATTTAATTGTGAGGAAAACTAACGTTTTTACGTGCACGAAGCTAAATATCTTCCGTAACGAATGAGGGAAAAATAATTAAAAAACGACAATGGTGTGTAATTGGTATCCTAGAGGATCAGGGGGTGTTTCGGGAAGAAAAATTCAATGAACCTTTGGTATTTTGCATCCGGATTCCGGTATCCTATTATTCCATGGAGGAATCAAAACTCAAAAGTTGAAAAGACCTTTTTACCTAATTTGCAACCTGTCTTATCAACATTGGGCCCAGCACTACTTGCTTACGTCGACGACCAATACAGCGGTCAAACTTGGTTAGGGCCCATTAGCAAATCCAAATCTTGCATTACCAAAAAAAAAAACAAAATCCAAATCTTGTAATTTTTTTACTAATTTTCAAACAAAAATTACAAATTATTCTTTACTTTATTTGTTCTAGATATAGAAATCCATCCTGTCAGTGGCGAAGCTACGTGAAGGCGAGGAGTGGCGGCCACCACTCTCTTTGCCAGAAAACATGCCTAAGAGTGCTAGTTCAGCCCCTCTGCTCTCGTCAAAATCGAGGCTAATAGCCTTACCATTTTTTTATTAAAAAAAAAACCAAAAAGGCTCGACTTTCTAAGACAGTCCATCCCACCTAAATTAACTCCCCAATCCTCCATCCCCTAAATCCCACTCCAGCCAACCGAAGTCCACCATCATCAGCACACTGCACACCACCAATCTCTTCCCCAAACCTCACGTACCTATCGACACTTCAAGATGAGCTTATTTAGGCATTTTATGATCAATTTGATATTTATATTTATTCTATGAGTTTGAGAAATAAATTTTCCTAATTGCAAGGAATTAATGATTTTATTAAAAAATGATGAAAACGAGTTACACTAAATTGTTGTTTGTATAAAGATTATGAATAAAAAGTCGTAATTTATCGTTTAATATTTCTACGGTATTTTCATCTATTTTTTTAAGCTTGAATATTAAGATTATCTAATATTAAAATTCTGGATCTGCCACAACTTAGAGGAGAAGGCCGCGATGGGATTGATGAAGGGCTTTGAGTTTTTTAGAATCTAATCATAACAAATTTAAGCTTCTTACATATCTTTGATATTACCGCTTGCAACCGCTTTGGCGAATAGACAGTTTTCTGTTATGAATATTGACTCAAAACTTTTCACTCTTAAATGTAAAAGCAACTGCTTCGATCGAACCTTTCACTCTTAAATTTTGCCCCTCCCCTTAGTAAATCCTGGCTTCGTCACTGCATCCTGTGGACTAGAAAGCTAATCTTGCCAACTAATCAAGTCACATGTAATTTAGGATAAGCTATGAAATTAAATGCAACATGGAATATAGTAGACATTTTGCTAAAGAGAATAAAGTTAACGACAGATTTTTCAGTATGTTCGAAATACAGATGAAGAATTACATGAAGAGATAATTTTTTTTTTCAAATGTTCCTACAATTGTATAATGATATGTGGTATTCCGTCCTATGCTCTGTGCTATGAGCACACCGGAAAATCTCTTAAGTGGACAACCTAGCTTGCAAATAATGTCTCCTTGTGTGTTCATATTATAAGCGCACAAAACTTCAAACAAAATACAAATGATGTAGCTAAAGTCAAAATACATCAAATAAAAAGTTATGACAAGACGAAGAAATGGATATTTTAAGAGAGTTTATTCTACGCACAATTAATGTCTACTTTCGAATTCTCACTCTCAAATCGCTTATAATACAAAAAAATTTAGTTTGACATAGTCTACATAAACTTCTTTTTGACAATATATCACCTCGTTCCGTGAGTAGCATGTGACTACAAGACGAATGAAGCAAACGTACTTTGCTTTGTGCTTGATGAGAGAGATCAACGCGAAGACAATTATCTATATACATGTTGTCCTAAATTGTGTTAGGTATCTGTAGTCACCTCCATAGAATTATTAACTTGTGTTGTCTAGGAATTCAAAGGAGGAGGTTGAATTGTTGAGAGTTGTCCCACATTGGTGAGGGACAAGGTTTGCTATGTGCTTATATGGTCTTGGGCTACTCCCCATATTGCCAATTGGTTTTATGGTGGAACCCCAATTTCATCATGGTATCAGAGCAAGGTTGTCCACGTGTGAAGCCCAACGGCCACACGCGCTCCACGTCACCCAATTGTTGTCCACGTGTAGGCTTGAAAATCCGCCACACGTGCGGGGGCGTGTTGAGAGTTGTCCCACATTGGTGAGGGACAAGGTTTGCTATGTGCTTATATGGTCTTGGGCTACTCCCCATATTGCCAATTGGTTTTATGGTGGAACCCCAATTTCACCATGAATGACACAGAAATTTAACAAGATGCCGTAAGCCGTAAGCCATGAGTTAATTTGGATAGGAACGTTGGTCTTTCAACCAAATTTAACAGTGAACGCAAACACCAGAAGACTCAAAACCCTACAAAAAAGAGTGCATGTACGAGACATATAACATTGATATATGATTTTTGTATTTAATATTTAGTGTGGTTTTATTAATATTTCCAACTCATTAACATAGTAAATTGAACTATGAATATAATTTTATAATAATGCTCTAATTTGCTAGAAATACAGGTCTAATTTTTGTAGACTTTGATATCATGTTGCTCTGTTTTCTATTTTTCGTTTCCGTTGCTGCATTTTCTCAGGAAAAACACAACTTTTTCAGAGACAAGAAATACTCACAAAAGATGATAGTTCTTAAAGAAAAATTAATGAAAATGATTTGAGAATTTTGAGTTTTAACGATAAGGACAAAATAAAGAGTAAATTGAATAGTATCATGATTGACTTTTTAGTATGAAAATGTGATTTTTCGTTAAAATAAACAGTACCGTGAACTTTTCATTAAAGTTTATTTAAAGCATTCGAGAAAGGAAAAACAAAACATGTTAACAAACACAGGTACTCCAACAACTTTGGAACTTTCGAAAGTGTCGGAGACATAGGATTTAGAGAGAGAGAGAGAGAGAGTAACCTCTGCGCGGTTGTAGTTGTCGTCAGTTGGAGCTTGGGTTCCCATGGCCCGCACGAGTTTGCGCACAAGATTGATAGGATTCAACTGGAGAGAGAGAGAGAGAGAACCCGAGAGGAAAAGCAAATCGAGTCTGGAGCACAGAAATTAACGAGGGTGCCTTCTATTTATATAATACAAAGAAGAGATAAAATGTCACACGTGAGGATTGGACTAAACTGTCCTTCCAACTCAATAGAGAAACTCATCACTCATCTATCTTTTTTGTCCATTCCACCACTACTTTTTTCTGTTTGACTTTGAAAAATCCAAAGCCTTTTCTGCTTTCTCAGCATACCCCATTGTCTGCTGAAATTTCCTGGAGATATCCGGATCCACCTCAAACACAAAAATAAGGGATAAAAAAGGAAAGGAATTTCCAGGACAAATTTGGAGGAGGCGTATAATTAATATATTTCATAAGTATACTACTTCGATTTGACTGATAAATATCACCACCCGAGTAACTAGATTTAAAAATGTTACCATAAACAACGGAATATGTATTTTTAAGTCACTACTTTAGTATAATAGTGACGCACTTCGGTAGAGTAAATTTTATATTCTACTCGTGTAGATTACGCGTTTGATACCAAACCGCACAAAAAATTGCACATTTCATAAAATTCTTATGTAAATCGGATGGTAGCTGTCATAGCTTAGTTACTAGATATATAGCAGGTGGATCAAGTTAATTTGTTGTATTATTTGCTATTGGGTAACCAGTGGCGGATTTAGAATTTTAATAGTGTGCTGTCCCAATATAAAAGTTCCACAAAATTAAACGAAAGTAAAATTGAATAATTAAACGATGAATTACAATTTTTCATTCATAATTTTGTTGTACAAACAAGATTACAAGGTATAAAAACTAAATTTTTCTACAACGAGATTTTATACTCTGAAAATATTTCATGATAGTTTCATTGTCAACAAAAAAATAAAAAATCTTTCTTAATTAAACAACTAAGCCATCATTTAACCATTGTTCCTCTATTTTTTTTTTGCAGAGTGAATATTCAAGACGAAAAATCTACACCCATCAATTAATCAAAATAAAAAACTATATTAATTGATAAAGCTAAAAACATATAAAAGAACTAACAAACATATCATCAAATAATATTAAAAAATCATAACAAATTAACAAAAACAAAAATCTATTATGGAGTTAACATTTTATAGTATTAATTTAAACTAAAATATAACACTTAAATTTAGGAATGAGAGGATTAAGTGGTGGAGGAGAAAACATATTAGAATTGATAAAATGGATTGTTTTTTTTTTTTTTTTTGAACAATCGATATTATCTACACTATGGGGAGGGGTTGGCTTAGCCTCACAATGGGCTATCAATAAATTTGTGCAAATTCGCCTTTGGCGAGACTTGAACCTAAGACCTCTCATTTATCAATGAAGAGAAATATCACTAGACCGTAGTACTAATGGCTGATAAAGTGGATAGTTAAATAGGGAATTATAACTAGAATAGGTAAAGTGGACTGTATAGCAAAGCAACCCACGTGATTTTTTGTTTTTTAATAAAAATGGTGAGGCTAAAAAGCCTCCCTCGTGGCTTAGGAGAGTGTTTTCAAACCAATAGCAAAAACACACTGTTTTACTAAATGGTTAGTCGTCTTCTTCTCCTCCATTTGGTTTGCAGAACGCCATAACAGAGCAACCGTCGCCACTATTTTCTCCTCAACCATATACCCACATTTGGGTGGTCCACGAAGGTCTCACAGCCACTAGTCTGGGCTTCCGGGACCACCCAGGCTCCTTAATAGATCCGCCCCTGCGGGTAACCCTACTTGCCACTTGCATATTGATCGAGCAGGTTTCGTGTTCATAGGGTTAGGACCAACATTAACATTATTGCCAGCCAGCAAACCCTTGCAGCCGATAAGCATGCCAAGTTGCACCACTGCCCATAATATTTGATCTATCTGTCGACGCCATTTGAATATTTTTCATACAACAATGAAACTACTACAATAAAGCTTTATTTTATTAAGTAGAGTCGATTGTATAAATTCTAAAATGTCAATATGCTCGATTTTGTATCAAGCATTCCGTTAGCTCCAAATAATTCAGGTCTTTTTTAGCCTTTTAATTTCCAGTTACTAAATATTCTTGGCCATTTGAATATTCTTAATAATTTAGCATACTGGAATCTTTAACTTTCAAGGCTTAATCATTGGCCTTTTATATATTATGGACCGTCTCATTAATTCCATTGGCATATATAATTTCAGATTGCGACTTGGCCTGTTCTATCACCACCAAAATTTGTGACACGAAATTGGAATGTTAGAACTTTTTTTACCTAATCCCTCCATTACACGATAGTGATGATTATATACTCTTGTTTTGTCCACAACAATGTCAATAGTTAAGCCACTACTCGTTTTAAGGAATGTGTTTATATATACATAATACGAGTTCAAATTTTCTGTGTCCTTTCTACTTAAGTGGCATGTTTTTTTTACTTAATTTATCTTCAGTTTATAAGTGGAGTTTGAATGAATAGTCAGGTCTTAACAAATATATAGGTTATAAAGAGCCCACAAAGGATTTTGGGTGCATAATATTTGAACTCTGTTGACCCTAAAAACTACTAAGCCTTCGTGGCGCGCAGGACGAGTAACTAATAAGCTAACTACGTCCTTCAGTTGTGCGCGGGGCGTGCCAACTCGTCGGCCGAGTTCGGCCGAAGGGTAAAATATGTTGATGTGACGTTGGGCGCGCTGCTGACTTCTTGATCTTGCGACTGCGGTCGAGGAAGGAACACGTCTCGGCCTTTGGGTTCTAGAACTTGAAGACAAGGCTGCTAGTTCCTGCGAAGTTCACAAATCATCGACACCGGGTTCGGTCTCAGTAATTATATTCGTGAGAGTATAAATACGCTGAACTGGTACCAGACTATATGGACACAAATACTCGAAAGAGATAAATGTCTTGATTGTAAATGTGGTTCGGCAGTTAGAATGCCAAACTCTAAAATGTACTTGTCAATATCCAATCCTAAAATAAAACTCGGTTTTCAATGTGCCGAGCCTAGTAACCTGGTAACACCTCACTTCGCCAAGAAGGCTGATGAAATGACCTCTACCAACAAGGACTCGAAAATCCTTGTTGACTGAGACTTGGATAAATAACCAATCGGTCTCGAAGCAGTGTTGTTTATCTAAACTGAAGATGCTCATCGGTCGGCTGATTTTACGGCTCCAGTGATATTTATCCAAACTGAAGATGTTGTCGATTGCCTTCACAATGCTGTTTACCCAAACTGAAGATGTGTTGGCGGGAAGAAAGTGGAAGAGGAAAATTTCTCAGGGTTGTCAAGAAGCTTTGCACAAGGCAATTTGTGTGTTGATTTAAAGGGGTTTTGAATGATGCATTCCCTTCTCTATTTATAGCAGTGAACCTCTCTCATGGCCGAACTAGAAATATACTCGAACTAGAACTCCTCATCCTAATCTGATCAGGTTTCGCCCAATCCTAACCCCTGTAGGACTTTGAACCAAGTTCTTTAACGAACCAAATTCATTCCCTAATTCTAAGCATCTTCAGCTTTACGACTCCTTGTTGCACTAGGGTTCGACTACCTCACCCCTATCTAAACCAATCCTCCTCACAATAGGATTCGGCCGACCTTGACTAGACAGCCCATGACAAGATTCTAAATGAATGTTATTGGGCCTAGAATGATTAATGGTTATATATGTAACAATTTGCAACATGTATTCTTTAATCACAGTTTCATAGTCTTTTTATTCAAATGTTGTTACAATTGGCTAGAGTCTTAGCGCAACAAAAAAGTTTCTTTTTTATGATCGAAATATCATGGGTTCAATCGTAGAAATAGTCTATTTGCAAAACGGAGAGACGTGTTGGCTTGTGTTGTTGCAATTGACTAGTTTTTGCATAGGATTGCTTGAATTCTCTTGACAAAGCGATATTCTATTATGCTCCTCTTTGAGCTCACTTATGTCGATATTTTTGTTTGCTTTGTTGCCGGGAATTATGATTGTGGTCCAATATTAATTTCTGTGGGTAAAATCAGGGACGAAGTCAGAAGTTTAATTAAGAGGGGGCACCTTAAAAAATTGGAGCTCCTTTTTGGACAAATAAAGCTAGTTCTTTTACAGATGCCGAAAAAATTAATTTCAAAATGCCTAATTTTATTACTGTATTGTCTAATTTTGTCTTTAATTGTTGACAATCTAATGCTCATTTGTACTAATTAATCAAATACATGCAACTCAACAAGGTTTAGACATTAGTGTTTAAGAAAAATATATAGGACAGAGGCGCATTTAAAAACTAAAAGAGGATTTTCACTATTTTAGTATGATTAATTGAATAATTTGCAAAGCCAAAAAATGGTAATGATTAATTGAATAATTTGTAATGCAAAAAAAAAAAAAAAGGGATGAGAGGGGGCATGTGCTCCCACTGTGACACACCCCGACCCGAGAATAGGGCGTGAGGTGAACATCACGTGAAAGACTGTGCCATAACTCTAGGCGGGAGCACTAATATCAAGGTGCAGGTTTATGAGCTATAGATTCAGCTGAGGGCCGATTTGATACCTGGCATTTATGCATATTCATTGAGTTACGATGGGCAGTCAGTTGTGATACTTTGGCATGGCATATTTTCCTAGCATGGCTTTGAGAGAGAGAGAGAGAGAGAGAGAGAGAGAGAGATATATATATATATATATATATATATATTTGTATATGAGTATATACTTTATTTTAGGAAATTATACAGGTTTTACGGAGAGGGGTTATAACTTTTGAGAAATGAGATGGTTTTGAAAAGTTTTGTTTTTGCCTACTCACGCTTTCTGTTTTTCGCCCCTCCAGGTTCTAGGTAGCTTTGTTGTTGGTGGCTTACGAGGATTGTTCGGAGGTTCTGACAGACCATCACCCATGTAGGACACATTTGGGTGTTATTTGAATTTAGTACTTTCCTACTTGATTGCACTTAGACCATTTATGCTCTGATACCAAACTAACACACCCCGACCCGAGAGTAGAGCGTGACGGCCATCACGCCCTACTCTCGAATCGGGGTGTGTCACACTGGGCCTTACCTCCCTCCGTCTGATCGGATCATTTTTATATATATTTTTATATCAAATTCGCTCGTCTTTTCTTAGTTAGTTCGTTATATTTTGAGCTATTTATGTTATTTTTATGTTTTATAAGATTATCAAGCTAAGAAAATAAAAATAGAATAAGTGAAGTGTTAAGTATTAATTTCGTCTAAACTATCTTGATGTTAAATAGAACTTATCATTTTGAAAATAATATATATATATATATATATATTTATATATATATTTATATATTTATGTTGTATATTTTTATATTTTTATGTTGTGGGTGTGTGTGAATTAAAGCAGAAAACAGATGAGGCAGCATAATGAAAAGGCACGGCATTATCAGAAAAAAGGCACGGCATTATCAAAAAAAAAAAATAAGGATTGCATCGGTGCTGCAAGCTGGAAAGGGAATAGAATAATGATGGAGGGAGCCAATTGGAAAAAAGGAAATAAAAAAAAAGAGAGGCCTCGGGGCCTTGACTCGGGGGAATAATACTCTCTTCTAATCCCTATACATATATTCTCTCCACACCATAACAGGGGGTCATCACATCCGGAATAAAAAAAATTCCTTCATTTCCATAAACCCTGGTCCCCCTAAACACATTGGAGAGGCAATCGACTCCGAGAGGGAAAGGAGGGAACTGCTTGCGCAGGAAGAGACACGGTCCGAGGCAGCTATTTGAGGGAGTCACCGAGAGGAGGCTTGGAGGAAAGCTGCCTTTGTTTTAAACCAGTGAGCAGCGAGAAGAGGAGGTGGAAGGCCAGTTAGCAGGAAGGCTCACGGGGATGCTGGAGTGCGAGGCCGAGAGCAGTCAAAGAAGGCAGTCCACGGTGCTGGATTTGTGGAGAGCCTCGGGAAGGCTTGAGTCACCGGAGCACAGAGAGCAACTCACCATTTGGTTTAATTTTTCTTAAACTAATGTTTAATTTAATTTACCTTTTAATTATGTTAAACATGTGTAACTAAATTCTGTTTAGTTAGAGGGGAATTTGAAACCATGGATATATGTTTATTATGATTTGATTTACTCCAGTTATGAATTTATGAATGTTTGGATGTGGTTTACTATTCTGATTTGATTAATAACTTGTTTATGTATGTGGGTTAAGGGTCGATACTTAATTTGCATGCTTAGACTTGATGCTAGGATATAAGGGAATTTCACCTAATCGTTATGAACTTATATTCATGAGTAGTAAAAATCGCTAGTCACGATTGTGTTTAGTAAACCCTAGGTTGGATTAACATGCGTATTCCATAGTTATGAATGCCTAGTCAATGTTTATGATTTCCGTTGAACTTAATGATCTTTGTTAAATGTCTCTATCATGCGTATTCCATAGTTAGGGACTTTGATGAGGAATAATTTGGTTGCGATGCGTATTCCATTCAATTCAATGAATCTAGGGAAATCTGAGAATTAATTAGTTCAATACAATTAATTTGGGACATTGTCATTCATTCTTTTGTTGAATTCATAACTGGAAATCAAATTATATGCATATGTTCATGTGTGGATAAGGACCCCTCTAACTAACCTCCCATCATTTTATTTCATCAAAATATATTTTCTTTGAAGTTTATTTTTAAGTTTTTGTTTTAAATTAAATTTCACAAAAATCAATCCCCCATTTATTTTAAAGTGTTAGATTTGTTAGAAATCATTTTAATTTGTGTTTTCTAGAGTCTTGAATTATTTTGAGTCTTTTGATTTGTTTTAGTTTATTTGTTAGTTTTATTTTGAGTTATTCTAGTTAAGTGTTTTGATTTTAGTTTAGTGTTTTAAACTTTGTTTTTACGTTTTTAATTTATTTTTACATTGATTAGCAAGCCCTCCTAATCCCCGGCCTAGAACGATACCCTACTTACATCTTTACTACATCTGTCAAAAAGAGGGTTAAATTTGTGCGGTTTTAAAATCCCGTCAAATTTTTGGCGCCGTTGCCGGGGATTAGCAACTTTGCTAATCCCTTTATTTTTGTTTATGTTTATTTTTATATTTGTGTCTGTGTATTTTACTTTTGATATTTGATTTATTTTTCTTTCTTTAATTCTAGGTACTCATCATGGTGGACAATCGAACAATCAAAGAACTCTTAGCCTCGTGGTTGGACAATGCAACACCCCTATGTATCCAATACCCTAGGGCGGCCCAAGGCAAGACCGACGAGTTCGAACTAAAGTCAAGCTTGCTGCACCATATTCCTAAGTTTCATGGGCTGTCCATGGAAGATCCTATCAAGCATTTGAAGGAGTTTGAAGTGGTTTGTTCATGCATGACTCCCGGCAATATCGATAGCAACATTCTGAAGATGAAGGCTTTTCCCTTTTCTCTCTTGGAAGGGGCAAATGATTGGTTTTACGAACTAGACCTCGGAACTATCACATCTTGGGAGAGCATGAAACGGGCGTTCTTGGAGAAGTTTTTCCCAACTTCTCGAGTCATTCTCCTACGCAAAAGGATTAGTGGCATTGAGCAAAATCAAGGAGAATCATTCCCAACGTACTATGAGCGATTCAAGACCCTTGTTGCCTCATGTCCGCAACACCAAATAAAAGAAGAGATGCTCATTCAATACTTTTACGAAGGACTTCTTCCCTTTGAACGACAATTGTTAGATGCTTCAGCAGGTGGTGTATTGGTTGATAAAACACCCGTGGCTGCTCAGACCTTGATTGCCAACCGAGCTTTAAACGCACAACAATATGAAGGTGTTGGACAAAGGGACCCCCCATGGCAGCAAGAGGTAAATGCAATCTCCGAAATTCAATCTCAATTGGCTAATCTCACTCTTCTTGTGTCACAGGCTATTAAAAAACCCAAAGTGCATGAAAACACAATCTGTGGCATATGTTCCATGCAAGGACACCAATCTGAAAAGTGCCCTCAATTGATTGAGAATGGAGGATGGGAAAGTGTCAACACCATTGGGTATCAAGGCCAAAATCAGCCCAAATATGATCCATACGCCAACACGTACAATCCAGGATGGTGTGATCACCCAAACTTCAATTGGGGAGAGCCTCAACAACAAGGAGGATTTCGGCCACCTTTTGGGATATTCCAACAGCCCTACGCCCCAACACAACCTGCCCAAACAAATTCAGGTATGTCTTTGGATAATGATACGCTTATTAAGTTACTCACCAATTTGTCTCAGGAGAAAGAAAATCAAGACAAAAGGGTGGACCACTTGGAAAAGCAAATTGGGCAGATATCGGAGTTCGTAGGACAGTTTCGAGACCAAGGCAACCTCCCTAGTTCAACCATTACGAATTCGAATGGAGGATTTGAAACTGCCAAGGCAATCATCTTGAGAAGTGACAAGGAAGATGAAAGATTGCAAAGTGTGGAGGAGGAAACACCTTTGCCACAGGCCCCTATTGCTCCTAAGCCATCCAATCTATCAAATAAAGGTAATAATGTGTCAAATTCAATTCCTTCTAACATTATTCCTCCGAATGTGCCCTTTCCTGGCAGATTTATGCAAACCATGAACGAAGAAGGAATTGGAATGAAACACAAGGGACACGTCCCTGCCATCAAAGAATCCCCAGATTTGGCCGAGAGCACCCCTTGTGCATATGTTCATAATGCTGCCACTTCAACGCCACCCATGGGTAAGTCATCTACTCCAATTCCAATTCCCATTTCAACTAATAGGTTGCTACCTTCTATTGTGCAGATACCTAATCAAATCAAAGGTGGTAGAAGAGTTCGTGTTGGGGTAGGGAAGCGAACCACTAAAATCAGGAAGGACCATTATCCCCGTCCGTTTAAAGATTCAACATATGAGTACGTTGTGGACGATATCATCCTCCGTGACGTGGGCCCTATTCAAGCTTAATGGAAAGATTCGTCCGGCTAAAGACGTTAAAGCAAGCGCTTCTTGGGAGGCAACCCAAGCAACCAGATTTGCATTTCTTAACCCTTCTCTTTATTGCTTTTACTTTGCAATTTTTGTTTTTTTAGTTAGTTGTGTTATTTGGTTGATTTTTGTTTAGTTTGTGTTTAAATAAATTTAGGGCCTTGTTTATTTTAAGTGCGAGTAAATAAAGTCTTTTTACATTAATTTTCATTTTTTTAATTTACATATTTTATATTGCTTAAAATAAACCTAAAAAAAATAATAATAATAATAATAATAATAATATTAGTAACATATATATATATATATATATAGTTAAATAAACATTAAAAGCATAAAAAAATTACAATAATACGAAAAACTAATAGCATTCTTTGGTCATTGGTTAGGTGGTGCCTGAGAAGTCGACGGAGCTCCAGGAAGACGAAGAGCGAGAGTTGGAATCTCCGGAGCCGGAACGCTTGGTGCTGCTCCAGAGGACGAAGGCAACATAAACCGCGGGAGTAACGCCATGAACCGCTCATGATCGCTCTGAATCCGACCGTCCGACTCCTGCAGCTGGTCCAGCTTCCTCTTCATGCTGGTCGAGTAGCTAGTTGCGAGCATGTGCAACTCCTTGTTCTCGTGCCTGAGTCCTCTGACTTCTTGCCGAAGACTGACCACCTCCGCCATTAGCGACTCCACCTGACGAGATCTTGCAAGCAGGCGCTGACCCATGTTTGAAACTGAGCCTGCACACTGGACACTGAGAGCCAGTGAGTCCTGAACAGCCAGCTCGTCTGACCGCATAGACAGCAACCTAGTGTCTCTGGGAGTAAGAAGGTTTCTTGCAACCACCGTTGCGGTTATATCGTTCCTCATCATTGTGTCCCCGACTGTAAGAGGACCATTGGGGGATATGAAGGATGGATTCCAAATGTTGTTCGGAGAAGACGAGTCATCGTCTTCCCCGACATTCAAGTTTAGGCGACGGTCGGAAGGGCAAGACATTTTTAGAGGGGGTTGAGGAAGAAAAGAGTTCGGAAAAATTAAGATTGCTGAAGCGGAAGAAGAGAGCGGAAGGAGTAAGATTAAGAAGTGCAGAAGAGAGTGTTTACAGAGGAGAGTGTTTGAGGAAGGGAGTTCAAGTGTGATGTGAAGCAGAATTAGTGCCTCTATAAAAAGAAGCAAATCAAAGAGAGGCGCTCCTCGGAGGTTGAAGACGCGTCCTCACGCAATTCGGAAAAGCTGGACGCTCCTTTCTCAAAAGAGCCGTTTCCGTTCTCAAAAGCTGGGCTTGACTCAGCAATCACGTGGTTCAGTTTTTCCAATTTTGTCGTGACTCATCACGTGCAGCGTGGAACGTTGCGAAAACCACGAGCCGCACCCGGTTTTGAACCCCGGTTTTCAAAGGATCATCATTCCAATTTGTCGTCACTCGTCGCATGCGCAGTCAGCTTCGCGGAAATTACGGAAGCTTTGTCAGAAAGCGCGTAACGGGCACTGTTCATCCATCCACCGGCTGCCGACAAATAGTGAAGGAATAGTTCCGGTTGTGAAGCCAAATTTCTATAAGTTCGACCTTCGCCTTTCACAGCAAAGGCACACCTTCACACCCTCTCCACCTCTAAACCTCTCAACCTCTCTTCATCTCCGATAATGTCTTCCCAAAGAAAGCTTTCGAGTTATTCAGTGTTCTTCATCCCTTGGATCACCCCAGAAAACAAACCTTCCAGAGCAAAAGTATTTCATATTAAAAAGGTTAAAAGCAAAAGTATCTCATATTATGCTTTCTCCTCACTTTCATCTGAAGAACATGGAGAAAGTGAGATCCTGATTGCTTACCTAGTCTTGCTCTCGAGTACTCATCTCAGACCCCTCCCAACCCACTTCAAAAATAAACCTGTGTTGAGGTACTTCTTCAAAAACAAAAGTACTTCACAGACGAAGCAGGAGGAGTCTGAGGTGCACCCAAGAGCAGATGAGTCTGGGTTGATCCAAGAGTTCAAGAAGATGCCACACCTGCGTGGAGACCGGACTACTTGAAGCATGTGGAGACAACGTGCTGATTCATCCTCAACTAAGCTGAGGAGCACTTGCAAGAAGAAGGCCCATCCAGTTCAAGATGAAAGCTGTGGAAAATCAACAAGGACGACCAATGATCGCCTATTAGTTCTTTTCGTTGTCTTTTATTTTCAATTTTTATTTTTCGTTTGCATTTTTCTATATTTTGCTTGCGTGCTTAACTGATTTATTTCTTTTCTTTGCAGGAACGTTTGGTTATTTCCTCCCTTGAAGTTGATTGCAAAAATTTACGCTTGGGGGTCATCGCTTGGTTTTCTGCAAATTAGAGAAGTTTTCAGTCCCTTTGCTTTATTTTGTTTCGTATTATTTATTCATTTTAATTTTATTTGCATTTTATTGTTTTCTGACATTGGGGACAATGTCTAGTTTAAGTGTGGGGGTATCAAGTATAAAAAATGACCAAATTGAAAATTTTTGTACCTTCGACTTTGAACTGGTTTCATTTGTTTCCATGTTATTGCTTTTTGTTTTCTTAATTAGCTTTGTGTTTTACTTAATTTTTTTCGGAGTTTTGTGTCTTATTTAATTTTTCTCGAAAAAATTTAAAAAATCCAAAAATATTGTCTTGTTTTCCTTATGGTTTTAAATTAGATTTTTATTAGTTTCCCGACCCAATGATATAACTGGATGAAATTTGAACCATGATTATCAAGAACTTAGTTAACATGTGTTGTGTGAAATTCCTTATTCTCTTGTTAGCATTGTACATGTTTGATCATCTTTGAAAAACCAAATGCACATAGCCGTGTTGATGTGAAATTAAAGCATGACTTAAAGCTTCATATGTGAATTTAGTGACCATATACATCCTATGTGAGTTTTTGAGCCTATTGAAAGTGTGTGCATTTTTCATACACTCCTATTCTTTCATGTGTGATGAACTTATGTGAGATGCATCTCTAGAACTTGCGTAACGATATTTTGAAATATTTGTCATTGATTGCATGAACTTGAAAATGATAGAGGCATTAGGTTTACCACCATGGCCCAAATAACCATATTTCCCAAAAAAAAAAAAAAAAAAAAATTATCATTAGATTGCCTATTTGAGCCGTTATGTGAGCCTTTTATTTCTTATCACCAAATATGTCTATCCTTACACCTCAAACATGTTTCCTTACCCTTTCCAAGCAAGCAATTTGAGACTGTCTTATGAGAAATGTTTATGAAGTACTTGGAATGAGTTTGGCAAAAGAATAAGTGTGGGGGTATTTCATGTTTGTATTTATTAAAAAAAAAAAAATAAGTAAAGGAAGAAGAAAAGAAAAAGAAAAAGAAAGATTGTATTCAAAGAAAATAAAAAGTGTTTAAAGTTTCAGTTTAAGGGTGTGATGGGAGGTGTTAAAAGAATCGTTGGAAGCTTGAGTTTTTATAAATCTCAACAAAAGAATTGCTTGCAATATAGCTTGGAACTTGTGTTTTCCTATTCTTTCGTTTCAATAGCCCTATCCCGAAGCCTCATTACATCCAATAAAAGTCCTCTTGATTTAAGTTTTGCAATTATGATTGTGGAGAAGTGATTTTTATGCAAGCTTATGGTAGATCTTTCACATTTGTTTCTTTGAGCGAAACACATTAAAACTATACACATGTGTGATTGAGTGCATATCCCGTGAGAAGGTCGCTAGTTTGCATATGATGATTTTAAAAATAAAAACTTGAAATTGCATTAGCATGGCTATCTCACACACTACACTTCAAGGATGATTTAAAGATTACTGCTAATATTTGAATAAGGAAGATGAACTTGGATTAGCTTGTTTGGTGCTAACTATGGTTCTTGCCGATCTGTGTTCTCGAATGAAATTCTCTGAGGGTCAAATAGGTGGAAGCTAATATTTTTCATGTTATTACTTTTTCTGTTTTCGGTGTTTTGCTCGAGGACTAGCAAAAGCTAAGTGTGGGGGTATTTGATCGGATCATTTTTATATATATTTTTATATCAAATTCGCTCGTCTTTTCTTAGTTAGTTCGTTATATTTTGAGCTATTTATGTTATTTTTATGTTTTATAAGATTATCAAGCTAAGAAAATAAAAATAGAATAAGTGAAGTGTTAAGTATTAATTTCGTCTAAACTATCTTGATGTTAAATAGAACTTATCATTTTGAAAATAATATATATATATATATATATATATTTATATATATATATATATATATTTATATATATATTTATATATTTATGTTGTATATTTTTATATTTTTATGTTGTGGGTGTGTGTGAATTAAAGCAGAAAACAGATGAGGCAGCATAATGAAAAGGCACGGCATTATCAGAAAAAAGGCACGGCATTATCAAAAAAAAAAAAATAAGGATTGCATCGGTGCTGCAAGCTGGAAAGGGAATAGAATAATGATGGAGGGAGCCAATTGGAAAAAAGGAAATAAAAAAAAAGAGAGGCCTCGGGGCCTTGACTCGGGGGAATAATACTCTCTTCTAATCCCTATACATATATTCTCTCCACACCATAACAGGGGGTCATCACATCCGGAATAAAAAAAATTCCTTCATTTCCATAAACCCTGGTCCCCCTAAACACATTGGAGAGGCAATCGACTCCGAGAGGGAAAGGAGGGAACTGCTTGCGCAGGAAGAGACACGGTCCGAGGCAGCTATTTGAGGGAGTCACCGAGAGGAGGCTTGGAGGAAAGCTGCCTTTGTTTTAAACCAGTGAGCAGCGAGAAGAGGAGGTGGAAGGCCAGTTAGCAGGAAGGCTCACGGGGATGCTGGAGTGCGAGGCCGAGAGCAGTCAAAGAAGGCAGTCCACGGTGCTGGATTTGTGGAGAGCCTCGGGAAGGCTTGAGTCACCGGAGCACAGAGAGCAACTCACCATTTGGTTTAATTTTTCTTAAACTAATGTTTAATTTAATTTACCTTTTAATTATGTTAAACATGTGTAACTAAATTCTGTTTAGTTAGAGGGGAATTTGAAACCATGGATATATGTTTATTATGATTTGATTTACTCCAGTTATGAATTTATGAATGTTTGGATGTGGTTTACTATTCTGATTTGATTAATAACTTGTTTATGTATGTGGGTTAAGGGTCGATACTTAATTTGCATGCTTAGACTTGATGCTAGGATATAAGGGAATTTCACCTAATCGTTATGAACTTATATTCATGAGTAGTAAAAATCGCTAGTCACGATTGTGTTTAGTAAACCCTAGGTTGGATTAACATGCGTATTCCATAGTTATGAATGCCTAGTCAATGTTTATGATTTCCGTTGAACTTAATGATCTTTGTTAAATGTCTCTATCATGCGTATTCCATAGTTAGGGACTTTGATGAGGAATAATTTGGTTGCGATGCGTATTCCATTCAATTCAATGAATCTAGGGAAATCTGAGAATTAATTAGTTCAATACAATTAATTTGGGACATTGTCATTCATTCTTTTGTTGAATTCATAACTGGAAATCAAATTATATGCATATGTTCATGTGTGGATAAGGACCCCTCTAACTAACCTCCCATCATTTTATTTCATCAAAATATATTTTCTTTGAAGTTTATTTTTAAGTTTTTGTTTTAAATTAAATTTCACAAAAATCAATCCCCCATTTATTTTAAAGTGTTAGATTTGTTAGAAATCATTTTAATTTGTGTTTTCTAGAGTCTTGAATTATTTTGAGTCTTTTGATTTGTTTTAGTTTATTTGTTAGTTTTATTTTGAGTTATTCTAGTTAAGTGTTTTGATTTTAGTTTAGTGTTTTAAACTTTGTTTTTACGTTTTTAATTTATTTTTACATTGATTAGCAAGCCCTCCTAATCCCCGGCCTAGAACGATACCCTACTTACATCTTTACTACATCTGTCAAAAAGAGGGTTAAATTTGTGCGGTTTTAAAATCCCGTCACCGTCCATGGGTAAAGTGTTGGATTTTTATCAATGTGTTTCGGTTTCAAAACTACTTATTCTCGTAATTATTGTAATAGTTTCGAATCCTCCTTTTCCCTTTAATAATGATAATTTTTTAAAAAAAATTACGGTTGGTCTAAGAAAATAGTTTGAATTTTCCTTAGTTCCGTTAAATATTTTGTTAGTTTGGTAACTTCTTGTGTGTGGTTTTCATATTTTGTCGATGTGAGTGTTATATGACTTGCAAAATTATAAATAAAAATAAATTTTATTTATTAAACTTCTTAATGTTTGTATTTGTAAATATATTTTTTAAATTTTAATCAATTTGGCTACATCAACTAGTAAATGAGTCCACATCCATAAAATATTCAAACTAACAATGCTGCACGTTTCGTAAAGTTCAAAGGCCAAATCTTAATGGAATTGAGTTCAAGGGTCAAAATTAAAGTTGAATAATAATTTAAGCACTATATGTACAATTACCTCTATATATATACATAGATTCCTGCGACGACTTTGACTGTTTGTACATATAGCTTGTTCTTTTCAACACAAAATTGTTTTCAATCTTCATTGCCAACACGCATTAAGCATCCATATTTAACACAGTACGCAATCCACAAAGATGAGAACACTATTTCATTGCGAAAGACTCACTTCCAACAAAATCAATTCACAACCTATTAATTACCACAATCGCAAAGTATAGATTTTTATCACAAAATATCTCAATGTTAGTTGAAGCAAAACCATGATATTTAAAATCTTTTTTTTTCATAAAAAGACCGATATTGTATATTTCAACAATATTAACATACATTGCAAAAATACACACACGAGAAGGCGTGTTACATAAGTTTTCTTTTGGTTAACTCCGTTGGCACTTCATTATAAACACTAGAACCGTAAGTGTTCAATCATGGTACTTATTCGTAACATATGCTTGTCTGTCCATATCAATTGCATTGAAGTTCAAGGCAGAGTACATATGTTTGTGCCATGTTTGTTAATCAGTTGTAGAATTTGTAGGTACTGGCTTGAAGTATGATACTCCTCAACCCTCCAATTGGTGATAGGATCATCAGCATGACGCCGAACGTAATGCAAACCTGCAATTAAGGAAAGCCGATTTAGAAATGACGATGGTTTTGGAAAGGGTTTTGTTATTAGCAAAGTGCAGGAAACAGTAACAACATAATTTGAACAAACGTACGTACCCAGTTAATGATCCAAGATAGGCTAAACTTGTGCGGTTTCTTGATGGCAAACCACATAATGCAAGGGAGCTGAAGAATGAAACCAAATGGAGACCATGAATCAGTGAATCAATAGTTTAGATTAGACTAAAATATCGCTTGGACAAAGGAAACGTAGAACTTAAATTTGACTGCACAGAAAGAGCTTGAGGACTTACAAAATATGTAGTCGGGGAAAAAGCAAATCCTCCAAAGAATCCTAGAAGACCACCGAAGAAGGGGAAAGTAATGGCGACGAACATTGTGAAGGCTGAAATCAATCACACAAGAAAACTAATAAAAAAAAGTTTGAAAATTTTGAGTTTTAAAGATAAGGAGAAAATAAAAGGTAAAATGAATAGTATCAAGATTGATTTTTTAATGTAAAAATGTAATTTTTCGTTAAAGTGAACAATACCGAAAGCTTTTCATTAAAGTTTCTTTAATTTAATTCTTCAGAAAACGATATACGAAACACCCATTTTCCCCTTCTACACGTCCAAGTATATTTTGTTTCTCTTAAATCGTCTTTGATTTATTCAATCTAAAGAACATAAATCAATAAACAAGGGTGTGCATAGGGAGAAAAGTGTGGAGTAACTGCTGTCACTCTACTGGATGAGGAGCAGAACTACTTACCGACATAGATATTCCGGGAAACGAAGCGAAGAATTAGGGTAGGTCTAAAGTGTAGTTTCGTCACCAACAAGGTTTCGATCATGTCAAATACTGGCATTGGAAATAGCTGCATTGTAATTTGGAAAGGCCAGAGCAAAACCAAGAAGATTTGATTAAAATCCAATTGAAAATATACCAAGATCAAATCTTCTTCTACTTTTTAGTACAAGTTTACCTGATAACTGCCAATGACATGGACGACAACGAACAGGTTTGCTGTAATGATGAGCCATTCAGGTTTCTCCAACGAGATGAGGATGTTGTCCTCCACTGCGTTCCCAAAATTGTAATATCCGATGAGAGCCACCGGAAAATAGCACAAGGCCACGACAATGTAGGCCAACACAACTCCTCTCCACATAGGCTTCTTTGATGGCTTTTCGGGTGTTGAAGGGATTGTTCCTTGGATCTCCAAGACCACATTGTGGCCTGCATAGGCAAAAGCTACGTCCCCCAAGGCAGTGAAGAAGTTGAAGACTGTTCCCTGCGTGCTACCAGATTTATAACCGTATGCTACGTCCGGCTGAACACCTTTGTGGATGGAAGCCGTCCATGCAATAGTTGAGTAGCTAAATCATAATCAAACAAGAAGTTTGAGAATAATGATTTGCAGTCCAAAGCGTCACACGTGCCCAAGGATACTATTTGACAAAAAATATATATGAAATGTACCTTAATGACACATGACTGCTGCGGTTAACGAGACGCCGGAGATGGAGTTGAAGTTGGGGAGATGGGCGAGGACAAAGTGAGCGGAGGCAAAGATCATGATGAAATAGGTGAGTTTGATCGGATCCTTGTCTTTCTTCACCGTCTTGTAAACTTTCTGCAGTGATTTTCCACCGGTGACCATATGTACAATGTCCACACCAACATCACATACGAGCTGTTGGGGCACCACAATCCAAAGCCCTAGCAGTCCTTCTGCGAGCGTAGATAAAATTATAAAGTATTCAGTTCAAAGTTCACTATACTACAAGAGGAGTGAGAAAAGTTGACATACCATCCCAGATTGGACATGGCAAAGGGAAGACTTAAGACGCCGGCTCCAACCATGGCGGTGACATTGTGGAAAGCTGAGTACCACCATTTTGCATTCCTTGAACCAGTGATTGGAAGCCACGCATCTATTTCCTTTTGCCTCTGTAGTTTTTCATCATCAACAATCTGTGATTGGTTGTTCAGCTTCTCGTCCACCTGCGATTCAGTGCACAATTCCAAAATTCTTAGAAAAAGTAATTCACAAGCAGAAAATAATCCAAATGAAGCGAAATCTAGTCAAATGTTGAAAACCAATGATCACGTTCCTATAGGTTAGGTAAACCAGTTAACAATACGAGGAGTTTTCTCACTGAGTTAAGAAATGTTGCACAAGTTTGTATAGGGTTAGGCTACTCCGCATACTGTCAACGAGTTTTGAGGTGAAATCTCAAACTTCTTTCATGCATAGACGTGTGTGCGGCTGTGTAGCTATGAGAGAGAGAGAGAGAGAGAGAGAGAGAGAGAGAGAGAGAGAGAGAGAGAGAGAGAGAGAGAGTTACATTGCTTTGGATGGAAGAACTTTGGTCTGTTGTATCTCCCATTGCTAGTTACAGAGGTAGTAGCTAAAGCTTTGGCTTCAAGTCTTGCATAAAATAGAGAATGAAAAATCAACATATATAAATGAGAAGATGAAACTTATTATTTATCGGAGGTGACAAGAATGTGAAGATCCAGAAAAATCCGCCCACAAGAGTTCGAGCTCATTTGAAATTGATGTTTGCTAGTTTTCTTCTAAGAAATATGTTTTTTTTTTTTTTTTTTTTTGTCAAAGGATAATTTTACAATTAAAGTTTAATTGAAATGTTTACATCTTCAGCGAGAATGTTAAACAAAAACTCCAGACCAAAAACATCCCATTGAAAATCACCTTCATGTGAGGTAACATATGAGGCTACAACATGAGTAGTGGCATTTCCACTCCTCTTAACAAACATAAGCCTCACCTCTCCTACTTTAGATATGAATACATTGCATAAAATCAAGACAATGATGTTTTAGATACATACAACAAACCCCACTTAGTAGGATAAGACTTGATTGTTGTTGTATGCTTACGTTTTAGATACAAGTTCATGCAGGTTATGTTACATATTTATATTAATTGCAAACTATGTATTTAGTTTGTTATTTAACTAAGTTATTGAAATAAAACTTGGATTTCAAGTCTTATCTTGAAATCTATCTCTCCGTAGTTCAAATGTAATTAGTGTAGAAAATATCATGTTTTGGATATTAAAAAAAAAAAAAAAAAAAAAAAAAAGAGTTCTTATCTCGAGTCAATTCTATTTGATTGGTCGGCTACTTTTTCGGAAAAGGATAGTTGGTTAATTAGGTGTTAATTGTAGGGAAGAGTAGTGGAATACAGGAGTCCTGGGACATACAGTAGTCCTCTATTATGTTGTACGTTAGTTGTAGTATGACTTGCACTTATTTCGCTTATTTAGTTGTATGTGGCATCTAATCATCGTAGTATTATTGTATCAAATCGAAAATACGTTAAGTGATAGTGTTCTAACGTTATTAAAGGACGGTATGTGAAAAACTTAAAACAAATAGTGTTGTGTTAGTAATTTAGAATGTCACGGTGACGTCTTAGAGTTGTAATTCAATTTTTTTTACAGTGTTGGAAGCAAATAGGTACTTTAATCATATCGTATCAAGATTATCTTGACTATTTAGTTACGTATCAGTAAGGTAAGACAAGGTTGACAACATATCGAAATGATGGATGATATAATGCAATTATTTTCGAAATTAGAAAAAGCTACCATAAAAAAAGCAAGTGATACAATTAGTCAACAAAACATCACAAAATACAAATTACAGGGAAATAAGAGTTTCAATGAGCCCGGAACGCAAATTCTCAAGATGTTTTGGGGAATAATGACTCATAGCACTACTTGTCTGCTTGTAAGTTGATATCTTCATTTCATACAAGTCCTTCTCCTTTGCTGATGAGACAACGAGGACGAGGAATTAGAGTGTGCATGTTAAGAGGAAATTGGCCTGTTTTTCCCTCCTTAGTTCCAGCTGCATATCTATCTTGTATGGTACATAAATATAATCAACCTACCTGCCACTTGTGGAATGATGATGTCTCAAAAGAAAAGTTACAAAGGTCAAGCTGGGCTTATTTTGTCAACTGAATTCTAATTTTGTAGTGTTCTTTAATCGGATGTAATAACAGTTCGTTTTCTTCTTCAAAATGGTGATTTATGTGCTTTTTAATATGAAATAGAGTTTTGGACATAACTCAGTGAAGCATCCCGTTGGCAGTATTTTGGGCACACGTTACATTATAACACTATAACACAACCATTAAAGATTTCAAACCGTCATTGATAAATATATGTGAAAATGTTGCACACCAAAGAGATTAAATCAACACCAAGCTACATAAAGCGAAAATGTAGTTCCAAACACTCTTTTTCTAAGCCCTATCAAGAGTACTGATTACACAAAAGACTAGATTTCTTCTCATGTCTTTTAGGATTCGATCAATCTTTACCAGAGAGATCAATTAAAAATGCAGAAAAACAAACACAAAAGAAAAGAAATTGAGATGATACATATAGGGATGTGATATCCACACTTCCTTTTACTTCTCACACACCTTTTTAATTTTCGGCCGTCGGATCAGATGAATTGAAGAAGATCAACAGACATAAATTATCAAGGGGTGTATGAAAAGTAAAATGGGGTGTGTGGATAGCACACCCCTACATATGAATACATGCATATATCCACAACCACAAACTGAGAAAATGAAACGAAAGAAGATCCTTTGAAGTTCCTTCAATTTGTGATATGGTTTCAATTCTTCCCCACGAAACCAATCAGTGTTTCCAATTTATTTCAGACCTTCGATTACTGCAGGATCCTCGAGGCATATAGTCGTAATTAAATTAATTCTCCATCATAATCATCATCAACAGCGTCATTTTCTTTTTTGCGTTTCTGAGATGCATCTTGCAGCAACCTAGTATCCTTTTTCGGAAAGGATGGCGAAGGACTTATGAGTAAAATTTGTAGGTCTTGGCTTGAATGATGATTGTTCGCAATCCTCCGATAGGTGATAGAACCATCAAAAGAACACCAAAAAAGATGCAGATCTGAAAATGATTTAAGTAAAATAATTATTAGGTTAACTAATATATAATTAAAGGAAACGAAAACTTATGAACAATGAAGTATACGGATGAACATACATAGTTGCACCACCAAGACAGGCCGAACTTCCTTGGCTTGTAGATGGCAAGCCACATTATGCAAGGGAGCTGCAGACAGTTATAACAAGATTCAATCAAAATGTACAAGTAAGGTTACGCTGTGTTTTGAATCAGATGAGGAGAAACAGTGCGGGCTTACAAAATAAGTTGTTGGTGCGAAAGCAAATCCTCCGAAGAATCCAAGGAGACCACCGAAGAAAGGGAAGGTAATGCCGATGAACATGGTGCATGCTGCAATAAAATGTAAATTAGAACTCATTTATCCGCCTTCAGGTAACAACATGCTCCTTTCAGCTCGTGCTGTAACTTGATGGAATTAAGGGAAAAGAGTACTTACCGACATATATATTACGCGAAATGAAGCGAAGCGTTCTAGTAGGTTCGAAGTTCAACTTCTTTACCAGTACAGTTTCGATCATGTCAAACACCGGCATTGCGTAAATCTGATAGCTTCCGATGACATGGATGACAACAAACATGTTGGCCATTGCAATGAGCCAGTTAGGTTTTTCGAGTGACAGGAGGATGTTATCCTCGACTGAATTGCCAAAAATGTAGTATCCGACCAGAGCAACTGGGAAGTAGCACAAGGCCACTATGATGTAGGCGACGATAACTCCTCTCCACATGGGTCCCTTGGATGGCTTCTCAGGTGTAGATGGAATTGTTGCTTGGATTTCAAGAACAACATTGTGACCAGCATAGGCAAAAGCCACGTCACCCAAGGCATTGAAGAAGTTGAACACATTGCCTGATGTAGTCTTAGATCTGTAATCATATGAGACATTGTCTACCACACCCTTGTCCAGAGACGCTGCCCAAGCGATGGTAGAGTAACTGCATCCATCACAAAATCAATTGAAAGATATTAGTTAAAGATTTGGATCAAAAACTAACAAAACGAAAGACCTGTTCTAAACTGCTTTTCTAGAAAGTGCTTTTAGAATAAACATGTTAAATTTGTTTATAAAATTGGAAGTACTTATATAATTCATAAACTCTTTTAACTTTTCTTTGTCAAATATTGACATAAGTAATTTTTCGTTGTCTGAAAGCACTATTAAGGCCCGTTTGGAAACAAATTTAAAAAAAAACACATGTTCGTAAGTGCTTTCAGTAAAAGCACTTCATGAGACGACACTTAATAGGTGCTTCTCCTAGAAAATGACAAGTTTATATATCCATAACCCAAAAACATTTTCAACTAAGCTAAGCCAATAAAAGCACTATTGGTTGTGAAAGCACCTTTAAGCTTTTACCAAAACAAATCTCAAACAAGGGCTTAGTCATTCTAAACGCACTTTCAAATAAGTCAAGTTCAGAATCTATACCTCAAGGACATGACTGCGGCAGCCAAAGACACACCAGAGATGGAGTTGAAGTTGGGAAGGTGGGAGAGGACAAAGTGAACAGATGCAAAGATCATGATGAAGTAAGTTAACTTGATATTTTTACAGTCCGAGCACACAGAATTATGGACCTTCTGCAGTGATTTTCCTCCCGTAACCATGTATACAATGTTGACACCGACCTCGACGATGAGCTGTTGAGGCACAACAATGTAAAGGCCAAGCTTTTCACCAAATGCATACTGCCCGAGCTCGTGGTATCGATCAAACCGTTTGCCTGGAACCATCTCATGCATTTCAACCATTTGCCACAGTGTGTACAGTGTGATGATCCATGACAGCACTAGAATTACCACACCAGGACCCCTGGATTACCACAAAGTGAAGGCAAATTAACAGCAGTAAAAAGTAAAAAGAATGTTTTCCGCACGCTCTTTCCTTCTTATTCATACCCTTGTTTATTTCTGCCCGAATGTCAAAAGTAAACAAGGGCGTGCAGGGAGAGGAGTACGCGAAAATCACTTTCCAAAGTGATTTGAATAATTGTATAATTATTTACTAGTGACAGAGGATTAAGGTTGAACTGATTGGGATTAGCATACCATCCAAGATTGGACATGGCGTAAGGGAGACTGAGAACGCCAGCTCCAACCATGGCAGTGACATTGTGGAAGGCTGAGTACCACCATTTTGCATTCCTTGAACCAGTGATCGGAAGCCACTCGTCGATTTTCTTCTGCCTTGCTAATTTTTCATCAATCTATCATACACAATAACATGTTATTTCATCAGTATCTTAAACAACAATCAAATATCTTCACCCATATAAATGATTAATATCACATAAGCCAGTAAAATTAACGATTTAATTAATCTTCATTTAAAAATTAATTTTTCAGAAAATGATATTTAATTATCTAAACATATCAAATAATGAATGGTTCATCATGAATATATTATTTAGTAGTTGATTTGTTTTATATATTTTTTTATCAATTGGTTCTATATATTTGAAAAAATTAAATAATCTTCAATTAAAATAATCTTTTATTAAAATAATCTTCAAATAAAAATAAGAAATTGAACGATTTCAATGTAAAATTTTGTATTGTCAAGAGAGGAATACAAGTATCATGGTCGGAGGTGGGTGAGCTAGAAACTTGACTCAACATAAAAAATGGTTATTATAATTTAACTGTAAATCACTTCTAAGTTCTAACACACAAACTGAAATTTAATTATGATAAAAATTAACTTTTGTACGTGCACGAAACTAAATACCTTCTGTCAATCGGATGAGAATTGTCTGTTTTCTCACTTTTCATTCTCTTTTTATTTACTTTTATTTGTGCAGTCACGGTTAAATCATATCAACATTTTATAACCGTAAATGCACAAATAAGAGAGAATAGAAGGAGATGTGAAGTGGGAAGGCAGACAATCTCCCTCCCTATCAATCAAGGACGACAGAGAGAAAAATAATTAAAAACCGACAAAGGTGTGTAATTGGTGCTCTAGATGAGAAATTTTAAATTGTGACTTGTGTTTTAATAGAAGTGGTAAACAATTTTATTTTTTAAGTTATTAATTTTTTAGCACACATATTCTATCATTTATATAGTGATACGTAATGTATTATCTCATGTACCGATCATACTAAAAAATCTCTAAGGATTAGGGAATGTTTCGGGAAAAAAAAATTCAATGAACCGTTGGTATTCGGCATCCGGTATTGGGTATCCTATTATTCCATGAAGGAATCAAAACTCAAAAGTTGAAAAGACCTTTTTATCATTTTTTTTTTGGCAAACAGACCTTTATATTAATTTTGGAGATAAATTGTCTGCTCTCCTATTTTGTTGTCCTTTTTATGTTCTGTTATTTTGTGCGGTCACGATTAAGCCACGTTAATATTTTATATTGATTTTTTTTATAAAAATAATAAGATAAAAATTAATATGAATATAAAATATTAACGTGGCTTAACTGTGACCGCATAAATAAGAAGACAAGGGAAAGACACCATACAGAAGGGCGGACGATCTGCCTTTATTTTGTCAACCTGTCTTAATAACTTTGGGACCACCATATGACGGGCCCAGCACTACTTGCTTACGTCGACGACCAAGAAAGCGGTCAAGCTTGGTTACTGAACAGTAAAATCCAAATCATTTTTTGACTAATTTTCAAACAAAAATTACAAATTATTCATTAATTTATTTGTTCAAAGATATAGAAATCCATCCTGTGGATTATACTAGTGACAACTGGAAAGCTAATGTTGTCACCTAATGAACAACCATGTAAGAAATTATACGCAACGTGGAATATACTACACATTTTGCAGGTAATTGAGTGAATGAGAGATTTTTTTGAAATACGAACAGACATAATATAATTAAAGAAAAGTTTTATTTTAAATATTTTTACAATTGTATTATGATATGAAGTATTTTACTTTGTGTTCTGAACAGACTAAAAAATCTCTTTAAGTAGACAATGTAGCTTCCAAATAATATCTCCTTGTGTGTTCATATTATAAGCGCACAAAACTTCAAACAAAATACAAATGATGTAGCTAAAGTCAAAGTACATCAAATAAACAGTTATGACAAGACGAAGAAATGGATGTTTTAAGAACGTTTATTCTACGACGATGTCAGCTTTCGAATTCTCACTCTCAAATTGCTTATAATACAAAAATATTTAGTTTATCATAGTCTACATAAACTTCTTTTTGATGAATTTTAACGAAATTTTTTTAGTATTATTCATTTTAACGAAAAATTACATTTTTACACTAAAAAGTCAATTCTGGTACTATTTATATTACCTTTATTTTACCCATATCGTTAAAATTCAAAGTTTTCAAATATTTTTCATTAGTTTTTTTTTTAATTTTTTTATTATATACCACCTCGTCCCGTGAGTAGCATGTGACTACAAGACGAATGAAGCAAACGTACTTTGCTCCATAATTTATGCTTGATGAGAGAGAACGCGAAGACAATTATCTATATACGTGTGGTCCTAAATTGTGTTAGGTATCTGTAGTCACCTCCATAGAATTATTAACTTGTGTTGTCTAGGAATTCAAAGGAGGTTGAAGGACACAGAAATTTAACAAGATGCCGTAACCCGTGGGGCATGAGTTAATTTGGATTTGAGCGTTGGTCTTTCAACCAAATTTAACAGTGAATGCAAACACCAGAAGACTCAAAACCCTACAAAAAAGAGTGCATATACGAGATATATAACATTGATATATGATTTTTGTATTTAATATTTAGTGTGGTTTTATTAAGATTTCCAACTCACTAACATACGAAATTGAACTATGAATATTTATATAATAATGCTCTAATTTGCTAGAAATACAGGTCTAATTTTTGTGTACTTTGATATATATCATGTTGCTGCATTTTCTGTTTTCTATTTTCGTTTCCGTTGCTGCATTTTCTCAGGAAACAAACACAACTTTTTTCCCCAGACAAGAAATACTCACAAAAGATGATAGTCTTAAAGCATTAGAGAAAGGAAGAACAGAATATGTTAACAAACACAGGTACTACAACATCTTTGGAACTTTCGAAAGTGTCGGAGACATAGGATTTAGAGAGAGAGAGAGAGAGAGAGAAAGACTAACCTCTGCACGGTTGTAGTTGTTGTCGTCAGTTGGAGCTTGGGTTCCCATGGCCGGCACAAGATTGCAAGGATACACGACAAAAACAGCAACAAAGATATATGTATAGAGAGAGAGAGAGAGAGAGAGAGAGAGAGAGAGAGAGAGAGAGAACCCGAGAGCAAAAGCAAGTCGAGTCTGGATCACAGCAATTCACGAGGGTGCTTTCTATTTATATAATACAAAGAAGAGATACAAGGTCACACGTGGGGTTTGGACTAAACTACCCTTCCAACTCAATAGAGAAGCCCAGCACTCATCTATCTTTTTTGTCCATTCCACCACTACTGTTTTTGTTTGACTTTGAAAAATCAAAGCCCTTTTCTTTTTTTATCAGCAAACCCCATTGACTGCTGAAATTTCCTGGAGATATCCAGATCCACCTCAAACACAAAAGGAAGAGATAGAAAAGGAAAGGAATTTCCAGGACAAATTTGGAGGAAGCGGGAGATATCCATATCCACCTCAAACACAAAAGGAAGGGATAAAAAAAGGAAAGCAATTTCCAGGACAAATTTGGAGGAAGCGTATAATTAATATATCATAAGTATACTACCTGAAAAGAAATCGATTTGACTATGATAAATATCACCATCCGAGTACCTATATTTTTAAAAGTGTTACCATAAACAACGGTATACGTACTTTTAAATCACTACTTAATATAATAATGACGCATTTTGGTTGTGAATTTTATGTTCAACTTATGTAAATAACGCGTTTGATGCTAAATTGTAAAAAAAATTGCACATTTCATAAATTTTTTATGTAAATCGGATAGTAGCTGTCATAGCTTAGTTACTAGATATTTTGCAGGTGGATCAAGTTAATTTGTTGTATTATTTGCTATCGGGTAACCCCACTTGCTACTTGCATATTGATCGAGCAGGTTTCGTGTTCATAGGATTAGGACCAAAATTAACATTGCCAGTCAGAAACCCCTTGCGGCCGGTAACCATGCCAAGTTGCACCACTGCCCATAATATTTGATCTATCTGCCGACGCCGTTTGAATATTTTTCCCACATCAACGAAACTAGTACAACAAAGCTTTATTCTATTAAGTAAAGTAGGTTGTATGAATTCTAAAATACAACTGTGCTAGATTTTGCGTTAAATATTTCGTCAGCTCTAAATAATTCATGTCTTTTTTAGCCTTTTAATTTCCATTTATTAAATATTCTTAATAATTTAGCATAATGGAATCTTGAATTCTTTCAAGGCTTAATCATTGGCCTTTTATATATTATGGACCGTCTCATTAATTTCATTGGCATATATAATTCCAGATTTGCGACTTGGCCTGCTTTATCACCACCAAAATTTGTGACACGAAACTGGAATGTTAGAACTTTTTTACCTAATCCCTCCATTACAGGATAGTGATGATTGTACACTCATGTTTTGTCCACAACAATGTCAATAGTCAAGCCACTACTCGTTTTAAGGAACGTGTTCATATATACATAATACGTGTTCAAATTTTCTGCGTCCTATCTACTTGAGTGATATGTTTTTTTAATTTAATTTATGTTTAGTTTATAAGTGGAGTTAAGCCATTATTCATTTTACATTGTAGAGATTCACATTGTAAATGATGGCATCCATTTGCAATAACTATACAAATCAAGATGCAAAATATTTCACAAATGCGAATTAGTTCAGGTGTTAATAAAATGTACAATGTCTTTTGCACCCAAATTTACTGAGAAATATGTTTTTACATACTTTACATTATAGAAACTCACACTTGACAACATCACTCGAAATATGATAGTATGCATTTACAATACGCAAATCAAAATGTATTTTATAAATGTGAGTTAATTCAGTTGGTTAGAGCAGTATACTTGTTTTGTTTTACCAAAATTCAACTTCCTATCTTGTAAGAGTTGTTTAAAATACTGTATTAGCAAATATTAAACGGAAGTTGTAAGTACTACCTTTTTTATTGGCTTGCCAGACTGTCTGCTACATCTGATAACGTTTATACTACAAGAAACTAGTCACAATCTTAGTTAGAATCTCATCAATGGAATCTGAATATAATTAGTTCATATATATTAAGAAAGATGAATGAGGATTCTCTTTGGATCTTCTTTGTGAGGATCCTAGGAATCTTTAAATTAACACACTCCGGTCCGAAATGTCCATTAGGATTCCGAAGTCGAGCTGTGTTGGCCGACACTTGGAAGGTACGAAGCCATAAAGTGTAGTGATGTGGAAAATGTGAATAAATTTAAACTTAAAAGTGCTTAAATACCAGAGTGTACTGCCCTGCTCTCGTGCGCTACTCGCTTAACTTCGGAATTCCGATGGAACCCGAAGCCAGTGAGCTCCCAAAAGGCCTCGTATGAGTTTCCAGAAACAAAACCGTGAAGGCGTGGTCGGGACCCAAAGCGGACAATATCATGCTGCGGTGGAGTCAAGCCCGGGTTGTGCTGGGGGCCGGATTGGGATGTGACATAAATCGTGTCCGTTTATCATATATTATGCAATAAAAATGATATAAATATTTGGGTATAACTCTATTTACTACCCTAATGTTTGGTGAGTTTCAATATTTAGTACATCAATTTGTTTTCATCCTACAGTCATACCTAAAGTGTAAATTTTGGGACAGTCTCATACATTCGTTAGTCAAACTCTTAGTTCTCCCGTTAAGTGATGACGTGGCGCCCATGTTGACAATGACTGGGCACCACGTGTCATTAAAAATATTAAAATAATTATTTAAAAAATAATGTTATAAAATAAATAAAAAAAACAAACAAACCTTCTTTTCCCCCCCTCGGGACCCCCCTCCTCTGCACGCCAGATTTTTTTTTTTCTTCTTCCTCCTCCTTCTTCTTCTTCTTCTCCTTCTTCTTCCTTCCTCTTCCTCTTCTTTTTTGGTTTCGGATTTTTTTTTTCTTCTCCTCCTTCTTCTCTTTCTTCTACTTCTCCTCCTTCTTCTTCTTCTCCTCCTCCTCCTCCTTCTTCTTCTCCTTCTTCTTCCTTCTTCTTCCTTCTTCTTCCTCTTCTTTTATGGGTTCTATTTTTTTTTTCTTTCTCCTCCTTCTCTTTCTTCTTCCTCTTCTTTTCTGGGTTCCTTTTTTTTTTCTCTTCTTCTTCTTCTTCTTCTTCCTCTTCTTATTTGGGTTTGGAATTTTTTTTTTCTTCTTCTTCTTCTTCCCCTCCTCCTCCTCTTCCTCCTTCTTCTTCCTCTTCTTTTCTGGGTTCCCTTTTTTTTTCTTCCTCCTCCTTCTCTTTCTTCTTCCTCTTCTTTTTTGGGTTCGTTTTTTTTTTCTCTTCTTCTTCTGGGTTTGGGTTTTTTTTCTTCTTCTCCTTCTTTTTAATATTATTTTTATTTAAATAATTATTTTAATATTTAACGGATGTATGTGACTGTCCCAAAATTTACACTTTAGGTATGACTTTGGGATGAAAAAAAATGATGTACTAAATATTGAAAACCACCAAACATGAGGGTAGTAAACTGTCCTTTGCCCTAAATATTTTTATTTAAAATCAAACATAAACAGTACTTGACGAAAACTGGCCGTATAATATACGATAAACAGACACGATTTAAAGATCTCTGAGATCCTCACAAAGAGAATCCGGAGAGAATCCTTATTCAAGAAAAATAGTCTAAATAATGATTTTTGCAACGGATATATACAAAGGATGTCAACTATGCGATAAAATATACCCAAAATGGGGAGGAGTTTTACGTTATTTTAGATAAGATTGCTCCCTAAATAGTGGGTGCAGGCTTGCATCATGTAGTGCTATACAATGTATTGTAACATTTAAAAGGGTATAATCTATATAATATTTTAGGCGAATAATAATGTTACTGTATAGAACTAGAGTTGGTTGAGTTGGTAATGATCGTTCTCTTATCTAGACTAAGGCTAAAATTTGAGTCCCGCTACTAGCATCCCTCTTTGGAGGCGATCTGTAAAAATAAAAAAAAGAGATCCATCTCTAAGTCCTAAAAAAACTTAATATGCTCTGACTTTGAGATAGGTAGGCTCCCTACCCCTCAATTTTTCCATCACTAAGAAAAATAATAATGTCAGCTTGTGCTGGAATTTGGTGCTACTGTTAAGACATTGAGTAAGGAGAATGCCAGGCTGGACCAATCATATCGTGATTTGGATAAATAATAACGTATGAGAGAAGAAATAAAGTCAATGCAAACAAGTATGCGATTCATGAAGGAATCGATTAGAAGCGGACGGTGCCAAATGTAGATTCATTGGAGTATCTGGAAACGTGGTTAGAAAGTTAAAACAGTGTGAGACCGATCTATACGGTTCAGGGGTACCACATGATGATGGTGTAGAGGATATTTGTGTCTTCTTCCAAACTCGTGGGCTTTGAGATACCGATGGGGATTCAAGGATTCCCTAAAATTTGAAATTATAATATGCTAATGCCATGCGTTAGTACAATGAATGGTTGGATATGCAATCAACAATCTAATGAATAAGATCTAACAAATAAGAATTTTAATGTATGATGCATACTAAAGCATTGCTTAGAGATCAGGCGAAAAAGTATCTACACTTTTGGTAAGTCATCATAACATTGCAAACCAATAATGTGATCATGTCATGCGTTTTAATTTTTACACCGTGCTCATCTACAGTACATGTATGCCATGCCTCATAATAGCATTCAAGACCAATAATTTGATAACTCATTTAGCATCGTTTTATTCTTCCATTATCTCAGTAGGATATTGAAAAAGTGTAGAGAAGTCTCTCCATAACTAGAAACAGGTTCATTCATCTACTGCAAGAATCTAACAACTTCTAAATTTCAACTTTTCATTCCCTATAGTTTTCAAGTGTTGCACGTTTTTAAATGGCGGCATATGTGATATATACCGTATATAGTGGCGTTTCAATAGTGTCTACTTTTTTGTTAGTGATCGATCATCGACCAACCAACTTTGTAATTTGCTTAATTAGGCTTCAACTCTTAAGCACTGAGATCACACCGCACTTATATTTAAGCTGCCAAATTTGATTCTCAAGTGACACAATGAGAATATTGACATTAAAAAAAAAGCTCCTCCTTTTCGATCAGCCCCCTTCATAATTTGACTTCTCCATAAGAATCTAGCTGTGTTCTCATTTCCCTAATAAAATGAGCTGGAAATGATATTGCCATAAGCTACAATTATTTCTAATGTGTTACATGTATAATATATAATTTTTTTGGTAAATTACATGTATTCTTTTTGGGGAGAATCATATGTTGATGTGTAAGGCAAATACAATTTATTTTACATTATAAAAAAATCTATACATATCATAATCTCAACTTATTAACGCTCGTTGCTCTAATACGTGAACGAACCTATATGCTTGCAATGAAAACATTGTAATCTTTAAGTATTTGATTTTATAGTAAAGAATTGTGAAGAATTCCATCGATCTACAGTGACTCACTCATATTTTGTATTTATAGAAAGGAATCTCATCACAAATAGTCATTGAAATTGATCTAATTCCTTATTTTAGTCCTCCTATTTTGAAATCAATTAATGTGGTCCCCGAAACTGATTGTCGCAAATCAATTTGGTCAATTGCAATACAATTCGTTAGTTATTCCATTAATTGGTTGTCACAATAATTTTAAAAAAAAAGTTTTTTATGATCTATGTGACATCATATTATTGTACTCGGAGACATGTACCACGTGAGCATAACTGAGGGAATCTTCTTAACACAAAGACCAATTTGATATGCTACAGCCAATTTCAGAAACCACAAATGAAGAGTGAAAATTAATTTCAAAAACCACGGTGCCTTTATAAAATAATAATGCAGGTGGTCAATGATTCAATGGAGTGCAAAGCTCCCAAAGTTGCTTTTGAAGTTTTAAACTCATGAATCTTTGCTTTTGCTGGTTCTTCCTCCCACTCCCAAATTATGGGCATGGTGGGACTTACAATCTTGATTCTTTTTTTCTTTTTCATTTTTTTGGGGTGAGGAACAATCTTGATTTCATGGGGCATCGTCGAATTTGGAAGTTTGGTGGAGGGTTCTTCTGTCCAACTCCAACACGTCCCATCAGCAGAAAAAACCATGGAAAAAACGCGTAATATTGTTGAAAATTCAGCACAAATGCGAGTAGACTTGGACCCAGAAGCTCAGGTCAACACTATACGCCACGATGCTGTAAATTATTACTATTATTTTTTGTGCATTTGACTTTTCTGAATAGTAGAGTCGCCGAAAACCATATGGCTTGCGTGTGCATTTTAGTTTGCAAACCTCATTTTGTGAACAATCTTCTTAGTTTGATCTGTTTTTCTTTTTGTAGTTAAAAACCATGGATTTTCTTCGTCATTTCCCTGTACTTATTTAGTTAGTAAGAGCTTAATTAATTAGCTTTTTGTGTTGTAGATGATGGGTTTAGAAACACTACTACTGACAAACTTCTTCTGCCGATTTTTGCATAAGTTAGTCTTCAATTAAGTAAAAACAATATATTATATATATTTGAATAAGGCCGTACATATCTCAAAGATTATATATATATATATATATATATATATATATATAAAGCCTTTAAAGGGAGGAATTCCATTTTTCAAAAAAAATAAGAACACGCTCTTCATCATTGGATTTAACTTTAATGAAATTGTGTGGTTGAGATTGTGTGGCCTGTGTTTTAATCTCAACCATATAATTTAATTAAAACCAATTTAACGGTGGGGAGCGTGTATATATATACATGCCCCTTCCCAAGAGAGATCACCATTAAAAAAAAAAAAAAATCCAATCTTGACCGTTAGATTTAACTTTAATGAAATTCTGTAGTTGAGATTATATAAAATAAAAATTCCTCTTGAGAAGGGATTCCTATATATATATATATATATATATATATATATATATATATATAAAATACGTTCACATGGTTTGTTGACCTAATTGTAAGCTAGCTAGACCATTCACATGGTTTGATAATTAAATTTGGGGCCTGCAAGCTTATCAAAATATTAGACTAATTAACCTGAAATTGGGGATTAATGTCAAAGTAGTTGCCTTAAACCATAACCCTAGCTAGCCAACGGTTTTAACTTTCAAACGAACAACTTAGACAATTCAAGCTAATTGGTTGATACGGAATTCCGACTTCTGCATATCGGATGTTGACGTCCCATGACTGCAAGCCCCCTTTGAGGAAGGGCAAAAACCATGAAACGTATTCACACTGAAGCCCCCTTTCGTACGCAGTCCACTTAATGTACCAAAACAACAGATCAATACAACGATAATCGAAGCCGCATGGGGTTTAATTCAACTCTATCCAAGAAATTTAGAGGATATTGTATAATTCTAATGAACATTAAGGTCAAATGACGACTGATATATATAACTGTACGTAGCTGTCAAAGACTCAAAGGGCAGGAAGCAGCAGGTACAATTATTTCTTTCAAGTTGGAGTTATCTACAACTAGCAGCTGACAGGGAAAACCGTGTGTCCATACTTAAGGTCCTTATTTAAGCATGAATTCGTCAATTGCTTGAATTTTAAGACACGAAGTTGGAAGCTTGTGCTTGGATTCACCCTGATGATGTTAAAACGAAGAATTTATTGATTTGGAATCAAGTTTTAAATCATTTTACATTGTTTTTTGCGTGAGTAAGAGGATCAGTATTCAGTATGTGTGATCTAGTACGCTACATAATAAATTAATCAACCATAGTTAACATATATGAAATGATATGATACTTATAGTAAGCTCTAAGTTTCTAGGGTTGCTTTCGTTGCATGATTGTTACGTCTATGGTTTGTAATGTATATGTCATTTTCAATATAACAGAGACAGAGGATAAATTAATACGAAAAGAAAACGAAGTTGCAGGAAAAACAAGCAACTTTAACTTAGATATTATATCGGACAACTAGCACCAATAAACATATTTGACATTTGTTTGTAGAAATAATTATTTTTCAGTATCGACTACATATTGATCATACATCGACATAATGACAACACAATGATATTATAATAACAACTGATTCTTTCTACACAAAAATGTCAAAATATATATATTGTAACTGCCCCTAATATATAACATGAACGATGGAATTGCTCGGTTTTATTCGGACAAAGGAAAAGAAGATTGGTTACCCCCAAATCCTGTACAATATATAAATGCTAATGCTAGCGGACAGATTACAAAATTGTTGGTTTACAATTTAGAACAAGATGTATACTGTATATTGTAGTTCTACTTGTAAGGACAGAGGATTTACAGAGACGATGGGGTACTGGACAGTTACAACAAAGTGGACGCCACTCCTTTGCTAAATATCCAACCAAATCACGTTAGTGTGACTTATTAGGCATTGGGCTGATACGAATTGAGTGGTTCTGAGTGTGGGTTGACAAGTTTGTACCTGCTGTTTTTTCTTCATCTATTTGTGGCTTGGCCTGTTCACATCACTTTATGTCTGGATCAGAGACCGACCGGGTTGTCTACATGAAATAAATAAAGGGAAAAACCCAGTAGGAGTAGAACCAGGTTGACAAGGTCGTACGCCGTAACCAGAACAAGAAAATCAAAGGGAGCTTTTTTTGGGCCCGGTATGCCAAAAATTCCCGTTGAATTTCGGGAAAAACTGCCGAAAGAACTAGTTAACTTCGGTAGAAAGGTACAGGGAATATTTTGTATATTAGGAAAATTAATAAAAAAATGTTTAAAAACATTGAGTTTTAATGATATAGACAAAATAAAGGGTAAAGTGAATAATATCAAGATTAACTTTTTAGTGTAAAAATGTAATTTTTCGTTAAAGTTCCTTTTTATATTCGGTAGATTCAAGCCAAATTCTTTCCCAATGACGTCTTAGTTATCCATTCTTAAAAAATTTGTATCATTGCGTCAACAAATATGGAACATGATGGAGTTGGGTTTTTGAAGATTTGGAGGAGGTAGTGACTGGTGACTATTGTGTGTGAACGAGGGTTTGGCAGGAGTGAAGATTAGGAAGAATTTTGGTTTTTTTGAAACAATTAGGGTAAATTACAAAAAATTACCTCAACTATGGGTGTCACGACACTTTTATACCTCATCTTTAAAACGTGACAATGTCATACCGCATCTTACGAATTTGTGACAATGTCATACCTCCGTCAATTTTTCTGTTAGTTTTTCTGTTAAATGTTGACGTGGCAAGAGATGGGGACCACTCACTAATACAGCTGGATTAAAAAATAATTAAATATATTTTTAATAATTAAAAATTAAAAAAATTAATTTTTTTTATTTTTATATTAAATCTCTCTCTCTCTCTCTCTCTCTCCTTCTTCTTCTTCTTCTTCTTCTCTCTTCTTCTTCTCTGCTGAAACTGGATTTCACCTTTTTTTTTTTTTTTTTTTCGTTCTTCTTCTCTCTTCTTCTTCTTCTTCTTCTTCTTCTGGGCTGAAAATGGATGTCACTTTTTTTTTTTTTTTGTTCTTCTTCTTCTCTGCCAAAACTGGATTTCACTTTTTTTTTTTTCATTCTTCTTCTCTCTTCTTCTTCTTCTTCTTCTCCTGGGCCGAAACTGGATGTCAATTTTTTTTTTTTTTCATTCTTCTTCTCTCTTCTTCTTCTCCTGGGCCGAAACTGGATGTCAATTTTTTTTTTTTCGTTCTTCTTCTCTCTTCTTCTCTTCTTCTTCTTCTCTCTTCTTCTTCTTCTTCTTCTCCTGGGCCGAAACTGGATGTCACTTTTTTTTTTCTGGGTTGCAAGTAAAGGGAAAAGGAGATGAAGATGAAGATGGGGAGGAAACAGAGAGGGTTCTTCTTCTTCTTGGGGTGAAACTGGGTTCAAATTATTTTTTTTTTTTTTTTGTTTCTGGGTTGCAGGTAGAGAGAAAGGGGGAAGAAGATGAAGATGGGGGAGGAGAGATGAGTGCGCGTTGGGTTTTGGGGGGGACGAACTGGGTTGAGGTGGGGGGTGGGGGGTTGCACGGAAGGGGAACGGGAATGGGTCGGGGTGGTTGGGGGGGGAGATGGGAATGGGTTCTAGGCAGAGAAGAGAGAGAGGCGAGAGAGAGAGAGAGGGAGAGAGAGAGAGAGAGAGAGAGAGAGAGAGAGAGAGAGAGAAATTTAATAAAAAAATAAAAAAAATAAATTTTTTTAATTTTTAATTATTAAAAATATATTTAATTATTTTTTAATCCAGCTGTATTAGTGAGTGGTCCCCATATCTTGCCACGTCAGCACTTAACAGAAAAACTAACAGAAAAATTGACAGAAGTATGACATTGTCACAAATTCGTAAGATGCGGTATGACATTGTCACGTTTTAAAGATGAGGTATGAAAGTGTCGTGACACCAATAGTTGAGGTAATTTTTTGTCATTTACTCAAACAATTATTGTTCTTTTTTTTGTAACAAAGAGTTTTCATATGATGCTAAAACTACAGTTGTTGGAAAATCTCGACGACCTTTACTACAGTATTGGGCTGGTTTCTTAGTAATGGCAATTATGTTGGACTCAATGTGTCATTGAGAAGCCAACAATCCGTTACAAAATTTGCTTCTCGAAAAACATGATTCAAATGAGATCAACTCGAAAGAGCACGCCAGCTTCAGAATGTTTTTGAACGACAGTGTCCAGCTTGTCGGAAACCATGATCGACATATTCCTTGTTGCATTCAGTTGGTCCAACATTTCTGCAATATATCATTCATATTTTGAAATTATGAAATCATACATCTTTGCTTCTTGTTTTTTGGTTCTCATATTTTTTTCTTCTGTACAAATCAAGGAGCTTCAAAGTGAAGGAGTGCACAAGAACCTATAATTATGCCAATCCCCTCATTAGTTATAGGAGTTGGATGAGGAGCATAATCTGATCTTCCCATGATTGCAGTGTCACATTGTTTTTTTTTTTTTTTTGGGTACAAGTGATACTAAGTGAGGGGAGAATCAAACGCGAGATCTCTGATGTAGTGGATGAACGTTCTTGACCACCTAAACTACAAACCGTTGTACAATCCTTCAGTGCAGCATGGTGTTTATCACATATGACTTGAAATCTATTGATGCAAGCAGTTTTTTAACTAGTTTTTTCATTTACTCAAGTTAAAACAACAAACCATGCTATAAATAAAAAGAAAGGAAAAATAAAACGAGAAACAGATACAGGCTATTAAACTTACGGATCTTCTTCTATTTTAGTGAGTTTGCAAGGATCAAACTCTTCACATGAAAGCCAAATCAAGCAACTGAGATAACAGGAGGATGCTTGAAACTTTGCTGCTGCCTGTTAACTGTGTTTTTCACAGACAATCCTGATGCACCAAAACAGAAATACTGTCTCCTCGACCTCCTATTAAGCGAGCCTTGTTTCGCCAAATTCGGGGTTTCGTCATCAGCTACTTCATTCGACCAAGACGGTCCTGCAATGTCAGTTTCCATGCAAACGCTTTTCTGTTTATCTAGAGAAGTAGGTGAAGAAATTGAGGATGATTTCGAAAATGAACTAGACCGAGAACGACGTGGCACAGTTATGTGTGGAATTGCCTGCATTATGCCACGCCTTATGCCACAAGCGAACCTCTTTTTCGCTGATGGACTTGACTGGTTGCTCCTCACGGAAAGTGTCCGTTTGTTGCTGGGAACTGATGAGACTGAGGGCCTCGAAAATCTCTGTCGAAGCGGGGTTGGAGCTGCATCATCTGAGCTTTTGTTGCATATCTTGATAGACTCTACTTCTCCCAAATCAACCGATTTCTTGAACCTTTCATGCTTTTTCGGTTTCATTTGTGGCCAGCCTACGACACGTTTTAGTTGTGCTGCTGCATTATTCACAGAACCAGGTTTTTTACTAGCGAACGAGCTGCCGTTATTTTCAGCAGTTGGATACGGACTGATCAGTTCGGGTGAAGATGAATTGGTTCCTATGCTATGGCGATCAGCAGTAGCATCTGATACATTTTCAATGCCAGTATACAAGAAGATTTCCGTGTCAGAGATTCTAAATGATGTTCCGGGACTACCACCATCGCCTTGCATCTTCAAGCACGAAGCAATCGCTTTTCTTGCATTGTAATCCTGACAACCAAATATTCCCCCAGCCGAAATCAACTGCCTGATTAGTATATCGGATGATGCCGAACGAGGCCATTGCCTTAGGTAATCAAGCGCTGTCATGCCGTCCACATCACGGGCGTTCACATCAATCGATTGCACAATCATCAGGAGTTGGACTAAATCGGAATGCACATCCCCAATGATTGCTGTGTGAAGGGCAGTCCGTCCTTCGTTGTTTTTTGCATTGATGATGTGTTCGACATTGAAAGCTTTCTCGCACACCAGTTGCTTCAGAAGCTGAATTTGTCTGTCCAGTCTTCGGAAGGCAGGACTTTGGAAGCCGGATATAGCCTTGTGGAGAAACGTTTCTCCGGAGTTGTTTTGCGCAGAAATAGACGACGGAGATGCGAATATAAGCGCTTCGGCTGCGGCTAGTTGGCCCCTTGAAGCTGCAACATGTAACGCTGTGTTGCCTTGGAGATCAGTGGAGTTTATGATATCAAAGGATGCTACAAGATACTTCACTACCTGCATGAAAGAAAAAGATTGGTTGACTCACGGAAAATAGGGAGGTGATAAACATTGAAAACAAAGACAACGTAAGTCTAGTTAACTCAAAAAAAGGAAAATTAACAAGGAGAAATCTGAAAAATGTGGAATTACAAATGAATTTCCTTTCTAAGTACGTAAATCCATAACAATTGAGTGAATTGAACTTTGGAATAATAATATGAATCAGTCATATAGCATTAGTCCGCCTACGGAGCAGTCATTCAGACAGTTGATAGGACAATGATATCGTTTTGATATATACGAATTTGGATCCTCACCGAGGCATTTGCTTGGGATCCTCCTGACCAGTGTTTGTAGGCCGTTGGAATTTTATTCAACAGCTACAATTATTATAACTTTTAGAGAGCTCCATGTTTGTAGCCATTAGATAAAAATTCAAAAGCCCACAAACATCGGTCAGGAGGATCCCGATCAAATGCCTCAGAGAGGATCCAAATTCGATATATACCATTGCGGCCAACAAAATATACTGATGTTACTATGCATTTTGACAATATCGATACAAATCCATTCTTGCATAAAATAACTTATGCATCTAACAAAAATGTAACAAGAATGCCTTGAGAATTTATGTTAAGAATTTCGTTTATAGTCGTTTTCAATATATGCAAAATGGTAATAAAAAAAACATTCTTAATTTTCTCTTCATGCTAAAATTTATGATTTTCGACAATATAGACCTATGCATGTCCGTTCTGCACAGAGAATTTTTGCATCCAACATATATGGTAAGAAAAATGCCTCAAAAAAATTTCGTTTTAGTTGTTTCATTAAGAACAACTCAAAATGAAAGGATCATCAAACCGACCATAATCATCTCTTTACCCTAAGGGCTTGTTTGGTATTTTATTTGAAAATTTTTATCATTTCTCAAAACATTTCTTAAGAACATTTCTTGAAAATAATTTTCTTTAAGACTTAAAAATTTAATTGGTTTGCGATTTAAAATTTTTAAATCTTATGACTTAAACTTGATTGGATTGGAGTATAGACGAAAAAAGTAAATAAAAAAAAGAGGAGAAAGAAAGAAGCAAAGAGAGAGATATATTTGGAGTGAGAGGGGAGGAGGGAGAGAAAAGAAATGAGTGAGTTTAAGTTTAAAAACTCTAAAAACTCACTTTTTATGTTTTTAAGAAATGGACTATATTTTTGAGTTAGTCTTGAGTTCAGTTTTTAAAAATAGTCATACCAAATAAGTTTTTAAGACTTAAAACTTGAAAACTGTTTTTGGTTTAAAAAGTTGGATTCAAGTACACTACCAAACAGATCCTAAATTTTTATGATTTTAAGTCATCATCCACACCAACAATTGTTTACCAGGAAGCACTTGATTAACTAAGCTGATACATGCTTGTAAAAGTGTGAGAAAAGAAGGCAATTTGGAAAGGATAAAAAAGAATCAAAAGATTGAATCTTTGCAAAAGCACTGTTAATAAAAGTGGGAAGCTTCTCACCTCTACCCGCCCTTTCCCAGCCGCTGCATGTAGCACAGTTGATCCCTGAATATCCCTATAAGCCAAAACATCCTCACCATCCGAAAGAAGCTCCTGCAAAACACTCAAATTTCCGCCTCTCGCCGCCGCATGAACCGCCCTGTTAACCATCTCCCGTTTATAAACACAAGGAATCTCCCCAATGTGCTCTTCCAGCTCTCCACCACTCCCCGTCATAAACCTCGGCGAAACTGCAAAATCAAAAAGCAGCCTGAAAATCTCAACATTCTTGCTCCTCGCAGCAGCATATAAAATATCAGTCACCCCGTATTCTCCTTCCCCGAAAACAAGCAGAGGGTTTCTCTCGAGCAGTTCTTGGACAAAACCAAGCTCCCCGGCGGAGGCAGCGGTGTACATAAGCCAACCGCCGTATCCAGCCCTTATGAGAGAATTTGGTTTTCCCTTCTTGGACTCGCATTCGTGGAAGAGCTTTCGTGCAACGCGCGAACGACACCTGGCTACATCATCATACTGAGCTTCATCGTCCCACACTGCCTCGAGGCGGCGAATACGGCGGAGAGATGTGAGCTTGATGAGGTGGTTGCCGTCCATGCGGAGAAGCTCTCGAACCAAGTCGTAGTGGCCGTTGGCAGCTGCGTAATCGATCGGAGACGCGTACCACCATTGGTCTCCGGTGCTTTCCCACCGGAGAGGAAAATATGTAGGAGGCATCTTCTTGCAAAGGTAAGAGAAACGAGAGAGAGCAATAATATTTTCCAGAAATAGTTGATATAAAATTAAAACATGCGATACAATTCAAGCTAGCATGAAAAATTTGTACAAGGGAACCAGGAACGGAATGCGATTCAAAATTTGCAATCAGTTCTTCTTCTTTTCTCGTCGTTGATATGTTAACGGAATTAAGGCAACTAACAACCAAAAATTGAGTGAGAGAGAGATGAAGAAATGAAGAAAGATTTAAAGCAGTTGGATCAACTACCAGCTATAACAGAAGGACATCAACTAATAGCAAGGGGAATTATTTAAATTTTTTAAAGGTTAGATGGCAAGTTTAGAGGGATGAGATGGGAAACAGCAATCATGGATAACACAAATGGAAGACAGAAAAGGGAAGAGTCCCCCTTCTTGGATGAATTAAAGTTGTGGGGAAAAATAATGTAGTAGGCTTTAAGGTCAATCGCAGAATATTTTCGAAAAGATAAGGAAGGCAAGGCAGAAGATTAGGATAATGTTAGGTAGATCATATTTTATAATTTATATGATGCGATAGTTATTAATTGGATATATTTTTTTAATAATTTAAAATGAATCAGTCATTAACTGTCACGTCATATAGTTTATAAAATATAATTAAATAAATAGTCTCTTTAGCATCATTATTAATATATAACAAGTATGCACATATATTTTTAAGTGAAAATAGAATGTTTGAAAAGAATCAAGGCTAACTTGACCGATTTAATAGCCACTATAACAACAAATCTGTGAATGCAACAAGCACGAGAAGCAACAAAACGAATGCAACTAAAACTCCAAAACTAAAAGAACTTTAATTCTAGAAACTAGAAAAAGAATTACAAGAACACTAAATAGGTACTATAAGAGCACTAAATCTTATTACATACATAAGGCTTATAATATGTTTAATTTCATATGATTTTACATTTTACTATTAATTCATAATGCATATTTCATCTTAATAGTTTGTGAGAGAGAGTTAGGTTTGGGTTTTTCATGGTTGACTAGTGGCGTGGGTAACTAATAAACCCCTTCCCGGCACAATAAATTATCCTGAGGTGAAATGTGATTCCTTTTGTACTGAGAAAGTTAGAGATAATGATGGGGTGATGTAGACAGAAAGAGATTAAAGTTACCGACATTGGTTGGAGTAATGATAGAGAAGAGGAGAGAGGACTCTTGGTCGTGGGTTGAAAGATTTTTACGTCACGAGTGATCCTAAAAGGCTGAATGCAGAGTGCTTTTAGAGTTAGAGTTTTGAGAGAGTCTGTAGATTAATTTTAAGAAAAATTAACGAAATTTTTAAAAAAGATTTTTTTTAATAAAAAGTTTTTTTTAACGGTGTAGTAAATAGTATCAGATAAAGATAAAAATATGATTTTTCGTTAAAAATAAATAGTACTAGAGTGTTTCATTAAAACTTTATTAATTTTAACCTGTTTGATCATTTTTAAATTTTTTAAAAATCAATTACCAAGTAGTTTATTTAAAAAATAAAATAAAAACGAAATAATTAGCAAGCATTCTTTTATTATAATAAGGGCAACACTTCACCGAATAATCCACTTTCTTGTCTCACTGAACTACTCAACCGTAGACAACACTGATGATGCTGAAAGATGCCTGAAGATCTCAAGAATAATAGTCGAATATTATCATTTTAATAAAATATAATTAACCAAGAAACAAAAATATTAGAATATGAGTGATGATATTCATATCATATTTTTATCCCACTCACTTTAAGTGGCATCTGATGTGAACAATATTATTTGAAAAATTTGCAAAACACAATGAAAGGAGGAGAAAGACTTCTCGTATACGATAATTATTATTTAATTAATTAATTTTTCTTAATTATTAGTTTATTAAATAATAAACTAAATCTAAAATTTTAATTAATTCAAATGATGTGGTTGTTTATATCAAATGTCACTTAAAGTGGCATCTGATGTGGACAATATCATTTGAAAAATTTACAAAACCCAATGAAAGAGAGGAGAAAGACTTCTCGTATACCATAATTATCATTTAATTAATTAATTTTTCTTAATTATTAGTTTATTAAATAATAAACTAAATTTAAAATTTTAATTAATTCAAATGATGTGGCTGTCTATATCAAATTTCACTTAAAGCGATATGAAAATATGATATAAAAATAGGGAGGTTTAATAAATCACCTCTGGTACTGTTTACTTTTAACGAAAAACTATTTTTTTTACCTTTAACTGTCACTATTTATTATACCTTTAAAAGTGACTTTTCGTTAAAAAGAAAGTTTTCAAGCTATTTTCATTAGTTTTTCTATAAAAATTATGGTATAAATAATATTACTGAATAGTTTTAGGAGTTTGATAAACTTGAAAAGAAGTTGAATTTTCCAGTAGTTTAATGCTGGGATGGACGGTGTGGCTGGCTGCTCAATCCACAATCCAACGTCTAAAGTTCCGGCGCTGCAATTCCATGTCACCCACAACTTTTGACTTTAATAAAGCTATTACTTGGAATATTAAGACCTTAACCAACCGTGGAGAATTTTGCTGAAGATAGTCATACTGGTTCAAGTAGATGTGTTTCTTATTAGTGCGGATGTGCTCTTCAATTGTACACTTATATTTGATCATTCTATTATTATTTTGGGTTAATTATGGTGGATCATCGTTTATATTTAAAAAAGTGAGTTTGATTTCTTTGTCCTATTTTTCTTTCATCTTCTGTAGAACAATAGGCGTCCGTTTTTATGTGGTTTATATGCATACTTACATGCTTAACTACCACGTGATTTTCTTGAAGTTTACTCATATATCATCCAAATCAATACCAAGGCACGCGGAAATGATAAATAACAATACCTAAAATGAGCTGTCGAAGATCCTAGTTGTGATTGTTAATCATTCCGAGAGATGCTAATAGTACATACTAGCGACTAAGCAAAGAATACATGCAAGGTTGTTGCCTGTTTACTTGGAGAGAAACTAACCCACAACAAGAATGTCATTGGCGACAGCATTTAAAATTAGTGTAGACATTGAAATTTTGAAAAAATAAATGTTGACCAATGCATTAAAATTTCAACGTTCACATGTCACATAAATTTTACACGTAACGTGTCACTCAACAAAAAATTTAAAAAGTCATCAAAATGACACATGTCAGCACTTGGCATAAATGATTTATCTCATCTTATTATTATATTCAAAATTAGGCCTTAAAAAATTCTATAAATAGCAAATCATTTCATTCATTTTCATTTACCAATTCACAAATACATTTCTATACTCCCAAATTGAAAGAGAATTCCCCAAATCCTTGAAGCTTTGAAAATCTAAAGCTTTCAAACATCCAACCTCCCAAATTACCAAGAATTCTGAAGGATTAAGAAAGCTTTTTTCGTTCTTCGTCAAATCCTTGGAGAAACGTTCATCAAGATCAAGCCCCGAAGGCCCTTAAAGATCTGTTCATTCTCGTTCATCAAGATCAAGGCCTGAAGGCCCTTGAAGATCCATTCATCCTTGTTCTTCAAGATCAAGCCCCAAATGCCCTTGAAGATCCATTCATCCTTATTCATCCCTAGATCAAGCCCTGACGGCTCTTTAGATCAACAACACATCCACAAATTTATACCTTACGAAGACAAAATCAGAGGATCAAATTGTAAAAGAGATTGTAACCCCAAAATTAATACAAAATATTATTTTGTACACGTGTTCTTGTTTCACTAGGTGTGCCAAATTCGTAAACACGAAAATTTCCTCCTTCGAATGAGACAAGAACGATTGTAAAAAATAATATTTTGTATTAATTTTGGGGTTATAATCTCTTCTACAACTTGATCATTTGATTCTATCTTCGTAAGGTATAGATTTGTGGATGTGTTGTTGATCTAAAGGGTCGTTGGGGCTTGATCTAAGGATGAACAAGGATGAACGGATCTTCAAGGGTCTTTAGGGCTTGATCTTGATGAACAAGGATCAAGGATGAACAGATCTTCAAGGGGCCTTCGAGGCTTGATCTTGATGAACAAGGATGAATGGATCTTCAAGGGTCGTCAGGGCTTGATCTTGATGAACGGATCTTTAAAGGCCTTCGAGGCTTGACTTGATGAATGTTTCTCCAAGGATTTGACGAAGAACGAAGAAAGCTTTCTTGATCCTTCGGAGTTCTTGGGAATCTGGGAGGTTGGATGCTTGAAAGCTTTAGAGTTTTCAAAGCTTCAAGGATTTAGGGAATTCTCTTCCAATTTTGGAGTAGAGAATGAATTGGTGAATGAAAATGAATGAAATGATTTGCTATTTATAGAATTTTTCAAGGCCTAATTTCAAATATAATAATCAGATGAAATAAATCATTTCTGTCAGGTGTTAACACGTGTCTTTTTTGATGACTTTTTCGATTTTTTGTTGAGTCACACGCTACGTGTAAAATTTATGTGACATGTGAACGTTGAAATTTTAATACATTGGTCAATATTTATTTCACCAAAAGTTCAATGTCTACAATCCATTACTAATTAAGCATTGTCATGCACTTTAACTGTCTTATAAAATGATATATTATTAGCTTGAGATACCATCACATGTCTTCATATTACATGAAAACTTCTTCTCATTAGGTTGGCACTACAGAAACTCCACACACATGCAACTTCGTACTCAGTCTGACTGGAACACACAATACTGATAACTGTAGCTAAAACAAAAGTAGAATCAAGATGGGGTGTCCATGTGAGAGGGAGGCAACTTTTTTAACTTTTGGAGTAGATCAACATTCAAAAGCTATATATTTATATTATAGAGAGGGGGTGGGTAAAGGTTACGGGTTACTCACTTTTTAACAACAATAATGCATGTTTGCGTGTGTCAAGTCATGTATCAGTTCCCTTTCAACTTTTTCCATCACCTCCAGGATTCCTTCGTAGCTTTTATTTTTTGTGTGCTTCGTTCTGCAGCCAGTTCACTCCACCAGTAGTCTCTTTCTTTGCTTTAAAATAAGATTGGTGAAACCCTAAATCTGCACATGGGATTTACTGCAGAAAGAAAAGCATGTGATAATTCGATGGTCTCCATTTGAACACAACAGCGACCTAATGCTCAGCTGCATGCAGCTTATATCCCCAATAATATTGAAGTAGTGGACTCAAACCCTAAGGCACTACTGCTGTATATACCGTTATCACTAGCACTCTCGTTATCGTAGATTCATACATGATCTAGAAAATATACAAACTTACAGATCTAGATGGACCACCATCACCATGAATACTTAAAGATAAGCATATATATATAAGTGAAAATAGGTGCGATCGTAAATAAAGTTCCTGTTTCATGCAAGTGATATATATTCAAGTTCTACTTATGATCGATCCCACCTAGTTTGACAAACGAAATCTACGTCTATAGTTACAAGATTGAGTGAACTTCCGATGTGTGACATCTCTTTGCTACCTTCATGACAACAAATGCCCCTCCAAGTTGACCTAAGAACAGAGAAAAAGAACACTTTTGCGAAGAAAAAGTGTGGAATGAAGAAAAAGTGTGGAAACGTCAATCGATTGGAAGATCGAATGTCAGCCACCCAACCATTGTTAAGTTGGGTGGTAAGGCCTCATTAAGGACGACAGTAGTAGGACAGGAGATATGGTGCTTTGCCTCCCACCACCTCCAACAGTAACTCCACCACCACCAACAGTAACTCCACCACCAACAATTATGATCTATAAATTATTATATTAACAATCTTCCCAAAAGTATATGGACCCTGCAATGATTCAATCAAGTTATATTAAAGTGTGTGTCCTGCGAATCTGCATATTAACATGTAATTAACTTAGGGATAATATAACCATTTCATTCTACCTTCATATGCCATCACTTGAATTCAAATAGGAACCAACACCATCAACAAAGTTTTATCTCACTAAGTGGGATTGACTACATGAGTTCTAGAACGCCACAACGTTCAGTTTTGCGCCAAGTCTTCCGTTAGCTTCAAGTACTCCATGAATTCTCTTAAAGCCTCTTTCCAAGTCTTCATAGGTCTTTCCTTTGATTATTTTGCTCTGAGCAATCTGTCTCATATTCGTATTTTCTAACCCAAGCATCTGAAGATCTTTGTTTCACATGTCCAAACTACCTTAACCGATTTTCTCTCATCTCATCTCCGTAGTTTTTCTTCAAATAGGAACCAAATTACGATTTACAACATCTTTTTTTTTTTGAGTAATACTATTCATACCATGTTTTTATACCACATCTCTATATCATCTTAGGTGGCATCTGATGTTGACATCCACATCGTCTGAAAATTTTGCAAAACCCAAGGAAATGAAGGAGAAAGACTCATCGTATACCACAATCATCATTTAATTAACTAGTTTTTTTTAATTATTAGTTTATTAAATAATGAACTAAATTAAAAATTTTAATTAATTCAAATGATGTGGTTGTCCACATCAAATGCCACATAAAGTAGTATGAAAATGTAGTACAAAAACATGGCATGAATATCATTACTCTTTTTTTTTTCTTTTTAAGAATAGCCATGGTGATGCATCTACACAAACAAGGCAAATGCCATAATTCCACTTAGTTAATTAGGATTTTAATTGATGACAAACAAATTACATAGAATGCTAAGATTCTCTGACTTTCGAATCACTGTGATAGGATAGGAGTTTCACTTCTCTCTCTCATTCGCAGAGTCTTTCTTTTCCGATTCAGACATATGAATGGATAACAATTAATAAATCTTGTGATATTCCTCTTCAAAGTCACACGTGACTTTTTAGCATTCTAAAAAATCTGAAACTTTTTGTACATTTTTCTTTTATTTCTCTTATCACTTCAACAAACTATAATATTCATATTCTTCAAAGTATATTTTTCCATACAAAATCTTTTATAATTCGTATTTAAACACTTGTAATCAACGATTTAAAATCTAAATTTAAAGATATTTGAACTTTTTTTTGTTAATTTGTCTTTTATCTAAATCTAGACTACATATTAATAGAATCATCTTTGTTAACCAAATGAGGGTGAAAGAATATTTAACAAAACAAAATTTTGCTATTTTTTTAAGTTCCACCTACATGTGATTTTAACATATCTAATTTTAAAAAATAAATTAAAAAACATACACTAAATATACATATTAACATCTCTATATTTTTCACATATTTTATTACTTTTGGGCTTAAATATTCTATTAAATATGCACTTTTTGCTCAATAAATTGTAAATCCGCTTCCAAATACATTATAAAGATATCCTTAATGCTTGTGGAAAATATTTCGAGAAAATAAAAAAATTTACGTTTGTAAAAAAAATGTGGATTAACATTCACTGTTTTCAATTGGTTTTGGAAATTTGTATGTAAATCATCGTTCAATCTTTTTATTTTCACCTTTGCCTCACTGTAAAGTTTTGAAAATTAAGGTGAGAGTTTCCATTAAAATTCTTGAGTGTAGAACCCCATTTGACAATGTTTTGGGCCACACTACTATATTTTTAACTTTTTTTTCTTCTAGTTTTCGGCTTAAATATTCTACTAGATATACATTTTTTGCTAAAAAAATGTAAAAATGCTTCCGAAATCTTTAAAAGTCAAGGTTCTAAAAAACGCTAGGCGCTAGTCGGGCGGCTAGGCGAGGTCTAGGCGAGCGCCTAGGCGGCCTAGGTGGATTTGTAATTTTTTAAATAAATTTATAATATAATATATAAATCCATTTTTACACATACAAAAATCATACTTGTTGAAAAAAATAAAATACAAAACATACAAAATAAATATTTGTTATAAAATAGAAGTATTGTATAAATTTTTAGAGTTTTTTTAAGACCATAATTGTTATTGGGTCTTATTTTGTTTTAAAAAATGAAAATTGGGCTTGGTACAAATCTTGAAACAAAGTCCATAAACTTTTAAATTTTAATTGATGAAAAACCTACTAACCCTACATAATAGATTACAGCCGCACCCACCCCACCTTTCTCTTTATCTCATATGCAGATCTCTCTTCAGTCTCTCTCTGCAGTGCTGTCTTTCTCCCCCGGTCCCTATCCGCAGCAAATCGTCTATCTCTCTCTTTCACTCACTCCCTCTCTTTCTTTCACTCCCCCTCGTCAAATTTTGTAGGAGATCTGAGGTCTAGGTGCAACTAAAGGTGGAAGGCAATGAGAAAACAGCGACTGCGAGCTCGAAAGAAGACAACACAGTGACAAGACCGCCTAACACCACCACATAGACACCGCCTAGGCGGCTTAGGCCCGCCCAGGCGGACGCCTAACACATCCCCCTTTTTCTCCTCTGATTGGCACCTAATCGGAGCAGTACATCACCGACCAGCGCCTAGGTTGATTTTTAGAACATTGTTAAAAGTTTAACTTAAAGCTCAAGAAAAATATTTTACAAAAATAAAAATTTGCATTTTTGTCAAAAAAATCAATGTTAGGCAGGTTTGACGCATGCAAAACAAAATGAACTCAGCTCTTGCAGAACGAGCGAACCATGGCACGCAAAACAAGTCGGGCACCACTCATAGAAAACAGGCGGGCTTCTGGCATGCAAAACGAGGCTATCTACGTGCCCAAAAAACGAGGGGGATACGTCACACAAATCGAGGCCAGCCATGTGTATGAAAAATGAGACTGGATTTGTGCACACCAAAACAACGCGTGCTCCATGAACGCAGAAAATGGCAGGCTTTCGGCACGTAAAATGATGCGGACACCTCACATGCAAAACAAGGGGAACTCATGCACACAAAACGAGGTGGGCTTTGCGCACGCAGAATGAGGTGAACTCCCAGGTGCTCTGAAAGCGAGTCAAGCTTCACGCACGAAAAAATATATTTTGAAGAGCATGACTGTGATAGTTTGTTATTGTGATAAGAGAAATAAAAGAAAAATTAACAAAAAAATAATTCAAATTCTTGAGGGTGCTAGAAAGTCACGAAGGACTTTCTGACTGCCATAAAGGCATGCTTGACTTTCTTGCACCCTCAAGATTTGAAACTTTTTATACTTTTTTGTTAATTTTTCTTTTATTTCTTTTACCACTACAACAAACTATGACATTCTTGTTTTTCAAAGTATATTTTTTCCGTGCAAAATCTTTTATAATTCGTATTTAAATACTTGTAATCAAAGATTTAAAACGTAAATTTAAAGATATTTGAACCTTTTTTTTTTGTTAATTTTTCTTTTATCTAAATCTAAACTACATATTAATAGAATCATCTTTGTCAACCAAACGAGGGTGAAAGAATATTTAACAAAACCAAACGATTTGTTTCTTTATTTCTATTCTTCGATTTCCTTTTGATTATTCAATTTGAAAGCTAAAAAAATGTGCAAAAAAAAAAGACGTGTGAAAAACACTTCTTGTCTTTATAAACCTACAATAGATTTTTTTTTTTTTTTTTTTTATATTAAATGTTAGATTTGCCACCTACAAAGTTTGAATCCCATTTCACTTTGCATATATCCAATATTCTTGATTGAACTCTGTTAAATTAGGTATTTTTTTTCTCTCCATGTTAAGAGAATGAGCTATTATCAGCACTCAAAATTAAAAAAAAAAAAGGTACAAAGACTTTGAAGCGCTAAACAGATAAAAGACAATCTCCTTAATGAGGCCCAATACTATTAAGAATGTTCAGCCTAGCATAAATTTATTAATGGGCTAATGCGTTTAGGTCCGTTTTCCAAACAAAATAAAAGCCTAGGCCCATTTCGTAGTTTTCCTCCTGCCCAAGTAGTTAGGGGTTTATAACAAAAATCGCATAAACCCTACTCTCCCACTCCGCAAAAACCCATTTCCCTTCCCTCGAATCTTCACCGTCACCAAGATGGGAAGCAACCAAGCAGCCGTGTCCTTCCTCACCAACGTCGCGCGCGCCGCCTTCGGCCTCGGGGTTGGCGCCACCGTCGTCAACTCCGCGCTCTACACCGTTGACGGCGGCCAGCGCGCCGTCCTCTTCGACCGTTTCCGCGGAGTCATCGACGACACTGTCGGCGAGGGGACCCACTTCCTGGTCCCATGGCTCCAGAAGCCCTACATCTTCGACATCCGCACCCGGCCCCACACCTTCTCCTCCATCTCCGGCACCAAGGATCTCCAGATGGTGAATCTCACCCTCCGGGTCCTGTCACGCCCCGAGGTCGCTCGCCTCCCTCAGATCTTCAAAACCCTAGGGCTCGAGTACGACGAGAAGGTCCTCCCCTCCATCGGCAATGAGGTACTCAAGGCCGTGGTGGCGCAATTCAACGCCGATCAGCTCCTCACCGAGCGTCCCCACGTGTCGGCGCTGGTGCGCGAGAGCCTGATTCGCCGCGCCAAGGATTTCAACATCGTCCTGGATGACGTGGCGATCACGCACTTGTCGTACGGGCTGGAGTTCTCGCGCGCCGTGGAGGCGAAGCAGGTGGCTCAGCAGGAGGCGGAGCGGTCCAAGTTTGTGGTGGCCAAGACTGAGCAGGAGAGGCGGGCTGCGATTATCCGGGCACAGGGGGAGAGCGAGGCTGCGAAGCTCATCTCTGATGCGACTGCTTCGGCGGGTATGGGACTGATCGAGCTCAGGAGGATCGAGGCTTCCAGGGAGGTTGCTAACACGCTTGCCAGGTCGCCCAATGTGTCTTACCTGCCTGGTGGGAAGAACATGCTCTTTGGACTCAACCCTCGCTGATGGTAATTTCTCATTTCACTGCTTCTTTTGTGTTTGGTTTGCTTCCTAATTTACTGTTACATTGATTTGGTAATTCATTGGTATTGTTGAATTCTTATTCTGCATCTGTATGGGATCATATCTGCAATCTATGTATATATTTGGAATTACGATTAAACCAATTTTAGAGTACAGACAATCCCTCAATGAAACCAAAAACAATTGGAAAGAGTTCTGCTCATTAGCATCCTAAGAGTTTAGGGTTTCAGCACTAAGAGAGCTAATTCATCAAGTTTGCTAGGCTCAGCTATATCATTTTGCTAAGTTTTGGCGGAATGTTTCTGGTTCCCTTTGAGTTTGAACTTTGAAGGATTGAGTTATGTTGCTGCTTGAATGATAGCATGACAGCCACATTGGGGGAGGCTGCACGTTGTGCGCTTCTTACCATTATGTACACAAGGTACACATTGAGGGAGGCTAGCACCAGTCCGCAAAAAGTTGTGTGCCAGCTTGCATGAACTGTGACCATTTGTGGATCTTTCGCAATTTTTTTCTTCAACTTTGCGGGGTTCTTTCTTGTCTCTCTCATACCTTACAGTTCTGTATGCAATAGCAGACACATTACTTGGTACTACAGCTTTTCCTCGATTAGGAATTCAGATGGTTCTGTTGAAATTTTTTGGTTTTACAATAGTTGATTCCTTTGTATGACTGGTAGTTCAGCTTCGCATTGCCGATCTGTTTGTAGTTTTTAATGTTTAGGTATACTTGTCGTGCATCTAATGTCTAGTTAACCTGATTTTGAGATGGAATGAAGTGGCAATTATTGATTATTTTAAGCTACAGATCTCTAAGATGTCGATTGAGGAAATTGGAAAGTGAAGAGGTAATTTCAATGTATAACGTAAGTAAAATGCACTTGATCTTGTGAATGAAAGGCCTAGATTTGATTTCTGTGGTTGTTGCCTACATACATGAGAAATATGAATGAGTTTCTTTTTATGTTTTTCTTCCGCCTCTTATGTATCATGATTCATGATACAATAATTGAATCCATATGGGATTCTTTTTATGCCTTTACACCATTTAGTATCAAAAGACCTTCTCATTCCGTCAATTTGGTCCTATCGTTTTCACAATATGAAATAATGACATTAAGCCTTCCTATTTGATAAGCAATTGTATCGGTTTTCTTTGCAGGGTTCTAGGACATGGCATAACAAGAAGACCAGTCCATGAATACACCGAAGTCTTGAGTGGTTTATTTCTAGAGTAATTTTTTTGTTTTTACGGGGAAGGCGGGTGTCTTGAACTTATTTAGAATGAGAGATAAGGTTTAGGAAAGTGCCATGGATGTTGCGTTGATAATGCATTTCTGACTAAGTTCACCTGGATGTTAGTACTTGAATATAATTTGGTGCACTTTTGTTCATATGTTGCTGTGCAGGAGGATGTGTTATCCAAAATTTCGCACCTATTTCAATTGCTTTTTCTCGCTATCGGTTTCTTAATTTTGCTTTCATATCGGTATGTCTGGGCGTGTCGTTTACATGTTCTTGCGCCTCGGCTAGGGAACGCTTGGGCTTGACATTAGTACATGACTCATAGAAAGCGAGATGAAAGCCAGTCGAGGTGCATTGTTCCTCCTCTTGTTTTGATATTTCTGCATCTTTCATTTTCTTCTTCTTTTGGTTTGGAAAATACTGTTTAGATTGGAAGTAAAGATGCAGTTAATTGCACTGCGCAGGCACAATAGCGACAATATGTTGGATCACATTTTGACAACCATAACTTTGCAATATTGATTGCATTTTCGCGACAATATGTTGGTCGCAGTGTCAAAATGCAATCACATATTGTCGCAAAAATGCAGTCATGTAGACGAGATAATCAATATTGCAAAGTTATAGTTTTCAAGTGAGGATCCTCGCCGGATCCTCTTTGTGAAGATCTTGAGAATCCTTCAATCACATTCGTTCGTAATACATCGTGTAGTAAAAAATTATTGTAAATTTTTATATTTAAAATTGAATATAAACAGTACTTCACAAAAATTGGCCGCGCGATGTACGATGAACAGATGTGTGAAGAATCTCCGGAATCCTCACAAACAGAATTCGATGAGGATCTTCACTCGAAAACTATAACTTCGCAACATTGATCATCTCTAGGGATGGGCAACGGTTATGGTGGGCTGGTAACCGCGGTTATTTACCCATAACCGTTTATGTTCATAGCCGCATAACCGTTTACCCGTTGGGTAATTGCATAAACGGTTATATTCATACCTATAACCGTTTATAAACGGTTAACCATACCCATAACCGTTTATAAACAGTTAACCATACCCATAACCGTGTACCCATTTAACCATAACCATTTACCCGTTTTTGAACCCGTTTATCCTTTTTTTTTACCCATTTACCCATTTTTTCACCCGTCTACATTTTTTTTTAACAACTTGAAAATTACAAAAGAAAAATTTGTCATAATTTTCGTTTTCTGACAATTAAAGACCGTTATAAATACATTTTAGCATGCATCGAGATGTCTAATTTAGTATCTTAGCTAATGCGCTAATGCTAAATGAGAGAGAGGCGCTTGGTCCTCTGCTGCTGAGTTGTCTTCGGCCTGAAATGGAACACAGTCAAACTCAGATGACAAAATAAAATGGAAATTGTCAAGGCAATATAAATTGTCCATGTAAATGGGAACCATGCGACATTATTTGAACCAGGTAATCCAAGAGTTTAAGAAAGCACTGTATACAAAAGCACATCCATGATATAAATGCTCCATGTTTCAGAATATTTGTCCTCGGGTAATGAGCGAAACATAGCCCTTCAAAGTTATTATAATATACTTGTCCGCCAAAATTAGAATAACCGAAGCGGAGTTACAAATTGTCAAGTCAGCTATCAAATTGAAATTTGATGTTTTGAATTTGACGTTTTTTTTGGAGATGCTCTAATCTGTCTACTTGATTCTACAAGAGGTTGGTCTAAAGAACGAAGGTCCGCTTTCTTAAGTTCGTTGTTCGTGACTATATTTATCAATTTTGTCCCCCTAACGTTGTACTATTATTCCTCCTCTGCAATTTAAAAGTAAAAACCCAACCGTTCTTTCAACTCTCCAGACAAACAGCACCAAACCAATGGAAGAAGAAGCAAAGCCAGCCGAGTCCACAACTACCCAAGTCCTCCCAACCCCTCTGAGCTCCGCCGAAGTTCTTCCTAGGATGAGCAACGGTTATGTCGGGTGGGTAACCGCGGTTAATAACATTGATCTAAGTTTTGTCTGATAGGGAACATGGTTTGTGTTAATTTTACATATAGAAAATAAATGGGTAAACGGTTACCTGTTTATAACCGCGGTTAATACCCATAACCGCCCATTTAAATTTCGCGGATAAACGGTTATACCCATAACCGTTTATTTATCTAAACGGTTATCCATAGCCGTAACCGTTTAATTTAAAAGGGCGGATAACCGCGGTTACCCATAACCAATGGGTATTTGCCCATCCCTAATCATCTCGTCTGCATGACTGCATTTTTGCGACAATATGTGATCGCATTTTGACGACTGCATTTTTGCGACAGTATGTGATCGCATTTTAACAACTATAACTTTGCAATATTGATCGTCTCGATTGCATTGCATATTTGCATTTTTGCGACAATATGTTGATCGCATTTTAACAACTATAACTTTGCAGTACTGGTTGTCTCGATTGCATGTCACAAAACGCAGTTAACCGCAACCTAGAAAATCTCTATAAAGATATATAGGAGGAGAAGAACGATAGATAAACTGCATCTCAAGTTAAAATGTCGTGCCAAATTTTGAGTACTCGGTGCGTCTAAACCCGTACAATGACCATCCCCAAAACTAAAACTAAAGCTTCCAACACTCTTGGAACCAGTCCCCTACAAAACTTTGTCACCCGCAAAGATGATGGATTATTCCGAAAACAAGCTTAAGCCGCCCTGACTCCTAATTAATCCCGAGAAATCGTCGAATCGTCTATTTAACCGAGGCAATATGACGGATCAAGTCAATAACTCGTGAGCTGCAACAAACCAGACCATGTTTAGATCGACTTTTTGGAGTGCAGATAACAGATTCCGGTTGGAATTTTTATAACGAAGTAAGGAAGCTGTACGGAAATTACCTGTAGCCCCACTCGTTGTCATACCAAGACACAAGCTTCACAAAGTTGTCGTTCAAAGCAATACCCGCCTTGGCATCGAAAATGCTCGACCTGTTGCATAATTTCCAAATACATATGATCAACTCATATAACACAGAGCAACGACTGAAAAAAATTGTCTAAAATTCTCACCGGTTATCACCCACAAAGTCCGTCGACACCACATCTTCTTCCGTGTATCCAAGGATTCCCTTCAGGCTGCCCTCTGATTCTTTCCTACAAGAACACAACGGAGTCGAGAAATATAGGACCATGCCAGTTATACCATCAGTTATACAAAACAACACATCAGTTATGTCATGTAGCGAAGAGAAGAATGTCTACGATGCTTACTTGATGGCATTTTTGATCTCGTCGTAAGTGGCCTTCTTCTCAAGTCTCACCGTGAGATCAACCACTGAAACATCCACCGTGGGAACTCGGAATGCCATTCCCGTCAACTTCCCGTTCAATGCAGGCAGCACTTTACCCACGGCCTACAAAATCAAACACCGCGGCGAATGGAAAGCATGGTTTAAGCAGAAATATCTGTCAAGTATCAAACAATGTATCATCATCGAATCAATACCTTGGCAGCTCCTGTACTGCTGGGAATGATGTTGGTAGCGGCAGCTCTGCCACCTCTCCAGTCTTTCATTGATGGTCCATCGACAGTCTTTTGGGTGGCTGCATAAAGTTGAGAAAAACCGGTGAGCAGTGAACGAACGATTACATATATACGTATACAGTATACACAAACACACACACACACACACACATATATATACACACTCACCAGTAATAGAATGGACGGTAGTCATAAGACCCTCCACAATACCAAAGTTGTCATGGATAACCTGTCAAGATGAGAAGCTTAGCAGTTCATCACCAAATTAATTAGTTTTTCATAATGGTTTTCACTGAAGCAACATAGACTTAGGGCCGAATTTCTTTTGCTCATAATCGCTTGTGCTAGAAGTGCTTTCATTAGAAACACGTTGAAAATCTTATTAAAAATCTAAGCGCTTCTTAAAGAAGCATATGGCAAACAATTTTCAAACAAAACAACCCTCGTATAATTCAAAACTACTTCTAACGTTTTTCTACATTACGTAATCAAAAGCGCTTTTGGTTGTCATAAAATGCCTTTATTTCAAATCCATTCCCAAAAGTGTCCCTAAGAAATTGAGACTAGATACCTTTGCCAATGGGGCAAGACAATTGGTAGTGCAGCTGGCGTTGGAGACAATGTCAAGATCTGGCTTGTACTCCTTCTCATTGACACCCACAACAAACATTGGGGCATCCTTACTTGGGGCAGAAATGATAACCTTCTTTGCACCACCCTTCAAGTGCAGAGAGGCTTTTTCCTTATCGGTGAAAACTCCGGTGGACTCGACCACAAATTCCGCACCGGCTTCCCCCCACGGGATCTGTTCGGGATCCCTAGAAGCGAAAACTTTGACGGGCTTGTCACCAAAGAGAAGGGTCTTATCATCCTTAACCTTAAGCTCGTTGTGCTTCCATTGCCCGTGAACAGTGTCGTACTTAAACATGTAGCTCTGCAGGCATGCAACATTTGAACTATTACGTACGAGTACTGCGATTTTCGGGCTTGATCCAGAATCATTTCGTTCATGTTTCGCTCCAGTTTTACGTTACAAGAAAAACACATCCCGTAACTATAAAATGATCACAGAACAATGTACAAATATGTATTAATTTGGTTAACATTATACGTACCATGTATTCGACGTTGATGAAAGGATCGTTGACAGCGACGAGCTCAATGTCATCTCTCTGGAGAGCAACCCTGGCCACCAAGCGGCCGATCCTTCCGAATCCTTCACCAGATGGACATCAAATCAACACCATTGATGGTTAAATGGTGATCATATCATAAATACTAAATAGCAAGCAATACAAAAATGAACACAAGAAGATACCATTGATGCCAATCTTGATCTTGGACATGATGAGTAATTTGTTTTGGTTAAAACGTCAAGAGAATGAGAGTGAAAGGACTTGTAAGTGCGAACAAGGGAGTGTGGGAGTGTGGGAGTTTGAGAGTGGGAGTGCTATTTATAGGCTTGAATTCTCCGTTTTCGATTCGTATTTGTCGACGTCGGAAACCAATGCTGACATGGATGTCAGAGGTGGCGGCGTCGCCGTTCTTTTCGAGAAAGATGAACGGAGTTGAATTGGTAAAAACGTAAAAAAAGAAATAGTAAATGTTGGATTGTTTTCCTAAGCAGTTCAGTTACAGAGGATTATTACTGACTGCAATGACCACTTGGCGAGGGGAAGCAGTTACAAAGAGGCTGTAGAAAGCACTCTCCCTTCCTGAAACAGATTAGAAACTCGCATGTCTGAGTGGGTTCAGACGAGTAATGCTATACTTATCATATTTTTCATATCACATTTATAGAACTTCTCTAATAGAGATAAGACCCAACAACATGTGCGCCCCGTCTCTATTAGAGAGGGCAGTACAAATGCGGTAAGAGATGGATTAGGACACTATCCAACTTTCACTCAAGGCGGCCTAAAAGATTTATTGGATCATTTCTCAGTTAATTGTAATTGTATTTTTCCTGTACAGTTCTAATCGTTGAAATACATTATAAAAATAACTTAAGAAAAATGTCATTTAACTTTCTTAAGAACATCGTTAACGGAAAAAGACTGAATTCGCTTTGGGTGTGTTGAGTTTGTAATTGTTCCAACCTAACAAAATCCAAACCCCAACCAAAATTCTAAAGAACAGGTAAATGTTTCGTTGACCTTCCAACCCATCCAACCTACCAAGTTGCCCACAAATTTAAATAAATGAAATTGCTCCACAATCCATATAACTTAAAAGACATTCACATGCCAAAGAAAATTACTCTACAAGATCATCAAATGTTGAGGTTTACGTGAACAAAATCTTGATCTATGAAGATACTTGGTGCAGCCGATTCACCTATGCATCGTTGTCAACCAACATTGTAGATATTCCCTGATTTTTCATCATTTTATCAATGATTTTCTTCAGTGCAGGTGCACTTACCCCACATTTCTGATCAACGAAACAAGATCTACCTTCTTCGGCAGCCTTACAAAGCTGTGGGTCCAACGGTACCTTCCCCAGAAAAGCAACCCCCATTTCCCCACACATTCTTTCAGCTCCACCGCGACTACTATCAAACACATCGGTGAAAGCTACTATGTTTGAGAATTCAGGCAATCTCTCTTTCAGCTGCTCCATAGCCCATTCCGTGACATCTATTTGCTCAGCGGTCTCTGTCATCCTCAAAAATTTGAAATCCATAACTGGCTGGGACAAACCACTCATGTTTTCAACAACCCCAAGGACCTGAACACCGACTTTCTTGCAGAAACTTACTTCTTTCCGAACATCAATCATGGAGACCTGCTGTGGAGTGGTGACTATGATTGCACCATCTATTGAGCCAGCATCAAGGTATTGGACAATTGATATATGCTCGTCCGAGGTTCCAGGAGGAGCATCCACAATCAGGAAATCAAGCTCACCCCAATAAACATCCTTCAAGAATTGCTTAATGAGTGCATTTTTGCGCGGCCCCCTCCATATAACAGCGTCATCAGGATCCGGAAGCATAAAGCCAATTGACATGACCCCGAGGTTTTGCTCAACATAGACAGGAGACCAGCCAAGGTTGCTCTGGTGGATTTCTTGGCCTTCTAGGCCAAGCATCTTTGGGATGCTCGGGCCACAAATATCTATATCAAGAAGTCCCACCTGGAAGTCCATAGCTGCTAGTGCAAATGCAAGTTGGGCAGAGAATGTGCTCTTGCCAACTCCACCTTTTCCTGATAAAACCAGTATCTTATGCTTTACAGTGGCCATCCTTTCTGCAATTGCAACCACGTCTGTACCAAAATAATATACAAACCATCAAGACAAAAACACATCGTTCTTGAAGTCATAGATAAGATATAGTATTGTAAAGAGGAAAACGAACTTGTGCAGTCACACAACGGATGAAAATCAAAGGCTATGTCACATTCCAGACCCAGTCCACATAGTGAGATACTGTCCGCTTTGGGTCACACCCTCACGGATTTGTTTTTGGGCTTCCACCCAAAACGTCTTACTATAGGGTGGTGGGCATGTACATATAAGGCACAAGTAATCCTCTCCCCTGGGTGATGTGGCATTTTACAATCCACCCCCCTTGGGAGCCCCGGGCGATGTGGCATTTTACAATCCACTCCCCTTGGGAGCCCGACGTCCTCGTCGGCATACTTCTAGCCGGGTAGTGGCTCTAATACCAAATTGTCACATCGCAAACCCAGTCGGCATAGTGAGATATTGTCCGCTTTGGGCCACGCCCTCACGGATTTGTTTTTGGGCTTCCACCCAAAACACGTCTCACTATAGGGAGGTAGGCATGTACATATAAGGCACATCACCCCCTCTCCCCCGGACGATGTGGGATCTTACAGGTTAATGATACTGTATAAACTCGCATCAATTGGATGCCTTGCAACGATTACCTAATAAAATTCAGAAATAAAGGTTGCAACCAAACCCAACTAGTGACAAATGAAGCGTAAAGGTCCATACTTTGATCAAACATTCGGTTAACATACACCAATTGCTCTAATGCTTGCGCAACAAAATCACAATACCAAAGGAAAGCAAGGTTCCGAAAGAAAACTTATAGTCTCTGTTCTTCAAAATTCATAAAATTAACCATGATCATCATTAAAAAAAATTCATGAAATTAACATAAAAGCATCCACTTTGGCTCGTTCTTCAAAAAATTTCTCACAGTTAGACAAAACACAGCAACACGAGAAATAATTTACAGTAATCACAGGTTAAAATTAACTAAAAAATAACAGTTGAAAGCTGCAGATAAAGGAACAAAAAGCACAGAGCTTTAGGAGCAAGAGAAAGGAAACCTGGGTCGGGGCCCTTGGGAGCAGTAGCACAAATCTGCTGGTTCGGGCATCCTTCGCAGGCGTCGGATTTTCCAGCCGAATCGGATTGCGGACCCGGGCAATCTAAAACCAGTAGTATTAGTATCCCACAAAAATTAAACCATAAGAATTACGATGAACAAGAAATTAGCAAGAAGTTCCGGAGAATTAAGAAGAAAGGGCTTACGTTCGTTGGCGTTCTCGGGAATTTCACCGTTCTCCATGGCTTACGATTTTCCGACCGACTTGGGTTTTGGTTTTTTCTTCCTTCACGTAAAGTGTAGAGACGAGAGAGGAGAGATATGAAGGAGTTGAACCGGGTTTATTAGGTCAAACAATATATCAATTTTGTTTTTGTCAAAGAACAAATTATCAATTTGAATTGCTGGACACGAAATCGGTTTAGGAAAAACCAACCCTGACCCGCCCAGATGTTCAAGCAAATTTTCAAAGTATTTAGAACACGATCACTACATGTTATAATTTTATTTAAATAATAACATTTAAACATTGCATCACGTGACATATGTTTTATCTACAAGCAAAAAAATTTCCAGTATTAAAGCAACACACTTAAACTCTCAAAAGGCGACCCTAGTATCGCGCAAGTAACTCAAATGCGCCATCAGGATATCCGAACCAATGACACAACGCCAAATTAAAGGTTAAAACATATAGCGTCGCACCGTTTGATATATAATGTCACAGTAGCGCACCAAAATTATTTCCTTTTTGAATTTTTATCACAAATATTCCCAACATCTTTTGGATTTTTATCACAAATATTCTCGATATTTTCAGAAACTCATCGCTAAGAATTATGTCGCAAAAATGACCAAGAAAATGACTTACAGAAAACAGCACTTGAAAACAGATGCCCTTTTCAATCTCCATGGATCCAAGTGTTATTTATTGATCATTGTTTTGTTTTAAGACAAACGGTACATCTGCACTATCTTCCCAAAGAGGAAAAGAACAACAGTAAATATTGAAGCTTTCTACTTGATTAATACTACACATTCCACCAACTATCGCACAAACATCCTTCGATATGTAACACTTCAGTCATCCAACTGTAGCATCCTACCGGCAGCGGTGGTGGCACGGGTGGTATTTCGTAGTTCCGTCCATCTCTGCCATGACTTTCTGCTTATCACACTGTATTGCTGCTGCTCTTCACCTGCACCCGTAAAACTTCTCAACTTTGACAATGATATCTGCTTCGACTAGCAATCGACAGCTACTAACACCCACTGCTTCAACTTTCCGACATCTTTTCTTCGTTGCCCTTCCTTCGGTAAGTCTCCAGGATGGAACCAAGCACGGAATGAGCTAAAACATCTTCAGAATAAACTTCTGGATCTCTCATATGTTCCTTCTCGTTTCTTTTTTTATTTTTTCTTTTCCGATCAACCTTTCCTGTGGAACCCCCTCTCCTCCTCACAGTTCTAATCTTCACTCTTTTTTCTATTTTTTTGTTAATTTTCAATTTCGTTGCCCAGGAGATTATCTCTAGCTTCACAAGCTGCAGCTTCCTCATGATAATACAAATCCTTACTGCGGAAACAAAGCATGCACTAACCAGGTTCTGCCCACTTTTGAACGCTCGAACCTTGTAGATTCGAATCCACAACCAACAGCAAACAAATACTTGATGTGTTTGTCTTAGCCAACTAGGCAAAATTGGTACCTGTTTTCCTGACAGAATATGGCGCACTTGGGAGCGCCCTTTTCTCCATGCTTCTCTTGACAGTTGAGTAGGCTCTCCAAACAATGCAAGCAAAGCAAGTCTAGATAAAATGTCTCCTCATAATCGCAGTCTTTAAGGCAGCACCCGCAACTAATACAGCGAGCTATGCAGAGCGTGCAAGCCCTGCACTTCTGATCAGCAGGTTGTTTCCCTTGGCAACTCTTTGCAGGGCAATCATAAACTAAACTAAGTCTCTGGCACCTGGGGCATGCTTCGATGTCGATGGGACAATCATCATCACAAGAGCCATACGACAACCCACCATTAAAAAACCGAGGTTTCGGGGCTCTAGGCTGGATATGGTTATCTGTGGCAAGCAAGAATTTCAACTCTTCGAACTGCTTGTCTGTTATACCAGAGAGACCACCAATTCTTAACTGCTTTATTCCGGGGTTGCCTGCAGACTTCAAGGTCCTTATGTTTAACAAGATGCACTCGACACTGATTTTAAGACATCCGGGAACACTTAACTGCACAGGGAAAAAAGTGAACATATGTAAGTTTGATGCACAATAAATCTTTTTTCACAGAAATTAAATAGGGGAAAGTAGCCCCAAGGATCATATGTAACTTCAGAACATTTTATCCCAAGGGAAAGCAACATAAAAGCATTTTTTTTAAATGTCACTGAACAATAGAGAAGTATCCTGTTGTACAAAATCGTAATCAGAAACACAAGCAGGAATGTTGAAAATACAGAAGTTCAAATCCTCACCTTTGTCAACCTCGGGTTGCTGTCAAACACACCCTGCAGCCCACCATCAGTGATCTTTACGCAATGCACTAGACCCAAGGTTTGAAGTGTGCCTTGAGCCCTGCTTGTTAGTTTTACAAGGACATCATCGGTGATGCGCTCATTCAACGGCCAATCGATGACAATACTCGTCCATGGAAGAGGGTCACTTCTAACTGCATTACGAAAAGACTTGCAAACCCTTTCAACCGACAGAAGGTCCTTAACACCAAGAAAACGCAATGCATAAAACATAGCATCATGCGGAGCACTCGCCTCACTCTCGGGACACATGATGCCACAACCCTGTATTTCCTTAGTTCCAACCTGCAGTTGCTTAGCTCCATCAAAAACATCCAAGTCCCCCACATAGCTAAAACTCAGAAACTCCTCCATACTGTCATCCAATGCAAAACCTCCATCATTGATCCCGAACCCATCAAAGCTGTCATATGGGATTGATACTCCATCAAATTTCAGGTCACAAACTTCCGGCTGACACCACACAGTGCTATTCCAAACCCAATTCAGACCGGCAAACAATCCACCATCAACCGTCTTTGCCTTTCCTTCATCCCATCCAGAGCTACAAGATTCATAATCCGGTTCGAAACCTTGAAACCAACCAGTGATCGCCGTAAACGTAGACCTAATCTCCATTCCAAAAGGATCGACAGGCAATCGATCCACAATATCATCAGCAGAACGGTCACAATAACCACCCAACTCGCTCTTACAATGGGTATTCTTCAAATCCAAATTGGAACTCCAAGAACTTGACGGATCATCACAAATACCATCCAAATTCTTTTCCTTGAATTGATCCATCACATACCCATTAGGGTACTTAACAGAAGAACACGAACTATGCTCCGAGGACGGATACGCAGGCAAGATTGAGCCACGAGAGAGATTCAAAGCCATCCTTTTCAGCCAAGAGATAAGAGTATAAACAGAAATTATACCAAGAAGCCTGGTTTTTCTTGAACACAAGGCAAAAGTTCCATACCCAAGAGGCAAAAAAATACTAGAATGGAAACAAAAAGCACCTGGATTTCTGAATTATATGAAAACCCCAACTTTCTCACAGGCCGATTCTAGAAGAAAAAGCAAAAAGTTCACAAATTTTATCCGACTTACGAGTACCAATCAAGCTGAATTCAGAGAAACCCTAGTGGGAATTGGGAATTAGGAATTCAGAGAAGCAAAGTCCTAATGTGGGTAAATTGAAACGGATACAGAGATTAAAAGGAGAAAGATTGAAATTTACCGAATCAGATGCGGAAGAGGAAAAGCAGTCTGACCCAACGATGCAAGCAACCGCCCGACCAATCAACCAACGCAATGCAGAAGGAGGTAGAGAGAGAGAGAGAGAGAGAGAGAGAGAGAGAGAGAGGGAGAGAGAGTAGGAAAACCAAAGTGGAGGAGGAGAAGGAGAGGGAGGGAGGTAACAGAATTTGGAAGGTGACAGAGCGTGCGTGCCAAATTTAGGGCGCGCTGAGTGTGTGAGAGCGGGGAAGGTTGGGAAAAAGACGCGTGGATAGAGGGAGAGAAAGAAAGTTGCGGGTGGCAAGTCTTCCACCTGGAATCGTTTAAACCTTCACCAACGCCAACAACGACCTTCCCTCCCCCGCCACCCTTTTTTACATCGACAAGGTTCCAGATTCCTTGTTACCCCTTGAAGGGTTTAATTAAATTTCAAGAGATTTTTTTACGGGTACGTTTGGATGTGCTTTTAAAACGTCTAAAGTGCTTGTATTTATATAAAATAAAATAAAAAATATTTATAACGTTTTTTAATCAATAATTAATGACGTTTGACTTTTTTCAAGAAGTATTTTAAGAAGCATTCTCAAATGTTTTACAACGTACTTCTAATAAAAGTGTTTTTTAGGGCACTACTACAAAGGAATTTTCTCCTCTCCTCTTCCACACGAAGAAAACAATAATGATTTACGAAGACATATATATTGGGAAAAAGGATTCTCATTAGATCTTTTTTTCTGGAAATCTTATGGATTTTGTGATTGTGACCGTTCATCGTACATCGTGTGATCAGAAATCATTTTAAAATTTAAAATTAAATATAAATAGTACTTAATTAAAACTAATCGCACGATATACGATAAACAATCACGATTACGGGATTTCTAAGATCTTCTTTTCTATACATTGGCTAGCAATCAACTCTTTTATTTATCTACGCATCCGAGATTATATATAAGAGTTTAGTGTTACTCTGGTCCCGATATTCGTTGTATTATTTTCAAAAGTAACAAAAACAATCTTCAACAAGTCGTTTTCTTGTTACCCTTGTCGACAAAACCTTCTTTTTTCTTTTTTTACTGAAACAAACAATGAAGTTACCAAAGTCTAACTTGAAGAAAGGAATCTAATGATTTTTTTAATTCAAAACGATTTCTGAAATTGGCAGAATTAAAAGAAGTGATATCTAGTTTATCCACTGTAAATTATTTTGGTCATTATGTAAAAAATTTATCGATGTTCTCGTTCAGTAAAGGGATTCATTTGACAAAAATATCCCTAAAAAAATAGTCACGTGGTCATTCATGTGACAATTTAACGAAAGTTTTGATAAATTTTTCATAAAATAACCAAAATAAATACAATAAACAAATTTAGCAACCACTTCTACCGATTTTATTGTCAGGAACTAAAAGAAAGAGTTTTATTATCAGAAACTAAAAGGAAGAGTTATGGCAATCTCTGGTTACCATGCCTAAAACCCCGCAATTAGCCAAATCCGATTCTGATTTGGATCATTAATGAGGATGGTTGGCATTAAACCCGCAATCTTTAATCTTTGACCATTAGAAAAGGTTAAAAGATAGGCATTAATTAAATTATATTATCTTCCAGAAACTCCCAAATCAGTTAATTTCAAGCACTTTAATCCGGACAAGGATCCTCTGGATCCCCTTTGTAGGAATTTAGAGATTAATTAACCGGGTCTGTTCATCGCATATCGTAAGAACAATTTTCGTTAGCTACTATTTATATTTAATTTTAAATTAAAAATTTTAAATAATTTATAACCGCACTATGTACGATGAACGAATACGATTAATTAATTTTCCGAATCCCACAAAGAAGATCAGGAGAGGATCTTATTCCCTTTAATCCAACTTAGTATAAAGTGTCCGCCAAGGTAACTCCCATTGATTTAGAAAGCAACACCATACTCATCCAAGCACTTTAATTCGACTCAAAATCTCAAAATCTCGAAAGAATGTACATGACATATGGAATTTCAACATTTCACATCCTCGAAAAAACGCGGCGTTTAGGTCTTTAGAATACACATTCTCTTATTCTGATTGCACAGCTTATAAAAGCTTGCAATGTAATAACACCACTTTTAAGGCACACGGCATAAGGGCAAGCCCGGGCTGGAAGTTAGAAAGGCGCGCACTCTACAAGGTAGGAGGAATCCATATGTAGCCATGTGTTTGTACGTATCCAACTTTCTCTAGCAGTGCATCCGCTTCTGCAGGACCCCGACTGCCTGGTTTGTATGGAAGTGGCTTTAACTCGCCGTTGTCAATTCTGTGCAGAAGCGGTGTGAAGATTTCCCATGCCGCCTGATGATTGATTAACACAGTAAATCAGTCGATTGGGAAAATGGCGGCGTGCCAAGAAAATAAGTGTACAATGTTGTTGTGACCGGAAAGGAAAAAGTGTAAGATGTTGCTACCTTCAACTCATCTCTTCGCACAAAATGTTGTTGATCGCCTCTTATTCTGTCAAAACGAATGCCATTTGTCATGATTGATTAATCTTATGGTGTAGTCCTAGTTGAGCGGATTTCAATAACTATCTGTTAACTGGCTCAAACAAAAGCAGCATATGGGGTACAATATAAGAGATTTTTAAAATAGAAAGATAGGTGCCTTACGTGTCAAGAATTAGACGTTCATAAGCCTCCGGGATAGTTACCCCTTGATAACGTTGCCCATATGACAAGTCTAATTCACTTTGGACGGTTGACATCTCGAGTCCAGGCTGCTTGACCTGCATAACAGACACTGAGCTAGTAAGTGAACATGCTGAAGGCGACGGACTCTCCTAGCGTTTATCTGCTTAACGAACGTGATACATAAAGCGTGGGTTCCTAATTCTATTGCTTGGATTGAGGATCTTACGAAGTATTCTAACAATATTGTGCAGCATTCAGATAATTATCCAAAACTTTCTCCAAAGTGAATTAGTAATTTAACAGGAAACTAAGCACCGTATGAAAGCTTTGCCTGGTGATATATGCACATGAAATCTGAAGATATCAGCTCAAACACACTATATTGGACTTTATAGCAAACACATTACCGTAAGTTTCATGTACATGGCTTCTGAAGGCTGCAAGCGTATTACAAACTCATTCCTCCCTTGCCTCTTACCTAAAAAAAATGAGATAATGGTGAGCACAATATGGAACATAAAAACTACCAACAACAACATGTGGAATATATGGATGATTCAATAGCAGGAAATCATGAATTTCGGTTTTGTTGCCAGAATTTCAAGAACAGTTTAGCAATAAAATTATATACACAATTGACGGAGCAATATGTTGAAATTAAGCCCTTTAAAATTATAGTATGTGCCTTACATTTGAATATGTCACCAGGAACATCCTTAAATTGAACTCTTATTTCTGCCTTTCTTGAATTTAACGCTTTCCCAGCCTTTAGTATAAAAGGAACACCTACAGAAAATTGCGTTGATAGTGAGTAAGTTCAATGCATGATATAATTCATATAAAAGCAACCATTATATTCAAGTCGAATCTCCAAGACAATAGTACTTCCCAAATGGGAGGTTCAAAAATTAGTTCAAATAAAATGTAAATGAACTGTGAAAGTTTCCATACCTTCCCATCTTTCATTGTGGATTCGCAGAATCACGGTTGAAAAGGTTGGAGTGTTTGAGTGGTCAGGAACAGTTGGATCGTCTGTGTAGCCATCATATTGTCCAAGAACAACTTCATCATCCTCAACTGGCATTACTGATTGAAGAACCTAAATTTTCAACCGTTAATCATCAACTGATACGGCATTCTGGAACTAAGAGCACATATAATGAAAGAATATTACACATCTCCTATGGGGATACGTTTCAAATTGATTTTTTCTTCTGAAAACTATAGAAAGTATATCATTATAAATGAATCGGGGATGCACACACCTTTACTTTCTCGTCCCGTATATGCTCAGGTTTTAGGGAAATAGGTTTTTCCATGGCAACCAAGCATAGAACCTGCAGAACAAATTGAATGAACAAATCAGCTCAAGGTTTTAATGCCTTTTTCCTGGAATGAAGGTTCACCAGGAGGGAAGGAAGAAGAAAATTCTGATGCATAAAGGTCTCACCTGCAAGAGATGATTTTGAATAATATCGCGGATAATTCTGCCAAAAAAAAAAAAAAAAAAAAAAAAAGATTATCGATGCATCCAATTACAATTAGCATCATCATATAATCTCAAAACAACGTAATCAATACAAATAATTCCCCAGACACAGCAGGGAATATGGATTCTAGTAACAAAGATTACTAAGTTCCAGATAATTTAACCATAAATAACATGCTCAAGGATGAAAGAATTCTTTTTCATTTAAACAACAAATTGGGACAATAGAACTGGTGAATCATACCCATATTCATCAAAATATCCACCACGACCTTCAGTTCCAAAATCCTCCCTGAACACAATCTGCCAAATAAACATAATTAAAGAAAAAGTGGATGAAATTTACTGCATGTTATATGTCTTGAGGTACCATGTGTACTGTACATTGTCAATGTCATACCGACATCCAATCATCAGTACTGAAGCAAGGATTCTCACCTGTACATTCGCAATATTGTCTCGGTTCCAAAGGGGCAAAAAGAATCGATTTGCAAAACGAAGTACTAACTGAAAATTTACACACAAATAAAAAAAATAAGCATATTTCATTAATATTAGGAACCAGAAACATCTAAGGAAGCATATGCAGACATTATATATTACCAGATTCTGCACCAATTCCTTCCCCAAATAGTGATCGATACGGTAAATTTGTGGTTCCTCGAACAACTCCCCAATCTGCTTACTCAGTTGTTCTGCAGAGTCCAAATCCTTGCCAAAAGGCTTCTCAACAACAATACGAGTCCATCCACCAAGATCAGCTGATATGATCATAATCAGACAATTGCAAATATTAATATTGACCTGTCATTTAACTTCACTCTGGAACCATTTAATGCCAAAATGTATGCCTGCTTAGAAAGAATAGCTATTTCAAATTATCCGTGTTGATACAGGGTTGGTGAAAACCTATGTAGTATTGGGAAAAGCTTACATCTATTCATGCAATAATGCCTGATCATCCTGCAGACAGAGGGATATACTGATGGAGGAAGTGCAAGATAAAAGAGCCTGCGGGATGATCCTTCCGCACTATTCTTTGAGATTTCATTATCTGAAATTTCCTTATCAAGCAGGCGAAATCCTTCCTCACCATCGTAAGAACCACTTACATATTTGATCTACAGAAGCAAATTATTATGCAATTCAATATCTTTACAGAATAATATTATATGAATGGAATTGTACAAAAATGTTGCATAAGGCACTGACCAGTTGTAAAAAATTGGTCACATCTTCCACGTCCTTGGGTGAAGCTCCTTTGTCACGGACAAGATACCTGCAAAGCAGTCCAGAAAAGAGTTGTACCTAGCATTAGTTTAAGTAAGCTAAAAAAATGTAGATTAACTGTTGTAGGAAACTTAACTATTTCCACTCGTATGAATGAAATGGAATTGCAAAAATGATCAAAGAAAAGAAGCTCACCCACGTATGCGGTTTCTTAGCTCTTCATCAGAAATCTTAGTTCTTGCATATCCAAAAATGCGAACTTCTTCAGGTAGCAGAAATCCCTAGACAAACAACGCACACCCAATAGTAAGGTCACACTCACAATCCATGGTTGCACAGCCTACTCTATCAACTTTTTCATCAAGTTTTAAGTGCAATTAAACTTGGATACAGTAACCAAAGAAAGTATCCGAAGTGTTGCGATTCAGTTCAGATAAATTCACGATCAATCACATTGAAGTACGCAAATACAAAAATCACAATAGAAACCTGCTTATAAAGGTTGAAGAGTGCCGGAAAAGTCTTCTTCTTGGCAAGATCACCAGAAGCGCCAAGCACGATAATCGAGAGAGACCCATTTTCGAGCACATGATCAATGTCTCTAACGGGTTCGACCCGGAAGCTGTCTCTTCTCTCCATGTGCCATGATCCCGATCCCGATCCCATTTTTCAAGCTGTACAAGCAGCTCAAAAGCTATTTCACAAAAACAAAAAAGCTCAAATCTTTTAGTTCGATTGGATCAAGGCAGCTTGAAGCATAAGTCAATGAGGGCAAATCACCGTCCCGGAATCAAACCGAGATTCGCATATATTCGCAATAATAGAGCATTTGAATACTAAGCACCGTCCACAAGAGTGGCTAATCTTCACTGTACCTAGTCCACTAATTGTGATTAACTCTAATTAAGTAAATTATAGACTTTGGCGGCCCCCAAAATATTAATTTAAAAACTTATACATCAAAAATCACATTCCACAACAAATTCCTACTAAAAACCGAATTGCATGATCGAAAATTGAGCTGAAAAATCAAGACAGAATATTAAAATCAGAGAAATAAGATCCGAGCTATAGGAAAGCGATCAAATTTTCTGAAAAATAATGGTCCGAGCTATCGGAAAGCGATCAAATTTACTTAAGCGCTTGCAGATTGAGCAAATTAACTAAGAAAATAAGAGATTACGAACCTGATTACGGAGCAAAGACGGATCGAATTCGCAGAAATTGAGATTTTGCGATGCAGTGAATGAGAAATAGGAGGGGGGAGAGAGGGGAGAAGTAGGAGGAAGTCAAGTCAGAAGTGGGTGTTGAAGTGATGAAGGAGGTTGGAATTCCTGACTTCCTCAGCGGGTCGGTGGTTGGTGGCGTTTCCCTTTTTAAATGATTTCTTCTGCTTCTCTCTCTAAAACGCACACTCTCTCTCTCTCTGGTTTCACGTCGACTCGACGAGATTCGTCATTACCGGCCGCCTAACTTGATTTTTCTTTGGTACACGTCACCTCCCTATCTTCGCATATTTCTATTTTTGCCGCGGTGGAGGGGGAAATTTATTTAAGATGTCGGGACGCTATCCGGTATTTCAAACGTTATAATATAAGTAGTTAGATATATATATTTTATAAATTAAAACTATTTGCTCTATGACACTAAGTTGGCACGCTAAAAATTTTTTCTGATTGATACTAACATATTGATGTGCGGAGGCAACGGTAAATGACAAACTGCAAGAAATGAAAATGATGAGTTAGTCAGATGTCGTAATTGTTAGTGACGGAAAACCAAAAATTGAAAGAATTCAAATTTAAGACTTTCAAAATGCAAGCAAAAATAAAATAGGATAAGAGTAATTGTGAGGTGACACGAGAATTGACGTTAAGTTATGAGGTGACAAAGAGTATACCAAAGTCTCATTTTGAGAAAATCTCCTCTACATTTCTTGGTAGTTTAAACTTCAATTTCATTACGTTTAATTGCCTTTACATTTCTTGGTAGTTCAAACTTCAATTTCAATACGTTTAATTGCTAGATCTCTAAGTGAGTCAAATGCCTTATCTTGTTATATTTTGTGTTACTAATTTTATTTTATTTTGTTTCTTTAAATGATTGTAAATTATTGTCTTGCCTTATTTATCATATTCTGTTCAATGAAAAGGAAAGGGAGGGAAGTTTTTATCACAAGTGGTACACAATAATATATATTAATTTACTAACGTTACAACATGTATATTTTTGTATTAAAACGTACATTGGATCTTGTTTCAAAAAAACATATAATACTCAGATTTTAAAAATGTTAGTTACATTGGATCTCGTTTTAAACAAATTATATTATAATTAAAATTTTAAAATGTTAATTATATCGTCCACACATGCTATAACATATTAATTAATAACATCGTCATTAAAAAAATGATATATCTTAACTTTGTAAAACAGTGACAATAATTTTTATTATCATATGATAAAACAATCAACAATGATACAAATTATCCACTAACATATTAAAATAAGGATTCAAAGGGCAAAAGATGGCATGAATCATGTGAAAACTGTGGGGTGATTGATTAAACATATATATATATATATATATATATATATATATATATATATTAGGAACTTTAACAAAACACTTTTGGTACTGCTTACTTTTAACGAAAAAATCACATTTTTATTTTTTCTTGATACTATTTACTACACATTTATTTGTCATTTTTCATTAAAACTAAAGTTTTTTTTTTAACATTTCGTTAGTTTTTTTTTTTTTTTTTTTTTTTTTTTTTTTTTTACAAAACTGATTAAACAATTTAGAAGCAAACCATAAACCCAACACTTGACCTTCCACGTGCAGTCGCGTGTCGTAAGCAATGACGGACGGAGGACGTGTCAAGTGCGTATCAGAAAAGCCTGCGTCCCACAATTCATATGGTTGCCGCCCCCGCCATTTCTCCACTTCTCTCTCACTGGTGAATGTCTTTCAAAGGCATTCACTGTAATACTCGGATGTCAACAACTTGTCATTTTATTGCACGTTTATCGACAGATGTCAACAACTTTTAAGTGAACATGTCGACTGACACTTATACCTTTTGAGTGACTATGCGACAGATGTCACCATGTGCCAAATGAGCCTATCGAAAGATGAATATAGCAACACATACAAGTCTTGAGGCTAGTGGCTAATTCGTCGAGCACTTGGAGTGAACTTTCAAAGACATCTCAGATTTTTAAACCGTAGCATCCATCTATTCCGTGAAGGATTTGTAAGCTTGAGGGTCAGCACCCACCTTGTCCCAAGGTGGATCCACCCGAGTGCAAGCACGTAAACAGCGACTGATTCCCGGTGCCTTAACCGGCCAAGAAGTTCGAACGGCTCGCATGGAGGAATTAAAGATGCTTTTCACTTGAAAGCACTGTATAAAATTATCAACTGGTTCATTTACTTATTTGAATTGGTTTGAGCATCAAGGGCTCATATGGCAGTGTCTAAACCAAGAAAACTGAGCTGCTTGTTCTGAGGTTGCAGGACTTCGAGGACGACCGACGATTGGAGCTTGGGGCATACAGGGCCGTTATTTTTGCTATCCATTACGGGTTTGTTCACCGGAAGGATTTGGCACATCGCATCTCCCCTCCCAACGACGGAGGAGGAAATAGGCAAAATGCATATGTCATATCAATGAAAGCGGCATGCTGTATACGGCCAACATTCATACAACGTTTTGTTCTAGAAAATATAAACCATCTTAGCAAAGAACACAAGCCATCATCTCTTTAAACTCCTAACAAGTATCCGAGGGCAAGTTGCAGACAATAAACAACCAACCGAACCAGCACAATCTTAAAAATAAGGAGTTGTGCGCGTCCATTCAGGCTTCTTCTCTTGCTAAAGAGTATACCTGCGAAGTTACTAAAGAGTATACCTGCGAAGTTACTAACGCTATTCATGTCACAGTTTCAGCCACTTTGGCTTAGCAGGTTTCTTCCCTTCAGGCTTCTTCTCTTGGACAACAGGGGGCGGTGCCTCCGTTGTGGTTTCTGGTGCAGACTGAACAGGCGGCTCTACATGCTTATTGACGAGTTCCAAACCTTTCAAAGACATGATCTCTTCCTGAAGAAAGGGACCTGACATGGCATCTGCAGCATCATCTGCTGGACATGAAATAAGAACTTAATCACTTGGCATCAAATTTTGCTATTTACAATCCACAGAAACCTATCTTACATCAGCGAAACAATTTCCAGCTAAAATTCAGATTCCTATGCAGTCACTTCATATCTAACCTTTCGGCATATCATATGAAAAGTACACAATTGCACCGGGAACAAAGCCAGCAGTGTGAAAATCCTGTGACATGTCTTTTATCGGCTTCTTCGGAGGAGTAGTATCTGCATAACGAAATGTTAAGACTCTACTCCAAAATCATAAAATGGAAAACTCAATATTTTGATTTATATTTGCATACATATATAGAATGGTAAATCCGGTCGAGCAACCACTTTGACGACGAGATCAACCAAGCTCTGAACTGTTTCCGATGGATTAAAAGTGGCCTCTAATGTGTGGTTATCAGGAAATCGAACCCTGATCACAGTCTGCATACATAAGCACATGAACTTAACAAATTAATAACAAGCAATTTTAAAACTAAATAAAAGATTTGGAATACCCTAATAGGTTATGAATCCGATGGTAAATGAAGGAGTTGATCATATACAAAAAACTAGAAACAATAGCTACAAAAAGGAGAAAAGAGAGACAGAATAAGGGTACAGTAACCACCTTGGTTATTTTTGACCTGCGGGCTGCCTTCTCTGCTTCTCTTAACTTTCGCGTTTTAAGAGTGTTATCTGTTCATATTGCATTAACAAAATACAGTAAGTATAAAACAGAACGAATGCCAACAGATGCATGCATGTTTTTTGGTTATTGCAAACACAATACTTGATGCATCGACAAGACTTCTAAGCAGTAAGAAGAACGTGTTTCCCATTCATAAATAATTGATGGGCAGATTATAACTATATAGCTTTAAGACCCGCCACCACATACAAAAGCTTTTATATTTCCCCTCAAATTATAGCTTACACAGTTTCTGTCAATCACCTTCCTTTTTGGCATTCAAAACCCGATAATAATCCTCTGCAGTGAACTCATAGAAATCCTCTGGCTCCTCTGCCAAACAAAAAATGACAAAAAGAAAAATTCTATCAGGCGTCTCAATGCCCTCGCTTCGGAAAAAAAATAAGGGGGCATATTAGTTGAATTGCCTCTTACCAGTATTAGGCTCTTCACTTTGTGAAGAAGAAGAAGATGCTGATGTTTCAAAAACATGGATTTCTCTCCCGAACTTTTCTTTTGCTGCTGTGAGCTTGGCCTGAATTCACCCCAACGGATCAAAAAAGACAAAAGTAAATGTGATATCACAGTATCAGATATAGCAGGAACAATCTAATCTTGAAAACAGAATGATCTCAATTTGAAAAGCGGAACTCCATATCCTCATCCAACAAATTCATAAGACAAGAACATCAGTATTTTGCGCCTACTAACATAATTACTACAACATGTAATTCGGATATCGTAATTGCAACGCTACTAAACACCGAAATCATCGAAAACACGAAGTAGAACCACGCAAAAATCTTGCACGCAACTGCATACGGAAACCAACAAAGACACTAAATTGTACTTAGAATCCAAAACTGTTAAAACTTCCATCCTTTTGCTGCACCAAAACTTAACTCAAGCTATCTATTCCTCAAGAACTTAAAAGCATTCAAAATTCACCTCTGTAATCTCTTGATAAGAAGCAATTACTTCCACAATCGATAAAGATTAAGCAAAATCCTGTAAATCTCATCTAATTGTGGCACTAACCCACAACTTAGAAACAGGCAAAAATCACTAACCAACAATTTAAACCCCAAAAAAATCGATTACACACAAAACCCAGATCGACCCAGCAGCAAAAACAAATACCCAGAAACAGAAATCAAGAAAATACGAATGGGAGTGAGTGAAAGATTGGGACTTTTTGGGTAAAAGAACCTGAGCTTCTTCGGCCTCCATGGGATCAATGCTTCCGAACTTCCTTCTCTTCAAGGGTATGCGAGAAAAGGCATCAAAGATCATCAGCGAGGCTCCAAGAAATCCCACACCGACAGAAAAGAATCTGAGGGATCCAAGTAGGGGTTCACCGTTCGCCGAGTGACTCGTATTTACGAGGTTGCGAGGTTGAGTACATTACAGCAGTGGTGATTTCATTATATTTGGAATAATAGGAGTACAAAAATAACTCTCTCTTATTCTCTACTTTGTCTTTCCTTTCTTTTCTCTCTTCTTCCTCTCTCTTCCTCTTCCTTTCTTCCCTCTCTCCCGTATGACTACTATCAATTATGACAACACTTTGTTGTGTTCCATAGTGTTGTTTATATAGGAAAATAATAGCACCAAAAGTATGCATCCAATAGCTCATAATGGAGTAGCATGATCTTAGTGGCCAACCATATTTTATAACAATAATGTAATTTTTCGTTAAAATTAAAAAAATTTATTAAAATTTCCGTTATACTTTGTAAGTTTTGCATGACTGATTACAAAAGCAAATCTGATTTACTATTCAACACTGTGGGCTAAAAGCCCAACATTTATATTGGGCTAGAAATTGAAAGCCCAATTATTTGCAAGTGAGCTCCTAATTGTTTAAGGCCTGTGGAAATAAAATCTGATAAGGTTGGGTTTAGGGTTTAGGGTTTAGATGGTCTGGTTACCATTAGAAAGTCAAACAGTCACAAACACCAAATGAAACTGTCCTGGTTTAATTTAAATGTAATTTTGATATATGAAAAATTGTATCAAATTTTAACGAATCGCTCGCGAACCGTCCCTCCTGTATCTCGTTATATGATGGGCAAGCAACTAAAAGTAAAACTGTATGGGCAAGTTAGAGGCCATATGAGTTTGAGTCTCGCAAAACTATATGCTTTCCTTTGCAAAAGAGAAAGAAAAAGAAAGTTTTAGGTGGCCAATGTTGATAGCACTTGCTAGTTGTTAACTTGTTATAGTATAGCCTTTTATCTTGCTTAGCCAACACTCAACCAAGGTCAACCGATGAAGCCAATATTGTACATTGATCGTCCAACCACTAACGGAAATATGGAATTATTTCGGCTCACTAACTTGTCTAATGTGTTTGATCTCGTACATGAGAAATGCCAACGGAATTCTCTTACAGTGAGATTCTTCACGAATTCTCTACTACCTCACAATTTAACGTCAATTTTCATGTCAACATTATAAAATATTGTGTAAAAAAAATATGATGTGACATAGAGTCTATAAAGACTAGAAAGTTTTCATTTTGAGAGAATTATGTTAGCATTTTTCCTCTTACATTGATTTTTACCATCAATTTTGCAATTAATCCACATGCTGATATGCATGTCAGTTAACAGAGATGACGAATTCGATATCTAATTATTATAACCTTGATTTATAGTACAACTTAACTCAAATTTGACACTCCTAAAGTAGAATATTATTGTATAAGAAAGTAAAACTTATAGTTATAAAATTATTATCCACATGTAAGGGTTTAACAACTCAAGTGATGGCGATCATTTACTCATCAAAATCGTCAAATATGTGTCGATAATACTTCAATACATTATATTAGTCATAATAATAAGAACACATTATTGATAAAATACCCTCAAATTGGAGACTTATTTTTCGTTTGCCCGAAATATGGGAGGTAAGTCACACATTATTATTATTATTATTATATAATTGAAAAAAAAGTTTTCTTTATATATTTTGAAGTGTGATATCTACACACCCTTGTTTACTTCTCACACACCGGTTCAAAATTTCAGTCATCGGATCGAATGAATTAAAGAAGATCAACAAAGAGAAATTAACAAAGAATATATAAAAAGTAAAAAAAAAAATGTGTTGACAGCACACCCTTATATTTTTCTAACTTAATGATAACATATGGCGTTTTCCTCTGTGTTCCAAGTATAGTGAAAAAATCTGTACTCAATTTGTTGTTGAATCTAAATGGTCCAGCGGGGCATGCTATCGCCCTCACCAACCTACAAGAGGTGACGGCACCTAACGTTTTCGGAGCTGGCCGGCAATACTGTAACATTAGCGCACGTCAGCACCTCTCAAGTTCTTCAACCGGCTACGTGACTCCTTCATACTTCCTAGTCCCTACGGCCCCACCAAAACGGCATATTATTAATAATTAAAAAAATGAAATTCTTAAACGCAGGTCCCTCCACATTTCCCTATTTAAAAAACAACCCCAACTTGTTCAAAACCTCAGACGCCTTTCGCAAATACGAAAACTCCCCAGGGACCTGCATTTCAAAAAAAAAACCCAAAAAAAAACCCCAAAAAATTGAAAAAAAAAGGGGATTCAGAACGGAGCAGAAAAGCGAGAAACAGAGGAGAGAGAGAGGGAGAGGGAGGTTGGTGATGACAATGGACAGAGAGAAGGAGAGAGAGATAGAGCTAGAGAGTGCAATGTACACTAACTGTTTGCTATTAGGGTTGGATCCGGCGATTATCGGGCTCGGAGGATCCAATGCCACTCCTCGGGTCGGGCTCTTCCGCCACTCCAACCCTAAGTTGGGCGAACAGCTCCTCTACTTCATCCTCTCTTCTCTCAGAGGCCCAATTCAATCCGCCAAGGTAGTGCAATCTCTCGATTTCGTTTCCTCCGTATCTGTTTACACTGTATAATTATCTATATATGTATATGTTTAAATTTCACTTGTGTGTGTATATATGTGTGTGTGTGTGTGTGTGTTTGCATCTTTGTTATACTATCTTCTGCTATGGATCACGTTCCTGACGATTTGAGATCTTTCAGGATTTCGATAAGGTATGGCCAATCTTCGATTCCGCGCAATCGCGGGATTTTCGAAAGGTAAATTCGACGATTCCACTTTTTCTGTTGCTTCTGGTTTTATATTCCTTTAAATTTTTGAACATTTGGATGAAATGAGATGATTTGTTGTTGGTGGTTAGGTTGTGCAAGGGATCATTAGTGAGCTTGAATCGCAAGGGGCGCTTCCGAGGAGCAATTCGAGGGTTTCATCACTTGCTACATGTTGCGGACCCAGGTTGGTTGATGATGCTACTCCTCCCCTTGTTCTTATGAGTTTGTTACATTTGTTTATGTGCATTTCTGCCCTTAATTATTCAACTTTTAAAGTGGAGTCGGGCTTGCTTGGCTAGAAAATTGACAGAAACCCGAAATTCACATATACTAACAGTTTGCTTCTTAATTTGACCGAGGTTTGTAGTTTTGTTGGGCTAACTTGGCCAGCCATTTTGCATTAATGTGAGAAATAATTGTTAAATGAATGCAGGGAACTTGTAGTTATATGTCACAGTGAACTTGTTGTTCCCCCAAATTAGCCAATCGATGAATTGGAATTAATACTTTCTGCTTAAATGCTTTGGTGTTCCTCTTAGTTAGAATGACTATGTCTTACTCCAGCACAATAATTTTATGGTTTTGGGTCCTTAATTCATAAGCTTCATGTGTTGGCTGCAGGTTTGTGGAACTTCTGTGGCAACTTTCTTTGCATGCTTTGCGAGAGGTTCATAGGCGAACATTTGCAGCTGATGTAGCTTCCAACCCACTTCCTGGATCACTGACGGATGTAGCTTTTTCACACGCAGCTACTTTACTTCCTGTTACTAAGGTAGTCTTGACCTACACATATAATTTTGAAGCATGCATAATTTACATTTCAGATGACATCGTGAAATTGTGGTTCCCAAATTATTGATATGTTCAGCTTTGGGCACGGGTCATGTTGGATTTGCATCTTATAATAGCATGGAAGTGTTTCACAAGTGTGAAATGTTCTTCTCTTTCTGTATAACTCTTAAATGAGTTTTCAGGGTTTGATGCACATCTGCATTTCTCTGTGGAGTTTTTTTCTTTGACTTGACATGCTTATTCAGTAGCAGTCATTTGAGCTTACCATCTTAAACAGGCTAGAATAGCACTTGAACGAAGAAGATTTCTTAAGAATGCGGAAACAGCAGTACAGAGACAGGCCATGTGGTCAAATTTGGCGCATGAAATGACTGCGGAGTTTCGTGGTCTTTGTGCTGAAGAGGTATAAGGGTAACAATTCAATTCTAACAATTAATTTTATTTGGTAGAAGCTTATGAAAAATCTTGCAATTCACGTACTGCGATACAATTTGTATTCTTATGTTTCTCTTTGTAAAACATGAATCTCAGGCTTATTTACAGCAAGAATTGGAAAAATTACATGACCTTAGGAACAAAGTGAAGTTGGAAGGGGAACATTGGGATGACCTTGTTTCTAGTTCGAGTCAGAATTCCCATTTAGTATCAAAAGCTACTCGTCTCTGGGAGTCTATATTAGCCCGTAAAAGTGAGTACAAACTTTCATGGTCCTTTTTAAATTTCTTAGGTTTCTACGTATTATCAAATAACATCAAGTGATCACACCTTATATGTTTATGTAGTTATTTAAGATCTGATTAGATATGTACCCAGTTTGATGAACTAATTAAATATCCATTTTGTGTAGGTCAACATGAAGTTCTTGCTTCAGGCCCTATTGAGGACTTAATAGCTCACAGGGAGCATAGGTAATTTACCATTAAGTATCATTTTAACATCACTTGAAACCCTTCACCTACTTACCATTGCATGCAATGGTTTCTAGGTACCGCATCTCCGGATCGTCTTTGCTTGCAGCTATGGATCAGAGTTCTCAGGTTCCTTATGGAGATGTCTTATCTGTCCAGTCCGGTGACTTTACTCCAACACATGCGGATGGAAAAGAACAAAATGATGGAGCAGATTCATCTCATTCACAAGTAGCAGATGAAAGAAGCGGAAGAGTCCATCCAACTGTTGATGTGGCAGAAATTATCAGGCGTTGGACACATGCTTTACAGCGTATTCATAAACAATCACTTCACATGGTATGCTACTTTGTATATGTTCATGAGAATGTTGGATACAAGTTTGAAAAACTTAGTGAAATTGGTTTTTTGCAATGTTAATTTGTAGGCAAAGGCTAATGAGGGAGAGGGTCCAGAAATTTTAAGAAGTGCACAGGATGGCAGTTCAAGTGGTCATGCTGAGTCTCTAGCTGCAACTCTTGCTGAACATCAGCAACACTTGGTTAGCTTTCAGGTAATGCTTTTTCTTTAGCAAAAAGTACTGGTTATTACATATGAAGTTATATGATGAAGGAACCAATACGTGAGGTAGCCGCATTATGACTGCATTTGATGGAAAATGCAAAGAGATTGACAGGCATTGAGCTTAAACTTTAAATGGAATTATGCATTCGAATCTTGAAATTTGGCAATAATTCTTTGCTTTTGTGAAAGTGGTGTCAGCTTATATAGTTATAATTATGGGAATTTGCATTAGTGTCAACTGGTTTCTAATTTCTTCATGTGCTTTTTGAGCCATTGTGAATATCTGTATTATTTGAGTTGTCTATTGTTTAAGAGGTCTACTAGTACACTGATATTTACCATGCTGATATTCCATCATGCATGAAGTATTTCAAGTTGATCTTCTGTTGTTAGGAAGTTGTTGTAATATGGGGTAGTGGGTGCATATTAAATTGCTTGGAATTATGTAACTGAATAGTCATCATAGAACAGTCAATAATGAAAGTGAGGTTATTTGTCCATATACCTATCTTTAGTTCCCTTCATCTCTCGTGCATAATTTATTTGTTATGACTCACGACGCTATGCTAAAATTTGAATCCAAAACTTCTGTAGGTTCTCATTAACCAACTGAAGGAAGTTGCTCCGGCAATACAAAAGTCAATATCAGAATGTACAGATAAAGTAGATAGCATTTCATCTAGTCTGCCTCCGATGACCAAACAACCTGGTCGGTCAACTTCACCTATTCAAGCACAGAGCAGTGGAAGGACATTGGTAATTTTGAACCTATTTCATGCAAACCTTGTACCTACTAAAATCATGTCTAGACTTAAATTATTGCAGTGTATAATTCATTTAACCTGTTTTGTTTCCTTTGGAACAATTCAGGAAAGCAACAGTGATGATGTGGCTGAGGTGACTTCAAAATTGTCTACCTTTCAGCTCGAAAAGGTGTCATCCAGCCCTGCTTTAAAGCTCCCACAGTTGTTTAACTTGACTTCCAATTCTTCTGGGAAAGGTGCAAATATGCATAAGCGCCCTGCTTCAGTTGCTCAATCAAACCAAATAGAGAACTTTCCTGAAAGGAAGTCTGTGGAGCAGCCTCTATCAAATAATCACATAGATAATCTACCACAAGGTCTGTTATCTGTGCCAGGTTCCTCAAATTCTCATTGTGTTATAAGCGTGTCCACTTGCCCTAGGCATTTCATTTTATATCCGGATTATTGGTGGTTGAACAGCTTTGTTGTAAAGGTTTTTGAGTTTTAGTTTAATGTTATGCAGACAGTGACAATTATTATGTCCAGAATCTAAAGAGATCTGTTAGAGAAGCTGCTCTGTCACAGAATTCCTTAAGTTCCGAATCATCACGAGGCAGCCATTCTGATGAAAGCTCTGAGCATTTCTTTTTACCTCTTTCATCATCTGGGTTTTCTCGTCTAGGCCAAGAATCTAAAGGGGCTTCATTAAGGAGTAAAAGGTTTCCAGCTCAGACGGAGGCTTCCTTTCATGAAAATCGTGCTTCTGATGGTAATGTGGGGAACAAGTACACCGAATTATCTGAAGTCTTGAATGATTTAGATTCACTTGATGATTTTGACCAAGTAAATGGGTTTCTTTCTGCTGCTGGTTCAAACTGTGCTGTTTCGGACACACAGAGATCATTCTATGACTTTGACGAAGCTCCAGAGCAGGTTTTCTCACCTCCTTTGCTAATGGACTCATCACTATTATCAGATTATGAAGACTTACTTGGTATGTTGCTCTGGTCACCAACTAGTTCCGTTATATTGGCTGGTATATGTAGACGTTGTTATCAGAAACTTCATTTTATTATTGAATGCTTTCCGTCATTCCAAGTATATGGTCATCTTTACTGGTTCTGGCGCTAGGTTTTCTGCCTTACATCGTCAAGCCTTGGGGATAGCCATTATAGCATTGAGATTAATCACGACTGGACCTATATAACACACACTTCTTTTATCTTCCTGTGAGAACATCCTCCACTAATTATATTGCAAGTCGAAGTGAAGTCGTCAAAAATGAACCATTTGTATCATAGCAGGCTCCATTTGTGTATCACTGTGATTAATATATGGATGCTGCCTGGTCGAGCTATATAGTTTTCTAGCTTCGTGTACACTATAATTCTTTTGTTTTTTCCCTCCTTATTCTCTTCCCACTAATAGTTTGTTTGACTCTTTGCAGCACCACTTTCAGAAACTGAAACAGCCTTAATGGAGCACTGAAGCTGAATTTTGAGCGACCTGAATTATCGGTCAAGGAGCTATTTGGTCACTGCAATGGTTTTGTTTCCATTTCCCGCGACACCTTCCACTTTCCTAAATTATTGTTGAAAACTTGACATGCCTGTCATTTCTTTGATGTTCTGTACATTTCCCCCCTCCAACTCAGCGCAGTTCGTTTGTTTGGAGGAAACCGTGAACCTTCCTAGCAGTGCTGTTGTACATGCTTGACAATGGCTCCGAACCGAAATGATTGTATCATGTTGAAGTTCCACTGCTCCCAACGAGATGTAAGCAGCAGACATTTCCTCTGGTGATTTTGTCCATGGATACTTCTTACCCCGCCATGTGCAGCTATCTTCGGGCTTCATGCTTCGGGTAACTAACAAGATTGGTTGTTGGTCCGATTTTTACATGTATCTGATTAATCTGACCTAAATGTAAGTTGCTGAAACGTCAAAGAGGTGAGAAATTGTTGTTGAAGCATAGGGGTTTACTTCCTTTCTTTGTACTTTAATATTCTTTTAGAAGGGTAATTATTTCTTTTAAAATGCTGGAATTGTGGGTAAATGTCGTTGTTTAATCAAGTAAATGATGAATGAGTACACAAAAGTTGGTTTTTCTGTCTTTTTTTTTTGTCCTTTTATACGTGAAAGTTTTAATTGCGTCGGAAACACGGTGTGTACAATTGGTTGGAAGTTTTTATTTTTTTTAAGTTTTCAACAAATTATATTATTACAATTTTACATCAAAGTGTGTTTTTGATGTAATGAAAAATCTCTCCCTTTGTACATGTCGTTCCACTTTTTGTATGTGGAGGGAAATGATTGCCCTCTTGACAGGGCGCAAAGCTAGTCATAAGTCCAGTCGAGACAAAGGGGAAGAAAACGAAAAATGAGCTTCACATATGAATTATGATAATTAATGAGTTCTGTTGGCAACTATTTGCGTAGTCATATTGGTTATAAATACACTCAGAATCGCTAATAAAACTCTAAAGTTTAATTAATGTAGGTTTGAATTTGAAGAGTTTTAACGAAATATTTTTGATACTGTTTATTTTTAACGAAAATTTACATTTTTATTTTTCTCTAATACTGTTTACTACATCTTTATTTGTCATTTTTTATTAAAATTAAAAATTTTAAAAACTTTTCGTTAATTTTTTTTTTTTTAAAATTTGTTGTAATCAGATAACTTTATGAAAATTTTAACTCGGTTAAAGGGCGCACTGCACAGTGACATCTCACTCTGGTTTGTCAAATGCCAAGTCTTAAAATTACAATTTCAACCTTTCACTTTCTCATCCAAAGACCCTTTCCAACCGAAAGTTTCTGTAGATTAGAAGGCTATTTTAGTCAAATGCGACCTCTCGACTCTCGCCATCTGCAGTGAACCAAAGTGAGAGCAAGGAGACTGGAGGAACAGTTTTGGTCTTTTGAGGTTGAAAAAATTAATAAATAATATTATTAATTTTATTAATTTTTTTGGTTTTTTCAATCAAAACCATAAATTTTACAATTTTCGTCTGAAAAAAAAAGAAAGAAAAATCATCCAACAAAAACAAGAGCTTACAGCCGCCAAAGATTTGCTGGTTCTTCAACACCCCTCCCACCCCACCTTTTTCCTATTTCTCTCTATCTCCAAAAGGCAAGACAAGAAACAACAGCTCCGACCCCTCTCTCTCTCTCTCTGTAAGTATCTCCAAACATTTCATTATTTTCTCCGAAAATTGACTCTCTGTTCCCTTCATTGCATGTTTTTCCAGCTCTGCAATAACTTTCCACTTTCTGGGTTTGAAATTTGTGCATGTTAATCTTTGTCGGAGAATGCCAAATGGGTTTTCCGGATCATGTCCGGATCTTGTTTGGTCATGATCCAGCTGAATTTCTTGTCAATTTTGGTGAAAAGGGGCAAAATTTCAGTGTAATTTTTCGTTTTTTTTAATGTGGGTTTTTGCACAAGTCAAACTTTCTAATCTTGGAACACAAATTCAATTGTTTTGAGGTTTTCTACATCTGGGTTTCCCGATATAGGATGTGATGTTAGATTGTTTGTTGTAAAAAGTCAAGCTTTACATGGATTTTGCTTTGGCTAATGGATCAGACATTAAAGTTTAGCAAAGCTGTTGTTTTTGCATTGTTTAGTTAATTAACGAATTTCTAGTAATCTGTTTAATTTTTGGGTCCGAATGGATTTTTATATGCAGCTTTGTTCCCATTTGAGGTGGGTTTGGTATCACTGCTCCAGATTTCCCCAACTGGGTTGGAACATTGGTTTCTAATTAATGGTAAGTCACTGTGTTTGCCAAGGAAAGACATGAGAAGTTTATAGGTTTCGGTTCTTGCTTCTTTGTGCCGGATTTTGGCTTTGTGTTTCTGGGGTTTTCTAGCCTGATTGGACTTGTCTTTCGAGTATCACCGATGCTGTGTTTGCTCTAGTAGCTTTTCCTTTATCGATTGAGTTATGATCAAACAGATACTTAATAGGCTTCCGAGGAAGCCCAAGTCATCTGAGCATCGTGATGGAGGGTCCTCTACCTCTAATTCAAATGCTTCAACCAGTTCAAGAGGCAACTCAATATCAAGTAATAAGTATGCGAGCTCGAGTACTACATCTTTTTCGAGCGCTAATTCTACTCCAAACTTTGGAGTAAATTTGCCTTCGAAGGTTAATGGAAACTCATTGGCTTCTCCATATGAGGCATTGCCTAGCTTCAAAGATGTCCCGAATGCAGAGAAGCAGAATTTGTTGATAAAAAAGTTGAACTTGTGTTGTGTTGTCTTTGACTTCAATGACCCAACGAAAAACATCAAGGAAAAGGAGATCAAGCGACAGACATTGGTAGAGCTTGTGGATTACATTGCTTCTGCTAATGGGAAATTCTCAGAAACCGTCATGAAAGAAATCATAAAAATGGTGAGCATAAATTTATTTAGAACACTCACTTCTACACCCCTTGAAAACAAAGCATTAGAGGCCTTTGACTTAGAAGAGGAAGAGCCTTCGATGGACCCAGCATGGCCACACTTGCAAATTGTGTATGAATTCTTCCTGAGGTTTGTGGCATCACCTGAGACGGATGCAAAGTTGGCTAAGAGATACATAGATCACTACTTTGTTCTCAGGTTGTTAGGTCTTTTTGATTCAGAGGATCACAGAGAGAGGGATTACTTGAAAACAGTTCTGCACCGCATCTACGGGAAATTTATGGTGCACCGCCCATTCATCCGGAAAGCAATCAACAACATCTTCTATCATTTTATTTTTGAAACTGAAAAGCATAATGGGATTGCAGAGCTGTTGGAGATTTTGGGAAGTATAATAAATGGTTTTGCTCTGCCGCTGAAAGAAGAGCACAAACTCTTTCTTGTTCGAGTGCTTATTCCACTTCACAAACCAAAATGCATACCCTTGTACCACCAGCAGTTATCGTACTGCATTACTCAATTTGTGGAGAAAGACTGCAAACTTGCTGATACAATAATTCGTGGTTTACTCAAATATTGGCCAATTACAAATAGTTCTAAGGAGGTCATGTTCTTAGGTGAATTGGAAGAAGTTTTAGAAGCAACTCAGCCTGCAGAGTTCCAGCGCTGCATGGTGCCGCTGTTTCGCCAAATTGGTCGTTGCTTAAGCAGTTCACATTTTCAGGTGGGCAGCCTTTCCACTTTCATCTGTTTTCTTCTTGCTAGATTCCTCTTTTCAGTACAGTCCTGTGTTAATCTTTGTTATTTGAAACATAGCAGTATGTCTGTTGAGTTGTATGCTTTTTCCATGTAGTTTGTATCCCCTTTGGAATCTTTTCAAAGCTTACAAATTATGGTACCATGGAGAAAGTAATATTTTAATGAACTTTTGTTGTAATATTTCTTTGTGAAGATGCACCTTAGGCATTTCAAAATTTAAAATCGTAGATCTTAAGATGCTGTTTTGAGTTACTCTTGCAATATTCTAGTCTGTTCTGGAATCTATTAAGTTTCTTGTAATTAAGTATGAAACCTGTAGAGTAACAAGTTGGTCAGTATCTTTGAAAGGAAATTTCTGTTCATTGCTAAGTCAGTTATGGAACGATCTACGGGCTTTATAGTTTATAGTATGTAGAAGAAAACGTGATTTCGGCTTTCAACTGCATTGAAACAAAACAGAAACTGATATTTTCCTTAATTTACTTCTGTACTTTAGATTAACGATTTCAATAACATGAGTTCATGATAGTTTGTTTGTGTCCTCTAGATTTGCTGCGTCTGCTCTAAGCTCTCTTGCTCTCATATATCGAGTTCGTGCTTCATTTGCAGGTGGCAGAGAGAGCTCTGTTCTTATGGAATAATGATCACATTGCGAACCTAATCAAACAGAACCGCCATGTCCTACTGCCAATCATATTCCCTTCATTGGAGAAAAATGCAAGAAACCACTGGAACCAGGCAGTACAGAGCCTGACACTAAATGTCCGTAAGATTTTCTCTGATATTGACCCTGAGCTTTTTGAGGAATGCTTGCTCAAATTCCAGGAAGATGAAGCACAAGAGACTGTAAATAGTTTGAAACGTCAAAATGCTTGGAAACGTTTGGAAGAGATTGCTGCAAAGAATGCTACAAGCAATGAAGCAGTGCTTGTGTCCCCCAAAGGAGCCACGGGCAAACCTTCTGGCTAGGAACTTTGAGATACCCCATGATGTGATTACAGTGGTTTCAATGTTCAAATTATTATGCAGGCGATATACTGACGTTGTATAAGTTCTGAGATGTCAACCTTCCTGTTGGCTCCTCTCCTACATGCAGAAATTTGGGTTGTCCGGTGATCAAGTCACAGAGCATACACTTATGGCCGCTCAATCTGGAAGACAGTTAGCCCCCTTTCGGTTTACCATATCGCGATGTTGGGCCTGTACATATCGGATTGGGTGTAGAAGAACAACGCGGGTGCTGCTGCCACAACACAAGCATGGTCCCGGCGGGGGTGGTGAGTAAAGCTGATCCTTCGTCGTCGGGGTTCTAAAGTTTACAAAAAGGCTTGAAATTGACGCATCATGGTTACATATTTTGGGGTTTGGTTTAATACAGACGTCCTCTTCTCGATCTTCAATTACTTGTATTGTATGTATCATCATCAATTCATCGTCGTCAAACAATGTTGCTTTTGTATAATGCATCCATCCCTGTACCGCGTAAATTCCGGAGTTCAGTCCGTGAATACCAGAGAAATCTACTTACACCTGGAATGTTGTGGCAATAGTGCATGATTGGTTTGAGATACCGTCATCTTGACATCTCAGAGGCGGAAGAGTGCATGATTGGTTTGGAGAGAAATGCTAAGGAGACCCTCTCAAAAAATTGGACTATCTATGAACTCTTTGTCACCTTATGTTTTTTGTACAATGTTTTATAATGTTGACATGAGAATTAACATTAAATTGTGAGGTGTTAGAGATTCCATAAAGAGTCATAGTTTGAGAGTTTTCTTGGTGTTACCGTCATCTTGACATCTCGGTGGGGAGACATGCATGATTGGTTTGAAATATTGTCATTCTAACATTGGGGGCGGGACCGTGCTTGATTGGTTTAAATACCATCATTTTGAGATCTTGGAATCAAGATAGTATATGATTAGTTTAAAATACTATCATCTTGACAGCTCGGGGTAGGAATTCTCCTTATGTGGCCCACTTGATTGTACCTGGTTTGAATTGAACAATAATTCATGTTTGATTCCATTTATTAATGGCCTATCTGTAGCTGACGAGGATATACTAATTGGTCCAATTACACACTTGGAAACAAATTGAATGAAAACGAAATCGGAGGATGATCTGATTATTTTATGTTCTGAACGAAAAAAACTGATTGAATTTACTCGTCAAATGACGCAGAGGAAGAGGAGAAAGATGGAGTGATGATGAAAAGTGAGAAAGACCCCTGCCTTATCTCATCATTTTTCATAGTCCAATCATGATTATCCACTTGTTTACTTGTGAGTTGTGAATATTTTCTTTTTACTAATCGAGAACGGAATTTAGAGCTTGTTTGAAAATGTTTTTAAAATAATTGAAAGCGTTTTTTGTGAAAGTGTTTATGAGTTCTAAAATCAACAGTTATGTGCTTCTTATAGGAAGCAGTTTAAGTGTTTTTTTCAAAATTCATTTGCATTTTTACTAATGATTGCTTTCAAAAGTGCTCTCGTTAAAATCATTTCGGTCATTTTAAAAGTACTTCCAAAACAAGTCCTTAAACTTTAAATCTCTTTCGATATTAGAAGAAAAAAAATGTATTGCAGACTCAGAATTAGCTGGTTGTCCAAGTAATTTTACATTTACATATTTATAAAGGAGTTGTTATTACTTATTAGTACTCAGAAATATTTATTTACTGTAAAGAGGATTAATTACTCATAAATTGTAGAACTCATAGTCACCATTCAATTCAATATATTAAATCCCACGCTAAAGTAAAAAGACATAGATTTTTAATGATCTTAGTTTCAATGAAGAGATGAACTTTATTAAACTCATTATTAATTTTTTTTTACTAAAGTTATTTTTAAAATGTGGTTTAAATAGAAAATTCTTAAATAAATGTTATAATTGAGAAATAAACAGCTTCTGAACAATGGAGATGTCAAATTAAGATGTTAAATTTTTATTTTATAGGTGATGCAACAAAATAATATTTTGCAAAGTCTCATATTCCAACTCAATGTCAAATTAAAATGTTTTTTCATTATTATAAAATCAAGTGTGTCAAAATTTAATAATAAAATAATTAATAAAAAAATAAAAAAAATATGTGCCCCACATTAAAATAAAACAAAATGAAATTTAACATTCCTTCAAATTTGATAGCAAAAAAAAAAGAATTTTAACGAAAAGCTTCCGGTAGTGTTCATTTTAACGAAAACCACATTTTTACACTAAAAAGTCAATCTTTGTACTATTTACTTTATCATTTATTTTGTCCTTATCATTAAGATTCAAAAATTTCAAGCTATTTTCGTTAGTTTTTTTTTTTTAAAAAAGGTTGATGAATCTATAATTTTAGAATTTCTTTAAAACCAGAAAACTAAGGGTTTGTTTGGTATCTGTTGGCTACAAATATTACTTAGCCTACGTGGCGCGCAGGCCGAGTGAATAGTAGTCTAACTGTTGTCCTTCAAATGTGTGCGGGGCGTGCCAACTCGTCGGCCGAGCTTCGGCCGAGAAGTAAATTGTCTTGATGTGGTATGGATGCGCGCGGCCAACTTCTGTATCTTGCGATTGTGGCCGAGAAAGGAACGTGTCTCGGCCTTTAGGTTCTAGAGCCTGAAGACAAGGCTGCCAATTACAAAATTCACAAATCGTGGTCGTCCAATTCGGCCACGGTCACCGTATTGATGAAGGTGAGACCACGCCGAATCGACACTAGAGTATAAGTGCAGAGGTACTCAAAACTGACGAGGGCCTCGGCCACAGACGTGGTTCAGCCGTCTCGGTGTTGAGTTATGAGATCCTCTTGTGAGTACGTAATCATAAAGCGACTCGGCGTCGAGGCACCGAGCTTTGGTATTAGTAACACCTCACTTCGCCGGGCCGGCTGGTGAGATGACCTCTGTCGACGGGGATTCGAGACTCCTTCGTCGGCCGAGACTAGGATAAATAACCAATCGACCTTGTCGCAGTGCTGTTTATCCAAACTGAAGGTGCTTCACGGACGGCTGGTTCTACGGCAACAGTGCTGTTTATCCAAACTGAAGGTGTTTACCGGTTGCCTTCACAGTGCTGTTTATCCAAACTGAAGATGTGAAGGCGAAAAAGAAAGTAAAAATTCTCAAGGGTGTTGAGAGGATTTGCGCAGGGCAGATTTGTGTGTTGTGTTTGATGTCTCTTGCATGTTGCCATTGCTTCTGTATTTATAGGATCTGAATCCTCTCTTGTTGGGTCACGTGAAGAAGCCATTTTCTTTCTCTTTTCTTGCTTTCTCTTTTCCTTGTTTTAGGGCATGTTTTTTACCCCAAATTAAGGAAAAGTTGTCGTCCTAGGCTTACCTAGTTCTTAGGGTTCCACGTAAACCCTCTTTTAGGCCGAGAAAACCTTCCCTCGGCCCAAAGTGCTATTTTGGGCCCAAACATTTGCCCCCTCGCTCCTGAGGTCGCTGGTCATGACCGAGCCCGGCCTTGAAGGAGCGGGAACGCCTCTATCTCTGAAGCCGTTGATCTTGAGAACAATCGGTGCCCCTTGCCTTTCCTGCCTCTTGACGTTCCTTGACACGTGTGACACCCTAATGCTCTCAGCAACCCTATCGACAGCATGCGCAGCTACTGAACCGTTTTCCACTATTACTCGCCGCCATACGCAATCGTGCATCACAATGTACGCGTGGGATGTTCGGTCTTTTCACCTGGATTCCTTCAACTGTTCGGAAAATCTTGGCGCTTTTCCCGATTGATTTTATCCGAATTTAAAAATCAAAACGCTCTATCTTCTTACCCAAACGCCTATAAGTACCCAGAAATCTTTCCACAGACCTCTTTACGCTTCCAAAATTCTCTTGCTCTCCTTGATTTTTCTCTCCCACACCCAGCAGAATTCTAAAATTCCCAACTTTTTCATCTGCACAACCCAGAAAATTTTCTTAGGAAACCCGAAACCCTCTCCAATGGCCTCCTTCATCTCCAAACTGAGTGCCGAATGCAGAAAAAGCAAAATCGACAAATCTGATGTCAAGCCTGTGCGCTTTGCCACTGAAATGGACGTGCCTCATCTCATCCTTGGGCCGCTCTTCCGGGATCCCGTCCCTGCATCTGTCATCGGCTTGTGCAAGGATCACTGCCTTGCCCCCTTGTTCTCTGGAATTGCCTGGTCCAAATGGGACTCGGCCAAACCTCAGGTTTCCTGGCCCTCGACCCCAGCGACCTGGACTAGCTGGGTACAACGGATGTCAGACTTTTTTGGCGCCGAATGGAAGGCTCTGGGCATTTACGATGCAATCTGGCTTTCCACTCTGGAAATCACCATGGACAAGGAGCTGTTGATGGCAGCTCTCAACTTCTGGTGTTCGGCCACCAACACCATGGTTCTTCCTTTCGGCCCGGCCGGCCCTACCGTCCTCGACGTCTCGGCCATTTTGGGGACTCCCTCCTCTGGTGCCCCTATCGACGCCACACTTTCTGCACATCCGAGAAGGCTAGACCTGAAAGCCTTGTTTGAAATTCGAGCCGCCGAATCTCTGAGAGCGGAGGATAAGGAAGTCTCCAAGGAGGAAGTTCAGAAGCGATTCAAGAACTTCTTCAATTACAACACCCTTTACGTCCACTTTGCCGGTCATGGGCAAGACGTGCCTGGGAAAGGAGAACATGAGGCTTTCCTCTTCTACTGGTACAACAAATTTATTTGTTGTACCAGGTCGAACAAGTGTTTGATCGAGAACATGCCGGTAGCCGAGGCCCTGGCGAGTGGTCGTGTCCTGGCCCTTAGTCCGGCCATACTTGCCAACCTTTTCCGTTGCTTGGCCGAGACAACTGCAGCCGAGATCGATCCCCAACAAAGTGGGCCTCTCTGGCTCTTCCAGCTTTGGTTGCAAGTCTACTTTGCTGTGTTTCGGCCTGATCTGACATCATTTCTTCCCACCGAGACGCTCGGCTCTCAGCTGGTCTCTCTGCCATTACCTCCACACCGGGCCGAGGAAATTTTCACCTTCTTCTTCGGTCTGAGTACTCTGTCAGACGACGAATTTTTGATTTGTCGTCGTCGAACCTACCCACAGTCGATCTGCCTCCCATCTACGGCATGGGACGCAGAAGCAGATTTCGTCCTTCGTCAACAATGGGGTTCGCTCGTGTTGTCGCGAGATCTTCCTCTCGGCTGCGAGGCCCGTCGAGCAAGCTGGGAAGTATATCATCCCAACTTTACAGCTCGGCAACTTGGGTATGTTCAAGGCGCTCCGGTGCCCCTTCTTTCCTCCCGCTCTTTTCTTGATCGAGGACGTCTTTCCGGTTTTCTTGAGAAGGATTTCAAATCCGCCGAGACAGACTTCCAAGAGCGGTGTACCAAATTCCGTCTCAAGCCGGTCAAACCTGAGGCCATCTGTACTGACACCTTTGGTGATTGGTGGGAGGCCTACACCGGAGACTTCTTCGGCAAACCGGTCGAAGATATAGTCAAGACGCTTTTCGGGGATAGATCCAAAAAAACTGCCCCTGCCATCAAAAACGTGTCTCAAGGTATGTTTCAAACCCTCCCTTCACCACACAGCTTTGTCTATGGTTATCTGATTTTGGGTTGGTTGTCTATTCTAGGCGGTCGTGCCTCCCAGTTGTCCGAAGTGGTGGCCACGACAACTGTGGCGAAGAAGAAAAAGACCGTCCTTTTCCCCAAAACAATCACGACTGTCGCCACAAAACCCGCGACGAAACGGCCGCACAAAGAGGCCGAGGAAGCTGACAAATCCTCCCGTTCTCCAAAACGTCAAAAGAAAATGGTCACTCAACGAGAACGGGAGGCTTCCGTTGCTTCTGGCCAGGTAGTGAGGCGACCATCTCAAGCTTCGCCGGGAATCAGGATTGGTCAAGCCCGGTCGTCATCCGCGGCTAATCCTTCCCCCAAGGTTGTACCGAAGCCTGTTCAGCGGATCACGTCCCCCATATCTCAAGGGACTTGGGACTCCCCTGTTTTGGAAGCAGTCCCTTTGGCCGCCAAATCTCCCCCGAAGTATCCAAAAGCATCAACGGTCGTCTTGGAAAGTGACGAGGTTTGTATATACTTTTTCTTCCTCTGATTAATCTTTCACACTTGGTCCTAACCGAGTATCTTTTTAGGATGAGGATGAACTTCTTCCAAGTCCTACTCCAACGGCCGAGAATCCCTTAGCCGATCCTCCTGTGGTTGACAAAGGAAAGAAGGCCGCGGTTGAGCCTAAAACGCCGACAGCACCGGTGGTTTCCCCTTCGGTCGCAAATTTCACCATCCCTTCCCATGAGGTCCCTCCAACTACTGTGAGTTTTCTACTCTTTAGAATTCCTTGACTTTTACCTCGAATAATTCTGACGTTTTTATTTTCAGCCTACCTGGCAGGCCGAACTTGACGTTCTGTTTTATACGGCCTCTGGTGGAGCCGGCTCTTCAGTCTCGCCAACCCGATCTGCCGCCGAGGCTGCTGTTCATCCGGCTTTCACTCGGCTGCACGACGTTCTGTCGTTGTCAGCCTTGGAGGTCCTTCAGAACAACGGCCTTGACACTATTGGGGAGTGCTTGAATGCTCTTGCCTCCGAAGGTCATCTGGACAACGCCACCGTTGCTCAGCTGTCTTCGGTTTTGGAGAAGACTCGAGACTTCTTCCCAATTTTTGAAAACGCCCTCCGTTCTGGCGACGTTCTGAAGGCTGACGAGGCTGCCCAAGAGGCTGCCCGGCCGGAGCTTGAAGTTATCAAGGCCAAAAAACTTGAGCTGGTGGCCCTTGATAACCAGATTGCGGAGCTTCAACGTAAACGGTCGGATGTCGCTTCATCTCTTGAAGCGACATTTGAGGCTAACAAGGCTAGGCTGACGGAGCTTGCGGCCGGCGCCCGGCGGGTTGCGCGGATGAAGTCAGAGATGAGGATGCGGGAAGCCGAGATTACTTTGGGGGAGGGAAGGTGGTATGAGCTGAAGGCAGCCCTCACGGCTTATCTTCCTTAGTTTTTTATGATTGTGAATTCACCTTTTTTGTAACCCCTTTTTCTATATATAAAAAAAAACTTGTTTACTCCCGCATTTCCCAGTTGGTCGGATAATATTTTTTCAAAAATTTTCCGTTAATCGGCAACTTATGCATTAAGCCACCTCGATCTTTGAGATGATATGCCCCCTTGCCGAGAACCTTGTGAACAACAAACGGTCCTTCCCAATTCGGCGACCATTTGCCGAACCTTGGGTCTTTTAGTCCAACTGGTAAAACCGTCTGCCAAACCAAATCTCCTTCGCCGAACGTTTTTTGTTTGACACGCTGATTGTACGCTCGTTCGGCGATTTTCTTCTGCGCTACTAATAAATTGTAAGCGTCAAGACGGACACCTTCCAGGTCTTCCAACTCCTGTCTCATGGCTTGACTATACTCATCACCGAACAGACTGCTGTTTTCTATCATTCGTAGTGAATTGACACTTAATTCGACTGGTAACATGGCATCATGCCCATAGGTCAGTGCATACGGCGTTGTTCCTGTGGCTGTTCTTGGTGACGTTCGGTAGGCCCACAGCGCTTCATGTAACTTTAAATGCCACATACCCGGTCGTTCCCTCACCATTTTTTCAAGAATCCCTATCAAAACTTTGTTACTTGCTTCTGCCTGCCCATTGGCTTGTGGGTAATACGGTGAAGATTGCTCGAGACGAATTTTGAGATTCATTGTGTATTCCTTGAATCGGCCAGATGTGAAGATCGTGCCGTTATCTGTTATGATTGTTTCTGGCACACCGAATCGAGTTACGATATGTTCTTCGACAAAATCACACAATTCTTTGGATGTCAATACGGCGTATGATTTTGCTTCAACCCATTTGGTAAAGTAATCCGTTGCTACGAGTATCCAGGCATGCTTTGCCGAGCCAGATGATGGTGTAATTTTGCCGATGACATCCATGGCCCATCCCCTAAACGGCCACGGTTTGGTGACCGAATGCAATAATTCGGCCGGGGCCCTTTGTATAGGGCCGTGAATCTGACACTGTACACATCCCCGTGCGTACTCAATGCAGTCTTTTAAGATATTCGGCCAGAAATACCCGTGTCGGCGAAGCAACCAACGCATCTTCCGGCCGGATTGATGGGCTCCGCATATTCCCTCATGGACTTCGGTCATTGCTAGTGCGGCCTCTTTAGGGCCGAGACACAACAACAGTAAGCCGTCCTCGCTCTTCCTATATAGAGCGTTTTGGTATGACACATAGTTCGTGGCATGAACCTTCGTCTTACGTTCGTGTTTTCCATCAGGATTATCAAGGTATCGCATGATTGCGCCTCTCCAATCATCTGGACCTGGTAATGCTTCTACTGCGCAGATCTCGACGGGGTCTCCTCGATCTAGTAGCGATGGTAATGACATTACTCGTGTTCGGATCACATGATCCTGGGTAATAACTTGTTGGTTAACCAAGGCCGGGTATGAGCGTCGTACGACTGGTACCGCTCGTCCTCGTTTGCCCCCCATGAGTTGCGCGCCGGAGGCGATTTGGGCCAATTCATCGGCGTCGACATTATGGACCCGAGAGACATGCTCGAATGTGATACAGTCAAAAGACTCGGCCAAATAGCTAGCGACCATGTGATAAGGAGCTAGAGTGCAACTCATGCAACGAAAAATGCCATTGAGCTGGTTAATGACAAGTTCAGAGTCGCCGAAAACCAGGACGCGGGGTGCTCGCAAGTCATGAAGGATGCCGAGGCCAATGACAAGAGCTTCGTATTCGGCTTGATTATTGGTGCAGTCAAAGTCCAGTTTGAAAGAAAAATACCATCGATGGTGCTCGGGAGACTGAATGACAATGCCTACGCCAGCCGAAAAGGAAGTGCTGGAACCATCGAAATACATTATCCAGAAATTGTCCCGTGCTTCCACCAGGCCGATTTCGAGATCATTATCCCCAAAGTCGTATGGAGACGGGTGTTGGGCCAGGAAGTCAGCTAAAGCTTGGCCTTTGACGGCCTTCTGAGGAACATACTGTAAATTGAACTCGGATAGTGCCATGGTCCACTTCCCGATTCGCCCTTTGACGATTGGCCGAGTGAGCATGTAACGGATGACATCGGTCTGGGCAATGACTTGAGTGACGGATGGAAGCATGTAATGCCGAAGCTTGGAGGCGGCAAAGAACAATGCTAAACAGAGTTTCTCAACAGCCGTGTAATTGATCTCGGGGGTATTGAGATGGCGGCTGAGATAAAAAATGGCTTGCTCGCGGCCGGCATCGTTGTCTTGTGCTAGAAGGCAGCCGATGGATTCTTCGGCCGCAGATATGTACAACTTAAGAGGTTTGCCACGGCGGGGCGGTCCAAGAACAGGCGGGGCAGTTAGGGCTACCTTGATTTGGGTGAAGGCGTCGTCGTGCTCGGAACCCCATGCAAACTTGTCGTGGTCCTTGAGTTTTAGCAAAGTGGAGAAAGCTCGCATTTTCCCTGCCGAATTGGCAATAAACCTTCGGAGAAAATTGACCTGACCGAGCAGAGACTGTAATTGTTTCTTAGTCCTGGGGGCCGGCGCATTGATAATTGCGCGGGCCTTGTTTTCGTCAATCTCAATGCCGCGGTGATGGACTAAGAATCCCAAGAAATTTCCTGCCGAGACGCCGAAAGCACACTTGGCTGGGTTCATTTTGAGGTTGTGCTGGCGCATGCGTAAGAAAGTTTGGCGAAGGTCCTCTAAGTGTGACTCCCGACGCTTGGACTTGACCACAACATCATCAATGTATACTTCGACTGATGTACCGATGAGGTCATGAAAGATGGTATTCATGGCTCGTTGGTATGTGGCGCCGGCATTCTTGAGGCCAAATGGCATAACAACCCACTCATACGTGCCGAGTGCCCCTGGGCATCGAAAAGCAGTTTTGTGGACATCAGCCTCGGCGATGAAAATCTGATTATAGCCGGCATGTCCATCCATAAATGAAAAAATGGCATGGCTGGCGGCCGCATCAATTAAGAGGTCTGACATTGGCATAGTGTATTCATCCTTGGGGGTTGCCAAATTTAAATTGCGGAAATCGATGCAAATGCGGAGAGCGCCGTTCTTCTTGAGGACAGGAACTATGTTTGCTAACCATTCGACATATCTGGCTGTCCGAATGAACCCGGCATTCAAAAGGCGAACAATTTCATCCTTTATGCCAAGCTGTACTTCGGTTGAGAACCGTCGAGGGGGCTGACGAAACGGTTTACAGCCGGGCTTAATGCGTAACTCGTGCTCAACGAGCGTTCGGTCTAAACCAGGCATCTCGTGATAACTCCAAGCAAAACAATCTTTGAATTCATTCAATAAATCACACAGCTCGGTTTTCATGGGTTGGGGCAACAAAGCGCTGATAAATAAAGGCCGCGGTTCCTCGGCCGTCCCAACATTGATCTCTTCCAAAGGGTCCTTAACCTGAGGCCGATGGTCTTCGAGTTCGGCCGGTGCAGGCTGAACCTTATCTAAAGATACTACCGGGCCATCGTCTCCCTCGGCGAGAAACTCGACCAAATTAACGCCGGAGTATGGTTGGCTGGAAACTGTATACCAGTGGGCCAGCAGTCGTTCCATGGTTGAAGAGATTGCGGCCTGGCGTCGGTTATGGTCGTCGTCAGTCATCAATAGTAGGGAAGAAAGTGGCGAGGTCGAGTCTCGCCGAGTCCTGGTGAACAGTCTCGGCGGCTATCTCGATAGCCTTTTGTACAGAAATCTTCGTCGGCCGGCCCTCCTCATTGAAACCGTGAAGGGTGATGTAGCCGACGTGATCATCGTAGTAACGAGCTTGAATCATATTGGTCTCAAACGGCTGTGTATCGGCCGGGTGGACGATGACCGACTTGCCATCCCAGAAGACGAGGACTTGGTAGAGGGAAGATGGAATACAACCAGTCTGATGGATCCAATCACGACCAAGGAGAGCGTTATACTCAGTCTTCGAATCCACAATGAAGAATGCAGTCATGTGATTGCGACTGGCTATGGTTACGTCCAGAGGCAAAACTCCCTTGGTTTGGGACCGGTCACCCACGAAACTGCTCATAGTGATTCCTGATGGAATAAGTTCATCGTGTGACCGTCCCAGAGCGCGCATGACGGAAACGGGCATGATATTGACCGTTGCCCCACAATCAATGAACACCTTAGAAACTGGGTAGCCCTCAATCTGAGCCGTGACATACAACGGCTTCAGATGCTGTAGATTGGTAGTGGGGGATCGGGGAAACAACTCAGCGAAAGCTGCCGCTAGTGTGTCGATTTGGCTGTCCGTTCCTTCCTCGGTGTGGACAAATTCGACCTGTGTTGCTTCTTCGGCCACGACATCGCCGTCCAGGAATGATAGTAGGGGAGCCGTTGTTTGAAACTCGGCGGGTAAGACGTGGACCATGCTGATTTCCATGTTGTCCAGGATAGAAGGGCCTAGTAAGTCGCGTTCCATCGCGCAATGAGCGTCAGCCGAAATTACCCGTTCTGGAGTAGTCTCGGTGAAGGCATCCGTTGTCTCATCGGTGACTGGTGCTTCGTTGTTCGGGGCCACCTTGACTTGGGTGTCACCCGTGAGCATACTGGGGATAAAGGCATTTGCGGATTGACGGCCTTGCTCATGATACGCAATTAAAGTATTCCTTGTGTCCAGATACGCGTCGAGGCGTCTTACACGTTCATGTTCATCGGCCGTGAGGCCGAAGAGCGCCACTGCTGAGAAGACTTCGAAATGAAACCTTAAAATCCCCAGATCGTCGAAGGAAAAGGGGAGCTCGGCGAGTGGTAGGTCTGTGTATGGGTCCACCTCAAAACCAAGCACCTGAGCCTCCCGTATATGTTGGAATCTTGCCTTGATGGCCGGGTCCGTAGTCTTTTGAATGATCTGCTCGGCATCTGGGGAAGTCAAGGCTAAGTCGAGGACTTGCTGACATTCTTTCGGTAGGCCGTATAAATCATTGGCGGAGTGCGTCTTATGGAATTCCAACATATACTGCAGGGCTTCGCCAACAAAGGGAGGATGGAGATTCCGCCGTATCTGGATCAGTGGTTCGGATGTCGGTGTTGGATGAGGGTTTATACCCGACTCTTGTTGAAGTTTCTCGAAACGAGCCTTCATTTCTCCTGATCGGAGCAGGATCTTGATCCGCTTGCCGGACTCTTCGAAGGCCGTCTCGATGTCAGGGGCCGTAGCCTGCTTTCCTTCGAATAACTCGGTCATGATGGCCGGGAGTGGACGCTCGTCTCCAAAGTTTGTACCCTTAGGTTGCCATTTGGGAATCGATGAACCTTGAATTGCCTGTCGGCGAGCCATGCAATCTATCCTTTGACGACGACGCTTCTGAGATTTGGACAGGGCGGTGCAAACGCCTGTCGGTGAGTGGTACGTGTACCAGCGCTGGTCATGTGTCTCCGGTGGTTTGAATGTTTTTGGCCTAGCTACCGAACCGGAACCGCTGGAACCTTGCGCGTAGTAATCCTTATTGTGGAACGGGGTATCGAAGCTAAGTCGTCGCCTGACCGAAGATGACCCTCCGGCCTGTATTTGGGGTCCAAGTCTATTGAACACTTTATGTTGCTGACCCAAACTGGGTGCTTTTGGCGGAGTTGAGACACTTGCGGGTGTTGACCGAGGTTCTGCCCTATTCGGCCGTAGTTGTTGTGGCGTTGTTACCTGAGATTGCTGGGCCTGTGGCTTGGTTACGACCACTTGCACTTTGCAGCGATTACACAATATCTTTGGGTTCTCAGGCTCCTCTGCTTTGGCTTGGACAATTGTGGGCCCTGTCTCTTCCATTGAGGAGCTCTTACAAGCTGGGTTGATCTTAAGCCGTGGCTGGGGGTTTTGCTTCGGAATATGCCGTACGAACTCGGCCTTTCCTTTGCCCTTGCCCCCTGGTAAATGGGCGTTTACCATGCCAACCGTTGCCGCAGGGAACGGATTAGCATCGACAGCCATCTGTTTTTCTGGAAATTTCAACTTGCCTTTGTCGATCCATCCCTGAATAGTGTCTCGAAACACCACACAATTATTGGTCGTATGCTTACTTGAATTGTGATACTTGCAATAGACCTTGTCTTTCAGCTCTTCGGCCTTTGGGATGTTATGCCCCGGCCGAAGCTTAATGATCTTAGCCGATAACAACTGATCGAAAATAGCATCGGCTTTGGTGATGTCAAAAGTGTAGACTTTGGATGCTTTGGCCGTTGTGTCTTCCGGGGCTAAGCGAGGTTTGGCATCTTTAGTATAAGCCAGAGCTTTACAGATGTACGGCTTATCGATGATAACTTCAGCCGCATCTATACTAGCATATTGAGTGCCGTCTCCTTCGGTCTCAGCGTAATTGACCGAAGGATTCTTGTATATGGTCCCTCTAGCTGAAGATGCTGATACCTTTTCTTCTCGGAGTAAGTACTCGTATTGTTCGACGTGTTGGGCCAATTCGTACATATCACGGAAGTTCGCCCCTAGGAACTTCTTCTTATATTCCAAGTCGAGGCCATTAAGAGCAATTCTGACGAACTCTACTTCTGGAAGAGGCACTCGGCACCAATTTCGAGCCGACTTAAACCTTGTTAGGTACTCCATTGGTGACTCGTCGGACGCTTGAGCCATCCTAGCCAGCGAAGACACCGACATCTCCATCCCTGGTCGATAGAACTGCTCATGAAATTTTTCGACCAACTCCTCCCAATTTTGGATCGAATTCGAGGGAAGGTTGATGTACCACGCAAACGCTGGACCGGTCAATGAGAAGTTGAACAACCGTAATTTATAATAATCACTGTTGGCATCTCCACATTGCGCGGTGAAGCGCGCCACGTGTTCCAGAGAGGACAAGGATGACTCCCCTGCGAAAAGACTGAAGTCCGGAATCCTAAAACCCTTTGGGTACTCGAAACGCTCCACAAACTCCGGGTATGGATGGATGAATTTGGGGAACTTCGGCCCTTTTTTCAAAGCCGAATCGATCATTCGCTGGATTTCTGCAGCATTCACGGCGGGCATGCTGGGGCCGCAGTCAGTTGTTGAACTGGTCGATCCGCTCTTCTTTTCTAGATCCAGTGTTCTAGACCGAGTAGGGCCGACCTCGGCTACTGATGCAGTTGCTATATTATCTTTAGGCCAAGATGGTCTCGGTCGTTCGGTCGGCCCCAAGTTTGGTGTGATGTGTACCAAGTATTCGTATAACTTGGTCTGCATGGCACTTTGCTGTCGTACTTCGTCTAGTACCGACTGTACGTCTCGGCCGACGGTTTGTTCGAACTTCCGAGCCTGTTCGTCCAATCGTCTCTTGAAAAACGACCGGGACGGTGGGTCCGTAGCATCGCCTCCATCCTCATCACAATCTTCCACAATCCCTTCGACCAGATTGTCTTTTGTAACTTTTGTGAAAACTCCAGTGTGATGAGGTGGCTCACCGAGAGTGACTTCTCTTTCTCGGTGTGAGTGAGGCGTTGCGGCGTCGTGGACTTCCGCTTGTGACGAGCTTTCGGATCCTGTATTGCGGACTACTGGAGTAGTGTTAGATTTTCCCATCCCTACTCTTTTCTTGAGCGATCGAGTCTCGACGGGCATGAACTTCGTAGTTTTAGCACTGGGTCCCACCGGGCGTGCCAAAATGTTGGCTACAAATATTACTTAGCCTACGTGGCGCGCAGGCCGAGTGAATAGTAGTCTAACTGTTGTCCTTCAAATGTGTGCGGGGCGTGCCAACTCGTCGGCCGAGCTTCGGCCGAGAAGTAAATTGTCTTGATGTGGTATGGATGCGCGCGGCCAACTTCTGTATCTTGCGATTGTGGCCGAGAAAGGAACGTGTCTCGGCCTTTAGGTTCTAGAGCCTGAAGACAAGGCTGCCAATTACAAAATTCACAAATCGTGGTCGTCCAATTCGGCCACGGTCACCGTATTGATGAAGGTGAGACCACGCCGAATCGACACTAGAGTATAAGTGCAGAGGTACTCAAAACTGACGAGGGCCTCGGCCACAGACGTGGTTCAGCCGTCTCGGTGTTGAGTTATGAGATCCTCTTGTGAGTACGTAATCATAAAGCGACTCGGCGTCGAGGCACCGAGCTTTGGTATTAGTAACACCTCACTTCGCCGGGCCGGCTGGTGAGATGACCTCTGTCGACGGGGATTCGAGACTCCTTCGTCGGCCGAGACTAGGATAAATAACCAATCGACCTTGTCGCAGTGCTGTTTATCCAAACTGAAGGTGCTTCACGGACGGCTGGTTCTACGGCAACAGTGCTGTTTATCCAAACTGAAGGTGTTTACCGGTTGCCTTCACAGTGCTGTTTATCCAAACTGAAGATGTGAAGGCGAAAAAGAAAGTAAAAATTCTCAAGGGTGTTGAGAGGATTTGCGCAGGGCAGATTTGTGTGTTGTGTTTGATGTCTCTTGCATGTTGCCATTGCTTCTGTATTTATAGGATCTGAATCCTCTCTTGTTGGGTCACGTGAAGAAGCCATTTTCTTTCTCTTTTCTTGCTTTCTCTTTTCCTTGTTTTAGGGCATGTTTTTTACCCCAAATTAAGGAAAAGTTGTCGTCCTAGGCTTACCTAGTTCTTAGGGTTCCACGTAAACCCTCTTTTAGGCCGAGAAAACCTTCCCTCGGCCCAAAGTGCTATTTTGGGCCCAAACAGTATCTTATTTGAAATTTTTTATAATTTCTCAAAACATTTCTTAAGAATTTTTCTTGAAAATAATTTTTTTTAAGACTCAAAAACTTGTTTGGTATGCGATTTAAAATTTTTAAATCTTACAACTTAACTTAGACAAAGAGATCCAAAAAGAAAGGGTCGAGAGAGAAAGATGAGAAGAGAGATAGATTTGGAGTGAAAGACGAGGGAGAGAAAATAAAGAAGTGAATTTAAGTTTAAAAACTCACTTTTTGTATTTTTAGAAAATAGACTATATTTTGTAGTTAGTCTCAAGTTCAGTTTTTGAAAATAGTCCTACCAAACAAGTTTCTAAGGCCTAAAACTTAAAAATTATTTTTTAATTTAAAAAGTTGGATTCAAATATAGTACCACACAAGCTCTAATTTTTTTTGTCAGAACAATCGACATAGGATTTTCTACCTCTTGTGTAATGTGGAACACTTGCTAATAAATATTCTCCTTCAAAACATAATATAAATATTTGAACAAGCCATCCATCCGAGAGACGGCTTTGGCACGCCATTGAAGCCATTAAAATTCAGATTGAAGCTCTCTCTCTCCGGTTACAAAACCCTAATCCCATGAGAATCCACTTTCACAGGGAGATTAATTAACCCTTAATCTCAATCCTTAATCCACCATGAATTTACACTAACACCCAGAAATCCCACCCCCCCCCCCCCACCATTTCTCATTTTTTTCCAGTCTCTGCAAATCCCCCAATTTGTAGAGAGAGAGAGAGAGGAGAGAGAGAGAGAAATGCCAAGCGTAGCTGTGCAGCTCTACAGCGTGTTCTTCAAGTTCCTCTTGAAGCACCGTTTGCAGAACCGGATCCAAAACCAACCCGACGAGTTCAACCCTTTTGGCGTCACCTCCCGACCCGAAGAAACCATCGTCGCCCCCAATCCGGTATTCGACGACGGCGTCGCCACCAAGGACATCCACATCGACCCCCTCACTTCTCTCTCTATCCGAATCTTCCTCCCCGAGTCCGCCCTCACCCCACCTGAACCCGCTTCCAAGCCTAGAGTTATCGCCACAACGAAGCGATCCGATCCGGTCCGCCAGAGCCTTAACAATTTACCGGCCACCCCTTCTCGGCGCAACAGCTATGGCAATCCGGCGGTGTCCAATTTGGCGAAAAGCGAGCAGAGACGGAACAGTTACGGGTGTAGCAATGACATGGACGGATTGAATCTGATCGCCAATGCCGGCGTCGGAGTTTACAGAGGCTACTCCCCGGGCAATTCGATCAGGACAGGTCGAAAATTGCCGGTCATGTTGCAGTTTCACGGCGGCGGTTGGGTCAGTGGGAGTAATGACTCGGTGGCCAATGATATCTTCTGTCGGCGGATTGCAAAGCTCTGTGACGTCGTAGTTTTGGCTGTGGGTTATCGGCTTGCCCCGGAGAATCGGTACCCTGCGGCATTTGAGGACGGGTTGAAGGTGTTGAATTGGCTTGGGAAGCAAGCCAATTTGGCTGAGTGTAGTAAGTCCATGGGATGTGGAAGGGGAGCTCTCGGTGGCGTTACGGAGTTTAAGAAGACTGATTCGCATAGGCATATCGTGGACTCTTTCGGGGCGTCAATGGTTGAGCCGTGGTTAGCTGCCCATGGAGACCCAACAAGGTTATAATCTTGTTTTAATCACTTTTAACTTGCATTTCTAATCCAGTGTGTTATGATTGATGATGATATATGAGTTTACAGTTTCTTAGTTCAGTTTGTAGATTTTGATAGTGTGATTTACATAAGTGCATTGCTCATGCCAAAAGTTTATCGGCATTTCTTTGGAGTTGACCAGATGCGTGAGTTGGTTTCTTGTTATCGGTTTCTCGTAGCTGAGCTTCGATACTTGTTTGATTGCCAATTGGTTTAATAATGGAAATATTGTTAGCCAAATCTTGGGACCGGTTTTCCCAACTTCAAATAATTGTCTAGGCTGGTTGCTGGTGGCAATGCTTTAGTTTTTGAGTTCATTTCCATCTCCTGAGAACTTCAATTAATGTTAATTGAGTCATAGGGCTAATTTCAATTTAGAAGGGCAACTATCGGTTGATGACTGAATTTTATTTTTTTGGGAATTTGGTAAGGTTTGTATCTAAAGTAACTTCTTCTTTTGTTGCCCTGTATGATACATTGATCCCCTTATACTAGAGTATATGCTGGATTCATTTAGGTTTAGAGAAAACAGTTTTCGTTTTCATCCTAAATTTGTTCGTAAATCTCAAGATTTCTTGATGAAAAGAGTAGATTGGTTAAGCAGTAGAAGGTGGAGCACCATGAAATATGTGAGAAAAACTTGTTGTCTTGTTGCCAAGTATTGGCCTACGGGGTTTCAATGTGTGGCATTGTTATCTTAATGATTCCCCTTCAGATAAGAATTTGTCTTCCTTTTATGTTCCATTATTTTTTTGAAGATTTACTCAGCTGTCTCTCTAAGTCAGTCAGCATTCTGCATTTTGCCTTTCTTTCTTCTATGACATTCCAGTTGATTGGCGGCACAATTTCGATTCCATTTATGTTTAAACTGAATGGCTGTTTGCCTACATTAGGTATAAAGTCACTTATTTCTCTGCATGTTCTCGTTCTGTAAATTTAGTTTCTTCTGTCCTTTTTTTTCTTCCCCTTTTGGAATTTTAAGAAGGCTACATGGGAAATTTCTAACTTGTTCTGATATCACAAACAGATGTGTTCTCCTTGGTGTGAGCTGTGGTGCGAACATTGCAGACTATGTGGCCCAGAAAGCTGTAGAGGCAGGCAAGCTTTTGGACCCTGTGAAGGTGGTTGCACGGGTCCTGATGTATCCGTTCTTCATTGGAAGTGTTCCCACCCACTCTGAGATAAAACTGGCAAACTCCTATTTCTATGACAAGGCAATGTGCATACTAGCATGGAAACTATTTTTACCCGAGGAAGAGTATAGCTTGGATCACCCAGCTGCCAATCCCCTCATCCCAGATAGGGGCCCACCTTTAAAGCTTATGCCTCCGACCCTTACAGTGGTGGCAGAACATGATTGGATGAGAGACCGCGCCATTGCTTACTCAGAGGAACTTCGGAAGGTAAACGTTGATGCACCTGTACTGGAGTATAAAGATGCAGTTCACGAATTTGCAACCCTTGATATGCTTCTCAAGACACCTCAGGCTCAGGCTTGTGCAGAGGACATCGCCATCTGGGTCAAGAAATACATCTCACTTCGAGGTCACGAGTTCTCATATTAGGTAGGAGACAAACACCGCTAGTGATGGCGCCACACAGCACAGTCATCTCCGCCTGTGTATTCTGTTAGAAACTGAGCCAGAGAAAACAGGTTTTGCCGTCGTTACCTGGAATTCATGCGACATTGTTTTGGTGGTTTCCTTTTCGATCTCTTGAGTTGTTTCAGTTTCGAAATCGTCCGTTGTGACTGTGTCATGTTCTGTGTTTTTGTAAGATAGAGAAGTTGCCTGAGAGTAGGATTGTACATGAGGCTGTGAAATGTTTACCCTCCTTTTGTAGCAAGGAGCGCCGCATTCGGACGTGTTCTTGCGCCATTTTTTCCCTGTGCATTATGATGTACTACTGTTTCTCATTAATATAGTTCTCAATTCAATTAAATTTCTTTATGCATTTCAATGTATTAAAAGCATGAGGCATGGGCGAAGCGTACAAGGGATAGCCCAGCCTAGGCATGAGGTCTAAATTTTTTAATATATACACTGAGTGTACACATATATTATATTAAAAATGAAGGAGATTATTAATTAATAACCACCTTGAGCACGCACATATATTATAAATGTATATACACACATATATATACATATACTATATTACAGTGGCGAAGCCACGTGAGGGCGAGGAGTGGCGGCCACCATTCCCTTCGCCGAAAAACAAGACTGGAGCGGTGGTTCAGCCCTTCCCCTAGCCGGAAAACCAATTGATTTTGCTGCTGCTGCTCTCCTTGGAATCGAGGAAACACGGGGGAATTCCACTGAAGGTTGGAGTGGAGGAGGAGCATAAGGATGGGTGGTGGGTGGTGGGTGGCGTCTTCCTTCGTCTTCATCCAGGTAAGAGAGGGCAGTTGTTTTTGTATGCCCTTTGAGCAGAATGTTTTTGACTGGAAAGGTAGTCGAATAGGAAGGAAGAAGTGAGGATGAAGGGGAGTGCGATCCCACGTGTCAAAAGGAATGTGGTAGACTTGTAATAACATAGAATGAGCGAGGGTAAAACAGAAAGAACACTGTGCTCAAACACCCAGGCCAATTTAATACGAATTTTGAATCCCTAAATTTATAATCTCTAACCCTAATTAATTATTTAATACGAATTTTGTTTAATTGGTATAGAATCATATGGTAATGCACTAATATGGTTATTGGTTATTGTTTATTGATATGATTATATGATTATTGATATGAAATTATTTTTTAGGGTGAAAATTAAAATTTGAATTCTTGATTATTGATTAATTAATTGAATTATTACATAATGTATACAATTATTCATATGATTAGTTGAATTGAATATTTATTTGTTGAAGAATTTGTATGCTTATTGGTATTGATTAATTGAATTGTTGGTTGAATTAGTTATTATGCATATTAGTATAGTCTACTATAGGATTAAGAGTCTAAGAAATTTTCTTTTCTTTTCAATTTACAGTTACGTAATGGAACGATACTATAAGAAACAAAGCTTAAATCATCCTTCAAACATTTCCAGTAGTCATTCTCCTTCAAACATTTCCAGTAGTCATTCTCCTTCAAATATTCCGAGTAGTCCCCCTCCTCCTTCAAATATTCCAAGAAGTCCTCATTCGAATATTCCAAGTAGTTCACAACAAAGTGAGGCCACTGAGTTTGATGAAATATTGGCTAACCTTCCTGTAAACCCTGGACATAGACGTCGAATGTTTAATTATCCACCTAATTATCGTGAAGCAATTCGTAGACACTATCTCCAAAATTATTCTTGTCAACCTTGCACTCTTTTAAGTTCGCCCCTCATCCTGAGAATTTATGGCTTCGCCACTGCTATATTATATATATAAAATAGAAGATGAAAAGCACAATGAGCACATATAACAATGCACGTAGACAACACACACATCCATCATATAAAAATAAAATAAAAAAAGCTGAGAGAAAATAGTGCAAGAAAGAGGTATAAGGCAAACCTATCCAAAATTTGGGTTTGGGAGTAAAAATAAATCAATCGCCTAAGGCGCACCTAGGCAGCTTCGGCGACGCCTTCCGCCCACTCCCTCAAAACAAAGGTGGCAACCCTCAAGCCTAGCCTCACAGGGCGCATAGGCGAGCCTTTTAAAACATTGATGCATTTAGACGCTTATGAACCCGACCCTACTTAGTGGGATAAGGTTTTATTATTGTTGTTTTACTTAGATCCTCATGAAATAAAATGATGTCTCTATGATCTCTCCTATATATATCTTCGTTTCGATTTAGGGTTTTTGAAGCACTATATATTTTTAGGATAGTACTATTCACACAACATAAAACATTCATTTTTATTTCTCTTTTTCTAATATTTAGCTGTCGGATCGAATGTTTTGAAAAAAATCAATCATTAAAAAGTTAACCAGGGGTGTTAAATGGCAATGAAAAAGACAAATGGGCACATGGCCTTGGAAGGGGTGAAATTCCATTCCAAATAATTGGAGTCACGAAGTCGTACGTTAACCTATGTTTTCTCCGTTCCCCATTATTTACCTTGATTTGCACCATGTATTGGTGTTGGGAAAGCACCGAGAAAATATATATTTTAGTGTATTTTTACTTAGAAAATAGTTTCCAAATCTCTTATACCAAGACTATAAGATCAAATGATTCGGGCATTTAAAATTTAATTCAACGACAAAAAAACAAAAATTATTTTTAAAAAATTATAATAATTTTAACCGTTGTATCAAATTTTAAAAGTCCGAATGACTTGATTCGATGACATTAGTAGAAAAGATACGAAAAAAATCCCTTTCCATATTAAGATATAAGTCCATTTTTTGTTTTTTTTCAAATTAAAGTTCCACTGGACCACTCAGACAAATTTTGTTGTGATTTTTTATTTATGTTGTATACTTTTTGGATTAATCTCCATAACTTGGGACTTTGCCCATTAACTTTTCCTGGCAAAAAATCCGACTTTTCCACCCGATCCGACCCGTAAAAGCAGTTGCTCTCTCTCCTTCTCTGTTGCTTTCTATTTTGGCCAGCGGCGTTGCGAGTGCTCTCTCTCTCTCTCTCTCTCTAAAATCTGAATTCCGAGCTCCACCAGCTCAAATCTCCGATCCGGTGACCCCTCACCGTCGCTCTTCAGCTCCTCCTCCCAGATCTATCGCCTCACTCGTAAGTACTTTCCAATCCACCTTCTTTCCCTCTGTTTTTTTAACTAAATTTCTGTAACGGATCTCTCTCTCTCTCTCTCTCTCTCTCTCTCTCTCTCGCTGGACATTATTATGGAAATTTCAGTTCAATTTAATGCTCTTTTCCTCTCAATTAGTTTCCTAATTAATTTTTTTTACAGGGAAATAAATCATTAAATTGTGGGTGAATGCGGAGATTAATTAATCGAGCCGCAATTTCCCGCTTTCACAATGCAACTGCAAGGATTTAAAGCCCAATCCAGAGTAGCACTGCTCGTCGCCTTCCTCTTGTGTGTTTGTTTCGCGGGTTTATATGATTTGTTGAAGCCCGTCTCCAATGGATGCGTCATGACGTACATGTATCCCACTTATATTCCCATCCCTACCACGACCCCCGTTTCGCCTGCGAAGTACAGCTTGTATTTGTACCACGAGGGATGGAAGAAGATCGATTTCGAGGAGCATCTGAAGAAGCTGAGCGGCGTTCCCGTGCTTTTTATTCCGGGAAATGGCGGCAGCTACAAGCAGGTGGCGAAATGGGAGCTTGTTTTTTGTTGGGTTTTCGTTGAAATGCTCGCCTTTCGTGTTTTTATTGGCAATTTTTTTGGAAAGTTTGTGTCTTTATGACAATGGAATGTTGGCTTTTGTGTTTGTTCTGAATTTTCGGTTTTTGTAGGTTCGGTCACTTGCAGCAGAATCTGATAGGGGATATCAAGCGGGGCCCTTAGAGCGTACATATTATCAGGAAGCTTACTTAACTCCTGAAGAGGGAGGGGAGGAGATTGATGTGACTTCCTTTAAGTTGCCCAACCAGTATGATTCCAGGTTGGACTGGTTCACGGTGGATCTCGAAGGGGAACATTCTGCTATGGATAGTGCTATTCTTGAAGAACATGCTGAATATGTTGTCAACTCCATTCACAGGGTCTGTCTCGAACTCTCATTATTTTCTTCCAATTGCATACGAAGATGAAACTTTTTGATGCATGGTAAACATGTCTTTGAGATCATATTACATTTTCTTAATATTGCATTACGAGGAAGTGTGATGAAGGAGTAAATGACACAAATATTACATGCACGTCTCTACGTTCAACCGAATGTGTTCTGTAATATAACTACTTATATTGGAATTTCATATTTCAAATAGTTCGAATGCTTGTCTTCATCCTTGACATGATCCAGTCCCGTCCAAATTATGCAGGGTCACAGAAACTGTCAACAATAATTTAATGCTCTGGTAAAAAAAGATGTTACAACACATAACCAAACCATCTTCTCAATTCTTCTCCCCTGTTGACAGCCTTTTCTTGGTCATGTTGTAGTTTGTCAGTTTTCTCACGTTCTTTTAGTTTATAAGAGATGTTTAACCTACAATCTTGTGTGCAGATTTTGGATCAATACAAAGAATCTTATGAGGCTAGACAAAGAGAAGGCGCTGCAACCTCTGGGAGTTCTCCAAAAAGTGTGATATTGGTTGGTCACTCTATGGGTGGTTTCGTTGCTAGAGCTGCAGTTATCCATCACCGTTTGAGGAAATCAGCAGTTGAAACAATTGTTACTCTCTCCAGCCCCCACCAGTGAGTTTTTGCCTCCTATGGTAGCTCTCATTGTCAAAGTGAATGCATTAATTAGTGTTTGATGAAATGTACTTATTTCATTCAGATACCCTCCTGTGGCATTGCAGCCTTCCTTGGGTCACTACTTTGAACGGGTTAATGATGAATGGAGAAAGGGATATGAGGTCCAAACAACTAGAGCAGGACATCATGTGTCTGGTCCTGTTCTCTCCCGTGTTGTTGTTATATCCATTTCTGGTGGTTATAATGATTATCAGGTAAATACATTTTTTTCGTATTTTCCCGTGGTATATAATTCTTGGGGAGAGACTGCAAGGGTGTTATAATTTTGTGCCACTATGGGGGTTCTCAGTAGTTTTTGCTCATAACTTCATTTGTACATAGACATTGTTGTACAAGTATATTGTATATGCTGTACTATAAATTCTTGCTGTGTGCCTTGACTCGGTGGCTGCTGTTACTTTTGTTTTTTGTCTTTAGGTAAGATCCAAGTCAGAATCCCTTGATGGCATTGTGCCTCCCACTCATGGCTTTGTGATCAGTAGTACGGGCATGAGAAATGTGTGGTTGTCAATGGAACATCAAGCCATTTTATGGTGTAATCAATTAGTTGTCCAAGTAAGTGGACGTAACTACTTGAACCCAGATTTAATTATCGAAAAACATTTCTGAACATGTGTGCTCTTATCTAGGTAGCGCACACCCTCCTTAATTTGGTGGACTCCGGGACAGGCCAGCCATTTTCTGACACTCGAATAAGAATGGCGGTATTCTCAAAAATGCTTCGTAGTGGGATACCCCAGAGTTTTGATTGGAGGATGCAATCACACTTGTCCCAGCAGTCAATACACGTTCCAACTAGAGACGTAAAAGATAAAACTGGTACTGTATTGTCACATTTGGTTTGGATAAATCCATTGTATTCCTCTGTATAGTTTGCTAAAGTTTTGGACCTGTTTTTATAGCTATTTTAGCAATGTTGACACATAAAAAGAGAAAGTATTCATGATGTTATATCATTGAATTACATGTGAAATGGATTGCAGAATCGCTGTACACTTCCTCTGCATGTCCTAGCAATGTTCATTGGAGTGATGACGGCCTTGAGAGGGACCTATACATTCAGACGACCACTGTCACTGTTTTAGCTATGGATGGACGAAGACGGTGGTTAGACATACACAAATTGGTCAGCATCAGCAAATTTTCCATCTACTTGATAACGAAATCATTATGAACTTAATTTCAAGCTTATTGCTGAGTTAGCTACTTTGTCCTGATTGTTCTTAATCTCCTTTTTTTCTTAGCCCCCTCTTTTACTTTTCATCAACCTTTCCAAGCTAGGTTCTTAAATTGTTGTCATTTAAAAAACATGATCTGGAAATTAGTTTGTTGTATCTAGTGCATGTACGATTTCATTGACATAGAAAAGATGTGTACAACAATTTAATTTATACTGTGTTTGCATGAATATGACTGGGGCAAAATACTTTTGATGCATTACAAAATTATACTGGACTGTGATATATTCTTTTCCTTTCCATCTGTTCTTGTCATGCTGATAAAACTTATTAATTTTCTTTTATTTTTTTAATTTCCAATATCTGATAGTGCTCAGACTTTAATCAATACGTGCAGGGGTCAAATGGAAGAAGCCACTTCATGTTCGTGACAAACCTTGCTCCGTGTTCAGGGGTTAGACTTCACCTATGGCCAGAAAAAAGAAACTCAACTTCAGAATTGCCTATGTGTATGAGAATCCTTGATGTGACATCAAGGATGGTGCGCATTCCATCAGGACCAGCACCAACACAAGTACTGAATTGCATTTATGACCATGTTTTAATGGGATAATTGTTGCGTTCTCTTATTTGTGGATATGCTCTATCTTATTAGATTGAACCTGGAAGCCAGACAGAGCAAGCGTCTCCTTCTGCTATATTTCGCTTGGGACCTGAGGACATGCGTGGTTTCAGATTCCTGACCATCTCAGTTGCACCTCGTCCGGTATTGTTTCCCTTCATTATTGATAGTTGGTTTGCTTGTTATGTTCTTGTAGTAGGCTTTGCCTATGTGAACTGACTGTCATCTCCCTTTGTCTTTCTCCTCTGTCCTTTTCATGGTTTTTTAAATGAAAAAAGATTTGAATTTGAACTAGTTAGTTTGGCTTATGTTGAATAATACTTCCACTCTCTTGTAAAATGTTGACAATCTATTGATCAGACTATTTCAGGCAGACCTCCACCAGCAGTTTCCATGGCTGTTGGGCAGTTTTTTAATCCAGAGGAAGGGGAACGAGAGTTCTCCCCTTGGTCTATGCCGCTATCTAGTTATTCTTATAAGGTTAATATCTCTAGATGCTGCTATATTATGGAATATTGAAAATTGTTCAAACTTAAAACTCAATTCGAATGGTTTAATTTTAACTATGTATGACTTGGTTTCGATGCAGGAAATGTCTTTGAAGGAGGATCATCCTCTTGCTCTGAATCTATCATTTACCACAAGCTTGGGCCTTCTGCCTGTCATGTTCTCTTTGAAGGCTGCAGGCTGTGGGATAAAGAATTCTGGACTTCCAGACGAACAGGCTGGAGATGAAGATAATAGCAGTAAGGGACTTATATAAATAGTAGTTTTTCATTTTATGCTTTTTTGGTTCTATTTGTTGTCATGGATTAATCCATGTAAAACATTATAAATGAAAAAAATAGTTGTAATCTGTTGACATTCTTGCACAATATTGAACCTAGCATTCTTTCTCTCATCTTTTTGGCTAAGCTAGTTCTTTCTTGATACAACAGAGCTCTGTAAGCTTCGCTGTTTCCCTCCTATAGCATTTGCTTGGGATTACACGTCAGGTCTCCACATATTCCCAAATATGTACAGTGAGAAAATTGTTGTTGATTCTTCACCAGCATTATGGAGTTCACCTCAAAGTTCCGAGAAAACCTCTGTTATGTTGCTGGTAAGAAGTCACCTAAACTTTCATTATTATTATAATATGATATGGCACAAGAAATTTATAACTTACAGATTCTATTCAGGTCAAAATAGGGGGATTCTAATGATTTATTCCAATTGTTTGTTAAAATCGAAGGTGTTTATGTTTGTCTACCTCTGCTTCTGTTCAGGTAGATCCACATTGTTCATATAGAAGTTCCATGACTTTTCCTGTAACTGCAGTTGCCAGTAGGTTCTTGCTTTTATATAACTCACAGGTAATGGTTTTCAACTTTCTATCTCATTGTTTGATACTTCTTAATAAAGAAAAGGCATGCTTCTTATTTAGTTTATTGATGCTCTTTTGCAGATTGCTGGTTTCTCCCTTGTTGTTATCTTTTTTGCACTAATGCAGCAAATATGTGCGTGGGATCTTGACCAGCACATACCTTCAATTCTTACGGCTGTGGAATTTAATCTGAGAATCCCATTGCCATTTCTCTACCTTGCCATTGCCCCGATTTTGCTTTCTTTTTCCCTCTCCTTTTTGATTTCTCAACCATTTCCTTCATTTTCTAGCTTCACCATCGTCTCGGTGACTTGTTATTTACTTGCTAATGGCTTCGTAATACTTCTGATTTTGATATCCCAACTCATCTTCTATGCGGCCGCTGTTGTACATGTTTTCATCAAGACAAGGTCAGTAGGCTCTTTTGACCACACTTTATTTACTTTCCATGACTTGAAAATCAACTAGCTTGAGTATTCTCAGCCAGTGCATATATGCATGTTCACTGTTTTTTGTGCTGAATGACAAGAATTAGTCTGTTGCAGGTTTCAGTTGGGGGAAAAAAGTGTTCACCGGTTTATTAATCTTTCTTCGGGTTTCTTTTCATTGAAGGTATACCTAATCCTATGGTATAAATGTAATTATTACTAGCTCAGGTATCTTTATTTCCTTCGTTTACCACTGGAAAGGGTTGGCAAGTTGGCTCATTCACTTTCACATGGGTTTTTCATGGACAGGTGGTAAGGGTTTTAAGAGCCAATCCGGTATTCGTTACAGCACTTGTTGCAATTACTCTGGCGTGCTTGGTTCATGCAGCGTTCGGTCTATTTATAATCTTGTTCTTCGATGCTTTGAGCTGTCACAGTGCACTTTGCAGGTACGTCCTCACTTTGTTTCAGATGGATTTTTATAGGAATTTTGCACAAAAGCCATGCAATTGCTGTCCAATTGCATGTGAATTTAATGTGACTTTTAGTATTTTTAATATCTATTAGTCCTCGGTGCTGACTTGCTTGTTGATAAATAATACGTAAAGCTTCTTGTGTCATATTACCTTCAGCGTAGGTATGATAAAAAAGATCCTAAGAGTTGTTTTATGTCTGTGTAACAGTTTTTTGACAGCTTCATTTCGCAGTCATGCACGAAGACATGAATTATTTGACTGTAAAAAAGAAGACAGTGACCGGTCCTGCCAACTTCCATCCAAAAGTGATGGTATATCAAACCAGAATATTCATTCTGAAGATTGCTGCTCCAACAGTCCAAACTCTTCGATAAGTTTTGGTGAAACACAGTTAGAGTTATTCCATCATCAGCATGGGCTGTTTATTTTGCACCTTGCTGCAGCACTCATGTTTGTCCCGTCACTTGTCGCCTGGTTTCAGGTACAGTAATCCAAATATCGATATGTTTAGATTTCAAACCTTCTATGCCTTTTTTTTTATCTTCGTGTAAGCGAGCTGGCTTTTTACAAAAAGGACATTTTTCTCCGGTTGCAGAGAATAGGGATGGGTCATAGCTTCCCATGGCTCTTGGATTCATTTCTTTGCACAGGTGTGATCCTTCATGGAATCTTCACCGCAAAGCCCGAGTCCAGTTCCTTCTTGGTATCTTTCCCTGGCTTCCGAAACTGTGAAGTGAGGTTGAATTTTCTGTACCTGCTAGCTGGATACTATTCCTATATCTCTTCCCTGGCCTTGGCTCCATACAGAGCATTTTATGGTATGGCTGCTATAGGCTTTACTTGCTGTGCTTTGACGTTCTTACAAAGACGGAACAGAGAAAAGGGAGAGCCCCATTTTGTTAGCCGAAAGCACTCCCACAGGCACTAACTTCGCCAGAAACACGCATTTACTGAGCGGCCAAATCTTCGGTAAGGTTCCTTGTACAAATACAGGTTATGAGTACGTTGTCTACGAGAGTGGGACGCGTTGTGCACATGACTCCAGTATCTACAGTTTTGAAATCAGAATCGTCACACGCAAGCAAGCGACCCTGTCCACTGGTGTAACACGTAATATGAAGCGAAAATTTTGCAGCGTGACAATTATGAGTTGCCGCCTTTTTTTCCGTCAGGGTGGTTTTTCTTCTTTTTCCGTCGGGGTAGTTTGCCCGACTGTTTTATTGGCTCGACCTGTGTTTATCGTGTTACTGATAGAAAACAAAGACTGGGAAATGAACATTCAAATTTGTTGTTGTATTTGATTAATTTAGTTCGCGACCTATGTTGGAATGTATGTGCAATCTCAATATTTGTAGGAAGAAGGGTTTCATTTGGAATGGTTTGTGCTGTACCCTTTCAATGACCACACGATCGCGCGCGCGCACATAGAAGAAACATCGACACAGAATGTAAAACATCGTCATCGACAGAGGAATAACCAAGAATGGTGGTTAATTTGTAAGACTTGTTAAACACAACACAACGCAAGTGTTTCATTCAAGCAACAGCAACCGAAGTTAGCTTACAGAGCAAGGGCGGCTAAACGACTACAATTACTAGACTACCAGTCAGTAGCGTCACCGGAAATGGAAATTTTGAAACCGAAGGAGAAGCTAGGCTACATCATATGTTGTCGAGTAGGACGATGGTTAGTAGCTCTGGATGCCATGGCTCTCATGTTTGCTCTCGCCGAAGAAATCCAAGAACTACTGGATTCATCAGGGGTTCCCCTAAAAGCGTCCATAAACTCCTCTCTCTGCAATCTTAGAGCCAATGCAGCATCCTCGTCTTGGCTTGGGATCCTTCTACCACTACTCCTCGCGTTCATCTCTCTGCTTGATGCCCTTATAAACCGAATACTTCTATCAGCGCCTTGTTCTGGGTTCCGAAGCTCAGCTTCGTCCTCTTCATCTTGGGTTAATATCACCCGTCTTCTCCTCATGGTCATTTCTCTGCTGCTGCTGCTGCTGCTGCTTGATACCCCCGATGCTCTTCTACTTTGAACATTCCTCGTGTTATACACAGCCTTTCCGGGGCTTTGTCGAGCAGTTTCTCTACCATTTGAGGCTCCAACAGCTTTCCTTGCTTCAACTTCTTGTGGAAACAGAAGCTGTATCGTGTTCCAAAGAACCGTGTTGACGGTGCAGGATCTACCATTGCTGCAAATGTCAAGCAAGATAGAGATAAATCCAAAAAGCACATTGCAGCATTGATCATCAGCCGATTAATTAACCAATTAGCTTGGAACTATGTCAGAAACATACCTGATTAGCTGCCTGCACTTGGGGCACCTCTTCCCACATTTATCAGCAGCGGACCGCAAGCATTTCTTACAGAAACTACAATCAAACAGTCGTACAAATCAGGATAAATTGATCGGTTATTCGAAGTCAGGCGGCATGTGATTCAATCGTCCAAGCCCTCATTTGGACCATCGAATGGCAATAAGATCGATAAACACAAATTTTGAGCTGTGCTTTGTTGGTTTCGAAATTACCTGTGCCCACAAGGAGTAGTACTTGGTTCAAAGCAAATCTCCAAGCAGATCTGCCAAGAACATCAGACCCACTACGTTAGAAAACAAAATTCATTGAAACCCGTTTGATCGAGTACGTCCAAGTTCAAACTGCTAACTAGGCAGGCAGGTTAGAAGGTTCTTACAGCGCAAGAAAGTTCTTCCCTGAGCTTATCCAAGCAAGGGAGATTCGAACTTGGCGGGCAAGAACCACCAGAGCTCTCAGCCATTTTATCTTCTCTTGTTGCCTTCTCTTTATTCGCAACAATTTTCAGTTCCACCTTCTTCTCCTTCCCACTCTCTGCACGCCAAAAGTATTACCCACAAGATTTCATATAAAAATTTCAGGAAAAAAGGTGCAGGATTTCCATAACCCAATTACCCAACAGATCAAATGGAGAAAGTCAGTACCGTCTTTCGCAGTTTCTTCTGCATCATCAAGATCAAGAACAGCTACAGGGATCGAAATCGGGCTCCCTCTCTGAGCTCTGCGCTTTCTAAAACACAAATCACATTCAGAATTAAATCTTATACAAAAAAAAGCTAATGATCCAACATTAAATCTTGGAATTGGATACCTTTAATTATTTAATACCTTCTTGATGAATTGGTGGGTGGGGTCTTGGAGCCCAAGACGGAGCGTTTCTTGTGTTTAAAATCTCTGTCCGGCGTATCATCGACCACCAGGCTTGCAATTAGAAGGCTCTCTTCGTCCCAACCGGCCATGGCGGCCACGGATTTGAATCTGGGGCTGAATATAATAGCATTGCCGCTGGTGCCATTGGTTTCGACTTCAACTGGGCCTGATTTTCTTTGCTGGTTTTTCGGACTCTGTTTTGGCTCTTCTTCTTTCCTCGCCATTTTTGGTTGTGTCTTTGGATGGACCGAAGGGAAAGGGAAGAATCGAAGTCCAGGAAAGAAATAGGCTAACGAGCAAAAGAGCGCAAAGAGAAAGTGGCGTGTCGAGGGATTTTGGTCTTTTGCTAACGGTCAAATATTTGAATCGCATGTTTGTTTTTTAAATTTCCAACGGCTATAGATCCGGCTTTGAAAATTGTGTAAGAATTTTTTTTAGTGCTAGGGTCATTTAATGGATTGTATATTTTATTAATTTACGTGCTATAATATGAGTGAACGATATGGTTGATATGTTACGATATAAGTAAATTAGTAATATCACGTGACAGTGTGACAGTTACATTTAGCTAATGAGTTAAAATTCTTCAAATAAGGTTTAAATGATGTGAAACGTGAAAAAAAAAATTTAAAACAGGTCTTAAAAGGGAGATTTTAAGTGAAGAATCTAAATTTTAAGATCAAATTTACAAGAACAATTTGACTAATGGAATTCAATCCATAATGAGAAGTTGGGACTAAGAGATTTGAAATTGAATGTGTTTGATCTTTGATGTGTACAAGATTATGGTTCATCAATATTTCCAAGTAGAAAAAAAAATTATATATGTAAAGATACATTTAGAATATACCATATTGCACAATATCATCATCTCTAAATCGTATAATTAATCCTCTCTACACAGTAATGCACAAACTGATTAACTCCTACTTAATTACCATTTCTCTACAAAAATTCAAAACAAAACTCTCTGCTTTCTCCTCGCTCTTCTCCTTCTCATCATACTCTTTAACTTTCGTTGTTCCTGTTGTCGGTGTTGTTGAAATTGTACCTCCACTTGAACTTGATCGTCCTCCTCTTGCCATGGCAAAAGACGGGTATGCGGATCGACAAAATCCTGCAACACTCGATCTCTAAGCCCGGTGTCCTTAACCTCGCAGAATCTATGTGACCAATCCGGTGGCTCCACGGCTCTCGTCCCCAATCCCGGGGCCCGATCCTTGGACCCCACATTCTGTTCCTCCTGCCAATCAGCCACGTAAGTCGCCACCCTCCTATAAAATTTCTCCTTAAACACTTCCCACACTTGGTACTTGTAGTGATTGATTACCATCACCCCCATATCAACATTCACAGCCTCAAACCCGTCTCTAAGATGAAAATGATGCACCACATTGATCAACGTGGAGTTTAGGGCCTCCGGCCTCACGATACTCTTGTGCCTCTCAGGCCCGCCCATCCGACACATGTAACCCACCGTTACGCCTTGTGTCGGGAGTTGTTTGAGGCCAGAAGGCCCAAAACTGTAGCACGAAGCTCGGATCTCTCCAATGTAGCCATAATTGGACTGATTGCGAAGCACGTCGTGGATCAAGAGCCCCGAAGGCATATGGAAGTACTCGTCCACGTCTATGAATCCGACCCATTGGCATGTCTCTCGGGCTCGTAGCGCGCAATGGGCGAACCCGGCTTCCTGGGTCTTGATCCAAGGCCATACGTGTCTCGTGACATTGTAATTTGCTTGTCGTAGCCACTCAATCACGGCGTCAGAGTCGTCGTCGCTGTTGTTGTCGTACAAAAACCACCGTTGAACCCCCATTCGGGCGTGGTACATTACCCATTCCTTCAAAAACCGACCCTGATTTCGAACCATGGAGCACAAACACATCTCGTGCCGCTTCTTCCGGGGCGGGTTGGCAAGTACGGGTCGGAGCCCTGGGCGGGCTATGGAGGGTAATATTCCTCCACCACCTTTCACTCGAACGGAGACCTTGACGGAATTATTGACGCCACGTGGAAAATTCAACACGCTAATGGGGGTTCTGCACCGCACGATCTCCTGGGCGATCGAAACGACGTCGGCTCTCAGTAAGTATCTGGTGGTCCTGAAATCCCAGCCGTAGACGCACTCGAATTTGGTGGCGTTGGAAACTCTTTCCCGCCGTAGATTGAGGCCCTTCACGAACAAGATCGTGGTGTCGTCGCGGTCGACGAGGGCGTCGTAGGCGAGCCAGTCCCAGCTGTACGAGGGAACTACCGGGACGTCATCGTCTGGTCTCAACGCAACAGAAACGGTTAAACCAAGTGGCTGGAGCGGGCACCGCACGATCTGATTGTGGCGATCGTCGCCGTCGATGTCAACCGGTGGCTGAGTGAGCCGGGGCTGGGAGGAGGACGCCGAGGAGGACTCGTTGGCTGAGAAGTAGACGCAGTGGAGGTCGTCTTTGGTAAATAAGCGGGCGGCGGGAGGGTAGTTTAGGAAAACGAGCGCCTGATCGGGAAACGTAACGACTTCTCGGACGGAAACGGTTTTGTTCGGTGGAGCTGGCCATGATAGCAGCATTACCGGTTGAAACGCTTCTGCACGTCCGTACACATGAATTAACCGATCAAAATTTCGGTTAAATGAAAATAAACAGAAAATTAATTACTTACTGCCGAAGAGGAAGCGGAAAGTGGAGAAGGTGAAGCCGGAGAAGAGGGCGCAGTTGACGACGACAAAGAGGGTGCACCAGAACAAGGTGTTCCAGGAAACGACGTCGCGCGGGGGTCTCTTCTTACGGCCAAAACCCTTGGGTCCCTTCATAACTTGGGCCCGCCGCGGCGGCTATGGAAACCTCTGGGGGAGGAGAGAAGCAAACCCAGAAGGAGGAAACTGCTTTTCGGGTGGTAATTGTACTGTGTCTTTTCATTCATTAATTACTGGATTTTCTTCTTGGATTAATCTTAATTAATCACTTTTGTTTTGTTTTGTTTTGTTTCTGTACTCAGAATCTCAGATGGAGAGAGAGAGAGAGAGAGAGAGAGAGAAGGTCGGAAAAGAAGAGGAGGAGAGAGGGAGAGAGTGGGAAACGGGGGGTGGTACGATTTTGACGGGAGAGAGAAAGACTTAACGACCGTTCAGAGTTGGTTTATTTGTGCGGCCGTTAACATGTCACTTCGGAGAAATTTTTAGTTGCGATCGGAATACCGATGATATATTTATGTAATTGGTGAAATTTTTTAATTTTTTAATTATTAACTTTTTAAAACATAAAATCAAGGTTTAAAATATCGATAATATCGAAAATATCGGTAATCCAAAAACACAGAAATTTCGATGGAAATATCAGGATATTATCGATATCGATAAAAATTAAATAAAAACTATGGAAATTGTAAGAAAAACTTGAAAATTTTTATTGAAACTTTGCAGGATGTTTATTTAGTCAATTATTTACTAGTTTATCACACAAAATTGGAAGGAAATGCATTGCATGATGGATTTAACTGATTTACGTTGATTATATAGCGAGCTGACAAACATTGTGAGTGTAGAAAATATGTAAATATTTTAGAATATTTTCATAAAAACATAAGTGATATGGTGCTCAAAGTGTTGAAAGAGTAAAATGAGAGGGATTCGATTTAAATATAGAAATTAAAAAAACACGAAAATTTCGATAGAAATATCGAGATATTATAGATATTTTAGACCTTACATATAACCAACCATTTATATAAAGACACGTAATATACTACATCGAGCGACGGTCACAATGAAAAATCTCTCTTCATTTTGGTTGCTTTCTTTTTGCATGGTGCGTATCCGAATTAAATGAGAAAACAAAATCATTATCTTTGAACAGTTATTGTCAGAACAAAATCTACTAAATAATTCTTCACAAAACAAGAACATTATCATAAGGTTGAGAATTTTTTTAATACAACCGTCACACAATTACATAAATTTATTAATTTACATAAAATAATGCATTCGAAGATCATAATAAAAGTGAACAACGTAGTTGAAAATTACATGAATTTTGTTATTTTACCATACAAAATGTAATTTCGAAATCATTATCTTACTTGCTCTTGTTTCTTGAGTGAATCTTAGATCGAGCTGCCGTATAATGCAACTTGCTCACAAAGATAAGACCAAGATAGGGTTGGATGTAATTGAAAGATTTAAGTTTTTACAAGGTTGGCCAGACCACCTACAACAACAAACACAACAACAATCAAGATTTATCAAGATTGGCTATATAAATTATCGAATGCTATTTTGCTCAATTTTGGATCTAGTCTTCTATGAGTAATGCTATTTATACCATATTTTTGTACCACATTTTCATATCACCTTAGGTGACATTTGATGTGGACAACCACATCATTTGACTTAATCAGATTTTTAAATTTAGTTCATTATTTAATAAACTAATAATTAAGAAAAACTAGTTAATTAAATGATGATTGCAGTATACGAGGAGTCTTTCTTCTTCCTTTCCTTAAGTTTTGCAAATTTTTCAAATGATGTAACTGTTCACATTAGATATCACCTAAGCTGGTATAGAAATGTGGTATAAAAATATGATATAAATAGCATTACTCAATCTTCTGCTAGCTCCCAATATTTTATACTTTTTTCTTAAATTCTCTTCCATGAAGCTTGACCACCTATTGAGGGCAAAGTAAACTTTGCTATCATTATGGTCTTAAAAGCCACCAAGGGTGGCACGGATTATCTAAATTATCTACTTATCTCCTATTTCTACCAAAGGGCAAAAAAGAAAAAGAAAAAGTGAAGGTATATATTCTGTCCACATGGCCACGTGTCCATGTCGTTTTCAATCGGTGTTAACTTTGTGAAAAAAGGTGGCACTTACTTAAGGGACAAACAACTGTTACTTGCTTTGATTATCATTACCTTACCCTTTGCCAAATACTTTAGCAAAACGGATACGACATTGCGTTTTTTCCATTTTTTGTGGTCGTGATACGACATGTGTATATGCATGCAGTTTGGTAAGGCCAACTTGACCCAATCTTGCCGGTTCGGCCCAACCCAAGTTGATATAATCTCAGAGGGCCTAGACCAACTGGAAGTCTGGAACCCCACTATTTTGAAGACCGAGATCAAACTAAGAAGCCACACCCAAGTGATGTTCGAATTGAGTTGAGTTGGAAACTAGACTTTGGGTCGGAGTTTGAGCTTTATTGGCAATGATTACAAACGGTATTATTTTTGAAGTTACATTAAGGTCCTATTTAGTGAGCTGAATGAGATGGGTTGTGACCCATTAAAATGAATTTGAGTTCAGTCTCATGTTTGTTGTCAATTGTAAAAGACTAGACATGATGAGTTATGAATCCACAATAGAGTGAGCTATCTAACCTATCCTTATACATGAGTTACAAGTCTTGTCCTACAAGTCCCTACTAATCCAATCTGTAAGATCCCACATCGCCTGGGGAGAGGAGGTGATGTGCCTTATATGTACATACCCACCTCCCTTAGTAAGACACGTTTTGGGTGGAAACCCAAGAACAAATTCGTGAGGGTGTGGCCCAAAGTGGACAATATCTTACTTTGCAGACCACTCCCCAGTTGGAAGTGTGTCAATGAGGATGAACAGTAATAGACCAAATGCATCTTCACCCCTAACAAAAAATAGCCTAGAATTATATTAAAATATTATTATTGTTTATTATAAAATAATAAACAATAATAATTTTATTATAAAAAAAAAAAAAGATAAGTCAGGAACCTCCACGGTTCCACTAGAACCTTCTATACTCTCCCTCTACATCCCCAAACACCAAACGCCACTGCCAACTTGCGTCAACCTCCCTCTGCATCTCTCTCTATCCTTTTCTCTCTCTCTCTCTCTCTCTATCTCTCTCTCTCTCTCCCCCATTCGGATTTGGAACTGTGTCTGTTGGGTAGAAATTTTGGGGTGGGTTGGTGATGGGTATTGGCAGTCTGGGAGGTGCTGCAATGGTATGTGTTGGTTCAGGGGTAGGGATAGGTGCTTTAGGTGGTTGAATTGCGGGAGGCCGTCGAAAATTCTAATGGGTTGCTCTTTCTTTCTCCTTTCTATATGGGTTCCATCATTGCCAGTCAGATCCATTCAAACCTCCACAGCGCCGCCGTTGCTTTCATCCCCACCACCGCTTATCTTCACACCTCTTCATCGTCTGCTTCGTCCTCCCATCTTTCTTCTTCTGTGGCTCCTTCCCTCCCAACACCTTCTCCTGCCTCGACCAGCTTCGCTCCTCAGCCACCACAACAACTCCTTTTCTGGCGCAAAAAAAAAGGTGGTCAACGTCACGTTGGCGTCATCATGACGTCAAATGGATGGGCTTATCCATGGCTTTATCGATTTTGGGTTGGCCTGGAGACCAGATTGGGCTGGGTGTCAGCTTATTTGCTGGGTTAGAGTGGATTGGCTGGGTGCTGGCCTAAAGAGTCCCCAGTGGAACTGCTCTAAGGGGGGTGAATTGTAAGATCCCACATTGCTTGGGGGAAAGAAGGTGATGTGCCTTATATATGTACATGCCCACCTCCCTTAGTAAGATGCGTTTTAGGTGGAAGCCCAAAAACAAATCCGTGAGAGCGTGGCCCAAAGCGGACAATATCTTACTTTACGAACTGGGTTTGAGATGTGACACAATCTCATCCAACCCACTGAACTGAAGAATCGGGATGCAATAATTTGAAGATGAAAAGTCTTTCGAGCATTCCACCACTTTCGATCTTGATTGGCATTGAATACTACTACATTCTTATATGGTAAAATGCAAGGACAAGGACGTTAGTTGGTCATGGTTAAGCATCGATAAACAAGGATCTAAATAGACAGATACTTACTGTTCACGCTGGCGAAACTCACACGCTAGCTCACAAAACATGAACGTTTACAATCAACTTATATATGTGTAGACTATTGATGCAAGCATTTCTTTTGTAAAAGATTCAGTATTTAACTATGACGAAAATGGCGAGACTTGAAGGTAACTAGTGACAAGGACGTTAGTTGTACCTAAACAAGATGCTAAATTCTCAAGAAACAATTGATCTTTTAACTCATCATCATATATTTACGTAGTTGTCTTTGAGATTTTTTTGTCTGCAGGTGTGGATTTCTTCTGTTGAAACAAAACAAGCATCGTCTTAGAGCTTGGTTGTATTTGTATATACCCCGACAAACACTCGTCATACTTATCCTTTCTTCTTCTTACGATTCAAAGATACCATTTTAGTCTTTCTCAACATTAATTCCATCACCCTAATTGGACATATTGGTCTTTTTCTTAATCACTTTTTTTACTTGCTAATTAAGATTAAAACTTGTCTTCATCTTTTGTCAGCACCAAAAGCAAAAGCATCAATGAGCCATCTTGAACTACTTGGTAGGTGTTAGTGACCACTTAACGTAAAGGCACAACTCATATTATTTTCTTGCAGCTAGGGTTGCTACTTGATGATGCCTTCCGACTGGACGTCAGTTTTGTCACCAGCTACTATATCTTTGTTCTTGATTTCTTTCGCCAACAACGATGTCATGGACTCCTATTCGTCCATCCAAACCTCTACTTCATATTAGAAAAACTAAGAAGATATATATGGAAATATAGAGTTGTATAGAGATTCTCGATTCTCAGTCGTTGTCATCTAACGAGAGAGAGAAAAAAACATAAACATATGCAACGCAGTGATACGATAAATTTTCTCAAGGCAATTCTATAATGTTGGTATTCTCAAGACATGAATACAATTCTTGTCAAAAGGCTGTGTGCCATTTGGGGAAGTTCAAAGTTGCATGCACCTCTAGGGCCTTGGCATGTAAACATTATAAACATGTTTCTTTTTCTTTATTCTTTGTATTTTCATGTTTTGGTCACTAACCCTACTATTATTTGTCAACAGTTGATGCTATTCACACAAAATTTTTAATTATTTTATCTTTCACGCACTTTCTGAAGAAAGTGGAGGTTCCAACGTAAAATTAGTTTGTTATATAGAAAGTAACTCAATTACTTATAAGAACACACAAGGTCCATTGTAGAATTAATATTCTCAATACATACCTCATGTGTGATAAGTTTTTAAGCCTAACACGTGTATAACACAAATCGAATGATGTGAAACACATGTGACTGTTCGGCTTCACACAATTAACGTGCTCTGATACTATGAAATTATACCATAAAATCAATTGATATATAAAAAATAGCCCAATTACTTATAAACACATGCAGAATCCTCTCTTATCATATGTGAGATCAACGCCCCCGTTGTAATATGTAATATGACCTTTGACAATCACGAATAGTCATCCTTGGAACACCAAAAGATAAATTTTTCCACGCCTCAGACGTCGGCCCTGCAGCCCCAAAATGTTATGGCTCTGCATCTCCAAAAAGATCATGGGGAATATTCCTGTGCATGAACCCAATTTAAAAACCATATATATATTGCTCATCATTTGGTAAATAATATTATTCAATAATTATATGCTAAAGGATTGTCAACTGGAAGTGGAATTGCAACGTTTTTAATTCAGCACCATTGTTGCAAATTCATACTTCTGTATGTACACAGACATCTTCTGAATTCCACCAAAGTCCATATGTTCTTCAAATTCGTCAAAAACCATATTCCCTCCCTATAACAGCTCATTTATATTTTTTAAAGTTTAAAAGATTTTGGGCATAAAATCGACGTGAGAAAAGTCTATGTGCTCTAGGCCAGTTTTCATCCGTGTAAATTGTAATCGTGTTTGTGCATGAAAGGTTTAGTATATATATCAGCAAAAACAAAAGAGAGAGCAAAATGTGTATGGAGCACATCATATTGGTAGGGTTTGTACTCATCTCATCGAACATAATTGACCCCGCTGTCTGTGAATTATGGAGATTATGGTTACCCCATCGTTTTTTTTCATAACTTTCTTTTTTTCTTTTTTTTTGCTCAGATCGTCTTCATAGACATGCTTTTCAAGAAAAAAAGAGTAAAACGGAAAGAGAAAAAGGGGTATAATTGTTCACAAACTCATAAGTAATTTGCAGCATGCAAAGCATTGTAGATGAAGACTCATCGGATTTCTACCATGCATGATTTTGCTTGCTAAACAATGCTAATTTGTGCATGTATTGACAAACTCAAATGGGATAAGAAAACACAGCATTTTTAATTGCAAATTATATTCTGACATATACACAAAAGTATCTTATTAAAATAGTAAAAAATAAAAGTTTATGCACACATGTAAAACCCTAATTTTTGTCTGCAAAAAGAACGAAGCCGAAAACTAATCAATAAAAAAAATAGTGAAAAGAGAAATGAAAATGTTAATCTTGTCAGCTAGAATCGTATCTTTCTAAATATAAGATGAGGAATTCAAAGAACAAACTCTTTGTTCTGATCAAAACGTAACCTTGTCATGTCATGTAGCCAACTTTAATTGATTCATGTTTGGAATTTTTATGATACTTCTCTCTCTCTCTCTCTCTCTCTCTCTCTCTCTCTCTAGACTTCGTAAAATTGAACAAAAGAGTTGTTTCCAACGACAAAAGTGGCCAGCCCTCGAGCAAGGAACCTTTCAATCTCATTATTTTATGGCTTCACATAGATTAAAGCCAATGTCACAGAGAGAGACTTAAGTTGTGAAAATTAAAAAATAAATATTTGAATACAATGAAGGCGACCCACGTCTGTTTTTTTCCTCTTTAATTTTCTCGCGGCTTTGTTCAATTTTGGAGTGGTGTCATTTTTATATATATTTAGACTGAAATGCTTTTCTCTTCAATCATTTATCTCCCCTCTCAAACAACAAGGTTCAGATTTTTTAATGGCGGAGTGAACTGGCAAAGCATCTTTGCTTGGATTATAAGGCTCCCCTTTTAAGCTAGCCCTCCCACTTTATTGTCCACTTAGGAATTCAGGCTCTCTCACTTTTGCTGCTCGGTTGAGTTCTTTATTTTTTCTTTGAGGAACTTCGACGGTGCTAAGGAAATTGGCTTTGTGACAATGGGCAGACAACCTTGTTGTGACAAGGTCGGATTGAAACGAGGACCATGGACGATCGAGGAGGATCACAAGCTCATGAATTTTATTCTCAACAATGGTATCCATTGCTGGAGAATGGTACCTAAACTTGCAGGTACACACACACACACACACACACACACTACTATTTAATTTACATTTTGATCATGATCGTGTAGATTTCCTTTCCCTTCATTCCTTGCTCTGTCTCGATCCTCATCGATAATTTTGTATGGTGATCTAGGGTTGCTGAGATGTGGAAAAAGCTGTAGATTAAGATGGATCAATTATCTAAGGCCGGACCTTAAGCGAGGTGGTTTTACTGAAGCTGAAGAGAATCAAATGATTCAACTCCATTCATGTCTTGGTAACAGGTACAATTTGCCTACTTTTAACCCTCCTTTTCCTTATCTGAAATTAGTGTGATTAGTAGTGAGCCGCTTATCTCTGAAATTTTGACATCAATGTCATGGCGTGTGTACTAACTGTTAGAGCTGGTGTTTTAAATATATTTATGTTCAGGTGGTCTAAGATTGCTTCACATTTTCCTGGCCGGACCGATAACGAAATAAAAAACCACTGGAATACCAGAATCAAGAAGAGGTTAAAGCACCTGGGCGTAGACCCTTCGACCCACAAACCAATTGAGGAAAAAGAAAACATTGAAGAAAATAAAGACACAATTACTCAACACTCAAACAATACTTCTTCACCATCATCAGAAGGACTAGAAGAGTCACGAGGCACTGGCTTGGAGGCTAAGCTACTGGAAGATAGTAATGGAAACAAAGGGTTTCCAGAATCCGATGAGAAATCGCGAAATGAGGTTCAGTTAACCGCGCTGGATGACGCGAATGATTTCTTGAAAAATTATGAAGTTTTTTGTGGAAACTTGGATTTGGAAACATTGATGTTGAACCAAGGAATTCCCAACACCAGCAGCATGACTAATTCGTATAGTACTTCTTCGTTTTCGGTGGAAGATTCTAACAACGCTTCTATTTCGATAGGGGAAGCCATGCAGGAAAATTATCTGCAACAGTGGGTTGACAGTGTGGATTCCATGCTCTCATGGGATGGCTTCAATATTTTCGGACAAGACCTTTTCTTTTTTTGATCGAAATAGCCATAGATGAACATTATTTATGATCACTCAAGCTACAAAAATTGTTGCAACAATTAAATCAGATGATATGTCAATTTAATGTGTGTTTGTAGTTTGTAATTTCGATCAATATTCTAAACTAAACCATAAAGAGGAGATCGACTTTGGGTGCAGATATAGCGCATTGTCTTAGCCAACTTCGCTATGAATATCTGTTGAGATAGAGTTCTCTTTCATCTTCAATTAGCATATGAATAATTGGAAGCAAACAATGCCCCCGAGGTTAACATTATTACTTTTCCACAGCTTTATCTTGAATTAATATATAAGAACCTACTGGAACAAGCAATTGCTAATTTTTTAGGTCGTGCCAAGCACTGAGGATTAAGTGGAGTAGCTCTCTCCTTACATATACAAAGAGAGAGATTTGTTATTAAGTGGAGTAGCTCTCTCCTTAAATATTCAAAAAATATATGCATTTTGAATATTTAAGATATAAAAGAGAAAATAGCATTTTAAAAGTGCATGCTTTATGATATTTTGAAAGTATCAATAACAACTCTTTTTTATTTTCGAGTAGTAGGCTTTTTACTTAATTACGTGCATGCATTGTGCTTGCAAACTGCTCAATGAGTCCCACGCGGAATCTCACGATATCACCTCCCAACCAAAAAGGAGAATCATCTGAAGCCACTGCCGACGCTATTCAGTAATATTCATCCTGGAAAAATACAACATACATATATATATATATATATATATATATATATATATTCAGTTTGTGTTCAACGCAAATTAATGCATACTAAATTACTAATCTGTATTTTAGTATAATAATTGAAGGAAGTTGGAGAGAATACTTGTTGGCTTTATTTAATCAGCTGACCATATTAGCATGTATTAACTTGGTTGTTAGGGTTATCTACATTTGTAGCGTGTTTACCAATCCGTAATCGGAATGAAAATGAGGAGTCCGATTCCGATTACGGTTCATACCTGTGTTTACTAAAATTTGAAGGAATCAACAGTGTGTGGGACCCACACAAATAATGGAATTCAATTCCTGGAATCGGAGGAATTAGACTCCCTCCATGGATGTGGTAATTGAATTCCGGGAGGGTGAGGGAATCCGGAATTCATTTGCTCTTCCTATTATGCCCTCTTCTCTTATCAAAATGCCGTTCAACCCAACAAATTAATCTCACGAGCTCGTTCCCGAACACCAGATCATCGTCGTTCAGGAGGCGATGAAACAGCCGCTTCGACACCGCCGAGACGCATGCGTGGACGTAGCTCCGGGACGATGACATCAACGTTAGTATCTGTTTGGACCCGATTTTACAATATCGGCTCGCGCAATCAAGACCATTGAATGGGCATAATTCCCAACCGTTGGATAAGAAGTAAAGATAATTTTATTTTTTAAAGGATAATATTGTGGTTTTTATCATAATAATTATCTTTTAATATGAATTATCTTGGCATATTCTTAAACGAGATAGATAAGGATACTAAGACATAAAGATGAACCTGGTTTGTTTTGGAGGTTTGATTCAAAGTTCTATGGAGATTAGGATTGGTCGAAGTTTAATCTGATTGGGTTGAGGAGTTCTAATCGAAATGTATTTCTAGCCCGTCCATGGAGGTTCTTGCTGCTATAAATAGAGGGGAAGTACAACATTCAAGGGACCTTCAACTCAACACACAAATCTGCCATGTGCAATTTCTCGCTCTACGCGAAACCTCTCAACACCCTTGAGATTTTTATTTTCTTTTTCGCCTTCACATCTTCAGTTTGGATAAACAGCACTGTGAAGGCAACCGGTAAACACCTTCAGTTTGGATAAACAGCACTGTTGCCGTAGAACCAGCCGTCCGTGAAGCACCTTCAGTTTGGATAAACAACACTGCGACAGGGTCGACGGGTTATCTATCCAAGTCTCGGCCGATGAGGGTTTTTGGATCCCCGTCGACAGAGGTCATCTCATCAGCCATCTCGGCGAAGTGAGGTGTTACTAATACTTAGGCTCGGCGCCTCAACGCCGAGTAGTTTTATGATCGCATATTCTCAAGTGAGTTTCAGAGTTCGGCACTTAGACGGCCGAACCACGTTCATTGTCAAGACCTTCATTCGCTTTGAGTATTTGTGCCCTTATACTCTAGTGTCGATTCGGCGTGATTTTACCTTCACCAATACGGTGACTGTTGCCGAATCAGACGACGACGAACCGTGAACTTTGTAATTGGCAGCCTTGTCTTCAGGCTCTAGAACCCAAAGGCCGAGACGTGTTCCTTCCTCGGCCGCAATCGCAAGACGTAGAAGTCAGCAGCGCGCTCAACGCAACATCAACACATTTTACTCCTCGGCCGACGAGTTGGCACGCCCCGCACATATTTGAAGGACGTAGTTAGCTTACTAATTACTCGGCATGCGTGCCACGTAGGCTAGGTGATTTTTGTAGTCAACAGTATCTCACGGACGTGCTTCTCGCTTGCCTGCTCATCCTTTTGCGACATCGCTTTGGCAGTGCGACCTCGAGGTCTAGTTTCTGGGTTTTTTCTTCCGTGGAGGGAAGATGATTGTGGCTGGGCTCTTACTTCGACTTCTGCACAACAGTGGACTTTAACTCTTTAGGAAAAGAAAAAAAAATCTTTAGTTTAAGTAAAAATAACTGGTTTAAATGTTTTTAAAAATAAACATAGAATAAATTTTTGAAAAGGGCATTTTAGTAATCATATTGATTTTTATTCCGATTCAGTTGATTTAGTAAACAACTTTTATGAATCAATTTCATTCCTATTCCGATTCCTGAATATTTAAGTAAACAGTTTCAACAAGAATTCGATTCTGATTCCTCCCTAATTCAATTCCTCCTCAATTCAATTCCTCCTCAATCCAATTCTGCCTATTTTGATTACGGCTACGTAAACGAGCCCTTGATTTAGAAAGCACTTTTTTCATTGAAAATTCCTCATTTCCTTTCGTGTAAGTACCCTACAACGAATTAAAAACTGATTCGATTATAAGATGGTCCATGTTCTTATGTGGTTTGCGTCATGATTTCACACATATATTTCATTAAGTTTTAGCCACAAAGCCTACAAAGATATTGTATTTTATTAAGCCACTAACATCATCATATTCAATTCTCAATATAAGTACAACCAAATTGAGAATATAAATATATATTTTTAATTATTTTTAATAAATACACAATCACAACTAAGAGGGCAAGTTTTGGCTCAACATAAAGTTTATTCCTTTATATCGAAAGGTCATCGATTCGAGTCATGAAAACAGTTCTTTTGTAAACTAAGAGTAATGTTGCGTATGATAGACGTTCTTCCCCCAAATGTCATAATGCAGGGAGCCTTGTTACTTGAGGTTGCCCTTTTTATACAATCACAACCTAGAGCATTGATATATTGGTGTATGGGACACACACGCACACAGATATATATATATATATCTATGAAGTATTCCTTTTTCAATTTAGCCTAATATGTATTGGTATAAGGGACATACAAGGAGGCTGGTTGATCAGATTCTTTATGATTCTTTCTAGTCTAGGTTTGTTTTGTTGTTGTTTTTATTTTTCTAGCTTTGTGGTTCCAATTTTTTATACTTAAATGGCTATTTATTTTGTAACTAGATGTTTGGCACTTATATGATTCCTCTCTTTTTTAATTTCTTTTTAATTACCCACTTGTATAATACCTTGGATCCAAATGAAAGTAATAATCATATTACAAGCTAGTGATTTTAACACTCCTTACTATGAATTCTTTAGAGCATCTCTAAGTGAGATGTAAAAAATCCTACATGCCTGTTTTGACAAAAAAAAAAGGTGTTTTTTTTTATTCCGAAGGAGATGTCAAAATCGTACATGGATTAACATCACATCATCCACTTTGCTATCAAATTTGAAGGCAACGCCAAATTATATATATTTTTATTTTAATACTGGCCCACATTTTTCTTTATTTTTTCACTTATTGGTTATTTTATTAATATAGTCTGACCTACTTGATTTTATAAATAACCAAAAAGTATTTTAATTTGGCATCTCAGTTCGAATACTTTATAAAATGTTATTTTTCCACATCAACCACAAAAATGAAATTTAACATTTTAATTTGACATCACTATTGGAGATGATCTTAGATGAATACGAAAATTTGATTGGTGATCACAAGTTTCAACAATGAATATTCAATTTGGAAAGTAAATGTGACATCCCACATCGCCCAGGGGAGTGATCCTTAAATATATATTCCCATCCCTACCTAGCACGAGGCCTTTTGGGAGCTCACTGGCTTCGGGTTCCGTAGGAACTCCGAAGTTAAGCGAGAAGGGGGCTAGAGCACTCCCAAGATGGGTGACCTCCTGGGAAGTTACTCGTGAGTTCCCAGAAACAAAACCGTGAGGGCGTGGTCGGGGCCCAAAGCGGACAATATCGTGCTACGGTGGTGGAACGAGCCCGGGAAGTGATCCACCCCGGGCCGGGATGTGACAGTAAATGCCTAAAAGAGAATGCATATTTTTATTTTTAATCTTTCCCTTCCTCAATCCTTATAATGAATTACGTGCTCTTGAGTTCGAATCTCTCTGGCTAGTCATATGGCGCGTAAAAAGAAAAAATAAAAAAAAATCCCCATGATGAACCAAAAGGCCTACAAATGATCAAAGCCCAATAAGCCGGTAACTGAGTTAGGCCCGGTCAGAGAGAAAAAGTCTAGAGTCAAACCCAAACTCGTACTCTGCGGACCAATTTGCCAGAAGCAAATCCAAAGAAGAAGAAGAGCATGTCAGCGATTCAAACAGCGATTCGGAGGTTCCACGCCACCGCAAATGCTCCGAGGCTCACCAGAGTCTCCCTCCACGCGCCCAAATGTGTAAGCTTCAGGCTTTTGATCTCCGCTGGTGGTTTTGTAATTGGATTTGAATCGTATTGTTGATGTTTCTGAAAACGGTGTTTTTGAATCTGAAAAATGGTGTTTCGGAATTTTGGTTTGGTTTCAGGTAGAGGTGGAGTTTGGAAATGGAAATGTTTTCAATTTGTCAGCTGAGTTTCTGAGAATCCATAGCCCAGCTGTTGATGCCAAGATTAGGTCAATTGCTGGTGAAAAGGTAAATAATTCCCAATTCTCAAACCAATTTTTAAAACCCTTTTGTTATAATCACATTGAAAATTTGAGTAAGAAAGTGAATGATCACCTTCTTTTATTTTTATTTTTATTTTTAACTAAAAAAAGACTTGCAGGGTACGAGATTAGATTTATTTTATCATCTCAAGGCTGACAATTTTTTGCACGATCAGTTAACCTGGCATGAAACGACACAAAAATAATAGGTTTTGCGTTAACCTGTTAATGAGTCAGATTGTTAAGGGACCACCTGTTAATGAATCGAGTCACCTATTAAGACTCCAATAAGATATCGTTTTTTAGGTTTAGACATTAGATATGGCAATTTTTTACATGACCGTTAGCCGACACGAACTGATACGTTCCAGTGATGGATCGTTATTGGGTTATCTATTAAGAACCCGTTGAAATAACAGGTTTGACACAACATGATCAGTTAAGATAATGAGAATGACACAAAAACGACGCACACACAAGAAACATGGCCCGTTTGCCAGGACTAATCCCAAGCCACTAATGCAAGAACTCTCTCCACGTAGTATTGTATTAGTAGTTCAAGACGCCACAGTGGCGGTGAATCCGTTAGATCTAAGTTATTCTCGTAGCTCCATATAGTTTACTGTCCATTCGTCTTCAATTGAATATGTTTTCACCATCTTGTTATCTCCACAACTATCTTTGACATGTTATTTGGATGCTTAGTGCTGCGCCAACATGTTGATATTGTAACCTTGTTTTCTACTCATCTGTCGATTAATGCAGGTGATATCTGGGCGGCGTCACGTCGGAATCATGTCTGCGGAACCTGTAGGAAACTATGGGGTAAGGTACTTTTACACTCCGGATTTAATGGGGGTTGCAAACAATTTGTATATCGGAAATGTTGTGTTGTGACTGTGGAATGGAGTGGATGTTTCAGGCTTGTTTTCGATGACTTGCATAACACTGGAATCTATTCGTGGGATTACTTGTATCACTTGGGAAGCAACAAATTCAGCCTCATGAGAAATTATATCAAAACGCTCAACAAGTACGGGCTCAGGCGCGATCCACCTAGAAGAAAATGATTCAGGCTTTTGTTCCATTGCTCTTGATTTCAAACGACGACCACCAATCAACCTTTCCAGCCTGTCTGTAACCGGAGCATGGCCGGATAATATGGGGCACGCTTTAGTTTCGAGTGCGTTGCGTTGACCTAAAGGCTTACGGAGGAGCTGCATTGAACGTCATTGCCATTTATTGTTTGTTTGCTTGCACTGTAATCTAATGCAATTGCAATGTACATGTAAACTAGTTGGCCTGGCTATACGTCGAATCTTTGTGCCAATGTTTGAGCGGATTGAAAATAATTTATTCGTTGAAGAAAAGCTTTATAAGCTTATTTTTAAGCTTCTCTCTCAAACTCCACTTCGAATCCGAGAACGTTATCGACATGGCCGAAAACCAAAAGAGAAGGCCATGAAAAACACCAAGAAGTTCAAGCAAAATGGAGCGAACAAATCATAGGCATTGATGTACAATGAACAGAACCCTTGTAACTTTCGATACATCAAATTTTGCCTTCGCATTGCCCAAAAATGATGTTCTTCGTCTACACTGAAATGATCAAAATTCAAATTACAAAGCAAATGGAAGAGCACAGCTTTTACATTTTGTGACTCCGATAGACTGCATGGTCTCTCTCTCTCTCTCTCTCTCTCTCTCTCTCTCTCTCTCTCTCTCTCTCTCTCTCTCTCTGTTGCTTTTCAATGAAAAGCTGTAACTAGGAGGGTTTTTTCTTCCTTCCGATTGGCGTGACACGCTTCAGTTCTTGAGTTCCTCTTTTCACTCCCCTGACACAAAAAAAAAAAAAAAAAAAAACTTACCGTTGTGAAATCAATAAAAAAGCGGCCAAAATCTGGCAAAAATGAGGAGTACGGATGCGGATACCTGCTGTACATGTAAATGTAAGAGTAGAACAGGAAGAGCAACGCCAGAGTCAGAATGGAAATAACAAGGTAGGATATGCTCGCCCTCTTCTGCACATTTGAGACATAAAGGAGAGAAACAACGAGGACAAGTTCAACAAAACATCATACGGGCATAACCAAGAAACATCATAACAGGTTCAGGTTTCGTAACGAAAAAGATTTAGGATGATTTAGTGTAAGTGTATACCGCCCAAAGTGAACTTTACCTTCCTGCGGCCACGAGAGAAGGGCTTTTGCCGTCCAGTACAAGTGTGGGCATCACAGAATTGGCGCAAGAAGAACTCTGCCGTATTAATCATCAAGAAAGCAACACTGTAAGCTGATAATTTTAAAAAAATAAGCTTGTTACAGCTTTCTGTTGTTATGATAAATATAGATATAAACTTACCGTGAAGACGGCTTGCTGCTGGACCCTGTTTGACTGGAAAACAACTATCAGCTAGACCCTGCATATAATGGGCAATTTATGAATACAAAGAATGGTGAAATTCAAATGCGAACATCATCAGCCAGATGCCACCTCACACAGATGTCGATTCCGTGCAGCAGCAGCAGGATTGCACTTAGTTTTCTTGGGTGGTACAGAATCCATCTCGAGATCGCAATGCAACGCACCACAAACATCTGCCAAGCACCTGGTATGACTCTGATTCAGCAAAGGTATGCCATGTTTCAATTAGAAATGACCAAACTTAGGCTAAACAAATCAACAGGCCATGGTTGCCAATGTCCAGTTATAATTTGTAGAAAACTAGCTTAATACAATAAGGCAAGGAGATGAGCTTAAGTGCACGGGTTGATGTAAAACAATCTTTCGGGTCATGCTCTTTCTATTATTCTCTGAAGATATTAGGCATGTATTGTTCAATGCATGCTAATTTAGTTAATTCCATGATAACCTTTCACTCTGAAACAAAATATCGTCATAAGTATCGCTACTAGGAAAAGAACATAAAACCAAAGGGCACTTACCACATTCAGCAAATTGTAATGCCTGTTGTCAAAATGCTTATCGAGAAATTTGTCGTCATAAAATCTCTTTTTACAAAACCCACACTGCCATTCGTTTAAATCTACTTTGATTTTGTGCTCTTCCTGATCTCTGTACAGATCATTGTCGGGGTGCAGCTTACATGTTCTTGAAATCTGATACCGCTCTTTCTCTACAAAGGGCATCAGGTACTGCACCACCATGAGCGAGAATGATACCAGTGATCGAAACTACTATAAAATGTACTAATCACAAGAGTTTATGCATGATTTTCTTCCATACCTCCTGAATTATTTTCCATGCTGCCTTACTCCTTTCTCTCGAACAATGTACCTCCGGTGGATCTCCCAGCTCTCTCTTTATAGTTCTACACATCAAATTCTGCTATTAGTAATGGACAAAGCTTCAGAATTTCAAAACGAACACAAATAATATGCAACATCGACTTGGAAAAACTTGTTCCAGTAAGGATTTTAGTTGAATGACACGAAATCGACATCAATTCCCAATTCCCAGGAACAATTAGTCCATCTCACAAAGCAGGTTGATTCTCAGGATCGTAAACAAAATTACTAGCTTAATCATAAATGAAAATATATATTCAACATTTTAGCAAGAGTACCTTGTGGCTGCAGAATCCTCATGACCCTGTGAAAAACAAAGAAACAAGCACCAAGTTCAAAAATTGGATTGAGCCCAGATAATATCATCGAAAATTGGATTAACCCATGAAATGATTTCTAGAGATTGCATGCATTACAAGCTGAATTGTTGATATGAGCAACAATGGAGGAAAGCAAAAATAACCGAGAAAAGTTACCTGAGTTTTTGAAGAAACACCACCGAATTGCAGAGAAACCGATAAGAACAGGTACAGAAGACCAAGCCATTTCATCTTCCACCACTTCCTCTTCTTCTTCTTCTTCTCTTCTCTCTCTCTCTCTCTCTCTCTCTCTCTCTCTCTCTCTCTCTCTCTCTCTCTCGTAATGCTAAGCTGCTGCAGCACTCCACATCTCCGGTCGCTTGCTCCCTCTCTTCCTAATGCAACTTCCAGAGACGACCTCCGACTGCCAGTCCACGTCCCAGTAACCAATCATAACTTGCCGCGTGGAAGAATTCCAGCTCCGATTTGGGCTTGGAACACCATTTGACAATGTTTTGGGCTTCACTTATTTTTCACATATTTTTTTAGTTTTTGGCTTAAATATTTTATTAAATATATATTGTTACTCAATAAATCGTAAAACAGCTTCCAAATGCCTTATAAAGTTTTTCTTGATGCTCACAAAAAATATTTTGCGAAAATGAAAATTTTTACATTTTTGACAAAAAACGTGGGTACTCACGGTTTTTAGTCAATTTTGTAAATTCATACCTAAATTATCGTTCGATATATTTATTTGTACTTTTGACTCATTATGAAGTTTTAAAATTTGATGTAAAACTTTCTGTTTATATTCTTGAGGGTGGAACCCGTTTTTGACAATATTTTGGGCCTCACTACTACATTTTCACTTAGTTTTTTTTAGTTTTCGGCTTAAATACTCTACTAAATATACATTTGATACTGAATAAATCATAAAACCGCTTCCACAAAGTTTTCCTTAATGCTCATAGAAAAAAATTTGCGAAAATAAAAAATTTATATTTTTAACAAGAAGTGGGTGCCCATGGTTTTTAGTCAGTTTTGCAAATTCGTACATAATCACCAATCAATATATTTATTTTCATGTTTGTCTCACCGTGAAGTTTTGAAAATTAAGGTGAGACTTTCTGTTGAGATTCTTAAGTGTAGAACCCCATTTGACAATGTTATGGGCCTCAATACTATATTTTTTGCCTATTTTTTTTAGTTTTCTCAATAGACATTTGTTGCGCAATAAATTGTAAAACTGCTTTCAAATTCCTTATATTTTTTTCCCTAATGCTCGAGAAAAAAATTTCGCAAAATTGAAAAATTTGCATTTTTTACATAAAACGTGCACAATTTCATGTTCACTTTCTTAAAAATATATTTTTAGTGCAAAATCTATTATAATTCTTATTTAAACACTTTTAATCAACGATTTAACACTTGAATTTAAAGGTATTTGAATTTTTTTTTGTTAATTTTTCTTTTAACAAAATATGAACTACATATTAATAGACCCTCTTTGTCAATTAAACAAGGGTGAAAGATTATTTAACAAAACAAAATCTTGCTATTTTTTGTTTAAGCCCCCACTTACAGGTAAATTTAACATCTCTAATTTAAAAAAAAATTAAATATATATTTTCACATCTATATTTTTCACTTATTGTATTACTTTTGGGCTTAAATATTCTATTAAATATATGCTTGTTGTCAATAAATCGTAAACCCACTTCCAAATACATTATAAAGATTTTCTTAATGCTCACGGAAAATATTTTGAGAAAAAAAAAATTTGCATTTTTTACAAAAAAAAAAACGTAGATTAACACTCACGATTTTTCGGTCGATTTTGGAAATTTGTACATAAATCACCGTTCAATCTTTTTATTTTCACATTCGCCTCACTGTGGAGTATTGAAAATTAAGGTGGGAGTTTTCGTAGGGATTATTGAGTGTAGAACCCCATTTGACAATATTCTGGGCCTCACTACTATACTTTTCACTTATTTTTTTAGTTTTCGGTTTAAATATTCTACTAAATATACATTTATTGCTCAATAAACATTAAAATTTACTTCTGAATTCCTTAAAAAGTTTAACTTAATGCTCAGGAAAATTATTTTGCGAAAATAAAAAACTTTCATTTGTGTAAAAAATAAAAATAAAGGTGTGAGCCGGGCTTGAGCAGAACGAGGTGGACTCAGCTCACGCATAACGAGGCGAACTATGACATGAAAAACAAGATGAGCTATGCGCACAAAAAATGGGCGGGATCCTTTTTCTAGGATCGTAGGGATCTTGCGATCGTGTCCGTCCATCGTATGGTCAGAAATTATTTTAAAATTTAAAAGTAAATATAAATAGGATCTAATGATTTCTGACCACAAAATATATAATGAACAGACATGATCGTATAATTCCTATGATCTTTAGAAAAATGATTCGGTGAGGTTCATTTTCTATTAAAAATATACTTTACATCCAAGAAAGAAATAAAAAGTTGCGTTATGTCATAATCTTTCTCGAAAATTAATATTCCATTAATTCAATGATTATTAAAATCCATGTTGCACCAAACCCCAGCTACGTCGTGTCACTGGAGTGAGTGCATAAAACAAACAACATCACAAAGCTCCGATTTTGACTTTAGACTGCATGATCTATCCGTCAGCGCCATGAAACTTTAGATTTCTGACTCCATACCCAATTGAAATCCGAGCTCCAATTGAGCTGCAATGGCCGGATTCTTGGTTCTGGTGGCGGTGTCGGTGGTGGTGGGTCTGTGCATTAGTGGCGGTTGGGTGGCGGAGGCGGGTCGGGAGGCTCCGGGAAGGACGGCGAGGAGGGTCCACACGCTGTTCTCGGTGGAGTGCCAGAACTACTTCGACTGGCAGACTGTCGGGTTGATGCACAGCTACCGGAAGTCCCTGCAACCCGGCCCAATTACCCGACTTCTCAGCTGCACCGACGACGAGAAGAAGAAGTACAAAGGGATGCATCTGGCTCCCACTTTTGAGGTGCCTTCGATGAGCAAGCACCCAAAAACTGGCGACTGGTAAGTTCTCAGCTTATTTATAACTGATTCTCTTCTAGTTTGTATTAAAGTTTGGATTTTGAATTCTGGGTTGGATTTAATTGTTCATTTAATTTGATGGGTTTGGTTTTGAAGGACCAGAAAATATTGATTAAATTTTAATTAAGTTGCTAATTTTGCAGGTACCCTGCCATTAACAAACCAGCTGGAGTTGTGCACTGGCTTAAGCACAGTAAAGAGGCTGAGAATGTTGATTGGGTTGTGATTCTGGATGCTGACATGATTATTCGCGGCCCGATTGTTCCTTGGGAACTTGGTGCTGAGAAAGGCAAGCCTGTTGCAGCATATTATGGGTATCACTTTTGCACCTTTTTTCCTTTCATGTAAATGATACTAAATTTTAGCTGAAACCAGATTGTATCATACAAGAGCATTGTGAATGCCATATGAATTCCTTATGATCGTTTGTACCTTTTGTACAAGTATGTAGGCAGGCTATGTTAGTTTTGAGTAAGAGGCTAGTTAAGTAGAGTTGCTGTTTGTACCTGACACCATTCGGTGGTCGAAGTGATAGATATTCTTTGTTATTGGTCAATCACTCACATAAGAAGAGCAAGATGTTGTCAACTTCAAAAAATGCAGAGATTTCTTATTTGGCATTTGAATATTAACTTTATGAAACTTCTATTTTGATGAGTTTTATGAACAGTAAATACATTTTGCAATTGTAGGGACTCTGGCTATCAACAGATATTCATATAATGAATTTCTCCTTCAGGTACTTGGTTGGGTGCAATAATCTTCTCGCTCAATTGCACACTAAGCACCCTGAACTCTGTGATAAAGTTGGTGGGCTTTTGGCCATGCATATAGATGATCTTCGAGCATTGGCACCCATGTGGCTTTCGAAAACAGAAGAAGTGCGGGAAGACAGAGCTCACTGGACAACTAATATAACTGGTGACATCTATGGGAAAGGATGGATCAGTGAGATGTATGGATATTCTTTTGGTGCAGCAGAGGTAAGTTTTTTTTTTTTTTTTTTTTTTTCTCCCTTAAAATATTATTTCCTTGAACAAAATATAAATGTTGGGTGTCGTTGCTCAGTGCTTGTTTGTTTTCTTGTTAGTCCGTACTGGTTACCTTATTTTCCTTTTCAGGTTGGTCTCCAGCACAAAATAAATGATAACTTGATGATCTACCCAGGCTATACTCCAGCAGAGGGTGTTGAGCCTATTCTTCTTCACTATGGCTTGCCATTTAGTGTAGGGAATTGGTCGTTTAGTAAATTAGATCACCACGAGAACGATATTGTTTATGATTGTGGTCGACTCTTTCCTGAACCTCCTTATCCAAAAGAGGTATGTGATAACTTTACTTTTGTTGTGGTAAATACTTGTACATTTATTTTATGGTGTATGTTTGCATAAATTATCCCACTGCTAAACGCAATTGACTAGGCACCTTTTAGATATGGCATACTTGGAAAGACTGGAAGGAATGCTCATTTAGGTTTTGTTATGAACCTGTATATAAATATATTTTTTTTTCAAAACGTCAAAATTCTGTACACGGAAGATCATGTTCAAGATCTTTGTAGTTGATTATGGGAAATTTATTCTTTCTTTATCCAGGTAATAATGATGGAACTTGATCAAAATAAAAGGCGAGCTCTTATGTTGAATTTAGAGTGCATTAACACTTTAAATGAGGGTCTTTTACTACAACATGTAGCAGATGGTTGCCCAAAGCCAAAGTGGACCAAATACACGAGCTTTCTGAAAAGCAAAACTTTTGCTGAACTGACTCGGCCCAAAAAGCTGACTCCTGCTACTTTACGATTTGAGGAGCCAGTACATGTAGTACAGGCAGTGCAGCAGGAGGTTGTCGATGAACCCGGAAAGCCATATCCAAAAATCCACACCCTTTTTTCCACAGAATGCACCCCATACTTTGATTGGCAGACTGTAGGACTTGTCCACAGTTTTCACCTGAGTGGCCAGCCTGGAAATATCACACGATTACTCAGCTGTACGGATGAAGACTTGAAGCAATATGCTGGGCATGATCTGGCTCCCACCCATTATGTCCCTTCCATGAGCCGACATCCATTAACGGGTGATTGGTAAAAAAATTTCTTCAAGGGTCTTCTTTCCTTCTTATAGTTTGTTCTTGGTGGTGGTTTAATGTTAATTTCAGCATTGGCATCATATCTCCCAATCTTTAAGAGAAGCAAGGCTCACCCTTTTGTTCTATCTACCAGGTATCCAGCAATTAACAAACCAGCTGCAGTCCTTCATTGGCTCAATCATGCAAATACGGAGGCAGAGTACATAGTGATTCTTGATGCTGATATGATCTTGAGAGGTCCAATTACCCCATGGGAATTCAAAGCAGCACGTGGCCGACCAGTTTCAACTCCCTATGAGTAAGCAATCTGATTTTTAAAATGTTATTATTATTTTTATTATTATTCTGTGGTTGGTATCTCAGGACCCAAAATGTTATAAGGGGTCCATATTTCTAGTTTCTAGTTGTATAATCCATACGAGGACTAATTTTTCCTAATCTGTATATGGTAGCTATCTTATCGGTTGTGACAATGAGCTTGCGAAACTCCATACTCGCCATCCTGAAGCCTGTGACAAGGTTGGGGGTGTTATCATCATGCATATAGATGATCTTAGAAAGTTTGCTCTACTGTGGTTGCATAAAACCGAGGAAGTCCGGGCAGACACAGCTCATTATGCCACAAATATCACTGGTGATATATATGCATCTGGTTGGATAAGTGAAATGTATGGTTACTCATTCGGGGCAGCAGAGGTAAATTGCAGTATTTACCCTGACCATCATCACCATTATTTAATAAGTATTTCAGTGCTATTATGTGATAATGATTCTATTCCCCTCTGTTTTTCCATGTAGTTGAAACTACGGCATCAAATAAGCAGCGAGATACTGATATACCCAGGGTATGATCCTGAACCAGGCATCAAATACAGAGTATTCCACTACGGTTTGGAATTCAAGGTTGGAAACTGGAGCTTTGATAAAGCAAGCTGGAGGAATGTTGATGTGGTCAACAAGTGCTGGGCCCAGTTTCCAGACCCACCCGACCCTTCAACGCTCGACCAGACAGACAAGAACCAACTGCAGACAGATCTACTTAGCCTAGAATGCATTAAGACACTAAAGGAAGCATTACACCTGCATCACAAGAGAAGGAACTGTCCCGATCCCAGTTCATTGTACTCAAACTCTCAAGCAGCAGGGGAAGTTGTAGCATCAAGGAAACTTGGTAAGTTGGGTGGAAGTTTTGGTCTAGGAAGCAACCATGTCCAAACGAATCATTCCGAGGAGAGTTCGGAGCCTACATTGACAGATGGGATGTTTAGTTCTGTGAGGTTCTGGGTTATTGCTCTGTGGGCATTCTGTGGTTTGGGCTTCTTGACGGTCGCGTCGGTGCTGTTTTCAGGTCGTAAAGGGAAAGGTAAAAGAGGTAAAGGTCATAGAATTAAGAGAAGAAATTCTGGTACAGGATTTATGGATATTAGCAGCCGTGATAGGCATTTACGTGGAGGTGAAGTACCTTCGTAACATTCTCTTGTGAGGTAAATTCAGAAACTCCATCAAAAGGGGAGACCGAGTTTGACTTGCCATGAGTGATACAGTGACCAAACTCATCCATATGACATTACATTTAAAGCTATCCCACTACAATTTTTTACGATATGTTAGTGTAGGGTTATCATAAGGGTAAGATGAGAGGCTATGTAGTAATTTTGACTTTTTATATCACTCTGTATTTTACTCGTATTCTTTTCCATATCAAATCGTATACGTGCTTGTAGTGTTGTTGCATAATATGCTTTTCTTTCTCGCAGAAGTTTTGTCTTCTTTGCGTATTTAAATTTTACAAATGTTGGAAGAGATTCCAATTTTGATATGCTCATACCATTCAAATTTGCCACTGACATTTTGTTTGGGCCCAACCTTACGTCTTTAGCTTGAAGCATATCACTATTGACCAAAACGCTTCTCACCATCCTAACTTGTTATCACTATTTTAGCTACACTATACGTTGTTTTTCGGAGGGTGGGATGAATTCCCGAAGCTAATCCATATATAGTTACAAAAGTATTCATTGTTCCTTTATGTTGTTGATTGCTTACACAACTGAAATTTGTTGTTCCAATACACACTGTTGAATGGTTTTATCTTGGGATTTGCTGTGAGACTGAGGCCTTCAGCATAGTCTTGACTCTGAAATTGAACCATTAGTTGGGTGGCATCCGATGATGCAAGCAATTGGTAGCTTGTTTCCCTTGCAAGACGATAGGATAAAAAATAAAAATAAAAGTTACTATCGTGAGCTCAATCATCTCCTTACTTTTGTAGTTAAATTGATTCTTATTTTGGGCAAGTAAATTACTTATTTTACGACATTGATCATTTTGAAGTAAGCTACGAATGTCTCCTTCTAATTACTGTTCATAAAATAAAGATAATCATTTGGTTAGCCTGTTGGAGTTTAATTTTCTGCATCTTTTGTTAAGATAGGTTGTTGGAGATGAGGTGTGTTCCCATTGATACTCTTTAGACTGACTCCAACAGTCGGAACGTGCTTGACATCGAAGATTCTTATAACCCTGTCGCGACGTCCACTTGCAGGGGCAGTTAGACCGACCTGCGCACCATCCTTAAAAAATGAGTAATGCTATTCATACTACGTTTATATACCACCTTAGGCACCTTAGGTGGGATCTGATGGCTAAAATTTGCAAAACCCAAGGAAATGAATGAGAAAAACTCTTCGTATATCACAATCATCATTTAATTAACTAGTTTTTCTTAATTATTAGTTTATTAAATAGTGAACCAAATTTTAAAATCTGATTAATTTAAATAATGTGACTGTTCACATCAAATACTACATAAGGTGGTATGAAAATGTAGTAAAAAAATATGATATAAATAACATTACTCTTAAAAAATACAATAAGCTCGTTAACTGGTCAAAGTTGGGCGGCAGATTTCTAAAAAAACTACGGAAGAAAGGAAATTGCATCGTAATAATTTAAATTTAAATTTTGAAACTACAAATTTTTTTTTTGTACAATTCAAATTGCTGTGGAATAGCACTCACGCGTTATCGACAAGGCAGTGACACCATTGGCCCCTGCAAAAAATTTAACAGGGCCACCGACACTGGGGAATCTTGGGAAAGACTCGATTTTGGTTATTTGAAAGCCAAGCTTCACTTCTACAGGCTGCAATGGATACCAGCAGCTCCGCCCATGGAGCCGGCGTTGCCGCCTCTTCGTCTTCCTCGCAGAGCTCAAACCGCTGGAAGTACGAGGTGGTCCTGAGCTTTAGAGGCGAAGACACCCGCAACACCTTCACAGACCACCTCTTCATTGCGTTACGCAACGCCGGAATTAACACGTTTATGGACAACCAGCTCACAAGGGGGGAAAACATACAGAGAGAACTTGACCGAGAAATCGAAGGGTCGAGAATCGCCGTCATCGTCTTCTCGAAGAGGTACGCGGAGTCCCGATGGTGCCTGAGGGAGCTGTCGAAGATCATGAGGTGCCTAAAAGATCAAGAGGGGAAAATAGTCTGTCCAATATTCTACGACGTTGACCCTTCTCAAGTCAGGAAACAGGAAGATAGTTTTGGGGAAGCATTTCAGAAGCATGAAAAGGATGAAGATCCAAATGAGGTCAAGCAGTGGAGAGAGGATCTTAAGGCTTCTGCAGATTTGGGCGGCTGGAACCTCAAAACCACGGCCGACGGGTATACTTTTTTGTTTACTTCAAATTTCATATCACCATATTTCACTAATCAACCAAAATTAAGATATTATAATTAAGGCATTGAATCTGATTTTATATGTGGTAAGAAAAATTGGATCGTTGATCTCGGAACTATGATAGACTGTAATCTTGGTCCCTACATAAAAATTTATTACAATTGGTATATGAATTTTATAAAAGGTAGAGCATTTGCATAAGAATTAGATACGTGGTTGAATTGAGCTACAATTGTAATATATTTTTATCAAATTAAAATACCAATTGTAATTGATTTTTAATTATATTACTGAAAGCTACAATTGCATAATAGTCCAATCACCAATGATCTAATGTATTCACATTATAATCAAAGATTAAATACGTGGTTGAATTGAGCTCAATTAATCCAGCTTATTCAAATTTGTTTCAATATGTAAATATCTAGTCATCATGAATAAGGCATTTAGTAAGGCTCACGTAATTTGGAATTTCTACTCGTAGGTGTGAAGGAGTGTTTATCGAGAAAATTGTTGGGGATGTCAAGGGACTACTGAAAATCACAGACTTAGAAGCCAAGCACTCAGTTGGAATGGCTTTTCGCGTGCAAGAATTCAGTACTAAATACTTAGACGTTGGTGGTTCACCTGGTGTTCAAATAATTGGAATTTGTGGTATGGGCGGTATAGGTAAAACAACGCTTGCTAGAGCCATCTGTAGCAATTATCAGCACAGTTTTAGTCGTCAATGTTACCTTGAAGATGTGAGGAGTAAAAAGAATGAGATGGTTAGTCTGCAAGAACAACTTCTTCGAGATATTTTGAAACGGTCTGACATTAAGGTAAGCAGTGTTGTCGAAGGAGCCAAGGAGATAGAGAAAAGACTTGGAAGCATGAAGGCACTCATCGTAGTTGATGACATAGATGATGCGGACCAGTTAGATGAGTTGGCGATAGAACACAAATCGTTTGGTTCAGGGAGTAGGATTATTATAACAACAAGAGATGAACAGGTGTTGAATATAAAGAAGGTGGATAAAAGATATAAGGCACAAGAAATGACTAATGAAGAAGCTCTTGAGCTCTTTAGTTGGCACGCCTTTGGAAATCCTTGTCCTGACGAAGAATATATTGAACTTGCAAGAGATGTTGTTGACTATTGCGGAGGATTGCCCCTAGCTCTGAAAGTTGTTGGTCGTTTGTTGGCTATGAAAAAGAGTAAAAGCATATGGGAAAGTACATTGGATAAATTGAGAAATATTCCAGATGGAAAAATTCATGAAACACTTAAATTAAGCTACGATGGGTTAAGTGATGATCATGTGAAGGGTGTGTTCCTTGACATATCTTGTTTCTTTATTGGATGGAGGAAATTTATTGTCACGGCAATATTGAATGATTGTAGTCGTTTTTCTGTAGAAGTAGATATTACCACACTCTGCGATCGATGTCTCTTATATATTGATGAAAATGGAATATTGAGGATGCATGATTTGATTCGAGATATGGGAAGAGAAATTGTGCGGGCAAAATCTCCTGAGGAACTGGGAAAACGTAGTCGATTATGGCATAGTGAAGATGCAAAAAGCGTGCTAAGGAACGAATTAGTAAGTACTTTTGCAATAAAAAGATGTTATGTTAAGTCCATGTAAAGAAAGAGAAGTATATACGCATATCCGCATATATATGATGTATGTCATACATAGTATGTTTAAAGAAAAAGCTTTCATCCACTGTAAATTGAAAGAGAAAATACATAATTATCTAGTAGTTCATTCATCCAATTTAGGGCTCTGCTTCGTGTGAATATTATCCTTTTTCTTGTTTTATTTTATTTTTTATTTTTTATCTCTAACAGGGAAAAGAAGCAGTTGAAGGACTAAACTTAATTTTGCCAGAACATTCTGATGACGAGCGAAACTTCAGTACAAAAGCGTTTAAGAAGATGTGGCGTCTGAAATTTCTCATGCTGGTAAATGTAAAGCTGACTGGAAGCTACAAACATCTTTCCAAGGAGTTAAGATTGTTGTATTGGATTGGATTTCCTCTAGAAGCCATACCAGCAGATTTTGATCAACGAAACCTAGTTTATTTAAGCCTGTGGTACAGCAAGATCGTACGAGTTTGGGAGGATTCGGACCTGGTACGATATAATTATCAATGTCCTTGTAAATATCAACATCAGTCATCGTCATGCATTCTCTCTTTTATTTATTTGGATTTTTATTATTGTTTTCTCTTTTTGAATAACAGTTGCCTAAGAAGTTGAAGTATCTCGTTCTTAGAGACTGCCATAACCTGACTGAATTACCAGACTTTTCAAAACTCCCACATCTCAAGCAATTGGAGCTCAGTGGCTGTAAGGGTTTGTGGGGGGGTTACCATTTTTTAGCACAACTGAAGATGATTGAGGCATTACATCTCAGCGACTGCAATATAACAGATGGTGCCGTTCTCGAAATAATTGGGAGTCTATCTTCTTTAAAATATTTAGATCTAGGTGGGAATGGTTTTAATAGGCTACCCATTCTCAGTGGCCTTTCTCAGCTTCAGTTTTTATTTCTAAATCATTGCACAAACCTTCAGGCAATCCCAGATTTGCCGACAAGTTTAATTGAATTGAGAGCGAATTACTGCACAAACCTTCAGGCAATCCCATATTTGCCGAACAGTTTGCTTGTACTAAGAGCGAATTACTGCACTGCACTGGAAATAATGTCCGACTTTTCAGAGATGTCGAAAATGAGGATATTGGAACTAATAGACTGCCGCAAACTCAAAGATATTCCAAACTTGGAGAACTCAATGGATTACATGGATTCAATTCATATGGAAGGGTGTACCAGTCTCACTGGTACTTTTAAGGAGAACCTCCAAACGGTATGGTACTCTCTCCCTCTCTCTCTCTCTCTCTCTCTCTCTCTCTCTCTCTCTCTCTGCTTTTTGTATTGTTGCTTATACTAACTTTGCACCCCATGGTGTAGAAAAATGCATTTGGTGGAATTTTTCTCTCTGGAAATGATATTCCTAACCGGTTAGCCTACGTCGCGGGAAATGATGGAAATGTCATATTTCAAGTGCCGCCAAGTATTGATTATATAGGAGGGTTGGCTTTGGGCATCGTCTATTCTTCAGACAACTCCAACTCTACCGGGTTTCTATGCATTGATGTTATTAATTCTACCCAGCAAACTTATTTTCGCATCTGGCAAATGGAGGCCATCGTAACTGCTTCCCATGAATATTATCTTTGGTTGGGAAATCTTTCAAACAAGAAGCTCAATCTGAAAGGCGGCGACGAAGTTATTGTAAAAGCAGAATTTTATGGACGAGATAATATAATTAAGGTAAAGAAAACAGGAGTGGATATTGTAAAGTGGGATTTGATTGATCGTGGTACTAATTGGAACAACTATGTGACTATACCATATGAGCTATGTTGCTATCCCCATTGCTCTGTCATTTGAGTCCGATGAAGACACTACTGAGTCATATACGATGTCATATGAGTCTGCTGAAGACACTGATGACGATCCACTCCCTAAGTTGAGCAATCGCCATGTTTTCCTCTACTACAAGACCCCCGAGGCCTGGTCGTGGCGCATCAAAGGCTCTGAGTCCGATCCACTCCCTAAGTTCTTCGCCTTCGCTCTCAAAGCTCACGACATCACTGTTAAGGCCTGTTTTCCAGCTCAATTCGTCTGCGTTTCTGATTGCTTTTTCTTACCGTTTCTTATTTCCTGGAGCTACTGAAATTTGTTGCTTCCATGCATGTTTTGTAGTTGTTCACATTCAATTTCTCAATATTGATGAGATTAAGAATATTGAGACCTGAAAGTTGTTCAAAATTTCGTAAGTGTTTGAATTTCATAATATCTATGACAAGAAAGTTGAACAAGCTTTCTCCATATTCAACCATAGAAACTGGTTACACCTTTGGGTAAGAAACCATTCTATATATTAAGATGAACATTCAAACATTTGCATAGCAAAGAATAAAGCACCAAAAATTATGTCAATCCACACCTTTAGGCAAGAAGAACAATACATAATCAAAGTTCTCCATTGCTCACTATACATTAGCTTATGACTAATCCCAGTATAAACAACCCCTTTGGAAGTTAATTTTACTTGTTATAGTTCATAAACCATAATCTGGTTAAACGAAACTTGATTTTTTAAGGGCAAAATTTCAAATAAACCACTTTGGTAGTAAATTGAACATCTTAATAAAACCAACCCAGAATTCATATTTTGTCGATCCAAAGATATTGACAAAAACAAAAATTTACAGAAGGCCATCAGACAAATCAATTCAACTAATTTGATTTCCAATGAATTCTAATAGAATTCAAACAAAGTTCACAACTATAACCATAATTGAAAACAAACTCAAAATAAACGATTACAGTAATAATTTTAAACAAAAGGTAAAACTTTATCTGATTTAATTAGACAAGATTATAGAATTTTGATGAAATAATGATCGAAATGGCAGATAACTAAATTAAGTACTGGTTTGGTACTGAGACGCTTTTATAAAAAGTGAGTATAGAAAAAAGTTGAGCTCAAAAAGGTGTTTGGTAAACACTTAAAAACAGCTTATTTTCACAGCTTTGGGTGAAAAAAAAACTGAAAACGTGAAGCAGCAAAAATGAGCTTATTCTCACAGCACAGCAGAAGCAATTTTTTTTCAAAGCACAGTAATACCAAACCAGCCCTAAGGTCTATACCTTTTAGGGGTGGGTTCAAAAAACTGAAAACCAAACCAAACCAAAACTGCCAAACCAAACCGAACTAAATCTAGTTGGTTCGGTTTCTGTTTTTGAGGTCCGAAAACCGAACTGGACCAGAAAAAAAAAACCATATATAAATTCCTAAAAAATATGTTGGCATCAAGGTCCCTAACCTCTCTAGGTTGGGATTGTTGCTTCAAGCCAACTTGACAGTAGGCTTTGCGTTGTTATAAATGTACCAGTAAGTTGTTTATAGGTTTCTAATATTTAATGCTTTATAAAATTTCTTAAGTTTACAAACCGTAGCCGTCACTCACTCCCATTTCAGTTTTCACCTTTTCTCAAACACATTATCTCTCTCCCCTTCTGCTGCTTCCTTTCTGCCTTTGCTTCATCAGTCTCTCTCTCTCTCTCTCTCATCTTAAGTGTTACCCCGGCAAGAGAAGAAGAGACGACATGGTGGCTCTGAACCGAAGTTGTCAATCTCCGATCTCCGTTTGTTGGTTTTATTTATTTTCAGTTTATGGGTTTTTAATTTTATGGTTACCCATTTGAAATTTATGTAATTTAAGGTGGAAAAGCTTGTATTTTTCTCTGAATATGTTTTGGAATTTTCTAGATCTATTGTGGATTTGACCTTGAATTTGAATGTGGGCATGCAATATTGGAATCCGATTATGGCATTTAGACGAGCCCATTTGCTTTGTTTTTGTTTCGATCTGCATCGATCAATTAATTTGTTGAATTATTTCATGATTTTGCAAATTTTAAAGTTTTAGAATTTTGAATCCTGTACACTTCTTTGAAGAATATATGTTTTTGTATTTGCTTAAGTTTTGAAAATTTGAATTTGATCTGCTTGATCATAAGTAGTTGATTTACTTGAATATATTCAAGATTTTGAGGCTCTCAATTTTCTGATATATGAGAATTGGGAGGTTGATAGGCATTAGGCTGGTTCCTTCCTTTTACATCATTAAAAAAAATTGAAACTGAACCGAAAAAAACCAAAACAGAAAAAAACCGAACCGAAAAAAATTAAACCGCATCAAAATTTCGGTTCGGGTTCAGTTTTGACAAAAAAATCAAACTGTTTCGAACCGAACCCAGCCCTAATACCTTTTATATAAGATGAAGAGTAGAGTTGATAAAATTGAGATCAACATCAAATATCAAGACCAGGAAAGACAAATTGAACAGTTGCCATATAAGAATTGAAGAGAAGAAGTTCATCGTCATACCCAGAACATCGGAAGAAAAGTGAAGTTTTATACCCAAAGACAAACGGCACCGTTTCAGCTTTATATTCTTTAAGTCAAAATAATTGAGTTAATGATTTAACTGGTGGCTCTGATACCACATGTTAGAGTTTTCAATCAAGAATCTAAACCAATTAAATACAAGGAACTACAATTAACATCAAAATCAAATACAGGATTGACTCTATAGAAACAATATGTTAAACTTACTTGATGAATTCATAGTAAATGATTCCTGAATTAGCCTTCTCCTCTCTGACAATTGGTGTTCAGTTTCAATAGAGAAAACTTTTTAATGAACGTGATTGTGAGAGAGACCAAATCCATATATATATATCCAGCTGTTGACAGTTTCCTCCTATTAAGGAAAACTGTCATCCCATAATGTGAGTGGCTTAAACCACTCCCTCAGAGTTCTATTCCCAATCAATTTTGATATAAATAATTATAGGCTTATTCTATTAACACCCCACATATTGTTGATTAAACCCCACGTACTGAATACACTCCACATTTGCTTTTTCAATTAAAAATTATCTTAATGCACCCCACATACTTTCTCATAATACCCTTACACCCCACATTCTCATACACCTAATATTTTTCACATACACCCCACATTTTCGATACACCACACATTCTTCAAATCTTATAATACTTATTTTCAATTTTAATAAATTAAATTGACTTAGGATTAAAACCCTAACATTCTCTAAAAAGAGAAGTCTACAATCCAATCTGTTGAGCTTGAATTTCATTGGGTCATCACAGCCAATCTCCTTTTCTCTATCTCTTAAGCCTTTTGCTAACAAAAAAAAAAATGATTTCTGCTAAAAAATGGCAACTGGGAGGAACCTAACAGAGCAAAAATAAACTCCAAAAGATGAATAAGAATGGAAAAGGCGTTGCTGGTTGGCCTCCTATGAAATTGGGTAGTATAGAAAGCAAAAACAGGCTTAAATAATTACCGATGTCGTTGAATAATTAAAACAATAGCAAATAAGAGTAAGATGAGAGGCTATGTAGTAATTTTGACAACATGATATCACTCTGTATTTTACTCGTATTCTTTTCCATATCAAATCGTATACTCGCTTACACTGATGTTGTATAATATTTGTAACATGCTCGTACCATTCAAATTTGCCACTAACATTTTGTTTGGGCCCAACCTTGCGTCTTTAGCTTGAAGCATACACTATTGACCAAAACACTTCTCACTGTCCTAACTTGTTATGTTGTTAGAGGCGAGAGATTTTTCAGTGTGACTGTCACACAAGGTGGTACATCACGTATTCCTAAATAAATGATGAGTTATATGTGTTAAAAAGATTAATAACTTCAAAATTAAAAAATTTCACAACTTGTATAAAAACACGTGTTGTACTATTCGTGTTTCCGTTACAACTAAAAATTTCTTAAGCTGCATGCATGTCACCGGTTATTGACCCCTGACCAATAAGAGATTAATAAAGAGAACAGAATAAATAATTGGTTAAACGGTAGAATCTCTCATAGTCAGTCATAGCACCGAAAAAGTCCGTCTCCTCAGCCCAACTAAGCCGAACTTAATTGCGTGAGTCACCATCCAAATACAATTGCAATCTGTTTTCCTTCCTAGATGATTTCCTACTGTAAATAGATTAGAAGTTATAGTGGGATTTATTTTTCCTTGCACTACAAGGATTGTATCTAGGGTTTTGCCATTATAAATATATAATTACGTACAAGACGAAGCCAAAAAGTTCCAGCTTACGTCTAGGGTTCTGCCATCGACCAATCCAAAATGGCCGCGAACTTGGACATGCCGGCGCCGGAGGAGATGAATATGGACTTGGATCTTCCCGGCAGCGAGGAGAAGGACTCCCGCAGTGCTCTGCAACTCCCCTGGTTAGTACTCGCTCAACATAGTCCCGACTGCTTAGAGTTCTCTATCCCATCTGATGACTCTGAGGGCAAAGTTATCAAGTTGGATTTGCCTAGGAAAAATCAAGGGCGGTTTCATAGTTCTTCCAAAGGTTGGTTGATTATGGTCAAGGAAGAAACCTCTCAAGTTTTTCACTAATCCCTATTTCAGGAGACAAACACAAACTTCCTTATTTGTGTGAAATCCCATCTTTCAAAAAATTTGAAGGTAGAAACCCTGACTGCTTTCGTCCTTTCTCGAGTCAAATCCGTGGAAAAACCAACGGCTTTCTTCGTGAAATTGCAATATCCAGTTCAAATATCTCAGAATGTACGGTGGCAGCAATATCTTGGACTGGGAAATCGGTGTGTGCAGGCCGGGAGAAAAAAGTTGGACCATCTTTCCGGTGTTGGATGATAAAAAAGAGTCTCCTCTATGCCTGCTGTTTGCGTCCAGTGGCATGCTATATGTATTGGAAAAAAAACGATGAGATTGAGAATGGCGGTGTTGCAACTCGCACGTTACGATTCAAAGATGGTGATGAGCTGCAATTGAAGTTGGTTCATGACAAAAAAGAAAAATCACGAAAAGATTCATTCGATTGCTGGGGTCTTGTTTGGACCCGATTTTACATCATCGGCCCAAGCGATCGAGGCCGTTGAGTGAATATAGCTTCACACCGTTGGATGGAAAAAGAAGATAATTTTAGTAATGAATTATCTCAATATATTTATATACTGTTTGGGCGATCTCCAAAGAAATCAAGAGTTTAAAATGAAAGTGTCCAGCTTGAGATTGGTATCATGCATTTGCGTGAAGGATTGGAAGACTATCTCCCATGCATTTATGCAAATATGATGGAGATAAAGATGGAATCAAATTGTCATTAGCCAATAAAGGTGCTTGGATAATTTTCTGTTTATCTTGAACCCATGCACGTGGAAATATGGGATAAAAGATGGCATATGCCATTTTATCCAATGTGATCTTACCTGATGGCGCGACAATTGCTGAGTGGGATAAAGATGGTTGTGGTTTATCATCCGAGATGGATGGATGTTCACGGCTTGGATTCTACGACATGTCCAACATGATTTTACTGCTATAAATAGAGGGGTGAGGGCACCATTCAAGGGACCTCCAACGCAACACACAAATCCGCCCTCGTAATTTCTCGTTCTACGCGAAACCTCACAACAACCTTGAGATTTTTTATTTCCTTTTTCGCCGACACACCTTCAGTTTGGATAAACAGCACTGTGAAGGCAACCAGTGGTATCTTCAGTTTGGATAAACAGCACTACCGCTGTAGAATCAACCGACCTCGGAACACCTTCAGTTTGGATAAACAGCACTGCGTCGAGGCCGACTGATTATCTACCCAAGTCTCGGTCAAGAAGGATTTTCGAATCTTTTTTGGCAGAGGTCATCTCATTAGCCTTCTCGGCGAAGTGAGGTGTTACCAGGTTACTACATTCGGCACATTGAAAGCCGAATTTGATATTGAACTTCGTAAAAATAGTAGCCTTGTCTTCAGGCTCTAGAACCCAAAGGTCGAGACGTGTTCCTTCCTTGGCCGCAATCGCAAGACGTAGAAGTCAGCAGCGCACTCAACGCAACATCAACACATTTTACTCCTCGGCCGAGCCCGGCCGACGAGTTGGCACGCCCCGCACACATTTGAAGGACGTAGTTAGCTTGCTAGGTTCCAATGACTTTTTGGAGGTCATCGTCGAGGACAAGTCATATTTGATAGAATCAGTAACCAACAACGAAGTCTTGTTGATTCACCAGATTAAAAATCGAGGGGTGAACGATTGTTATGGCATTACATGGACTCTTGATTTCTTAGTTTACAAGATTGATCCGGAGAATGACAGAAGCTTTATCGAGATAAAGAGTTAGGGGAATCAAATATTATTTGTATCAAGCCGAGGCTGCTCCTTGTCTCTTCCAGTGAGTAATTCCAAAAGGTTGAAAGCGAATTGCATTCATTTTGTGGAGTTAGGAGTAAGGCAAAGCTTGTTTGGTCTTGACGATCATTTTGGTACTGGCACAAGCCGCGTCGTCTGCTTGGATTGCCGGAAGTCCCAAGAATCTGCAAATTCAACATTGTGGGTGGGACTGAGTTGGTGGAGTCCAAGAAGTTGATGGTAGCCTGGAGTTCTTCCGTTTGTGTTTTAGTAGTGGTGTTCGAAAATATTAGTATTTAAGTTTATTTAATGTTTAGTTTTTTGAGCCTAATCGTTAGTATTAGGGTTTCGTTTTCTTACCTATTAACATTATGTTAGTTTTCTAAATATATGATACTTTGTAACTCTAGAAACAACTTAGTCAATATGTAGCCTCTTCGAAGTTCTGTATTTCTTATTTAATGAAGTTTTATATTCAGTTAGTTCTCTAATATTCAAGTAGTACTAATTTCTTCATTTTGCAAAGTGTTTTATTAGAAAGTGGGATTAGTTGTAATTGAAGTTTATCATCTTTTAGATTTCTTAATTTTTCTTTAAAAAGTTTATGGTGAGCCAAAGGATATCTAAATTGCTTTATAATCTTTTACCATACTCACTCCTACATCTTTTGTGACATCCCACATCGCCCAGGGAGTGATCCTTAAATGTATATTCCCATCCCTACCTAGCACGAGGCCTTTTGGGAGCTCACTGGCTTCGGGTTCTGTAGGAACTCCGAAGTTAAGCGAGAAGGGGGCTAGAGCACTCCCATGATGGGTGACTCACTGGGAAGTTGCTCGTGAGTTCCCAAAAACAAAACCGTGAGGGCGTGGTCGGAGCCCAAAGCGGACAATATCGTGCTACGGTGGTGGAGCGGGCCCGGGAAGTGGTCCACCCCGAGCCAGGATGTGACATCTTTAGTCTACTCTTTTAACTTTATAAATCAATTATTTATTGTCAGTGGCTTCACCTTCACTATCATGGCATGTTATGTTCAAAGATTGTTGATACTCGTCCAAGCGATGCACTTATAAAGATATAAAAAAAGAATGCGATAAATAACCAGTTACACGGTAGAGCCCGAGTACATCATGGATTTGGCAAGCCCGTCTGCTCAAACCAATTTACATGACAGCCTTACGTAAATGAGAATTGAGAGAAGAAGTTCTGGTACAGGATTTATGGATATTAGCATCCGTGATAGGCATTTACATGGAGGTGAAGTACCTTTATGACATTTTCTTGTGAGGTACTTAAAATTCAAAAACATCAAAAAGATAACAGGAGGATACCAAAAGTTTGCCTTTCCCATGGGTTAAGAGGAAGCGGAGAGGCAGTGTCGTAATTTTTATTTTTAATCATCAACGTCGCAGTACTAATGGTTTGGGAATGTGAATTTGTAAATTCTAGAAAATCTCTATGAACTTCTACCATATCTTATCTTTAGATATTATCAGTTGTAATTATATTGGATTTTGGAATGTGATTTTGTAAATTCTAGAAAATCTCTATGGACTTCTACCATATTTTATCTTTAGATATTATCCTATTAGAGTTGTAATTATATTGGGTAAGTAATTAACCTTTCCTACTAGTACACAATGTATGAGAAAATGCACCTCAGAATTCACCCAGTATAATTACAAAGGTCAAGCGAATAGCCTCCAAAGGTCATACTGTCCACGTGATCCGAATGGGTGAATAGTTGAGATCTTAAGTTTGAATTTTTGTAACAACATGAAAATTTTGTACTCTTTCGAGATATAAATTTGATACCATAATTTTTTAGAGAGATTATATTCACACACCCCAATAATTTTTAATCATTGTATGATCAAGAATCTAACTGCGTACAAAAATCCTAGAGTTTAGCATGCAGTAGACTTGGAGGGAGGGGGACTTGAAATTCAAATTAGCAAAAAAAATCGAACGTTGGATTGAACACGCGGGTCCTACAAACAAGAAAAACTGAAAAGGATTTGAATTTATAAAAAGATTGGGTAATGCAATAACCTTGAAAGTTAAAGGATATAAAAGTTAATGATTAGTTTATTATTATATTTTTTTTTAGTACATCGATATTTTTACACTAAAGAGAGAGAGTTCGGTTAAGCCAAACAATGGGTAGGCTAGTTTGGTATCAAATTCGTCATCTACAAGATTCGAACATAAAACCTCTCACTTTTAAGCGAAGATGAATACCATTAGACCGTAATACTAAATAACGGTTTATTATTTAAACGTTGATAAGCGTGTTTATTTCTATTGATTTATTTTTTGGAGCGAAAAGTCGGACGTCCACTTGTCACTCTGTCTTTGGCACCGAAGTCTCATCTCAATCTCTAATTCTCTCTGCGGCCGTGCCGGGGTCCCTCCCAACTTTTCCACGACACTTTTCATTTCAAATTTCAAATTTCGAAATGGACGACCACGACGACGACCATCCTCACGATTTATGCGAATCGTAAATCCGACATTTGATTAAACAAACAAAAGGGTTTGGTTTTTTTTGCCTCAAGGTTTGGATCTTTGAGACGACAACATCGAATTCGTACCAGAAATCATGGGAGAATCGACGTGTCTGATGCAGCCGTTCTCCTATGCTTCCGGCATCCCCAACGACGCATACGAGGTCAGTTCTTCGGTTTTTGTCTCTATTTTTTGTGATTTTTAAGGTTGAATTTCCATGTGCTGAGCACTTTTTACTTGCCGGGTAGTTTTTGGAATTCGGTTTTTGAGAATTGGTTGTGAAAAAGCTGGGAACCTTGAATTGTCGCAGGGGAACCCGATTCATGCTCTCGGGCAGTCAGTGTCGTTCGGGAGGTTCGTGTCGGAGTCCGTAGCTTGGGATAAATGGTCGACAATCTCGCACAACCGGCATGTGGAGGAGGCCGAGAGGTACTCCCGGCCGGGTTCAGTTGCGCAGAAAAAGGCTTTCTTTGAAGCACATTACAAGAAAATTGCTGCTCAAAGAGCCGCTGCAGTGCTTGAACAAGCCAATGCCAGCGCTAACGCTGCATTGGAAAATGCCCCCGAAACCAAATCTGAAAGTCGGGATCTAAAGACGAGGATTTCAACCTCTGTGTTCGTCGATGAACAAAGGGAAGAGAAAGAGGAAGGGGAGGTCTACGAGCCAAATCGTGAAGATGAATGCATTGGTAAATATACCAATGACTATAATACAAACACTGAGATGGAAAAATTTGAAAGCAGCAAGGTGCACCCTGTGGATCATGAAGACCAAGTTTTGGTAGGGAATTCGGCTGAGGCAGAACTTTCGAGCCGAAGTGCTGATAACAAGAAGGAGGTAAACGAAATGGATCTCACCGGCACACCCCAGATCGAAAAGATTCTGTTCAAGGTATAAATCTTGATTTACAACCGATAATTTTCACACTCGTTAATTTATGAAGGTTGCTGACAACTTGCATTATTTGTTGCTTCAGCAAAGTTACAGCTCGAATCAAGAAGCTTCGACAGCAGCGGAAATGAAAAAAACCAGACCTTTTGCTTCGTCCAAATCATCATTACCCTATCGTAAAGCACCCAAAGTCCCATCTTCTCCAGCCAAATCCACAGCTCCTAGTTGTTCCAGAAAGGATGACATTATCACCCCATTGCGTAAATATCCGGCTGCAGAACTGGAGGACCAGAAGAAATCAACTCCGAAATCAATTCACAAGTCGGTCAGGTTTACACCCATCAGGGAGCTTTCTAGGCTGACTTCAACCGTCATCCGGAAGATTGAAAACTCAGGAGCTGGTGCTAGTTCTTCCAAGACATCGAAAGATTGCCCGACTCCTCTGAGGACTCCAACTACGGTGCCTTCCAATTTCTTTGAATATTTTGCCAAAATGGCATCCGAAACTTAGCAGCTTTGCTAGCCACGCTAACTTCTAAAGTTTTATCTTTCAATCTGCAGGTATCTAAGAACGAGGTGCGCCAGCATTCCACCACCACCCCATGTTCAGAAAAGAGAAGGTAAGACTGATCGCATGAAAAACAGCAAGCGTTCCGCTTTCCAAATCGATATATGATTCGTGTCTGATCCTGTTTCTGCTTATGTATTTCATGAATCACAGGGCCAAAACACCACTTGATCCCTCAGCCAGTGGAACCAAAACTCCTGTGTCCAAATGGCGTTCGCTCCGTACAGAGTATGTGCCTCAACTTTTATCATCTTTCCTGTGCAATTTACGTGTAGTATCAAGAAATGTTCACAATTTACCGAGTACATATATAAGCATTAAGAATAACTAGAGAAGATAAATGTAGTCATAAACATATGAATTAATGGTCATGTTGGTCAAACGAAGCGCAATCGTTTAGGACTTTGAGTTCTTATGATCTTCTTTCTCTCAATTTGGCCAGTTGTTCCAAGATTTTGAGTGCCTGCAGAAACAAGGCGAGGTCCCCATTTTCATCGGCCCCTTTCACCTTAAAAACTGAAGAAAGAGCTGCAAGTAGAAAGAAGGCAAGGGTTTGCCTATTTCTTTTTTATACATGTTCCTGAATTCTAATCATATCTACGATATGAGATAGAGTTGTATATGTGGTTAAAGTTCTAATCGATGTCATGTTCTTGTTCACCGCTTACAGAAGCTCGAAGAAAAGTTTAATGCGAATGAGGAACAAAAGTTGCAGGCGCAAAGAAAACTCAAGGTTGTTCTCTCATTACCAAGCTTCTTCAATCCTCTGTAATTTTAGTCCGTACAAATTGTTAAAACCTAGAGGTAGACTGGTTTTATGTACAGCAACTTTCGATTAATACCTTAATCGCCATGGTCATGCAGGAGAAAGAAGAAAAAGAGATTGGAAAGTACCGTCAAACGCTTTGCTTCAAGGCCAGGCCACTTCCTGATTTCTATAGAGACAGAAAATCACCAAAGAAGGAGATACATAAGGTAATCTTTGTCCTTAACCAGTTCAAATGCTCTTCACTGAAAGCCTAAACGTTTTCTAAAGTTTGGCTATTTTCCCCGCTTTCTTCCTGCAGGTTCCAGGTACTCCTCAGTCAAAGAATCCAAGCACAGTTGAGAGCTCAACGCCTCGACCTCCCAGTGGAGCTTCAGTCAAGAGCATTAGCCAAGGAAGGAATAACCGAACCCCAACTCGTTCTCTCATTTCACGATCCATTAAGACTACTCGCGAGAATAAATCTCCAAATATTCAGCTCGGATAACCTAGGCTTGAAAACAAGTTTCTGTTGGAGCAGAAGTATATCAGTCCTGCTCAAAGCTTCGAGCAACTTTTAGATAGTCGATTGCACCGCATACCAAAATGAGTTTGCCTGAGACACAGAAACATGCATAGAGATTGTGATCAAATTCGTTCTTGTATGAAGAGTGCAGTTTGTAACTAGTATTAGTGGACAGAAATTTTGTAAAGCAGCAAACCTGGAATTTCCACTCTTCAGAATCTCATAAATTTAAATCCACGGCCGCACGAAACTCCTATAAACTCGAATTTCATACAATTACAAGCAATTGTTTCCGTAGATGAATCGAAAGCTTCATCAGGGAGATAAAAACAGAAGGTGAGGAATGAGGAAAGTTTCAGTATGATACAAGAGCCATCATTCACCCGAAAACGAAAACATACAAGTTAAAATTACCAGCACCATAACAGTGGGATTATTTGTACAAAAATATAACATGTAAACATATATACAAGAACTACAAATGCTTTCTTTACTGATAAGCTTACTTCTTGGCAAGGTTCTAAAAGACGATAGGCGCTAGTCAGGCGGCAAGCTGTGGCCTAGCGCTTAGGCGGCTAGGTGGTTAGGCAGGGTATAGGCGGATTTAAGTAAATCCATTATATTTCGTGTAAATAAGTGTCTGTTTATACTTAAAATATATATAATTTCATCATAAACTACAAAATAGAATGACATATATATTATGAAGTCTTTGAACATAATGAAAACATGGGGAACAATCATATAGTGTATGCTCATTTAAGTATTCAACAAGTCTCTTACAATTTATTAAAAAAATTAAATGCAAATTGAAAGTTATCTATTTTCTGTCTAAGTGAGTCGCAACCTAGGCGGGTCTGGGTGGACTAGGCGGGTGCCTAGGTGGTCTAGGCGAGCGCCTCAGCTGGTCTGGGCGCCTTTTCTTACTTTTCAAACGCCTAAGCATTAATCGGGATGGTGACCAGCCGCCTAGCGCCTAGGCGGGGATTTTTAGAACAATGCTTCTTAGCTTCTATTATATCAATTGGGTGGGAAAATTGACGGTCCCAAGCCCGGATAAATGAGAAAGGGATGACGTCAAGTAGTCTACAACCAGCATTTCGTTTTCATGTCAAATTCCTATGATGAATGAACAGTTGACCCCATTAGGCTTTGCTGTTGTTCTTTGGGCAGAGAAAATTGACGGAAAATTCGAACTTTAGTCCTCAAATGCAAAATACATAACGGGTCAGAGTCCTAATCGGCAAATAGCAATTTCCAGTTCTTCAACATTACATGAATGCCAACATTATAAAATCAAAACCTGGGAAGATCAGAATGATCAAAACTTTCATTATCTCCAATAAAAAGGAATGCCAATAGTATAGTAATACAATCTCTTTGCAAAATAAGAGTAATGCTGCGAAAGATAGACGTTCCTCCTTTTGGGTTTGGGCCGGGCCTTAAGCCCAAAGACCAATAGACCCAAGACCCAAAACCCTAAAACCCAAGCCCAACCCAGTCCAACCCAAGCCGTTTGACCTGGTTGACTCCGACCGTTGACTTTGACTTTGACCAATCAATGGTCAATGTTGAACTTTTAGTTGACTTTTTTTGGGTTTCGTCTGAGACCCCTCCTAAGCTAATTTTGACGTCCGTTCTTTTTTTTTTTCAAATTCAATTGTTATATTATAGTTTTATTAATTGAACCATTTATGTGCTTAGAGGTTGTCGACTCGTTGGTAAGGAAAAAGCTTCAAGTCCGATTTCTAGTGGCACGCCCCACACAAGCACCACTTGAGGAAGGGGGGGACGGGGAAAGCTACATGCCCAAAACCTTCCTCCCTGCCGTCTTTTTGCAAAGCAGAGAACTTTATTAGCTTAGAGTCACTCTTTAAATAACAATGCAGCAAAACATTTCAAGAGAACCCATAAATCGAGTGAGAGGGAAGCAAACGTATAAATATACACAAGCAACTACATCCAAAAATCTCTACTAAATATAAAAATACTTTCGAAATTAAGAAATACAATTTTCATCATTATCAATAACTCGTACATCAATGATTAAATAAGAAACAATAATCAATAATTAAACCACAAATCACGTTTGTGGCACTAAACACCAACCATTATCTTCCTCGATTTGATGATCAATCACATAATCCACATTAAAGTAACCCATCTCTTCACCATCACCACGATGCTCAACGTTATCAACATTATTTTCCACCGTCCGATCATCATCTCTATCATAATATCCAATTCCATAACCATTGATTTCATGATCATCGTCACCACCATCATACTCATTTTCATAATCTCTAGAGAGACGATCCAACATCCCCGTGGCGGACAAACCCAATTGACTATTCAAGCCCGGTTGCCCGTCAACGACCCGCCAAGTGACCAACCGATGATTGGAAACGACGTCGGATGACTTGAGCTTTCGGTTGCCCTTGGTCTTGTCCTTGGCCTTGGAAGCCGGGTGAATGTGACACTCGGTGCACTTGGGCTTGCCGCACTTGCCGGTGAACTTGGAGTGGCTGGTGGGCTTGGTTGGCACCTTGGTGAACACTCCGGCCGTGGGCGGAGACTCAAACTTGTTGACGTGTTGGGTTGCCGGCCTCAGGTTCAACGGCTCCGGTAGGATCCGGTGTGTCCGGACCATCCCATGCTGGCGACCCTCTCTCTTCATCGTTGACAAATTGCGTTGTGGGCTAAAAGAAAAGAACGAAAAAATGATGAGGTGTTGATGTTTTGTTTCTCTTTTATGTACTGTGAGCGATAACTTGGGAAGCACGGAAGTGTTTGGTGGGTGGATGATCCGTGTTGGGCAAGGCATTGACAAAATTGACAACTCATTTATTATTATTATTTTTTAAAATTTATTTATTTATTATTTGTTTTTAAAGATGAGACAAATACTTGGCAATAGCAATTTGCTTATGATTATAAATGAGATTCTTTTTCTAAGGCCTTCCACGAAGACTGGAAAATTAAGTGTGATACCAATAATATAAGAATCAAACTTATATGGTAAGTCGAAATATCTTAGTGCTATGGGAATGATTCTTATTTTTTTTTTAGTTCGATATAGGTAGCAAATATTAAAATAGAGAAAAAAAAAGTGGATTGGTCCCACATTTAATATATAAAACTCGTATGTACATATAGGTATCATACTAATTACACTCAGGCACCTTACTCAACATTTATTAATTCTATTAAAAAATTAATAATTTTTTTTTCTGGCTAATTGGTCGCGTCATTTTATAATCGAAATTATTTATAGTGCCACTGTACCAAGCCCCCAACCTTATCAGAATCGTTTATTTACTTAATCATTATTTATAGGTTATTCTTACAGAAAGATCAATTAAACTGGAGGTCGTTTAGTAATTCGTAGTCATAGAACAAATTGATGATTCATCTACCAAACTCGTCGATTTATTTTATGAACGTGGGCGATTAAATGATCTTCAATCTGAATAATTCAAATAGTGACATTTATACGGTGAAAATACATTAACTATAAGTGAGCCAGAAAAAGGTGCATCCAGGAGGTGGACAAAAGTTTTGATGAGATGTGAGCCACAAGGCAAAGGGAGGCACCTTGAACTGCAAGGTTTAGGGTTAGTCTCAATTCCTTTTCCAAAAACTCGCTTAGCTCCTTTGATTCATAAACTTTGAACTATAAGGGTGCGTTTGTTGCACCGGACTGTCTCGGACTGGACTAGCTTCAGAGACTAAGCTGGACTGACTTAGACTAGACTAAGCTAGACTGACTTAGTAAAGCGTTTGGTGCAGTGTCAGACTAAAAAGCAGGATTATAATATTGTATTATTTAATCTATATTTATTAATATTTTATTATTAATTTAATATATCAATTAATATTTTGTATTACTTTATCTTTTTCCCTATTTTTCTAGAACCATCTTCCTCACCTATCTCTTCATTCATCTTTTTCTCCGCCTCTCCCTCCTCATTCCCCTTTTCTTCCATTTTTGTCCCTCTTTTCTTTGTACCAGTCTCCTTCCCCTCAATTTTTTCTATGGTTTTACTTCTGTACCAGTGTCCCCTCTCCCCTCCCTCCCTTTGTACGAAATTTTCCTATGATTCCAACCCAACCCTTTGCACCCAAAACTTTTTAATTTCAAATTCCCAGGTCGCAATCTCTGAGCAATAATGTCGACGGAAGAATCTGGGTAACCATGAACAATGAGGCTGTTGTTGTCCAGCCACCATGGCTGATGTCAGTGGTGGAAGAATCTGGATCATCATCTCTGATCAACAATGCCAAGCAGCCCAGCCACCATGAACGTCTGAAGCTTCAAGCAGAGAGAGAGGGAAATACAGAAAGAAAGAGAGAAGCGGAGATTGGGTAGGGGCGAAGCGAAGAGGAAAGGAACTTAGCAGTCCGCTCCTTTTCGAGGGGTCTCACTAAGACCATCTAGTGAGTGTTTTAGTCGGAGCGAATCCCACCTAGTCTCATTAAACTTAGTCCCTCTTGTAAACAAACACTGGACTACACTAGCTTTTAGTCTAGTCCAGTCCAGTGAGGACTAGTGAAGTTAAACAAACGCGCCCTAAGTACTTTGAACTATAAGTCACAGGTTTTACAAGAAGCAACAAGCTCGTGATTGTACCAATTAAACCGAAAAACGGAACCACAAATCACGTTCGTGGCACTAACAACTAACCTTGATCTTCCTTACTTTGGTAATCTGTCACATAATCGCTAGAGAGATGATCATCGCCATCGTCTAGTATATAACTAGGGTTCCGAGTTTTTGGCTCTCAGTTTACCCCGAAAGAATAAAAGTTCAGTAAAATTTGTACTACATGTAGTTGAACTGCATAATGTTCATACAGTGTGGCTACTTTTGACGCTCCAAATGACAGTTTTTCTTATTCCCTGTACACAAAGAAAGTAAAATACAAGAGACGACAGAAAGCTTACTAAATCTTACATACCAGATGTAAGCCGATATCTTACGCGTTGAGAGGCCAAGCCGAGCTTGAAGCTTTATACATTTTCTGAAACTGGGTCATCGGAAGACTTGATAAGTGGTTCCGTGCTCTCATTACTGATGATTTTAGGGGTAAGTGGTTCCTTGCTCTCCTTACTGATGATTTTAGGGGCGATCAATGCTCTCTTGCCGCGATACAGCACAAAGTGTTGACTCATGAATATAAGGTCAAAGAATATAGATATCTGAAACAGTAAGAACCGTCCACGTATAAGAAAGAGGCACAAATCATTTAACGAAAGAGGAACAAATCGACTTGTTCCAGATGTTGATATCAGTCCATACCAAAGACAGCAGCGTCTTTCCTATATTTCCATAGAAGTTCACCCAAGAACCTGGAAGGCGCACAAGTTAGAAACAAATTAAGCACGAAGGATCGATGTTATCAAACTGAAACTATATATCATTGGTTGAGGAAGAGATGATGAACCTTGATCTATAGACTGCACGGCCATTTGTGCATAATTAGCAACCCCTCCGGAAAAGTCAAGTAAAATGTTGCCAATGCTGAATCCATCTGTGCTCTTCCGCAGGAAGTTCATGAATGCCTGTACTTTGAAAAAAGTTTTGTATCAGTACAGGCTTACTGTTCTTTCCTACCTATCTATATACTCTATATTGAATGGAGCAAATGCATTGAGGACCGGAATGTGAAGTATTTGAAACGGATTATAGGATGTTGATGCATAAAACCGGATGGTCTTGGTACAACGTAAATCCGACCGTGAATTTGCAAGAAAGTAAATAACACAAGATGTATCGTGGTTCACCCCAATGTTTGCGCTACGTTCACACTGTTGTTGATATATTTCTGAAGGCCAAAGGCCTATTTTGCTCTCTCTTAGGCTTATGCTTGCCTCTATTTGGCCCTCTCTTAGCCTCATCTTCGCCCCCTCTAATGAAGAGGGGAGGGAGTCCTTTTATAGAATATGGACTCCCTCCTTAATTACATATTTGCCCCACCATTTATTGCATTATTACATTTGAGTCCTTCGAGTATTTATATGAGGTCTAAATACGGAGGCCCTAAATATGGTATAAACATAGGAGTCAATACTAACCTGGGGAATATATTTGATGACTGTCATAAAAACTTGAATTGAGCTGCAACAATATTAAATGAATTGAATTTAGAACGAGAACTTAACACAAACCCAACTATTGCTGAATACAACAAAGCCGTATGAACAAAATAAATTATTAAGTTTCAAGGCAACAGAAGGTAAATAGATCTTGATATCTGCTTTGCTACAAAAATCATTGTAATTTGGAAAGCAGTGGTTTGGTTTATGCATAACGACGACTGAGGAGATAAAACTATTAACCGTCACCAGCGAGGATGCACATTAAAGACATTCCATGTAAGAAAAGTGCCTGAGTTAAAACTCGATCCTAAATCATTGTTGAGAAATGTGGCCGGATTCAAAGCTCAATGTCAATGTTTAACTTAGGTAGATACAGTTCAAAATTCACGATAGAAGATCTTGATGTGTGAAAAAAATGATGAAAATTATACACAACTAATTAAGGTACTTGAAATTTACTTAGAAACTTATTGCCTTTTAAAGAATGGAGGTTTAATAAAACACCTCCGGTACTGTTTACTTTTAACGAAAAACTGCTTTTTAAGCTTTAACTGTCACTATTCACTATACCTTTAAAAGTGGCTTTTCGTTAAAAGAAAAGTTTTTAAGCCCTTTTCGTTAGTTTTCCTTTTAAAGAAACCCTTAAAAAATCAAGTCTTGGTCATAATTTACTCCGACAATACAATGAAATTTGAGGCACAAAAACATAAAGGAAAAAAAATCTTACTTGAAAATTGAGATCAACCAAAGCCAGGAATGGGTTGGCAGAGCTAAGAAAACACAAACTGCAGCACCTAACCACACGGCAGCAACAATTCCATAGGAAATCTTGGAGACCTTCTGATTTCCGCGCTGCATAAAGCCATCAATGTGACTGACATCAGGATTGTGAATGTATAACACAGATTAAAATCTAAAACTAGGCAAGGAAGATCAAGACACACTTCATAGATTGAAGTTTGGCACAGGATAACTGCCGTCATCAACACGGCATGAATCGAGAAAGCAACATCATTTGCTGCAACTGGTATCATCTGCAATCATAGGACAAGAAGAAATTAGTACTTCCATATATACACACAATCTATCAACTATATCTCTTTCCTTCCATTTAGGTGCACAAACTATTTTCATCATTTAGGCTTTCAGATTCCACAAGTTAGGAGTTCGAATTTCTACTTGGTCCCATATTTATGTGCCCGAAAACCTAAACAGCGAAACACACTAGAAGTACAAGGCACAGAACATATTTCCGAGATAGAAATCTGTTTACGGCCTTGAAATCCAGTGTACCAAATCTCACTAGTCTCCAAGCGTCCAAAATAAACCAAAGCTACTACGTTGCGTCTAAAACCGATACGTATAATACATTTGTTATGTAATCCAAAAACTTGTATCAAGTTAAAAGGAACACTTAACTTATTAAACCATTTTCTAGTCAACCGAAATACACAGGGATCAGGACAGCTTTCTGAGACACAAATTAGTTTTCGCCCTCGAAATTCAGTGTACCCCTTTCTTCACTAGTCTCAAGGGCCTAGAAAACGAAATCTGTCGAACTTCATATAAAGGATACATATTGCATTCGAATGCAATCTATAAACTTACAAGTATCAACATTTAAGCTCAGCTGATTAAACCCTTTGCTAATCAACAAAAATACAACCTACCCAATTGTGAAAATGTAAATTTCAACACGAAAAACTGAAGCTTTACGATTAAAAACAGAGAACGCAGCTGCTGGGAATGAAAACAACCATAAGAACAAGTAGCTAGGGAGAGGGAAAACAGAACAGAACAAACCTGTTCTTTGCCGTACTTTTCAAAGTACTGCTTTTGGACGGCGGAGCTGAAGTAGAGAGTGGCGTTGTAAATGAGATAGGCGGATTGCTTCGTCAAATTCAGCACCACGAAATCGAAGTTCAGCCCCACAACACTGAAATCCGAAATTCAAATTTTCAAACTCGCCATCCAAAAATTTAAAAAGAAAAAACCCATTTCGAATTTCACAAGACAAAATCTCGGTCGGAGTCGAATCCCCGAGAAAATAGATACGGGAATTAATCACCTTTTCCGGCGGAAATTCAAGACGATTTGCGGGTAGGCACCGACGGTCCAACTCAAGAACGCCACCCATCCCAGAACTTCGTATGTGATTTCCAACGGAATCGAATTCCACGACGCCATTCCTTTCCTCCCCAACTTTATCTCTATCTCCTCCCGGTTCCCACTCGGCCGGCGGCGAGAGAATTCCGAGCAGCCTTAAATTTTGACCGATCAAAAGCGCGCGCGGGGAGAGAGCAAGAGTGAGAAGAAAGAAAGGGTGGTTCGTTCCGCGTGGGCCCCGCTCGATGACGTGGCTCGACTTGGCGACGTACACGTAATTTTTCGTAGGTACGATTGGCGCGTCTTTTCATTTTATTTCAAAGTTTCTATAGCGAGAGGTTTATGAATTGGGGCCATCTTGGCGTGAATGTTCATTGAGCTGCGTCCCCCCATGACTTTCAGTTATTGATTTTAACGTATAGGCGCCAAATTCCAACGTCATCAGCTTCGTCAGGCTGTAGACCTGAGCGTAGTCAAGCTCGAATCGCTATTTATACGTAAGTTTGAGTTGGCATCATATTAGTTAAGATTATATTACGAAAAGTAAAAGTAGAGAGACCTATTTTTACTTCTTACATCATTTGTTAATTTCTGTCCGTTAATCTTCTTTAATTCATCCGATCTGACGGCCGAAACCAAAAAGATGTGGGAGAAGTAAAAAAGAGTGGATATCACACCCCTACTTTTTTTTTTCTACAGCTCCAAATGAAAAAAACAAGAGAACAAGAAAAAATAAAATCTTTTTTATTATTGTACCATTATCCGTTAATAATTTAAATTTAGGCCCAAATTTTTTTTCGTGATCTTTGTGGTGATACCCTACCTTTAAATAAACTCATATGGTGAAAAAGCTATTAATTGTACTCCTGTGGTGAAATTCGTTATCAATCATAGTCCAAATTGGATTTTTCCTCATTCTTCTGTCATTTGTAGGGACAAAATTGTTATTTTTCGTTTTTATTGATTTCATCAACCAATCATAAAGAGTCATATAGACATAAAATTTTTTATTTTCAAAACTTTTAGAGCTACAATAAAAGAATAAATAAACAATAAAATTACAAAGTTCATATCATCAGACTTTCCCATTTCAAGAGAGCCAAGAGTCCAAATTCAAGATTTAAAAAATCACAAAGTACCTTGCCGCGTTTAGGTTAGAATATAAGTTATTATGCAAACATTGAATTTAGTTTCATCTTAAGAAGAACAGTGGTGGACGGGATGGCTAGGGTTATGTGAGAGAGGGGGAAGGGTGGTGGGTGGTCGCTGTGGCTGACAATGGTAGGGATTGGGGAGGGATTTTTTTTTCTCCTTCTACTTTTGTTGATTATAAAAAAGTGGAATTACCAAAAAGAAAATAAAAACGAATAGAATGACCTTTTTACCCCTGCATGCGGATGAAATTTTGACAAAAAATTCAATTTAGACTACGATTGATAACAAACTTCACCACAGGATTAAGATTAACATTTTTTTCACCATAGAGGTCGATTTAAAAGTAATATCTCACTACAGGAATCAAGAAAAAAATTTAGCCTTAAATTTACTACTGTTAACACTTGAAAATAAAGTTCTAGATGAACTCTTATTGTTCCCAACTTCACCACATTTTCTTGAACATATTGTTCCGATTGAGTGAGCATTAGTTCTTATACCACTTGTTCCGGACTGCACAGCTTTTGTCCTAAATTTAGGACCTATGTTATAGTTCTATTTCGAGCAAGATTCCTTTCTCTTCAAACCCCCACCTCTTCGGTTCCCTCCTTTCTCACTTTTCTCTTTTTATTTCTCTCTATAAAGAAAATAAACACAAACGACTTAATCCTAACTGTTCAAATAGGAAAAGTCGGGAGTGGAGGAGAATTTAGGAAAAGTTACCAGCAAATATACAAACGATTTCTTATCTTATCTCTTGATCCAGCCAATTTGCAAGCAAAGATTTATACATTTTCATGAACTGCGTGATGGATTGGAAGACCGGACTGGAGTGGAGTGGAGTGGAGAACTCGAGTGGCTCCAAGCTCTCCTAAATATAAAAATACTTTAAACGTAGGGAGTTTTAGTAGAAAAATATACCATAAAAACATAGCTTTATTGATTTACTAACTAATACAAGCACTACTATATATAGTGAAAACTAAAACAAACCCTAATCCTTAAAGGATATAGAAAACTAAAGCACAATCCTAATCCTTAAAGGATAGAGAAAACTAAAACAAATCCTAGACAAAAACAAAAACTTAACAAGCAAGTAACTAATCCTAATCTAAATTCCAACAGTTTTAACAAAAAACCCGCAGTACTGTTCACTTTAACGAAAAACTATATTTTAACACTAAAAAGTCAATCCTGGTACTATTTAGCTTACTCTTTATTTTGTCATTTTCTTTAAAACTCAAAATTTAAAAAAAAAACTAATGAAAAGGGCTTGAAAACTTAAAATTTTAACGATAGACAAAATAAAGAGTGAAGTAAATAGTATCAAGATTGACTTGAAAAAATGTGATTTTTAATTAAAGTGAACAGTACCGGGAGATTTTCATTAAAATTTCTAATTTTCAAAACATTTTCATCCGTTTTTCTTTAGAAGTAAGTCGAAATTTAAAAAAATACAATTTTCACCGTTATCAATAACTCGTACATCAATGATTAAATAAGAAACAATAATCAATAATTAAACCACAAATCACGTTTGTGGCACTAAACACCAACCATTATCTTCCTCGATTTGATGATCAATCACATAATCCACATTAAAGTAACCCATCTCTTCACCATCACCACGATGCTCAACGTTATCAACATTATTTTCCACCGTCCGATCATCATCTCTATCATAATATCCAATTCCATAACCATTGATTTCATGATCATCGTCACCACCATCATACTCATTTTCATAATCTCTAGAGAGACGATCCAACATCCCCGTGGCGGACAAACCCAATTGACTATTCAAGCCGGGTTGCCCGTCCACGACCCGCCAAGTGACCAACCGATGATTGGAAACGACGTCGGATGACTTGAGCTTTAGGGTGCCCTTGGTCTTGTCCTTGGCCTTGGAAGCCGGGTGAATGTGACACTCGGTGCACTTGGGCTTGCCGCACTTGCCGGTGAACTTGGAGTGGCTGGTGGGCTTGGTTGGCACCTTGGTGAACACTCCGGCCGTGGGCGGAGACTCAAACTTGTTGACGTGTTGGGTTGCCGGCCTCGGGTTCAACGGCTCCGGTAGGATCCGGTGTGTCCGGACCATCCCATGCTGGCGACCCTCTCTCTTCATCGTTGACAAATTGGGTTGTGGGCTAAAAGAAAAGAACGAAAAAAATGATGGAAGTGTTGATGTTTTGCTTCTCTTTTATATACAGTGAACGATAACTTGGGAAGCACGGAAGTGTTTGGTGGGTGGATAATCCGTGTTGGGCAAGCCTTTGACAAAATTGACAACTCATTTATTATTATTTTTTTTAAATTTTTTTTATTTATTATTTGTTTTTAAAGATGAGACAAAGACTTGGCAATAGCAATTTGCCAGATTTTTTTTCTAAGGCCTTCTTCGAAAAATTAAGTGTGATACCAATAATATAAGAATCAAACTTATGTTGTAAGCCGGAATATCTTAGTGCTATGATAATGATTCTTTTTTTTTTTACTTCGATATAGGTAGCAAATATTAAAATAGAGAAAAAAAGTGAATGGGTCCCACATTTAATATATAAAACTCATGTACACATAGGTATCATACTAATTACACTCACGCACCTTACTCAACATTTATTAATTCTATTAAAAAAATTAATAATTCTTTTTTCTGGCTAATTGGTCGTGTCATTTTATGATCGAAATTGTTTATAGTGCCACTGTACTAAGCCTCAACCTTATCGGAATCGTTTATTTACTTAAATCATTATTTTTAGGTTATTATTACAAAAAGATCATTCAAACTAGAGGTCGTTTAGTAATTTGTAGTCGTAGAATTGATGATTCATCTACCAAACTCGTCGATTTATTTTATGAACATGGGCGATTAAATGATCTTCAATCTGAATAATTCAAATAGTGACGTTTGTACTGTGAAAATACATCAACTGGAAGTGAGCCAGAAAAAAGGTGCATCCAGGAGGTGGACAAATTTTTTGACGAGATGTGAGTGTGAGCCACAAGGCAAAGGGAGGCACCTTGAACTGCAAGGTTTAGGGTTAGCCTCAATTCCTTTTCCAAAAACTCGCTTAGCTCCTTGGATTCACAAACTTTGAACTATAAGTCACAGGTTTTACAAGAAGCAACAAGCTCGTGATTGTACCAATTAAACCAAAAAATGGAACCACAAATCACGTTCGTGGCACTAACAACTAACCTTAATCTTCCTTACTTTGGTAATCTGTCACAAAATCGCTAGAGAGATGATCATCACCATCATCTAGGGTTCCGAGTTTTCGGCTCTCAGTTTACCCCGAAAGAATAAGAGTTCAGTAAAATTTGTACTACATATATTTGAACTGCATAATGTTCATACAGTGTGGCTACTTTTGACGCTGCAAATGACTGTTTTTCTTACTCCCTGTACACAAAGAAAGTAAAATACAAGAGACAACCGAAAGCTTACTAAATCTTACATACCAGATGTAAGCTGATATCTTACGCGTTGAGAGGCCAAACCGAGCTTGAAGCTTTATACATTTTCTGAAACTGGGTCATCGGAAGACTTGATAAGTGGTTCCGTGCTCTCATTACTGATGATTTTAGGGGTAAACGGTTCCGTGCTCTCCTTACTGATGATTTTAGGGGCGATCAATGCTCTCTTACCGCGATACAGCACAAAGTGTTGACTCATGAATATAAGGTCAAAGAATATAGATATCTGAAACAGTAAGAACCGTCCATGTATAAGAAAGAGGCACAAATCATTTAACGAAAGAGGAACAAATCGACTTGTTCAAGATGTTGATATCAGTCCATACCAAACACAGCAGCGTCTTTCCTATATTTCCATAGAAGTTCACCCAAGAACCTGGAAGGTGCACAAGTTAGAAACAAATTAAGCACGAAGGATCGATGCTATCAAACTGAAACTATATATCATTGGTTGAGGAAGAGATGACGAACCTTGATCTATAGACTGCACGGCCATTTGTGCATAATTAGCCACCCCTCCGGAAAAGTCAAGTAAAATGTTGCCAATGCTGAATCCATCTGTGCTCTTCCGCAGGAAGTTCATGAATGCCTATACTTTGAAAAAAGTTTTGTATCAGTACAGGCTTACTGTTCTTTCCTACCTATCTATATACTCTATATTGAATGGAGTGAATGCATTGAGGACCGGAATGTGAAGTATTTGAAACGGATTATAGGAGTCAATACTAACCTGGGGAATATATTTGATGACTGTCATAAAAACTTGAATTGAGCTGCAACAGTATTAAAAGAATTGAATTTAGAACGAGAACTTCACACAAACCCAACTATCGCTGAATACAACACAGCCGTATGAACAAAATAAATTGAATAAAGTTTCAAGGCAACAGAAGGTAAATGGATCTTGACATCTGCTTTGCTACAAAAATCATTGTACTTTGGAAGGCGGTGGTTTGGTTTATGCATAACGATGACTGAGAAGATAAAACTATTAACTTTCACCAGAGAGGATGCACATTAAAGACATTCCATGTAAGAAAAGAGCGCGAGTTCAAAATTGATCCTAAATCATTGTTGAGAAATGTGGCCGGATTCAAAGTTCATTGTCAATGTTTAACTTACTTAGGTAGAGACAGTTCAAAATTCACGATAGAAGATCTTGATGTGTGAAAAAAAAAGATGAAAATTATACAGAACAAATTAAGGTATTTGAAAATTACTCAGAAACTTATTTTCTTTTAAAGAAAACCTTCAAAAATCAAGTCTCGGTCATAATTTACACCGACAATACAATGAAATTTGACGCACAAAAACATAAAGGAAAAAAATCTTACTTGAAAATTGAGATCAACCAAAGCCAGGAATGGGTTGGCAAAGCTAAGAAAACACAAACTGCAGCACCTAACCACACGGCAGCAACAATTCCAAAGGAAATCTTGGAGACCTTCTGATTTCCGCGCTGCATAAAGCCATCAATGTGACTGACATCAGGATTGTGAACGTATAACACAGATTAAAATCTAAACTAGGCAAGGAAGATCAAGACACACTTCATAGATTGAAATTTGGCACAGGATAACTGCCATCGTCAACACGGCATGAATCGAGAAAGCAACATCATTTGCTGCAACAGGTATCATCTGCAATTATAGGACAAGAAGAAATTAGTACTTCCATATATACATACAATCTATCAACTAAATCTCTTTCCTTCCATTTAGGTGCACAAACTAATTTCATCATTTAGGCTTTCAGATTCCACAAGTTGGGAGTTCGAATTTCTACTTGGTCCCATATTTATGTGCCCGAAAACCTAAACAGCGAAACACACTAGAAGTACAGGGCACAGAACATATTTCTGAGATAGAAATCTGTTTACGGCCTTGAAATCCAGTGTACGATATCTCACTAGTCTCCAAGCGTCCAAAATAAACCAAAGCTATTACGTTGCGTCTAAAACCGATACGTATAATACATTTGTTATGTAATCCAAAAACTTGTATCAAGTTAAAAGGAACACTTAACTTATTAAACCATTTTCTACACAGGGATCAGGACAGCTTTCTGAGACACAAATTAGTTTTCGCCCTCGAAATTCAGTGTACCCCTTTCTTCACTAATCTCAAGGGCCTAGTAAACGAAATCTGTCGAACTTCGTATAAAGGATACATATTGCATTCGAATGCAATCTATAAACTTACAAGTATCAACATTTAAGCTCAGCTGATTAAACCCTTTGCTAATCAACAAAAATACAACCTACCCAATTGTGAAAATGTAAATTTCGACACGAAAAACTGAAGCTTTATGATTCAAAACAGAGAACGCAGCTGCTGGGAATGAAAACAACCATAAGAACAAGTAGCTAGGGAGAGGGAAAACAGAACAGAACCAACCTGTTCTTTGCCGTACTTTTCAAAGTACTGCTTTTGGACGGCGGAGCTGAAGTAGAGAGTGGCGTTGTAAATGAGATAGGCGGATTGCTTCGTCAAATTCAGCACCACGAAATCGAAGTTCAGCCCCACAACACTGAAATCCGAAATTCAAATTTTCAAACTCGCCATCCAAAAAAAAAAATTTTAAAAAAACCATTTCGAATTTCACAAGACAAAATCTTGGTCGGACTCGAATCCCCGAGAAAATAGATACGGGAATTAATTACCTTTTCCGGCGGAAATTCAAGACGATTTGCGGGTAGGCAGCGCCGGTCCAACTCACGAACGCCGCCCATCCCAGAACTTCGTACGTGATTTCCAACGGAATCGAATTCCACGACGCCATTCCTTTCCTCCCCCACTTTATCTCTCTCCTCCCGGTTCCCACTCGGCCGGCGGCGAGAGGATTCCGAGCAGCCTTAAATTTTGACCGATCAAAAGCGCGCGCGGGGAGAGAGCAAGAGTGAGAAGAAAGAAAGGGTGGTTTAAATTCCAACCGTCATTCGCCGGTCCCTTCCGCGTCGGCGCCCACTCGATGACGTGGCTCGACTTGGCGCCGTGCACGTAATTTTACGTAGCTAAGATTGGCGCGTCTCTTCGTTTTATTTCCAAGTTTCCGGAGCGACAGGTTCATGAATTGAGGCCATCTTGGCGTTAATGTTCATTGAGCTGCGGCCCCATGACTTTTAACGTATCGGTGCCAAACTCCAACGTCGTCAGCTTCGTCAGCCTATAGACCTGCGTGTTGTCAACTTCGAAACCCTATTTATACGTAAGTTTGAGTTGGCATCATATTAGTTTAGATTATATTACGAAGACTAAAAGTAGGGAGATTATTTTTGGAATGTGCTATCCACACAATTTTTTTTTTACTTCTCACATCACTTGTTAATTTTTGTCCGTTGATTTTTTTTAATTCATTTAATCTGATTGTCGACACCAAAAAGACATGGGAGAAGTAAAAAAGAGTGTGGATATCACATCTCTACTCTTTTTTTTCTATAGCTCCAAATGAAAAAAAATAAGAAAACAAGAAAAAATAAAATCTTTTTTTATTATCGTACCATTTTCCGTGATAATTTAAATTTAGGCCAAATTTTATTCGTGATTCTTGTGGTGATAACCTACTTTTAAATAAACACTTGTGGTGAAAAAAAGTTATTAATTGTAGTCCTGTGGTGAAATTCGTTATCAATCATAGTCCAAATTGGATTTTTCCTCATTCTTCTGTTATTTGTAGGGGCAAAATTGTTATTTTCGTTTTTATTGATTCCATCAACCAATCATAAAGCGTCATATAGACATAAAAAATGTATTTTCAAAACTTTTAGAGCTACAATAAAATTACAAAGTTCAGATTATCAGACTTTCTCATTTCAAGAGAGCCAAAAGTCCAAATTCAAGATTTAAAAAATCACAAAGTACCTTGACGTGTTTAGGTTAGAATATAAGTTATTATGCAAACATTGAATTTAGTGGTGGACGGAATGACTAGGGTTATGTCAGAGAGAGGGAGGAGGGTGGTTGGTGGTCGCTGTGGCTGACAATGGTAGAGATTGGGAAGGAATTTTTTTTTCTCCTTCTACTTTTGTTGATTATAAAAAAGTGGAATTACCCAAAAGAAAAGAAAAACGAATGGAATGACCTTTTTACCCCTGCATGTGAATGAAATTTTGACAGAAAATTCAATTTGGACTACGATTGATAACAAACTTCACCACAAGATTAAGATTAACACTTTTTTCACTATAGGGGTCAATTTAAAAGTAATGTCTCACCACAGGGATCAAGAAAAAAATTTAGCCTTAAATTTACTACCTTTAACACTTGAAAATAAGGCTCTAGATGAACTCTGATTATTCCAACTTCACCACATTTTCTTGAACATATTGTTCTGATTGAGTAAGCATTAGTTCTTATACCACTTGTTCCGGACCGCACAGCTTTTGTCCTAAATTTAGGACCTATGTTATAGTTCTATTTCGAGCAAGATTCTTTTCTCTTTAAAGCCCCACCTCTTCGGTTCCCTCCTTTCTCACTTTCCTCTTTTTATTTCTCTCTTTATAAAGAAAGTCAACACGAACAACTTAATCGTGACTGTTTAAATAAAAATGGTCGGAAGTGGAGGAGAATTTGGGAAAAGTAACCAGCAAATATACAGACGATTTCTTATCTCATCTCTTGATCAAGCCAATTTGCAAGCAAAGATTTATACATTTTCATGAACTGCGTGATGGATCGGAAGACTGGACTGGACTGGAGAACTCGAGTGGCTCCAAGCTCTCCTTGAAGTAGTCAAGATCAAGGTATAAAATATCGATGATATCGGAAATATCGGTAGTCCAAATACACAAAAATTTCGATGAAAATATCGGAATATTATCGATATCGATAAAAATTGAATAAAAATCACGGAAATTGTAAGAAAAACTTTGCATGATGTTTATTTAGTCAATTATCTATTAGTTTATCACAAAAAATTGGAAGGAAATGCATTGCATGATGGATTTAACTGATTTAAGTTGACTATATAGCGAGTTGACAAACATTGTGAGTGTAGAAAATATGTAAATATTTTAGCATATTTTCACAAAAACATAAGTAATATGGTGGTCAAGGTGTTGAAAGAGTAAAATGGGAGGGGTTTGAATCCTCTTAGTGTTTTTTTAAATATAGAAATTAAAAAAACACGGAAATTTCGATGGAAATATCGATGACATCGGAAATATCGGTAGTCCAAAAACACGGAAATTCGATGAAAATATCGAAATATTATGGATATTTTAAACCTTGGTCAAGATCTGCCATTGTAGCAATCGGAGATCGATGAGAATTTGCTGTATATTATGAAAAAACTTCGACAACTTCATTATTTTTGGCTTCAATACAGGATGTGATTTTAAGGTGTGGCGTTTTATCTCAAAATACGCTAATACATTTTAGAGAGAACTTCAACTTAATATACCTTTTATTCATATCAAACATGTTGAGATCCAAGCCGAAGCTCGAAGCTTTATACATTTTCCGAAACTGGTTCATCGGAAGTCTTGACAAGTTTTTCAGTAATCTTGCCGCGATACAGCACGAAATGTTGAAACATGAACAGAAGGTCGAAGAAGATAGATACCTGAAATTTCAGTAAAAGCAACGTCCGCGTAAAAGTGTAAAGCCCCATGAGCGTTTCAAATTGAGACAGATTAGAACGATAAATGAAAGAATGATTGTATATATCAGTTCATACCAGAGACAGCAGCGTCTTTCCGATATTTCCATAGAAGTTAACCCAAGAATCTGGAAAGGTGCACAAGTTAGAAACAAATTAAGCTCAAAGGATCGATGTTATCAAACTGCAAATATCATTTGTTGAGGAAGAGAATTACGAACGTTGATCTATAGACTGCATGGCCATTTGTGCATAACTAGCTGCCCCTCCGGTGAAATCAAGCAAAATGTTGCCGATGCTGAATCCATCTGTGCTCTTTCGCAGGAAGTTCATGACCGCCTACACTTGAAAAGTTTAATTTGCATCATTCCGTTTTTTCATGGTAAAATATTAATACGAGCGGTAATTACAGTTTCGTTTCTTTTCTTCATTTCTTATGTATCTAGATACTCTATATCGAACGGATAGCGAATGCTATTCACAATGAAACGGCATGGCCAATGCATCGAGTACCAAATACTAACCTGGGGAATGTATTTGATGCATGTCATAGAAACTTGAATTCCGCTGCAAAAAAAAATCAAATGAATTGAAGCCATGAAGCAGTATGAAGAAATTCAACTGAATAACGTTTCAAGACAAAAGAGAGTAACCAGATCTTGGCATCTACACTGCTACATATCATTTTTATTTGGAAGGTGGTAGTTCGGTAACGGTTTATGAATAACGAGAACTGAGGAGATAAAACTATTAACCATCCCCAAGTAAGGAAGGAGATCTTGGTGTGGAAAAGAGTGATGAAACTCGAGGCATAGAAAAACATAAACGAAAGAATCTTACTTGAGAACGGAAATCAACCATAGCCAGGAATGCCTTGGCAAAGCTACGAAAACACAAACTGCAGCAGCTAACCACACGACAGCAACAATTCCAATGGAAATCTTGGAGACCTTCTGATTTCCGCGCTGCATAAAGCCATCAACGAAACCTCAAATACGAAACTTGCCATGACCATATGACTAACATCAGGATTTCGAACCTATAACACAGGTTTTAAGTCCAAACTTGGCGAATTAAGATCAAGACACTCACTTCATAGATTGCAATTTGGTACAGGGTAATTGCCGTCAGTAAAACAGCATGACAAGAGAAAGCGACGTCATTTGCTGCAACAGGTATCATCTGCAATCATAGAACACAAAAAGTTAGTACTTCCGAGCATACATAATGAAGTATCAATTCAGTCTCATCGGTTATATCCTTCCTTTTAACGAGCCCTGATTTTGAAAATCCACTCTCAATAGTATTAAGATTACAATACATAATCCTAAACAATAAAATTTGCGTGCCCAAAAACAGCGAAACACACTAGAAACACCGGGGTCGGGGTCGGGATAACTTTCTGAGGCTTAAATTTGTTGACGTCCTCAAAATCCAGCGTACCATATGTCAACATTTAAGCTGAGAAGATTAAACCCTTTTCTACTCGACCAAAATACAAACTACCCGATTGTGAACATGTAAACTTTGAATCGAAAAACCGAAGCTTTTCGATTGGAAACAAAGAACACAGCAGCTGGGGATGTGAAAAAAAATCATATGAACAAGTAATTAGCTTAGGGAGAGGAAAAACGGAGCAAACCTGTGTCTCGCCGTACTTTTTGAAGTACTGCTTTTGTACGGCGGAGCTGAAGTAGAGACTGGCGTTGTAAATGAGATAGGAGGAGTGCTTCGTCAAGTTCAACACCACGAAATCGAAGTTCAGCCCCACAACACTGAATCCAAACCCAAACCCAACACTACTACAAAATAGACTTATTGTGTCACTGAGTGATGTCGCTTTAATATAATATAGTGGCGCATTAGACTGTAGCGACACTAATTGAATATAACGTCGGTTTTACTGTCGCTTATAAGTGTCACTAATATACTAGTGTCGCTTTTAAACCGACGTAAGAATAATTTTAATGTTTTTAAATTCTAGTGTCGCTTATAAACCGACGTAAGAATAATTTTTAATGTTTTTAAATCGTAGTGTCGCTTTTAAACCGACGTTAGAATAATTTTAATGTTTTTAAATTCTAGTGTCGCTTTTAAACCGACGTAAGAAATTTTTTCAATGTTTTTAAATCCTAGTGTCGCTTTTAAGCGACATAAAGTGCACTGACATGGGATACAAATAATAATAATTATATAACCCTAAAAAAATACTATAATAATTATATATATTAATTTAACAATTTTATACCCCTAAAAACTATAATAATTATATATATATATATAATTAAATTCTAAAAATTGGTGACCATTGGATTAGCTTAAATATACATATCATTCAATTTCTTAAGTGTTATACGTACAAAATAAATAAATTTAAATCTACTTAATATATATATATATATACACACACACACCATTGAACTTGATGGGATACAAATTCTACAAAACTAGTTTCAACGATCCAACCGTCAAACTTGTTTGTATATGCTTCGAGATCGCATCAGCAAAAAATCGCAAAAAACAAACATTCAGAGATCAAGTAATGGGATAAAACTTTTCGACGGTTATCAACGAAAAATCACGATTTAACGGTTATTTTAACTCTGATTTTGATGATTTGTTTACAGCTACACTCCTTGACCCTATATGAATACAATGAATTAACTCGATCTTCAATTTCAAAATTTACACTAGTGTATACCAATAAATCTTATGTTATACTTAATGAAAGTATGAATAAACTCTTAAGTGTTAGTGAATCTATTGTTTTGATGGGATACGCATTCTACGAAACTAGTTTCAACGATCCAACCGTCAAACATGTTTTTATACACTTCGAGATCGCATACGCAAAAAATTACAAAAAATAAACATTCAGAGATCAAGTAACGGGACAAAACTTTTCGACGGTTATCAACAAAAATTCACGATTTAACGGTTATTTTAACTCCGATTTTGATGATTTTTTACAGCTACACTCATTGACCCTATATGAATACAATGAATTAACTCGATCTTCAATTTCAAATATTTACACTAGTGGATACCAATAAATCTTTTGTTATACTTAATGAAAGTATGAATAAACTCTTAAGTATTAGTGAATCTATCGTTTTGATGGGATACGCATTCAACGAAACTAGTTTTAACGATCCAACCGTCAAACATGTTTGTATACACTTCGAGATCGCATACGTGAAAAATTACAAAAAAAAAACATTCAAAGATCAAGTATAACATAGGATTTTGTGGTATCCACTTGTATAAATATTTTAAATTGAAGATCGAATTCATTTATTGTATTCATATAGGGTCAAGGAGTGTAGCTGTAAAAAATCATCAAAATCGGAGTTAAAATAACCGTTAAATCGTGATTTTTCGTTTATAACCGTCGAAAAGGTTTGTCCCGTTACTTGATCTCTGAATGTTTGTTTTTTGTGATTTTTTGCTGATGTGATCTCGAAGCATATACATACAAGTTTGACGGTTGTGATCGTTGAAATTAGTTTTGGAGAATTCGTATCTCATTAAAACGTTAGATTCATTAACACTTAGAGTTTATTTATACTTTCATTAAGTATAACATAGGATTTTGTGGTATCCACTTGTATAAATATTTTAAATTGAAGATCGAATTCATTCGTTGTATTCATATAGGATCAATGAGTGTAGTTGTAAAAAATCATCAAAATCGGAGTTAAAATAACCGTTAAATCGTGATTTTTCGTTGATAACCGTCGAAACGTTTTATCCCGTTACTTGATCTCTGAATATTTGTTTTTTGCGATTTTTGGCGTATGCGATCTCGAAGTATATATAAACAAGTTCGATGGTTAGATCTTTGAAAATAGTTTCGTACAATGCGTATCCCATCAAAACAATAGATTCACTAACACTTAAGAGTTTATTAGCATGTGATGAGATATTATATAATAAAATTAGACTATGTTTCCATTAGCATGTGATGATATTTTATAATAAAATTATACTTATGTTTTTTATTACGTATTTTATTCAAGTTAAATTTTATTTATTAAAATTTTAAAATGTTATATGAGATGGATGGATATCTTGAAATTTTAAAACGTATTTTTTTCTTTGGGTTAAACATTAGGTTGGAAATGGATGGATATCTTGAAATATTAGGTGGGAAATTTCCCAAACATTAGGCGGGAAATGGATGAATTCATTGAAATAATAGGCGGGAACTTGGTAAACTTAGTGTCGGTTTTAACCGACACTATCATCTTTTAATCCGACACAAGTTTCATTAAAGCGACGCTATGTGAATTTCAAAAAGTGTGTCAGACGTTAGTGTCGGTTAAGACCGACACCAACATTATTTAAACCGACGTCTTGTGAAAAGCAAAAAAAACTAAAAACTATGTCAGCTGACTTAATGGGCTATGAAAGTTGTCAGTAATAGTGTCGGTTAAAGCCGACACTAAGCATACATAAAGCGACGCCTTGTGAAAAAATAAAAACTAAAAACTATGTCTGCTGATTTATTGGGAAATGAAGGTTGTGAGTAATAGTGTCGGTTCAATCCGACACCAATCTTCCATAAAGCGACACAAACATACTAAATCGACGCCTTGTGAAAAGAAAAAAAAAAACCTAAAAACTACGTCACTCTTCCTTTCCTATAAGATCCCATTCCCTCCCTCACCGTCTCTACTCTTCCTTTCCTATAAACCTAAAAAACCCTTCTCTCTCTAAAACCATTCTCCTTTCTCTAAAACCCTCTTCCTTTCTGTTCATTCAAGCTGGTGATCAAGAATCATGACACCACGGTTAGAGAAATCAAGCCCAAGAGCAGGAGAATCATGGTAAAAATCCCACACTCTAATTTCTGATTTTCTTTTCAAGGTCTCACTCTCTCTCTCTCTCTCGGCATTCAAATTTTGGGTTCAATGCTTTGTTTTTCTGGGTTCAGATTGTTTTTTGCACAGATTCTTGTGATTTTCCTTGTTGGTTTTGGGTTGTGATTGAGTTTTTGAATATGGTGCTGGATGTCCTGACCAGGAGGATAACAGGTGGCCGCCATGGCTCCATGCCGATTCTCACAAGTCCGAATGCAATATGCACTGCTTGGATTGGGCGAACAGCCCTCTCTGCTATCTCTGCCTCTCTTACCACAAGGACCACCGTGCTATTCCTATCAAATTTGGCATCTGCGTTTATTGAGAAATCACAGTTCCCAATTTTTGTGTGTTTAATTTTGAATTTTTTTTGTGACAAAATTGATGGGTTTTTGCTTTGTTAGCCTTCATTGGCTTTCGTTGTTCTTGCTGGCCGTTGTGCCCTGGTTAATCCCTGTTTCTGTTCAAAAAAAAAATGTAGCCAAAAATTAGTTTGCAAAACGATTGGGGTTCTATTCACCTAATTCTTTTGCAATGAATATCCCACCAGGTTTACCCCAATTTTTCTGCAAACCAATAAATAATTGATCAATGGTATACACATCGTTATCCATAGATTGCCAAATTTTTGGCTCCTCATAAGGAAATCTTGCTGCTTCAGCTGTCATTTGAATTACTATGAGAAGATTTTTCCCAAACTTCTGGATGACTTGATTGAGTTGATATAATCCCAAATCAGTATTGAAACGGTCTGGAAGTGCACGATAATTTATTTCCAAATTTTTATATAGGTAGTGTCGCTTATAAGCGACACTAACTGTGATATTTTTAATTTTTTTTTGGTACTTAACTGACGTTAGATTAGTAAATTTTTTATTTTTAATAGGTCTAGTGTCGCTTTTAAGCGACGTTAGATTAGTAAATTTTTTATTTTTAATAGGTCTAGTGTCGCTTTAAAGCGACGTAAGAACCGATGTCGCTTTTAAGCGACGCTGTTGTTCATTGTTATTTTATAATACTTTTCTTCTTGGTGGCGGATTAAGGCATATAAGCGACGCCAATACCCTTTTGTGACGGTAGTATTAGCGTCGGTTTAATTAAGCGACATTGCATGATTTAATGTCGGTTTTTTGCAAATAACCGACATTAAGTGGCTTTTTTTGTCGGTTTAATAGCGCCACTGTTAGTCTCTTTTGTAGTAGTGCAAGTTCAAATTCCAACTCACCCACCAAAAGTGCCGTTAGATAATTGTTTCGTTTTCCAATTTCATTTCGTTGTTTCTGAAAATGTGAAAACTAAAAAACTATTACTTTTAGTTCGGCTTTCATATTTTGGTTTCAGATTTCAATTTTTTCGGAAACTCACAAGAACTAAAAACGAAATTGTTATCAAACGCGTCTCTTAAACAAACTCATTTCTTATAAAGGAAAAGTCATGGTCGGAATCAAATTCCAGAGAACACCGAGACGGGAACAAATCACCTTTTACGGCGGAAATTCAAGATGACTTGCGGGTAGAAGCTGATGGACCAACTCACGAACGCCATCCATCCCAGCACTTCGTACGTGATTTCCAGCGGAGTCGAGTTCCAAGACGCCATTTCTTCTTCCCCAGTTTCTCTCTCCTCCCTTCTCACCCGTCCGGCGGGAAAGAATCCGATGAATCTTCAATTTTCTCCGATCAAAAAACGCGCAGAGAGAGCAAGAACGGGAAGAAAGAAAGATGGTCTGTTTTGCTTCCAAACCTTGCATGCAATCCCTCGACTTTTATCCAACTGTAAGTCTGTAATTCGCCCGAACACCCCTGGTGGGCCCCACTGGATGACGTGGTCCGCTTACCGCTGTAGCTTTATCATTTATGGAGCTTCGATTGGCGTTTTTTCTTTCTTTTAAAATTTGGTGTAATAAAAGGGTTCATGAAGGGTAACAAAGGTATTAAATATCGATGATATCGGAAATATCGGTAGTTTAAAAACACGAAAATTTTGATGGAAATATCGAGATATTATCGATATCGATAAAAATTGAATAAAAACTACATAAATTATAATAAAAACTTGGAAATTTTTATTGAAACTTTGCAGGATGTTTATTTAATCAATTATCTATTAGTTTATCACAAAAATTGGAAGGAAATGTATTGCATGATGGATTTAACTGATTTAAGTTGATTATATAGCGAGCTGGCAAACATTGTGAGTGTAGAAAATATGTAAGTATTTTAGCATATTTTCACAAAAACATAAGTGATATGGTGGTCAAGGTGTTGAAGGAGTAAAATGGGAGGGGTTCGAATCTCCTTGGTGTTTTTTTAAATATAGAAATTTAAAAAACACGGAAATTTCGATGGAAATATCGACGGCATCGGAAATATCGGTAGTCCAAAAACACGGAAATTTGGATGAAAATATCGGGATATTATGGATATTTAATACCTTGAGTGTAACTGAAAAAGGGGTTATGAATTTAGCACATTTACGTGGGAATGTTCATTGAGTTTGTTGTAAGAGTAAAGTTAGGGAGACTAAATTTTGAAAACGAAATGACAAAGAAGTTAATGATTGGTTTATCACTTATGCGTTGATAAACGGAATCATTTCTAATGATAACACATCATTTACTTTACAAATTTAATCTTTCTAACATTACCCTTGCCGTAAATATATTCATTGCTCTTTCTGGGTCCCCATGATTTTCTGTTATGGATTTTAATGCATATGGCGCCAAATGCAGCATCATTGACCTCTATCCAAAATTTAGGGCACGTTTGATGGGGCCGACGAGATGAGATTTTGTGTTTTGGACTTGTTAGGTTAAGATTGGATTGAAAACAGCCTTAACCCACGACCCCCCTAACTCCGTCACGAAACGCAACCTACGACGCCGTGAGACCCATGACCCACAATGTTGTGCAAATTGAACCCAGAGGTAATCTTTATACCCTTTGATCTCAATCACACCGGAAAATCGTCGGTCACTACCCACACTCAACGCTGCTCGCGGTGAGATTTGTAACTCGTGTCTGTTGATGCAAATGGACTCAAAGATTACGAAAGTCCATTACCATCCTAAACGGGCTTTACAAGGCCCAATCTAATTTTGAATTGGGAAACTCAATCCAAATTCCAAATGCATCATCTTTCTCCCTTCCTCCTTTTGCCCCCCGCAACCCCAAAAACAAAACCCTAATTTCAGACCCGTTCTGAAATTGGAAACTCACTCTAATTGCAATCCATGGCGAATTTGCTGATTAACAGGACCCTGAAATCAGTCGGAAACCTCAAACTGATCGGATATCTCTCTTCTCGAGCTCGCCCCTTCAGCTCCACCGCCACCGCTACTTTCGAGCAGCCCCAATCCGACGGCCCATCTTCGTCATTCACTTTCTCCTCCGGCGGAAAAGAAGACAAGAACAACAGCAGTGCCCACGATGACAGCATATACGTCAAGTCGCCGTCGAGTTCGAGCTCCAAGAGCGAAGCGGCGTCGTCGGTGACGATGCCGATGTCGTTCATGACGGGGTCCATCGTGGGAAAGAGGTTTTACAAACAGGTGACGACGAGGCCGGCCGACGACGGCAATGGCTGGACTGTGATGCTCGATTACCGGACGCTCAAAACGCCATCGAAGAGGCCCCTAAAGCTTCCTACTTTAGCCCTGGCGAAGGCCATTGCGGCGGAATGGGAATACCAGGTGAGCCGATTTTCTGCCCTTGTTTCAATTTTCAGAAGCTTAGATGAATTGGGTTTCCGTTTCACTCAAATTTAGAACTTGAGGGCTTAGCTCAATTGGGTTTTACTCGAAATCACAACTTGTTTAGTTTTTGGGGCCTTTTAGTTCATAGTAGCTTCACTCAAATGAGCTTTCCCCAATCGGCTTTTCGGATTCTCCTTAATTTAGGTGAATGTTTTTGCGTTCTAATTTGGATGTTTTGCATTTTGGTAGTAGCTCAATTCAAATTCAAGTTGCTTTTCAAAGTTGAAAGCAAGAAAAGTAGGTTTCTTTCCGAATTGAGCTTCTGTTCCTCTATTCTGTTATCGAAAAGCTTTTCTTCGGGATTACGTGTTTCTCTTGAATTCTGTTGAGCTTCTGCTTGTTATTATGTATGGTGGTTTGTCTTATGAAACTTTATGTATTTTTAGGAAACAGATGGGATTAGGCCCTTTACAATGCCTCTCATGAAGCATGCTTGTACTGCACTGGAAAGAGTACCTCTCACACGGCCAAAGGTTATAGATTATTTGATGAAGAAATTCAATCAGGATTTAGTCTTCTGTCGTGCCCCGAACGACAATGATATCACAAGTGTTGTCCATGGTATGATGCTTTTTTGTGTGTGATTATTTACTGCTTTGAACCTTTCGTGAAATTGCTTGTGTTACTCCTTGAAGATAATAATTTATATTTTAAGATAAGAGTATACTTGTTGCTAACACCTAGCACCCGAATTTTTTGTAGATCGACAAGTGGAAAAAATGGATCCTTTGCTTGATTGGGTGAAGTCAGAATTTGGCTTCAAGCCTGCTGTGTACTCGAGCTTTTTTGGTGGGAAGCAGGAGGATGGTCTCACAAAGGCTATAGAGACCGTATTAAAACAAACAGATGACTGCGAATTGGCAGCAATTGACGCCATCGCATCATCAGCACACTCTCTAATAATTGCTATCGGAATTTTTCGTGGGAAGTTACAGATTGAAGAAGCAATCGAGTTGATCAGACTTGAAGAAGATGTACAGGTTCTAATTCATTTACCTCTCTCTCTCAAATTGGTGCTGACATAAAAAAAAACGCTTGCAAAGTCTTAAAAAACTGCATCTTATTTCGCAGGTGGATAGATGGGGTTTGGTTGAAGGCGGTCATGACGTTGATGCAGCTGATCTCAGGGTACAGATCGCATCAGCTGCTGTATTCTTAGGTCTGTCAAGAAGGATTTAATCTTCATACATCTTTTCTCCGGTCTCTTACTTTTTAATAACTTCGTAAGAGCGGTCTTAGGCAGGGTTTTTTTAGAATGCTTACATTGCATTAGATATGTAGAACTCTTCTTATGCTGCTCAAAGTTTTGTGAATTCTGTTTTGTGAATTCTGTTGTGATTGATGAGATGAGGTAAAGGAATGATGTAATAATTGGCTTTGCGATTCACTGCAATAAAGTCTCGCGCTCTCTCGCACAATAGGGAGCGAAGGAGCTAGTTTCTTCTCTGCTACAAACCCCTCCAGATTCGTTTTGATTTCATGATCCTAAGCTAACCTAACTTAGCCTTAGCAGTCTAAAGTGTTATTCGAAGAAGTCTTCGACATGTAGATTTACGTTGAAATTGAAAGCGTAAAGTGTAGAACCGATGGTATCATACACAGGCTGTGTAGTGGTCCTTGTTGCATCCTGCAGAAAATCATGCTAATCACATTGCTTCAGACCGAAGCTAGGTCAAGCGAAACATAAGCGTAAATGGAGCAGACAACGGAGTTAGATCATGAAATGTCTGAACCTTGAAGGGTGTTCGAGTGGATCTGTATAGGGTTCTGATTAGTCGGATTAGCTGTGGATTCAGATTTTTGGATCAACGGAACAAAACTGGCTCTCGGCCGATGCTAACGATTTATAAACAAAAACAACACGCTTCCTTCCCAATTTTATTAAAGGGATGAAAGGATACAATCAGTTCACAAATTATTTGCTCAAACCACATGACTGAAGAATCCTGAAAAATTCCCAGCATAAATGGTTGAAATAAACACACTATTTGCTTTCAGAAACTCAGGGCTTCAGCTGGAGCTGCTTGATATGTTGGATCTGCTTTCCGGGGTTCAAACCCTTCGGGCAGGCGCGAGCACAGTTCAATATGGTATGGCATCGGTAGAGCTTGAACTCGTCGTTTACTGCATCCAGTCGCTCCTTTGTGTATTCGTCACGGCTGTCACTTATCCACCTGCATAACAACACAAAAATGACTCAGGATGTAGCGTTCGCCTCCAAGGATATACAACGAATATGTACAACCACAGCAAATTGCATATGCGGAGGAGAAAATCACAATTAAATACTCTAAGAGTACAATAAGGAATGTTTAGAGCTCGATAGTCAAGGAAGAAACATTGTTTGACAGACATCCTATCCGGAAAACATGAGATTATGCACTAGAGTCTACACTGCAAAATGTAGTTTGGATTTTGTTCCAAATCAGTTTTTCCTTCAAGTTCTTGCCTTTCGAAGACGGCACCCAAAACCCTTATCATCACCTTCGAAACAATCTCACTACAACCTACGCCATGAGCTCCGGCACACGAACTGCAGCTCTATGCTAGCTACTAACTACTACTCTCGGTCACTCAACGTTCAACATGCCACACAGATCACTGATACGGCTAAGGTTTGAGTCACGAGCAGATCTCTAGTTTTTTTATGATGGGTAGCAGTAGCTCATAACATGGAATTGAAAAAGGAAGAACTCGTTTTTTTTCGAAACAAAACTTCCCAATCAAGCGCAGAATCGAGCTAAGTAGCGTTCTAGGATTCATACAACGGACCAACTTAGTAGGATAATTAAGGAATGGTTGTTGTTGTTGTTTGTAAAACTTCCAAATAAAAACAATTGACCCAACAAAACAAAATTTGTACCCAAACAGCAACATTTCCAATCAATTTTCAATCCTACACATAAACATTCACCTAATATATCAATTCATCCTACATTTAAGCATGGATTAGTTGCTTAATCAAAGAGATTATCATGTTAAACTAATCAATCAATAAGCATAGAGATGAAGAATCAAGAGAAATGAATGTACCGATTGGCGTGGAGCAAGGCGGCGGGGCCCAAATAAGACTCGGGGTTCCACCAGTAGCTAGGGCAGGATGTGCTACAGCAGGCGCACAGAATGCACTCGTACATCCCATCCAGCTTCGCCCTATCCTTCTTGCTCTGCTTTATCTCCTTCCCATCCAACTCCGCCGCCGGGCTCTTCCGCTTCAGCCACGGCTCGATGCTCTTGTACTGGTTGTAGAAGTTCGTCATATCCACCACCAGGTCCTTGATCACAAACATGTGCGGCAGCGGCGTGATCATCGAGGCGCCCACCTCCGACGGCGCTATCTTCGTCAGGCAGGCCAGGCCGTTGCAGCCGTCGATGTTCATGGCGCAGGAGCCACAGATCCCTTCCCGGCAAGATCGCCGGAAGGTGAGGCTGGGGTCCATCTCGTTCTTGATCTTGATGAGGGCGTCGAGCACCATGGGCCCGCAGTCCTTGAGATCGATCTCGTACTCCTTGAGCTCCGGCTTCTTCGGGTTGTCCGGGTTCCACCGGTAGATTGAGAAGGTCTTGATGTCCGTTTTGTCTCGGGCCCTGAGGTCCACCTGCTGGGCCTGGGCCTCCGACGCCATAGCCCGGACGCAGACGTAACGAAACGACGCCGCCGCCGTCGTTCCCGACGACGCCGCAGAAGCAATGGCCCTCCGTATCAACCCCGTTGCCATTGTTGTGTCTCTAAGCTTCAACGACTGTAGACAAAGAGAGATTGAGAGAGAGAGAGAGAGAGGGAGAGTGGGAGACGGTAATGGAGACGGAGGGGTTAGGAAATGACGGAAATACCATACTTGGTTATAATAGGAGATGGCTTGAGCTGGCGAGGGCTTATCTGTAATTGTAAATGAAATAGTGGGATTAGTTGGATTCCGTGTCGTGATTGGCTGCGCGTCCTGGCGTTTCCTCGGTGACGTGTCCGATGTGGAGCCGTTTGTTCTGGGTGCGAGCGTGGTTCGATTGTATATCAATCGTTTGATTTTAGGCTCGGGTACACCACGCAACCCCCCACCGATGATTGCCAGGTGGAACAAAGAGATTGATTAATTGCCCACGCCCGTGGCTGGTTGTGGCCCAAGCGCTTGTTAATTGGGCTTCTCAGAGGCCCAGCTTTGACAGTTCAAATCCAAAGAGATCTTTTATGACCTAATTACAAAATACACCTTGAAGTTTGGATTCACTTCCAAAAAGGGACACAATATTTCGTGTTTTTCACCTAACCACCGAAAGTATTAAGCTATTAACAATTTAGACACAAAAAACTTTCTCCTACCCGGCTACCCCACCTATTGATTTGTTATGGTAATTCTGGCACACTTTTGGTCTCACCTCTCACACCACCCTAATGCAGGGGTGTCGTACTCAATAACTTCTCCATCAATTGTGTGCGTAGCATGTGTGAGACCAACTTTTTGAAAGCATTTCCCGTCCGATTTTTATTGAAATGCAAGAATGACTTGAATTTTAATAGTTTTAATATTTCAAGTAGTTTAGTGAAAAAGAAAGTAACCCCAAAGCTCATGTGTGGATTTTCTAATTAGCTCTTTTTCTTTTTATGAAGACATCCAAACTGAAAATTAACGAGAGGAGTGGATGGAAACATTAGTTTATGAGTTTGCAGATGTGGCTAAAAGGCTAAACATAGTGGGGGGATATTAGTTCTAGTATATATAATCGCCGGTCACATGATGTAAGAGATAAAAGAGCAAAACATATCCTCGAGCACAGCCGATAATCTTCCGGAGAAGATTATGTTAATAGAAGGGGGGCTATTATTTGACTTTATTGTTAAGAATTTGCTACAAATAATGGGTGTGGACAGTTAGGCCACAAAACAGAACAACTACATGCTAACTACTAGCTACTCACGTCACAATTTGTGCCACCCATTTCCTTTGGTTTAGGCTTTAGCTACGCTCTCCTTCTTCCTCCCTTATCACGTACAACTCACGTTTTCATCTGTCATTCTTCTTATCCATTCCTTCTCTCCCAAGTCTCCAGTCTCGTCTTCCTCGAATCTCCGCGTTTCCCCGCCGCGCCTCCTGCATGCGAATGGCCTCGGTAAGTTTGTATTCCACATAACCTGTGCATCTGCATTTCATTTCGAGTTTATATGTTTTAGCCTCGATGATGTCAATCTTTCTCAATTTCAACGCGTGATGTGTTGAGAAAAATGCAAACACATGGATGTATACAATTGGTGACACCGAATAATGTATGGTGGGTTTTGTGGAGCAGGAGATGGGACGGCCCTTGCCCAAATTTGGAGAGTGGGATGTGAACAACCCGGCATCAGCTGAAGGGTTTACTGTGATATTCACCAAAGCTAGAGATCAGAAGATGAACAATGGGGCTGCCAATGGGACTACCCCCTCAACCAAACCAATAACCAATCAATATCCCCCAGAGGTAATTCAATCTCAATATCTACGCATTCGGGTTTACGAGGGGCGGTAAATTGCCCTAACCAACTTGTCTAACTCACGTTTGTCCTAAAATTAGTTGCATTAATTGTATTTCTTTTCGTTCCTTTCTCGGGAGTTTTGTATCAATGATTGCTTCTTATTTGAATGCAGAAGAAATGGTTTTGCTGTTTGTGAAGATCTCCAAGCTTTGGTGTTTCTGAGAATCTGAGATGTTGTTGTTCGAGCATTTGTAATTGAATTATCTCTAGCTTTTGAGGATTAATCCTTGTTTAGAGATTAAAACCTTAATTTTCCCCATACTTTTGTGTAGATTAATACATATTTAAATTGTAGGACGAAAGGTGGCAAAAATACCGCATAGGATATATGTCTAGCAATTGTAGTACTTCAGGAAAAATTTCAATCAAAAGTCTATTTCTTTTTTATACTTTAATTTCCTCTATTTGATTATAACCAGTATTTAATATATTTATGAAATTGCCCATACTTCCGTTGAAATATTCGAAAAACCAAAGACGATATATATGGAAACACGGCGTGAAATGCAAACTTCACTCTACAACGGCGAGAAAAATCAATGAATATTGCCGCTATTTACTAATTCACTATAGAAATTTTGTCGAAACCCATTGAAGATTTCGAATTTATGAATACTTTCTAAGAATTTTTTCTTTAATTTCGACTAAATCTGAATAAGTTGATATGCTCACCCGCCCGATTACAATTTTTCATAATTTCCGTCGAACAGTAACCGATATCGATATATTCATAAATACTGTCATAAATTTGCATACAAATATTTGAAACACTAATTATGACATCCAAATTAAGCCATCCAATTTTTGTTATAAATTAGACAAAAGCTAGTGATCAATGTATACAGATGATATACGTACGAAAGTAACGAAAATTACCATAGTTTTAACATTAAACAAAGACTCCAGCAATTAAAAACCCTAAATATTAATCAACATCCAAGACTCTAGAAATTAACAACCCTAACCAGTAATAACCATGCCAATTAACATTCCACAAACTTAATTATTAATCAAACTAGAACATAACAGAAGCAACAACACACGACATAACAAGCTGAACAAGGACAAGTTTGGAGACTCCGACTGAGGAAACCGCAGCACCGGAAGATTTTATGGCGTCACCTCCCGACGGAGAGTCCCCATCCTCCGCCGCCATCACCTTAACTATCATGCGCTGTCCCCTCTCGCAGTGTCCAGCGGCTCCACTGATGAAGTAGAAGGAGCCCGAGTGGTCGAACGTGTAAACGGTGTTTCCAGTGTTCGAGAAGAAGTTGGGGCGAGTCGAGTTGCACTTTTTGTACTCCGCCTCTGTCACCTCCATCACCGAGTCCTTCTTGTAGTGAAAGCCTACAAAACCAAAACATCGTAAGAAGAACAAAACAACCGTTACAAAGGCGATATTCTAAGGTACTCTAATACACACAAAGGAGATTCCTGTTTTATTTTGTAATAAACCTACAAAACAACGTAATAACAAAACAAAAGCGATATTCTAAGCTACTCTAATATATTGAAACTGAGATTCGACTTTTGATTCATTGTGTACCTAAAATCTACAAACTAAACAACATAACAAAGCGATATTCTATGCTACTAAAAAATGCGGGAGGGAGATTCAATTTGTGTTTTATTGTGTGCTACATACCAAAAGAACGTTACAACAAAACAAAAACGATATTCTAACTAGTATGATGTACTTGTAGTGGGATTCGAGTTTGGGTGCATGCTATGTGTGTACTTACGGAGGGTGTCGCCGACTTGGAACCGGTTTTCAGAGGCCCAATCGTTGTAGATTTTGGTGTCATTGGCGGGAGGGACAACCCAGTCTTTGTTTCCACCAACTTGGAACTCGAAGGCGGAGACGAAATGACTATAGCAGAAGAAAACCATCATCAGAGAAAACAGAAAGATCATGTTGCAGTTGAAGTTAGCCATTTGGGAAATGCTTTTACAGAAGCTGTTTTGCTATTCGGGAGATGAATTGTTTGTGAGTGCAAAAACTGACTGCAATTTGTGAGATGGTTTGAGGTGGGAGGGGGTTAATATAGAAGTGAGGGGGAGGGGAGGTTTAGAGTTAGTTACTGCACTAACACACTTAGTGGGAGGTTTACGTGGGATGAGAAGCTGGGAACTAGTTTGACTCGGTCAAATTTTGGAAATTGATTTTTTTTTTTGTTTTGTTTTTGTTTTATGAGGTAATTGGTTCACTGAATCTCATGGAGAGTTCGATCCTAGCTCACGATGAATGTTGGCAGCATGCTTAACACATGTAAGTCAGACGGGAAGTGGTGATACCAGTGGTGGACGGGTGAGTAACGCGTAAGAACCTGTTCTTGAGAGGGGAACAACAGTTGAAAACGGCTGCTAATACTCCGTAGGCTGAGGAGCAAAAAAAGGAATCCGCCCGAGAAGGGGCTTGCTTCTAATTAGCTAGCTGGTGAGACAATAGCTTACCAAGGCGATGATCAATAGTTGGTCCGAAGAGGATGATTAGCCACACTGGGACTAAGACACAGTCCAAACTCTTACGGGAGGCAACAGTGGGGAATTTTTCGCAATGGGCAAAAGCCTAACAGTAGCAATTGGTTTTATGGATTTTTAGTATATGGGTGGTAGTATGGGATCTGTAGTGGGCGAAAGTATGCTACCAATCAATTTTTACCTCTTATTCTAGTGTGTGCTTCCAGAGAAGCGCACATGCAAGAAGAAAGCTTGAGCTTGATGCAAATGGCTAAAATATCTTCCACTTTATATGATTATCAATTAAATAAAAAGTTAGTTTATGTAGCAATCCTTACATCCCCTACTAGCGAGGTGACGGCTAGTTTCTTGGATTTTGGCTTAATTGGAGATTTGGCATCTGAATTAAAATTCTAACTTTTGAGTATTGGTTTTTGAACTTGTTATACTATGGAGCAATGGTAATCCGAGATTTGGATGAATGTTCTAAAGGAGTTTGCCAAAATGATTATCGCTCTAAAGAGCGGCCCCAAGCCAATAATACTCTCCCGCTTTGCGAGGGTCAGGAGAAATGTCTATTGTACGCAACTTTACTCTTATTTTGCAAATATGATGTACAATATAAAAAGGTCATTGCTCTACTGTATAAAAAATTCAGGAGTCAATGCTTACAAATTATTAGTAAAAGGTTCAAAGACATTGGGTGTGCTATCCACACATCCTTTTTTACTTCTCACACCCTTAGTTAATTTATGTCTATTGATTTTCTTCAATTCATCCGATCAAACGGCCGAAAACTAAAATTGTGTGGAAGAAGTAAAAAATAATGTGTGAATATCACTCCTTTTGTGACCATCAAAGCACTTTTGATTACGTTTGACAAAATAAATTTTAAAGCACTTATTGATCATGAAAGTGCTCCCAAGTGCTTTTTCATGAAGTATTTATATTTTTAATAAAAAAAATTATGTGTTTCTAATTAAAGAACTTTTTAACGAAATCATTTTTGCATTGTTGTTTAATGAACTCTGAATAAAGGAAATATTGAGTTACGATTCTAAATTTCGAACATAGAACTTCAGGTGCTGCGTTAAAGTGCTTATAATTTCTGACATCACAAAATCCGGTACATTGAAAAATACATGTGTATTTTATATACGGTACACTCGAAAATACATTCTTTGGTGTATCCGATCAATGAAGAAGAAGGTAAAATCTTTGAAGAATGAACAAGGATATCTCTAAAAACAAAACTACTTGTAAAACACAATTCACTAAGTGATTGTCAGGTCTCTTACGACTACCCCTGACTCTGGATCTGTCCCATGGTTGCTTGTTTTTGTAAAACTAAAGGATTTCTGGTTGAAGAGCTGGGCAAAGGCACTCTTTGATCTCGGAACCGTTTTAGGTCCATTGCTCGGTTTGCTGCTACCGTTACTGTGCTGTGCAAGATCATCGGAGATGGCTTTGACAAGATTCTCAAATCGACGCCTGAAAGTTGGATACCTCGAGATAGATTTAGTGATACCTTGGAGTCTGCATGACAGGATAAGCTGGACAAATCATAAAAGCGAACGGGGAAAAATCAGACCCTGTAATACAAGAACAAATTGCATCAGTACCTTCGAGCCAATGCATCAAGTTCAGCCTGTTTCCGCTCTGATTCAGGTGGTGAGCCAATGTTCGATTGTTTCAACCTCAAAGGATCCCCAGTCAGCAGAACTAATTTGCAAAAGTAGGCCTCTTCTGCTTCAGAAAGGTTTTCTGCTTTTATCTGGTCCTTGATGATCAACAGCGGATTGAAAAACCAATCAAAAAAAGTTTCTTTCGGTCTGTTTGTGGTAGTTATCTCGGTACCATTGTCACCTGCATCAATCACGTTTAAAGATAATAAGTTGGTAACAATATCAAAGAAAGTGTTTATTTGGTCTGTTAAGTTAATTGGCGAGGGAAAAAAGAATTTGACTTACTTAACAATATTCCTGATGAATTGGCTTTTGCAGATCGCAGGAGTGTCTGAAGAAGGCAATATGCTGGTAAGCCAATGCTAATGACTCTGCTACCTTGACTGGACTTGGCGTCTTCAAGGTCTTGAAGCGTAATAGTTCCATCAGCGACCATTTTTTCCCCATGATGTTTACACTCCTTAAATAAACTATCAATTAGCTGCACAGGCCATGAAACTTGTTCAATGAGCACCGAAACCACGAACAAAATAGGATGTTCATTCAGAAGTCAAAACTGTGTCCTTTAGTCAACGCATCATCAAATGCAACCAGATAAAATGCAGATTTGGTTCCAGTACAAAGTAGCCAATGTTAAACATAATACATACGCAGTACCTCAAGGGGCTTCAATTCAATGATAGGAGCAGTGAATGAAGGTAAGCGGGAGGGAGCACCCCGAAAAGAGCCAGGCCTTGAGAAAGAGGGTGCGCGAGAGTTGGTCTGGGGCACTTCAGCCTTCTTTCGGTACTTTGGTCTGTCAGTACAAGAAATCCATTAGATAATGTCAAAGTACAAGACATGCCTATTCAAAACGTATAGAGTACTGATTAGAACCTTGGAAAGCAGGATCCTTCTGGCATGTCAAGGATGTCATTGCTGTATTCATCATATATGGCCAACGATGCAACAATATAGCAAAGCCCCAACCAAAATGAGGATTCCTGTTAACACAAAGGTCATAAATATCTTTATAATTGCAAGGGTAAATTACACCATAGCCCCTCAGGTTTGAGGTCTATTACAACCTCATACAACATCTTTAAAACATTTCACTTTCATACCTTAAGTACTATTTTATTTCAATTTCATACAGCCATTACATTTTTCATCCATTGAACCGTTAAGTGCTGACGTGGCCGCCACATATATGCCACGTGGCTGCCAAATGTCTGCCATGTGGCAAATAAAAATAATTTTTTATTTAAAAAAACCTAAATTTTCTCAACCAAAAAAAAAAAATTGGGTAAATTACACCATACCCCCTCAGGTTTGAGGTCTATTACAACTTCATACAACATCTTTAAAATATTTCACTTTCATACATCCAGTACCATTTTATTTCAAAATAACATCTCCGTTAGATTTTCCGTCCATTGGTCTATTAAATGTTGACGTGGCTGCCACATTTATGCTGATGTGGCTGCCACGTGACAATTTTTTTTTAATATTTTTAAAAACCTGAATCTTCTTAAAAAAATATTTAAGAAAAAAACCTGAAATCGTCTTCCCCGACTCACCCCTTCTTCTATCCATCATCACCCCCCCCCCCAAAATCCCACCCGAGCCACCCCTTTCTCCCATCCCCCATCACCCACCCCCAAAAATTCCACCTGAGATTAGATGGATCTACTACAAAATAGTACTGGATGTATGAAAGTGAAATGTTTTAAAGATGTTGTATGAAGTTGTAATAGACCTCAAACTTGAGGGGGTATGGTGTAATTTACCCAATTTTTTTTTTTGGTTGAGAAAATTTGGGATTTTTAAATTAAAAAAAAATAAAAAATTATTTTATTTGCCACGTGGCAAACATTTGGCAGCCACGTGGCATATATGTGGCGGCCACGTCAGCACTTAACGGTTCAATGGATGGAAAATGTAACGGCTGTATGAAATTGAAATAAAATAGTACTTGAGGTATGAAAGTGAAATGTTTTAAAGATGTTGTATGGGGTTGTAATAGACCTCAAACCTGAGGGGCTATGGTGTAATTTACCCTAATTGCAACCTACGTGACATGGACATAAAAAAAATCTCAGCTTCTCAATTGGTATCAAGAACCCGTTATCACAAGTTACATCAACTAAGTATGTCAAAGGAAAAATGAGCAATGAATAACCTGATAAACGACCACTCCAGCGAAAGCACCAAGAAAGATACCAGCCACCATAGATGCCAACACTCCCCCAACAACAGCCAATGGCCAGAGTAGGATAGCAAGACCCGCAAATGGAACACATATTGTTTCCAAGAAAGGGCCTTCTCGACCTATAAGGTCATGAAACAAACGGTGCCACCCCTTGAAGAGCATGTATGGGCATTTGCATATGGCAATAAATGATATCACTGGCATATCAACCAAGAAACCAAGGACTGCTAATATAACAGCCCCAGGAAGATATATCACCCTGCAAGAAAGTTGAAAAACTTCCTGGTCAGACGAAAAGAATGATCATGATGGATAGGTTTAACAAAAAGATAAACCGCTGGACCACAATAGCAAAAACTGATGAAACTGAAGTAATAAGGACACTTATCATGTATTATTCCTTCATCATTAACTTGTCTGATTGATATTCCAATAGAAACACAAATAAGCAAGCAGTAGATTTTGAGAGGCAGAGCAAAACAACATACCTAATCTCATAATATTTTGCGCCCGGGGGACCTTCTTGTCGCAGGTCATCCATAAGTGAGAAGTAAGTGTAGTAAAAAAAATCCCTGGAATCCCTTACAATAGTGAAGCACCTTTTGACAGTGCTCCAAGTTCCATCCTAAAACATGTCGTGAAATATAAATCTCCGTTATGGAGGCAACAGGAGAAGAATGATCGGCAAGGAACAAGAACAACATAATTATGATACAACATAAAAATTGAAGACATACATAAAAGCAGTGGTACAGTTTATCGGTCTTCCCTTCTCCAACAGCTTCAAAAGTTCCCACTATCGGTGAAAGAAAGCCAAATGCTGCTCCACCCAAAATACTACCAACAATCCCAACCACTGGCCACAAGATCAAGATGATAGGTAGCACACATAAGCAGTTAACAATCTTCAGAACTGGCCCTAATCTCTTAGACCTGAAAAATATATATATAGATATATAAAAAGAAGAATCATGAGGAAGGTATTCTTATGGTTTTGCTGCTTTAAACACAACATGAGAACAAGACTTGAGAGAGATAACTAATGAAACATAGAAATTTGAAGATAGAGGCCAAGGGACACACCTCAAAACACAATAATATGTCCACACAAAGTGTATTGGCCAAAGACCCAGTATGATACCGGTGTTTCCGACTGTCATGATAAGGCATATCAACGGGCAGAAAACGATACCTGAAACAATACTTGGATATTAGGTTTAACACGCGTTCCTGATATCATACTCTTTCAAGCAATGTCTCTTAACTAATCAATCAACTCCTAATATCAACATTAACAAACCATTTCAAGATTGAAGGCCGATTTTAATTTCTCAAAGCAACATTCTAATACTATCCACAAGACCGAGACTTTTTATTACATGGAATGGATTCAAAACAGCCAAACAACTGCCAAGCCCGGAACGAGCAGAAAACAAGGATTCGACAAAAGGTAAACGAAAATCAAGACCCCAAGTTGTAAAATTCATGAAAAAACAACATAAAAGTTTCAAAAGGTTATCAGTTCCCCATTAAAACTCAGAATTTAATCGAGAAAACAACCACATAAATCAGTTCTTGAGTTACCTTTAATGTTGCCAAGAATCAGAAGCCCTATGAAGTAAGGAAGAAAACAGATGAAGTTCCACAAAGAAGCCCAAACCCCCTCTGGAGGTTCCATCTTCCTTCTTACTCCTCTTCCTCACCAAACCAGATCTTCAAAAATCAATAGAAACCCATCTCTTATTCCACTCCAATTCCAACCTGCAGGCAGTAAAAATCCAATCTTACTGACAGAAACAGTAAAACAAAGCAATAAACTACAAAACCCAGTTCAGAAACTTACCCAAAATCTGTGATTCACTCTTCTTCTGGCTTCAAGTTTGGATTTTTGAACCTTGGAGATGAAAAATATGAACATTAAATAGTAAAAAATCACATGGGATTTGTGATTTGTGAAACGATATGAAGCCGGTTGAAAAAATGTTTCGAATTGGTGGGAGGATTGTGAATGGTCGCGGGTCCCATCCAGGAATAAGGAGGAGGAGCTCAAGGAGGATGATACTTAAGCCGTATTTTACAGTTTATATTTCTGTTCCCTTGAAAGCAAAGCAAGTTGGGACTTGGGTTTCCCTTCGCATTTGGGACAAAGAAAAATACAATAAACAATTTGCACAAAGAATTTTATTTGATACAAAGTTGCACATTACCATAAGTAATTTGATTTTCTTTCCTTATTTGATACAAAGTTTCAAACGATACTGAAAAAAAAAAAATAAAGAGTTAAATTCGAGACTCAAGACTAGAGAGTGAATAATTTTAACTGAACTACAAGTTTCGTGCCACTATTAATAGCAAGTAGTATGTTGTATGGCTGATAGCGATATCATCTTAACAAGCTGCTCATAATGTTGCATCATATTCGTTCGTAACACAAATATGCCGCTTTGTGTTGACAACAAAAAGTCTAAACAGTGATTTTTGCAAATTCATTTTTAAGTTATGCACACCACTCTAATATTTTGAAAACTAATAATAACTACAAAATTAAACATTATCTTTATTAAATAGAGTCAACTGTATAAATTATTGAATGACACTACATTTAAAATAAAAATAAAAGTGCATCATTTACCTCGTATAGATTTGCTATACTAATAATCTATTTAAATTTTTTTTATAAGTAATAACGTTATTTGAAAACATTTTCCGACTTAAATAATTAGAGATTTTCAAACCAAAACAATATTTTTTTATAGATTTGATCTATTTGTTTAGGCAACATCCAATCTACAGGCTCCACACACTTACTCAAAAGCATGTGATTTGATGTGACCACCACAAGAATTTTGCTTGCAAATTCCAATAAGCAATAATATTCTTTTCTAAATTGTCAAAAATTCCATCACCACTCCCTCTTAAAACGGATAAGGACTTACTCGCGCCCCATTTTGGCTAGGTGTCTATTGTCGACACTCCAATTGGGAAATGACGCACTCCAATTGGGAAATGGCTAGGTGTCTATGCATCCCTTCTATATACTCCGAATTCTTTAGTTATGTCTATTCAACAAAAAATCGAACGGTCAAAAATCAATTTGATATTCACTCTTACCTTCACCTCCTCGTGTTCATCTTTTTTCATCTTCTTTTATGATCACACTCTCTTGTTCATCCTCTTTTTTCTTCTCCAGCTTCAAAATTGAAGGACGCGGAATTCGGATGGAAGGAATCCAGAGAAAATTACAGTCCCTCCAACTGAACCTAAGTTTTGGCATCCAACGAAATAGCGAGTATTGTTGGTCAAACATAACAACACGCGTCTGTCAATACCTCGGTTGCTTTTGCGTGCCAACACAGGAAGGTGAATTATGTATCTCTTTTTTCTTTTGGGTCGTTGCCAACGCAGGAGTTTAGACCAGGGCGGAATGCTGTGGACTGGAGATAGCCTAATGCTCAAGCGTCCAATTATTGCTACTCCTTTACAATGGTGGTAACTTGCAAGCGTCTTGATCCTGAGATTAAAAAGAAAAACTTGCTTAATCAAGAAATTATTAGGTCCGGCAGATAGGTCGTGTCACCCATGTAATAATACATACAAATATGCAAGTTTTGTTCTGGGATCCTATACGTCACTATGACGTGATACACCAGCCGAACCAAAGAATTTCTTCACTTGGTGACATTTGTTAACCATCCCATAAAAAGAAAGAAGTTTTCACTAACTTTTAAGTCCCTTGAATCCTTTACCTATTTTTTTCTTTCTTTTAATACGAATGATAATTTACAATAAATTATCTAAATTAAATGAAAGCAGCTTTGAACTTGAGTGCAAAAAAAGCACATGCTCTAACTGCCAAGTTAGCTTAGTTCGTTTTTCTTATAAGGGATAAGGATAAAGTCCATTCAATTACAATAGCAAATTAACGCAAGTTGCCAACAAGAAAAATAAATAAAATAATCCATCACAAAAAAAATTATTTGTCTTTTGAATTATAAAAGAATAAGAATAATTACCGCACGATTAATTGCAACATGTCATGTTTACCAATAAAAAAATGTTATCATGTCAAAATCACCCTCTTCTTTAAGGAAGCAAACGATATTAATAAGGTAGAGCGAGATTCTCTTTAAATCTCCCACAATGATCAAATAATTCAAATCAGTCAAATTAAATTGAATTTGATGGTTTTTGTTAATCCACTTGGTTGGTCTACTTCACACAAATCAGGACTCAGTTCAGGTAGATAATCAATCATTGTACACAAAATATTCTCTTTTTTATTTATTATTCTTGTTACTTTAAATACAATAGAATCCCGATATTATTCTTCTACTTGACTTCCACTATATATCGCTGTAAAGGTTTCCACCATGTATTCCTTCTGGCATTTCAAAATGATGATTAATTAACATCTAATCTATATTACTATATTCAAATCTCTAATTTGTGAAAATGCTAAGGAGACCACGTTTAATTTTATGACTCCAAGGCCGGCCCAAGCTCAGTGCGGGCAGGGCGACAGTCTGGGGCCCAAAAAAAATGGGGGCATCAAAATTATTAGGGTGATATATTTATATATGTTTTTACAAGAGTATTAAATTTATAAAATTTGGTTTAGTGACAAAGAAATTTAATTAGAATTGATGGTTTTGTTGTTTAAAATTAAGGAGGAGGTCTTAAGTTCAAAATACCATGTGTGCTTATTTACATTCCAATTTTTACAAATTTCTATTCATAATTGTATAGATTTATAAAATTTGGCTAAATGGTCAAGAAGTTTAACTAGAGATAATGGTTTTTGTTGTTTAAAACTAATGAGAAATTCTAAGTTCAAAATGCTATGTGCATGTTTATTTTTTTCAATTTTTACAAATTTATGTTTGGCTGTTAATTTATTTACTAGCTAATAGTTATGTGAGTTGCTATTTTTAAACATTTGTTCAAATTCAAGTCTAATCTTCAACAAAGAGTAACGCATAGACTAAATTTTTAGACCAAATTTGCAAATAATATTATGTGTCATCAAAAAGTTTAACTTAGTGTTCATTCATTACTTATGCATATCTTTAAAAACTTGAAAACATTATTATTTTTTTAGTCTTTTATTACCGAGGTTAGTAAATAAGAAAAAAATTACTTCACGATTTATAAAAAAAATACTTTAAAGTTCAAATGAAAAATTAAACTCATAATCTATCTACTTGTAAGCCTGAAGTTTTTTGGTTTCCTTCTCTCGATACAAAATAAACTAGTTATTCCGTATTCCTAAATTATTGAGTTTGAAGTGTTTTTATAAATATAATTTTATCGAATGTCTTACATGTGAAAATAAATAATTTTTTTATAATGAAGTGAGGGCATATTTTTTTAGCATCGACTCGAGCCTTAAAAATCTCTGGACGGGCCCTGACGAGCTCTCAAATAGAAGAATAAATGTAGTCTCCATAGCATTACAGCGTTTGACACAAGGAAGAAGTTTATCCACGTTGTAAGCAGAAAACGGACTGAAATTTATACAAGTTGGATGTATTTGTTACAATGTAATCATGGGAAGTATATAGAGACTAATGAATAAAAATCAACGGAAAGTTCATACTTCGTAGTAACGAATACCTGGTTGTTTTGTGTCTTTACAGCGTATATTTCTTCGTTACCAAATGTTTTCGCATCTCTTGGGAGTTGTGAAACTTCTGAATTTTTAAGAAACTTGGCTGGAAGTGTTCCTACCTTGCCCGTTCACCTTTCTCTCTGGTGGCCGTTCCCCTAAAAGTTTTACATCAATGTTAGCTCCGGATTCCAGTGAGGACTGAACCACTGTGTCATAAGCTTTTGAAGAGAGGGCAAGGCGTTGAGTTCGAGCTCTCAAATATAGCTCATATGCAAGCCTTGGCTTCCCTTCCTTTGCGAGAGCCTCAATCATCATTTCGTATGTGACATGGTTTGGAGGGATGTTCTGAGCTTTCATGCGGTCAAACCAATCGTATGCAGCACTGCTAAAACCGTTTCTTGCAAACCCACTGATAATGGCATTGTATGTGACAACAGTTGGCTCAATGCCTGCTGAAACCATGTCATCAATGATGGTATCTACCATGTTAGGTTTTCCATGGCCACTGAAAATCGAAGCCATAGTTGTGTAGGCATACAAGTTTGGCTTCAGACCAACCTTAAGCATATGTTCCCACACCTGACGGGCCTCATCATAGCGCTTACCCTTCTCGAGGGCACTAAGCAATGCCCCGTAAGAAAGGATTGTGGGTTTCTGACCTTGCTCCACCATTCTCTTAAAAATTTTGACAGCGGCAGAAGTTTCAGCAGCCTTGGAACAGGCAACAAGAACCGCATTCCATTCCTTACTTCTCGGTTTAAGCCCCTTCTCTTCCATCTTGTTGAGCAACCTGACACCCCATTTCCAAATCGCTCTTTTTCTAGCTGCACTTAGCAGAACATTAAAGTGAGATACTATCAATTCATACGACATGTTATTTGGCTGCGGCCCCTTGTCCAACATATCCTCATAAATCTCCAAAGCTGCCCACCATTTCTTAGCCTTCCCCATCAACCAAATCGTATGGTTACACACGGCTAAACTTATGTCAGAATGCTTTTCTCTTATCCTACTATACAGATCTTTAGCTACAATATAATGTTCTTTGCGGGTACAAGCCCACAAAAGGCGCTCGTGTTCTGCCCTACCAAGTGGAACCCCAGCAATATCCATATGTGTTAGCAGTTTTAGCACATTGGTGGTTAAGTTATCATCCCTAACAAGCCACCGCCGCATCACTTGATAGCAAACGCGTTTTGTAAAGTTCTCAAGCTTCACAAACTCCTCTTCCCAGTCTACATCAGCATCTTTACCTATATGACCTTTATGATAATTTTCTCTAAACTCAACAAAGAACTTTAAAGCTCCATTCCCATCTTGCATTCGTTGATAAGCCAACAATGCTGTGGAATACGATACTGAAGATGGAATCAGGCCCTTCTCTTGAATCTCCTCAAGGACATGAAGGGCCTCCATACTTTGTCCCCGTTCAATGTAAATTGCCATTTTAGTGTTGTAAGTTACAACATTGGGTACCACCCCTTCCCTAGTCATATCGCTCAAGACCTTGTCAATTTCTCCGAATTGTCCAGATTGCTTCACTGCACCCAAAAGACTGTTATATATGAATAAGTTTGGGGTAATGAAACCATTCGTTTCTTCCTTCTTCCTCTTAAGCCACTCGACAGTAGCAAAAGCGGAATCCATCAATCTTTCTCTTCCAAAACCCCTGATAATGGATGAGAATACCTGGAGGGGCAAATCACCCTTGTCCTTAAGAACCTCTTCAACATCGTCAGCTGTTTTCACAAACTGTAAGCTTAGCGCCAGCGCACGCACGTCAATCTTTTCATTTCTCTGGTCCCAATTCTCTCCTTGACCTCCTATCCCTATTTCATCATCATCATTACCATCACCGCCCTTCCTTCCATCCACATTTCGATGATCAACAACACCCTCACCCTCGCATTCACCCGACAACCTATTTTCCGATGTCGCTTCCTCCAAAAGAACCTCATTCCCAATTGCTTGCTCCTCCAATGCCCATGCTACCACAAACGAACCGCCAAATGAACCCTTCTTCGGCTCACAAAACCGAGCAAGTTTAAGTCTAGAGTGCCCAGAGAAGCACCCACATCCGAAACCAAATTTTCGGCTTCCATTGAAACCCTCACTCCCAAGTAAAACATCACCATTTCCACCATTACAAACAGGAAAACCAACAACTCCAATCTTTTTCCTCCTACTTCTAGTTCTAAATTTACAAGAAGAACCAAGTCCAAATCCCACCTGGGGTACTTCCCAAGTGATTAAAGCTTGCATTTTTCCAGATACTTACAAGAAACTATAACAACCCAGACTTGAAATTCCTCTGAAATTATATAATTTCCAGCAAAGTTTGCATTTTTACAGAATTCCCAGCTACTGCAAGAGATGGGGACATACCTGAACTCCAGATTGAAAAGCAGAAGCCAGATAAATATGGATAATTCTGCAGCTTTTGGTGGAAGTGCTTAATCAAAAGCAAGTGAATTTCTGAAGTGGGTTTGATTTCATTTCGCAGTGGTGCTGTGGTTTTCTCACAACAAAGTCAATTGAAATGCGAACGTTGGTGAGCTAGAAAAATCAGTCAAAAAAACCAACTGGAAAATGGAAGGGAAAATCTGTTAATTTTATTGAGCCTAAATGTTTTTCAGAATGTGGCCCAATAACTTTCTATTTGGCATATTGGGCCTAAGGCCTATTTCTATTTGTACTTGCACCCTATTGAAGATGAGTTTTTTTTTTCACAAAAGATAAAAACTTCGTGTGGAAGTGCTTTTAAAATGATTGAAAACGTGCAAGTGATCCTTTACTATAGTGGTGGAGAGGAGTGTTACCCTTACACCAAGTCGTGGGTTCGAACCATGTCGACTCTCTAATCTAACAAAAGATAAAAGCTTCGTTTGGAAGTACTTTTCTAGGATTTACTTGCATTTTTACTCATAACTGGTTTTAAAAACATTTTCACCAAAAACGCTTTTAATCATTTTAAAACACTTCCAAACAAGCTTAAAATATTTACAGAAAGAGAGAATTTTTGAAATGTCCTATGAACTTATACACAATTTTCAATTTGCCATATAAACTAAAATTTTAAGTGATTTGTCATATCAACTTTTTGAAATCATTAATTTGTCATCTCATCTTAACTCCATTATGTTTTCCATCAAATATAAAGTCATGTGTCTCGCACACAACTTGTGTTCAGTGTTCAAGGTTATTTAAGTCATTGTAGCATCATTTCTCAATTTTTTTTTTTTTTTAACTTTTCCTTGGTACAAACACTTAAATTTTGTAGAGGGTATTCAAGGGAATCAATGTGAACAAAATATCTGAGAACAAGTATAGCGTAGCAATAGCCCCTTATGTGGCTTTAGAAACCTTGAAGTTTTTTGTCGAATACAACGTAATAAAAGGAAAGTGAAGTGAAGTGTTAGAATGACCCAAATAACCCTAAACACAAGTCATGTGCGAGGTACTTGTTGCTCATGACTTATATTAGATGGAAAACTTAATGAATTTAGAGTAAGATGACAAATTAATCATATCAGAAAGTTAATATGACATATTGTTTAAAATTTTAGATTATATGACAAATTGAAAATTGTGTACAACTTCATATAACATTTCAAAAAAATTCCCTTACATAAATGCTTTTAGTGTCTGGCAATCCATAACAAGTTATAATTTAATATCAAAACCATTGGTGAAGTTAAAATAAAGCATCATTTCATAGTGTAAGTTAAACCTGAGACTTTATAAAACTACGTAAAAATGTTGATGCTTTGGTCATTTTATAAACATGACATGAATTTGAGACCTAAACCCATATACCATTTTTCTTATAATTCGATTTTGTCTCTTCGTTTCTTTTAAATTATTTTCAATTATATTCCTCCAAAATTTTATTTTAATACTTTTACCAAGAAAAATAAGACCAGTTGAGGTTATTATTCATAGGAAGCAAAATAAAATATAAGTATGGTCCTAATAAAACAATGACACCTTTTTTTTACTGTTAAAATATGTTAATAATGCAAGAACAAGAAGGATCAGTGTGATAATTTCTGAAATTATAAATAATATAAAATAGCAAGCAACCCATGCATGCATGGGAGAGATTTTTCAGTGTTCTGATAACATAGTTCGGTACATAAATTGTTATAATACAAGTGATTAGATATTTGAAAAAAAAAAATGCCAAGCCTTTATGTAACATCCCACATCGACCAACGGAAATGGGGTAATGTGTTGAATCTCACATTGCCCATACAAAAAAGAAAAGTAATAGTTTAAATATCATAACCCCACTTTAACTAATACAGAGACGTTTTTTGATAAAACCTCACACCTGACGGATTGTGCGGATGGTAATTACCAAGTCACGGACAATATCGATGTTGTTGGAAGTGGACCGTATGACTCGTCTCTCTGATAATTCTACATAATGTGCCTTATAAGTACATGCTCCCCTCCATATAGCACGAGGCCTTAGAGATGAGAATATACATATAAGGATCACTCTCATGGGCGATGTGGGATCTTACAATCCACCATCCTTAGGGGCCCGACGTCCTCGTCGGCACACCACGCCCAGGATTTGGTTATGATACCAAATTGTCATATCTTGGCTGGGCCCCCACCACAATCCGGGCTTGACTCCACCGTAGCACGATATTGTCCGTTTTGGGCCTCAACCACACCCTCACGGTTTTGTTTATGGGAACTCAGACGAGAACTTCTCAGTGGGTCACCCATCATGGGAGTGCTCTCGCACGCTACTCGCTTAACTTTGGAGTTCCGATGAACTCTAAAGCTAGTGAGCTCCCAAAAAGCCTCATGCTAAGTAGAGATGAGAATATACATATAAGAATCACTCCTCTGGGCGATGTGGGATCTTACACGTGACACTTTGTATAATGAAAAAAAATACCTGATGGTGGCCTCGACAAACTTAAAAAGTTTTCCATGCATGGAAGCTGGGAATAAACAAACTCTATAATTTAATGAGCATAAAATCTGTTAGCTAGCTATATGATATCTTCTCACATTGGCATGCCAAACAAGAAGCAAATCCTGATGGGGTGCGTGAAAGAATCAATCTTGTGTTCAATGTTGTGCTGCATGCATGATTTTTCACATCACTTTTTGTAGTCTTGCATGAGCATGCATCTAGATTGCTCGATCGATCTTCACAGCTCCCTATTATATAATTAAGGGTATATAATCTTTCAAAATCTCTATTAATTATTTCAATACGTATTTGTAAGGAATATATGATTTTTTTTTTTGGTCAAATCGCTTTGATAAACATATAATAGTATCGTTTAAGTTAAGATTAATGTAAATTGCAGACTTAAGCGTAACAAAGGTGGCCGAAAAACAGCGTGCACTTCTTTTTCACCTAAGTTTTAATTTTTATTTATACTAAATTACAATATCACTCGAACAAAGAAATATATTATCGATCATACCAAATTCATAATTACAAATAAGAAATGAAAGAAGAATACATCATATATTACCATATAAACGTTTTAATGAGTGTGATGACTGACACATAGCGGTACTAACTAATTAATATACGTGTTTAAATAACACTGGTGTTATAACATGAGTAAGTCATTTGAGTAAAATAACATTAGATGACAGTTTGACGATCCGATAACTGAGGTCCATTTAAAATTGCAGAGATACAAGTCATGACCAAATGATCACTCGAAACGGTGCCTTGTAGCCCATCCTAGGATGCTAACACATGCAAATAGGAGAGAAGAGGCCCCATTTAAACTCTAAATTATGCATCATTTGACAGTTCTCTAAAGTCCAAAACCTATGAGTTAATATAATATATTTCTTCTTCCAGGATCAACATGTGGGGTGTCAAACCTTATGCATGCAAATTTGTTTCTCTTATCCAACGTCCACCATGTGGTCGTATGGACATCAGTTTGTCACTTTCGTGAATGCTCACAAAACAAACTTAATTATCATCATCAAAGCTGATTAACAAATGACAAAAAAACAATAAGCTTAATTAGCAACTACATAACCACCGCGGCTAATTAACAGTTGGCTCACACGCTAACGGAATAAGTTCTCGAAATTTAGTGAATCTTCGTTTTGATTACAGCTACTTATCCTTCAAATTAGGAGATTAATTAAAAAATCTAGGGTTAGCGGTACTATACATATTCGGAATTAGACGATGAAGTGTTCAATGTTCAACACATTTGGACATGGTTGAAAGAAGCAGGAGATAGAATACACGTATTGTTTAAGCTCCCTCCCATGTGGTTTGATGCCCTAGAGAGATTAGCCAACCACCCAGAAGAAAAAGTAAACACAAAAGAAGTCTAAAGCACCCACCTAACTGATATAAACATAAAAACCTAACAACATCACAAATTACGGATGAAGACAAAGAAAGCTAGCTCTATTCATTTTTAATTTTATCGAACATATATTCCATATGCCACATTAATTTGAGATCTATTTTTCATTTTTAAAGAGATCTATCGATTGGCTCTTAACATGCTAAATCGTATATTGGATGCTGATTCTTAATTTAGATCATATATAGCTCTAGATAAATCATGAACTTAATTAGTTAGGCTCCGTCTAAAAGTGTTTACCCGAGAAGCTCTTCCACTTACAATTATGTAGAGGAACTCTTCTTAGAATAAGGTCAAACGAGCCATTATTTACTCTCTTTTTTCTTCATAGAAATGAGGTTTTATATACTCATACGGCCACAATTCGTAACACTTTCTATAAATCATGATTAGATTTCTATAACCATACTATATTTTAGACTTTTAGTCAATTATTTTTAATAAAATCTTCCTCACACCGTCTAGGTTCTCCATAAATACACAAGAATTATTGAAAGACAAATTGATTTTGTGCTAATTGCCCCGCCAATCAAGCAACCGTGTTCCTAAGCACCAAATCCCATGTGCACTTGGCCTTCCATAAAATAAGCAGAGAGAAACCATGCCCATATTGTCCCTCTTGTGGCATCCTCTCATTGGCCAACCACTACTTTTTGCAACACTCCTTCGGGCGGCTTGTATTTAACTGATGTCCTTATTATATTTTGCCCTAGTTAATATAATGCGAACTTTCCTAGTTATTGCTTATATTAAGCAGCCAACTCCAACACTCTCAACTCCCCATTTCCTCTCATTTCTCCTGAGCAGTTTGAGTAGTTGAGAGAAAAAAGCACAACAAAAGTGCTTTTGGAAAAAAAGCACAGAAAATTTGAAAGATGATTAAGTTGAGGTCAAACAGGTTTTGCAGAAGCTTTAGCAGTTGCAAGCTCATCAGCAGCAGCAGTAGTAAAAGCAAGAGCAAAGCTGCTGATCAAAAGGAGTTTGGAGGAGGCAATATTAATAACAATAGTGAAATCAAATGGGAGCGTCGGCCGGGAGGCATGCTTGTTCAGACGAGGGAGACTGCGGCCGAAAGCAGTGCCGGAGAAAGCATGATCACGGTTCGAGTGTCAACTGTGTCTCATTTCCATGACATCTCCATTGAAGCCACTTCCACATTTGGTAATTATGCCTTCTCTCTCCTTGTTTAGCGAAACTCACCAAACGGGAATGTCATTTTAGTGGTAGCCTTAATGAATCACACTGTCATATAATTTAAATTTCTCACATAGTAGTACGTGATTGACTGATGATATCGTTATAATGGCATCACTTGGAATGTTCTTCTCTTAATTTATTTATGAGCTAGAAAATCAAATAATCAAGTGCTAATCTTGGTTTTTATTCATTTGTTCTCTGCAGGCGAATTAAAGATGATACTGTTGCTGGTGACTGGTATGGAGGCAAGAGAGCAAAGGCTTCTTTACAAAGGAAAACAAAGAGAGGATGGTGAATATTTACACATGGTTGGAGTTAGAGACAAGGAGAAAGTGCTTCTGCTCCAAGATCCAGCTATCAAGGAAATGAAGCTTCTTCATGGAATTGGAACTCCTTCGACTTGTCGTTCGATTCGTGTTTGAGAAATTGAGAATCATGAGATTATCTTTAATTAATCACTGTTCATTACTAACCAAAAAAGTGTAATATGCCTTCCTCTGATGGAGAGAAATTTTTGATAGGGTTGTCGGATCAGGACAGATGCACACTTAATTAACGTGACTAAAATATAAAAATGTCACATGTTTTTATAAGATGTCCTATAAATGACGTGATCGATGATCCTTCTAAAGTTTTTCTCCGTCTCATGACTAGCTAGCTAAATTATGTTATTAGATAATAGCTAGGGACTTTAATTTTATGTCACATTTTGTGTCGGTTGGGGCTTTCTGCAACTAAAAATTGTAAGATGCTGAAATGCTGATCCTTGTAAGCTTTGTAATGACTGATGGCATAAACTCTGCTATGTTTATAAAAACAGAAATGTTGATTCCATTTTCTTTCTTTTGCTCATTGTAAAATGTAGAATATTTGTCCATTTGGATTTGGCAAAGGGCGACTAAAGGTTTCAAAATTGTGATGCTTTCTATGTTTCGACTTTCAATTGCATTGTATATTCACCCACGCGTGCACGCCGGCACAAAAAATTGTGCAGTGTAAAAAAACACTAAAGCTAAAAAGTGCTTCTAAAAGTAGAGAAATTTTTGGGTCGCTTGATTGATCACGTTACCTGTCTGACTTTAATATTGGGAGAGTTATGCTCTTTGTGAGTGTAGCTGGATGGATGATGTGGTTCATTTGTTAATTTCGTAATTACTTTTAAAATCATACAGAGTAATGCTACACTTATTATATTTTTATATCACATTTGTATAAACTCTCTAATAAAAATAGTGTCTACCAATACACGTGGGTCTCACCTCAATTATAAAGGTGGTACAAATGTAGTACGAATAATATTTTTGAATCAGCGAACAATTTGCATAAAATTGAAATGCACTTATAACATCTCAAACCTATCATGCTTGCTATGCAATAAAGTTAAAAGGTGTAGCAACAACTAATGAGTTTGGAACGCCAAAGTGTCAATATATTTTTTATTATAAGTCTACCTCCACAAATTGAGATATTTAATTGCAACTAAAAAGTGAAAGCTGGCATCTTATCTATCTACATACTTAATTAGTGTGTATTGGTTTGGTTGAGCTCAAAGTTATGTCAGTTTAATGTCTCAAAAGCATGGATGCTTAAGTGCTTAAGTGGAGGTTAATTACAGATTAAATAAGAGAGTGCTGATCAGTACAATGCCCTTAAAGTTCAATTAACAAAATGCAGGGCAATTACTAACTGGTCCCATGCCAATGCGACGGTCGCAATGCCAATTCTAAAAAGACATTCCATTTGTGCGAACCGCATAGGGAAGCAACTTCATAAGCTTTTGGCTTTTTTCTTTTGGCAAGTGGCCGGCAGCCACAACACAATAATTTTTAAAAGGAAAATTAATAAAAATAACTTAAAATTTTTGAGTTTTAACGATAAAAACAAAAAAAAGAGTAAAGTGAATAGTACCATAATGAACTTTTTAGTGTAAAAATGTAATTTTTCGTTAAAATAAACAATACTGAAAGCTTTTCGTTAAAGTTTCATTTTCTAAACTAAACTTGTTCGAATATTGTATTTGAATTTTAAACCGTTTGTTTACTTTCTTTCAGATGGGATTATTGTTTAGAAAAATCCCATTTGGGTTGCTCCATTCATGTCCCAATGCTTTCATTCAACCAGAAACATAAACCCTGAATAATTGAGTCAAAAGTTTGAATTATATTTAATATAACAAAACAATTAAACATGCACAATCACATTTTATTCAAAAAAACATACATGACATGCAACCCTAGACGTAACTAAGTTCGCTAAAATAGTAAGACTCATCACTATAGTTCAATTGTAAATAAAAACAAGAAAACCATTCATGACACGAAACTTTTTTAATCACATTATTATTTGTGAAACTCTTTTACTTAATTTCCTTCAATCTGAATAACCTTCCTTGGAGGTTTTTGAACCTCATGCTTGGGAATAGTAACCGTACGCACCCCATTCTCCATAGATACCTTAACCTCATCGGTCTTGGCATTTGCCGGCAGCTGGAACCTCCTTAGAAACTTGCCCCGAAGAAGTTCGACACGGTGAAACCTATCTTTACGATCATTATTGTTCTCATCTTTTTCTTCTTCATTCCGCTCCCTATTTATTTGGAGTATTCTTCCATCAGCAGCCTCCACCTTGCCCCCCCCCCGGGGGCCCCGGGGGAGCGGTTCTCAAAAGTGACAGCAAGGTTCGCAGCATCCAAATCTAATTGTCGGTGTCAGAATTAGGCCTGTAATATATCGTTGAGGTGTTGAGGACAAGACACTGGTTGATCAAGGAAAGAAAGGGATCTAATATTCCATCGCCTCACTTGGGAAATGAGTGACATTTTTGTAGGTATTAGCAAAGGCTAAGATCGATGATTAGGCAGAAATTAGTTAGCCAGTGTTACTGATTGATTTGGTTGTGGGTGAGATTTATATATAATTACTAGTATTAATCTTGATTTATGATTTTATTAAAGATAATATGTTCTACGATGTTCGATCTATGGGTAGGGAAATTGCTTGAGCATTCTATCGGCATTAAAGTTACTTTCTAAATGTTGGGCTGTAATGAAATCATATAGGCTTGCAAACAAGAGATGGCCCATCAATCACATTTTGAGGAAGACACTAGAAAGTGTAGCCCGCGCGTTGCTGCGGGAAATGTGACACACACGTTGCTGCAGGATTGAAAATTTTATGACATATTCTGATGAACTAAGTTAGAAAACGACGACATGTGCAAACAACTAAATTAGACGCGAGCCAACTAATTTCGAATTTAACCAAATCAGAAAAACAATCACAATTGAACTAATCTCTTGTTCTCATATGAAGTAAAAGATGTCCCCTGTTTTGCATCTGTGAACAGCGCGGTTTTCACCATCTACAGACAAAAAGAAGACAGTAAAAATGTTTTTAACAACATTATAAAAATTATAAATAAAAGATTGTATTTGTATTTGCACATAAAGTAGAAAGATTTACTAACAAATTTGAGGTTAAATTTAACAAAATAAGTAATTATGAATTGAAATCAAACTATATCATAGTTGTTAAATCTTACAAATAGAATGAAAATGTGGCTATATTATAAATAAATTGAATTAGAAAATAAAATAACTGCATTGCAACCATTTAAAATGCTGTAGCGATGGACAATGCAATCACGAAGGGAAAAGTTGCATTGCCAATTATTGTACAAAAGCATTGTTTACACAATGGAAAAACTGAAAATACAGAAATTTTATTCACAAAAGAGATCTCATTTTCGAACCATTATATAGCAGAACACAAAAACTATAATGTAGAGACCACTCAAGTTAATAATGCAATTAAAAATAACAAAACGCTGAACTCAATCACCAACACAAAGCATTTATAAAAATTTAAACCAAAGATCTCCAAAATTATTTTTATCTAAGAAAACAGTTAGGAAAATATAAACTTGTTTATCCATAAATTATTTGACCTGTAGCTACCAAGTTCAATAAACAATAATAGAAAATTAAGAAAGTTCAAGATGCAAGATATGAAAAAAAATTAGAAAAAAAAACATGTTGAACAGAATTTTCAAAGTAATAAGGTAACTACATTCTTACCTTTTATAATGGAGTTGGAAAATTATGCATTAATGCACCATGCAACCACAGAAGCAAAATTTACTTTGCAGATTAGTTTTTAGCAAAAGTATCACTTTTGACTTGTCTTGTGCAGGCTGAGCGGAAACTGCAAAGATAAAGAATAGTTGGGTTTAACATGTATAAGTTAAAATTAAAACTAACTTCTCAGATAAAAAGGTAATATACAGAAAGGGAAAAAAAAACTACACTGCATAGATAACATTGATAAAAGACATTTTATTTTTGTAATAATGCACTATCAATTATAAAACTATAACATAAAAGTAGGTGTAGATTATAACTCAAGCAAAGAAATATGTGAAAAGAATGATTCCATATACTATTTAAAGCCATAGTATTGACAACAACCAGACAATTGTCAAAGAAAAGGAAGAAATATAATCTTTCACACAATCTTACGAAAAGGAAAAGCACTTACAAACACACTCAATTGCTTGTAAACTTGACAGCTGAAAGCTACCTTGGCAGCTAAAATTACTATAGGAACCGAGATGCAGCAGAGATTTTTTCAAATTGAAATTAATCTGCAGATAATCACAAACACAAAAATAATTCATTTTCAAATAAAGATAAAACACTTAAAATATTTCAAGGATACTTTCAATAACAGGAGAATAAAAACGAAGCTTTTATCAACATAACTCTCAATTTTATGCATATTAGTATAATCCAATTTGAGCACAAAACAGAGATGATTTACAAAATAAAAAAAGAAACAAACTGAAAGTCTAATCATAACAGATAACAGTGTATATGTTACTAAAATAACTTGTCATACAGAATAAGCAAGACTATTAAACTGCAATATTAATCCAGCAAATTTATATAACATTATAAATGTTATCAAAATCAGTTGGAATATAAAGCAGCAAAGATTTATATCCGAAGATAATATTTTAGACATTAAACCATAAAACTACTTACAAAAAAAAAAATTAAGGTCTAAGAAACACGATGCTGAAATCCATAGATGCCAAAATAATTCAATTTAAATAATAAAGAGAGAGGTTTGGTAAAAAGAAAAACGAAAGAAACCAAAATTTAACCATGACATATAACAGATAGATTAACCCATGCACAAAAAGTCAATAAATTTAGTAAAAACTGAAGGTAAAAAGTAAATTCAAAAAATTGATAAACATACACATGAACAAAACACATTGAGAAAAAGTAAAAAAAATTGAGTAAAAACGAAAGAAAAAAATAAATGCAAACGATTGAAAAACATATATATAGAGCAGCCAGAACCATGCACAGAAAAGTAGCAAAAATCTCAAACTGATTTGATTCTCTTAAAAACCCACCAGATCCTTCTCGTAGTTAAAAATCCAAATAATCAGTTAAAATTCATAATGCACCAAACAACAGTAAAAAAAAACAAAATGTAGTAAAAGGAAGGATGAATTCAATAACCCAGATAAGCGGAAACATTCATACTTCAATTGAATTTTGAACTTGGTTCTCTCGCTTAAAAATCTTAATCTACAAAACCAAATTAGTTTTATTAAGAATAAAGTAACACGATAATCTACCAAATAACATTGAAAAATAAAATCTAGTAAAGAGAAAGATCAATGCAACAATCTAAATAAGCAGAAGCATTCATACATGAAGATTAAGATTTTATTGAATTCGCAATTCACAATGCAGAAGCATTCATGAGTCCAATACCAAACAGAAAATAAAGCGATCCACATTTAAGGTTCATGGGTCCAATACCATGTGTTTTCAGATTTTAGTGTAAATGTCGATCACATATCATACTCTCATAGTCCTCGTAATGGAAAAATAAAACTACAGGAAATGGTTTGAATCATACTGTCTTAGTCCTCATAATGGAAAAATAAAGCTACAGGTAATGGTTTGACTTTTAAACCTAAATAAAATAGTTTACCACACTAAAAGAAGGCTTCACTTAGTTTGGCAAACTTGCTACTATAAAATACGCAGTTTTTGTCCTCATCTATTAGTCATATTGTCTCCTCAATTTTTAACCTATAACATGTAATCCTCTGGATAACCTTTCTAACTCTTAAGAAATTATGGTTAAGCTAATCTGGGCCACAAAGAAACTGTGAAAGAAAATTTATGTAAACTCACATAGACTAAGTTTTTTAACCGCTCTCTTTCTCTCTTCCCAAAAATTAATCATATGATCATCCACATGTGTTTCTGATAAATGTTTAGCTTCTTAACTAAAACACACACACAAAAAAAATTCCTCACCCACAAAAAAAAAAACCGAAACATGGAAAGCAAAACCCAAAAATTAAAGGATCACCATCCGTATCACCCACACGTGTTTCTGATAAATGTTTAGACCTTTAACTAAAACACATCAAAACAAAAAACAAATTCCTCACCCTCACCAAAAAACATCCAAAGCAAAACTCAAAAATTAAGGATCAACATGCCTTTCAGGCAAAGATCGTTCCACAGACAATAAAAAAACCAAAGAGATAAATTACATACCTGAGCTATAAAAGTCACGGAAGCTCAGAGAATAAAACCCTAAAATTGGAAGAAGAAGGTTTCATGCAACCAAAATACAAAATTAGAGATAACAACCAGACGTAGAGCACGAAAAAACAAAGAAAACGCTTGGCAAAAAAGATGAAGAGCCGAACTTTACAACAATCAATTATAAAATTTTCTTCCTAACCAAACAAATGTATAAATCAACATACCTAGACGCAAGCGATTCCTTCGCAGAAAACAGGTGGAAAAAAATGGCAAACAACTTGTAGAGAATTCGATCGTAATCGAAACCAATAAACAGATGAGAAAACAGAGAGAAACGGAAAGAGCAGAAAAGAAGAGGAAAGTGAAAATGGAAGATACCGGAGCCCTAGAAAAAAACAACACGCACGGACGGGAAGAAAAATGAGAGAGGGGCAAAATGGCCAATTTACTATACAATCCCACTAAAGCCTAAAAAACATGAAGTGAAAGAGGGGCATTTCAGTCAAAACACTATAGATAAACAGTGCAACCCAAAACTGGGTTTTAGTATATATATAATTTGTCTTACAAGAAGGCATCGTTTTTTTCTTTGTTCTTTGATACAAAGATATAATTACACTAAAGGGGTGAAGAAATAAATTGGTTTCAAATTAGCGATTTGTGAGAAATTTAAGATTTTTTTTACTTGCAAGTGAAGATGAATATCATTAAAACATAATATTATGTGGTTACAACTTACAAGACATTATTCTAAATTACTCTAATTCACAAGGAAAAATTCGAAGTTAAAGACCAGAAAATGCACATGCTTCATGAGCTAAATGTCGCAATCCACGCTTGGGGTGACTCTAAAAAGTGGTAGTTGCACATGATTGATCCAAAGTAGTGGGGAAAAGGCATTGTAGTACTATTGGAGATGCATTTTGCTAGGTGGAATGATTGATGAACATGTTTCATTTGAGCTAGCTAGATCCAAGCAAAACTGTCGATGTTCTTGAGACACAGGATAGAGAGCACAAATGAACATGTCCAAGAAAACGCTCATGTATGCGCAGTTTTGTACTCTCTTTTTTTTCTGTCAACTTATGATCTTCCCCTTCCTGCTGATGAAATTCTACATTACTGTTCTCGATCCATCTTACTTATAAATATCCAAACCAATTAAGGTACGGCACCCCCATATCGATCATATTTATACAGTTTGATAGTTTCTGCCTGGAAGTAGGATAATCCTGCTCTTTCTGTTACTCTATAAATTAGTTATACATATATACAGATAGATATATATGAGAGTAGCTTCATAGCAGGTATACTGGCCATTCTACAGTAGAAAAATTGGGACAGAGACAATGCGTTTAATATAAGGACCTCTTATATAGTTCACTGTTTCACCCCTTTTTGGCTCAGAACACGAAGGTCCTATATATGGTAAATACATGGTTCTTGCGAGAGTCGTTCAGTGAGGATGCATAGTAAAGGTAAAAGAGTCTCACATCGGTGAAATGATAAACTCTGTAAGGACTTACAAGAGATTGGACTAGTCTCCATATTAAATCAATTGAATTTATGATACAACCCGAACTTTCTTCAGTATCATTCCATTTTCTTCAATAAAACGAAAACCCTACTAAGAAAGGAACCATAGCTACATAAAACTGAGTAATGTCACATTGTAATTGATTTTCACATATGTATCATCTTTTTGTGTGTGATTTGTGCAGATATTTTTATGCAAAAAAGCATACTACTTGTCATATTCCCTCTTCCCAGTAACTTGATTGACAAGCAAAGCAGGAAAGAAATTAGGGAAACTGACAAAGACATCCGGATGCACTAGATATCTAATTCAAAACACCAAACATCCGGATGCATGTCAGATCGAAACCAGACGTTTAAAACGCATGTTAATTCAACTTCTCTTCACGAATCGACCCTGCAACGTCATGTATGGAATGAATAACACGAAAATTAGTCATCTTAACTTGTTTCAAAACATATATAACACACTAGGTTTTAATGAGAGATTAAGAGTACCTTCATTCGGGGTCGTTTTTCGGCATTGAGCTTTCGGACTTGGTACCGGATCCGCTTCGAGTAGAGCCGGTTACGCCTCTTTTCCTTATACCTCAACATACTGGTCTCTCTTTGCTCCATCTTCATTTTCAAGCTGCCGTCCTCTTCCGGAACCCTCCATAAGTTCCCGCCGGCATCCTAAACAAAGTCCAATCCATTTCAAGTTACAACCAAATAAATGGAACTTCGACATCAAATTTGTAAATTGATTAAAACTAACATTTAATTTGTGACCAAGATAATGTAATGTTTTTGGGAGATTACTCTAAAATGTTGTTCTGCACTTCTTGTAACGCAATTTACTTATATTTTTACATAACAGGATGACACGATGACTTTTTTTTTTAATGTCAATAAAACTTCAAGAATAACAGAGAAAATGATATCTTCATAATCTTTTTTTGTTGTTTTCTACACACCTTGTTTATATTTGTTCAATGATTCATCTATGATTTTTTCAATAAAAACTAAAAATAGACATAAATGTGTAAGAGCAGAAAAATAATGAGTAAGGGTGGTGCTATTCATAAATTCATTTTTATCTCACACACACCTTTTTAATTTTTATCATTTAATCTTTTTTAATTCATTAAAATCGATAATCGGAGGTTAAGAGAGATATATGGAAAGAAAAAAAAAAGGGTGAGCACGATAGCACAGCCTATGTGTAATCTTTTCTCAGAACAAATTGTTGGGACACTGTCCCATTGCCCCAATTGGGTAAATGGGCAATGGGGTCCAAATTAAAATGCCGAAAGTAGTGGGGCCTTAGGTTAACGTTACAATATGATTGATTCCTTTCCTAACACCAACAAAACCAAGTAAGAAACATGTGTCCCAATTCCACAACAATATCAAACACTAAATTTAGCACCCAAGATTCATAGTTCAAATGAATAATCTTTGTGTATGCAGTCTAAGGACCCTGAGATTCAAGTCATTCAAAAGAGAGAGACCGATCTAAATCCTTAATTTATATAAGGTGGACTAGTGGAATGGACTAATGAGGATCAAAAGATTAATATGAATGGATTTTTACTCCAACAGAGATGTAGGAATGACTCAATTCCATTTTATATGTCACCTCCTTATTCACCTAGTTTGATTTAACCTATTTTAATTGTACAAATATTATTAAAAAAATTAGTCATCATTTAAGATTTCTCAACTAACAATGAATTGACAATCATTTAATCAATTAAATTTATCAAACAATGATGAAACCTAATTCCATATGAAAGCACCCAAGATTCATAGTTCAAATGAAACATCTTTGCGTACGCAATCTAAAGACCTGGAGATTTAAGTCGTTCAAAAGAGAGAGATCGATCTAAACTCTTGATTTATGTAAGGTGGACCAGTAGAATGGACTAATAAGGATCCAAAGATTAATATGAGTAGATTTTGACTCCAGAAACAGAGATGTAGAGATGACTCAATTCCATTTTATATGTCACCTCCGTATTCAACTAATTTGATTTAACTTATTTTAATCGTACAAATATTATTAAAATGTTTAGTCATCATTTAAAATTTCTCAACTAACAATGAATTGACAATCATTTAATTAATTACATTTATCAAACAAATTAATAGTTCATCGTAAGAATACTAACTGTTGTCAAAACCGTCAATTTCTTATTTACCGATGGCTCACGAGACATCTGCCAACATAATTGATTATTCATAAGATATTTAATTGATAATTAAAAAGTAATTGTTTATCACTCCTCCTTCTAAAAAAAATTTGAAAATTACGATTTTGATTATGATATTTGCATGTTAAACTAGGTCAATGCATTAATCAACAAAAGTGCAAGAAGTTAAACACTTTTCTTACATTTGGAGTACTGCGGTTCTCATGGAGGTGAAAAAGCTGATGATCCTGCTGGTGCAGTAAGTCAGGTACAATTTGTGGGGAATCTCCATTAATGTAGAGTGGTCCCTTATCGGACCAAGCATTCAATATCTCCTCATAATCTAGCTTCAACGCCAACGACAACCCCTTTCCGCCACTGCTCCGCCGTCCATGACCGACATTCCAACTTTCATCGCCGCCGCGTGTACCAGTAGTACTGGTCGTCGGACTAGTCAAGCAGTCCTCCTCCCTCTTCCCCTCCACCAACTCCGAGAAACACACCCACTTCTCCACGCTCGTTTCCCGCTCTCTGCTCCTCATCGCCGTCCGTACAATGTCACACTCTGTTTCTTCCCTGTACTCCTCCCGTCCCTTGTAGTAGGAAAAGGACTCTGCTTCCTCCAGATCGGATGACATTGTCGACGTCGTGGCGGTGGCGGTTGTGGAGGTTAGGAGGCCGTTGAGGGTGGCACCGCCGTCGGACTCGAACAACAAGGCCACGTTTTCGTCCTGCTGCATGTATCCTTTATCTTCAAAATCATTATTGACCCGAGTCTCCGGGTGCAGTGGAAAAAGGTTGAGTTGAGGGCGGCGGCGATGGCGGCGGCGGGCCTTGGCCGTCGTGGATGTGATTTTATTTGGTACTCTGTAACTTTGGCCGTTATCTTCGGACATGAGCTGGGATCGGAGACTTAAAAACTTGGGTTTTCTGGTTTTTGTTCTGAATTTCCGAGCTGCTAAATGTTTGATCAATTCATCTTCTTCTTCCTCCTCCTCCTTAATCATATCATCAATCATGGAGCTCCTCTGCACATGATCGTCGTGACCAGGAAGGCTCTTCATGTTGCACATCTCTCTCTCTCTCTCTCTCTCTCTCTCTCTCTCTCTCTCTCTCTCAAGTCTCTTGCTTTCTCTGTTCACTGATAAAAGTTGACCAAATTAGTGGAGAAAAGGTGAGCAAACTAAATTGGGAAAAGGTACTATTGATCATCAGTCTCGTAGAGATGATGATGGTGATGCATTTGCATTATGACACGTGGGAGGTGGTGATTGGGTGGAGGGGTGGATTGTGCCTTGTTATCCAGATTTCGTTTTGCTGTGGTTGATGAAGGGATGATGAGTGAACTTTGATAATTCAATGATGATGGGTCGAGTTGCGTCAAATTTTGCCCCACTATGTGTAAATAGTAATTTTTCATTTCTACAGTTGCACTGTTACGGAGTGTTACAAGTTTTTCGATATGTGACATGTCAACACTTTCGTACAAGAAAATCTTTAGTAAGTCAACTTAATTACATTATGTGTAACAAAAAAAATTTAACATACAGATAAAAAGATCACGTCACTTATATGACTACACACCTAACATTGGGTATCCTATATTAGATATAACCGAGACCAACATGTTGGTCCTCCAAATTATGAGATAAGAACACCTATGGACCACCGTTTCTTACAACTTCTTTGTTCGTAGGGCAACTCTCACAAGCCAAGTAATATGTCCAGCAATTGAGTTAGACATGTAAAACTAACGTGATCAAGTTACTTTATTGAAATGTTTATACGTACACTTATATTATAGCACATGAATTAATAAAACTAAATGACGGATAATTTCAGGGTCACATTAAATTTTGTTTCCAATGCAAGATTGATAGATGGGGACCAAATGCTATCCATGATACCATATTGGATTCAATGGGGCAATATGTAGTAGTCTTGCCAGTTGCTAGGCTCTTTCATGTGCCTTTGATCAATGCTATAGTCTGGTACTCATGGGATAGTTGTGCCTTCTGGCATCTGCCATCTCCAACTCCAAAGATCGATTTCATTTAAGCCCTTGCTAATATATCCATCATCTTTATATGTATGAACTTCCATAAGTTTTCCTCTCCTTGTTTGGCATAGCACGAGAAAGTGCTAAATTCGAGCTTTGAAGCTTCTAAAAATAAGTAAGATTTTATCAAAATATTAACGTGACTTAATCGTAAAATTTAGTTGCCTCTCGTAAAAAGTTTTTGCACTGGATTTTCACAACAAGAAATATCACATCACCGTCACAATCCAAAACCCTCGTACGATTCCGGTTCTCGATATTACCAAATTGAACGCTGCTGATCGGATCGTCAGGACAGTGTCGGTGGGAATGGGATTCCCATTTCGGTACTTTTGTTTGGGCTTGTGGTTTAACAAAACTGGGCTTTTTTTATCTAACCCAAACATGTTAATCGTCATATTTCTTACATTTTAACTGAAGAAGTTGAAGTTATACTATAAAAATAATTTGAATATAAGAAGTAATTTAACCTATAATATAGGGAGTTTCACATTCTCACACACCTGTGGAGAATTTTCAAACCAAGCACGTGGACAAAACGAATTGGTGACATGGAGCACATATGGTCTTTAGGCTTCACAAGTGAGTCAAGAAGAAGTTGAGTAGCCTAACCTTTTATAAGTTCTTGCAAGGTTTCTTTTTTCACCGATGGGAGACTCTTTTACCTTCACATTCTCACATAAACATGTAATTAAGAGCAAATGTGTAATTCTCTTTGTATTCAAATTCTCTCTTAAATTTAGATTAGATTAAAATTCGTTATTGCTTGGATTTAAGTGAGTGAGAATCCACTGGCCAAGTAGTCCATGAATTGGGTTAAATTTCTATTAATTTCCCTTCTTTTAGTTACTTCTTGATCATTAGTGGATTTGTTATGTTGGGGAATTGACAAACTTGAATTATATCACGGTAAGGTGGTATGATCAAGTTGGTTTATCGGTTGAGATTAATTAGGATGCGTTTAAAGTTTGATTTCCACAAATATTGCTAACATAAAGTAGCTATGAGAAACTTGAAGTACATCAAGTGGTGTGAAATTTAATTCGAGAAAGAAATATAGAACCTTGAAGGGGATCTTTCTGATTAAGAAGTAAGGAGTGCTCGCATAAATTAAACATGCAGTGAAGACTTCTAAGGGGAAAATGAGTGTAGAAACAACCCTTAAAGCGAAAGAAAAAAAGCAAATTGAAGTACGTAACAGTAATAGAGGAGGGCAGCCTAGTTGCAGTGGCACTAGAGCCAAAGAAATGCCCACCTCACCCAAGTTCAATCCCCCCCCCCCCACCCCCACTCCTAACTAACGATAAAAAAAAAGTACGTAACAGTAATACCCAATGAACTACATCTTCTATGACATGTGCTACAACATGTTCTACAAAATTATCTTGCTTATATGCTACAAATTGTATTTTTCAGTGCAAAATCTATTATATTTCAAGTTTAAACACTCGAACAAACAATGATATAGAGCTTATCTAAACAAATGAATTCAAATACTTGTACATTAGACTCATCTCAAATCGTGGTTCCACTGTAGACGACGCCATCTGAGAGCAGTTCATGGTTGGTCAGGAGTTGGACACGCAAGACGAAATGAGACGATTGTTCCTTTTTGCGTTTGGTACGTGCAGGACGAAAAGGAACCAAAAGATGAAATGAGTCTTACCCTTGTTCCATTATAGCTTCACCACGCATTTTTTATCATCTGGGTCTCCCTCTGCAATCTGTTTGAAGATGGTTATCTCATCCATGGCCGCCTCGGTGTAGTGGTCAGCACTCTTTTGCACTTTCAAAGCAAGAAATCTCTGGCATTTTTGTGCAATTCAACACCCACCCAACAAAAACAAAACACATTTGTCATTAATCCTCCATTAATTTACTTAAAACTAAGCTTGTCAAAGATCAAAAAAACCAAGAACAACATTAAAATTTCAATTACTTTCCCCCACATTCTCAAACGACTAATATCTAGTACCTCAGATCAAAAAGCAATAAAATGCAGTGTCGTAAAAAGAGAAGATAGAGGGAGAGAGGAGTATGGAGTGTTAGGTGTCCCAGGCGAGCCCGACGGTGGAGAAATGGCCCCAGCCGAGCTTGGTCTGAACGACATACCGTCCGCTTGTCGTCGTCGGCTTGGCTATGGTGACGACGCCGGAGAAGAAGGTACATCCATAGTTGGGTTCGGATGGGTTTGCTTCGTCATCGTCCTCCCTGCAGCATCGTCATCATCCTCCGTGCAGCGTCGTCGGCTTGGCTATGGTGAAGGCGCCGGAGAAGAAGGTACAACCATAGTTGGGTTCGAATCTCAAAACCAAATGAGGTCAAGCGGTGGAGAGAGGATCTTAAGGCTTCTGCAGATTTGGGCGGCTGGAATCTCAAAACCACGGCCGACGGGTATGCTTTTTTGTTTACTTCAAATTTCATATCACCATGTAGCACTAATCAACCAAAATTTAGATATTATAATTAAGGCATTGAATCTAATTTTATATGTTAGAAGAAAGATTGGATCATTGGCCCTGAACTATGATAGAATTGTAATTTTGGTCACTACATAAATATTTATTAGAATTGGTATATGAATTTTATAAAAGGTAGAGCATTTGCATATGAATTTTCGTCAAAATTAAGGAAGTGAAACGCAGTGTACATGCTTCGTTTTTTTTAGGGTTCTTTAGATATAAGCCCTTGAAACTCTTATTTTTCAAATAAAAACCCACCTAAATTTAAACATTCAAATAAAACTTAAATTTCAATTAGACTGCCATGTAGACAAATATATAACCAACTATTACAACTTATGCCACAAAATCATAATTTGGTCAATAAATGTTATTACTCATCCTAATTATGATGAGCAATTAAATCCATATGGATATTTTACCTTTCTTGTATCATAAATATTAGCAACATATATATATATATATATATATATATATATTACCAAATTAAAAAAAAAAGGCATATCTTGTATGAAATAAAAAAATATTGTTTCAATCATGTAATTACCTACATACAAATTAATTTACCTACTTATAAAATATTATAGTAATTTACCTGCATTTTGAATCATGTAATTACCTACATACAAATATTATACTAATTTACCTACTTATAAAATATTATACTAATTTACCTACATTTAAATTAATTTACCCACTTATTAATATTATAGTAATTTACCTACATTTAAATTAATTTACCTATTCCAAAAAAAAAAAAAAAAAATAGTGATGTGAGATAATGTTTGAATGTTGTGGGTTTGTGCTTGTAGGCAATTAAATAAACTTTTAATCCAATGCACATAAATCATGTAGGTAAATTAGACCATTTTGGAAATAAATTAGACCCTTTAAATTTTAGTTTTATGGAATAGGTAAATTAGACTATTTTGTAGGTAAAAATTGCGTGGAACATATAGCTTTTGTTTTGTGCATTAGGCACCTTATAACAATTTGAAAGTTAATACATTAAATATACAATGAATGACATGGATTATTATGTAAAAAATATAAAATTAATTAAATGGGTATAACAAGTAACTGATCCAAAAACCTTATCCAAGTATTAATAGGGGTAGTTTTGACATTCGAAAAATACACAATTTGAAAAGTCAAACTTAATTAAAGAATTTGCTTAGTTGGAGGCTAGTCAATGGGCTTTATTCAAGAAAACAAAAGGACATGGGTTTTAGTTGAGGAAAATATTGTTTCAAGGGGTAATGTCAAATTTTCAGTTTTTTTTAGAAAGGTTTAATAAAACACTCATGGTACTGTTTACTTTTAACAAAAAACTACTTTTTTACCTTTAACTGTCACTATTCATTATACCTTTAAAAATGGCTTTTCGTTAAAAGGGAAGTTTTTTTAGACTTTTCATTAGTTTTCATTTTTTTTATGGGTATGTGATGAACAAATGCTCCACACTTTATCAAATTAAAATACCAATTGTAATGGATTCTTAATTATATAACTGAAAGCTACAATTGTGTAATAGTCCAATGACCAATGATCTAATCTGTTCACATTTAATCGAAGATTAAATACGTGGTTGAATTGAGCTCAGTAAATCACAATTTATTCAAACTTGTTTCAATAGGTAAATATATAGTCATGATGAATAAGGCATTTAGTATGGCTCTCGTAATTTGGAATTGCTACTTGTAGGCGCGAATGAGTGTTTATCGAGAAAATTATTGAGGACATCAAGGGACTATTGAAACCCACATACTTAAAAGAAGCCAAGCACTGATGCGAGAATTAACTCGACACAAATTAAACCCTATTTTTGACAGATGTAGTATAGATATAAGTAGGGTATCGTTCTAGGCCGGGGATTAGGAGGGCTTGCTAAAACCTCTAAAATAATTTAAAAACGTAAAAACAAAGTTTAAAACACTAAATTAGACTCAAAACACTTAACTAGAATAACTCAAAATAAAACTAACAAATAAACTAAAATAAATCAAAAGAATCAAAATAATTCAAGACTTTAGAAAACACAAACTAAATTGATTTCTAACAAATCTAACACTTTAAAATAAATGGGGGATTGATTTTGATGGAATTGAATTTAAAACAGAAACTTATAAACAAACTTAAAGCAAAATAGATTATGATGAAATAGAATGATGAGAAACTAGTTAGAGGGTTCCTTATCCACACATGAACATATGCATATAATTTGATTCCCAGTTATGAATTCAACAAACGAATGAATGACAATGCTCCAAGTTAATTAGGTCCGCTTAAATTAACTTTCAGATTTTCCTAAAGTCATTAGATTGGATGATTGCATACGACAACCCAAAACATTCCCCACAAGTTCCCTACATGAATTGCATAATAGAGATACAAGCAAGAATCATTAAGTTCTATGAAAACCATAAGCATTGACGAGGCACTTGTTACTATGAATTGCATGAAACTTATGCCAAGGATTTACTTAACACAATCGTGACTAGCGATCTTTACTACTCATGAATATAAGTTCATAACGATTAGGTGAAATTCCCTTATATCCTAGCATCAAGTTTAGGCATGCAAATTAAGTGTCGACCCTTAACCCACATACATAAACAAGTTCTTAATCAAAACAGAAAAGTAAACCACATCCAACATTCATAAATTCATAACTGGGGTAAATCAAATCATAACTAACATATGTCTATGGCTTCAAATTTGCCTCTAACTAAAAAGAAATTAGTTCCACATGTTTAACATAATTGAACAACAATTTAAATTAAACATTGAAAAACAAAAGTAAAGAAAGAAAACACCTAAACTTTCCAACGATCCAAGCGCATCCAAGGACTTTCCTCTTCTTCTCTTTGTTGCGGCACAAGGCTTTGAATGATGTTGAAGAGTTGGTTTTATGGAGGAATGGATGGGGGAAGTTTAGATATGTAGGGAGAGGCAAGGAAAGGCTTGTAGAATGGTTTATTCTTGGATGATTTGAATGAGGTTGCTACCATGGGTATTTATAGGGAGAGGATGGACTTGTTTAATTCAATTTTTTGGTGGGAATTAAAAGGAAAGTCATGGCAATAAGTGGGATTTATTGGTGGTGGTAGGTTTTGAGTCATCCACTTCACATGTCATGGTGAACTAAGCATTGCATCATCCACTCACATGTCATGGTGAGTTAAGCATTGCATCATCCACTCAAATGTCATGATGAGCTAAGCATTGCATCATCCACTCACATGTCATGGTGAGCTAAGCATTACATCATTTTTTTAGGCCCATTGCAATAGATTTTTGGGCTTCTTTGCATCAAATTCTTGGGCTTCTTTGCATCAAATTCTTGGGCTTCTTTGCATCAAATTCGTCCATCCTCAAGCCTCCATGTTTGCACTATCCAATCTTGGCCCAAAATTGCTCTAGAATGCTCCAAATTGCTTCTTTTTGCATACTTTGACATATAAACCTACAAACACACGAAAAATGACTTTAAACACTAAATTAAGTAAGAAACATAACATAAATGCATAAGAACTAGCTAACTAAGGTGCATAAATATGCTCCTATCAAATTCCCCCACACTTAGCTTTTGCTAGTCCTCGAGCAAAATAAAACAAAACAGAAAAAATAATAACATGAAAAACATTAGCTTCCCCCTATTTGACCCTCATAGAATTTCATTCGAAAACATAAATCATCAAGAACCATAGCTAGCACAAAACAAACTAATCCCAGTTCATCTTCCTTATTCAAATATTAGCAGTAATCTTTAAATCATCCTTGAAGTGTAGTGTGTGAGATAGCCATGCTAATGCAATTTCAAGTTTTTATTTTTAAAATCATCATATGCAAACTAGCAACCTTCTCACAGGATATGCACTCAATCACACATGTGTTTAGTTTTAATGTGTTTCGCTCAAAGAAACAAATGTGAAAGATCTACCATAAGCTTGCATAAAAATTACTTCTCCACAATCATAATTGCAAAACTTAAATCAAGAGGACTTTTATTGGATGTAATGAGGCTTAGGGATAGGGCTATTGAAACGAAAGAATAGGAAAACACAAGTTCCAAGCTATATTGCAAGCGATTCTTTTAGTTGAGATTTATAAGAACTCAAGTTCTCCAATGATTCTTCTAACACCTCCCATCACACCCTTAAACTGAAACTTTAAAAACTTTTTTATTTTCTTCGTATATAATCTTTCTTTTCTTTTTCTTTTCTTCTCTTTTCTCATTTTTTTTTTTTTAAAAACAAACATGAAATACCCCCACACTTATTCTTTTGCCAAACTCATTCCAAGTACTTCATAAACATTTCTCATAAGACAGTCTCAAATTGCTCGCTTGGAAAGGGTAAGGAAACATGTTTGAGGTGTAAGGATAGACATATTTGGTGATAAGAAATAAAAGGCTCACATAACGGCTCAAATAGGCAATCTAATGATAATTTTTTTTTTTTTCTTTGGGAAATATGGTTATTTGGGCCATGGTGGTAAACCTAATGCCTCTATCATTTTCAAGTTCATGCAATCAATGACAAATATTTCGAAAGATCGTTACGCAAGTTCTAGAAATGTATCTCACATAAGCTCATCACACATGAAAGAATAGGAGTGTATGAAAAATGCACACACTTTCAATAGGCTCAAAACTCACATAGGATGTATATGGTCACTAAATTCACATATGAAGCTTTAAGTCATGCTTTAATTTCACATCAACACGGCTATGTGCATTTGGTTTTTCAAAGATGATCAAACATGTACAATGCTAACAAGAGAATAAGGAATTTCATAAAACACATGTTAACTAAGTTCTTGATAATCATGGTTCAAATTTAATCCAGTTATATCATTGGGTCGGGAAACTAATAAAAATCTAATTCAAAGCAATAAGGAAAACAAGACAATATTTTTGGATTTTTTAAATTTTTTCGAGAAAAATTGAATAAAACACAAAACTCCGAAAAAAATTAAGTAAAACACAAAGCTAATTAAGAAAACAAAAAGCAATAACATGGAAACAAATGAAACCAGTTCAAAGTCGAAGGTACAAAAAATTTCAATTTGGTCATTTTTTATACTTGATACCCCCACACTTAAACTAGACATTGTCCCCAATGTCAGAAAACAATAAAATGCAAATAAAATTAAAATGAATAAATAATACGAAACAAAATAAAGCAAAGGGACTGAAAACTTCTCTAATTTGCAGAAAACCAAGCGATGACCCCCAAGCATAAATTTTTGCAATCAACTTCAAGGGAGAAAATAACCAAACGTTCCTGCAAAGAAAAGAAATAAATCAGTTAAGCACGCAAGAAAATATAGAAAATTCAAACGAAAAATTGAAAATGAAAATAAAAGATAATGAAAAGAACTAATAGGCGGTCATTGGTCGCTTGTTGATTTTCCACAGCTTTCATCTTGAACTGGATGGGCCTTCTTCTTGCAAGTGCTCCTCAGCTTAGTTGAGGATGAATCAGCACGTGTCTCCACATGCTTCAAGTAGTCCGGTCTCCACGCAGGTGTGGCATCTTCTTGAACTCTTGGATCAACCCAGACTCATCTGCTCTTGGGTGCACCTCAGACTCCTCCTGCTTCGTCTGTGAGGTACTTTTGTTTTTGAAGAAGTACCTCAACACAGGTTTATTTTTGAAGTGGGCTGGGAGGGGTCTGAGATGAGTACTCGAGAGCAAGACTAGGTAAGCAATCAGGATCTCACTTTCTCCACGTTCCTCAGATGAAGGAGAGGAGAAAGCATAATATGAGATACTTTTGCTTTTAACCTTTTTAATATGAAATACTTTTGCTCTGGAAGGTTTGTTTTCTGGGGTGATCCAAGGGATGAAGAACACTGAATAACTCGAAAGCTTTCTTTGGGAAGACATTATCGGAGATGAAGAGAGGTTGAGAGGTTGAGAGGTTGAGAGGTGAGAGGGTGTGAAGGTGTGCCTTTGATGTGGAAGGCGAAGGTCGATTTTATAGAAATTTTCCTTCACAACCGGAACTGTTCCCTCACTATTTGTCGGCAGCCGGTGGATGGATGAACAGTGCCCGTTACGCGCCTTCTGACAAAGCTTCCGTAATTTCCGCGAAGCTGACTGCGCATGCGACGAGTGACGACAAATTGGAATGATGATCTTTTGAAAACCGGGGTTCAAAACCGGGTGCGGCTCGTGGTTTTCGCAACGCTCCACGCTGCACGTCATGAGTCACGACAAAATTGGAAAAGCTGAGGCCACGTGATTGCTGAGTCAAGCCCAGCTTTTGAGAAAGGAAACGGCTCTTTTGAGACAGGACTCCGACATTTGAGAAAGGAGCGTCCAGCTTTTCCGATTTGCGTGAGGACGCGTCTTCACCTCTGAGGAGCGGGCGCCTCATTGATTTGCTTCTTTTTATAGAGGCACGAATTCTGCTCCACATCACACTTGAACTCCCTCAAACACTTCCTTCTGAAAATATTCCCTTCTGTAAACACTCATAATCCTTCCGAACTCTTCTTGCACTCTTACTCATTCCGCTCATTTCTTGCACTTCTGCAATTTTAATCTTTCCGATCTCTTCTTCCGCTTCAGCAATCTTAATCTTCCCGAACTCTTTTCTTCCTCAACCCCCTCTAAAAATGTCTTGCCCTTCCGACCGTCGCCTAAACTTAAATCTCGGGGAAGACGATGACTCGTCTTCTCCGAACAACATTTGGAATCCATCCTTCATATCCTCCAATGGTCCTCTTACAGTCGGGGACACAATGATGAGGAATGAAATCACCGCTACGGTGATTGCCAGAAATCTGCTCACTCCAAGGGACAATAGGATGCTATCTAGGCGGTCGGACGAGCTGGCCGTTCAGGAATCCCTTGCCCTCAGCGTCCAGAGTGCAGGCTCAGTTTCGAACATGGGCCAGCGCCTGCTTGCCCAAACTCGTCAGGTGGAGTCGCTGATGGCTGAGGTGGCCAGTCTTCGGCAAGAAGTCAGAGGACTCAGGCACGAGAACAAGGAGTTGCACATGCTTGCAACTAGTTACTCGACCAGCATGAAGAGGAAGCTGGACCAGCTGCAGGAGTCGGACGGTCGAATCCAGAGTGATCATGAGCGGTTCATGGCGTTACTCCCGCGGTTTATGTTGCCTTCGTCCTCTGGAGCAGCACCAAGCGTTCCGGCTCCGGAGATTCCAACTCTGGCTCTTCGTCTTCCCGGAGCTCCGTCAACCTCTGAGGCGCCACCTAACCAAAACCAATGATTACTATTAGTTTTTCGTATTATTGTAATTTTTTTTTTTAAGCTTTTAATGTTTATTTAAATATATATATATATATATATATATATGTTACTAATATTATTATTATTATTATTAATTTTTTTGTTTTTTTAGGGTTATTTTAAGCAAATTAAAATAAGTAAAGTAAAATAAGTAAATTAATGTAAAAAGACTTTGTTTATCCGCACTAAAAATAAACATTGCCCTTAATTTATTTAAACTCAAACTAAATAAAAATCAACCAAATAACAAAATTAACTAAGCAAAACAAAATGAAAGTAAAAGCAATAAAGAAGAAGGTTAAGAAATGCAAATCTGGTTGCTTGGGTTGCCTCCCAAGAAGCGCTTGCTTTAACGTCTTTAGCCGGACGAATCTTCTCTTTTAAGCTCCCCTAGGTCCCATAGCATGGAATTGATCCTTGAATGGGAGATGATACTTGAAATGATCCGGCAATGGTTTAAATTCAAGATTGGGGGCCTGAATCATTAACAACATATTAGTATACACCAATATTGAAATTTGGGGAGGTGGCTTACCTATGTGCTCCGACATGAACTTAATGACAAACACCACTTCTTTGAAAGTTTCAGGAATGTTGGACTTGGCCAGATTTATTATGATGGTTATGACTTGTCCTGAATTGCATGGCATGGAAGCTTTAAGGGCCTGCGGCAAGGGTTGTTCTTCTGTTGCCATGGGCTTCACTTCCTCTTCTTCTTCTTGCATCAGCAGTACATCCATCTTCTGGCTGTGTTTGGATGTTTTTAAGTCATCTCCAACCTCCATAGCACTTCCCAAAGTGATGGCTTCAGTAATTTCAAAATCTTCTATTGAATTTACAATGTTTGCGTTGGAGAATTCACTTCGTTCTTGAATTTGTGCCATGAACTCCACAATCTGCCCAACTTGCTCTTCTAATCCATCTATCTTTTTGGCTTGATTTTGCATCCTCTTGGTTTGATTTTCTGCTCCCTGTGTCAAAGAGGTGAGTAATTGAACAATTTGGTCATTATCCATTGACGTACCTGAATTTGTTTGGGAAGATTGTGGTGGAGGCTGTGATGGTGCATATGGCCATTGATAGAACTCCTCATTTGGCTGCCAATATGCTTCATGTTGAACTTGTTGAGCTTCCCACCACATAGAATTGGAATGATCTTGCCCACCATATGTAGGGACACTTTGCATTGTAGACCTTCCGGCATTCTGAGACAATTGAGAAGTAAGATTTGCCAATTGAGCGTGAATGCTAGCAAAATCCATGACTTACTTCTCTAGTACCTAAAATCAAAGAAAGAGAACTAAATCAAATATCAAAAGTAAAACACAAAAATAATAAAAAGAAAAAAAAATAAATAAATAAACACAAACAAAAACATAAAACATAAACAAAAACATAAACAAGGGATTAGCAAATTTGCTAATCCCCGGCAACGGCGCCAAAAACTTGGTGCGAGAATTAACTCGACACAAATTAAACCCTATTTTTGACAGATGTAGTATAGATATAAGTAGGGTATCGTTCTAGGCCGGGGATTAGGAGGGCTTGCTAAAACCTCTAAAATAATTTAAAAACGTAAAAACAAAGTTTAAAACACTAAATTAGACTCAAAACACTTAACTAGAATAACTCAAAATAAAACTAACAAATAAACTAAAATAAATCAAAAGAATCAAAATAATTCAAGACTTTAGAAAACACAAACTAAATTGATTTCTAACAAATCTAACACTTTAAAATAAATGGGGGATTGATTTTGATGGAATTGAATTTAAAACAGAAACTTATAAACAAACTTAAAGCAAAATAGATTATGATGAAATAGAATGATGAGAAACTAGTTAGAGGGTTCCTTATCCACACATGAACATATGCATATAATTTGATTCCCAGTTATGAATTCAACAAACGAATGAATGACAATGCTCCAAGTTAATTAGGTCCGCTTAAATTAACTTTCAGATTTTCCTAAAGTCATTAGATTGGATCATTGCATACGACAACCCAAAACATTCCCCACAAGTTCCCTACATGAATTGCATAATAGAGATACAAGCAAGAATCATTAAGTTCTATGAAAACCATAAGCATTGACGAGGCACTTGTTACTATGAATTGCATGAAACTTATGCCAAGGATTTACTTAACACAATCGTGACTAGCGATCTTTACTACTCATGAATATAAGTTCATAACGATTAGGTGAAATTCCCTTATATCCTAGCATCAAGTTTAGGCATGCAAATTAAGTGTCGACCCTTAACCCACATACATAAACAAGTTCTTAATCAAAACAGAAAAGTAAACCACATCCAACATTCATAAATTCATAACTGGGGTAAATCAAATCATAACTAACATATGTCTATGGCTTCAAATTTGCCTCTAACTAAAAAGAAATTAGTTCCACATGTTTAACATAATTGAACAACAATTTAAATTAAACATTGAAAAACAAAAGTAAAGAAAGAAAACACCTAAACTTTCCAACGATCCAAGCGCATCCAAGGACTTTCCTCTTCTTCTCTTTGTTGCGGCACAAGGCTTTGAATGATGTTGAAGAGTTGGTTTTATGGAGGAATGGATGGGGGAAGTTTAGATATGTAGGGAGAGGCAAGGAAAGGCTTGTAGAATGGTTTATTCTTGGATGATTTGAATGAGGTTGCTACCATGGGTATTTATAGGGAGAGGATGGACTTGTTTAATTCAATTTTTTGGTGGGAATTAAAAGGAAAGTCATGGCAATAAGTGGGATTTATTGGTGGTGGTAGGTTTTGAGTCATCCACTTCACATGTCATGGTGAACTAAGCATTGCATCATCCACTCACATGTCATGGTGAGTTAAGCATTGCATCATCCACTCAAATGTCATGATGAGCTAAGCATTGCATCATCCACTCACATGTCATGGTGAGCTAAGCATTACATCATTTTTTTAGGCCCATTGCAATAGATTTTTGGGCTTCTTTGCATCAAATTCTTGGGCTTCTTTGCATCAAATTCTTGGGCTTCTTTGCATCAAATTCGTCCATCCTCAAGCCTCCATGTTTGCACTATCCAATCTTGGCCCAAAATTGCTCTAGAATGCTCCAAATTGCTTCTTTTTGCATACTTTGACATATAAACCTACAAACACACGAAAAATGACTTTAAACACTAAATTAAGTAAGAAACATAACATAAATGCATAAGAACTAGCTAACTAAGGTGCATAAATATGCTCCTATCAAGCACTCAGTTGGAATAGCTTTTCGCGTGCAAGAATTCAGCACTAAATACTTAGACATTACAGGTTCACCTGATGTTCAAATAATTGGAATTTGGGGTACATGTGGTATAGGTAAAACAACGCTTGCCAGAGCCATTTGTAGCAAATATGGTCATAGTTTCAGTAGTCAATGTTACCTTGAAGAGGTGAGGAGTAACAAGAAAAATATGGCTAGTCTGCAAGAACAACTTCTTCAAGATATTTTGAAACGGCCTAACATTAAGGTAAACAGTGTTGCCGAAGGAACCAAGGAGATAGAGAAAAGACTTGGAAGCATGAAGGTACTTGTTGTGGTTGATGACATAGATGATGCGGACCAATTAGATAAATTGGCGATAACACATGGCTCGTTTGGTCCATGGAGTAAGATTATTATAACGACAAGAGATAAACAAGTGCTGAATATACAAAAGGTGGATAAAAGTTATAAAGCACAAGGACTGACTATTGACGAAGCTTTTGAGCTCCTTAGTTGGCATGCCCTTGGAAATCCTCGTCCCGACGAAGAATATATTGAGCTTGCAAGAGATGTTGTTGATTATTGTGGAGGATTGCCCCTAGCTCTTGAAGTTGTTGGCCGTCTGTTGGCTACGAAAAAGAGTAAAAGCATATGGAAAAGTACATTGGATAAATTGAGAAATATTACAAATTGGTAAGTACTTTTGTAATAAAAAGATGTTAAGTGCTTTTGTAATAAAAAGATGTTAGGTTAAGTACATGTAGAGAAAGAGAAGTATATATGAATATCCGCATATATATAATGTATGCCGTACATAGTATATTTGAAGAAAATGAAAAAAAGAAAAGGCTTTCATCCATTGTAAATTGAAAGAGAATACATAATTATGTTGTATGCCCTACCTTTCTAGTAGTTCATTCATCCGATTCACGGCTCTACTTCGTGTAAATATTATCATTTTCTTGTTATTTATTTATTTATTTATTTATTTATTTTTTAATCTCTGACACGGAACAGAAGCAGTTGAAGGACTAAAGTTAATTTTGCCAGAACATTCTGATGATGAGCAAAGCTTCAGTATGGAAGCGTTTAAGAAGATGTGGCGTGTGACATTTCTCCAGCTGGAAAATGTAAAGCTGACTGGAAGCTACAAACATCTTTCCAAGGAGTTAAGATTGTTGCATTGGAGAGGATTTCCGCTTGAAGCCATACCAGCAAAAATTGATCAACGAAACCTAGTTTGTTTAAGCCTGAGGTACAGCAAGATCGTATGAGTTTGGGAGGATTCGGATTCGGACCTGGTACGATATAAGTATCAATGTCTTTTTAAATATCAACTTCAGTCATCGTCATGCATTCTCTCTTTCATTTATTTGGATTTTTATTATTGTTTTCTCTTTTTGAGTAACACTTGCCTAAGAAGTTGAAGTATCTCCTTCTTAGAGACTGCCATAACCTGACTGAATTACCAGACTTTTCAAAACTCCCACATCTCAAGGATTTGTACCTCAGTGGCTGTAAGGGTTTGTGTGGGGGTTACCATTTTTTAGCACAACTGAAGATGATTGAGGGATTAGATCTCAGCAACTGCAATATAAAAGATGGTGCCGTTCTCGAATAATTGGGAGTCTATCTTCTTTAAAAGGTTTATATCTAGGTGGGAATGGTTTTAATAAGCTGCTCATTCTCAGTGGCCTTTCTCAGCTTCAGAGTTTATATCTAAATCGTTGCAAAAAGCTTCAGGCAATCCCAGATTTGCCAACGAGTTTGATTGAATTGGGAGCGAATTACTGCACTGCACTGAAAATAATGTCCGACTTTTCAGAGATGTCGAAAATGAGGAAATTGCGACTGAAAGACTGCCGCAAACTCAAAGATATTCCAAACTTGGAGAACTCAATGGACTACATGGAATCAATTCATATGGAAGGGTGTACCAGTCTCACTGATACTTTTAAGGAGAACCTCCAAACGGTATGGTACTCTCTCTCTCTCTCTCTGCTTTTTGTATTGTTGCTTATACTAACTTTGCAACCCATGGTGTAGAAAAATGCATTTGGTGGAATTTTTCTCTCTGGAAAGGATATTCCTAAACGGTTAGCCTATGTCGCGAAAGAGGATGAAATTGTCCAATTTGAAGTGCCGCCAAGTATTGATTATATAGGAGGGTTGGCTTTGAAGGCCACCGTAACTGCTTCCCATGAATATTATCTTTGGTTGGGAAATCTTTCAAACAAGATGCTCAATCTGAAAGGCGGCGACATGGTTCTTGTAAAAGCAGAATTTTATGGACAAGATCAAAGAATTAAGGTGAACAAAACAGGAGTGGATATTGTAAAATGGGATTTGAATGATGATGGTACTGTTTGGGACGACTATGAGACAATGCCATATGAGTTTGACGAAGACACTACTATGTCCTATGAGTCTGATGAAGACATTGATGGCCTTGCTCGCCACATTTTCCTCTGCTACAAGACCCCCGAGGCCTGGCTATGGCACATCGAAGGCTCTGAGTCCGATCCACTCCCTAAGTTCTTCGCATCCGCTCTCAAAGCTCGCAAGAACGACATCACCGTTAAGGTCCCTTTTTCAACTCAATTCGTAGGCGTTTCTGATTGCTGTTTCTTGTCGTTTCTTATTACCTGGAGCTACTGAGTTCTGGTGTTGAGCTGAGTTGAGTACGTTACTCACTTTTTTCTTGGTTTTTGATAGACGTTGCTAACAGTAATCGAAGGACGCGAAGGAACTGAGTTTTCCGACAACGATGTGTTGATTTTTCCACAAATGATCAAATACAGGTAAATTCATGTTGATTTCTTGAAGTTTTTGTTTTGTAGTTGCTTTATTTTTAATCCGAATTTATAGGATTTAGATAATTAACCAGTGAGTAGTTAATTTTAATTTGATTCATAACGATAAACTGAAACCGCAGTTAAGTATTTCTTAATAATGCAACAGTAATAAGAATAAGTATATTAAGCAAGCTTGAGAGGTAAGGAAGAGAATAACAATGTTGTATATAAAAGCTTAACTTGGTGGATGAAAAAAGTTCAAATGGTGGTTTGATTATGGAATAATGAGAGTGTTGTCATACCTATAGCTACATTGAAGAATGCCATGTAAAACTGCTTACAACGGAGAGACTAAAACATTAACAATTCTCTGTTCAAGCAGAGACAATCAAAACATACTGATGTGCCAACAAAATGTTACATTAGTAAGAATACTCCACTTAAGACAAAATCTAGAGCTGTTATTGACATTTAGAAAACTAAGTCGTAATACTGTTATTTGAAAACCACTCGAGTGCTATTCAAAAGCTGAGTCATATACTATTAAAACTAAGTCGTACACAATTGAAACGAATTATTTCCTTACTACAACCAACACTTTCAAAATCGAAAGAGAAATAAATAACAGTATACGACACATTAGCAGAAAAATGCCACATTACATACCATCACATGACAGCAACTAACTCCTGATATCAACTGCTGGAAAAAAAACATTGTCTGATGCAAAACAACAATTAAATCGAAAAAGTATGTAAGTTTTTGTTATATTATGACTGACTATTTATGTAAAAATGTTTCAGACCTAACTTTCCCCATTTGAAACTAAACGAAAATTGACATGGATTCCATTTCAGGGGACATTCAGAGATCCCATATTTGAGATTCTACGATAATCATTTCCAATGAAATTTTCTCTGCATTTGAAACTACTTTATCTCATCTTCACTAAATCTGCCAACACTGAATATTCTTTCGAAGAGTTCTCACCTAGCCGTGTGAGCAGAATCAGCAAGAAAGACACCGCACTACTCTCAAGTCTTAAACATAAACCTCTTTATCAATTATCACAAATAAGCCACTTTAAAGACTATTTCCACTTCACAGTAAAAACAAACTGCAGGAAGTATAGCTCATATTTTTAGCAGAGTTATTTTGACAACAATTCTGCAAGTGGTGGATTGCTTCAGTGGGTAGGGCATTTCTCTTAGTCCTACTGCATCCTGAGCTCAAAGTTCTAACCATCCCCCGTACAAGTTTAAGCACACCAAAGGCCAAATTTAGCATGTTCTTTCTTCATCCACCCACCCTCAGCAGATACTTTTACAAAATTCAAATAGAACTTGTCAAATTCATTCTTAAAATACAAAATGAAAATAGTTTATCATCACTGACCTCTTGGAATCAAACGATATTCGGATGCAGTGATTTGTGGTTCATGATTTCCCTTTGAACATGTTCATCTATCTGCATCACAAAAAAAATAAAAAATTTCAAAAAATTCAAAGTTTAAAGGATGAGAAATAAAGAAAATTCAGAAAAATGGAAGATAGGGTCTTCATCAAATTTCAAGAGAAATAAAGAACATTCAAAATAACATCCAAGACTCACCCACCACCCAGCTAGCTAGCAAACATACACCTAAAGGCTAAGAAAGATAGGGTCTTCATCAAATTTTGTGTTAGGTGAGTCTTGAATGTTGTAGCTATGGTCAACCTAAACCCCGATCAAGTGACAAATAAATAAAGGTATGCATAAATTATTTTCTTTCCGTTAACCTTAATTAATAAGATTGGGTTTGTATCTATCTTAGTCTGCTTTCTGATGTTAACATGTAAGAGAATCATGTAGCAGCTTTTTAGCCTCTTATTGTTATGATGTCCTCCTCGACTCCTTTCCGAACAGTAAATTCACATCCAAGAGTAAAGAATGAATTGAAAATTATTTGTTACCTTTTGAATAGAAAGGATGCAGCAGCCCCTGACAAATCAACCCATACCCCCACACCGAATTGCAGAACACAAACGCCCCAAATGGTGACCGTTGGATTAGGACTGAAGGGGGCAAAAGAGTCATTTGATCTTTTGGTGAAACCCAGCCCAAAACGCTTGAGAGCTGCACCCTGGGCCCAAATGCAGCAGCCCAACCCAGCTGTTAAGCAAGGCCCACACTAACACACATAATGGCAAGCCGAAATTAACTCATAATCGAGGGCCCATTCTATAACCAACATGATCAGTGCAATTGATTTTCCTAGTTTAGACTGAAGTAATTTCTATTTCGACTTCTCCTTTGATTACGAGATTATGCTAAATGTAGTGAATTAAATAGATAATTAGATATGTTTTAGCTTCTGAAATTAGTTCTACAATTTGAATTTAATGACTCAGTTTACGACTAAGTCCTTGCCTTACAAGGAATTAAAGATTGTTAGGTTATTGTTTCCTGTAAATTCCATTTTATGATTCTGAGGTTGTTTTTGTTTGTTGATCAAAAGGGCTTGAAAGAGTCGGATGTGGATAGCTTTGTTGATGATGTCCTTGTGAATGACAAACCATGGGCTTCCGGAGTGCAAGAGCCGTTGACTGGCCCCCATGTATTTATATTTGCACATACGAGTCGAAATGAATGGAATCGTTATCTTGCACGTGTTGTCATTGATAAGTTCAAGGAGGAGGCTGAGTTGCGAGTATTGACGGATCATGCATTTGTTACCAATTGCTTTCACATTGTAGGCCACAAGAATGCTGGAAAACACAGGATCTACATCCTAGAGTCAGATGGAAGCATGACATCCTATTGGTAATATATGGATCATAACAATTTAAAAGTTATCGTATTGGGATCGATGAAGGAGTTTGAATATTATGTATTATTAATTGCAGGTATCACATCATCACTCCTTATGACGTGCCGAAATTGCTTGATCAGCATATTGGGAAGGGAGAGATTATAGAATGACTTTAGAGGTTTGTACGTTTTTGGTTTTGCCTACTGTCTTTTGGGTGAAAATTTCATTGGACGGAGGCTTGTGTTTTCATAGTTTTCAATTGCTGATGATGTCTAGTCTTGTATGATAGATTAATTGATATAGAGTTAACATTAACATCGAGGAACTTTTGTGGAGAAGGCACAAAAGAATTGGATATAAGTTATAACTGCATTACCCTGTATATGTTTCTGATTTGTAATGTTGATGTGATTTTGTTTATTAAGCTTGATCATACATATGTTCTTACTCAATTGCTATTGACGGAACTTAGAGTTGAATTCTCTAAATAGCTGAACGCGAAATTCAATTTCATTCCTTGTAGGGGCCAAATCGGAGCATCTTCTGATGAAGCTGAAGAAATTAATGACCATGAGCTTCCAAATGGAGAAGAAAATAAGAAAATCGAGGAGAAGCCACAAGAAAATGGCAATCAGATTCACCAAGAAAACAACGATCAGATTCAGAATAATGAGAACTTTTCAGGCTGTTCAAGGTGCTAATATTGCCAGGAAGGATGCCTTAGGGAAGCGATGTTCTCGCAGCGGTTGCCTTGGTTGGAGCAGTGGCAACTGTCGCTGTAGCTTATAGCTTTTATAGGAGGTCAGGCTGAAACGCACTCTAATCCTCCGAACCATGCTCTTATATGAAAGGAGAAATCTAATAAACTGTTGAATGGTTTTATCTTGATTGGGATTTCTTATGAGACTGCTTGCTAAATGTTGATGTGGTATGTCCTAAGATCTTGTGATTGTTTTCGATTTGTCTGCTGGACTTATAATTCAACCGCAAATTCTTTAAAAAATTATGGTAATTTTTGTGAAAGAAATTTCAATTTTGTTGTTTATGAATTTCGAAGGAGAGAAAACGACACTGTTGTCCTCGTTGTTTGTTCAATAAACGAAATAAACAACTCTGTGCTAACATCTTAATATGCTTGAACTATTTTTCAGATATACGGCATTGTTGTCACAAATTTTACCTTCATTCTAGAATAGTTTTTCTTTTTCTCTTATTGTGGTTCTCAATCTCATGTGGTACTTCAATTATATTTGTTAACTCAGTTTATTTTTCTGTTAAATATAGAGGGCATAGCAAGGATTTTGTAAATCCACCTCCTTTTTTTTTCTTTCCATTTTTTAGGTTGTGGGATAAATTTTAAGTTCATCATTTCTACTTAACAGAAAAACAGACGAAGTTGACGAAAAGGATTTGGGTTTGATCGTAAAACCAATGATTACAAGTTGGTCTTAATTCTTGTATGCATAATGCAACGATACAAGAACAGGGACATATTCCCATGTGAACGTCGTATTGTATAGCTTGCGTTCTAATTCATGGAGAGAACTAGATCACTCTTCTCCGTTTGATGTAATTTGGTATTGATATTACCTTTACTCTAGTGAGACTGACACCTACGTCAATGGGAATTCTCACTTGATGGTCAGTAACGATACTGATACAGTGCAATTCTTTCTTTTGACATGGCTGATGAAGTGTTTCGATTGATTTGTTTTCCAAAGTTACAGGAATTTTTACCGGACGGTGGCACATATTTCAATATTCATGCATGGAGCAATGATTCTCTTTCCGTGGTTGTTCATCCAAAGTCTTATATTCCTGACAAGAATTGTGAAGTATAGATCTTGCATGACTACGCTGACGACGAATCTTGGACTAAGCTAATTACGATAGGGCCAACTGAAGGCATTGCGAGGTCATTGGAGCTATTGGGATTTTGGCGAAGTGGAGAATTTCTTTTCAAATGTGACAAAGAAGAAATTATGATCTCGTACAACCCAAATTCACAGAAGATTACTCAGCAATTCCGAGTTTGTGGATCGGTGCGAGCTTATTATTCAGAGAGCTTGGTTTCAATCATAGGGGATCGACGGGACAACCAAAATATATTGTTTGATATAGTTAAGGAAAGTGATGATCCAACTCTTTAAAAAGTCATATCTTCGTAAGAATAATTTAGTTTAGTGTTTAAATTATTGACTCGTTATTTTTTATATTTTTTTTTTGTTGTTAGGTCGCCTAATCACCAAATGAATTGCAATTGCTTCTTTTGTTTCGTCGATACAATATTTGCCTCAACATTTTATTTCCAGCGGGATGCTTGCTTGATATTTTTAAGTATATGGTATGGTTCTTGCTCATTGGGACCAAAATATTAGCATGTCTGTTTGTCTTTTAATGAATACCACGATGTGTTTAAAATAAAGAGCAGTAGATTTGAAGTAGGAGACGACAATTTTTTGGTGTGCCGAAATATATCATGTTATTACAAGTATCATCATACAAGTAGTTGAATTTTAATTTTTTTCAAGTATCCAAACTAAATTGTGTTTTTGGCATACTAAAAAATCTCTCTTAGAAGGTGCCGTAAAATATATCATAATAATTTAATATCAAACTCGTGTAAGTCCTCTCATTTGCCTTAACCTTTGTACTTCAATCCATTTCCTTCCAAGCTGATATCTAAACCGAATTGTGTTTCCGGGTGCAGTGGGAAGAGGTTGAGCTGAGGGCAGCGGCGATGGCGGTGGCGGGCCTTGGCCGTCGTTGATGTGATTTTGTTGGGTACTCTGTAACTTTGGCCGTTATCTTCGGACATGAGCTGGGATCGGAGACTTAAAAACTTGGGTTTTCTGGTTTTTGTTCTGGATTTCCGAGCTGCTAAATGTTTGATCAATTCGTCTTCTTCTTCTTCCTCCTCCTTGACCATATCATCAATCATGGAGCTCCTCTGCACATGATCGTCGTGACCAGGAAGACTCTTCTTGTTGCACATCTCTCTCTCTCTCTCTCTCTCTCTCTCTCTCTCTCTCAAGTCTCTTGCTTTCTCTGTTCACTGATAAAAATTGACTAAATTAATGGAGAAAAGGTGAGCAAACTAAATGGGAAAGTGTACTTCGGGGATGGGCAGAGGATTAGGAAGCAGAAGAGCGCAGGTTTTGACTCATTGGGAAAAGGTACTGTTGATCATCAGTCTCGTAGAGATGATGATGATGGTGATGCATTTGCATTATGACACGTGGGAGGTGGTGATTGGGTGGAGGGGTGGATTGTGCCTTGTTATCCAGAGTAGTATATAGTCAATATGTGGTTACAAAACAGTTAACAAGAGAACACTACGGAGTCAAACTCCCTTGACAAGGGGAATCGTATGTACATGGCTGAAATAATTGACCACACTTGATACGCACGTAGTTAAACAGTAGTTACTTCTGCTGGTCAACATATTGTTCCGCAGTCAGGGGAGAAAAGAAGCATATGCTGGTATGCATTGCATGAAATTAAATCGTGATTCATGTCATTTTTTCTAAACACGACATGCACTTGATATGTCGGTTGAAAAAGGGAAAGAAATCATACATTTGAGGAGATTTCTTTATTTTTCCTTCCCTAAAAAATGAACTTAGATTAGACTTACGTCTCCCATTTCTTCCTCTTTGAGAAAAGGATGGATACATAGTCAAAATCTGCCATCATGTGGTAAGTAGGAGGGAAGAAAATGTGTTCCATTCCTAATTCCTCCAGTCCCGTAATTCAATCTACGTGATGGGAGGTTCGTATTGATTTCGCCAATGATGGAGTTAACTTTTGCATTATGCGTACCAACCAACCAAAAATCAAAGTTACTTTCTATTGTAGATGACGTTTTACCGCAGTGGCGGAAAGTAATGATGCTTATGCAATTTGGTGCAGTTTCGAGCCCACCAATCCCCATTCCCCTAACAACTAACAAGTTAATCCACTAACGCTATCGTTTGTAAAAAAATAAAAAAAAGAGTAATTTTTAAACAAAAAGACCAAAGTTAATGAAAGAACGTCAAATTAGGTCATATACGTTGCTCTTCATTTTCTAATCCCTGCATGAATCATGGAATCTGATCAAGTCCTAGTCCTATGGTTGAGAGACTTCCTATTGCGCTTCAACATTATAATGCAGTAGTGTTTTTATTAACTCTATAACTCACTCATAGTATAACACGTACGTGAACTAAAACATTACGTGAGTACACACAATTTTTTTATTTTTTTTTGAAGTTTAGTTGGTTCATAAATTTTCTTAATTAGCTCTAAATATATAGTAAGATTAGCAAACAATAGGATTAATTAATCAGTAGTCTAATCATAGTTCATGCCTGATCTCTCATAGTTCACTAATAATTAATGACATCACATAAAATAATCATCGATATGTATCATAGTTCATGAGGATCTTCCAATGGTGAAACAGAAGGAAATAAAAGTAAAGAATCATAAAAAGGGGGCAGTTATTTTTTGTGCGTCTCCGGAATATATTGACACACAAAAGTCAACAATTTGACTTGGTGGGTTTGAACATCCTGGGTTTCCTTATTAACAGTTTACAACGAACAGATAATTAACGATCCATCCATAGAAAAGCAACCTGAAATTACGATGAGGAGGACCCACGTTCTTATATTAATCACGCCATCACTCTCGGCTTTTACTCCGTTATAAACCCACTCAGCTCTCATCCATAGCCCACCACACCACCACCTCGATCCCCTTAAACTTCACTTTTACCTCTTACTCTCTCCCTGCAAATCAAGTGAGAGCTGCAGGAAAACATGGCTCAGCTCTCACTTTTGCTTACAATTTTTCTCATAACTTCTTTAAGTGCAACTTTTGTTTCCTCTTCACAAGTTCAAGACCCTGAACGAGTAGTAGAGGAGGTCCATAGGTAAATGATACACACGTTTCCTTACCTTTTAATTAATTATCTATATGCTTAATTCGTTTATTTGTATTTATACAAGTACATAAATTAATGTTTTGTATTGTTGTGTGTATATATAGGAGCATCAATGCATCCAGGAGGAACTTGGCCTACTTGTCTTGTGGAACTGGCAACCCAATTGATGATTGCTGGAGGTGTGATCCCAACTGGGAAAGAAACCGCCAGCGCTTTGCCGACTGTGCCATTGGCTTCGGCAAAGACGCCATCGGAGGAAGAAACGGTAGAATCTACGTCGTCACCGACTCCGGCGACGACAACCCAGTAAACCCTAAGCCAGGGACCCTAAGACACGCAGTGATCCAGGACGAGCCGTTGTGGATCATATTCAAAAGGGACATGGTGGTTCAGCTAAAACAAGAGCTAGTTATGAACTCGTTCAAGACCATCGACGGCAGAGGTGCGAGCGTCCACATTGGTGGAGGGCCATGCATCACCATACATTACGCTACCAACATCATCATCCATGGCATCCACATACACGACTGCAAACCGGCGGGGAATGGGAACATAAGAAACTCGCCGGAGCACTCGGGGTGGTGGACGGTGTCGGACGGCGACGGTATATCCATTTTTAATGGGCAGCATATATGGGTGGACCATTGCTCGCTGTCGAATTGCCATGATGGACTCATTGATGCCATACATGGATCCACGGCCATCACCATATCGAATAACTACATGACTCATCATGATAAGGTCATGCTTTTGGGACATAGTGATTCGTATACACAAGACAAGAACATGCAAGTCACTATTGCCTTTAATCATTTTGGAGAAGGCCTTGTCCAAAGAATGCCAAGGTATGGTTTGGAACATGATTTTCCCACGTTCGTTTTCTTTTTTTACACGCTTATGTTTAATTCTTTTTTTTTCATTGATTTCGAAAACCACATAAATACGAAGGTGTAACTTTTTCAAACTCAACTAAAAAAAAATAAAAAAATAAAAAAAAATAAAAATAAAAAACTTTATTCTCCACTCCTGTGAAATGATATAAAACAAAATTATGAAAACTAAGACATACTGAAAATTGCAGGTGTAGACATGGATATTTTCATGTGGTAAACAATGACTACACCCACTGGGAAATGTACGCAATAGGAGGGAGTGCTTCCCCAACTATCCTCAGCCAAGGCAATAGGTTTCTTGCACCGGATAGACGTTTTGATAAAGAGGTACAATTGCATTTCCTAAATTAACAACTACTAACTATGAATAGTGCTATTTTTACCACAGTTACTACTCCCCACAAGTCATCGTACGTATGTGAATATGAGGAGCGCTAGTTAGTTATCGATGCATGGAAAATATTAATATAATATGTGATGAACGCAGGTGACTAAACATGAGGATGCACCAGAAAGTGAGTGGAGGAAGTGGAACTGGAGGTCAGAGGGGGATATGCTGTTGAACGGGGCGTTTTTCAGGCAATCAGGAGCAGGAGCCTCTTCAAGCTATGCCAGGGCTTCCAGCCTCAGTGCAAGGCCTTCTTCGCTTGTGGGTTCCATCACCACCGCCGCCGGTGCCCTTAACTGCAGGAGGGGATCCCGCTGCTAATTTTAATTAAATAAAACAAAGGACTCAAAAGATTATACATCGATCAATGAGTCTATTAATGTTGGCGGTTGGTCCTATGTTATTTACAAGCTTTAATTTTCTTGAATTCCAAATATGCAACCTCAGCCTTTAGCTTAAATTAATTAGAACCTTAACTATATGTTGAGATGCGACTGCAGAGTGTTGACTATTTGTACGAAAATTAAAGTAGAAGTGTTGACTAGTACTGTTTTGTGTCACTTTCCAGCATGCCCTGTCTCCTATCCTATGTGAGAAATCTTTAGTTTCATAACCATTCTACATCATCCATTCAACCAAAGACACACATAGGGACGTCTGGATTTGTATCTCAGACGACCCTTTTATCGCGAACTCGGAAGTAAGAACGTCCCTTATGTGTCTTTGGTTTGAAAGATGACCTTAAATGATCTGACCTTGCTTTGCATATACTACATGGCAAAAAATTAAGCAAAAAACTTGGATTTAAATTGAATGATTAATAACTATTTGTACAAAATTATAACTAAAGCAATAAGGTATAAAACATCATCGGTAACGTAGAAATTAAGAACAATCCACCGTGTGTGAAAGGTGTTTGGATGAAGGGAAAATTTCGCAGCATGCAGAAAGCAATATAGCACTACCCTTTCCCCCGTCAATTATGTAAAATGTAGGGTCGGGCTGGGATCGGGGTGAGTCTAATTTGTACCACGAGTCGGCAGTCCATAATTGCTCTCCTCTCTACAAGCGTGGATTCACACTCTCCAGTCTCCATGCACCTTCCAGAAGCAATATTATTTTACTTTATTTTTATTGTAAGTAGTTGTGTGTGATCATCATATGTTGTTTTGAATTCCTAATAAAATTTGATAGTTGGGGAGGAAGAATAAAATTAATGTAAAACTTTGAGTTCATGGGTAAATACTTTTGATTATTTTGAGCTTTAAGTCTTGCAGATGTGATCAAGATACGTGTTTTTATTTTCTAATATAATCAATAGTTGAGGAAGGAGAATCAAATTAACCTAATATATCCCTCAAGTGCATATATGAATAAATATTTTTATTTACTTGAGCTTCAAGCGTAGCGTTGCAAGCTGGTGATCATGATATATAACTATATTTAAATCATCTTGAACACCAGCAGGTCAAAAACATATACATTTGTTTTTTTAAGAGGGATTTTTCAATATGACCAGCACACGAAGTGGTACACCATGTATCACTGTATAAATTGTGAGATATGTGTGTTAAAAAATTAATAACTTAAAAAATAAAAATTTTCACCACTTACATAAAAATACGTTGTGTACTGTCCGTGTTCCCGTCACAATGAAAAATTTCTCCTTTTTTGGAGACCTTTCTACAATGCATGCATGCATTGTCTAAAGTAAGTTATTAAATCAACTAGGTTTCGAATCATGGTGCAATAATTAACCCATGCAAACAAGATTAATCGGGAGAGGTCCTAATAATTCAATGCAAATGCCCTTTCATTAATTATCTGAAAGAAACTAATACAAAGTAAAGTGAACCAATGAAACAGGACAAATATGGAATCATTCGACGTTACAAACATTTATACGACTACGTAAGTAGGATCCAACATCGAATTAATTAGGGCATAATAGAACATGCGTATGCAAGTATTCATGGGGTGACGACTAGCTAATTAAAGCTTGCTTGATTAAAGGGCAAAGAAGGAGGCGGCTGCGAGCACGACAGCACCAGCGGTGGATGCAGTAGAGAAGAAGGCGGGGAGGGCGGCGGTTTTAGAGGGAGCCTCAGCGGGCAAGGGTGTGTCCGCAGTCACAATGTCAGAGGGAGGCTCCGTAGTAGTGTCACGGGTAGGGGAAGGAGGGGATGCTGAGGCTGAGTCATCGGGGGAAGGGGCGGAGGCGCTGGAGGAGTCGTCGGAAGATGGACCGGAGCTACTATCCTTGTCTTTGTCCTTGTCTTTTGATGACTTTGGGGAAGAAGCCGGACTGCTACTGCTGTCGTCCTTGTCTTTTGAGGACTTGGGAGAGCTGGAGGAGGAAGAAGAAGACTTAGGCGACGGTGATGAGCTGTCTTTACCGCTGTCCTTGCTGGATTTGGGTGAGCTAGCAGAGGATTTAGGTGATGGAGACGAGCTGTCTTTGTCGCTGCTCTTGCTTGGAGCCGGAGCAGATGATGATTTGTCCTTGTCTGATGACTTATCATCGTCGGATGATTTGGGGGACGGTGCTGAAGGGCTTGGGGCGGATGAGGACTTGCTGTCCGACGATGATTTGTCCTTGTCCGATGATTTGTTCTTGTCTGATGATGATTTGTCCTTATCTGATGATGGAGAGGATGATGGGGAAGATGAAGATGAACTGTCAGAGTCTTTTTTATCGTCTTTAGAGTCTTTTTTATCGTCTTTCTTCGGCGATTCAGAAGGACTACTGCTGGAATCCGCTGCCATCGCAACTCCGACAACGGCAAACAAGATCAGAGCAATGAGAACCAATTCTCGACGCGCCATTTTTCTTCTCGCTCTTCTTCCCTTTGTTTTCGTCGAAATTAGGGTTTGCTGCAGCTTATAACCTGTTGCGTTAATTCGTTTACTTGCCTTGCAAGGTAGGTTTTTCTCCTGTGTTTGAGATAATTGATGAATGGTTATTGCAGTTGTTTGTCTCTAAATATATATTTATAGTGGCAAAATATAGAGAAACACTGCGCAACCAAAGGGCGTAGGTGGATCATAATATGGTTGAATAGGAAAGATTTATAGGACTGAGCGTGGAAGGGAGACAGCGTAGGAAAATTGTGGAGGATAAGACACCAGTGTTACTTTGTTCTTTCATGACCTTATGACCATTAATATTAAGTAATTGCTTAATTAACTTGTGGTTAAAAGGTAATGTGGTTTCTTGGCTGAGCGGGCTTAACGGATCATGGTTCGAAAATTACAAGGATCTTGAATTTCGATCAGACATTCAGACTTGTGTGTTTCTACTCATGCTTTTTTGTAAAATTAAACTATTCTTAACTAGAAATTTAGAAAGAAAGAAGACAGCAACAAGAAAATTTTCAGTGTGTCCGAAACACGTGGTGGTACACCAATGTCATTGTATAAGTGGAGGGAAATTTTATTATTCAAGTGTCTCTCCATTTGTATAATGACATGTGGTATACCACCCGTGTTCCAGGCACACTAAAAAATCTCTTCTCATTGTGATAAGCTTTGGTTTTGGGACGACGAAGATTAGTTATGCTAGCTAATTTTGAACTAGCCACAAAAATATATCATCGCACTTAAATAAGTCAAATTTGAGACCTTATTCCATTTAAGTGGTGACAACTACGTACTTTACCACAAAATTTATACTATAGTTCACCACCTTTCTAATAAAGATGAGACTCAAATGTTGGTGGAGATCTGCCTTTATTAGAGAGATGAATGTCATATGAAACATATGGTAAGTGTAGCATTACTCCTTTATTTTGATAAGTTTATATATACGCATTGTTGGCGAGAGAAACTAACCTACGTACAGTAGGAAATACCACTATATAGTAGGTCTGCACAAATCCTCTATTAATGTATGTTTAATAAAAAATGCTATTCTTATCATATTTTTTATAACCACATTTATATAATCTCTCTATTAGAGATTGAACTCGCATGTTTTGGTGGCCCTACATCTATCTTTAAAGCAGTCTAACTGTCTAAGTGCGGTAAGTATAACATTACTCGTTATCAACCCAATGACGTTTTTGTTGCCCTAAATTAAGGAGGGAGACGTTATGTAAAAAAGAAACACACATCATTGAGGCAACCTATAACTCCAGCAATGCGTTGCCCAGTGAACGTGGGCCAGATAAACCCACAAGCCCAGGATCCGACCTTTTATCCAAATCCAAACCGGATAACCCGACCAGCACCTTCTCTTTGCTCCTCTGCCAGATAGAAACCATTTTAAACTCAACACAATCCATGGCGGCTGAACCCGCACCGGAACCCGGATCCACAAGCTTCCCCTCGGCCGTCAACGGCGGCAAGACGTTGAAGGAATGCCAAACCATGATCCAGAGGAGCCTCCGGAGTACGCTCCTACTTTCCCTCGCTTTTTATTTTCCTTTAAACAAACTCATGTCATGAATTCTAATGCCTGCTCAGGGTTTAGGGTTTTAGGGCCTTAGGGTTTATCTTTGGTTTCCGTATATTGATCTGCAACCAAAACATGCTTTCGCTATCGGTTATTGAATTTGATTTGCTCGGTTTCTTCGACAGCTCCGATGGTGAAATTTCTGTTGAAGCATTTGGAGCAGTCTGGGTGTGGGATTGGGGACAGGTTCATCAAGGCCATTAATTGCAACAAGCAGATTGCCGGCGGTTATATTCGCGGCGAAGGGGTACAATTCGATCACTATTTCTCTTCATTGGTTGAAAGGCTCTGATTTTTACAGATTTCAGCAAACTTCATTTTGCAATTGGAATTTAGCAAATGCAATAGAATCTGTGTATTACTACTTCGAATGAACATTGTGTTTCGAAAGTTTCAATCTTCGAGTGAACTGAGTGGCGGAACGTAGTTTCTTGTCATTCAATTATCTCTGTCAATTGATTCTTTGTAGAAGAATGTTCTGTTGTTTGGAATAGTAAATGTCTGCAGGATGAGCTTCTTCTGAATCTGATATATTTTATCTGTTCTGTATGTCTGCATTTGTACTAGATACTGGTGTGTAGTAATCATATGACAATGCAAGATGATGTCAACCAAGTAGTGATACACGAGCTAATTCACGCTTTTGACGATTGTCGTGCTAAAAACTTGGATTGGTCTAATTGTGCTCATCATGCTTGCAGTGAGGTGTGCGTTGATATAGCAACCGAATCTTTTTTTCTTGTACTGGACGTATTGCAATCTTCAAACCTCAAGTTTATTTATTTTTCACAAGTATTTACTTACTGTCATTCTGAAACAGATTCGTGCTGGCCATCTAAGTGGTGACTGCCACTATAAAAGGGAATTGTTGCGGGGTTTTGTAAAGATTCGAGGTCATGAACAAGTGAGTTATTTGGCTTCAATTTAAATAAAAACTAAAGATATATTCTTCTGGATACTTTCTTTGTGTATAAAGCGAGCTAGTCTTTTACCTTAATTTGATTTGGAAAGATAACAATATATAACAAAGTTTGGATTTGTACCGAATACAAAGTCACTTGATTTCTGTTTTTCTTTGATTTTCTCATTGTCAAGTAAACAATAGGGGTTTTAATGAATCATGGTAATTGGTTGAAATAAACTGGAGATGGAGAAAACCTTTCTCATATTCTTAGTTGTTTCCATTTGCTTGCAATATTATCACATGCTCTAGTTTATTGTTTGTAAACTAACTGTATCTTTTCATCGGATTCTCGATTTGACATTTGAAGGATTGTGTGAGGCGAAGAGTTATGAAATCAGTCATTTCTAATCCGTATTGCTCAGAAGCAGCTGCAAAGGACGCCATGGAATCTGTTTGGGATGTATGTTACAATGATACCCAGCCCTTTGACAGAGCTCCTTAAGAAACAGTAATAGGTATTTGCTTGATCGCAACCCAACCTGTCAACTCCATGTTTCAAAATTTTAATCTGGCATTCCGGAAGATTGTCCATTAAGAGAAACAGGGTTGTTACCTGATTATTTTTTTGGCTGCATAAGATATATTCAATAAAATAAAAAATTTCTTTCTTTACATGGCTGTATGAGGAAATTTTACTGTATCAGATTGCCATACAAATTGTACGCCAACAACGGTTGTTTTTTGTGCTTACATTTCAAAATAATGCCAATTTATCATGCTCATTTTTTCTTCAAATTTGTCGAACTACGTGTTGTTTTATTAATACATACCCAAAGTATGCAACTTGAATGTTGATTATGGTCAGGCCAACAAAACGACCATGGAATTTATTGGTTCTACTAAGTAATAACTAGATGAGTCTGTTCTGCAGACCCCATAATGTTAGAGGCTATTACTCACAGATCGGGATCTTGGACCATATGGTGATCACATAGATATCCCTTTCTCTTTCTGAATTTTGATTCTAATTAGGTTTAGAGGGAGCCTTGGCCGAGGCTTGGGGTGTTCGAGCCTTGGCTGGCTTCTTGAAGCTGGAGGGTGTAGGAGAGGGACTAGTCCCAGATGTGGGGGATGCAGCCGGTCCGGTGGACTTCTTGGGCTTCTTGGGCTTCTTGAAGCTGGAGGGTGAAGGAGAGGGACTAGTCCCAGACGTGGGGGATGCAGCTGGACTGGTGGGTTTCTTGGGCTTCTTGGGCTTCTTGAAGCTGGAGGGTGAACTGGCTGGCGCCGATTGGGGCGATGATGATGGTGCAGACTTAGGTGAAGAAGATGGAGAGGACGATAAAGACGTGGGGGATGACGCTGGGGCAGAGGACGGTGATTTAGAGTCACCTGAGGGAGATGGAACTTTGGCAGTGGCTGGACCTTTGGCGGGTGATGATGCTGGCGCCTTGGATGGAGAACTGGACGGGGCAGATCCCGATGACGGGGATGCTGCTGGTGCCTTCGCCTTTTTTGCTGAAACCCCAGCAATAACGACAACAAAGATGAGAGTAAGGACGATCACTTGATTTGCCATCTTGTCTTTGTCTCAGTTTCGAGTTTTATTTCGGTCTTTGTAATATTGTTCTTTGAAATAGAGTGGTGTGGAGGATGATGGTGAACGGAACGAGATATATAAAGATCGATTCGGTAGGCTGCTGCTGCTGGTGGTGGATGGATGGGAGATGAAGTAGGAGGAATTTGCGTCTTGTTGCAGGACAAGGCTTTTCTTGGAAGAACTATAATTAGAAATCAAAACAAGAACCTTTCATTTTATGGGACATTTGCGCTTAGATTAGGTCACTTGGTCAGATTAGAGTGTCCATCTCTTTACGCTTAGATTTGTTGTCCTCGTTGCAGATTAGAGAAGTTCAAATGTCGTGTTATTAAAAAGGTATATGTACACACAAAAAATGAGTCCGGCTTCTCTCCTTATCCTCAGTCCATTATCTCACGTCCTATCTAAGCTTTTAATCAACATGTCATTAGTTCGACGATCTATTCATAAATGTTGATTGCCTACTAATTCTTTGTGTTATACCTTCTAAACATTAGTCAACACTGAAAAATAACAATAATGATATACATGATAAATGGCATGACAGTATCTTAATCGTTGAAAGTAAATTAACAAATTGATTGGTTGCTCCATGCATGCACAATGCGTGCACAGTGTGCCCTGAAAAAATTAGGACTCTTTGATTTCATTAATTTAATTTGCAATGCGTATAATGTATAAATATATATATGATTAATTACATGTGTACAAGAGGCAGGACTCCTAAACTTATTAAGTAGAATCCGAGACAGACGAGCAGATACATATGTTTCGCTTTAACACTCGAGTCTCCATGCATGCACGTATGCTAGTATCGTGCCAAACAATTTCTGATAGGGTAATGTTAGGGAGACTGAAATTTCTAAACCAAATGACGTGGTAGTTGATGATTGGATTATTACTTAAGCATTGATTAACGTGTTTGTTTCAAATTGGTGACACATCATTTGGTTTGTCAATGTGGTCTCCCTAACATTATACTTTCTGATAACATTAACACTGATATGTACGTTCCAATTAATTTCCAAGAACCTGAGATCCGCCTCAGGGTTGGACACTTGATCTCCCTCTTTTCTGTCTTACACAACTGTTCTCCTCTATTCTTCCACCCGTCCACTCACAAATCCTTCAATTGCCTGCTAGATGCTTGCCTTCGAATGAGAAAACTTATTTGGTCATTGTGTTTTTTATCCACCTCGAGAGCGAGCGTCGCTCACTTAGACGAAGGTGTGCAAAACCACTTTGGTGGTTTGGGTTTCTGATCTGCCTCCTTCTGCAATTCTGATTATGTTTTGTCTACTTGCTTTGTTGGCAGCAGAATTCTTCCGTTGCTGGTGTTGGTTGTTTCTTTCGTGAGCGAAGTGATTTTGGAGCAATTTAATGTACTATTTGTGGATCTTAATTAGATGATGTGAAATTAGGAATTTGATTTGTTATTAATTTGGGGCTGCTTTGCAATTGTGTTTTTGTTAATTTTGGAGCCAATGGGTTTTGTTGGTGCTGACTGTGAATTCGCTAACTCGAGCGATGGAATGGCGAAGTGCATGGTGGTTGTGGCAGTAAAGATTTGTGTCAACGTACTGAGTCTGATTGGGTTATCATGTGCTTTGCTTGGGCTTTTTTGTCCTTTTGTCTTAATTGCCCATTTTATGTTTATCTCCTATGACATCTTTTTTTGTCAATGAAGTTTATGTTTTAATTTTTTTTTTCCAAGAATATAACAATCAGAAAATTGGGTTAGGCATAGTTTTACATGCATGCAGATGAATTCCAAATTTTTTTATATTTTTTATTTAGCTACCCAACCATGGTGGATGGAGGACCCTGCCACCCCGAGGGCTTAAGAGTGCACTTGGTTAGGCTTCATGCAGGCAACCGATCACTTTAATACCATACTTAGTCACAAACCCACACTGCTAGGCTCGGCCAAAACATTTTTTTCACATAAAATTGTTATATGCTTCTTTACTATTTCAAACAAATAAAGTTACCAACTTACCATGCAATTGGTTTCCATTTTCCAATTGGAAATTCAAGTTACACAATAGCTCTTGTATTCTAAATATAAAGATTAAATTGAAATTAGTATATACTGATCAAATAGCTAGTACAAAGGATACAAATACAACAAAAAAGAAGAAGAATCCACGTCAAGAGAGGACTGGGAAAAAAAACATGCAAAACTACAGCAGGTTGATCTTTCTCCCCCCTATCGCAACATGTTCTGGTATTAAGACTGTAATTAATTTGCACAATTCTTCTTATTCATAAGTCCACGTATAGAGAGACTCTATAACGAAAATTAACATACAAGCTCAATCAATTAAATTAATTTATTAGAGGCTCCTCAGCTTTTTATGAGCCTTGAGAGATCATCAGTGGGATAATCCTCCTCCTCCGATGCAGAGTCCGAGGGTCCTGCAGCTGCGGCCTCGCCTTCTGGGGCAGCCGCGATCCCAGACTTAGATCCAGGCTCGGCGGTCTCGCCCCCAGGAGCAGCTGCGTCGCCGCTGCTGGGAGAAGGAGGGGATGATATTTCGCTAGAAGGGCCTGGGGCTGAGGCTGGGGTGTCGGCGCCACCATCACTGGGAGAAGGAGTAGATGAGCTGGAAGACGATGGTGAGGTTGCGGCGTCAAGGGAGGAAGCCGGGGAGGGGGAGGGTGGTGACGAGACTGACTCATCTTGTGCTAAAACACCAGCGATGGCTACAAAGATTAGAGCAAGAACAATGACTTGACGTGCCATCTTTGCTTCTTGTTTTGTGTAACCTTTTTTTTTTGTTCTTTGATTTGCAACACTTCTCTAGAGATAGTTATATAGGAAAACCACTGCGTAACCAACGTACCAAATTAAGGAGGTGGAAGTGGGTGGTGATTAAGAGACTAATATGAGATTAGTAGGAGTGAGAGTAGGGATAATCTGTGGAGTAAATTAATCGAAGAGAGAGAGAGGATATATATAGTTTAATTTGGTTTTAGAGGGAAGGAGAGAGAGGAGATATTATGGGTTATCTTGGCTGGCCTGGTTTACTGGATTATGCATGGTTCTAAAATTATTGCTAGATTAATAGAAATAGCTATTAATGGAAGGAAAAACAAGGATCCTCTTTCTCTTTCTCTCTCTCTTTTATTTATTTATTTATAAACTTTGGCATTTGGATTAGGGTTTGGTTGTTTGAGAAACACTAAGGGGGCGTTTGTTTGCCCTCACTAAAAGGTACTGGACTGGACTGGACTGGACTAAGGGTTAGTCCAGTCCCATGTTTGTTCCTGACAGGGACTAAGTTTAATGAGACTAAGTCTCACTAGCCTAGACTAAATCAGGGACTAGCTGGTCTTAGTGAAACCCCTCAAAAACCATGGGACTAGCTAAGACTGTCCCCTTTCTCCTCCTTTCTCCTCCTCGCCTTGCTCCTCGACCACTCACATTCGAAAGCCATTGGACTAGATGCTTTTTACAACCAATTTTCATATAAAATACCAAATTGAAGAAAAGATTGGAACGGAAAAGGGAGAAAAAGATGGAGAAAAAGAGGGAGAGAATTGGGCGGTAAGAAAGGATTAGAGGAATAAAAAAAAAAGATAAAAAAATATTAATAATTATGAATTAAATAATATAATATTAGAGTTTGTTAATTATCCTGCTTATTAGTCCGACACTGCACCAAACGCTTCACTAAGCTAGTCCAGCTTAGTTTAGTCTAAGCCAGTACAGCTTAGTCCCTAAAGCTAGTCCAGTCCGAGACAGTCCGGTGCAACAAACGCACCCAGGGGTCTCTATTGATAGCGAGACTTTTCGTAGACTCTATCACATCTCGTGTTTTTTGTACAATATTTTATAATGTTGATATATAAATTAACATTAAACTCTGAAATGGCAAAAGTCTACGGAGATTCTCAATTTAAACGAGTCTCCTTAGCATTTTTCTTAGTTGTTTAGATAGATTATGTGCCAACCAAGAACCGACAACATGTTAATTAAATGTTTCGAACTAAGCTTATTCTAAGAGAAAATGGGAAAAAAAAATATAGAACTATGATGTAAGTTAAATCCCACTAGTTTAATTTCCCAACTACCAAGAAATCCATGATCATGGTGTATTATTCCTTTCAATTGATGAAGAACCGGAGTTGCATGCATGGTTTTGTGAAATACAGAACATTGTTGTGTTAAGAACAATTAGTCATGTTATTTAGAGACACAAAAATTATGATAGTGTTGATAACTTGATATACTCTGTCATAATGTGAGTCCTAAATATAAATGTGTATGCTTAAGTTGAGATTTTACAATAAAATTAACTGAAAATATGACTTCATTAATTTCATATTACTTCACACATTTTACAATTTTCACGTGCCTAAAATACCCCCATTCCATATTTTATGTGGACAATTAATTGTAAGGAGAGAGTAAATGATTTTGCAACAAGAAAAAAGAGACATTAATGTTAAAAATGTCACATCCCGGCCCGGGGCGGATCACTTCTCAGGCCTGCTCCACCACCGTAGCACGATATTGTCCGCTTTGGGCCCCGACCACACCCTCACAGTTTTGTTTCTGGAAACTCACGAGCAACTTCCCAGTAGGTCACCCATCATGGGAGTGCTCTAGCCCCCCTTCTCGCTTAACTTCGGAGTTCCTACGGAACCCGAAGCCAGTGAGCTCCCAAAAAGCCTCTTGCTAGGTAAGGATGAGAATATACATTTAAGGATCACTCCCCTGGGCGATGTGGAATGTCACAAAAAAATTTATTGCATATTAATTTTTTAGAAAGGCTTTGAATTTTCATGAAACTATTTGATTCAGTTTTTTCACCCTACTCTTGAATACTTTTGAATTTATCCTTTTTTTATTAATATATTAGAACATTGTATTTCATTATCTACATGCACATTAATTTACCTACAACAATTATACCATGGGTGTAATATAATATCTCTTTTTTACAATGATGCAAAATAATGTTTATACCAACAACAAAACATGCCTAACATATGTACTAATACATGGAATATAATTCACCTATATTAAGAAGAAATGTAGTTCAATGCATATAGTATTAAAAATACTATGTTACACCCTTGTTTATACAACAATAACATGCCTAACATATTGTAAACACTGAAAATTCCTGAAAACAACAAGAACAACGTGTACAAAATAATATTTGTATTAATGATTTTGTTTGGGTTACAATCTCTATATGATTTGGTCCTCTGATTCGATCTCCGTAAGATGTTGATTTGTGGATTATGTTGATCCAAGGGCCGTCGAGACTTAATCTTGGCTGAACAGGGGGGTTTCTTCAAGGGCCTTTGGGCTTGATCTTGAAGGTTGGCGGAAGTTTCTTCAAGGGCCTTTGGGCCTGATCTTGAAGGTTGGATGAAAGTTTCTTCAATGGCCGTTGGTGGCTTGATCTTGAAGGTTGAATGAATGTTTCTTTAGGGGCCGTTGGGGCTTGATCCTGAAGTTGGTATGAACGATGAACGACGAACGATCTTCAAGGGCTTTTGGGCTTGATCTTGAAGATGGATGAACGACGAACGATAAATGAACTTCAAAGGGCTTTTAGGCTTGATTCTTGAAGAACGGATGTGTTGATCCAAGGGTCGTCGGGGCTTGATCTTGGATGAAGAATCGGCACGTGACCAAAGGTGCTTGTTGATTCTTCAAAGGTTTTGGCGAAGTTTCTTCAAGGGCCGTCGGAGCTTGATCTTGAAGAACGATGAACGAATAACGAAAAACGAAAAACGAAAAACGAACTTCAAGAGAATTCTCTTCCAATTTTGGAGTAGAGAAATGTATTTGTGAATTGGTCAATTGAAATGAATGAAATTGGCTTCTATTTATAGAATTTTTCAAGGCCTAATTTTGAATATAATATTCATATGAAATAAATCGTTTCTGCCAGGTGTTGACATGTGTTCTGTTTGATGACTTTTCTGACTCTTTTCGATTTTTCGTTGAGACACACGCTACGTGTAAAATTTATGTGACACATGAACATTGAAATTTTAATTATTGGTCAACATTTATTTTACCGAAATTTCGATGTCTACACATATCTAACAATACATGGAAAATAATTTACCTACAATTTCGAGAAATGTTATTTGGTTGGGTGTAGTATAAATTTTTTTAATAATTGGAAAAATTAAATATAACTAGGTGTAGTGTAATTTTTTTTATATAATTAGAACAAATTAATTTACCCACCTAATATTTGAAATGTTCATTTCCAATGATGCAAAATGGTCATTACCTAACTACAAATTAATTTCCAATATTTTACCTATAACAATTATACCATGGGTATAATGTAATATCTTTCTCTACAATGATACAAAATATTGTATGTACGAACAACAAAACGTGCCTAACTAAGTACTTGTACATGGAAAATAATTTACCTATAACAAAAGAAATGCAATTTGATGTATAAAATCAACAATATTATGTTCCACTCGTGTTTATACAACAAAATGTGTCTAACATATATAACAATGCATAGAAAATAATTTACCTACAAGTTAGAGGAATGTTAATTTGATTCAAAATATATAATATAGGTGTAGTATTTTTTTTTACAAACTAATTTACCTACCAATTAATATAGATAAAATTGCTACAAAATATATGAAAAAAAAAAAACTACTATTCTAGTTTGACATGGATACAATTAATGCAAACAGTTTGTACATTTTATTTCATTTTTTCTACTATTTTTAATTTGGCATAAATTTAGGAATTTGAAAAAGGGACAATAAAGTATGAGTGGCATGGGTGTAAATAAATTTTATTAATAGGTCAATAGTGTTCCCATATGTTTGTAAATTTTAAATTTGGGCTTAAACTGAATCTTTAAAGATAGATGGGTTTTTATCTAGAAATAATGAGTTGTAAGGGCTAAAATCTAAAGCACCCTTGTTCACCTATCTCAAGTATGTGTCCGGATAACCCAAAGCCTCGATAGTTAGCTCTTGGTCTTCCAACCGAGTGTTGGTTGTCATAAAATAATCATGCGACATACACAAATTGTTAAAATATGTAGCCACAAGTAGTAAGTTTGAAACATCACCACATTATTTTTGTCAATGGAAAATCACCACAAGTTATTTTTTTTTCAACTTTAAAAATCAATAAGGAAGAAAAAAATTCAATGAAAAGAAAATTATAAAATAGAGAAGATGATACGATCGGTACTTTTCTACCGATTATTTTGTACAGGAGTCCCTAGAACGCTAGCAACAAGAACCAGTTCAAGTCGCTAACTTCATACCGATCCAACCTTTTAAATTTATTTATTTATTTATGTTAATTTTTCTTTTATTTCTATTATCATAACAACAAACTATCATATTGTGTCACTTTTTATGCAAATTTCTCTTGTGAGCGACATGGTTAATCTTTCCAATATTAACAATATATATTCACTTATATTATAATACATCCACGAATTACAGCACCTAACTGCACTCCAATCTTTTCAACTTGTGGGTTTTTTTTCTATCTTTTAGGGTCCATATTGCTTATCCAAACTTAGAATATCAGGCTCAAATCATACTAGAAAATTTATAACATTGAGCCTGATATTTTTTTTTTCTTTAACAAAAAAAATATATATCAGGCTCAAATAATTTACCTATAACAAAAGAAATGCAGTTTGATGTATAAAATCAACAATATTATGTTCCACTCGTGTTTATACAACAAAACGTGTCTAACATATATAACAATGCATAGAAAATAATTTACCTACAAGTTAGAGAAATGTTAATTTGATTCAAAATCTATAATATAGGTGTGGTATTTTTTTTACAAACTAATTTACCTACCAATTTGTGGCGACCCGTCCCTAATTTTCCTATGTAAATTCTCCCCGTGCGTGTAAAATGACGATTATACCCTTATCGTTGAGTAATATGAAAACGTTATATTAAGTTTATTTCGATTAAACTAATATATTCTAAAACTTATATTATTAGAAAATAATTGTAAAACTAATGAGGGATCCGTATCCCTTCCTCACCAACCCAACTCCACCAACTTTCCGAAGCCTTCCATCCCCCTCCATGATCATTCATCATTGCATATTCGTTGGCAAGCAATCTGAAACCCACCACCCGTCCCTTACAGCTCACAATCCATTCCATTTCTGTTATTCAAATCATAATCTTATCAAATGGAATAATACAACTCATTCTCTCAGACTTCCTCTCTCTCTTCTCTCTTCACTCTCTCTCTACCATTTTCATACGGACAAACACCGTAGACCACTCAAACCTTGAAGATCGAAGGATCCAAGGTTACCATTGGATTGCTTAGGACCTCACGAGTCCATAGATATCAGTTTCAAGTAAGAACTCGTTTGTTTTCACGTAGAAACTCGAACCCAGAATCCGGTGAACACCGACGGCTTTCAAGCCAATTTCCGGCCAAACCACGGCGATTTGGCCGGTGTGCAAGGTATCAATCTCTTCGTCTCGATGAGTACTACAACTTTCCTTTTTATTTCACCCAATTTCGTTGAGTATTGAAGAAGTTATACCCATTTGAATCTTACCCAGTTTCCGGCGAGTCCGGCGGCTTTCGAGGCAGTTTGTGGCCAAACCACGGCGAGTTAGACGTCGTGCGAGGTACCATTCTCTTCGTATCTTCGAGAACTACAACTTTCGTTTTTGTTTCACTTGATTTCGTTGAGTATTGACAAAGTTATGGCTATTTAAATTTAGAGCAGTTTTCCAACATAAAGGACTGTGGTTGTTAGGTCACTTTCAACTCATTTTTCTGGTTAACCTCAACCTAAATTGAACACCTACTAGGTATAGACTTGTTCTATACATTCCTAAATTTATAAGGGCTTTTGAATCATCAAGTTTGGCTAAGAATCGAGTTAGATATCGACTCTGGAAGTTGGGAAGAAAATATAAGTTTTCTGGAAAAATGTAACCGTGGTCATTTGGCCACTTTCAGGCCCAATTTCTGGATAACAAGGACCATATATGAACTTTCTGTGAATATAGATCTATTATCTACATTCCTAACTTTAAATTGGATTTTGAATCATGGAATTTGGTTAAGAAACGAACTCGTTTGAAGCTCTGGAAGTTGGACGAAAAATCTGTAAAAATGGCTGGAACCTGCGAAGAAGACGAGTACACTGTACTCGCAGGCGCGTGGCCACCAGCGCAGCCACCTTGTGGGGGCGTGTGGGGGCGCGTGCATGATCCAAATTGGAATCTGAAACTTTTTGTGTGTCTGTGACGTCGAGTAGATCGATTTCATATATTTAAACCCTATATTTGGATAAGATATGAAGATTTTATTTACGTTTCCGTTTATGTGTATTAAACTAAGTTAATTAGAAATTTCACGTATAGGGAAACGTATTCCGATGACGTATGTGATTGAGCCAAGCTAGGAGGCTTCGTTTGGACTGCGTATTTGTGAGTGGGCAGTTTGTTTTCATACTTATACGTATTCACAGTTTCCAAAAGTTCATGAATGATTCACTTTACTTATATATTGTCGAATAAACGTTAAGTACGATATAATTGTGATAAATGTTGCTATATGGTTGAGATATACTTGTCATGATATTCATACATGTTCATATGCATACTCATCTGCTGCACCGGTGTTAGTACTCGCCCCAGGGCCAGGGCCAGTCCTTCACGTGTATGTTCACATCGCACCGTTCGCTCGTCTAGATCCAGGTTAGGTGCCAGTCCTGTCGGGTAGATTGCGTTAGGCAATTCGACTTGTATGTGATGTGCTTTTGCACCAGTCTTCACGTGATCGTAGTACTTGAGTGTATTGATTACACCCAGTCCTGTTCGTTCAGAGTTATCTGTTCGAACTTGTGTGCCAGCATTAGATGGATGAGTACTTAGTTATATTGCATTGTATCATTGCCACATGATTATATAACTGCATCATCGATCTTATCATGAATTGACTTGTATATTATCGTTGATACTTGGCTTTAGTATTGTGGATATATATATAATGTGCTTCTTAATAAAGGAAACTATAATTGTTTTACGGCGAGGGGTTAGTATGTTCAAAACCAAACGTTTTCACATAAGTTTATTTTGCTGACCCACTCAACTTTGTTTTTCGCCCCTCCAGGACCTATATAGTTGTTCTTCGTGGCATTCAAGGAACCTTGACCGTTTCTGACATTAAGCTTCAGCTTCTGATGTATGAATTTATCACCGTGTGTAATAAGTGTACTTTAGATGCTTGACTACTCTTCAGTAGTCGTCCTATCTTTAAGCTCTGAATAACTATAGTGGGCCACGCCTACGTTTGTGCACTCTGCCACTATTTTAATTTTAAATGATTCTAAGTTAGATTTAAATTTATGCACTTTTTACATCACTTACCCCTATGGTTACGTCACTTCACGGTGACGACCAGCATGCGTCGACCTTTCCGGGTCGGGGCGTGTCAAATTAATATAGATAAAATTGCTACAAAATATATGACAAAAAAAAACTACTATTCTAGTTTGACACGGATACAATTAATGCAAACAGTTTGTACATTTTATTTCATTTTTTCTACTATTTTTAATTTGGCATAAATTTAGGAATTTGAAAAAGGGACAATAAAGTATGAGTGGTGTTAGTACCACGTATTTGGACCTCGTATAAATACTCGGAAGACTCAAGGGCAATTATGTAATAAAGAAAGGGCAAATATGTAATAAATGAGGAGCCCTTATTCTATAAAAGGACTCCTCATCCTTTCATTTGGGAGAGGCCAACATAAGGTTTGAGAGAGGGATCCAAGAAACACAACAGAAATTAGGCTAGAGAGCACACTGCCTCTAGCCTCCATGTATATTCACCATCAGAGTGAAACCAAATCAACATCAGTGTGGACGTAGCCCAAACATTGGGGTGAAACACAATACATCTTTGTGTTCTTAGGCCTTTTTGTAGATTCACGATCGGATTTATGTTGTTCCAAGACCCATCCGGTTTTGTGCATCAACAAGTGGCATGAGTGTAAATAAATTGTATTAATAGGTCAATAGTGTTCTCATATGTTTGCAAATTTTAAATTTGGGCTTAACCTGAATCTTTAAAGATAGATGAGTTTTTATCTAGAAATAATGAGTTGTAAGGGCTAAAATCTAAAGCACTAAAAAATTAATTGGCAATATAAGAAGTAGTTCAAATACTTATAAAAAATGCGAAGTATTTTTCTATGGGATTTATAATTTCAACACTCACTAATGTTATCAATTTATAATTTTTTTGAATAACAATATATTGTTTATTTTTTTCTCTTGAAAAGGGAATCAGATAGTGGCTTCACTATGACAGTTCACCATTCTGAGAAGACTCACAGAAGCATTTCAATCTTCTCCTAGCCACCATCGTACGATTCACCAGTGTCAGAAGTCAAACTCAGAACATACTGTGTAAAATACAGATCTGAAATTTATTTTCAATCACCGGACAATTCCGTGGTGATTAAATAGCAATATATTGTTCATTTCTATAAAGTTATTATATAAAGTAGCTAGACCGATATCGATTCAAGATCATAGATCACGTGGTGGGCATACATGGGTCGATGGTACTGTTACACATGGATATGCCCTTTTCCTTTCTGAAGTACTAAAATGTTGGTGTGGAGCAGAAGAAGCTGCGAGAAGAACAAAATAAACATTTGTATAATACATAAGCATAATAATATGCATGTTGGGAACATCAATCTATAACATTACTTTTCAGATTTTCATATAGGGTTAGATTTGAAGACACTTTTATAATACATGGGAATGTATTTCAACGATCATAAGCTATATATTTTAATACTGTATAGAGGAATAAATTTAAAAAGTTAGAAAAATCTAAAATCATTTTGATAGAACTATATATATTTTGTTTATAATGTATTTTAACAATCTAGATACTATATATTTAGTGGCAATTGTATCATATTACATATATTTTAGTGCATTATTCATAGATATTTTTGTATAAAATTAGACAAATCTAAAATCATTAAGAGATATTTGCAAAATATTATATATATTTTAGTACAATATTCATAGATCCTTCTTGCAAAAAAAAAAAAAAAAAAAAAAATCTAAAATCATTAAGACATTCATTTGTAATAAAGAAAATGAATGAATATGGTTCAACAAAGAAACACTAGATTTAATCCAACAATCATATAGTTTTGGGCTTGAGTAATTTTGGTAGAGATAATCTTTGAGGTTAAACATATTTAAAAGATACATCGTTGGATTGTTGAAAGCACCTGGACGTAGATCCTAACTTATATATATATATATGTGTGTGTATATATATTGGTATATTTGCAGCTAAATTTAAAGTTATATCTAGATCATGAGCTAGCTGGGAACAAACTTGAGAGCTAGTTAGCAGGAGAGGATGAAATTAGGGTTCTAACAATTATTAGCTACAAGGAATAACAAAATGAAGATAGTCGTTGTAATCCGCAAGATGATCATGATCTACCTCTTCTTTCTTTGTCAGCTTCAAACGTTCGCAGCAGCAGCCAGACTTCATTTATCTGCAGGTACTAATTAGAATTTTTCTTTCTTTCTTTCACCAAACATGCATGAATTAATGTCTGCATGGTAACTAAGTTTGTACCTACGTAGGTGGGATGAGATTACACGGTCAGCAACATCGAGTACAGCATGCAGTGGGACGAAGACAAGTAAACTATGGGCACCCGTTTCCGACTCGTTCTCAATCTCCGTCTCCGTCTCCGTCTTCTTTGTGGTTGCACGATGAGGACTATTCGATCCCCGGTGGGCAGCGACCTGTGCACAATAACCTCGAACCCTAGCTGGCCGTAATTAACCTAGCTAATTACTACGTACTCCTCATCGTCTGTAGTTAATAAGAGCAGCACTGGATCAGGCAAGCTAGCTAGAATTAATTCCAAGTAATTGTTTTTACTTTCATGGCTTACTTCACTTCCGTGATACTACTCTCCATGGCCCTAGCCAGTATGTAAATTTACCATCTATGCACATACGTATTAATGGAGAATTGAGACCATCTCCGGATCTCAAACTCCGGAGCCGATGGACTCAAAAATCTAGAACATTTAAGAGAGCAAGAGATGAAGCCGTGATTTTGCGTGCAAGTGCTGCATCCTTCAGTTCAGGAATTTGAGATTCAGAGATGACCTCAATGTCTTAATAGATAGCGTAATGATAAAATTAAACTATTCATTAAACAACATTAATACCATGTGGTAGGGATTTTACCGCCTGCAAAAGTAGGGATAAAAACACTAAAAAAAATACTTGCAAGAGAACAAGGTAGTTGTAGTATAATAGCTCAAGCAAGGTCGTTTTCCACAGGGATTGAATGAATAATTTATGCAAAAACCAAATCTTAATTAATTATTTGAAAACAAAGATTGGAAAAAGTTGATTTTGAATTTAAAAATAATCAAAAAGAATTTTAAATTAAAACAAAAGAAATTAAACAGAAAACAATTTAAAGAAACTCAATTTGTAAAAGCCTAGGGTTCCGCCGTCCCCTTAACAATCTTATATAATTTTACCAACTACTTATGAATTTCTACATACATGCTTTGAAGGTTAGGTTTTCCTAATACATATTCTCCTCGTGATATTCAAGCAAGAACGTATATCTAACATGCAATCCGTCTGTGATATTCAGATCAAATATGAACATGCAAGACTCATTATGCTTTGTGAAAACCTTTTGAAAAACCATGCAACCCCTAAGAGCGTGATATTCGCCTTAGATGAACTTACAATTATCAATCACAAGAAGCAATACTCAATCCTCCCGTGATATTCCGACCGAATTGCATCCAATTACTTGTCTAAAAACCCTAATGGTCGCGAATCACTAAGACAATTAGATAGTTTAATGCGGTGATTAATAATTCAAAGCAAGCATGCATCCATTCATAAGCAAATTAATAAAATTACATATTCATGCTAAGGCTCAAGGCTTCGCCCTAGCAAACAGAAATTAGTTACGAATAACCATAAACAAAATATTAAAAATAAGGATAGAAAACACCTTAAAGTATAAAATCTTCAAGAACCCTAGCAAAGTTCTCTGTCTCCAAAGTTGAATAAAATAAAAGCTCTCTAACTCCCCTGACCTAGGCACGGCAAGAAAGCTTATAAAGCATACCAATCCCCACGCCAAAAAACCCTAGACATCATCTAATTAGGAAACTAATTATAATAAATAAAATAATAAAATAAAGTCCTAATTGAGTTAGGATAATCTGCACAGAAACTGTCCAGTCACGTTTTAGCCTCAAATCTCCTCCAAATCCGGCCCAATATAGCTTGTTTTGAAGATCAGGATGTTCCAAACACATCTTCAGAAGGCCACGAACCCATCCGAGGTCATCTTGGGCTCCAAAAACGCAATTCAAGCCCAAAACGTCACGTTTCCAGCACTGCGCATCGCTCCTTTATTTTGTTGCCAGAAAATCATCGCTCAGTAGAAAAATCTGATATTTTGATACAATCAAGCTAAGTGACTCACGAACGTCCTCCAACTGGAATTACTCCAAAATTCATCCGTTTGACCATGTTTTGCTCCAGAGGAAGTCGAAAGTCCTATATTAGAAATACAATTCAAAGTATCAAAATTCTTCCAAAATATTAATCAAAATATACTAAGAATAGGGTTAAAAATATAATATAAAAAGGACTCATCACCATGCCAATTTTAACAGTATCAATTGTTAAGAATTTTAAAGACTTGTCTGAATCAGTACTTGTACATATCATTGCTAACGGTGGTGCAATCCAAACAACTCTTTTAACATTTCACACACCTCTCAGTTTTCAGTCGTTAAATCAAATAAAATGAGGATGCTTAACGGACAGAATTAAAAGATAGTGTATAAAAAATAAAAAAAGATGTGTAGCCTACTAAGGTAGACGTGGGCAGTCTCTTTAATTAGGCTACTTTATTTTGTAGCCTACTAATCTAATTTCACCGATAACAAGTTGATATGAAACAAAAAGATAATGCAGTATGATTAAATTTGCAAATAAAATTTTGAAAATTAAAGGATATGTAATTTTATAATTAGTTTATTATTTAAGCGTTAATAAGCATATTTATTTTTATTGGTGACACATTATTTAATTTTTAAATTTAATTTCTTTAACATTATCCGAATAAAATAATTATACTCTACGCATGCTTTAACACTACAGATTCGGTTTGTCGTACTTTTTACAACCATATTACCCACTTTCTACCAAGAAATGGTTACGTGGGACGAAGATATTATGAGGAAAAATAAAGAAGAAGAATATATCCTTGCACAATTCTTTTCATCTGCAACAAACGATTCTTAAATAGTGAACTTTTGCAGGTAGATGACATTTATGACAATGGTGAAAAATAATCGTGTTTATGTATTTTAATATTATTTAATTCTTATTAATTTATTTCTCACTTAACAACCAACTATTTTTAAAACAAACATTATCGTTCTACTAAAAAATAGTGAAATTTTTAGTATAATTCGGTATATTTTCCTCTCAAGTAATAAAGGTGTACAATTGCTTAGCCAGTTGCTTTACCTACTTACTACAACATTGTGGTATAGCTTTCACTCTATCTAAAACAGAAAATAACGTTTGTGCAAATAAAGGGAATGATCAGTTTTTAGTAAGAACGACAAATTATCCTAAATATTGATCATTCGTAATAAATGTTGATATAACAAATTATCGTTATTACATGTACACCTTTATTACATGTTTGTTATGTCATCGTTAGTCATCAATATATGTACACCTTAATTACTTGAGATAATTTGTCATGTCATCATTAGTCATTAGTATATGTACACCTTTACAACGATGACATAATTATGTGATTGTATAGCTTTCACTCTATCTATACTGATGACAAACGATGACATAACAAACGTGTAATATTGATATAATGACAACATAATAAATATCATTTCTGCAATCAAATGTCAAAAAGTGATCATTCATACTAATTATCCTAACATTATTTGACATGTTCTATTGAAGAGTCAACCAACTTACAAGCCACAATTCGACATACACAAAATTTATGTCCACGTCTTAAATTCTTGACAGATAAGTAAATATGACTACTTCCAATTGAACCGGATCATGAGATAACCGTCATCCTGTCCTGCCATGTTCATATAGTAGACCTTGGTTTGTAGTAGATTGTGTAGTGTCAGCTTGTAATACCAAATGGGTTCATATAGTCAATATCAATAATTCAATGCCTAAAATGCACCCTCTTAAGAGATCTGGATGAGATAAGTGTTGAGACTAATTAATGTGCAATGGCAAATTCAGGATTTGAATCTTGAGGGGTCTTAATATTAAGGATTTAAGTTTTTTTGAATAGAAACAGAGTGCGTAGCGCGTAAAAAATAAATAAATTTATGCATTTAGTGATTACATCGAACACTTGGTGAGCTTGTTGTCGTCAAACGAACTATGTTGTTCACTTGTCAACATATATTGATATGTGTCGAAGCATTTTGATTAGTGCTCTTGAAAAAATTTAAAGAGTATTGTCGATGCAATATGCGAGAGGCATGTCGTCAAACACTTAATGAACACAAAAATAACCCCTATCAAACATGCGGAGAGTCTTCAAAAAACCTTCACATGTATATTTTTCGAACTCTTAAATGATTTTGGAACCCCCCCCCTAAAGTCCAATATGCATCCGCCACTGCTAGCATTACATGACTATAACATCAAAAACCAGGCGCCAACGTCTCGGATTCATCCCAGCACAACCAATGTTTTCACATTTGATACGATGTTTATATTCACATTTGATTGGACAGGAGAGAGATGAAAAGTAAAAAAAACATAAGAAATATGTATAATATTGTTGTAAATATAATTTAGGTGTGTTATCCACTCACTCCTTTTTACTTCTCTGACACATTCTTAATTTTAATCTTTTAAATTAAATGAAATGAAGAATGCGTGACAAGTAAAAAAAGAGTGGTTACACCCCTATAATTTATTGTCTCTTAGAGGAGATCGCCAGATTTAACAAGAATACACATCGTTTGTGACGAAACGTGTATGGCATCTCCGCCCCGACGACTGTCTTCTCTCTTATATTCTCTGTCTCCTCTCCTTCTCTCTCGCTCCTCCTCCTCCTATTCCTATTCCTCTCTCGTCCACGCATTACCCTTTTGCCCTTTCCCCTCTCTCTCTCCTCTCCTCTCTTTCTCCTCTTCATCCATGGCTCCAGAACTTCACGAGGAAAATTACACTACTGGCCCTGCTGAACCTCCCCAGAAAACCAGAGTCGCCGTCGTAGGCAGTGGCAACTGGGGCAGTGTTGCCGCCAAGCTCATTGCCTCCAACACCCTCAGGCTCTCTTCTTTCCACGGTATTATTATTTCCTGTTTGTTTTCTGCATTTTCCATTTTCTTTCTGCATGCAAAGACTGAATCTTTATGTATGCCAACAGTCAGAATTTTTGTTTATATCCATTATATTATTCTCTAATTGTATATTTGGTTGCTGAGAAAATGAACATATTGTATGTTTTGTTCCCTAGAGAATGCCAAATTAATTGAATTTTCTTGTTTGATTCTGGGATTTTGTTCTGTTGGGTGTTCAATGGATGAAAATTTTGAAAACCCAATTTTAATTCGAGTGTTCGAGGAAGCCCCACTTGCAATTTGAGTTTTTTTCTGCATTGGAATTCAGATGAAGTGAGAATGTGGGTGTTTGAGGAAACGTTACCAAGTGGTGAGAAGCTCACAGATGCCATCAACCGCAACAATGTAAAAAAGCTTTGATTTTTAATGCATTCCTCTTACATGTGGATGAATTTACGCAATTGTAAACGTTTATATTGTGTTTTTCGATAGGAGAATGTGAAATATCTGCCTGGCATTAAGCTGGGGAAAAATGTTGTTGCAGACCCGGACCTTGAGAATGCAGGTACTTCATTTCTCAGCAAAAGCTTTGCTGAACTTTTTGAAGTTAATATGTTTTGAATTTGTGCAATTTGTTGGGTGCTTGGAGCAAATTTTTAATAATAGGGGGAGTTTTGCAGTGAACGGTGCGAACATGTTGGTGTTTGTTACTCCACATCAATTTATGGAGGGTATATGCAGGAGGCTTGTTGGGAAGGTAAAAGCAGGTGTGGAGGCGATTTCCCTCATCAAAGGAATGGAGGTCAAGATGGAAGGTCCATGCATGATCTCGACACTCATCTCAGAACAATTGGGTATTAATTGTTGTGTTCTGATGGGAGCAAACATAGCTAATGAGGTTATTTAGCTTGATTTTTCACTCTTCTTAAAAGATTTCGTTTCTCGGATCATATCCCATCTGGTTCACCTGAAACTAGAGACTCTTTGTGTAGATTGCTGTGGAGAAATTTAGTGAAGCCACGGTTGGATACAGAGAGAAAAAAGAGATTGCACAGAAATGGGTTCAGCTGTTTAGTACTTCCTACTTCATAGTCACACCTGTGAGTACATCGAATACATTGTTACAATCACTGTCGTACTGAAGTACTCTTACTATCATGAATGTTTGGCATGGACGGGAACTAGTTTAACAACCCACAATTTAGTAAGAATTTGGTAGCGTATAAGTACTAAAACTTTTCTCTGCATCACATCAAGTATATATTAGAGTAATGCTCTATTTACACCTTTTTGGGTGTGTGTGAAATCTATAGGTCCAAGACGTGGAAGGAGTAGAACTGTGTGGAACCCTGAAAAATGTTGTGGCCATAGCAGCAGGTTTTGTCGATGGGTTGGAGATGGGAAATAACACGAAGGTAAGTTCAAAATTTTCGGTAAAGGTTGAACCCATGTCTCATCTGCTTCTATTTCATTTCGACTGCTTATTTTGAATGACCAGGCTGCAATTATGAGAATTGGTCTAAGGGAAATGAAGGCATTTTCCAAGATGTTATTCTCATCTGTCAAGGACACCACGTTCTTCGAAAGCTGTGGCGTCGCTGATCTCATCACCACATGCCGTAAGGAAGCATGGCGATCTCTTATATTCATTTTTTGTTTTTCTTTCTTTCTAAACTCAGAGTGTTTGGCAGTGGGAGGAAGAAACAGGAAAGTGGCGGAAGCTTTTGCAAGGAGTGAAGGGAAAAGGTAAAAGCACCACAATTTGGCACATAAACCTTGTGAAAGTATGTGGTTTCCAACTATTACCCTTATGCGTTTGTTGTCTGCAGATCGTTTGATGAGCTCGAAGCAGAAATGTTGCAGGGTCAAAAATTACAGGTTCACATTAAAAATTATTGGAACTGAACTGTGTTAACTTATTACTCAGATTTTGGGAACTAACTTTTTATCACTCAGCGTTGTTTTGTTTATCAAGTTTTGCTTTCCTTTTCTGAAGGGTGTCTCAACTGCAAAAGAGGTTTACGAAGTTTTAAGCCACCGTGGGTGGCTAGATTTCTTTCCACTTTTTGCAACAGTTCATGAGATCTGCATTGGCACTCTTCCTCCAACAGCCATAGTTGAACACAGCGAGCGCACGCCTAAAATGTAGCCCGCTTCCTGCAAGACCCGCGTATCCTGGATAGGTGGTAGTTTACTTGAGTGATGTCCTTCGTCCAAAAGCGAGGACGAGGTGAAACTTTGGAATGTTGGTTCACACAGAAGTCAGCACTCAGCAACAATATATGGTTGCAGGGACAAAGTACATAACCTGCTCAGAAGCTATTTTCCTTGACAGCAAATGAAGTTTGAACATTTCTCTTTAAGTTTCTGTTACATCTTATTTGTTCTTTCAAATTGTACCCATGTTTCATGCACAACGTGTAATCAACAGCAAGTTGTAAACTTATTTAGAGACTATACAAGTAATCGAATAAAGAGTTGGTACGAACCATTTCTGGTGTCACAATTCGAGAACGAGAGATCGAAATCTCGATTGCGGTTGTTTTTGTTTCTCGAACTTGTTCAGAAAGTAGACAATCGCCATTTCCATATTTAACACCAAACCCTTTCTAATTTCATGAAATAGAAGTTATACAACTGCCACAAACCCAAATTACACAGCAAGAATACCATAAATTTGAAGGAAGAAAAAAAGACCGAAATAATTTTCCGACAACACCAAACCCTACGAATTTTGCATATGGTTTTAGAACAACAGTTACCCAGTTCGTATTCTATCCAATCGATCCACACTCTTCCGTGCTCTGTCCATTTGGTGGTCGATACTTTTTCTAGACTTCTCATGGCAGTCCACGCTTCTCCGCGACCTTTCCATGTGGTCGAAAGATACTCTTAGTTTTTCTAGTTTATCAGCACTGATGAACTGATTTTTCAGTTTTTCAGGCCTGTCAGTGCTCTTCCTCGGTTTCTCCCTTCGATCTGTGCTCTTCCTTGAAACTTCGTAGACATCAGTACTCTTCCGAGGCTGCTCAAACTGGTCGGTGCTTCTCCTAGAACTGTATCTCTGGGAAGTAGACTTCTCAACGGTTGATATGAACTTCTTGAGATGTCTGATATACTCAGGATAGAGCTCTAAATCACAGTGGTTTCCTCCTTTAAGCCATAGTGGTTCATATTTCTCTTTACACAGTTCCCAGAGTTGCTTGCCATGAGAACAATCGACTACTTCATCCGCAGTCCCCTACAAGAAAATATAATGGCTAAAAAAATGTGAAGAGGAGGCCGATTTGGCATCTCATTTAGTCATCATGTATATAATCTTTCGACATGGCGTGCCAGATGATGATCAGACAAAACCCTTATACATCAGCCCAATACTTTCTTAAAATTCAGCTCTTTGGCTAAAAAATGGAACCTCAGAAATTAAATGTTAAGAACAGCAGGGTTTCTATACTCTAATGCATCAATAAAACTGTTAAAACAATATGTTATACGGCATGTACATTTTGTCTGATATAAGAGATCGCACAAGATAATATCTGGTCAAATGCATGCATCAAAAGGAGTCTGGTTTGGTTGTGTTAACATATATGATAACATAAGGTAGACAAATATGGAGTAGCATACTTACATGAATGATGAGAACGGGACAATGGACCAGTGGAATTTTATCGATATTCTGTACGTAAATAACACAATAAAGTTTACAATTAGATCAAGGCCAAAAACTTGGCAACTAAGCGTAGACAAGATACGCAAACTGAAGAGTGTTGTGTTACCTTATAAATGTCAAACCAGTACGAACGCTTTACAGGATACATGACCCTTAAACCAGATAGTATGGGACTATGCAGGACAACAGCTCTTAACTGAGGCAGCCGAGCAGCAAGATCCAACGTGGGGCCACTTCCAACGGATTGGCCATAGAGAATGATATCTTCCTGCTTAGCACCATAGCATTCTTCAAGACACTTATATGCAGCTTCAATATCTGCATAGGTATTCTGCTCACTTGCCTGGAACACAGAAAATATGGGGACTTAAATGATGCACTGTGCTCAAACAACTAGTTAATACAAAAACTGTTCAAATCTCCAACAGACCTTTCCCGTTGATTGCCCATACCCCGAATAGTCGTACCTGCAAAACATTACAGATATGTAACATTGAGAATATCATTAATTATAACACAAAGGCAATGGTAAGGGATCAGACTGTATCAGTAAGTTATGTAATGGCACTGGTAAAGATTATACAGTCTCAGTAAGTAGATTATACAAAGCTACACCACAACTGCAATCACGGTGGACATTAAATTACTGAATCACAGTACGAAAGGCGTTAGCGATTACTCAATCATCTCAGACTAGACTGTCTAAACAGGCATAGGGGCTGGAGAATTCACTCACAGATGGCAAACAACGAAGATCAACTGACCGAACCTCGACGACAAACTGATTTTGATTTCATGAAATTCTCTAAGCATAACAACTACAGCTACATCCCATTTCAGCTATAACTACAAATTAAAAGATGAAGAACTACTCCAATATCTACAAAATAACCCCTCTATAGTAAAATCCCATAAATTAAAACATAAAAAAATCAATAAAACAATCAAAACTACCATAAAATCCTACACAATTAAAGCTGATCAGTGGACTAATAAAACCCAGATGCCAAGTATAGTAATCCAGCAACAGAAACTAACAAAGGCTCTGAATTTAGAAAAACCAAGAAGCCAACACTAGCAAATAATTAAGAACAAAGAACACAAAGCTCAAAATCTGGGAAAAAAACTCAAGATTCCAAAAATGACAGAGTAGCAAAAAGTGGCAAACTTGGAAGGAGAGAGAGAGAGAGAGAGAGAGTAGAGAACAGAGTACCCCATGAGATTGACGCGCAGGTGGATGCTCAATTCGATAAAGAGCTCGTACATCTGCCCCAGATCGGCGGCGTTGCCGTGGGAGTAGAGCAGAGTGGAAGTGGCCAAAGGGTGGCGAATGTAGATTGCCACTACCTCCGTGCCACGGCGGGTCGGCAGTTTCAGAACCTCCACGTTTTCCCGGTGAGGGAAGGGGCTGAGAAGCAGGAGGCCGGTGTGGTCGTCTGTGATGAGCTTGTAGGAAGGTGGGTTCGGTGGGAAAAAGGCGAACTTGGCCGCCATGGACGACGTCACCCCACCCATATCACTCCCTCTCTCTCTCAAAACTGGCAACTCACTCACTCACTCACCCACTCTCTCTCTCCTCTATCTCTCTCTGTAATGGGAAAAAGAACGTAAATTTTGATATGGGTTGCGAATTGTTAGTGTGGGAAGTGAGTTCAGATCGGCATTCCTTTCTTTTTTCCTTTTCTCCAGAAGCTTATTCTTTACGGCAAAAGAAAGAGAGAGAGAGAGAGAGAGAGGAGAACTGTATGAGCTACTTGAAATGTATGTATGTATGTATGTATGTCTCTGCGTGTGCGCAGTTGAGTGAGTGAGACAGATGGAGCATCGAGAATTAGAGATATCGAGAGACCAGAGAGAGAGAGAGAGAGAGAGAGAGAGAGAGAGATAGAGGGGAGGTTTTACTGTGTTTTACAGTTTACTTGGACTTGGGGTGAGATAGGGTTGGAGAAAACGGATCATGGAAATCTCGAGCGGAACTTACATGTTGTAATATAAACTGAAAAAAAATCCAGTGACTAGGATCTACGTAAGTAAATTCATTAATTACATTTTACTTGACACATTTTACATATTTCGGATGCCGAAAATACCCCTATTGTATGTTTGATTTATAAAATTAATTACATGCAAATTATATTGAGAGAGTTAATGAATTTGAGAAATAAAAAATAATAAGTCAAAAGACATTAATGTACGAAATTATGGAGATGAATGCACAAAGGATTATGCTACAGCCATATTAGATTCAGTATTTTCATAATTTATTCTTGAAAACTTCAGACTGTTTTTTACATGCAAAACAATTTACCTACCAAATTACAGTTCTTGTGTAATACAATATCATTTGTAACAAGGATGCAAATTATTTGTATATACCAAACATATATATAATGACTCATGGATATTAATTTACCTACATTTAAAATAATTTACCTACATTTAAATTAATTTAACGCATTGATATTAATTTACCTACAATAATTTACCAACATAATAGTGCACCTACTATTAAAATTTTAAAATGTTAGATTGCTTAAAAAAAGAAAAATAATATACCTAGTATATGTAAAATACATGAAAAATAATTTACCTACATAATAACAAACCCATACATGCAAACTAATTTACCTTATAAATTCATTATTTAAGTTTTAAAAGAAACAATGTTTCTACTAGTTTTTTTTTTCAAAAATAAAGTACCTATTATTTAATTTTTTACGAAAATTGTTTACCTATTGTGTAATTTAAAAAAAATTACATATTTTTTTTTTATGAAAATAATGTAACTATTGTTTAGTTTTTACAAGAAACAATGTATCTACTAGTTTATTTTTACTTTTTTTTTTAATTTTCACAAGTTAATGTATCTACTTTTTTCAATAGAATGTATATTGAACTAATTAGATTTGGATTAGGCGATTTCACATAAAAGAAGAAAATAACTTTTTTTTTAAATTAAAAGCAAAAAAAATTTAAACTAATTGAATGTTGTTGACAAACAAAAGACAATAAATTAAAAGTCTAAAAAAAAACCGTAACAGCCATATTAATGTTGGTGGCATGATGTTGTAAATAAATTTAAATGTATGGACATCTTTTATCTTACATGGCATCAAATTCAAAATTTGGGTTTTATTTAGATGTTTTAATATAGGTGGGTTTATGTCTAAAGTTCAATAGTTGTAAGGGGCTAAATCTAAAGCACCCTAATATAAATCGAGGAGGGTTTGATAGAGAGAAAGGAAGGAGAGGTTTTCCTATGTTTTACAGTTTTCTGTTACTATACTTATTTAATGACACGTAGAGTATCAGCTTGAATTGTTGACATTTAAAAAAAAAAAAAATTCGATCACATCATTCATGTAGTAACGTTTGCTACATAGGCCTCACCATATGTTTGAGTTAGCATAACTAGGCAGTCTTAGGCGAATTTTTCTTCATAGAATGAAAGTCTCATATTAGCAGGTTGTTCGAGAAAGACTTTTACGCAATAAGAATGTTACTGTATGATTTTGAAGAAATGGTGGGACTTCTTTTCCCCCTTACGACTTCTATAGACACTTGGAATGCAAATTAACTCATTAGACTAAAGAGACAATGCAATGTAAAAAAGTTAAAACACGAGATATTAGGTAAGTCTTTACCTAACCACACTGTTATGTTAAACAATTAAAACACATGACCACGAGTTATTAAAAATTAAAATGTTATACTACGAGAGTGACATTTCCATAGTAAATAAATTTATCTCAAGTGAAAGTCATAGGGATGGGAATAGGATTCTCTTCGGATCCTCTTTGTGGGGATCCGGATGATCAATTAATCGTGTCTGTTTATCGTACATCATACAGTCAGTTTTCGTTAAAATGAACAGACACGATTAATTTACTTCTGAATTCCCACAAAAAAGATCCGGAGAAGATCCTTGTCCACATGGATGGACCATGAGACATGGGAATGCATAATTTTTGTAGGGACATGGAGAATTGAGTCAATTGACAGGAGGAGAAGTGTAGGATGCTTAATTTGGTGAATTTGGTACCACTAAGCACAAAGCCACCTCGCCACCCCATGCACCCATGTGGATAAAGTTGCTTGTCGTTTCAATTTTCACCATGAAGCCATGCCAACCCTAAAAAAAAGAAAGAATGAATGAATGCATGATTAAAGTTAAAAACCAATGTGAAAACTAAACATGCCAAAAAAAATAGAAATAATTAAAAGCAAAGCACACATAGGTTGACAAAGAATGCTTAGGATTCCAGCCATAGGTAGCTTTCTCACTCCAAGCTGAGCAACTAGAGAAAATAAGTTAAAAGAGCTTACTTTCGGAATCGAAACGAAGCTCAACTTGCTCCAGCGATTCTTACATGCAACCTGTGAATTATCACTGTTTGTCTATCAGACTCTCTCACTTATACTGTTTGTCTATCAGACTGTCTCACTTATACTTCGTCTACCAGACTACTTATTGCGTAAGATTTGATGAATTTGGGTGGTGGATCATAGTACAAATTTGGGTGCTGGATCATTGTCCACAAATATTGCTTTAAAGAATTTAATTCAAGTTAATCACTCTTATAAACATGGATTCGTACAGCCGAGTGCAAAGATTTTAAGAAAAGATATAGAGTACTTAGAGCCAGAAAGACTTGGAAAGAGACTTGAAGAAAAAACATGATGTACTTGGAGCTAACGGCAAATACAGCTCAAAACCGAGTGCAGTGACGTTCTAAGATTTATATAGCCGATTTCACTTAGTAAAATAAGATTTTGTTAATGTTATTGGCGGAATCACTCTCATAAACCATGCAGGATTGAGGACTCTATAATTATGACTTCATATGGATGTTGCTAATTGTCCTTTTCTATTCAATTTTCTTGGTCATGAATTTAAGAGGACTTCAGAAAACTTGACGAGAAATTAAGGAAAAGAATTGAAAAAACAGTTGGGTAGAATAATAGTCTGAATTATGTCCTTTTTTGGCCTTTTTAGGTGATACATAAAGCTTTGTAAACTGAAATGCAAACACTTGTTTAGTTTTTACCACACTCCACCTCACGAGAAAAAAGAACTTGCATGCAATTGGAATGATAATGTAACAGTGTGCAATCATGCAATTTTATATGAATAAGTGAAAAAACATAATGGTGCTAGATAAACTCGAAAGACCATCATCTTAACGTCTTAGTTGCATATAAGTTTATCTCCTATATCACACCCGCATCATATATTAATCATATATCTTGGAGTAAATAAAAAGGATGAGTGGCCCGATCACCAATACAAATCATATGATTGATCTCCATACCCAGATCCCAGTAGTGGCATTTCCCAATCTCTATAAACAGATGTGTCAAAAAATGTGTCCAAGATAGTGTAACTTCACATGCAACAGCCTTTTGTCCCACCCAGAAGAACCAAGCAAAGGTCCAATTTTTTTGGTTGACTATTGTATTAACCAAGTTCTTCTGCACAAAATGCCAGCATAAATTTAAGTTCCATACTGTTGGTGAACAGATAAAAAGGGAAGAAGGGCAGTGAAGGTTGAAGTTTTCTTACCCTTGTGGAGTTGCGGCTCAAAGTCGAGAGTCGAGACTCGAGAGAAAAACTTGCTTACACTAATGATAAATGTAACAACAATTTACATCAATCACCTTAACTTTCTCGAATGACAATATATGATTAGCGGCGCAATAACATGTCCGTTCATTATAGCTACAGACACTAAACAAAAAGTTTGTTCCTTTTAAGGACTCGGATATAATGAATTGCCAGCATATCATTTTAGTCAAAAGAGATGTTTAAGTGTGTCCGGAATACAGACATACAAGTCATATATCATTATACGAGGGAAGGGACAATTTTAAAAAACAAATCCTCTACTTATGACTTATATAATGACATATAATGTATCGTCTTGTACGTATTCTGTGCGCATTAAAAAAATTTAGGGATCCTCATCTCTCCTCCTGATGAAAAGCACATGACATGCTAAATGGTCATTTGGTCAAACCTAAAAACGCTTTTGTTTTTTTATTATCAAATGTGGGTTAGCTCTGTACTCAGTAGGGATATTAGTATCATTTTCACTAATTTTTTTTATAATCTTTTTGACACATATTTTTATCCTATATTATTGCTTGATGCTAAATCTTTTAACGTTTAAATAAGAAACATGATTCGTTTATGGATAGTGCTATTCACATATTCATCTTTACCTCTTACACTTCCTTGTTAGTTTTTGACTATTAATGTTATTCAATTCATTCGATTTGACGACCGAAAATTGAGAGGAGTGTATCATGTATGAGAAGTAAAATGGGTTTGTTTTTTTATCAAATAACTGTTAGATGATTAAATAATTTTAGATTTAGTTAATTTGTTACATAGAAGATTTAATGACGCAAAAAATAAACGATTCACATATCATGCAACGTTATAAAATGATCAAGAAAATCGAGAAACGTAGAACGAGAATATCCGAATGAAAAGATTGTTAGCATTCCTCTATCTAACTCAGTCGACCTCGTCCATGTATTTTTTTCTTTCTTAAATTTAGAATATCGCTTTGTGAAAAAATAACAACGTTTTCATGGCTTATTCTCACCGACCCCACCATGCTATACACAAATTATTATGATAACCACAACTTTAACCCCAAATTTGAGGGCTCCAACCAAACTCAGGGTAAGAATACAAACACTAGAATTATAGGTGGAAAATGACTTACTAACGACTAATATATGATCGAATAGATGGTTGGCACAGCCGAGCTGGGAATGAATGAAGCCAACGGCATAAAAATGTGAATGTTTATGTCGTTTATTAGGAAAATGGTGGGTGGGTCTCACTGGGTTTAAATCTATCTTCCTGCTATTGTGATGGGATGATGAGACCTGTCTCTTTTGAGCTGCAGACATTCCGGAGATGCTTTTCATAATAAATCACATTTTATACGCTCCTTTAGCGAATATTTTATAATTCAACGATACGCATTGGACGATTGGATTTGCATGTCTTGTGTTTGAACGTTTATCGTCTTAATTTGGTCGTTCAAACACTAATACATTTCACACATAAATGTTTTTTGTAATAAATTTTCTCGTTTAATAGTTAGTGTGAGGATGTGAAAGAAAAAAAAATGGAATCTTGCATTTGTGAAGGACAAAATTTTGTAAGAGCTCATAAGAGGTTGAGTATTCCTAATATAGCCATTTGGTTGTGTGGTGGAACCCAAACCATCTTCATAGCATCAGAACATGTTGTCTAATGTATGAAGCGAAATGACCACACTCTCTCCACTTCATCTCGTTTTATTGTCCACGTGTTGAGATTAAAAATTTGCCCCATGTGACGGGGCGTGTTGAATAAGTGAAATCTCAATTTTTTTTACTTAGTTGCATGTTTGATTCATAAAACAAAGAACATTTTTACCATAATATGCTCTTAAGCAGAAGTATTCGCCCAATGAACTCTATTTCAATTTTTTCCGTTTTTATGGCAGACATGACATGCAGACTAGTCTCTGAAAAAAAATACACACACGATTGTATACAACGAACAATAAGACAAAAAGATTCGAAATTTCAAATTTTGCTGCTAAATTTGAGATAATGTTATGGCAGGATGGCCTAATAATTTAAGCCGGTCTGATATTAAGTCGGTCAATAATATGGGGAAATTGGCCCCTTAGTGGGACCCCAACAGTTGAAGACATTCTGCCATTGGACAATAATAATAAGACATAATATAATCGTTTTCAACTACATTACATATTATAATATCATATGATACATCACATATTTTCTGGTCAAATATATGTTTCATAGAAAACATATATTCCAGATGAAGACCAAACACGAGAAAACATATATTCTCTTGTTCTTTTTTTTTTTTAATTTAAAGTTTTTTTTAAGGGGCCAATTGCTAGTTTCGTCTCTACTATTTCGAAATTGTTAAGATTCACAGATGTATTTCAGCTTCTTTTGATGACCATCAAACTCACAGAGGTATTTTAACTTCCTTTGACCACCATTGTTTAATTAACAGGAGCCAGAAATCAAGCCTAGGATGTGGGGTGTGGAATACGGATGAGGATCCTCTCTGGATTCTCTTTTTGGGGATCATAGGAATTCACATCCTAGTCGTTTATCGTACATCGTGCGGTTGATTTTTATTAGATAATTTTAAATAAATTTTAGTTGCACGATGTACAATAAACGAAATATCTAAATTTTTGAAATTTTCATAATTTAAATCTGGATAGGATCCAAATCCGTGGAATACAGACTTGGAGAAACCATCTCCAACCACTAAATCAGACATGCGCACTGGTTTGAAACCCAACATGTGACAAACCCAACTGACTTAATTTTGTTTCGGGGGCCCAATTGGGTAAAAATCTGAGCCGAATGAAACACAATCAATTGTTAATTTGGTTTGAATTTGGGTTGAGCCTTTTTCATTCTTTTGGTGTTGTTTCTTTTTCTTCTCAGCTTTTGGTTCGGAATTTTGAGAAAACAGTTGAAAAAAGCACTCTATTTATGAAACGGATTTGGATCTGCTCTGGACTTTAGTATCCAAAGCTTATAAATCAACAAATTTGAGCCATATAAATTGAATTCAACGGTCTCTATTAATTTATTTTTTTTAGACCCACCACACACAACCAACGACTCTAAATTGACTTGCACACCAATTAGCGGCCTATATTTGCGGACTTAAGGCTCTGGACACTAAGGTCTGAAGCGAATCCAAATGCTTATGAGACAACCCTAAAACATGTCAACCGTATCATCCACCTATGTTATAATGTTGTAATGCGAGGACTAATAACACTTGATGATAGTGACCGTTATAATAAAAAGTTTCTACATATCTAATATTGCAATAAAAAAGAGTAGCGTGACAAGAAAAGACCTAAAAACTCAAAAACTGTTAACATCGAGACAAAGCATGAGATTGCGTGAAGCATTGATTAGTTTTGTCGGTTGTGATTTCACGAGGATTCTTTGGATCGTTGACCCATTGAAGTTTTTCTTCATAATGTACAGTGAAAGAGTAGAGTGGTGACTTTCTGGTATCCATATCCCTCTCCTAGGGCTAGGTTGCCGAACGATCCCAAAAAAATAAAAAATAAATAAAACGACCTGCCGTGTAACTGAATGTGTCGTACACTCCGATATGAATGATTTAATTATCAAATAATTAATATTAAAAAAATAAGAGAGAAACGGCTTTCAACGGAAACGAAGCTACAAATCTTTAAGGCGTTACTGTACGGCGGTTCATCTTCCGCAGCTTTCCCTTAACGACGTCGTTGGCTTTCGAAATTTTCCTCCGAATTCTCTCCGGTTAACCGGCCCCACCGCTCGCCGATCACGTACGTAAGCCTCTCTTTCTCTCCTCTCCAAATTCTTAGTTTCAATTTCCAAAATTTTCCGGGAACCAAACGGAGCATTAGGGTTTATAGAGAGAATGCTAAGTCGAATATGTGATTGCAATCTCTATCGCGCTCTCGGAATTGTATAATAATCCATTATTTCTTAGGGATTTTGTTTTTGGTTCATGCTTTTATGCTGTAAAATTGATTGCATGTTAAATCGAGTTTAACATTTGGGTTTAGAGTTTATGTGTTCGCATTTTGTAAATGGTTGCATGTTAATGGCCTTACTTCTTGCGGTGCCTGCTGCTACTGTGTTGGAGAATATGTAACAAAAAAGAAACAACAACAACAAAGTCTTTTCTTACTAAGCGGGTCGGCTATATGAATCTTAGAACGTCATTGCGCTCGGTCTTGTGTGTCATGTCTTCTGTTAGATCTAAACACTTTTAAGTCTTTTTTTAGAGTCTCTTCCAAAGTCATCCTAGGTCTTTCTCTGCCCCTTTGACCATGGACCTTTGTCCCGTAGTCGCATCTTCTAACCAGAGCGTCAGTAGGCCTTCGTAGCACATGTCCAAACCACCATAACTGATTTTCTCTCATCTTTTCTTCAATTTCGGCTACTTCTACTTTTTCTCGGATATCCTCATTCCTAATCTTATCATTTCTCGTGTGCACACACATCCAACGAAGCATCCTCGTCTCCTCTACACCCATTGTAACAAAAAAGAAACGAAAATAAATTTTGAAAGCATTACTGCAGCTCATAAGCGCTTCTGCTGGAGGTGATTTTATTATAATGGGCGATCCCAAACCAACAAAGCTTCCCGCTTTGTGAAGGTCGAGGCCCCCTCAGAGGTGATTTTATTATAAGTTAGTAAAGAACATTTATTAAAAGGTGCTTCTCCCAAAAGCACTTCTACGAGACATAAGCACTTTTAATCTTGTTTCCCAACATAGTTAAAAAATAAAAGCACTTTTGGTTGTTAGAAAACACTTTTAGCTCCTCCAAAAGCAGTCCCAAACTGGACCCTAGTAAAGTTGGGAAGCTTGGAATAGTTAGCGGAGTTGTTTTAAGATATCCTGATCAGTGTAATTTCCTACGCAGTTATGAGGTGTTTGATCTAGAATCCTTGCATATGAAAATCAATGTCAGAAATGGAGTACACGGTGCACGCATGTTGGTTACTTGTCCGGGAAGTAGATTTGCTTGAGTAGAAGTGTTGTTTTTGCATAGCCGGTAAGGAACTATGTTTGTCTTTTAAAATTTAAGTTTATTGTTTCAGATGATATCTTCAGTTGACTAACGAGAGGGAAACAGTTTCATTAGCACTGTGACCAATGTTCTGATACTATCCATCTAGAAAGTTAATATTATATATTGTATAAATGTGGTTTTTATGTTGTGCAGCTGCATTTTTGTTGTTATGTCTAAAGATAAAAAGGATTCGGTCGTTTCAAGTGAAAATGATAAACTAGGACCAGACTACTTTGGTTACTATATGCGTCTAGTGACAGACCTGTTATCAAAGGAAGAAGATTTTCCGCCTTTTGCTTCTCAATCTTCTGGTATATCTCGAAGCAAATGTGAGGAGGTTAGAGGGAAAGGTACGATTGAGCATAGTTATGGTATTCCAGGTTCTTTATTTGGTAACAGCATAGGAACTGGGCTTTCAGATTTCAAAAAGGAAAGATTGAAGTCGTTACTCAGGCAGGGTGTGAAGGTTCTTTCACCAGAAGTTGATGAGGTATGTTTGGACGTCTACTCTTCATTTTGTTCTTAAAAACAAGTGAACTATGTCTCTATGCTCATGATTTTGAATTATATGAAATGACTGGTCGTACTTTGATACTTTTTATACATTCTATAAATATGTCATGAAATTGTGCCGATTCTACTTACTGTGATGTAATTGAAAATGCTGCTTTTACATAAGGGGTATTAAGTGTGCTCACATTTCGTTTAGAATCAAACTAGTTTTTGCATGTTCACATTTTGTATGTATGTATATATGTATATATTTGCTATATACAACAGTTATTGGTTTGATTCCATATGATTTGCGGTTTGATGCATATGTTGGTCCAAGCCTGTGAGGCAGAAACTGTACTTTGTTGTAATAGTATTTGTAAATGCAGATGCTAGGACCTGTTGTAGGTATTAGCCGGTTAAAATCACAGCTGAAGAGGAAAAAGTGTCTATCGTCTGCTAGAGGTGAATTACCTGATGTTGAAGCAAGGAATACTTCCTCTAAGAGACTAAAGAAATCTTCCTCGTTCTCTTCAACCAGCCTTCCTGCACTTTCTACTCCTACCAATCCTGAATCTAGCAGAGAGGTTATAATTCATTTCGTTGATTTGTCATTGTTATCAAATATCAGATTTTCCATATTGGTGTTCTTTTGTGTTGCAAAACTCAGGCTTTGTAGTCACTGGGTTTTGTACTAATCCATGCTAGGTAGAAAATGATGGTTGAATTTTTCTAATGTTGTTTAGAACGGTGTTGATGGCCACACAACAGAAACAGCTAGGTTTGTAGTTGGTGCAGAGGAGCCAAAGGTGACTGACATTCTCCTTATTGTCTTTCTATTCATTCGATTGTGTCACATTCACAAGTGTTTGTGTGTGTCGTTTACCGCTATATGCATGCTCTTGGCAACTTACTGATGGGTGGCTTTATATTGCATCATAATTTTACTCTCCAGGTTGATGATGATCTGCAGATCCTTATAGAGAATGATAGTGGGCAGGTTGAGGAGACGGTGAATAAATATTCTGATGAATTTTCTACAACGGTAATTTTCTGAAATTCTTTCTTTCCCAATACTGGAAAGCCCAATCAAACTCCGCCGTTTCATTCATATCGGTCATATCACAATTCATATCGGGAATATGAAATTTATATTTCTGATGTTTTGTTTGCTTTTCAGCTAGGGCACATGGAGCAGCAGCTTGAAAAACTTCTTGATACTGTGATGTCCTCGTGCAGGTACTTTTACAACGTAACCCAAATTTAGATTTTTGTTCCGTGAAATTGTTAACGAGAGAATTGTTGGGGCGGTTGTATGTTTAAACGTAATTCCAAATTCCACTGAATTTACTGCAACTGTTAACTTGTTTTCCAGGCCTATGACCCTTGGTGAGAAACACAAGCTTGGAAAACTGATTCAGAAGTTACCACCGAAAAATCTTGACCATGTTGCGGAAATGATCCAACATAGGAATGCAGCTTATACAATTTCACCTGATGAAATTCGTGTGGATCTTGAAAGACAGGTAACGCGATGCACAGTTATCTGGTTTACGACCTTAATTAGAATTTCAGCACCCTTCTAAAGTTGTATTTTTACTTGCAGAGTAATATAACACTTTGGAGACTGTATTATTATGTTGAATCGGTCGAGAAAGCTAGAAAGCTCGCCAAGCACGAATCCAGTGGAAGCTCACTGATTCAGGGCTGAACTTTTCGTTCGCTAAATGAAGATAGCGGTCATCAGTTGTACCCAACGCTGTATGGTTTAGACGATCATTCTGCCCCGTCTGCACACTTTCGAGCGCTCCAGATAAGTCTACTTTTTGAGACCAGAAAGGATGAAGGAGAAGCCTACGCTTAACCTACAAAATTTTGGTAAAATTTCGCAACATTTGCGCGCATAATCTGACCTGTGAATTTGATGATTTGGACCGTTATAGCGCAGAAGCGCACCCTTGTTGGAGCACCTCAAGACTCGAGACAAATGCGAGATGGAGTTTTGATGACGATTTTTTCGTTTTTACAATTGTATTTGGCTTCACTTTCTGCACAGCTTGGGCAGGACTCATATTTTGTACATCTTTTACTGTATACCGACCAGAGAAAGCTATGAAATCAAAGTTTTGGGACACCTCTGAGAAAGCTCATTTCATCAACTTATTTGTAGAAATATACCAAACAACGATATCACCGTAAGCGTAGTCAGATGAGAGCGAGAATTGCATTGGATTGACAAGCGTGAGAACGATACAGGCCGTACCGTTGTCGACGTGCTAGAGATGCAAAACACAAAAGAGGAACGTATCCATATAAACCTTAGCTCCCTAAAAGAAAATTTCTCGTCAAAGAAGAAACATACGCTGCCAGGATCCCCTCCCGAAACTAAGCACAAATCTTTGAAGAGCTCATATAATTTTATCTTGTTAAATTCAAAACGAACCACGCCTTGGTCGCGCTTCAGCAACGTTTACTCGGATTGATCTGCCATCCAAACTCTGCACGGCAAATAGAGAACGAGATCAGAGACTCTGTGAACTAATCGAGAGGCGTCAAGATAACAATACGCAATTAGTTGCAAGGTGACTTCATTTACATCTATTGCCGGCTTGCAGCACTATGAATCTCTAATGATCTAAGCAACATCTAAAAACCTAAACCCTAGAGCCTAATGAATTGAGTAACATACTAAAATCTATGTCGTTTTCGTTTTCAGTTCCAATACTCAACTAAACAAGGCAAATCTATTACCTGTCCATCAAGGGCAGCAATGGCATTGTCCACTTCTGTCTCGCTAGAGAATGTAACAAACCCAAACCCGCGTGAACGCCCTGATTCCCGGTCATAAACTACCCTGGCACTGACCACGTTCCCATGTTCACTGAAAACCTGCTCCAAACGAGAATCATCCACTTGCCACGGCAGATTACCAACATAGATTCTGAATGAAGGTTCATTCGTTCGAATAGGTCTTTCAGGGCGTGAACCTCTAGGAGCAGCCTTGTTTACAGTCAAAGCCCTCCCACCTATATCCTGTGTAGGAACAAATGGAACATTAACACACTCGGTTTAAGCAAGAGTCGGAAACTTAACAAGCCTTATCCTAAGCACACTTGCACGAAAACAAGTCCATCGGGAATTATTTCAAAACTCGTTCCTCTGCTCGACTTGGCGAAGTTAAACATGCGACTAAATGATTGCCGGAATTGAATCAATGTTAGACCACTTTGCAATTGGAACCAAATGTATCATCACGCATGCTTTTGCTACATTTCTACTCCCTAAAGTTGAGCAATTTGAACATGATATAGTTCCATTTTCGATACACAAAAACCGAAACAGAGATTCGCAACTTACGTAGCGGTGGAACATCTCCACAGCCTTCTCAGCTTCTTCAACAGTGCTCATGGTCACAAACCCAAACCCTCTGCTCTGATCAGTTTCCCTGTTGTAAATCACCTGGTCATTGCAAACAGAAAACAGTAACTCCAATGCTGCAATTTTAACCGCGAAATTGCACACAACGAGCGAAAAAAGACATGAAATTTACCTCAGCAATCTCAACGACTCCAGCCTCATTGAAAAGATTAGCAAGTTTTTCACTGTCAACGTCATAAGGCAAATTACCCACAAAGAGCTTGGCCTCCTCCGGCGGCTCGGGATAGTATTCCTCTTCGCCGACCGCCAAAACTCCGCCGCCGGAGCTCTCCTCTGCTCCCTCCTCCTCTGTGCTTTCGGCCTCTTCTTTCAATTCTTCCTCCTGAGCCCAGTCGGAGGTCTGAGCCACGCGGAGGAGAGGCAAAGACTTGTGCTTTAAAGAGAGAAACGAGGAGAGTGAGGGAGTGAAGGAGCAGGAGATTTGTGAGAGCTTGGTGGGTTTTGAGGGGAGTGAGAGAATTGGGTATTGGTTTTGGAGGGCGAATAGGGCGGGTGGCACCGCGGAGAGGCAGGTTTCGGACTTTGATAGTGGCTTCAGAAGAGCGGCGGTTGCAGAAGCCATGGCTGGAAGGGGATAGAGAGAGAGAGAGAGGTGGAGGAGGGGATAAGGAATGAGAGAAGGGTTTGGTTCCGTTACATTAGACACCAGGATGGTCCAAAGATTTGCAGGTGAAGATATTTTCTTTATTTTCGACGAAAGCAAAGCTGTAAAAGAAACGTTTTTGTACGTATCTTACCATTATTTTCACGAGCAAAATAAAAAAAATAGAAGTTGATAATTGGTTTATTATTTAAGCATTGATAGGCGTGTTTATTTTTATTGGTGACACATCATTTAGTTTGCAATTTTAATCTTCAAATTAAGTTTTCCTAGCATTACTCATTTAGTATTATACTTTCAACGATACATATTTGCTTAGTCGAGTGGAATAGAGTAGTTAGCTTCCTTCTATGAGAATGAGATCTTTGTGTCTGGAGTCCATGAGCCAAGAGATCTTGGTCGTTTAAGAGAGGAAAAAAGAGATTGGGTCGTTTAAATTTCTAAATTTTTGTGAGGTGGACAAGTGAGATGAGCTAATGTAGGTTATAGGATTGAAATTAAGTAGTTCGAATCTCTCGGTCTGTGAACTTCAGTCACGGAGATCTAGAGTAAATCTCAATCCCCTTCTTGCAACCAAGTTGAACATAAAATATTGCATCATCGTTTAAGTAAAAAAGATAGTTAAATTGGCTAGAGAGTGTGATCCTCTCTGCATTCCAATTTTCTTGTCAAATCATCTTATTCAATTTTCCTGTATTTACTCATTCATTGGAAGAAAACCCATCACAACTACATGTAGAAAATTACGAATATCGTGGTTTATTACAAGCTTACACCACTAGGTTCGACAATAAAGTCTACATCTGCATGCTTATGCTTCATTTCATAGCGAAAGGTTCAATGTTCTAATTAATCATCCGTAGAGAAATGCTAAGAAGATTATCTTAAAAAGTAAGACTATTTACGAACTCTCTACTGGCTCACAATTTAATGTTAGTTTTCGTTCCAATATTATAACGTATTGTGCTAAAAACGTGAGGCGAGCACTTTTAAGGAAGTCTCTTTAACATTTCTCATCATTCATATACAGGTTTGAAGTTCTTGTAAGCTACCACTGCATAAAATGGATCTGAACCAGACAGCAACCCCAGGAAGCCCATGAACCAACCGAGTGGTGATTTGCTTTGTGAACCACCACCACCATTAGCATCGGGTAATTTCTTAATTACTTCAGCTTGTGTGAAACCTTCCACAGATTGGAAGTACTGCACAACCAACTGCGTCCTGCTGTATGCAGTCCCATCTCTCCATGCCCCAATGGCTTTCTCATAGAACAACCGATTGCTAAAGCTCACAATAAACACCCCTCCTGGCCTAAGAACCCTAAAAACCTCTGCAAACACCTGTAGTATCATAACATCGAGAAATTATTGTGGGGTACTGAAAACAAATACGTGATATCACTAATTGCCCATGTTATATTATGTGGATTGGTTATTACTATTACACCTTAAAACATAAATTTGTTGTCCATCCATATTATAACGCATGAATTGGTTAACAATTTTTTGCCGATAATTGTTATAATATGTGGCTGGTTAACTAATTCATATTATAGCACATGAATTAGTTGTACAAATTTAACCGATTCATAGTATAACCGATCTATTCCTATTATAAAATGTGGACCGCTTATGACTACTATACCCTAAACAATAAACTCATTGTCCGCTATATTATAATATATGAATTGGCTATCCCAATTTTTATTGGGCACATTGTACAACCAACCCTATCGTCATATCATAATATGTGGACATACTATCACTAGAATCACTACTATACCCTATAACATAAAACCGTCGTTTGTTTATACTATAACAGTATTAATCCGTCGTTTGTTTATATTATAACACTTGAATTAGTTATGTCACGCTAATGTAATCCTGAAATCAAAGCCTTCAATTATTAATGTAACAAAAGGAAGCACAATCTAACCTTCTCAGGCTGTTGAAGATACTGCACACTGACTGTACACAACACTGCATCAAAACTGCAGCTCTCCAACTCAAGCTTCTGATCGTGGTTCAGATCCTTGACAAAAAAGTAATCCAACCTAGGGTTCTTGGCAAGCTCCTGTGCATTGAGCCCGTGTCCCACAACTTTCTTGTACTCAACTTCTTTCGGCAAATGGCTGATCCACGAACTCATGAGATCAAGAATCTCTGAGCCAGGCCTCAGCCTCTGCCTGTAGAGATTGGTCAGTGTGGCAATGAAGCCGTCATCAACATGCGTCACGAATCGCGGATAAGCGTAAAAATCTCTGTCCGGATAAGTGTTGAGTTTTGTTCTGCCCTCTTGGGGAAGAACAAGACGTTTGATCTTGCCAGCTGAGGATGAAGATTGTTTACTGGTTCCATTGTTTTCACTAGAAGAAGTGCAGGAGATTGTTGATGGAAGTAGGAAAGGTTTGGTCTTAGGTTTGCTTGTAAGAGATGGATGCCATGGTTTGAGGTTTGGATGAATTGTGACCATGTCTTTGACAATGGTTGATTGAATGACTGAAGTTTTCCCAACAACCAATTTGGGTTTTGATAAGGAGGAAACCAAAATTCCAATTGGGGCTGGCTAGCAAATAGTTGATGGGCTAAAGCCCAATTAGGTATAAAACAAAGATTTATTTTTAATTTATTTTTTTCATATTTTATTTTGGCCAAATTGCACCAATAATTCATGTGGCTTACTTGGATTTTCATTTCCTTGTTTTAATTTTGTCCTAACAGTTTCTTTATTTTTTCACTTTGGTCTACTCTGTCAACAAAGTTGATCATTACATCCATTTTGTGCACATCGTCTCATTTAAAAAATAAATAAAAACGAATAAAATGACTTGAAAATTTTGAATTTTAACGATAAGAACAAAATAAAGAGTAAAGTGAATAATACAATGATTGACTTTTTAGTATAAAAATGTGGTTTTTCATTAAAGTGAACAGTACCGAAAACTTTTCGTTAAAATTCCATTAAAAAAAAAGGCCAGTCGAAAAGAATTTTGCCTTATTTGATGGATTGGAATAATAATGTTAGCAGAATAAAGCCGAGAGCACACCAACGGAAAAAAGAAAAAGAAAAAAAGAAGCTACATGAACCAAAGTGAAAATCTGCGAATTCGTGAAAACTAAAAGGGCTATTGGTGCAATTCAAACAAATTTTTTTTCTTCTACTTTGATCTTCCTTCTCTTGGAAACTTTTATTTTAAATCTTAGCGGGAAGAAGTTTATTAATAATGAAAAGGGAAATTACACCTAATATTAGGCAATTGCTTTTCTTTTCGACAAAAGTAAGACATATTTGGTTACTTTATTTTCTTCTGACCCATATTTCATATTTAGCTGCAGGACCACCCCTCCCTCCCTCAAAAAAGAAAAAAAGAAAGAAAAAAAAGAGACCATAACAATCATGAGTTGTCTGCTCAAACCCCCAAACGTGCATTGAGATTAAACACATAGTTTTAATCTTACCGAAAGGAAAGATTAGAGACAAGCTTCCCAGAGACTCTCAAAAGTAAACAATTTCAACTCTTAATTGTGTTCTTGCTTAATTCTTCACTTTCTCTAATTGTGTCGAACTAAATTTTAGCTACCACGAATAAAATTAACTTGCCGATAATCTATATTGATGGTATATTAATCTTTAGGCTCCAAGGTTTATGGGTCTATCAACAAACTAGCTTAAAATACGATGAGCAACAGGGGCCGGATCCGTAGATTCTTTATATGTGGACGCTACTCTTCATCTCTTATTTTATAACCAGGTCATGTGATGAGTGAAATAGATACGTGTAAGTTTTTCTTCGGTTCAAGAAAACAAAAGTGTTACTCCACCTTGTGATCACTATAACTAAAACACAGTAATTAACCATGATTGCCAGGCAAATTGATGTCCAGCTATGAATTAGGGGTTCTAGATGCAAACCATCCAATCGATCGAGGGTCCCAAATCCATTGCACGTGCACCATGCACAACGTAAAGGCAGACAAACTAAATTGTTATCCTTTTCTGCCTCCCCTAGTTCTCGTGTTGCTTCTTATGAGGGGTCCGTACCCTTTGTCTTCTCCTCAAAACCACTTAAAGCAGAAATATGAGTATGATTTTTTAGGCCGTGGAAAAAATGGGAATGATTGCTCAAAACAAATAGTCACAATTTTGGTCGGGTTTCTATTCCAAACATCCACATCAAAACCCTAAAAGCAAACCAACTTAATCAAGGATTTGAAACTCCTTGTTGCCTACATATAACTTTCAAAAGTTGTATAAAAATTTCAACTTAGTGTGTCTCTCATTGTTTTTCCTTTAGGGAACCTATAGCCATTTTTTTATACCCTCCAAGTCTTTCATTATGTGCTACTACAAACTAGTGTTTCCACAGACAAAGAGGGTCACGTTCATATATAGTGCAGGGAGTGTTGAAGAATGCAACTCCACATCGAAAACTTGACAGATAAATTATAGTTGTATTGAATGGTCATACTCTTAATTGCACACTATAATATATAGAGATAAAATTCAATATCTATTGAGTCTTGCAAGTGGTAAACTTAAGACTTATATAGCGTGATTAGTAGTGAATCGTTGTCTCCACTCTAAAATTTTAACATGGAGGGTTTGAATATTAATTTACAAGGGTGAGGAATGTTTGACATTGAAAAGCCAACTACTTTTATCCAAGGTATTAAATATCGATGATATCAGAAATATCGGTAGTCCAAAAATACGAAAATTTCAATGGAAATATCGGGATATTATCAATATCGATAAAAATTGAATAAAAATCACGAAAATTATAAGAAAAACTTGGAAATTTGTATTGAAACTTTGCAGGATGTTTATTTAGTCAATTATCTATTAGTTTATCACAAAAAATTGGAAGGAAATGCATTGCATGATGGATTTAACTGATTTAAGTTGATTATATAGCGAGCTGGCAAACATTGTGAGTATAGAAAATATGTAAATATTTTAGCATATTTTCACAAAAACATAAGTGATATGGTGGTCAAGGTGTTGAAGGAGTAAAATGGGACGGGTTCGAATCTCCTTGGTGTTTTTTTAAATATAGAAATTAAAAAAACACAGAAATTTCGATGGAAATATCGATGACATCGGAAATATCGGTAGTCCAAAAACACAGAAATTTCGATGAAAATATCGGAATATTATGAATATTTTATACCTTGCTTTTATCATATATTAGTTAGTGGGGCTTTAATTTGTTGTAATTAAGGAGGTTAGGTGGGCCCATTTGCCTTGTTAAAATTATTATCCTTGTTAATTCATACTTTAGAGGAGACTTTAATGATGAATAGCACATATTTTTTAAAACTTGTTTTGTGTGGAGATGTCACTATATCTAAAGTGGTTCCATATTCAAATGCATGCATTTATCCATTGGCATTTTCGATCCACAAAAACCAAATCCATTGCATTTATATATTTGACTGAAATATAGAAATGAATAATGTGTTACCAATTTATTGTTGGTGTGAACAAAGGAGTAGGATTCCATCCATGCCTATAAAAGGAGAAGGCATCCACACCATTTGTAAGTAATCATGTAACCAACCAAGCAACCAAGTGAGAGTAAGAAGTAAAAGTAGTCTTGTGAAGAGTGTGAGTGGTCTAGAGTGTCTCTAGAAAGTGAGTGAGTGTCATTGCTTCAAAAGTGTGTCCTGGAGAGTTTGTTTGTTTTATTATTTTGTGTGTGTAATACAAGTAATTTGTTTACTTCTGTTGTCTCTCCAACATTTGTGTTAGAGTTGTGTACTCAAATTTTTTCCCCAACAATTGGTTTCAAAGCGGTATGATCGGGGACCGTTTATAGTAAAGCTTCCAAGAATCGTGAGAAGTTTAGTACTTCGCAAGATTGTTAACTAATCTTGTTTGGTGTATCGAAGTTCTGCCGACACGATGGGAGATCTTCAAGTTGTTGGAGGAATCAAGAAGTTAAACAACAAAAATTACTACACTTGGGCAACATGTATGAAGTCTTACCTCCAAGGCCAAGATCTTTGGAATGTCGTCGGCGATAATGAAGTTACGCAGCCAGAAGAAGACACCAGCGACACTTTGAGGAAGTGGAAGATCAAGGCAGGTAAGACCATGTTTGCCTTAAAAACCACAGTTGAAGATGACATGTTGGAGCATATACGGAAGGCCAAGACACCGAAAGAAGCGCGGGACACCTTTACCATACTCTTTTCAAAGAAGAACGATACAAGACTGCAACTTCTCAAGAACGAGTTGTTATCAGTGGCCCAACGAGACACGACTATTGTCAAATATTTCCACAAGGTAAAGTCTATTTGCCGTGAAATTTCTGAATTAGATCCTAGTGCTGCCATTGTAGAATCCAGGATAAAAAGAATAATTATCCATGGATTGAGACCCGAATATCGAGGCTTCGTTGTCACTGTACAAGGATGGCCGACCCAACTATCACTTGTTGAGTTTGAGAATTTGCTTGCCGATCAAGAAGTTTTGGCAAAGCAAATGGGAGGGATCTCGTTAAGAGGTAAGGAGGAAGAGCTCTACACCAAAAGTAAAGGCAGTGTTAAGCAGCGGGTTAGTGGTGGATCTAAAAAAAACGGTGACAATGAACAAGGTCATCAACGATGAGGGAGTTCTCGGCCAAGGAGAGCTCCGAAGTATCATGGCAACCGTGGTCAGTCTCAAAACAATAAAAGTTTTGAGGGAAAATGCTACAATTGTGGAAAGAAGGGCCACATGGCAAATGATTGCTAGTTCAAAAAGCCCATAGAAAATAACGTTGCCAAATTAGAGAAGAAAAGTGAAGAAGACTGGGACGTCGTAGCGTCTCTAGCTATGAGGTGTTTCCTAACTTGAGAGAGATTGAAGATACGTTGCAGGAGAAAATAGAAGACCAAGCTGCCCAAATCTAATCGAGTCCAGATGAGTCTGAAGATTTGCTTGCCAAAGACGATGTCAAGCAAGAAGTACCTAAGAGTCATTGGCAAACTGGTGTGTATCAACCACTAAGAGAAGTTAGACCTAACGAAGTGGAAGTATCATCTCCATGATCACAACTAAGAAGGTCAAAGAGAGTACCAAAGCCAAATCCCAAATACGCCAAGCCATAGTAGAAGAAGCAGTTGAAGCGATGCGTAAAGAAGCATCACAGAATTCCGAGTGGCGTAAAGCTAGGAGAAGAAGTCAATGCGTTAAAGAAATATTAAACTTGGGATTCAGTGCCAATGCCAAGAGATGTGAAACCCATCATATACAAATGGGTGTTCAAGATAAAGCGTCGACTCATGAGAAGAAAAGAATAAGCTGGTGTTAAGGGCGAGTGTTAAAGATCAACACCAGCCCATTAAGAGCAGTCGATATAAGGGAACTAGATTGTTCTAGTTCAAACATGCATGGAATTGTTCTAGAAGATTCTAGCATGCAAAGAAGGGTGGGTAGTCTAAAATTATTTAAGCAAGAGATTTGTAGAATATACTAGAAACTAAAAACTAGTTCTAATTTGTAGAAAGAACTAGAAACTAGTAAAATGCCAAGCCCTCACCTATAAATATGGGTGTGATGTTGAATCAATCAACATAAGTAATCAAGTAATCAAGAAACCAAGAATCAAGCAAGTAGGCAACCAAGTGAGAGTGAGAAATAAGAGTAGTCTTGTAGGAGTGTGTCTCTAGAAAGAGTGAGTGTCATAGCTTCTAAAGAGTGTCCTTAAGAGTTTGTGTGTTGTAATATTTTGTGTGTAATACAAGTAATTTGTTTACTTGTGTTGTCTCTCCAACACTTGTGTTAGAGTTCTGTACTCTAATTTTTTCTCAACAAGGAAAAATTGGAGGGAAAAGAATCCTACTCCATGAATGAAAGTGTGAACAAGAGTGATGAAATTAGCTGTGGAGGGGAAGATCTTCCTCATTACTTAGTCTCAACAAATCTATAGCTACTCTCTTAGAGGAAAGCTTCCATCAAGAAAAAAGACAGAAAAATGGCTTACCAACCATTAGAAAGGTCAAAAAATGCCATCTGCATGCTTAATTTGAAAAGAGTTCCTTGTTTTCCCACTTTTTTTTGCAGAAAATAGTTTAAATCAGAATCTGAAAAATAGAGACATTGGATTCGGAATTCATTAATTTGTTTATAAAGTTGTATTACACAAAAGCCTTTTTGGAATGGAGTGCTATATATATGTGTGCATGTAAGGGAAGTGGAATCACAAGTCAAAACACTTTTGATTAGAAAAGATAAAGAACAAAAAAATATGGTTGGCTTAGACCCTATTTTATTTGCTCTCTTGCTAGGACTACCAATATTTGCTTATATTCTTGTGCAAATATTCTTTGTAGCACTACATGATCATCAAAAGCCTGCTAAAAACTTGCCTCCTGGAAGCTTGGGATGGCCCTTGCTTGGAGAGACCCTTGGCTTCCTTAAACCTCATTGTTCCAACACCCTCGGAAGCTTCTTGCAACAACATTGCTCTAGGTGATCCATCGTTAATTTAAGGGATTATGGAATATTCAATTTTTAGTATGTCGTCTATATCTTATTGTTGTGGTATTGATATTTAGTTTTGATCAGTGAAACAATTAGGATTTGATTTCTGACTATTTAGCCAATTTTTTCGTAATTTAATTACAAAGTTCATTCATTAAATATTATTCCACTACTTTAATTAATTTGACGCATATGGTTTGGATATATATGTGCAGATATGGGAAGGTTTTTAAATCGAATCTATTTGGTTCACCAACCATAGTTTCATGCGACCTTGAGCTCAACGCGTTTATTCTCCAGAACGAAGAGAAGCTTTTCCAAGCCAGCTACCCCAAGCCCATCCATGGCATTCTTGGAAAGCATTCTTTGCTCACCGTCACCGGTGAACTTCATAGAAAGCTTAGAAACATTGGTGTCAGCTTCATTGCCACCTCTAAGTCCTCGCCGGATTTCCTCCATTGGGTTCAGAAGCTGTCTATCTCAATGATGGAGTCGTGGAATGGCTGCGAACAAGTCCTCTTCTACAAACAAGCTAAAGCGGTACGTATATAGACTAGTACTCTCTCATTAACGCTAATCTTTTTCTTTGATCTTCTTCTTCTACTAGTACACTCTCCTTATATACTTTTCGAAATTGTGGTTTGACAAATTAACAGTTTACACTCCGTCTTATGGTGAACCACCTTCTGAGCGTTAAACCGGATGAGCCACTAGCCTTGAGAATATTACAAGACTTCGAAACCTACATGACGGGCTTTGTGTCTTTGCCGTTAAACATTCCGGGAACCGCTTATGCCAGGGCTGTGAAGGTGATATTCTATGTGTATAAATTTAGGGTAATAATATTGTCAAACTTGCGCTGTCAGACTATAATCCGACAAGAATTAATTAATAAGCATGATCAACAATATAGATTCACAATCTGACAACGAGGGTATTAGCATTTCGTATCATCTATATATAATATCATCTCTTTTCTTCAGGCTAGAGCAAGGCTTTCTTCCTCTGTTGAAGAGATTATGACAGAAAGAAGAAAAGGGAAAGCTAGTGGGCCGCTCAGAGGAGCAGAAGAAGACTTCTTAGACGTGATACTGTCGAAACAGAGTCTAACGGACGAAGAAATAGTGAGCGTTGTGTTGGATATAATGCTCGGAGGCTACGAGACAACCGCGACCCTTATGTCTTTGATTGTCTACTTTCTCGGCCATGCGCCAATCGCTTTTCACAAATTAAAGGTAAAACCATAGCCGGCCCCTCCTCCTATAATTCTCTCCTTTTTTTTTTCATAGAAAATTTTATGATACGTACGGAGAACACAAGTTACATGATTGCTCTATTTTATTTGTCATAATAGGCGTGGACACTAAAGTTGATGTCTTTTGACCAAAAAATAAAAAGTTAATATGTCTCATTTTTAAAGTTTATTAATAAAAAAACAAAATTTATGTATTATAATTTGAGTAAAATAATAACGTCGAGTAACAGTTTTCCTCCCTTTTTTTCTCGCCAGCTAGTATACATGCATAAATTACTGTACGCCTAACATATAGCTCCTTTTTTTGTTAAAAATCTATGCAGGAAGAACACCAAACGATAAGGGAAAACAAAAAGGATGGGGAATTGTTAAATTGGGAAGATTACAAGAAAATGGATTTTACTGACTATGTATGAAATTATAACTTATTATTATTTTTAAAAGTTAGATGTGCTAATTAACTAATGCATACATGGACACATATAAAATTTGATGAAATGATATATGCAGGTTATATATGAAGGCATGAGGTGTGGGAATGTAGTCAAATTTGTGCACAGGAAAGCTCTTGTAGACGTCAAATTTAAAGGTTAATTAGTCTTAATTTTTATTGCTTAATTAATCCCATGACATCATTATTAATGAATTCTCGTAACTGACATGATCGACGGCTTCAATTAAAATTGCTGCAGAATTCCTGATACCATCTGGATGGAAGGTTCTTCCAATTTTTACGGGGGCGCATATGGATCCAGATCTTCATGAGAATCCCACAGAGTTTGATCCTTGGAGATGGATTGTATGTAGCTTCTAATTCTGTTTTTAAATATGAAATTTCCATCTACCGAAACTGTAAAATGGGATGTAAATATGGTTTTTGCATCTCAAATTTGCATTTTCCCGTTGGATATGCCCTAAGCAAAGACACGCTACTCTAGCAAACTTTACTAAGTCTGGATCCGCACATCTTCACAATACTTAGGATGTATTTCATTTCTTATATGCAGGATAATTTTAAAGAAATGAGCAAAAAGGTGACAGTATTTGGTGGTGGATCAAGGCTATGTCCGGGAGCTGAACTCGCTAAAGTAGTCATTTCATTCTTCCTTCATCATCTTATCCTTAGTTATAGGTAATTAAACCTTATTTCAACGTAATTATGTATTTCCAACTTCCAGTTAATTAATATTTGATATTCATTTTTTACTGCATGAACCAGATGGAAAACAAAATCAGATGATTGTCCACTTGCTTACCCTTATGTGCAATTTCGGAGAGGTTTGCTATTAGAAATTGAACCAGCTGCTTCAGATCAACAAGAAAAGGAAAACAAATCGATATAATTCTGTAGAAAATGTGACGGCCAAAAAAAGGCTGTGACTGATCGAGTTGTATTAGGTTGTGAAATATCTTTTTACGTATTTTCTTACGATATTGAATTGGAATGTAGTTTATTTTTCTTTTGTATTTTACATGTAATTATACTCTGGTGTTCTATCTGTTTATGACATATTAGTTCTTAATTCCCAGGCAATCGATAATCATCCCGTTGTGTTATCGAGTCAATCATTATGCCTCAGAAATGATATCAACTAATTATGTAGTCTTACGATTTCCTAAGGGCGATCTTAAGTCAACAAAGCTCCTCACTTAATTTGTTAGATGAGGGAGAAACGTGTATGGTACACAGTTTTACGATTTCATAACTAATAATAATGTTACGTAATGAATTGCAATTAAAATAAAAATGATAAATTAAAAAAATTAGCTCAATAGTGAGAATATATAATGCAATAAAGTTAATAATATATGAAATCAGAATCATGGAAATAAAACATACATGCGTTTGACCTTGAAGTGCATGAAAGTAAAGAGAAGTCCCTCTTTGGATTGCTTGTAACAGATGGATCATGGCTGCCATGGCTAGAGTTTTTTTGGATGAATTGTGACTAGCACTTGCACTCAATTACTTTGTCTGTCGGCATCATCGATTAGTGGCACGCTCGCGCACACTTTTTTTTTAAGCCCTTCTCTTGGCACTGGGAGCAAAGACACGTTCGGGGCAAATACTTTGAGTTTATGAATGGAATAAGATTCTCTCCCCTCTTTTTTTCCTTCCTCTTCTCTCTCCTCTTATTCAAACGGTCACGGTTAAGCCATGTCAACATCTTATATTACGTTTCTTTATAGAAAGAGAAAGACAAAATAAAAGAAGGGATGGAAATGGATGGAAAGAGGAGGGGGGAGAATCCTAGTCCGATCTTAAGATGGACTTACTATGTGTCAGCATACTCTCTCTCTCTCTCTCTCTCTCTCTCTCTCTCTCTCTCTCTCTCTCTCTCTCTCTCTCTCTCTCTCTCTCTCTCTCTCTCTCTCTCTCTCTCTCTCTCTCTCTCTCTCTCTCTCTCTCTATATATATATATATAAAAGGACAACACAGATTACCCTGTTTTAATTCCCTCTTCATTTTCAGAAAAATAGTTAAAAAAAGATCTGGAAAACAGATACTATTGGATTTGGGCACTAATTAATATGGCTTTAAGTTATAAGACACAGGGCCTGAGTGACATGAAGGTACTGCTATATATATGTGTGTGTCTGTGAAAGAGGGTGGACTCACAAGTCAAACAATATGGTTGTGCTATCCCCAATTTCATTACTTTCTCTCTTGCTAGGAATAGGATTACCGATATTTTCTTATATTCTTCTCAAAATCTTTGCAGCACATGAAAATCCAGCTAAAAACTTACCTCTTGGAAGCATGGGATGGCCCTTGCTTGGGGAGACCCTTGGCTTCCTTAAGCCTCATTCTTCGAACTCTGTCGGAACCTTCTTGCAACAACGTTGCTCTAGGTGATCATCGATTAGGGAAAGTTTTAGCGATGCCCGCTGAACATAATAGTTGACTATTTCGATTTGTCTCGTGAGCTTTCAATTTGGTTATGAGGCTTTCTAATCTGTTAAAGCGTGGCACTTTGCACGTTACCTTTATATATGTCGATTTCCCATCAAGTCGAGGGTTGTCTTTTTCGATCCAAATGAGGAAAACTAACAGAAAACGTGATAAATTTGGAATTTTGGGGGAAATTGGCACGCTCTAGAACAAATTAGAATGTCATAAGTTCAAGGGCATTGCTAAAAGTTCCTTTCGTTCATTTATGTACAACTAATGCGTTTGGTTAATATAAACGATGAACTTTGTCAGTTGCCTATATATATGTAGTTTCAATGATCATATGATCTACCCTCTTGGATATTTTTGCAGATATGGGAAGGTTTTCAAATCGCATCTATTTGGTTCACCAACCATAGTTTCCTGTGACCTTGAGCTCAACATGTTCATTCTTCAGAACGAGGACAAGCTATTCCAAGCCAGCTACCCCAAGTCCATCCACGGCATTGTGGGAAAACATTCGTTACTCAACATCTCCGGCAACCTTCATAGAAAGTTAAGAAGTATTGCTGTCAGCTTCATCTCTGTGTCTAAGTCGTCCCCCGATTTCCTTGACTTAGTTCAGAAGCTGTCAATCTCAACGATGGAGTCATGGAATGGCTGCGAACAAGTCTCCTTCTTCGAACAAGCTAAAGCTGTATGTGCGAGTAACTACAAGAAAAAATTATCAATAGTCACTGACATCAATGGCACACGATGAGGTGTCTCACTGATAATCATGTACCGGTGTACGTTGATTATTAGGCATTGATAATACTTGTAATTAGCCGCCTCATCCTCTGCCACCAAAAGTCCGTGGCTATTCATTTTTCTTTCCCTCTTTGGATAATATACATTTTCAATTTTGATATAATCTCTACCTGCCTGCCTTTTGTGCTTCGACAAACAGTTTTCGCTCCGTCTTATGGTGAAGAACCTTCTGAGTGTTAAACCAGAAGAGCCTTTAGCCTCAAGGATTTTAGAAGACTTTGAAACCTTCATGACAGGCTTTGTTTCTCTCCCATTTAATATTCCTGGTACCGCTTATGCCAAGGCTGTCAAGGTAATTACGACACACTTATTACATATTGTTGTATACATGTATAGGATTTTCTTTTGTGAAATGCGTTGCATACTTATTATGTCATACTGTGAATTTAAATCATGAATTCAAAAGAAAACAAAAATGATCAAGGGTTTAGATTCGTAAATTGACAACATAAACATCTCATGCTGTGTACTCTAGTTAATTAATTAAAGGTGGATGGCTCTCCGATCTTCATATCATGCACCTCTTCTATTCAGGCTAGAGCAAGGCTTTCTTCCACTGTTAGAGAGATCATGGAAGAGAGAAGAAAAGGGAACATCAGTAGCAATGGAGGGCTGCTTAGAGAAAGAGAAGAAGAAGACTTCTTAGACGTTATACTGTCGAAACAAAACCTAACCGACGAAGAAATAGTGAGCATTGTATTGGATATCATGCTAGGAGGCTACGAGACTACCGCTACTCTTATGTCGTTGATTGTCTACTTTCTTGGCCATGCGCCACTTACTTTCCACAAATTAAAGGTAGTTGTAACGATATCACTAATTCTCTACCTCTCTACTTGCACATATACCTTTCTTAGCCATGCGCCTTAACATTTCTTGTCCGAAATCTCTGCAGGAAGAACACCAAACGATAAGGGAAAACAAAAGGGATGGAGAGTTCTTAACTTGGGAAGACTACAAGAAAATGAATTTTACCAACTATGTAAGTGCATCATATATATATATATATATTTCAAGCCATGATATATTCTGCCTTCAGCTGGTTATGATTAATTACTTAATTAAATATGTATATGTGAACAAATCAAGGGTTTATGATATGCAGGTTATATATGAAGCTATGAGATGTGGGAATGTAGTCAAATTTGTGCACAGGAAAGCTCTCGTAGACATCAAATTTGAAGGTTATTTAGGCTTCCTATTGCTTAATTAATCTCATATACCATCATTATTAATTTATTGTGTTAATTAACAGGTTGTGGCGCAGAATTCGTCATACCATCAGGATGGAAGGTTCTTCCAATCTTCACCGCGGCGCATTTGGATCCCGATCTTCATGAGAAAGCAACAGAGTTTGATCCTTGGAGATGGACTGTATGTTTTGTGTATAGTATATAGATTCTTCTGATATATGATGAACATATATAATGTATATGGCATGCACATAATATGCAGGACAAGTATAAAGAAATGAACAAAAAGATTATGGCGTTTGGTGGTGGAGTAAAGCTTTGTCCGGGATCTGAAGTTGCAAAAGTAGTGATTGCCTTCTTCCTTCATCATCTTGTCCTTAGTTATAGGTAATTACTTACTAATTAATTATTCAAGTTAATTAATTGCGTTAATATGATTTCCATTAGTCAATCCATATATTTTCAACTAATTCCAATTAATATTTGAGATTCAATTTTTCTACTGCATGAACTACCAGATGGAAAACAAAACCAGATGAATGCCCACTTGCTTACCCTTATGTGCAATTCAGGAGAGGTTTGCTGTTAGAGATTGAACCAGCTGCTGCAGCTTATCAAATCCATTAGGGTTTCATTGACTTTGAGAAGAAAATGATCATATGGTGTAAATGAAGAAATAGTCATTAATGACTTATGATATTCCCTATATTCTTAACCTTTGCTGCAATACCAGCATGGTTTATATATAGTTTTACGTACATGCATGTAATAAACAAAAGCACACTTATGCAATAAACAATGCAAAACAAGTGATAGAAACTGTGATTGTCTAGCTGTGAAGTATTCCTTTTGTCTTAGTGGGATCATGCAATATTCCTTCCAGGTTGTACTGCTTAGTGGGATTGATCATTTGTTATCTTCATCATCCTTCCAGGTTGTACAGGATCATGCAATATCCTTTCCAGGTTGTACAGTTATCATGTAGAGCTGGTGGGATCGATCGATCATTTGTTATTGTTATCTTCATCATCCCCCTGCAAGTTCATGAGCGGACGACGAACGAGCTTGGATTTTAAGAAATGAAAACAATCAGCAGACAAGCCCTTTGTGAAGATATCTGTAATCTAAAAAGTGGTAGACACATGACAGACATTCAATGACTTTGCCACGACAAGCTCATGCACAAAGTGATAATCCACAGCAACTTGTTTGGTTCTAGCATGGAACACGGGATTAGATGCCAATGCAATGGAGCTTGTGTTATCACACCAAATTAAAGGAGTCGAAATACTGATGCAAAGCTCCTGCAGCAGTTGTTGGAGCCAAACAAGTTCAGTTGCCGTGATGGCCAACTGCCAATATTCGGATTCGGTACTTGAATGAGCAACTGTCCGTTGCTTTTTGGAACTCCAAGAAAGTAAATTTGGACCAAAATAGATGCAGAAACCACCAGTGGAGCGTCTAGTGTCTTGATCCTCGGCATAGTCCGAGTCCGAAAAGCCAACCAAATCAGTACCACCGCAACGAAATTGAAGCCCGTCCTCAGTTGTGCCCTTTAAGTAACGAAGGATGCGTTTTACTGCAATCCAATGAACTGAGGTGGGCTGGTGCATATGCTGACATACCTGATTCACGGCGTACGTGATGTCAGGTCTAGTGATGGTTAAATATTGCAGAGCGCCGATCACACTGCGGTAGCTGGTAGGATTATGCAAGGGAACACCATCAAGAGAGCTAAGTGAGGAGCTAGGTTTAACTGAAGTGGCACAAGGCTTGGCGTCCAACATATCTACTCGCTGCAACAAATCAATAGCATATTTTGTCTGCTTGAGATGTAACCCATCAACTCCACGAGTGGCTTCAAGACCCAAGAAAAAATGGAGAGGACCCAAATCTTTCATAGAAAAATTCTGACCAAGTGCATGAATAAGTGAATCAACATGAGAGCTTTGGTTGCCTGTGATAAGGATGTCGTCAACATAGATTAGAAGAATCAAATACACTCCATTGGTATGAAAGATGAAGAGTGAATGATCAGCTTGTGATGCCACAAAACCCAAATTAAGGAGATATTCAGAAAAGCGATGAAACCAAGCTCTTGGGGCTTGTTTCAAGCCGTATAAGGACTTGCGTAGACGACAAACATGATGAGGATAGTCGGGGTCATCAAAACCACGTGGTTGTTTCATGAAAACTGCTTCAGAGAGATTCCCATGCAAAAATGCATTTTGTACATCAAGTTGACGTATAGGCCAATTATAAGAAACTGCAAGTGCAAGAACCAGACAAATGGTAACATGCTTGACCACCGGACTAAACGTCTCAGTGTAATCAACACACAGTGTTTGATGAAATCCATTTGCGACAAGACGAGCTTTATATCTCTCCACTGTGCCATCAGATTTCCGCTTTGTGCGATAGACCCATTTGTAAAGAAGAACATGAGTAGCAATGGAGGAACGTACCAACTCCCATGTACCAGCATCTTTCAAGGCCTTAAACTCCAATGTCATTACATCACGCCAATGAGATAATTGATTGGCCTCACGAAACAAGGTTGGTTCAGAATCAGGAGCTTGTAATGATGTTAATAAAGCATATTTTGGATTTGGTTTTCAAATGCCAGATTGAGAACGAGTAATCATGGGATGGGGAGCAGAAGTGGAAGTAGGTGGAGGGGCCTGATTAGTGGAAATCAAACTATGAGAGTTATCCGTAGTAGGTTGAGAATGAGGGGGCGAGGAATGGGGAGGTGTAGACAATATTGAACTTGAGGAAGGTTGCAACGGGGAGATAGGTGATGCACTAGAAGAGGATGTCAGATTATGAGAAATAGAAAGATGAGATGATGAAGGTACCTGAGGAAGAAGTGGTATAGAATAAGGAATGATAACCACGAGAGATGAAGCTTCTGACGACGGGACTGAGGAGGATTGTGTAGGGTTGTCGAATGGAAAAGTTTCCTTATCAAAGATCACATGGCGTGACAAATAAACCCGTCCATTTGACATGTCATAACAGCGATATCCCTGATGATGAAGTGAGTAACCAATGAAAACACATTTTTTTGAACAAAATTTCAATTTATTTTTATTATAAGGGCGTAAATAGGGAAAACAAGCGCAACCGAAAACACGTAGACATAAATAAGAAGGTTGGCGACGAAACAATTTTTCATAAGGCGAAACATAATTCAATTGGCGTGCTGGAAGACGGTTAATTAAATAAACTGAGGTGTTGAAAGCATCCACCCAAAAGGAAGAAGGCATTTTAGCAATGGCAAGTAAAGTAAGACCCATTTCAACAATATATCCTTGTTTCCGTTCAGCAGCACCATTTTATTCAAGGGTATGAGGACATGTTAACCGGTGCTCAATGCCATTAATAGTTAAAAATTGATGAAATTCCTTACTTATAAATTCACCTCCGCCATCAGTTTGGAAAGATTTTATCTTATAAATAGTATGAATAGAGAAAAGATTTTCAACAAGCGATTTAAATTTTTGAAAATAAGAAAAAGCTTCATGTTTAAATCTCATAGGAAATATCCAAGTATAACGAGAATAGTCATCAAGAAATATGATAAAGTACTTGGAACCCTTAACAGAGGCAATTGGTGAAGTCCAAACATCACAATGGATCAATTGAAGAGGACAAGCGGAAACAGATGGAGACAAAGCAAACGGTAGTTTTGTGCTTTTGCCCAATGGGCAAGTAGAGCAAAAACTAGGTAACTTAGAATCATAGGAATAGAAGACATAATTTTTTTTTAAATTGCATGAGATGGATGACCGAAACGCTGATGCCACATAAATGAAGAGGTTCGTTGTCCAAAGAGTGCCACATTCTTGAAGGGAAACTTCGACAACCCTTCACGAAACGGATACAATCCATTCTCACTCTTGCCGTGGAAAAGTATTTTCCCCGTGGATAGAGCCTTCACAAAAAAATCAGTAGGAGTGAAAATGAAGTAGCAATGATTATCACAACAAAAGCGATGAACGCTCAGTAAATTAGCGGAAGCAGAAGGACAATGCAACACGGAGTTTAAAGGAAATTTAGACAGGAAACCGGAACCAATATGCTTTATAGACAAACCTGCACCATTACCAACAGCTACGTGATCTTGGCCAGTGTATTATGTGGAGAGGCTCAAATTAGCTAAATCATTGGTGATGTGTGACGATGCGCCACTGTTGGTATACCATGTAGGGAGTCTGGCATTAACCACAGGAGAGGCTGCGATCATAGCATGAGAGTGTGGATATCGACATTCGGAAAAAGGAGACTTGAAACAATTGGCGGTGGAATGACGTTGATCACCACAATAGTTACACACCTGAGGGGAAGAAGCAACCGCAACATGGTTGGGAGGATAGGACGAACGATGAAGAGCAACATCTGGGGTAGGAAGAATTCATCGATTATGAAACGAGCCATGAATTGATCCACCATGAAACAAACCGTTATTTGAGCCACCACGACGGCCAACGAATTGATGATTAGCACCGCGACCATGAAAGGAGCCACGACCTTGAAAACCACCACGACGGAATGAGGATGTACGACCATTGCCTCGGTGAAATGGGGTTCCACGACCATGATTTGGAGTGGAGCCAGAAAGGGCAAAGAGAGCTGTGGTAGTGTGATCAGGGCTGAAAGTAGGGTCATAGTCTTCCATACGACTTTCAGCGCTCAAGAGCAAATCAACCATATCATCAAGACTTATAGGATTTTCTCTTGCTTGAACCGAAGTAACGATACTTTTGAAGGCAGGACCAACACCATTTAAAATCAGCTCCATAAGATCATCGTCATCAATAGGTTTTCCCGCAAGAGCCAATTGATTAGCAAAATTAGTTAATTTATCAACATAGTCTGTGATGGACATATTACCTGTCACACCCGCCCCTCAATTATATTTAAATTTTAGAAATTGACCCCCAAACTCCTTTTTCAATTATGCAATTTAATCTCCAAGGTTTTGCGAATGTTCATTTTAGTCCCTAAACCCCCCATTCTAATTTTAAATTGTTTTGTTTCTTATTCGGTGAGCCAATGGGCCCACCCCTGAAATTGTTTCCTCCTTCTCGTTCACTCTCTCAAACTCTCGAACCCTCTGTCTCTCTCTGCACTCTCACTCCCCTCTCTCCCGTAACCCTCTCGCCCTCTCACTCTCCCTTACTGCTCTCGTACCCACTCACGAACGCATGCACCAGCATCTTTATCTCCCTCTTTCTCTCCCGGTAGCATCGCGACAGAGGAGAAAACCCCAGAAAAAAACTCTCCGGCGATTCTCTCTCTCCGGCTAGGTAAGCCTCGATTTTCCTATACTGAAGATGATTGGTTACGTGGTTGAACTGATAATGAATTTTATCGCATTAATTTGAAGGATTTAGGATGAAATCGACTCGGGTGCACACACCCGTTTTTCCGGCGAACCCGTGTGAGTCGAGGGGATTTTCGACTAGCACCGGTCGATTCACGGCAAGAGAAAGGTATAAATTTCTTCCTCTCCCTCTGCTCTTCCTTTTGATGTATAGATCAGACCCTAAATCTAGGTGTGACGGACGGCCGGAGCTGGGGAGTCTAGCGTTCTTCTCCGGCATTTCAGGCCTCTCAGGCCGTGTGAAGAGCCCAAGGCCCTACGGGCCTTTCTAAATCTTTTTGGGCCTTAGGCCATTTCGGACCAGCCCGCAAGACCCAAACCATTTCTTTTTATTTTAATTTATGTTTTAATTTAAATGGTTAAAGGCTTTGAGCCTTTGTAATTTAGGGCCTTTGGCCCGTTCTATTTTAGGCGCAGCCCAAAAGACCCAGCCCATTTATTTATTTATTTATTTATTTATATTTAATTTCTGTTTAATTAATTATTAGGGCCTTTGGGCCATGTTCATTGGGCATTAGTCCCATTTACACCCAACCCAATTCCTTGGCACCAGAAACCAAACCTTGGGCTTAAAGCCTTTGGCCGAAGAAGAACAGGGCCTTTGGCTCGTGTAGACCAAACCCAAAACCTTATTGGGTTAAAACCCCAAAACCCAAACCCATATTAATAACCCAAAACCCTAAACCCAACCCGGATCCAACCCTGACCCGGGTTTGACCCGTTGACCCGGTCAACAGTCAGCGTTGACTTTGACCGGTCAAAGGTTGACTTTCGGTTGACTTATTCGGGTTTCGTCTGGGACCCCTCCTAAGCTAATTTCGACGTCCTAGACCCGTTTTTGAAGTCCGTTTTCCCAAATTAAATTGTTATAATAGAGTTTGACTAAGTTGTACCCTTTATGTGCTTAGCGGCAACTATTGGGGCTTTTCTAGATCCGCTAGCAGCGCAGCGTTGGACGGCTAAGTACTGTGAGTGGACCACCTTCTAAAAATAAATACATGATTTATGATATGACATGAAGAATTACATATTTATATAGCATGCCTTGATTTTACTTGGAAATTATGAATTGTGAACAGGAAGCATATTTGATAACTGTGATTTGAACGTTCTTGAGATATAGAATGATTTTATTGAACTATTTTCCGATATAACCCACATTCTGGTAGACTATCCGATCGATGACGATAGGATGCTAAGAATGTGTTTTAAATGATTTTTAGAACACCTCTTCGCAGTACAGGGGATGGATGAACTCTTGCTACGAAGTTGTATTTTAGAAATATGTTTTGTGCAAATTAGTGAACACCATGCCGCCGAGGGCGAGGTTTGTAGTTGGCAAAGGCCTGAAGAAATATTCCCTAGCGGAAGGCTGAGGGACCACGGAGTCTGGCATCGGGCAGGGAGGGAGTTATCTCATGGTGATGGCCATAGAGATTCAGGTGCAGTCATTGGGCCGGAAGTGTTACTAATTCGGTGTACTCACTAGCAGCACAACTTGTGATGCTTCCTGAGTTTTATTCGAGATTGATATTATATTGTGCCTTCTGACTCTATTGAGACGAGAATTGATATTGTGATTTGATTTGTCTTATGAATTTAAATGGCATGCTAAAATTTGAGGCGAACGTATTACATAATATATGATTATGTATTTTTGGTTTTCAAACTGGTGGGGGATTATTATGTTCTGGAACGTTTTCATATTATATATGTATATAACTCTGGTCCACTCACCTTTGTTTTGCGCCCCCATTCAGGTATTAGAAACGAGGCATTACGATCCCGGCATCACGGCACTTCCGCAGCGGTACCTTCGAATCTTTTCAGTGTAGCACTTATTCCCTTGATCCATTTAACCTTGTCTCAATTCGTTTAGTGATTTAGTTTAGTCGTATGCTCTGGACACGTTCCTAAATTATTAATCCTTTGTAATTGTATTCCTAACCATTATTTCAAATTATAAATTTTTGCAATTTTTGCACTTAACGAATGGCTTGCGTCACCTTCGGGTGTCGGCCAGCACGTGCCTATCCTGATATTCGAGGAATATCGGGGTCGGGGCGTGTCATTACCTCTTTTAGTGGACTGCATTTGGTGCTTAAGTTGAAGAACACGGGTGCGAGATTGAGAAGCAAAACGTGTTTTCAGAGTATCCTAAACAGCTCGGGATGTGTCACAGCTTGCAATAATGGAAAGCACATTGGGTGTCAAAGTTGAGTTAATCCAACTCAACAATTGTTGGTCTTGGCGCTGCCAAGTCACGTACTCGGGATTGAGAGTTGTAGCATTCTGAAGAAAATGTGGTGGACATGGTTTTGTACCATCAACATAGCCAACAAGATCATTACTTTTAAGTAGGGGATTAAACTATGCAAGCCACAACATGTAATTGGTTCGATCAAGTTTGATGGAAACCAAATAGGAAATATTTGGAAGGGAGCTGGTAAGAGCAGCCATGGAAGCGGAAGAATAGTTGAGAAGATGGTAAGGCAGAGAAAGAAAGAGAGGAAAAGAAAAAAAAATACAGTTACGAGCTCACTGGGTTAAGGCAGAAGAATGAGGAGACAAATGCAGGCAGAGGTTTGTCGTTAGACAAATGGCTCTGATACCATGAAGAAATAGTCATTAATGACTTATGATATTCCCTATATTCTTAACCTTTGCTGCAATACCAGCATGGTTTATATATAGTTTTACGTACATGCATGTAATAAACAAAAGCACACTTATGCAATAAACAATGCAAAACAAGTGACAGAAACTGTGATTGTCTAGCTGTGAAGTATTCCTTTTGTCTTAGTGGGATCATGCAATATTCCTTCCAGGTTGTACTGCTTAGTGGGATTGATCATTTGTTATCTTCATCATCCTTCCAAGTTGTACAGGATCATGCAATATCCTTTACAGGTTGTACAGTTATCATGTAGAGCTGGTGGGATCAATCGATCATTTGTTATTGTTATCTTCATCAGTAAAATGATCATTTTCTTTTGAAGGATATAATTATGTAATTTCATTCAATAAGAATTAAAGTTTCTTTTTTTCTTTGGGTACAAATTTAATATACATTACACAAGTGATGTACACATTTTGCCTAATTCTTTCATCAATATATAAAGGAATCACACCAAAATGATTAAGCTTTCAATATTCTCAAAATGCCCCTTCATAATTAGGATTCTAAAATAAAACAATTTAATTTTAAAAAAAAAAATCCAAACTAAACATAAAGATAAAGAATAAGATGTAAAAGGTCAAATTGCCACACTCACAATTTTAACATAATACTAAAAGAAAACGGTGGTAACTGCTTTAATACAACTAAAACGTCTATGTATATTGACCAAAATATAATGTCAATGTATGGCCAGTAAATAGTGTACGATAGGTCTTAGTTTAGTGGTATTTTTCTAACCAATGTGGAAAAGACATCCGAATTCCCTTCCCTTAATGGAAAAGATATCTAAATGATTGATATGAAGTTACTGAATATTCAAGGAGAAGAATGCTATGACGCTAGAGGCACGACAAGGTGAGGATCGTTAGCGTGGTACTAATCTTTTCCTATTTCAATTTATTTATTATTTATTGCTTTTTTTTTAAATTTTTTTTCCTTTGGGTTTTTTTCTTCATATGTTACTTTATTTGAGTAATTACTGGTAAGTTCAAATATCTTCAAATTTAGATTTTATATTGTTGATTTCAAGTTTCTAAACATGAATTATAATAGATTTGCACAAAAATTATATTTGAAGAACATGAAGATGACAGTTTGTTGTTACAATATCTATGTATATTAACCAAAGTATAATGTTTATGCATAGCTAGTAAATATTTTACGTTAGATCTTAATTTAGTGGTATTTTTCTTTCCAATGTGAAAAGATATTCGAGTTCCACTCCCTCAATGGTAAATTGAAGTAAAGAGCATGAAATATTTTCATGGGCGTTATATATGTTATTTTAGAAATGCTTTCAAAAAATTAAAAGCGCTTTTAGATAAACATATTCATGATTTTATTGTGTGTTCTCTATTTTGTAAACTGCATTTTCTTTTGCCTTGCCAAATGCCATTTCAAAATGTAGAGTAGTATCTCACACAAGGCAGTGTCGTGGTAATCAATATTATTTTTTGGCTGTTAGACTCATTCATCTTTTGGTTCATAGTTTAGCAATAAAATTACAATACAAATGCCTTTTTAAACTAATCTAAACTGCAAAAGAAAGAATTCCAACTGGAATGCATAGGCATACAATGAGTTGAATTTTTTTTTTTCAAAATTTTTAACTAATTATATTATTACACTAGTTATACTGAAATGTATTTTTAGGATATCAATAATTATGCACCATGGACTGGCTAACGACATGTCAGTTTCTTCTCCTTCAATATTAAGGCCTAATGGGCTATCGTGAAGAACCATCAATTAGAGAAATTTTCTTGTGTAACCGATATATAGGATGATACACCGCGTGTTATTATACAAATAGTGAGATATATTACTAGTGTTCTGGTTAAAAAAAATAAAAAAAAAAATTCTCAATCTGTAGGGCGGCATCACGAAAAAGGCCCAAAATTTATCACGACTTGCCGGACAAGTCTACCCCCACCTCACTCTCTCTTTCTCGTTTCGTGCCAACTAGAAAGTTTTGCCCGCACGTTGCTGCGGGATAAAAAATTGTGTGAAAAATTATGTTTAAAGGTATAAACATATCAACTTATATCACATCTAATTGAACTACTGCAACCACATATTGACGCACTTAATATGAAAAATCCATAAACTATTCAACAACATGAAATCCAGCAATCTCTAAAGATGAGAAATGAACATAGAAATCCAGCAATCTCTAAAGATGAGAAATAAACATAGAAATCCTACGTCATACATATTAAAACAATTAACAAATTCCCAATAAATGATCACAAAAGAGGTATAAAAAAAAGTAAATTTCTTAATTTAAAAAATGAGAAAGATATAAAGAAAAGGTTCCAAGTTCTCAGTTCTCACCATAACAAAAAAAAAATGATATTGTTTTAACATTAACTTGGATTGATTTTGGTCACCAGCATTAATAAAACCAGTGACTTTAACTTGTGCAAGCAAACAACCGAATTGGATGCAAGCCAACCAACTTCAAATTTAACCAAATAAAAAAAATAATTACAATTAAACTAACCTCTTCTTCCCCTATGAAGTAGTAGTAGTTCCCTGTTTTGCCTTTGTGAACAGTACATTAAACTAACCTCTTCTACACACAAAAAAGCACACTCTAAATGCTCAGCAACATTATGAAAACAATTTATATACAGTATTGTATATGTATTTGGGTAAAAAGTGAGAGAAGAGAGAAAGAGAGAGAGAGAGAGAGAGAGAGAGAGAGAGAAAGAGAGAAAGAGTCCAACCTTAAAAGTTCGCATGAAATTCTGTAACTTCCTACAGTACCTTCGTAATCGTATCACCCATAAAACTACTAAAATAAAACCAACAAATGTGAAGTCAATATATATATATATATACAATCTGATATCTTGCTCAAGAGTGTAGAAGATATAAGCTTACTGTGAAATGAAAAAATTGTAATCTACAAACAGAAAGGTGCAATTGTAAAACCAAAACAATTGTATGCCATTAAAAAGTGCAATGAAAGCATATGATTTCATTCAGCTCAATTTTACGTATCAATATGTGGATTGGGTCAAAATCAAAATCCAAAACCATTAATAAAATCCAATATTTTACTTCAACACAATCATAGATTAAAATTAAAACATTATTACCTATTAAGAAATCCCAATAATCAGATCTTTCTTGTCACTTGGAAGAGTCGATTGGAGCCAATTGGGGTCAAGTTCTCCTTGTTATTCAATCACAAAACCAAAATTCCAAGTTGAAAGCAATTATAAAAGACATATATAAAATATTACAACTTAAAGACGAAAAATGGTAAGAACAAAAAATGAGGAGCTTGCATACGGAGGAGAGGAGCAAGGAGCATGGACAATCTTCGCCAGACTTCAAACCTTGTCCCACATGAGAAACAATAAGATCATTGTCAACAGAAAGTACAATCCGAAAGTTGGACACAAACTACTCAAACTCGAGCAGCTATGACCAAATGATGATAATTGTAGGAAAAAGAAACTAAAAAAACAACAAACAACACTCAACTTACAATTTGAATTGAAAACTGTATTCAAAATTCCCCTCCTTATTTTATGACAAAAAATGAGTTACACTGCTATTACAAACAACACTTCACATTTGCTATTATAAACCCACCATAAGATACGCTATTACAAAGAACACTTCACATAGAGTGCACAACCAAAAATGAGATCATAAATAATTATGATAAGGAAAACTCAAATGAGCAGGGGATTAACGTCCCACTTTTGACTTTACCTCACTTCATTCTTCTTCTTCGTCTGGTCTGATAATTGAGACAAAAACAGAGAGCTCTCATTCTCTCATCCATATTGGAAATAAGAGAACATTTGAAATTCTCTCCATACTTCACTGAATTTGGTCTCGTTTTTCGTCTGCAACTTCATGGGGAAGAGAACTATACACGAAGATAAATTAATCTTGGTTTTGGTCCAGTTTCAAATTATGCTCAATTTTGAATTAAGACGGCCTAGTTTCGAAAAAGAAAGATGCTTTAGCCTTTAAAAATCTGAAAGCCTCCAACTAATTGGGCGTCCACACCGACACTTATCAATTTACACATAAATTTGAATTTCGAATCATTTAGGTTTCAAAATAATTGCACAAAAAACCGAAAAATGATGAACAAATTGAAGCAAAATTATGTGTATTGGGCAAATGAGACTTATCCAAAACTGGTACCGAGCTCTGCTGCAGGGTATAGTGGGTCTTCATCGAAATCAAATGCAAGTCCCGAAAGCCAAATTTTTGAAATAACATATGACCATAGAGACTGAGCGGAAGAGAGAGAAAAAGAGAGGATTCATTGCTTGAATTGCTAATCAAATCAACACACATATTTTAATTGATATGAAATCATTAAAGAGTGAATAATTAGGACCATTTTTTCTGTCCAACTATTTTAGTAGCCCTAACTCTAAGCAATTGCCTCTGATTACAAAATATTTTAAAGGATATGGAAAGCATAGTTCCTCGAAAAACTGGAATCATACATACATGTCAAACTCGGAGTAGTCTGGTTCAAGATGTGAGAGACCATTCATTTCTGTGAAACCATCAGAAGTCTTGCTCATCTGCCTCCTAAACTCTTCCACTCCATCATCTGTATAAATGAAACAATTAAAACTCAAGTGACCTTCTTCCAGGAACTCAAATTCAAAACAAAAAATATATATATATATATAAAGCCATCCTATTTTTCCGCCACGTAAACTACAATCACAGATGTAAAGTGAACCCAGATAAAAATTATTCAATTAAGAAAAAAATTCACAAATGGGTCCTCCAGAATCAGAAAGAACAAAGAAATTAAAATTACCCAAAACATTATAGACAAACATCGTATGCAAAAATTTATAAACAAACATCATAACCCACAACCAACTAACCCAAAAATGCACAAAATGAAAATAATAATCCAGGAAAAAAAAAAGAACAAATTGCACATAAAACCCAGTAAGACACAATCTAACAAATCCCACACCAAAAATCCAAATAAAAAAACCTAAAACAACAAATTATTCATTAATTATTCATACAAAGTTGGACAAAGCTATTTAACATACCGATCCAAGTGAGAAAGTCCCAACACTTTCCGATTTTAAAACTTTGTTTATACACGAAACGAATTTGTGCATGCAAAGCTCGAATGTTGAGGACGACAGTTGTTTAGCTGGTGAAGCAATTGTGATAGCCGTCTCTGAGATTTGCACAGGAGAAGCGAAAGAAGAAGATAGAGAGGGGGTGGTCGATACCTTAGCTGGCGTTTGAGAGCGACGGAAGCAGGGACTTAAGAGAGAGAAGTGAACACAAAAGGAAAAGTTGTAGTCGAATCAGAGGTTTGGAGAAGTGGCGATGAGCTATCTGATTTTTTTGATTGAGAAAGTAGAATGAAGTAGAAGAGTCGAGAAACAAATAGTCGAAGACGGGGAGAACGGCGAGCGGGAAGAGAAGAGGAGGAAGAAAAAAAATATAAAGCATATATATATTTTCTGAGTCAGCGGCAAGAGGAGTAATAACATAAAATTGGCAGGGGCAAAATGGGAAGCAAACTGTGCTTATGAACAGTAACACAGTTGATTTTGAGTTTTAGTATAGATTAAATTTACAGTCCCAGTTCTTCTCCCACATAAACCCTTCGGATTCGAACACCCAATTTTCTTCCCCAAATCGATTTGCTTCTCTGCAGATCAAGCATTCAGCACCCGAGCGCACGCAAGTAAGCAAAATTTTAAATTTAGGTTTTTTATTTTTGGTAAATTGTTGCCCTTTTATTTTTCTATATATCGTAGAAGATCAGAGCTTTTGTAAAAATTCATGTGTTATTTAATCGAACGAAGAAGATCTGATTTTGTGAGGTATGTTTTGATGTGGGCGTGATGCTTGAAGGAGGTTTGTTGAAAATGTTTAGGGATTGTGTCTGTGATGTTGTGTGCAATCTGTTTGATTAAATCCGCGAGAGAGAGTATTATGATTTGATTAGTTTGTGAATCGTAAAAGGCGTTTTTTTGGTTTGATTCTGGATTTGGGTAGGATTTGATTCTGAAAATTGTAGGCTTTTTGTGATTTTATGAGTTGTTTGTTGGTCATTATCTTATGGTGCTGGTCCATGTGATGTACTACATAGATTTGGTTCTCAATAGTTCACAAAGTTAGGTATTGGGTTGTTCTAGAATCCTAACATTGTATTAGACGCGTTTCTGTACCCTTTTTCTCTCTTTGGATCACATCGTTATGTGGTTAATGCAAGAGCTTTTCTGGAATTAGAGTCGTTTTTTTTTTTTTTTTTGCCTTAGTGTCGTGTGTTAAATTCTAAGTTCTGGTAATGCGTTTTATGTATATGCTTTTTTCCATGAAATAGTTTGTGACTGGCTTTAGGGTTTGGAAGAACAGTTCTTTACTAAATTATATGGGTAAATACGTGTTAATGAGAATTATAGAAACCAAAATTGTAGGGTGGTTTTAGAGTGAATTTTGACGCAATATTGATTTTGCAGGTTTGATTGAAACTAAAAAAAGAAAACAAAAGATGTCTCAGGTAGCGGCAGATGTTCCCAAGGGTGGGTTCAGTTTTGATCTTTGTCGAAGAAATGACATGCTTGCAAAGAAGGGAGTTCAGCAGCCATCTTATAGGAAGACGGGAACCACCATTGTTGGTTTGATTTTTAAGGTACAACTGCTTTCCACTGTTGAAATTGTTTCGCCACTCAAATATTGGTTGAATTTTTATGATTCCTTTGTAATTCGTTCTTCAGGATGGAGTCATTCTTGGAGCTGATACAAGGGCAACTGAAGGACCCATTGTGTGTGATAAGAACTGTGAAAAGATCCATTATATGGCACCCAATATCTATTGCTGCGGAGCTGGAACTGCTGCTGATACAGAGGCTGTAACAGGTAAGTCAGGATTGTTGTTTATATTGGTAATGCTTGTGGCTGTCTGTGTAGTAGCAGCTCATTTTGGTGCTCTGTTGAATATGCATCTCTAGATATGGTGAGCTCACAGCTGCAACTGCATCGCTACCATACTGGTCGTGAATCTCGGGTTGTGACAGCCTTGACCTTGCTCAAGAAACACCTTTTTAAGTACAGTGTTATCACTTCTCAGTTTAGAAATTACAGGACTAACTTATATTCCTTAAATTTGAGCACAGTTTGATTTTAACTCCCATCTTTATTATCCAGTTACCAAGGTCATGTTTCAGCTGCTTTGGTGCTCGGGGGTGTTGATGTCACTGGACCCCATCTGCATACTGTAAGTTATTTCTTGCTTCAGACTTTAAGATGTGACAATGGTTCTCTTTTTGGGATTGCATAATGATATGATGCCAACTCCAATGCTTCAAATTGCAGATATATCCCCATGGATCAACCGACACACTGCCATTTGCTACAATGGGTTCTGGTTCTCTTGCTGCGATGGCCATGTTTGAGTCCAAGTACAAAGAAGGCATGACTGTAAGTTAGCATCATACGAGTTGAAAATTTATCTTCATTGAATGGTACTATCCGTGGATACAGATACTTGACTACCTTCATTAGTATTCTATTATACGATTAGTAGTGAGTCAGCGACATCCCCATTTGAATTTCTGATTAATGTTTTTACTTTGATGCAGAGGGATGAAGGCATAAAGCTTGTAACTGAAGCAATATGCTCTGGAATTTTCAATGACTTGGGAAGTGGAAGCAATGTTGATGTTTGTGTAATAACTAAGGTTTGTAGTTTCTCATCAGTATTCACCGTTTTCAATGGGAAAAGCAGAGGGTATTAATTTCGTTTTATTTTGTGCATTTTTGTTGGCTCAGGGACACAAGGAATACTTGAGGAACCACTTGGTGCCCACCCCTCGTACCTATGTCAGTGCAGAAGGCTATAAGTTTACCAAGAAGACTGGTAAACAACACACTTCTTTCACTTGGCTTTCTAACCATTCAACGACAAATTGTCGCTCACCTTTACACCATTCTTGTCTTGCACATCATAAACTTAAGCATCATTCATCTTTCCACTCATATATGAGAAATTTCATGCCTCTCCATGAGCAGTGCATTGTGAAAGTTCTGGTTTGCAGCTGTTATGTGATGTGAGCCGCGCACACATGTCCAGATAACTAGGTTTAGTCAAAACTGCATATCAAGTGAGTGAAACGTTTTCTGAATCTGTTGTGTTTTCTTTTGTTGCAGAGGTTCTCTTCACAAAGATCACTCCGGCGACTAAGAAGGCGGAAGTGATTGAAGGAAGCGACGCAATGGAAGAGTGAAACCACCACTTCACAAGGATCGTGCGATTGTTCATGTCGTAATTCAGTTTCCAGTGTAAAACCTCAGCGACTTCATCCCAACTTGTTATGTTTTTCTCCATCCATTGGGATTGATCTCGAAATACATCGCAATCACTTTTGTGAACTTGTTAAGAATTATTAGCGTTATCCAGACTTTTAGGTTGGTCTTTATCTTCAACAGATGTTATAAATTATTAGATAACGTGCTTTTGGCTGAATCTTTGAGGATAAGAATGCTAGCAATCTTGTCGTTTGGATCTTACTTGTTCTACATTTTCATCTCTTTTTACGACCCTACTAGGCTTCTTGATAATCCCAACTGATTAAAATGCCGGCATGGGAGGGCCGCACTGGTCATATAATTAGGACTCATAATGTTTTGTACTATCTTTTAACTCGACATGAAATTACACAAAAATAACAGATTTTGAATTAAACCGTTGATGAGTCGGATTTTTTTCATTGAGTTATTAGTGAAAAATTCACTAACGAGTTTGGTCGTTATCGAGTTACTTGTTAAAAATCTACTAATATATCGTTTGTCATAGTTAGACATTAAGTATGATAATTTCTTGCATGACCCGTTATTTTGACACGAAATGACACAATTTAGAAATCGAGTCATTATAGCGTCACCTGTTGAGAAGTCATTAAGATAACGAGTTTAATGCAACATGATTTATTAAAATAATGAATAATATGACATAAAAATGATACGAATACGACTTAAGAATACTACAATAAGTCAACTTATTTATTAAGAATCTAGTCATTTGAGGTATATCCAAATTTCATACGACTCCGATCTCAATCTTTTTACGAAAGACGTCGGTGTCGGTGATTTAGTATAAACTTATTAATAAAATAATAAAAAACAAATAAAAATAAGAATAGAGAAGAGAACAAAGGAGTAATCAGGCGGGCAAAAAACAGAAAATACAGAACCAGCAAAAAGGCAAAGACAGCGAGGAGAAGAGAGAAGTCCCCTCCTTCCTCCCCGTTCTCCCTCCGATACGACGTCGCACTAAACCATGTCTTACGACTACCTCTTCAAGTACATCATCATCGGCGACACAGGTCTCGATTCCTCCAATCCATAGCTTTCTGATTTTTCTTGATTTTTTTTTTTGTTTGTTTGTTTGGTTTGAGAATTGAGGTTTTAAAGCAATTGGGTTTTTGGTTTGGATTTGTAGGTGTCGGAAAATCTTGCTTGCTGTTGCAATTCACGGATAAGAGGTTCCAGCCTGTGCATGATCTTACCATCGGTGTCGAGTTCGGAGCTCGAATGGTCACCATCGATGGTCGTCCTATCAAGCTCCAGATTTGGGACACAGTAAGTTACACGTACTTCCCTTCTTTTTTTCTGTTTGGCTGCTGAGAAAATAGAATTTTCGCGGTGAATTGGGTTTATGGTTTTGTACCAATCTGAATATGTCGTTCTGTAAATTTTACTTGTATGTGCCTGTAACTTGACGACAACGTATCGAAGTTTTAGAATTTTCAATTGACCCGGTCTTATTCGGGTTTGCAATGATGAAAAAGTTTCATCTTCTTACTGCTAACGGTAGATATGGTGCAAAACCGAGCGTTCTAAGATTCTTACAGCCAACCCCACTTAATGGGATAAAGATTGGTTGTCGTTGTTTGTGGCTTGTTGGGTAGGCATAAGACTGATTCTTTATGTATCCTATTGGTATTTAGTTTTCTTTTGGGCATTGTGTTGGTTTTAGTATCTCATGAAATTGCATATGCTAAGACGTGTTCGAGAAGTTGCGCCTTATGTATTTAATTTGAGTATTCGTTGCTGTTTCTTAGTAGTACTGTGAATATTCTTAAGCAAGGATCCTTGGTTTTGCATTTCAGGCTGGGCAAGAATCTTTCAGATCGATCACTAGGTCTTACTACAGAGGAGCAGCTGGAGCGCTTCTGGTTTATGACATAACCAGGTGGGTGGGTGTGCATTTTGTCGGTTTTTCAACTTTGTGTAGCTCTGTTTGTGTCTGGTCTGAGTGGATATTACGTCAAAGATGCACATGAATCACTTACTGAACTTACGATTCTTCTGAGATATATGCCTAACATGATGCATTGCATCTTTCTTTATTTAACATTCTTTGTAAATCTCCGCAGTTTTCATTTTCCGGTACTGTTTACTTTTAACGAAAAGTCCTTTTTTACCTTTAACTGTCACTATTCATTATACCTTCAAAAAGGACTTTTCATTAAAATTGTCACTATTCAGGCCCTTTTCGTTAGTTTTCCTAAATTAAAAAGGGGCTACTGTACACATCTTATGGTATATATTTGCAAGTTTTTCCAATTGACAGATCCTTTTAAATGCTCTTTTGGCCCTAGTATTCCTCCTTTTTTATGGAAAGGAGTGACATTTTTGTAGCCGTGGTATCCAGTTTGGATTAACAGAGCCCTATTGATGCATATGTCTGTTTTCCCCAATTCAACCAGAGATAGGAAGTGATCAAAGTTGTTTTGTTTCCCAGGAGGGAGACATTTAATCATCTTGCGAGCTGGCTGGAGGATGCCCGGCAGCATGCAAATCCTAACATGACGATCATGCTCATAGGGAACAAGTGTGATCTGTCGCACCGAAGAGCTGTCAGCAAAGAGGAAGGAGAGCAATTTGCAAAGGAGAATGGGCTTTTATTCTTGGAGGCATCTGCAAGGACGGCACAAAACGTTGAGGAGGTGATGTAACGCAACCAGTTCAAACCCCTACTCTATTTCAATTTATAATGTTTAAACTCATTGAGTACATACTTTTCAGGCCTTCATAAAGACTGCTGCAAAGATTCTTCAGAATATTCAGGAAGGCGTATTCGACGTATCTAATGAGGTAAATGTCGAGTCATGTATTGTGGGAAACGGTAGCTACGAGAGTCGGGACGCAATGCGTGAACTTTCCTTTGAGTCTGCTTGCATTACATGATCTCATTAACCATAGCTAACTTACTGGGTTATCCGGTCGTATAAACTTTGATCTTGTAGCTTCTATCTAAAGAACGAACAACAACAACAAAGGCCATATGAATCTTAGAACGTCATTGCGCTCGGTTATGTGTTATCTAAGGAACAAAAACTAATGTTTTTTGTGATATTTGCAGTCATCCGGCATCAAGGTTGGATATGGCCGGCCCCAGGGTCAATCAGGCTCGGGCGGAACGGTTGCTCAGAGAGGCGGATGTTGCAGCTGATTAGAACAGAAACAGACTCTGTATTCACTCCGTTTGTGCAAATCATCTGTGCTTTGGACATACTCTCTCAACTCTCATGCTGCTACTTTGTGAAAAACATTGAATGTATAGAGTTCTTGGATAGATTTCATTTTCTTTTCGGGTTTCGCCGTTTTAAATGCTGAAATATTTCTCAACAGTGTGATTTGTTTGACCAGTTAACAAAGCTCAATTGAAAAGTAATTAATCAGAGAAGTAAATACAGATACGAGTACTTTTTGCACGGTTTCTACGACGCCATTTTGTGATCCGGTCGAAACCAAATGGAGATGGCAGTTTGCCCTAATCACTGAAAACTGGAACAATACCACTCAAAGCACAAACACAAGATTCAACTCCAAACGATGTCCTGCGCCAATCCATAGAGAATTTTGAGCACTAAGAACCACCAAATACCTGCAAACGGATCGCGAAATAACATACGGTAGTCAACCAACGTATAACTTATACGGGCAACAGCAGGGAGTGTGTAACGGATCAAGAAATAACATACGGTAATCAACCAATAAAACAATGCTTACCGCTGACAGTACATCTCCAGAAAGCCGAGGTTTGGTTTTTGTGGCATTATTTGCAACAGGTTTCTTCTGACGGAACCGGCGAATTACCTGATGTTCCGGCTGGCTATTAGAGAGATCCGGATTGCTCCCTGAATCTTCTTCGACCCTTCGCCTCTGTTAGAGAAGATGAAACAGGTTATGTAAAGTGACTTATTATAGTCTAGCTATGGAGAGGAAGGCAAAACGACGTCAATAGAAATTCGAGACAGCTGCACTTAAAACATATTCCTCGCCTACTTTTTCCGTCAAATGAACACTCTTCACAGAATATACGAAAAGTACCTTCTTCAATCTTTCATCAATGGCACTCAAAGCACGGGACTTCTCAACTTTAGTGAGATAGAAATCACGCTCCTTCTTAGCAGCAGAAATTTCTAAAGCCAGTTTTTGCTCCCGGGTGGCTTTCTTGTAAGCTGCAGTCAAACATTGCCGAATCAAGAACCAAGTAACAACTACGAAGCACAATGACAAGAAGCAACAACAGCCCAATTGTTAAGAGTCCGCACCAATCTCTTCGGTAAGATTATCCCACTTAAATTTACTCAAGTACTTGATGTTCCAAAGATCATAGTAGAAAGATGACCTCTTCTTCCCACCTAAACACAACCGAACAAGCAGGCGGTATAAATATTGTATCGAAGAAATACACCGGAATGCAAGCATCCATGAAATCAAGCTGCAACAAGTAAAATCCTCTAAGCAAAATACTTTTTAACTTTACATAATTACCTATCTGTTCACCATTCAACATATTAGCAACTCTCTTAGCAACCCTTTTGTCAGAAAATTCAACCCACCTGCATTTGCGATAATTAGCGATTTTCCGACATACCCTTTCGGAAAACCAAAGTCTTTCGATAAAGGTTAACGATTTAATGCTTTTTAAAACGTACCCTTCTGAAAAATTTTGCCTCTGAAATTTACCAGCTTTGATTTGAACATGACCGGAAGAATCTTGAGGTGCAAGATAAAGCCTCTGTATCTCTCCGTGCTGAGAAAGCATCTGACGAAGCGTCGACGGATCCATGCGCGGCGGAATCCGACCCAAATAGCAAACCCCTCGCTGCTTCTCATCCTTCCCGCCTTCCTTCATCGATTTCTTCCTTTTGTTCTTTCTCTCGATTTCCATTCCCAATCTCCAGCCCCAATTCTATTCCCTTAAACCCTAAAACGCTGGATTCAAAGCTGAAAACAAAGAAAACAAAAAACCCAAAACATGGAAAATTAATAAGAAAAGCAGCAGATATCGAACTGTGATTTTCTGGATTAATAATTATGTATTAAAAACGAAGATTAAATGTTATGGAATTAGGGTTCGTAAATTACTGGAAGAAGAGTGCGGCGATTCGACGGCGGTGAAGCTCTTGCACTGCTGCTCTGTGAGTATCTCACTGTCTTCCTACAAAGATGGCTTCTTGAGTTTACACATGACACGCACCGTTTCGCTTCTCTCTCTATTTGATTGGGCTTTTTTCTGCAGCCCAAAGGGCCCAAACATGAGGTTCAGGATTTGCTCAAGAAGCTCAAAATATAAGGTTCCGGCTTTGCTCAAGGGATGAAATTGTTTGCTTCCTAAAAAGAACGTTACTCAATGATACTAGTAATTCACGTGTTAATATGTTACAAAGTTAAAATGTAGATAATATTAACACATAAAGATATGCCCCATAATATTAACAAACTTCAAAAAGATATGCCCCATGCGTAACCCGGCGTAGGCCGTATGGTATCCCAAGCCTCCGATACCAGGACAAAACGATGTCTCATTTCCTTTGAAGCATCCAGAAAAAAATTAACAACTTAGATCATCGTTTTGGTAAACAAACAAACTTCAAAAAGATATGCCCGATGTGTAACCCGGCGTAGGCCGTCTGGAAAACGATGTCTCATTTCCTTTGAAGCAGCAATAATGTCACTACAAGTAGAAGTCCATGAAATAGCTCCTCCTCGGAGCAACTTTGGTCATCGTTTATCTAATAGCTTGTCCAGGCCCCTTCTGGCGCGAAGGTCATTGTATGTCCTCTTAACATGTTGCAGTCGTGGATCATCTTCAGGAATCTCACGTTTCTGCCATTTCAGACACAGAAATGAACGAAACAATTGCGCACCTCGTCACCAGCAGCTTAAAGGAGAAGATCACTCCCCATTTTTTGGACTTAAGAAAAAGCTCCGGGAATTCATATTCGCCTGCATTGAAACATGAAAACCTTAAAATGATTTTGACTAAGGCCGTGATTTGAAATATCAAAAACTTGATTTAAGAATTAGAAGCTGCAATAGACCAACCATACCAGTGTTTCTTCGGCAATAAGTCCCTTGACACAACCTGTTTCATCTTCTCTAGCAGAGGCAAAGGGCCGGAGAAGATTCAAGGAGCAATCTGGATCTCTCTAATAGCCAACTGGAGCATCAGGTAATTATCTGGTTCTGTCAGAAGAAACCAGTTGCAAAAATCAAACATCAGCTTTCTAGAGATTTACTGTCAGCGGTAAGCATCATTTTATTGTGTTGCAATTTTCCTATTGTCATAAATTTGTTTGGAACAGAACCGGATTCAAAGCGTCGTACACCGATTTTAGAGGCTTATGTGACTTCAGAGTCTTCGTCTAGCTTGGAGACGAAGAGCAATGAGAAGAGAGTGGTTCTGGAGTCTCCATCTACCGTATATTGAATTCTTATAAACCAAATGTTTTCGAGAAGTTTAGTCTCATAACATATAATCCTAAAGATATGAATTGTATCAGAAGAAATTTTGATGACTTCAACCTCGGCACCACTTCGCTTCCAACTTTAAAAGAGGTTTTTCCAGAAACGTACACCAACTATCTTGAGATAACTTATATTCCTTCTGATCGCTTAATAGGACTAATCCATGATAAACTAGGTGCAATTTGTCTATCCTATAACAAAAAGGAGTTTGAGGATTGCAAATTTGTCCTGTCAAGACGCAAAGATAAAGACCATGTATACATTCCTGAGATTGATCGAATTGTGTTGCATCTACGTAAACAAGAGCACAGGTTCAATGTTTTTGACCCCCAACGGTAGATAGACAGCATCTTTAATCCCCTGATATTACAATCGAAAAGACTGAAAATTGGAAGCTTCAACTCTCTTTGAATAATCCTTAAAAACAATCTTGTATTAACCGACGGTTGTCCTTCTCCGGTAATAACAATACAGTCAACATTGTTGTAAAATTTTACCTTCTTCAAAATATCGAAAACGGAATGTTAGTGGGGAAGGATTCCATTTTCGATATTTTGAAGAAGGTAAAATTTTGCAACAATGTTGACTGTATTGTTATTACCGGAGAAGGACAACCGTCGGTTAATACAATATTGTTTTTAAGGATTATTCAAAGAGAGTTGAAGCTTCCAATTTTTGGTCTTTTCGATTGTAATATCAGGGGATTAGAGATGCTGTCTATCTACCGTTGGGGGTCAAAAACATTGAACCTGTGCTTTTATTGATGTAGATACAACACTATTCGATCAATCTCAGAAATGTATACATAGTCTTTATCTACGCGTCTTGGCAGGATACATTTGCATTCCTTCAACTCCTTTTAGTTATAGGACAGACAAATTGCACCTAGTTTTTCTATAGATTAGTCATATTAAGCGATAAGAAAGAATATGGGTTACCTCAAAATAGTTGGTGTACGTTTCTGAAAAGACATTTTTTAGAGTTCGAAACGAAGTGGTATCAAGGTTGAAGTTATCAAAATTTCTTCTGCTACAATTTATATCTTCAGGATTATATGTTGTGGGACTAAACTCCTCAGAAACATTTGGTTGATAAGAATTCAATTTACGGGGTTTATAAGAATTCAATTGCTCTTCGTCTCCGAGGTAGGCGGACACTCTGAAATCACATAAGCCTCCAAAATCGGCGTATGACGCTCTGAATCCGGTTCCGTTCCAAACAAATTTCTAGCAATAAGAGAATTACAACACAATAAAACAATGCTTACCGCTGACAGTACATCTCCAGTAAGCGTTGGTTTTTGCAGCATTATTTGCAACATGTTTCTTCTCGATTTCCATTCCCAATCTCCAGCCCCAATTATATCCCCTTAATCCCTAAAATGCTGAATTCAAAGCTGAAAAAATAAAAAAAATAAAAAATAAAAAACCAAAACATGGAAAATTAATAAGAAAATCAAAAGATATCGAACTGAGATTTTCTGGATTAATAATAATGTATTAAAAATGAAGGTTAAATGTTTGTGATTATTGAGTTATGGAGTTAGGGTTCGTAGATTACCAGAAGAAGAGTGCGGCGATTCGACGGCGGTGAAGCTCTTGCTCTGCTGCTCGGTGAGTCTCTCAGAGTCTTCCTACAAAGATTTCTTCTTGAGTTTACACATGACACGCACCGGTTCGCTTCGCTCTATATGTGGTGAGGTTTTTTTCTGCAGCCCAAAGGGTCCAAACATGAGGTTCAGGCTTTGCTCAAGGAGCCCAAAATATAAGGTTCGGGCTTTGCTCAAGGGATAAAATTGTTTGCTACTAAATTAGTACGATGTTTAGTACAGTGTAGGACTAGTGACCATATTATTATCCTGTATTTGGTACCGATGCAGATAAGAAAAAGGGGACGAACAATTTGAAGAGCAGAGTAGCACGGACTTGATCCTAATTTCTTTCAAACTCAACAGATATTTTCTAGCATATAGGATATCTTGTGTTCGGGTTTGGAGGGTGGGTTTGATGCGCTGGGATTCTGATAACAAATCAGCCCTGCAAGACACAAAAATGCATTAATGACGACTTCAAAATAGTTAAAACAATGAAAGGTGGCATCTGATGAAGAAAAACACAGAACAGCACATAAGCTCCCTCCGGAAAAAATTCAAGAGGAAATTAAGTAAAAAATCATAATATTTTGTTTTGAATGCACTATATATACTCATCCCCATCCCAACAACAAAAAAAAAAAAAGGAAAAAAAAGGAGAGCCCTCCTTACTGTGGTAATTTTTCTAGTCCTCCTTACTGTGGTAATTTAATTAGATGCAAAGTCTATATATATATATCACAGATGCAATGAACTATACATATCACAGAGGCAAAGTCTTTCACAGATTAAAAGGAACTTTAATTCGAACCCAACAATAAACCCTAAAATTCTAAAATTCTAATTAAAAGACAAAATTATATAATCAAGTACAAAATTAGAGAGAAAACAATAACTAGATTCTATCAATTGAAAGAAAGTGCACGAAAAATAGAAGGATAAGGGAAGACCAGAAGAAGGGGGCGGAACGATGGGAAGAAGAAGAAGAAGAAGAAGATGAAGGAGCAGGAGAAGAAAACATGAGATTCAGACGAAGAAGAAGGAGTAAGAGAAACAAACCTGGGATTCAAGCGAGAGATCGCGCGAGAGGTAGAGAGAAAGTGCGACCCCAGGACGGGGAGAGCGAGAGCAACTAAATAATACTGTGTTGTTGGAGTGCATAAATAATCGGGCGTTTACAGTATAAAAAGATGTAGAGCCGGATTATTTAATTAAGTGGACTATTTAATGCAAATGAGCACCAAACACCTGACACCATATTATTAGTTTTATCCGGTAAGTTATATGACGTACCAAACAAGGCTTCAGTAATTAATTCACGTGTTAATATGTTACGAAGTCAAAGTGTAGATAATATTAACACGTAGGTACATGTGTTGTAACTTATATCACTAAATGGTCGCCACTCCCGTAAATTGCTCGAATTTGTAGTTTTTAGGGTAAGAGAATTGAGTTTAAGACACAAAATAAGTCAACCATAGTAATTTGACATCAAACTCACCAGTTATGAAAATCAAACTTGATAATTCTAAGTTACAAGTAAAGAGGAATAAATCTGGTCTGGAAATACCCTTAAATTCTAGTGCCAAATGGCAAGTTTTCAGCTCAATTATTACTGGTCAATTTCCCATTCACGGGAAACAAGTAAACTTGCAGGAAGAAAAAAATTCATTACTCACAACATCCTTGACGCATCCAGAAAAAATTAACAACTAAACTTAGATCATCGTTTTGGTAAACAAACTTCAAAAAGATATGCCCGATGTAACCCGGAGTATGCCGTATGGCATCCCAAGCCTCCGATACCAGGACAAAACGATGTCTAATTTCCTTTGAAGCAGCAATAATGTCACTACAAGTAGAAGTCCATGAAATAGCTCCTCCTCGGAGCAACTTTCGTCATTGTTTATCTAATAGGTCGTCCAGGGCCCCTTCGGGCGCGAAGGTCATTGTATGTCCTCGTAACATGTTGCAGTCGTGGATCATCTTCAGGAATCTCACGTTTCTGCCATTTCAGAAACAGAAATGAAGGAAACAATTGTCAAAAACCACAAAGATGACGCACTGAGTCCGATTATTAGGACTTTTATTAATACATCGTAAGGCCAGAGACTCACTTTTAATCCCTTGTAATATGCTTCTACCGAAAGGAATTGAGGAACTATTTTACGCGCTTCCATCAGGTCCCAGATATAGTTGGCAACACTATAACCTCCAGTCTGCAAAAAAAGCACAAAAGATTTGTAGTAAGACAATCGAAACTAATACAAAATGCATAGACCCAGGACAGGTGAAGAGTTCTCTCAATTATTTATAGCAATATAGCAACTAGAGATAAGTCTTTTAAGTTGCGCACCTCGTCACCAGCAGCTTGAAGGAGAAGATCACTCCCCATTTTTGGACTTAAGAAAAAGCTCCGGGAATTCATATTCACCTGCATTGGAACATGAAAACCTTAAAATGATTTCGACTAAGGCCGTGATTTGAAATATCAAAAACTTGATTTAAGAATTAGAAGCTGCAATAGACCAACCATACCAGTGTTTCTTCGGCAATTTTCATTCCCTTGGGAGTATATCCAATCATGGCTCCCTCCACAAGCGTCTACAGAAACATAGTTCAGCGTAAATTAGGGTATGCATCTGAATGATAAAAAGACTAATAACACATTAAGTGAAAGAAAAAAATATTATCGTTTTGTTCGGCAGAGATGCTAAAACAAAGCATCAGGATACAATACATTATAATAAGAAAAGATTAAGAACAAACAACAAGCCAGCCACATATTTCAACGTTACATATTTATTAAATAGGACAAACTGAACCAATTATACTTGTTCCTGGCACAATTATGTTTTGGATTTTAAACAAAAACATGAGAAAAACTGATAAAAATGGTTTCTCCATAAGCTAGTCAATGAAGCAATAAAGTGATAAATCAGAAATCAGATTCTCTTAAAACCAAGAACATTATTCTCACTTTTGAGTTTTGTCTACAACACAAAATCAAAGGACCAGTGTCCATATATGAAAAGAAAGTGATGTTTCATGACAAAAGAATTGTGTTTGTTGCCTAACTCACCGTATATAGCTCTACTACAGGAGGCCTTCCTGACTTCATATAGTCTTCAAAAGTTTGAACACCACGGTCAATGTCCCCTGAGTGTAGATAACACCTGAATAAAAAAATTAGCAGTGAAGACAAACAGACACAACAGAATGAATTGAGGTCATATTAACGCACAAGCAAGACAATACCATCTTAAACATGTAGTGCATTTAATTAAATTTTGCAATAAAATGTTACTTACCTCATTATTTGCAACACAATAAACAGATCGGGACTTTTTCCTTCCTTCGCTAGCATCTCCTGAAGAGCTTCCATCACCTAGCATAATTAATAGAAGCGAAGACATAGAATCAAACTTTTATGGCAAAGGGAAAAGAAAAGGGAGTCTTATTAAGCAACTTAAGTTATGGTGGTATTGTTCAAACCATATAGCATTTCTTTGTAGTTTGATTTATAACATAATGAAAGAAAAAACTAAATAATGCTTGGGACTATGAATCATGAGAGCCTCATAAAACTTATGAACCATGTAGTGCCACATCCATGCATAGAGTGGTATATTGTTAGGTAGATATGGACATTGCCCAAAAACAAAAGATTGAAAGTACAATATCAACAAACCAAGAAAAAGAACCCGCAAGCAAAAAAGATACAATGGTTTCTTTAATGGCGTTGAGATGAGATAATAGAGATGTGAGACATTACCTCTACATTCCTGAGGTCTGCGCAAGCATGGAACGCAGCATGATACACAGTTAGTTGCCTATTCAGAAACCCACCCCTATGAGAATATTCAGCAGTTGGCATATTATACAACTCTTCTTCCGTCACACCCATCATCACATTTTCAGCAGTCATACTTGATCCTTCAACCGATGACCACTCTTTTGATCGCTCAACAAACTCTATAATCTTAGTGCAAATGGAGAATATAAGAGCTTTGAACAGAAACAAAATAAAAGCTTACTTCAAACAAGAGGAAAAAACGATTAAATAATTACTTTGGTGCCGAAATCATCTGGTAAAGGGGATTTGTTCCTAAGTGCAGTTACAAGTCCAGCATAGCAGAACCTGTTTAGCCCAAGACCAGCAGCAGTCATGTCACGGACAATTGCATACCTGCATCGACAATGTAAAGCAGAATTAACCACATGAGGCACAAAATCAACATTTGGAATAACAAAACAAGCACGGAAAACAAGAGCATAAAAGAAGAAGCATACACTCGATCTAATCGGCCAGTAGCTGCGCACGCATTGAGCAGACACATGTAGGTCTGTACCTTGGGTGACACTTCATAGTTCTTCATGTCTTCCAAAATCTATTAAAATATATCACATCAAGACACAGTGACATACCCACATTCCCTTGTTAATGATCAGACTGGGCTATAAACAGCAAAAAACCTAGAGTACATCACTTTACGGCATAAATTTGCTATATTTAACGGCCAGATGTTCGGTGAAAAATCCAACAGAATTTAGCGGTATCCGCTTAAAATGCAATGTATGCTATGCATCGATGTACATTGTGCAATATAGAAGGAATCTTACAAGTGGCAGTAAAAACCCGCACCTGAATCGCTTGATCAGAGTGCTTGCACTTCCCACACAGTGTGATCAATATGTTGTACATATTAACCTACAACAACGCAATCGAATCAACATCCACACACACACTCGCATTTTCCGAAATAAAGAAACAAAAAATGCTGATACAAATTCAAACAATGACATACATCAGGGGCCAAGCCCATGGATTTCATCTGGTCAGCGAAGAAGAAAGCGTCCTGCAAGCTCGAGCCTTTGAGGGTGCCCAGTATGAGCGACCGGAAGCTGTCCTGGTCAGGCTGGACGCCGTCGAGCATCATATCCTCATACGCATCCCTCAGCAGGAAATGCTTCCTCTGAGCAGTGAGGTAATTGAACACGCTGTTGTACTCCGACACGTTGTTGGCATAGTTCCTCTTCGCGTATTCCTCCGTTGTCGCCGCCACCGCCGCAAAGTACCGCCGTCCCAGAGCTCGCAGCGCCGGCCGACACAGACCTGCCGCGGCATGATTCAGTATTAACATTTTGTTTTCAAAATTTCAAAAAATTAATGGAAAATCAGAGCTCTGAAGCTTTGGATTACCATTAATGGATTGGAGGATTCTCATGGTTTGCTCTGTGGCTGACTCGCTGTGCGACTCAGTGAGTTAGAGTGGCGAGTTTATCTGTTTCTAAACCCCCAAAACTCTCCCAAACCCTCCTTTCCTTTCTGCTTCCTTCGTTTTTCCGTGCGTTTCTCTCGTTCCCTGGCTCGAACGGATTAAACGCACCGTTTTCATGCGAATTTTTTTACGTGTGGGCTTATCATGGACCATTTATATAAAGCCCAAACACTGATCTATATAGTCTGTACGCCAAAACTCTCAATTCGGATCGGATCTCAAAAATCAAATTCCGATCGGATCTCAAAATAGGATCACGTCATGTTAACAGGTCACGCAAGAAATTTTCACACCTAATATATAGATTTAGCAAATAATATTTTATTAAATTTTTAACTAGTAATTCAATAATAACTCGACTCGTTAACAAGTTAACACAAACAACGACGCATTAAACCTTTAAATAATACAAATCTAATTAGTCATGTCATGTCATGTCCCACCAAACGAAGCAACGATCTTAGTCTTGATAATGCACAATTGACTAATGTGAGATTAATATGATAGAATTGTTTCGTTTTTGGAGATTATGACACGTTTATGAGTGGAAGGATGAACAAGAACATCGTCATTACTAATAACCCTACACTGATAAGTGATAGCAAAGCATAATATTTATATGTAACTTGCAACTCCCAGCTGCCAACTCCCCTTCATATTTATATCTGTTTGGTCCAAAGTATATACCCAGTTATTTCCCTTCATTTAATTCAACAGTTGGTTGTGATTAAGTACCAATTGCAAATTGCAATGTGCCATTGTCTCATATTGTAGAGAAAATTGTTGAGAACACGAATCACTACACCAAATGTCATAATACAAACGGTTGAATATTTTTTTTCTTCAAATATACAATTATTTGTATTATGACTCTTAGTGGAGTTGAGATTTTCTGCACCTATTTTTGCATGTGGCCCCTCTGTGCCTTACTTAATTGGCTGATGATTTGGTTTATGTTTTATTATTTTAATTATTGCCAAGTTAACATTAATTATGTTTAGTTCAAAAAGCAAAAGCACAGAGGGGCCACATGCAAAAATGGGTGCAGAAAATCTCATCTCCTCTTAGTGTACGGGCCAAACTTTTAATGTAATAATCATTATATTTTACCGTTAATAATTAGTTTATGTAAATGTGTGACTTGGGTGTGGTAACTGGGGCAAGTAAGATCAAAGTGATCAGAATCCATATTCTAAATTTCTAGGGCAAGAGTCAAACTTATATAAGCGTAAATAAGTGATCGCACTGTTTTAATTTATTAGCACACTACCGTAATTAACTAGCATCACTCAAATTTGCATAATAATTTGATTATATTATTATGTGCTTATGAGCATTACACATAAAACACAAGCAATATTTGTGACAAAAAAAAAAGCTAGAAAACTCATTAATATTAAAAGCCGGCCATGAGGAGATGCAGGTGGTGCCATTATCGATCCTAAAGGGATGCAGGTGGTCACCGCAGGCCTTGAGGGGCGTATGACCTTTTGCTTGGGAGGGCATAGGGTTTGCCGCACTGAAGGGAATGCTGAGTAGTAGTGCCCTTGTTGTGAAGGGCCTTCAACGAGGAAGGGCTGACCTGCACGAACAAATAGTTGCCAGCAAAGAGATCACCAAAGTGCAACTGCCCTTCCTTGAACCTCCTCACCAGAAATCACCTTCACCTTCCTCCTCAAGGACAACAACCTCCTCAGGCTCGGAACTCTGAGCTTGAACCATCTCCTCCGAATGTGAACCCTTCTGAACGGTCTAAACCTGCACCAACTAGTAGTACCATTGTTTGTCCTTGGCCTCACAACCACTCTGTTCTTTTCAAAATCGAACTCGTCATCATCGAGATCCTCGTCGTGTGTGAGTCTTTGGTATGCAGGGAGCCTGGAGGGAGAAGAAGATGAGTCATTGGAGATAACTTCAAATGTTGTTTGGAGTTGGATGGGAACTCTGAGGGATATGGGATAATGGTGTTTGGGTTGAGTAGTTGGGTTTTATTTTCTTTGGGTTAGGGTTGGATAATAATGTGATGGACAAGGAAATATGTGGTTCGAGGAAGTGCATTCAATGAAACAAACAAGGTGGGTCAGTTATTTTCTTGTAGCAAACAAGCAAAGCAGATGAGGTGGTGAGGTGAAGTTAATGCTTTAGCCAATATCAACCGTTTCATGTATTCGGCCTGACAAACGGATCGTGTTTATCGTGTTCGTGTCATGTTGTGTCTTATTTGTTATCTTAACAAGTCGTGTCTTATCAAGTCAAATTCATTATCTTAACTGTTTCTTAACATGTGCTCTAATAGCGACTTGATTTGTTAATGAGTCGTGCCATTTCATGTTGAGTTAATGGGTCAAGCAAGAAATTGTTATGCCTAATGTATAGATTATCTGTTTCTAAACCCCCAAAACTCTCCCCAAACCCTCTTTCCTTTCTGCTTCCTTCGTTTTTCCCTGCGTTTCTCTCGTTCGCTGGCTCGAACAGATTAAACGCACCGTTTTCATGCGATTTTACCATGTGTGGGCTTTTTATGGACTACATTTAAATGGGTCCATGTATTTAAGCCTGTGATATTGTCGTGGTCTATGAAGCCCAAACACTGATCTCAATAGGCCCGTTTGGTGGCTGAGGACCCCACAAGATTAGGGTTGTTGATTCGGTTTAGAGCTTATACCGTCGGTAATGATTTGATCAAACACTGACCACTTAGTTTGCATGCCAAGACTTTCAATTCGAATCGGATCTCAAAACCCAACCATTAGTTTATTTTGATCTACATTTATTTTTTGGGCACAAATATTTAGTTCACTCAAGTTGAGATCTTCTCTTGACCTTACTGTCCGGAGTCTAAGAATCAGAAATTCGAATGATTTAAAAGTGAGAAATTAGGGCCTTTGGTTTGTGTGAAGTGGATGAGTGGAAGAATTAGTAGAGACAGCCGAATTCAATTTGAGTGTTTTGAATTTTCTGATTCTTAGATTTTGCACAATAAAATCAAGAGAGAATTTCAACTCATTCAACTCCTATAAAGAAACTTGTAAGTCACTTCTTGTTAAAACGTTGTCCAATTTAAGTATACTCCGAGTATGTTAACTCACTAAACATGTGGTTTAATTTTGACAAAAACAATTGTTAGTAATATGAGATTCGAACTTGATGCAAATGAATGAATATACTATACCCACCAAATAACTTAGCAAACCTCTAAATAATATAGGGGTGTGATATCAACATACCCCATTTTACTTCTCACATATCCTTCTAATTTTCGGCTGTCGGATCGGATGAATTAAAGAAGATCAACGGACAAAAATTACAAGGAGTGTGTGACAAGTAATTTGAGTTGTGTGGATAGCACACCCCATAATATAAAACATATATAATTAGTCATGGCATGTCTCGGCCAAAACGAAGCTATGATCTTAGTCCTGATATTGCACAATTAGGAAGTTGAACATCGTCATTACTAATAACCCTACACTGATAAGTGATAGCAAAGCATAATATTTATATGTAACTTGCAACTCCCAGCTGCCAACTCCCTTTCATATTATTTATGTTTGGTCCAAAGTATATAACCAGTTATTTCCATTCATTTAATTGAGTTGTTGGTTGTGATTAAAGTCCCAATTGCAAATTTTGTCCCAAATTTTTTTTTTTTGAGAGATACGGCTCCATACACTAAATGGCATAATGTTAGTTGTTAATTTTCTTTTTTCAAGTATTTAATAATTTATATTATGAATCTTGGTACACCAGACCAAACTTTTGGTGTGATAATGTTTATATTTTATTGTTAATAATTAGTTTATGGTAAATTTATGAGTTGGGTGCGGTGACTGGCCGGGAGAGTAAGATCAAAGTGATCAGAAGGGATATTTTAAATTTCTTGGGTAAGATTCAAACTTAAATAAGCGTAAATGAGCGATCACACTCTTTAATTTACTAGCATATTGTCGTAATTAACTAGCATAACTCAAATTTACATAATACATAAGAATTTGATTATATTGTTATATGCTTATGAGCATTACACATAAAACACAAGCAATATTTGTGACCAAAAAAAAAAAGCTAGAAAACTCATTAATATTAAAAATAAAGCCGGCCCTGAGGAGATGCAGGTGGTCACCGCCGGCCCTGAGGGGTCGGTAGGTGGTGCCATCGTCGGCCTTAAGGGGCGTATGACCGAAGGGATTAAGTAAGGTTTTTGCTTGGGAGGGCATAGGGTTTGCTGAACTGAAGGGAATGCTGAGTAGTAGTGCCCTTGTTGTGATGGGCCTTCAAAGAGGAAGGGCTGACCTGCAAGAACAAATAGTTGCCAGCAAAGAGATCACCAAAGTGCGACTGCCCTTCCTTGAACCTCCTCACCACCTTTGCACACAGAGCAGAAATCACCTTCACCTTCCTCCTCAAGGACAACAACCTCCTCAGGCTCGGAACTCTGAGCTTGAACGATCTCCTCCGAATGTGAACCCTTCTGAACGGTCTAAACCTGCACCAACTGTTAGTAGAATTGTTTGTCCTTGATCTCACCACCACTCTGTTTGTTTCGAAATCGAACTCGTCGTCATCGAGATCTTCGTCGTGTGTGAGTCTTTGGTAAGCAGGGAGCTTGGAGGAAGAAGAAGATGAGGTCATTGGAGATAACTTCAAAATGTTGTTTTGGAGTTGGATGGGAACTGTGAGGGATATGAGATAATGGTGGTTGGGTTGAGTTGTTGGGTTTTATTTTCTTTGGGTTAGGGTTGGATAATAATGTGATGGACAAGGAAATAGGTGGTTCGAAGAAGTGCATTCAATAAAACAAATAAGGTGGGTCAGTTATTTTCTTGTAGCAAACAAGCAAACAGATGAGGTGGTGAGGTGAAATTAATGCTTTAGCCAATATCAACCGTTTCATGCATTCAGCCTGACAAACTGATCGTTTTCGCCGTGTTCGTATCGTATTGTGTTTTATTTATTATTTTAACAAGTCGTGTCGTGTCGTGTCAAATTCATTATTTTAACGATTTCTTAACAAGTGCTCTGATAGTGACTTAATTTGTTAATGGGTCGTGTCGTTTCGTGTTGTGTTAATGGGTTATGCAAGAAATTGCTATGTCAAATGTCTAGATCTATAAAACAATATTTTATCAGGTTCTTAACGAGTGACTCAATAACGATCTGACTCGTTAATGGGCGACTCGATAACAACTCAACTCGTTAACAGATTGACGCAAAACCTGTTATTTTCGTGTAATTCATCTCAGGTTAACAAGTTGTACATGAAATTGACAAGCTAGCATTGTCACCCTAGAATATAGAGTTTAGTTGAAGATACGTATTGTTACTAATTTGCTCTCAAATTATAACATATGTTAAGTGTAACAAAATTTCCTTTTAGGATATTCAAAAGATGTAAAACTAGGCAACGAAAAAGCTTAGAACTTCAACTAGAGGAGCGACCAATTGGTTCACCAAACCTCGACTCAAGGTCACACATATTACATGTCCGACAGATTCAGTGTCAAAAAATTGACTCCTCATAAACTGCGTTATCATAATGGTCATTATTGTACTTTAATGGATGGCATAACTAATACGTCGTCCACTCTATTATAATAATCCTTATGCACCCATTTCACATGTTAGGCGTAGCTGGTGTATTCGATGGCTCCCTATTCAGTGTTATGCATACACATAAATTAATAGTACAGAAAACACCAATACATGATGTGTCACGCTCAAAACACAAGGAAACACATTGATATAGAGATAAAGACATCCAACTTTAACACGCTTGTCACCGATTTGAAGAATCGAGTGAGTTACTACCACTTCCAAGAAACGTGACACCTCCTCCACTCTTTCAAGCTTCAATCCAACACCGATGGAGAAAGAAAATGACCACTCCAAACACATGAACCCCTTGATTCCACAACTAAGTCATACGTGTCTACTACCAACAATTTTTTTTTCCCTTTTCCCTTAATGAAAAATTAATAAAATTGCCTCAAATAGTTGTATTAATTCTTAAGGCTTCGTTTGGTAAGTTGGCTGGACCAAACTAGACTAGACATCGAGAACTGAGACAAAATTTTGAGTCATATACCTTGTGACCCATGTTTAAAACAATTTGTACTACCCATGCCGATTTCGAGGACCTAATAAGGAGAAAATTTTAGGGTTAAGAATTTTGTTTGTCAGTGTGTTAGAGGTCAAAATGTATTTTAGTCATTATATTTTAATTTAGCCAATTTGATCGTTATTTTATTGAAGGTTAATATTTTTTAACTGCATGTTGAGAGAAGTGATGAAAATTGTTAACTGCAAACAATATAGTGACTAAATTGACTAAATTAAAAATACAATAACCACGATAAATTTTAACTTACAACAGTGACCAAAAGTTTTTAACCCAAAAATTTAGGTAGAGATGGCAACGAGCTTGTACCTCTAACCCAAAACTTTAGGTAAAGATGCCGAACGAGCCTATATTTTAGCCCTACTCAAGTACTCGACCCCACATTAGACCAACGGGTTTAAAAACTCTGCTAAACATGCAACTTTACCAAATTTCTCTCCCTAATTACATCCAATCGACACATGATGAAGCTTTGAAAGCAAGCCATGCTCAATTATTTGAATTTTTGCTTAGCTTTCGCCCTAAGCAATCATCTAATCACATGGACGATGGGACCATCATCCACAAGAAGTCAACCTCCCTAGAAATAGTAGACCACCATCTCCTATTTTAGGAATCGGGATCCTTATTGTATTTCTGAGTTCGGAACCGCCAGATTCAGACTTATTACAAATTCTACGATCACATTAGTCGGTTTTACTAGTTCACCTCAAGGGTCCAAATCTCTCCCCCTCTCAAACGACCATGTTTCTCGATCTATCAGGACTGTGAAATCCGAAGAGGATCTGAATTCCTACTTTACCCCAAAGAAAGAAAAGAAGAGGACCACTGGATCGGCATCTATAAAGCCAAGCAACAACCAAGATATTAAATATCGATGATATCAGAAATATCGATAGTCCAAAAATACGGAAATTTCAATAGAAATATCGAGATATTATCGATATCGATAAAAATTGAATAAAAACAACAGAAATTGTAAGAAAAACTTGAAAATTACTTTGCAGGATGTTTATTTAGTCAATTATCTATTAGTTTATCACAAAAAATTGAAAAAAATGCATTGCATGATGAATTTAACTAATTTAAGTTGATTATATAGCGAGCTGGCAAACATTGTGAGTGTAGAAAATATGTAAATATTTTAGCATATTTTCTCAAAAACATAAGTGATATGGTGGTTAAGGTGCTGAAGGAGTAAAAAGAGAGGGGTTCGAATCTCTTTGGTGTTTTTTTAAATATAGAAATTTAAAAAACACAAAAATTCCATCTATTTAAAAAACACAAAAATTTCGATGGAAATATCGATGACATCAGAAATATTGATAGTCAAAAAACACGAAAATTTCGATGAAAATATCGGGATATTATGGATATTTAATACCTTGGCAACAAGGAAATTACAAATATATAGAGAGGGCAGCATTTCATTTCTTTTTCTTTTCTTTCTGATCATCTAATGCAATGGACTACAAAGAATGTGATTAAAAAAGAAAGAAAAAAACAAATACAAACAATGTCAGCACTCTGGCACGAAAACAGGTCGCGTTTAATACAGTTTTATCCGGGTTTGGATTGCGGTTCTGCATATTGGGCACGACTGAAGATTCTGTCCACATTCGCAGCATGTCTGCACCGAAAACATAACAGTAAGAACATTGTAATTACAATACGATCGACTCAACTCATCTTGAAACTATAACTCAAAAATGTACCTGATGCCCGCAACCAAAGGCCATGTCTTTTGGATTCGTAAGGCAAATGGGGCAAGCCTGTTCAAAACACCATATAAAATGTTAATCCACGAGTGCTACAAACGCATCAAAACAGGTTTAAAGGTGGCTCCTGAGAAGTTCGCATACCTCATGATCATAGGTAGAACTGGGAGCAGATGGAGCTGTACCGACGGAACTGCTGTTTTCATAATAAGGGGGAACACTAGGCTCATAACTGGTAGTTTGAGAAGGTTTTGCGAAAGACGGTGTGCTGAAACTGGTACCACGGGAAGGCTTAGAGCTGCTGAAAGATGACGCACCATACACTGGTGGGGGAAGAGGAACCCTCTCAGGAATATTGCCCTTCCGACCACTGTCCATTTCAAGAACAACATTATGTATTAATGTTAAGTAAACAGAGGTATTCAAAAACTTTTCGATATGAGAAATATGGACAGCATTTTTACCCCAGTATACTAAGTTCTAATGTTGCTTTATACTGAGAAGGAATTTCCATCAAGGCTGCTAGGGCAAATTCCGTCTCCTTTCTTGATGGTGGCACATTCTTTGACATAATTTGCGTAAAATTCACGAACTACAAACAACCAAAAAAATTTGCTTTCCAGTTAAGTACTTTCCAATAATCATAAACAAGCGATCATGAGTAACATAAAGAAACTCGTATTAAAATGCTGAGAACTTACTTGGAAATTATCAAATGCCCGAGTAGGAATATTGTCATCAAATTCTTTCATCATGTCCCAGGGCCCATCTCCAACACCAACTAATATAATTGATAGAGGGAGCTTGCTGTGATAAAATGTGTACAAGATAAATAAAGGTTGGTAAAATAAATATAAAACAACGCATGTTTAGGAAAAAAAAAAAAAAAACTACCACACTCACCTTGCTGCAACAATGGCATTAACCGTGTTCTGCTCCTGAGGGCTCAGCCTACCACGTTCAGTATCAACACTTCTAGTTACCTAAGGCAAAAAATCACATTATGTCAGAAACAAATATTGGGAAAACTTGCGATTACAATACAACATTGCCACTTGCAACCATCATAAAACAGGAGAGAAAGTATCAGCAGAGCTCGTTAAGAATAGATATCATACAAGATTACGCCTATGGCCTATCCAAGAACCTAACTTATCACACAACTTAAGAAGGAGATAGGGCAGGCACCGCTAAGATATCCGCTTACAAGATTACGCCTATGGCCTATCCAAGAACCTAACTTATCACACAACTTAAGAAGGAGATAGGGCAGGCACCACTAAGATATCCGCAAGCGGATATCCTGAACTGTGATAGACTTTAAAACCAAACAGACAATTCTCATAAGAAAAGGCAGAAATTTCCTTCATAGACACTCTACTAAATAAAACAAGATTAAAAGCAAGATACCTGGCCATCTGCAATAATCACCAGTACATGGTACTGGCCGCGACTCTCCTCAACAATAGTCATGGCCTGTTCAATTACAGGTGCAAATGAAGTCGGTCCTGCCAAACATAACGAGATAACGTAAGACGACTGGTTAGCTAATACAATGACCATGTCAAGAAACAAGTACATAGGAAACATCAGACAAACCTGCAAGCCGTAGCTTAGGAACAATTTCCCTGTAGCGAGTCAATACTTCCTCAAATCCATTGCAATATTTATCATCATAGAAACTAAAGACATCTTGATCATGAGTTGACGCTGCAAAGTGACAAAGCGATGATTATTATCCCAGGTTTGAAAGAACAAAACTTTAGACAAACAAATCGACAATAAATAAATAAAACCTTACCATCTCCAAAGCCGAAACAGGGAATTAGGTTATCCTCATCAAAAGCAGCCAAGGTTTTTCCAATTATGGATATCGCATGTTCATAGGGATTTGGCGCATTCCCAATGTGATGCAAGCTTTTTCGGTTAAATGACCTCGCACCTATTTTGCACAGCCAATTTCAGCATCTCCACAGCAACACATACACAATATACACTAAATTATCAGATGAGATAAGATATTAAAGGGCTTGACCTGTCCATTCATTGCTCTTTGTGAAATCAATACCGACGATAAGATTGGAAGACTCGAGACCAGCACGCGCAAGAGCCTCCGTCACCTGAAAACAAGTAAAGTTGAGTGAACATAATTAACCATCTCAGGCAGTTAACAAAACTTAAACCAAAAACAGGGAAGCTTGCAGAAGATACTGCCGCGCTAATCTTACCCCCTCCAGGGAATTGTAATTATCAGCAATTCTGGAATATCTCCTATCGAACTTCTTCTCCTGAGGCCAAGGGGCTGCAGGAGCAGCAGTCGGCCGAGAGGCTGCAGGAGCAGCAGGAGGCCGAGGGGCTGCAGGAGCAGTGTACTCGGGGGCATAGTAAGGCTGTGCTGTTGGATAGGATTCGGATTCCTGGGGTGGTGATGGATAGCTCCGACTTTCTTGACCATATGATGGTGGATCGTGTGTCGATTCAGAATATGTTGGTTGATCTTCCTGATACCCGTCCCACGCAGAACTCCATCGAGTAGACGAATCCGGCCTATAGGTCCCCTCTTTTGAACTACTCCCACCCATTAACCCAACTCAGAATAAATTCCGAAAATCTAAAAGGAATCCTGTTTCCCTTTTTTCTTCAGAAAGCAGCCCACAAAAATCAACCGAACGAGTCGAAATCCGCACCTACAAAGCAGCCAGAACAAAACCCAGAAAACAGTAACTAAGGAACTCAAATCCGCACCTTAAAAGCAGCCACAAAACCCCGGAAAAAGAAAGCTTTGAATTCAAAATACACACGCCAAAACAACAACCAGAAAGCGAAAACTTTGAATTCAATCCTGGTGGGCGTATATATAGGTGAGGACTCGAAAACAGTGTTCGGAACAGGTGAGGACTGGTGGAAGTCTCTAAGAGAGTTCGTATACAGTTTTGCAAATTTGAAGGGGGATTTGGAAGGCTCAAGGAAACAAAGTTTAACACGACTCGTTCATACAATTACAAAATTGAATTCACCGCCGACGTAAAAAAAAAAAAAGCCCCCCACTCTGCTAAGTATTCTACCTTTGCCGAAAAGTAGGCGCCAAGTGTCGCTTCCACCGCGCGCCACAGAAAGGAAAGATTTTGATTGCGTACCCACCAAAACTAACCCAAATCAAAAATCACATGTATTATTCAAAGAACAATAAAGGACAAAATACTGAAACGACCTCTGGAAAATCAGAGCGACCCTGTCGAACGGACTGAGATATCTCCATCTCGATCGTACGTACCTGAGGAAGAAGGAGGGCTCCGAAGCATGGCGAGCAGTCGCCAATGGAAGGCTTGCAGTGATGAGAGAGAGAGAGGGAGGCTGAGTTAGGTTTAATTAGTAGATTAATGGGTTGGTGGATCTAATTAGTCGATTATAAATATGATTAGAAAGTGGGGAAGCTCTTTTTCTTTTAAAAGAAAGCGGGGAAGCTTTAGCTCTACTTTTTCGGAGTTCTCTTTTCAAAAACTGAATATTTGAGAAATTGGAATCAGAGGAAAGTTGGGGCTCTGCGCATCATGGAAGTTTCGCCGAAGTGCGCACCGCAATAATGGGCGTTTACTGTTTTTGGATTCGGTGTTTTTGAAAACAGAAATTGAAAGTTTATGAGTTCTGTTTTTTCTTTTTCTTTTTCTTTGTCTTTTTTTTTTGGAAAAGTTGAGGTTCGAATTTTGAAAATGAGTGTGCTATCTACACACTTTTTTACTTCTTACACACTCACACTTATTGTTAATTTTTGTCTGTTGGTTTTCTTTAGTTCATTCGATCCAATAGTTAAAAACTAAAAAAATATGAGAGAAATAAAAAAGAATGTGTGAATATCACATTCCTTTCGAAAAAGTCCACCTAGGATATGGATTATGATGAATGAGTGGGTTTGCTTGGCTGCTACTGTGGCCTCACGTTCTACAAATTCCCTAATCTCATATTGTATTCTGGCAGAAGTATAACATACGCGTTTCGTTGTGTTTTGTATTTTATGATCGTTTATAAATACTTTTATATTTATTAAAAGTGTGTTTTTAAAAGGAAAGTTTTTAAATTTTAAAAGAATTTAAGGGACTATTTGGTATCTTATTTGAAATTTTTTATCATTTCTCAAAACATTTCTTAAGAACATTTCTTGAAAACAATTTTCTTTAAGACTCAAAAACTTAATTGGTTTGCGATTTAAAATTTTTAAATCTTATGACTTAACCTTGATTGGATTGGAGTAGAGACAAAAAAATGGAGAAAGAAGGAAGAAAAGAGAGATATATTTGGAGTGAGAGGGGAGGAGGGAGAGAAAAGAAATGGGTGAGTTTAAGTTTAAAAACTCTAAAAACTCACTTTTTATGTTTTTAAGGAATAGACTATATTTTTTAGTTAGTCTTGAGTTCAGTTTTTAAAAATAGTCATACCAAACAAGTTTTTAAGACCTAAAACTTGAAAACTGTTTTTGAGTTTAAAAAGTTGAATTTAAATACACTACCAAACAGACCCTAAAATTTTTTTTTAATTCTCTTATATTTTTATTAAATATTAATTCTAAAAACATTTTTGCATTTGAGAAATCATAATCAGAGTAAAATTGGGCTCTGCACATGGAAGTTTCGCCGAAGTGGGTACCGCAATAATGCTGTTACTGTTTTTGGATTCCGTGTTTTTGAAAACCGAAATTGGAAGTTTTTGAGTTCTGTTTCTGGTTTGAATTTTGAGAAAGTCCACCTAGGATGTGGGTGCTGATGAACAATTATAAATTTTTAGTTGTAACGAGACACTTGGTATATCACATTTTAAGATGATTATATTGAAAAATATCTCATGAACGAGTGGGTTTGTTTGGCCACGACTGTGGCCTCGTGTTCTCCAAACTCCCTAATCTCATCTTGTATTGTGGAAACAGGATAACATTTGCGTTTAGGTGCGGCTTGTATTGTATGATAATGACTAGTTTAAAATTATTTTTAAATTTATTAAAAACGGTTTTAAAAAATATTTGAAGTTTCCAAATAATTTTAAGTGATTTTTTATGAATTCATTTATATTTTTATTAAGAATTGATTTTAAAACAAAAAATAATTTTAGTCATTTTATAAGTACTTTCAAATGAGTCATTAGTTGCGATTAACGTGTATTATTGTTTCTTGACATAATCAAAATCGTTTTATAATATTTTGTACATTTATATCATTCAGATACATTAATCATGGGTAGGTGAACAAGTTGATATAGATGGGACTATACTTGCATATATCCATAGGCGCACCACCTTATCCATACTCTTTACGTGTTAGCATTTTCGTCGTATAAATTTCGTAATTAAAATTGTTTATTTTCTTAAGCAATCTTTTAACGATTCTATGTACAAAAAAAAAGTCAATCAAATAAAAAAAGTCCAGTTACTTATGCATACAAAATAAATGGAAGCTTCTCACGTTTTTCTCAGGATCATCAATTTGTTAAACAGTAACTTCATTGAATTTGTGTGGAAATAAATCTTGAATGATGATTAAAAAAAATGCATCAATCAAATGGGGACACCGATTACAAAGTTGGTATAAAAAAAAAATACATTAATCGAAAGCTGATGTGCAGGGCGGTCAATTCACGAGAAGGACTAACAAAAAATAAACTCACCGCCTATAATGTTCCAATTCACTATGACAAGATTATGTCTAAAACCCTCTTTACACGTAAGCAGCCCCAATATTTTTACGACAGCAACCTATTCAAAGGTTTTAAAAGACGTTAAGCGTTAGTCGGAAAGTAGAGTAGGGTCTAGTGTTTAGGCAGGGTCTAAGTGGATTCGTAACTAAATTCGTTATATTTCGTGTAAATAAATATTTGTTTATACTTAAAAATATATATAATTTTATCATAAACTACAAAATGACAACACATATATTATAAAGTATTGGAACATAATGAAAACATATGGAACAAGCATATAATGTGTACTCATTTAACTATTTAACAAGTCTCTTAAAATAAAATTCAAATTAAAAGTTATCTATTTTATGTCTAAGTGAGTCGCAACATAGACAAGTCTGAATAAGTTATATAGATACCTATGCAGTTTAGGCGGCGGCGCCTCAGCAAAACAGTGACCTATTCTCTAAAAGTCTGTCTCGCATGTGATTTTTATTTTTATTTTTGTTAAGGTTTCACATGTGATTAAACGCACTCATAAAGTGGAATCGAGTATTGTCTAAAGATTCGCATCGTTCTGTCAAGACCATACATTTCCAGTCAAGAACCCAAAGGTAATATTCTTCCACCATTTTTCTGTGCATCAAAGATGGAACTGTCACGGCAAAAATGAAAAGGACTTTTAATAATTTTTAATCGAATCTGACTTGTGTAATTTGTACACGCATCAATATGGACCGGACATAACTTGTGCAATAAGATATGGTGCAAGTCACACATGTGACGCAACGATTATTTTGTCATGGCTTTCGACTCATTTGTTTAAATAAAAAGATATTAGTAGATTTGCTCTCCAGATTTTTAAGAATTAGCCAATTTTTTGTTTTAACTTTAATTTTGACTAATTACTCCCCTCAACTCTCATGGTTAGTCAATTTCCACCGTGTTTTCAAATATTCCGAATTTTTTATCTACTCTTCCGTTAAGTATGTCACATGCTATCCACGTGACCGCCTTTAAAGGGCAAAAAAGTGATTTTCTCCAATCCTTCAGTCATACCCCTTTTTCTCCACGCCGAGCCTGTGCTGGTTCCACCGGTGCGATTTTCCACACCAAAAGAAACAGTGGAGTAGCAGTCGCGACGGTCGGCGAGGTGAGGGAGAAGGAGGTTGAACCAGAAAGCAAAGGTGAAGTTGGCTTCGGGAAGGTGTCCGCGGTGCCAAGGTCAAGACCAACTTTCCTGCGCCGATCCCAACGGCATCTCCCTCAACTTCAACACTGTCTCTGGCGCCCACTAAGCCCTTCACTCCGGCCGCCAACTTCACCTATGCCTTCTAGTCCAAACCCCCCCCCTTCCCTCACCTTCGTCGACCGCCACACACCCGTGGAAAATCACACCGATGGAACTGGCACGGGGTTCGACGCGGAAAGAAGATTGAAGGTTGGGAGAAAGGGAAGAAGATAAGGTTTGAATAAAATGACTTTTTTGCCCTTTAGAGGCGGTCACCTAGATAACTCGTGATGTACATAATGTAAAAATAGATGAAAATTTCAAAAATTAACAACTGGGGTGGAAATTGGCTAATTATGATAATTGAGGAGATAAATTGGTTAAAATTAAAGTTGAGGGGAAAAATTGGCCAATTCTTACAAATTCAAGAAGTAAATTGAGGAATACTTCTTAAACAAAATTACAACACAGTACGAATCGGCCCCAGTTAAAGAATATTTAATGGATTAGAATCAGCCCGAACCGAACCAACCTCAATTGGAACCGATGGTGACTTTAAACGGTCACAGCAAGGTGTGTTTGGCTTTGTCATTTAAATCGAGCTTTGTGTCATAGACATGGCACCTCCTGTGGGTCGTGACCCTGGGCCATGGGATGGACTCACATTCCAATGTGGTAAAAGAATTCTAAAGGATTTCTGGAGCAAACCCCACCTACTTAGACCATCTCCAACCGAAGGGTCCAAAGGGCTGAAAAGAGCCCAAAAACCGTCTCCAACCGAGGGCTAGGCCAGAGGGCTGTGGAATCTGGAAGGGCCCCACAGAATCAGAGAGGGCTGGAGGGCTAGAGGGCTGGCCACTTCCAGCCAGCCAGCCAGCCCCGGGCTGGTTATTTATTTTTTTAAACTGTCGGAATTCCTGTCAGTTATACATTTACGTTAAATAGTATAAATGTATTACTGTCGGTTATAACCGATAGTAATACATTTATACTAAATAATGTAAATGTATTCCTGTCGGTTATAACTGACAGGAATTATTTAGAAAAAATTCAAATGCAATGGCTAGTCAGCTAGCATTTGAATTTTTTTTTTTTACAGTTTTATTATTATTTTTTATTTACAAATTTTTTCATATAACTTCTATTTTTTCCTATAACTTTTATTTTACAAAATTTGTTTCATATTTTTTTTAAATTCCATTTTTTCCTATAACTTCTATTTCATAAAATTTGTTTCATTTTATTTTAAATTCTAATTTTTTTCCTATAACTTCTATTTCATATTTTTTTTTAAATTATATTTTTTTCCTATAACATCATAAGCCATTATACAATATTAAATTAAATTAAGTAACATGAAACAACATTAAATAATATTAACCAGCATGAAACTTAAAGGCCATTTTTAACAACATGAAAAAACATTTAACAACATGAACCAACATAAAACAACATGAAACTTGAACAACATTTTAAAAAACATTTAACAACATAAAACTTAAACGCCTACTCCATGCTTCTTTCGGCCCAAAGATGTGCAACAAGATCCTGTTGTAGGTACTTATTTGTGGCACGAAAACGTATCATTCTATAGCCTCATGTACTCACTTATAGAGATACTACCACCTCTTGGATTGAAAGGCAAATTAGGCCCATCATATATTTTTGCACGAGCCCTTCTTGACCTATTTGGATCTTCTTGGTCGTCATCGAACTCTCCATCAATGTACCCATCTCGCTCATCCTCCACTATCATATTGTGTAATATGATGCAAGACAACATGATGGAGTCCAAATTTTATTGACTCCACCCTCTTGCTGGTTCGCTAATGATCTTTCACTGTGCTTGTAGAATACCGAAAACTCTCTCAACATATTTCCGGTATGCCTCCTGGTGTAAGGTAAACAACTTTTCTGCGTCATTCCTAGGGTTTGGAATTTCTTGGACAAGTGTCGCCCACTTTGGGTAGATGCCATCGGCCAAGTAATACCCCATGTTGTATTGACGGCCGTTGATGTAGTAGTCAAGTTGAGGTGCTTTACCTTCTGTCAAGTTATTGAAGAGGGGTGAACGCCCAAGAACTGTAATGTCATTTTGGGATCCAGGGATTCCAAAGAAAGCATGCTAGATCCATGTGTCATATGAGGCAACCGCATCTAACACAACAGTTAGCTTTCTCGACCTTCCGCTAAAGCTTCCTTGCCATCCAGTGGGACAATTCTTCTAATCTCAATGCATGCAGTCTAATGACCCTATAATGCCCAGAAACCCACGGTCTTCAGCTTTGCGAATGAGCCGATTCAGATATTCTTGATTTGGCTCACGAAGGTACTCATCTTTGTAAACCTGAACAATTGTGTCACAAAATTGTTGAAGAGTATCAAGGCATGTAGACTCAGACATACAATGGGTTTCATCCATCGAATCAACTGGGGAGCCATAGGCCATCATTCGAAGTGCAACAGTAACCTTTTGCCGAGCTGAGAAACCAGGGGGGCCTGCTCTGTCTCGCTTCTCTCCAAAGTACAGATTGACCTGCTGGACATCACGAAGTAAACGCCCGAAGACATGGCGCCTCATCCGGAAGCGACGTCTGAAATCCTCTTCTGTGTAGACCGAGTTGGGGTCGAAGTAGTTGTTCATCAGATTGGCATGCGCCATCGCTCTATTTCGTGGTTTGTAAGAACGACCAATAATAGAGCCACCCCATTGAGGTTGTTCCTCAGTTGGTTGACACACCATGGCCGCAGCTATGGCTGCTGCTCTGTTTTGTTTGTTGTGCCTTACTTGAACTTCTTCATCAGACTCCTCATTTTGTCGTCTCATTTGCGCCCATTTTGCTTCTCTTTTGGAATTGGATGAGGACCCCCAGTTGGAATCTGAAGAGGATCCAAAGTTGGAATTCATTGCAAACTTGAATTGAAATAGATTGAATTCAAAGTTGTGTGAATTATATCCCAATATCCACCCTATTTATAGCAAAAAAAAATTCAAATCCAACGGCTAGCTGACGTCAGCTACCAACGGCTAGCTGACGTCACTTAGCCGTTGGATTTGAATTTAAGTTGTAGTTTTTAAATAATAAATTATGTTTGGCCGTATGGCCCTTTGGCCCTTGGTTGGAGACCGTTTTTTGTGACAGGGCTAAAACGAGCACTATGGCCCTCGGTTGGAGACGGAGGCAAATATGGCCCTGCACTGTTCATTAAAATATTAATATCTTGGAGAATCTTGGATGGCCAGAGGGCTAAAACGAGCCATCTGGCCAGCCATCGGTTGTAGATGGCCTTATGCACTCTAAACTCTCATTGGACCCTACAAAGCACATAAAAGGATCCCTTTTGGATTCATTATGTGGGAATTTTAAAATTTTTCATATGAGGTGTGCTATCTACACACCATTTTTTACTTCTCACACACTCCTATTACTTTTAGTCTGTTAGATTTTCTTCAATTCATCTGATCCGAAAGCCAAAATCCAAAAAGGTGTGAAAGAAGTAAAAAGGGTTGTGTGAATATCACATCCCTTTTCATATCTCAGTCATTTATCGTGTATCGTACACTTAATTTTTGTCAAATACTATTTGTGTTTAATTTAAAATAATAAAAATTAAATAATTTTTTATTACACAATACACGATAAACTGCTGAGATAAAAATTTTTCTAGAATTCCCACGTAATAAATCCGAAGGAAATCCTTTTCCACGAGGCACAAACTAGAGTTTGGCAAACAAATCTTGGACTCGCGAATTGAGATGAGTCCAAGAGGATTGGAAAAGATTAAGGGTTTGGAGCGGGGGGCCTGTTGAGAGATCATGAGGGTAGTTGGCTGGGTGGTTTCGCGGTGAATCTGGGGAAGGGGCAGGTGTATGAGGCTGAGCTTTGGAGCCTCTATTTTGGCCTTCAGCTTGCCTCGGCTAAAGGCATTACTGACCTCCATATTGAGATGGATTCTATGTATGTTGTGATGATGCTAACGCAGACCAAGGCTGATAACTTCCACCCCCTGGAGACAATTGTCCACAGCTGCCGTCTCATGATGGGTCAACTTAGGAGGTGTGTGCTGGTCCATGTCTATAGAGAGAAGAATCAAGTGGCGGATATTCTAGCCAACTGGAGTTATAACATGGAGATTGGTGTGCTCTTTTTTGATGAGGCCCCTGTGTGGCTCAGTTCTACTCTTTTAGATGATATTGGTGGAGTCCCACGGATCCGCTTTGTTCCTGAGCTGTAGTTTCCTTTTTGGGTTTCTTTAAGCCCCGATTATTTCACCAAAAAAAAAAAAAAAAAAGATTAAGGGCGGTTTATATTTTTTAAGAATAAACGAGGTGGGTCCAAAACAAAAAAAAATCTGGCCCGGATTGTTTCTCCCTCTCTTTGGCGTCTAGCGACGACCATCACCATCGTCTCCTTCCAAACCTTCCTATCGTCAATAACAAATAGCGCAAAGTCTAGACACGCATGTGAGAATAGCCAAAAGATGATTCAACAGTGGAGTCGAACCCAATGTTTCCTAAGCTCATAACCAAATTAAAAAGTTTAGAAAGCACGGCGAAAGAAGGTTCAAAGTCACTGCCAAATTTTCCTTTAAAAAATAAACAAATCGAAGGGTACTTTAGGTATATCAAACCATCTGCTTGATACTCACAGCGGAACAAGGTTTCAAAGTCGCCATCAAATTTTCTTTAAAAATAAACAAATAGGAGGGTACTTTAGGTATACAACGCTCGTTTTAAGGTACTTTTAAAATAAGAGTGCTGATGTCCTATTTTCTCACTCACCGTACCTTTCTCTCTCCCGCGAAAGGCGGGTAGCTAAAGCTGCTCTCACTTTCTCACCCATGCTCCAGAAAAACTCGGTCGAATCCATCGGGCTTGACGGCTAGCCCCAACCCGAAGAGCGTGCGGAAATGAAGCACAATGGCGAGCTCAGTTCTTTCCCCGCTGCAAGCAAGCTGCTGAAGTTCGCTATAATCGGTCTCATTGCCTGTCTGGGCTTGCTCTGCTTGTACTACGGGTTCTTTCTGGCCGGGCTCGCGGAGATCCGACGAGGAAGCTTCCGGGTCCGATGGACTCCACCTGCTTTTCGGTGGGTTCGTTCTCCATCGCGATTTGGATCATTTGCATGACGATCAGGAGCACAACTCTTAGATCCTTAAAAGCTTGCCCGTATGTAACACAGTAATTAGTGGTTTACTTATTTCGGTGATTAGCGTAATTGTTGCTAATTAATCAAAGATTAATGCATACTTCAATCGCATCATTTGGGAAGAAGAAGTTGCATCCTTTTGTATAACGGATTGTTGTGTCTGGATTTTGTTGAATGCTGTTCTTTATAATCCATAAATGTTAAACCTTTTGTTCCAGAATTAGTACAATGTGCTCGTTTGTGCTCAAGTTTACGGCGTTTTCGTGTTTTCGCAGATTTGTGATCTACAGTTTTCAGGGTTGATACCATGCCTTGATAGAAACCTTATATACCAACTGCGATTGAAGCCGAATTTGACGTATAGGGAGCACTACGAGCGGCATTGCCCGGCTCCAGAACGGCGTTGTAATTGCTTGATACCGCCCCCGCTTGGTTATAAGGTTGGCTGTCATTGCTTCTGTATGAGTTTTACTTTGCTCGACTTCACTTAGTGATGATTCTGACAAAACCATTTCTAGAATTTTCAGATACCTATAAGATGGCCGGAAAGTAGAGATGTAGTGTGGAAGGCCAACATTCCCCACACCCATCTTTGCACAAGTGAAATCTGATCAGAATTCGATGGTTGCGAATGGGGACAAGATCAGTTTTCCGGGTGGTAGGACGCATTTCCACGATGGAGCTGATAAGTACATTGTTGCTCTTTCCAGGGTACTTAAACACTGACTCAGTTCTGGATTCTTTTCTATCTTTATTTTGCAGTATAAAGGGAATAATAAGTAGAAAAGAAAAACGAAAAATTTCAATTATAGAAAGTTTGAAATGACAAATGAGATTTTTTTTTAGTGCTAATAACAATTTTCTATATTTATATACATTTTATTTTAGTTCGGAAGTCGACTTTCTTTTTTCTTCTTCTTTCGTTATCAAGTTAGAACCATCACTGACTGTGATCCTGTGCAACTAGTTATTGATTCGTTTTGAATAATCAAATTACAAAATTTGTGTAAAAAAAATACGTTAATCTAAAATTAGCGTACAATGTGGTCAATTCACGAGAACAACTAACAAAAAAAATAACTCACCGCCATCATAATGTTCCAATTCACTAAGACAATAGTATGTGTAAAACCCTCTTTACATATTAGCGGCCCCCGAATGCTGCTAACCTGTTCTCTAAAAAGTTTCTCTCGCGTGTGATTAAATACATATATATTTTTTCAAATAAACGCACTCACAAAGTGGACGCGAGCATTGTCTAAAGATTCGCATCGTTCTGTCAAGACCATCCATTTCCCGTCAAGAACCCAAGGGGAATACTCTTCCTGTCTTCCACCATATTTCTGTGCATCAAGGATGGAACTGTCACGGCAAAATTTGAAAGGACTTTTAATACTGTTAATTAAATATGACTTGTGTATTTGTATACGCATCAATGTGGACCGGGCATAACTTGTGCAATAAGGTATGGCGCAAATCACACATGTGACATCACGACTATTTTGTTACGGCTTTCGACTCATTTTTTTAAACAAAATTACCACACGGCCCGGACCAACCCCAATTAAAGAAAATTAATGGATTGGAATCAGCCTGAACCAAAGCAGCCCCGATTTGAACCGGTGGTGACCTTAAACGGTCATAGCAATGTGTGTTTGATATTGTCGTTTAAATCGAGCTTCGTGTCGTAGACTTGGCACCTCCTGTGTGGGCTGTGACCTTGGGCCATGGGACGGGCCTTGCACCACACAACATTCCAATGGGGTAAAAGAATCCCAATGGATTTCTGGGACTTTTAATACTTTTAAAGCTCTTAACCAAATTAAAAGTTTAAAAAGCACGACGAAAGAAGGTTCAAAGTCACTGCCAATTTTTTCTTAAAAAATACACAAATCAAAGGGTACTTTAGGTATATCAAGTCATCTGCTTGACACTCAAGGCGGAACAAGGTCTCAAAGTCGCAGCCAAATTTTCCTGAAAAAAAAAACAAATAGGAGGGTACTTTAGGTATATAGGGTTTGTTTGTAAATCCTTTTAAAATGAATAAAAGTGTTTTTGGTAAAAATATTTTTGAAATCAATTTTTAATAAAATTTCAAGTAAATTCTAAAAATATTTTTAAGTGTTTCTTACAAAAAATATATATACAGCGTTCCTTTCCAAAAACGCTTAAAATACTTTTAAAATTCAAAATCAATTTCACAAAAATTTTCAATCGTTTTAAAAATACGAGGTCAGTCATTTGCTTGGTACTCTAAAACACGAGGTCAGTCATTTGCTTGGTACTCACGTAGTGTAGTATCGACCGCACTTTAGCATTGCCAACCCTTTCTCTCTCCCGCGAAAAGGGGGTAGCTAAAGCTGCTCTCACCTTCTCACCCGTGCTCCAGAAAAACTCGGTCGGATCCATCGGGCTTGACGGCTGGCCCGAACCCGAAGAGCGTACGGAAATGAAGCACAATGGCGAGCTCAGTTCTTTCCCCGCTGCGAGCAAGCTGCTGAAGTTCGCTATAATCGGTCTCATTGCCTGCCTGGGCTTGCTCTGTTTGTACTACGGGTGTTCTTTCGGGCCGGGCTCGCGGAGATCCGACGAGGAAGCTTCCGGGTCCGATGGACTCCACCCGCTTTTCGGTGGGTTCGTTCTCCATCGCGATTTGGATCATTTGCATGACGATCAGGAGCACAACTCTGAGATCCTTAAAAGCTTGCCTGTATGTAACACAGTAATTAATGGTTTACTTGTTTTTGGTGATTAGTGTAATTGTTGCTAATTGAACAAAGATTAATGCATACTTCCATCGCATCATTTGGGGTTTTCATTTGGGAAGAAGAAGTTGCACCCTTTTGCATAACGGATTGTTGTATCTGGATTTTGTTGAATGCTGTTCTTTATAATCCATAAATGTTAAAACTTTTTGTTCCAGAATTAGTACAATGTGCTCATTTGTGCTCAAGTTTATGGCGTTTTTCGTGTTTTCGCAGATTTGTGATTTACAGTTTTCAGAGTTGATACCATGTCTTGATAGAAACCTTATATACCAACTGCGATTGAAGCCGAATTTGACGTATAGGGAGCACTACGAGCGGCATTGCCCGCCTCCAGAGCGGCGTTATAATTGCTTGATACCGCCCCCGCTTGGTTATAAGGTTGGCTGTCATTGCTTCTGTATGAGTTTTAGTTTGCTTGACTTCGCTTAGTGATGATTCCGACGAAACCATTTCTAGAATTTCAGATACCTATAAGATGGCCGGAAAGTAGAGATGAAGTGTGGAAGGCCAACATTCCCCACACCCATCTTGCACAAGTGAAATCTGATCAGAATTGGATGGTTGTGAATGGGGACAAGATCAGTTTTCCGGGTGGTGGGACGCATTTCCACAATGGAGCTGATAAGTACATTGTTGCTCTTTCCAGGGTACTTAAACACTGATTCAGTTCTGAATTCTTTTCTATCTTTATTTTGTTGTATTAAAGGAGTAGTAAGTAGAAAAGAAAAACGAAAAATTTCAATTCGCCAATGGTATGCTTATTATTTGTGTAGATGCTTAATTTTCCTGGTGATAAATTCAACAATGGAGGAAATATCCGGAATATTCTTGATGTGGGTTGTGGAGTTGCAAGTTTTGGGGCATATCTTCTTTCGCACGACGTCATAGCCCTGTCTTTTGCTCCGAATGATGCGCATGAGAATCAAATACAATTTGCTCTAGAGAGGGGGATTCCATCTACTCTTGGTATCTTGGGTATAAAAAGACTTACTTATCCAAGCAGATCATTTGAGCTGGCACATTGCTCACGCTGTCGAATAGATTGGCTTCAAAGAGATGGAATCCTGTTATTAGAGCTTGATAGATTACTGAGACCTGGAGGGTATTTTGTATATACTTCTCCTGAAGCATATGCACTTGACCCGGAAAATAGGAGGATCTGGAATGCTATGTCTGATCTTCTAAAAAGAATGTGCTGGAGAGTTGTAGCGAAGAAAGACCCGAGTGTTGTATGGGCCAAGCCACTGACTAATAGTTGTTACTTGAAGAGAGATTCTAGGACCCAGCCCCCTCTGTGTGGTTCTGAGGATGACCCAGATGCAAGTTGGAACGTGAGCATGAAGGCGTGCATTTCTCAGTACTCTGGAAGTAAGTAGCATTGCTATACTTCCATTGTCAATATTTTAGGCTTTCCACCTCCTAATCTTATCATTACTAAAAATTGCAAAACAGAGATGCACAAGGAAAGAGGAAGTGGACTAGCTCCTTGGCCACAGAGGCTTACCGCAGCACCGCCTCGCCTGGAAGAAATTGGCGTCAGTCCTGAAGAATTCCAAGAGGACACTGTAAGTTTCCTGATTGCAAGCTAACTGTTCACGTTGATGTTTGCCTACTAAACTTTACTGTTCTATTTAATGAGAGACTGAAAAATCCATGTGATGCAGAACATTTGGCTTTTTAGAGTGATTGAGTACTGGAAGCAGATGAAGTCTGTCATACAGGAAAATTCAATTAGAAATGTCATGGACATGAACTCATACCTTGGTGGATTTGCTGCTGCCCTGAATGAAAAAGACGTCTGGGTAATGAATGTAGCTCCTGTCAATGTATCGGCCAGACTAAAGATCATATATGATCGAGGATTAATTGGAACTGTTCATGACTGGTATGCATTTTGATCTGATTATTCTCAGTTATTACAATTTATAATTTCTTTACACATTATTGGTCTGTTCAGAGAGTTGAATATTTTCACTCACTGTGTTGTTTAGGTGTGAAGCATTTTCAACGTATCCACGCACATATGATCTTCTACATGCGTGGGAAGTATTCTCAGAGATTGCTGAACGGGGTTGCAATGCGGAAGATCTATTGATTGAAATGGATAGGATACTCAGACCAGATGGGTTTGTCATTATACGAGACAAACCTGCTGTTATAAACTACATTCGAAAGTTTCTGACTGCCTTGAAGTGGGATGGCTGGTTATCAGAAGTAGAACCGCAGGTCGATGCTCTTTCCTCAAGTGACGAAAGAGTTTTGATTGCAAGAAAGAAGTTGTGGGACGAGGGGCTTTCAGTAATGTGATTCTGCTTTGATTTTCCGGTATATGACCTAATTTATTTCACATTGATATGGATCTTGTGAACTTTCTTGTGCCGATTCTTCTCCATTCCTAGTTATTACCGCGTTTACATATATTGTACTAAAGAATTCCTTACGTTTTGTTATTTACTTGTTAATTTGTGCAAACTCTCACTCTGCAGAAATTTGACACTGGTTGTTCTCTTCTCTTTCAAGATATGCTAGGTGCGGTATTGGTGCTTAGCCCTGCCCCTGTTGAAGAGAATGTATAGAAAGATTAGAGAGCCAAAGGAATGTCTTCAGTTATTGATCGAGGCCACGATGCGGTTTGTTTCGCGAAATTGAGATGGTACTGGTACACAGGGATAGAGATATAGATATAACGGGCGACCCCAAGCCAACAAGGCTCCTCGCTTTGTGAGGCTCGGAGGGAACATCTATACACGCAACAAAATTGAAGAAAAACTTGCATAATTAGGTGACTGTTTTGTATTGGGATATTCTTTTTTTTTTCCAATTAGATGGTAATTGGAAATTGATTATATGGTTTTGGAACTATTGTTTTATGAATTTCGTACGATGCGAAAGAGTTGAAAATGGTTGTTTGTCGTCCAATTTTCTACGAACTTACAAACATTTGACTTTTCGGTTACATGTAAGTTCTTTCTCGTACATTTAATATCTTACTTGCTATTGAGATACCAAGGTAACGGTATCTAAAACCAATTATACGATGTCATGTAGGCAAGTTAAAACACGTGATAGTGCTCTAATACTCTCAGAATACCGCCCACCATTGACATCCCGGTTGAAAGTACGGTGTTTTCCACGAGGCCTAAGCAGAAGAGACGACGAGAGGCACGTTCCACACCGATCACACACGAGACAAGCGTTTTTGTTCCCGCGAATTTCGTAATTCCCTACTTTCTCGCTCTAATTTTCTAAACCAGAGAGGGACGCTCCCAAGTTCCAACGCCTCCGGATTAGGACTAGGATTAGTATTAAGGGCACTATTAGGGGCATACCTCTCTCTCTAATCTCTCTCTAATCTCTGTAATTTCTCCCTGATCACCCAACAGAAAATCTTACCACGTTCACTCTCGTTGCGTTCCCATGCCCTTCACTCATACGCTTCCGTTCGCTTCCATGAATTCATCTGCAGGTGTGGATCCATTGGTCAATGGCCTCAAAACCAACCTGTCCCTCAATCCATCATCTAATGGCAACGCCTCCAATGCCAAACCCTCAGCCAAGCAACCGTTTTTCATCGGTACGTAGCCACATTGGCTAGGGCGGATGCCTTCTCTTGCAATTTCAATCTGCATTTCCATGTTTGTTTATGTTTGTTTGTTAATGATCAGGTGTTGCCGGTGGGACTGCGTCCGGGAAAACTACTGTCTGCAACATGATCATCTCCCAGCTGCGCGATCAGCGTGTTGTTCTCGTGAATCAAGTACTCGTTTCTTTCGCAGTTTTTTGCTAATTTGTTCTTCGACGTGGTTTTTGCACAACCCATTTTTGTTTCTAGCATTTTTTATTGGATAAATGGACCAAGAATCGAGGGACGTAAACAAAATGTGGCGTGTAGAAGATAAAAGGGGTGTGCGGCAATCATCTTCCTTGTTCTTCATGTTCAAGTAATGATGCTATGTGTTGTGTTTTATAGGATTCGTTTTATCACTCCTTGGATGCTGAGAAGCTGAAAAGGGTTCATGAGTACAATTTTGATCATCCCGGTAGCCATTCCTTTCGTGAATCATGCTAATGTTTGATTGATTTCGAATCAAATTTTACCTAGAAACGTGTTCTTTCTCTTCCTTTTTCGTGCGATTTGTGATGCTTCTTCACATTGCAATTGCTTTTAATTTCAGAGGCGTTCGATACAGAGCTTTTGCTTTCTTGCATGGAGCATTTGAAGCGCGGACAGGCAGTGAGCATCCCGAATTATGATTTTAAGACTCATCAAGCTATAGAACCAGCTCGGAAGGTAAATCCAGTCGGAGTCTCAGTTAACACATTTTCCGGCACTGCTGCTTATTTTGATCAAATAATTGCAGGTTAACCCCCCAGATATCATCATTTTAGAGGGAATACTTGTTCTCCATGACCCTCGCGTCCGCGATCTCATGAACATGAAAATATTTGTAGACACAGGTTATCTTCATCTACTTTCCCTCATAGTCAATCAATTTGATGTTGGAAGTTGGAACAAACTATCTAGCAATTGAGTAGATTCTGACATACGCCTCTTCGTATGTGTTTCGCATAGTATGACCTCTTATCCAATAACCATCATAACAGTTCCACCAGTGCAGATTCTGATGTACGCCTTTCTCGGAGAATTCAACGTGACACTGTTGAAAGAGGCAGAAATATTGAGAATGTGCTTGACCAAGTTGGTTCAACTCTCCCCTTTTCGTTTCCCTTCCATTTGGATGCTAATTGAAGTGCTGTTATGCATTTGAAATTTCTTGTGACAACCGGTTGGCTGAAATTTGCAGTATGCCAGATTCGTGAAGCCTAGTTTCGAAGAGTTCATACTTCCCTCGAAAAAATATGCAGACATCATCATTCCTCGAGGAGGAGATAACGATGTTGCAATTGACTTGATTGTACAACATATTCATACAAAGCTTGGCCAGCACGAACTGTGTAAAATATATCCAAACATCGTCGTTATACATTCAACGTTTCAGGTGACATTCACTACTTTGTAACCCTTGAACTTGTTTTGTTTATATTTGAAATCTCAGCATTCGAAAAGGGGAATGATGGGAAGGGGGACATATTCTAAACTCGCTGTTTCTTTTGTTTCGTTCAGATACGAGGAATGCACACCCTAATTCGCGATGCCAAAACAACCAAGCATGACTTCGTCTTTTATGCAGACCGACTTATTCGCTTGGTACAACTAGTCCTTTATGTCATGAAGTTTTTTTTTCGGACTACCGATAAGTATGGTGTAGCGTATAATGGTATGAACGAACGCTTCAGGTTGTGGAGCATGGACTAGGTCAGCTTCCCTTCAAAGAAAAGCAGATCATTACCCCAACAGGTAGCTGTTCTAGAAGTTATTGATCCCACATTCGATTAGATGAACTCGTTAGATAATCGTCTTCACATTGCAACACCATCCTCGATAGACCATAAATTAGATGAACTCGTTACCCCAACACCATTGTCGATAGCTTCCCTTCAAAGAAAAGCAGATCATTACCCCAACAGGTAGCTCTTCTAGAAGTTCTTGACCGGACATTAATTAGATGAACTCGTTAGATAATTGTCATCACATTGCAACACCATTGTCGATAGACCATAAATAAGTTGTCTTATAACTCGTTCTTGTTCGTAATAATTATTTTACAAGAACCTCTAAAAGGAATACTCTTATCAAATTGTGATGATAGGTATTTTACTGTTATTCATGGCAGGAACTGTGTACAGTGGAGTTATTTTCTACAAACGTTTGTGCGGCGTTTCAGTCATTAGAAGGTTTGTTCATCAGAACCTTACAAAAGCAACTTGTCCTCTTCGAAAGCCAATTGCATTTTTCTGCTATGGAGGAGTTGGATTTACATTTGTGTGTGTGAAATACTTGAAATACATCGTATCATCGTGTTTAAATTTCCTTATATCAGTGGAGAAAGCATGGAGAATGCACTTAGAGCATGCTGCAAGGGTATTAAAATCGGAAAGATCCTCATCCATGGAAAGGGTAACGATGGCCGAGAGGTTCGTGAAGGAAACCATCGTTTCACATCTCTCTCTCTTTCTCTCGCGCTAATATCTTTACAATGTTGCTGCAGTTGATCTATGAGAAGCTACCAAAAGACATCGCAAGCCGGCATGTGTTATTTCTTGATCCTGTTCTGGCTTCAGGTTTGAGAAAAACAACATCTAACATCTAATTGGGAAGCACATAATGTTTTCTAAAACTTTGAATTTGTAGGATATTCCGCCATCAAAGCGATATCTCTGCTGCTCAGTAAGGGCGTACCTGAAACGAACATCATCTTCCTTAACCTCATAGCAGTGAGTTACTCTCATGTTTCCTTGTTCCTCAAGACACCAACACATACGCTTCTGTAACTTCCTCGACATGAACTTGTTCCGAATAACCTAGAATTTGTAATGCAGGCGCCAGATGGAATACATGCCATCTGCAAGAAATTTCCAAAGCTAAAACTCGTTACATCGGAGATCGATGAATCTCTGAACGACGACTTACGCGTGATCCCGGGCATGGGGGAGTTTGGAGACCGTTACTTCGGCACAGATAACGAAGGAGAAGGTACAATTTCAAGTTCAAGGACACCCAAATAAACGTACCCTTGGAGATGGAGGAGCTGAGGGCATTGCTTGCTCAACTTCGTTCCGTTGTCTAATAATTTTGCTACCGCTGAGATTTTGTTCGACAAATTATAGTCAATGAGAGATGTTACATAGACATATCCACAAGCCTGCCTACAGCCTTTGCTTTTTGTGGCCGAAACATTTATTTTTCTCCGGCAAAGTGGCCAAATGTAGGCCTGGGCAAAAAATACCGAGAATCGAACCGAATCCGTACCGAACCCGGTCGGTTCGGTTCTTTTTTTCGGTTCATTCGGTATCGGTACAAAATCAGTTCAGTTTGGTACTTAGTCGGTTCAGTTTTGGTTCGGTTTCAGTTCTATGTTCGGTACCGAATCGTACCAAATCAGTTTTGGACAAAAAAACTAATTTGGGGTTTTTTTTTTACAAAAATTAAAAAATAGATCTTATTCCAAACCGGACCGAAAACCAAACCGAACCTACACTTGGACCGAATCGAACCTACACTTGAACCGAACCGAACAATACCGAAATTTTACTACAAGTTCGGTTTCGGTACCACTCCGGTACCGAACCGTGCCCAGGCCCAGCCAAATGTTCTTTTTTCCGGCCAGGTCGTCAAAATGTTTGATAATTACGAGCCTCAACGAAAACATCAATCAATTCAATATTCATGGCCAAAATCTTTATTAATTTACACTGAACAAAATGGTTTGATCTAATAACGTTACTAGAGCGAAAAATACATCCTTCAAAAGAGCTTAGAACTGATACATTCCGAAATTGCACCTAATCAAATACTTCAAAAATGGAAAGGAACAGTTAATCTCGTATCACAATTCTTTCTTCATGTCTTTAATCTCGTAAATTGAAGATAAGTCGCTTGGCGGATCATGTCGTGCTCTTTTTAATCTTCTTCTTCCTTGAAGCAAAGCTGCTCGGTCCAATTTCTATGGACATCCTTTTCGCCCTGCAAAACAATAATTGGGTACATTCAGAATAACAGCATGTGGCGTTCGGGGATCTTGTGTCTTGTGGTTTCTTCCACATATATAAGAGTGGCCAACAAAAATTAAGAAGCATCATACCTCTTGGAGAGCTCTTCTGACTCCTCGTCGCCGTCTTCAAATGCACCATCTGAAACTAAACATATAATGCAATTCAAGGCCAGTTGAAAGATCCAACCAACAATATATGTGAAAAACCAAATGCTAAATCAATCAACATTATACTTTTGTTGCTCACAACTAAAGCCATACCAGCTTCATCGATTCCTTCATCCTCATTCTCTGACTCTGAACCAGAACCCCACCTGTCACCTCCCTCGTCAAAGTCCCAACGTTCTCCCACTGGTGGCATCCAAAAGTCAGTTTCTTCTGTATCACCTTCCTCATCAGAAGACTTACTTTTTTCAGACATAATCTCATCAACTTTGTCATCCTTCTTCTTATTCTTCTTCTTATTCTTTTTCTTCTTCTTCTTTCTTTCTCCATCTCCGTCTTGGTCAGGTACTATTTCCGGGTTCCGATCATCCATATTTTCCACCACTCCCTTGGCTTTTAGCTTCTCTTCTTCCTTCTCTTCTGTTTTTATTAACCGAAATGAATATCATCATTAAAAAAAATTGGGGGCACCATCTAATTCATAAAACCCACGAGTCCAAAAGTCAATCCATACACAAATTGGAAGGGAAAAACCAACATAATGGATTCAAAAAAGAACGAAACAATATACGAACCGAGCTTGTTGAGGAACCGTTTCCCATTTATATGCTTCCAAATGTGCTCCTCTGACTTATTGATAGTATCCCCTGTTAGCTTACATACCAACTTTGAACTGCACAACAAAAGCAAATGAACAAGGTTTCGGCATAAACTCGAAATCTCTGCTTGGTTTGCAGTAAAATCTAAAAGCTTTTCGTATATCAATTCGCACCATGGCTTGAACAAACGTAAATTTAACATTGGCCTGCTTAGGATTGCTTCTAAAAGGAGTACAAGTGCTTTCCGACCACCAAATGAGATTTTGATTATTTTGGGAAAACACCAGGAAGGTAAAATCGCTTTCTGGAGAAGCACCTACTCAGGAAGTACTTACAAATATTTTTCCAGAAAGCACTTTAATTTTAATGAAAATTTCGATTTGTTTCTAGGAAGCATAAGTGCTTTTGATATCAAACCCAGCAGAATTCCAATGTAAATTATGCAGAAATTAGTCAAAGCTTAAATCTTTATGTAACGGAAACGAAAGAAAATGAAATTACCGGGAAAGAGTATCCTGCTTGAACATGTTGAGAGGAGCTTTCTTATGGGCAAGGGCATATTCGACGAGACCCAAACGGCACCGTTTGCTGTGAGAGTAAATTTCTATGTCTTTGGCCAGCAATTCGTGGCCTGTCTCAACGCACTGGAAGCGGCCGTTCTCGAGCTCCTTGAAGGTCGGCGAGCCCAGTAGGTTGCTCCCTTCCTTTTCCTCCTTCGCCTTCTCAGTCGTCGCCATTGCTGAGTTCCTGGAGCTGCGAAGCCGCGCAAAGAGAGAGAGAGAGAGAGAGAGAGAGAGAGAGAGAGAGAGAGAGAGCGAGCGAAGATAAAATGTTTTGGGCCGCAGACCTAATTATAAGCCAGTCTCATTTGGTCCTCGACTCATAAGGCTTTTGGGCCTA